>CANTUR010001488.1:0-2400000 GCA_947683625.1 Mallotus nudiflorus | reverse complement strand
CTTCTTTTTGTAATTCTGCAATTTATTGTGATTTTAGTAGGTAACCTTTGTATAGGTTTATTTAGTTTTGAAGAGGCTTTTGCCTTGGTAGTTTCCCTTATGTATGAATCTTTATCCTTTTATTTTAATGTTATTTTGGACAATAGAAAAATAATGCAAACGCTAAAAGTGTGTCAACCAAGTTGAAATGTTCGGATGCATTTCTTAATTTATGAATTCTAGGTTTTTACTTAAAATAATATTTTATTTATTTTATTACACTTTTTCTTTTTTTTTAATTTTTTCATGATCATAGCTTTTTTCTTTCATAAACATATCTAAAATTTAATTTTTATTTATTTAGCAATAATATTTTTATTTATAAAGTTTCTATATTATACTAAATTTAATTGAATCAAACTATTATTTTAATATTAAAGGTTCATTTAACAATAGAACAAATAATCATTAAATAATAAAACTACTATAAGTAATAAAAAATTGTATGATTTAAATTTTATCAAACAAACTTAAAAAATATATATAAAAAATAATCTTTTTTATTATTTTTTCTCTATTGAATACCCTATTCTACTAAATATACTACACTTTGATTAGTAGATCATTGATATTATTATTTAGTTCTAAAATTATAATATATGTTATTCTCTTTTTAACTACTAGTACTATTACTACTAATAATAATAATAGCACAAAGTTAAAAGAGAAATTCTAAAATTAAAGTTTTTACTTTTTATAGTGTAATTTTTTTTATTTATTTTCACTAAAAAATGTATCTAGACAATAAATAATCAAACTAAATTTTTTAATAAGCGACCACTTAAAATTAGAATAACAAAACTATATATAAATACTTGATAGGATTGCAATTTCACTGAATGCAAATATTCACTTATGCATTTATGAGGAATATATGATTAATTTTCACCATTTCTTAAAACTATATAATGTTTCAAATAAAATAGAAAAATGAGTAAAAAGCATTTGAAAAGAATTGAATAAAACTCTTGAATTATACTATAGGCTTTAGGAAATTAATGTCAGTGAGAGAAAAAAAATGCGTCTTGATACCATCTAGAATGTTCCCCACCTAATTAGGGGTCATCAACCCCCCTAAATAGGAACACATGGACAAAAGAGAAGACAGATTCGTCCAAGGAACTACCTCAAAGAGGAATTCTAACTGAAGTAGGAACACTCTCCCACAAGGATTCCTATTCCTCCCAGGTTTGAGTATCACTATATATAACACCATATACCCCTCATTAGAGGACATCTCATCTCATCTCATTCACACATACTTAAGCTATCTTTCAGCCACCCACTTTCTACTCTCTAATTTAGGCATCGGAGTGTTTGTGGGGATTCCCCCCACCTCTCACCTTGCCCTCTGTTTAGTGCTTTGCAGGACGCTCAGCCAAGGAGTCCCGGAAACCAGTTATCAAATGGCGTCATCTGTGGGAAACTCCTTGGGAAAAGCCATTCATTCACTTGCTAAGCTAAAGACACTTTCACCATGACTTCCAGTCCACCTCCGGCCCAAATTCCTGAGGGCGGCACTAATCCTTCCGCACCCATCCTTTCGACTGACCTTTCAAGCCCTTTCCCAGTAATAATACCACCACCCACCTTGCAGGTTGTTGGGGCCACATCCGGCCATACATCTTTACCTCATACCCGTCCTTGGGAACAGATCTCCCACATTATGCTCCGTCGTAGCACCATCGATCAATACCCTCAATACCTTTTCCAAGCCTATTAGAAACGCCAACAATAACCACTCTAAACCTAAACACAGTAACTCAAACACTCGGCCTTGACCAAGCAAGCAAAGATGCCATGATAAAAAATATTCAGGCTCAAATTACCCTGATGCAACAACAGCTAAGCGCTATAATACAGAGCGAGCATACCGAACTAGCTCCAAATAATGATAATGCAGCACCCCGACAGGCTCCAAGGACAAGCACAAGGAAGGGTAAAGCACTAGAAGGGGAGTGTAGTTCATCCATCCCAGCTCTCGATGATTCGAAATTGGCACAAAAGGTTGAGGAAGCAATGAACAAGGCCCGGACTAAACCTAGAAAGGAAGAAGAATGGGTGATGGATAGCAGAACTCCGTTTGTCAGCAGGATAATTCAAACAGAGATTCCTAGTAAGTTCAAAATCCCACAGCTCGATCAGTACGATGGGACAGGAGACCCTATTAGTCATATATCTGCTTTTCGAACAAAGATGCTGCTCCAGAATGTGAACGATGGAATCATGTGCAGAGTCTTCCCAAGTACACTCATAAAAAGCGCCTAAAAATGGTTTCGTCGGCTCCCAGAGAATACTGTCACTTATTTTGAAGACTTAACCGAGCAGTTCCGTATCAGATTTATCACCAATATCCCTCCTACAAAAAACATCAACGACCTCCGGGTGTGCCGACAAGAAGCTGACGAGTCTCTACGGAGTTACCTTGACTGTTTTAATAAAATAGCCATGCAGATTGAGCACCTCGTTGATGAAGTCGCCATAGAAGCTTTAAAAAATGGCACTAGACTCGGCAAGCTAAAAGATAAATTAATGACTAAAGAACCGAGTACCTTTGCAGAAGCAATGGCGATAGCGGTTCGGATGATAAAGATGGACGAGGACAGGAGGATGCGTCGGGAAGAAGATAAGCCACCAACTAGAGATGAACGACAAAAGCAGAGACGAGCAAGCTTCCCAAAAATAAATTTCAGAGTTCCGGCAGACAGGTTTGATAGGGAAGTAGATAGATATACACCCCTCAACACTTCTCAATCAAGGATCCTCATGTGGGTCAAGTAGAATGGAGTGGACATTACACCAGCCAAAAGAATTAGCCCAAGCTGGAGATTTACTCATGATAGAAGCCAGTACTGCGAGTACCACAGAGAATACGACCATAACACAGAAGGCTGCAGAGAACTGAAGAGTGCCATAGAAAAACTAGTGCAGCGGGGAAAGCTTGATAATTTCACTGATGCACCGAGGAGATGCAAAAACATGGAAAACCATGATCGTGACAAAGCCGAGGCAAAGAAAGCTAGGAAGGAACCGATCGGAACGATCAACATGATTGTGGGAGGAGAAAACACCGGGAAACTATTAAAACGCAGTAAAGGAAAAATGATACTTGGCAAAAGCAACAACATTCTTAACTCGGAAGACAATTTGCCCATACATCACCCTCACAGTAATGCCCTGGTGATAACCACATGCATAAATAAGTATCGAGTCAAAAGGCTATTGGTCGATAATGGGAGTGCTATCAATGTTTTATCTTGGGACGCATACAAAGCTATGGGCGGCTCCATCACTAACTTAACGACCATCCAGAACCCCATCACTAGTTTTTGTGGAGGAACGGTGCAACCAATAGGGACTGTCAATCTGGATCTAGAATTTGAAAACCAAGAGGATGAGGAAACAAAAATCATCCAGACCCCATTCAACGTAGTAGACATACCACTAGCCTATAATGGGATAATAGGGCGACCGACACTTTACGAAGTAGATGCAGTCACCAGCATCTGGCAATTAACCATGAAAATCCTAGTCAGAACGGGAACCCTTACTATCAGGGGAGATCAACAGATGGCCAGACAATGCTATCAGATGACCATGAAATCTCTGGCGGAAGCTTTTCATTTGGAAGCATGGGAAGTTGAGAAGCAAGGCGCTAATCCACAACTGGTGGAAGACACGGAGACATTGTAAATCAAGGGAGGAAAATCTGTGAAAATTGGTAATGCCCTTAATCAAGACATCAAAGACGCATTAAGGAACATCCTTATTAGACACTCAGAAGATTTTGCTTCTCAAGCCTCTGAGATCATCGGCGTGGACCCGCGGGTTGCCTGTCACTACCTAAATATCAAACCAGGGGCCAAGCCAATAGCACAGAAGAAAAGAACTTTCACCTACGAAAGATAAAAGATCATTACCTAGGAAACAACGAAGCTTTTAGCAGCCAGATTCATTAAAGAGGTTACTCATCCAGACTGGGTAGCCAATGTAGTACTCATCAAGAAAGCAAACGGGAAGTACAAAATGTGTGTAGATTACATCGACCTCAACCAGGCATGCCCCAAAGATAGCTACCCGTTACTAATGATTGATCAGCTCATCGATTCCACGGCTGGCCATGGCCTGTATAGCTTCGTAGACGCGGCCCAAGGTTATCACTAGATCCCCATGATGAAAGAAGACCAGGAGAAAATGTCCTTCATCACATATGAAGGGCTGTATTGTTACAAGGTGATGCCCTTCGGGCTGAAGAATGTCGGAGCCACATACCAAAGAATGATGAACCAAGTCCTTCAGATCCAGATTGGGACCAGCGTGGAGGTATATATGGATGACATCATCATCAAAAGCAAACACTTTGAGAACCACCCAGCGGACGTGGATCGAGTGCTCCAGTTACTAAGCCAATCCAGGATCAAGTTGAATCCTGATAAATGCGTCTTCGGAGTTCAAGCTGGTAAATTCCTGGGATTCATGATTTCCCACCGAGGCATTGAAGCCAACCCAGAAAAAATGGAAGCCATACTTAACATGGCCGCACCAAAGAGCATCTAGGATATACAAAAGCTAAACGGAAGAATAACCACACTGGGGCTCTTTATTTCTTGCTCAGCTAGGCGATGTCTACCATTATTCCGAGCTCTCAAAAGTTTCGATAAGTTTTAGTGGTCCGCTGATTGCCAAGCAGCATTTGAAGACATTAAAAGATTCTTATCTTCCCCACCATTAATCAGCCGTCCAATACCGAACGAGACCTTATACTTATACCTGTTCGTTGGCCAAGAATGCATCGCTTCAGTACTGATAAGGGAAGAGGGAAGCCAGCAAAGCCCTATTTACTATGTCAGCAAGATGCTCCGAGGACCTGAAGTCCGATACCCCATGCTAGACAAGTTAGCCTTAGTTGTGGTTCATACTTCTTGAAAGCTTCGTCACTACTTCCAAGCTTATCATATCGTGGTCCGGTCCCGTTTTCCACTGCGCAAAATATTACAGAGACCAGAGACTTCAGGCAGGCTAGTGCAATGGTCGGTCTTACTCGGCGAGTTTGACATTGATTACGAACCTCGACAGTAGATGAAGGCACAGGCCTTAGCGGATTTTGTATAAGAAATGGCTCCGGAAGATATAACCTTGACCAAAATGCCAGAATGGAAGCTCTATGTCGACGAAGTGTCCTCAGCTCACGGTTCCGGAGCAGGAATAATCCTCAGGGGACCACATAAAGTTCATATTCAATACGCAGTCTGCATAGAGTATAACGCCACCAACAATGCGGCTGAATACGAAGCACTCATTACAGGTTTGAAGCTAGCAGTGGAAGTCAGGGCCGAACACCTCATTATACACTCGGATTCCTAACTAGTAGTCAACCAAGTCAACGGAGCATTTCAAGTCAAAGATGTCAGCATCGCCAAATACATAGACAAAGCCAGGCGACTTTTGCAACACATCGAGCAAGATGGAGGCCAATGGAATATCGTTCAGATTCCTAAAGAAGATAACCATGAGGCCGATTACCTTGCTAAATCCGCAGCCGAGAACAGTTAAGCATTTAGGGATATGGATTTCATCGAATCACTCACCAATCCCAGCACAAAGGATAATGAAATTTTCAGAACACAACCAGTCTCGGAATGGATATAGCCCATCATCCAATATCTTGAACATGGCACACTTCCGGAAGATAAGTTACAAGCTCGAAAGCTCAAAGCCAAAGCAGCACACTATTCCATCCACCGAGGGGAGCTCTACCGAAAATCCCTCTCACACCCTTGGTCGAAATGCGTTTCCCCAGAGGAGGGAAATTACATACTAAGAGAAATCCATGAAGGAATCTGTAGTGCACACGAGTCCCATTATTTGCTCACTAGAAAGGCCCTGCTCCAGGGATATTACTGGCCCACCATGTCCAAGGATGCCCAGCAGCTAACACAATCATGTCACCAATGCCAGCACCACGCCCGACTTAGCCACAAATCTTCTCAGCCTCTGCATCCCATTGGTAGCCCATGGCCTTTCGCCATGTGGGGGATGGAAATCTTGGGTCCTTTTCCTCTATCTACCTCACAGAAAAAGTTCTTAATCGTGGCCATTGACCATTTCATGAAATGGGTAGAAGCAAAAGCAGTCCCAACCACCACAGAAGCCCGGATACAGTACTTTTTCTGGAAGGAAATCATTTGCAGATTCGGCATCCCCCACACCTTAATTACAGACAATGGCAAACAGTTTGACAACCATAAATTTAGAAGTTTCTGCTCAGACCTTGGCATAAAACTGTGCTTCACCTTAGTAGCTCACCCGCAGAAGAATGGATAAACTGAGGTCACAAATAGAATCCTCATGCAAGGGTTGAAGAAAAGACTCGATGACAGGAAAGGGAACTGGGTCGAAGAGCTGAACAATATAATCTGGGCATACAGAACCATACCCCGATCATCCACTGGAGAAACGCCATTCATACTAACTTATGGCATGGATACAGTAATTCCAGTGGAGGTGGGATCCCCAAGTTACCCGGGTAAGCCAAGACCTCGACCACGCCGTCAATAACGTCAACGCATGAATATGCCTTGACATACTAGAAGAACAAAGAGAATAAGCAGCAGTAACGACAGAGGCACATCGATAAAGGATAACTCGATACCACCATATGCGTAAAGCAATATAGAATTTTAGGATGGGTGACTGGGTACTCAGAAGAGCAGATATAGGTAAAGGCACCTCCGGTATCGGCAAGTTAGGCCCTAATTGAGAAGGTCTGTATCAGATCTCAGAATGCACAACAAAGGGGGCGTATAAACTAAGAGAAAGAGGAGGCAAAGAACTACCGAGGTTCTGGAACTCAGACTCCCTCAGAAATTATTATCAGTAATCTTGTATTCGAACACATAATTTGATTCAATGAAAACTATCTTTATTGATCAAGAATATCTTTACAGTTGATTGTAAAAAAAAAAAGAGAGAGAGATACATAAAACCTATCTATTATAGTATCTCTACACCCGGACCCCCTGTCCCGAAAATTGAGGGGGAAGCATCATTAGCAGCCTCTGGATGCTCACCAGACCCAGCTGTAGCAACGACCTCTTCAGACTCCCTTACAGATAAGGAACCGGCCTTTCGATGAGCGTCATCCTCTACAGCAAGCCTTGCCAGATCGGCTGGGGTTATCTGATCTAAGGCCCCCAGATCCAATCCTGAGTCTTGAGAGAGCAGGATCCTTTTGCATTCTGCCCGGTACGCCTTGAGAAACCCCCCTACCATGCTCTGATATGTCTTCTTATCATCGGCACGAGATTTCTCAAGCTCAGCTAGCCTCTCGTGAAGTCCAGTAACCTGAAGATCCTACTCCTCAATCCTCCTTGTCAGCTGAGCCTAGCTATGTTCCAGCTCGGACACCTTCTTTTGATTCACCTCCGTGTCAGATTTAGCCTCTGCATAGCTTGTCTCGCAGTGCTCTAGAGCTGCTTTAGCGCTATCGAGTTTTTTCTCAAAATCTATAGCAATCGTCCCCACCTCCATTTCCTTTAAGCTGTACTGGCTCTTCAAATAGAAGTATTGATCCTTAGCCAGCAGCAAGGCCTGAGTCATCTGCCAAAAAAAACTAAACAATTTAGCCAAAATCCCACCACAAACAGTTATATCAAAAACCAGAAACTTCATTACCTCCAGTGACTGACCGATCATAGAATCAAGCAATCCGTCTGGCCCCTCGTCCGACCAACGCTGCATGTCTCTGGGTAACTGCAGCGACTTGGCATGCTGGTCCCGTACTTGACTGTTGGAGATGGTCGGGGGCTTCATCTTTTTCAATATCCAGCCACGCATATCCTGACAACCAGATAATCGGGGCTGTTGGACATAAATCTCTTCATCCAGCCCCTCCGCATCTGACTCTGCTTCGATCAGCCACCTTTTCCATCGTCCAACCCACTCCGGTCGCTCACCTTCCATTGTTGCTTTGCCCTTTGGATCGACAGGAACGGTCTCCGGAGCAGCGAGAGCCTCAGCTTGAGGGGAAGGATAATCCCGACACTCCTCCACTGCAGCTGGCTCATCTACTAAGGAAATCCCCGCCCGTAAAATTAAAAAATTCAGCCATCTACAGATGGAAAGATAAGACTAGTTAGACAAAACAAAACTCAAAACAAAATTCATACCAGAGCAATGGTCGCAACTTGGACAGACTCTCCACAGATATCTCCGGGATGCATCCTCTGCTGATCGAGCTTCAGCGAGTCCGTCTAGATGTAGTCGCAAAACTAATTTCGTATCCAGATCGGGAAGTTTTGCTAGATGGATCACTTTGTGACACTCGTCCGACCACATCCTCCGGACATCCAGGAAGTCCGATTGATGCTCCACGACAAAAAAATGGTATCTCCACTTCTTGTGAAGATCCGACAGTTTAACAAAAAGAGAATGGTTGGGTACGGCCGAAAGGGAGAACATCAGTTCTCCCTTCTTCCTAGTTAGCCTGTACAAGTACCGGAGGACGTCTAGATCGGGAATGAGATGAGATGTTTAACTATTAACTAATTCTTTAAGCATATCATATATAAAAATATAAAAAATGTTTTTAATATCATTTTTAAAATGTTTAATTTTGATGTTTTAAATAAATTTTTAAACAAAAAGTACACTTTTCATTATTTTCAATTATTATTAAAAATATTCTTGAACATAAAAAATAAAATTAAAGTTTTTTATTAATTGGAAATAAAAATACATTTTTTACATTAAATGAATTAAAAGAATAAAATATTAATTTTTAATTGATTGAAATATTTTTAATAAAAATTATATAATGCCTTTTGAATTGGTATTTAATTAGATTAAACTGAAAAAAATTAAAATGCCGTGATTTGACTTGTGAACACAAGTTGGGGATGAAAAAATTTTAAAAAATTCCTTAATGTGTGCAAATATAATATGAAACTCAATGTAATGCAATTAAAGCTTATGAGCTGGATATAATAAAATATGAAAGTTTAAGGATTTGAAAATGAGTTTTGCCATTTAGAAATTTAAGTTCGTTTGTTCCAAAGGGTATTAGGTTAAAACTTTTTTTGTTTAACTTTACTTAGATTGTAATCTATATATATTAAATGTTGAGCTTTAAATTTATTAAATAAAATATTTGACTAGTATTCATATTCATATTTAAATATTTATTTTAAAAAATAATGTGTCAAACTATTAAAAATTCTAATTTTTTTATTAAAAATAAAATATTTATCACAATTATTTAGTATTATTTTTTTAACTAAAACACTATTATACATATTTTAATACTACTTAAATTCTAAAAGTATTTATTTATTATGAATTTTTATACCTTAAATCACTCAAAATATTTTTTTCCAAACTATTAAAAAATTACAATAGTTACTTAGTATTATTATTTTTTAACTAAAATACTGTTCTACATACTAATAATACTAACAATAAATCTTATTATAACTAAAAAATTATGACAATAAAAATTTTAAAAATAAAATTAGTGTGATATATTTTATTTTTAATTTATTTAGTTATTATTCTATTCTAATTATTTATTTAATAATTTTATTTTATAGTCCGTGTATTGCATGGATTTACAACTAGTTTATAGTAAAGTGTATTGCATTTAAATTTCATTTTCCTTTAAATTTGACTTGAAAATTTTGCAAGATATACCTTATAGGCCTGATTAAAAAAATCTTTTTTAATATATTTTAATATATAACTTTATATAAATATACAGTTTTGTATTTTAATTAAAATGCTAACTAGTAAGATACAAATGATTTTAATTAAACATATTATAATTAACATTATGGCCACATTTGATTAAATTAATACTATATTCTTTTTTATTTTATACTATCAATATTTATATTTACAATAAAAATATATCTTAGTTAAAATTGAAAAATGAAAGTAAATAAATTTCCAAAATAGCTATAACATGAGTATTTCAATCTTTTTAAATTTTAAATTAAAATTAAATACACAAATAAAATTAGTATGATATTAATTTTAATTTATTTTGTACCACAATAGTTAACAATAAATAATAAAAATTAATTATATCAAGTTGGTTAAATTATAATTAAAATAAATAAATTAAAGTTGTTAAAATTAAACAATTTTGAATAAAATTACAAATTCGTAAAAATGTTTACATTTTTATTTGTCTCAGCTTTAAATTAATTCCTTTTGCATAAATGTATATGTTAAAAATGATGCCCTTATACCGACAAGAAAGTAGTTAAGTAATAACTTTTATTTAAAGATATCTTGAGTTACAAAATTTGATTTCTGTTATTTTTAATTTATTATACAATCATTAAAACTTAAATCCTATAAAATTCTTATAAAAAAAAATTATGCCCTTATTAAACTTTTTCAATGCTACTTGATTACTATAAATCCTTGTAAAGACTATTCTTTATTTTGTGTACAAAACAGCCATTGTATAATTTTTCTTATCAATAAGTTCTGAAGCATTTTTTTTTTCTCATTTATATGCATTTCTCTCTTTCAATAAAAAAAATAATATTATCCATAACAATTTCTGAAACATAAAAATAATAAATATTCACTTTTTTTTTTTTATTGCAAGACGAATATTTTTAACTTTCATTTTTTTAAACATCATATTTGGCATAAGCCATAAAAGAACAATTCATATTCTTTTTGCACCATCATTTATATTTATAAAGTAAACTCAAAAAAATTAGCATTTATATTAAAAAAATTCTCTTACTATATATATTTTTTCAATCCTATACGGCCACTTCAAATCCTTAAATTTATTCTCTATTTTGCGATTGCTTTGAAGCTTCCTATGCTAAATACAAAATATCTAGTAAATTCATATTATAGAGACGTTTTAAAATTCAATAAAATGGATTAAGAGCGATAAATGCATATAAATAAAAAAAATCAGAATTTATTGATAATAAATTGGCACATAGGATTAAAATAACAGTAAGAGAAATCAACAATTGTTGGAATAAGTTAGTAGGGAGTTATTTTTACTTAAATTAAATCTCAGATTTGGAGTTTAATATATACAATAATGTTAAATTAGTTATTAGGAGACCAATACTATCTTGAAAGTCTTATCTAATAATTAATCAGAGTCTAATAAACTATGAATACTGATAATTTATACTAAATAAAAGATAATGAGAGCATTGTGTTCAATACATATATGTTTCCTTTTGTTAAAAACAAAATTTTGATTTCAATAATATCTTAATTTGTTAATTCTATTTTATTTTTATTTGATTTAAAATTTATAAAATATTTTTAGGACTTTTGATAACTTCAAACTTAACTCAGTTGTAGAGATTGCACAAAGAGAACACTAATGGGTGAATAGGTATGGTTTTTTTTTCCATAAACAATATGATGTTTAAGTTAATATTTGTATGAGAAATAAATATATAATGATAGGAATGTAGAGAATGAATAAAAAATTGTCAAATGTGAGAGATATGAAGGGTATATATAGATATATAAAGACTAAACCTCTTTGGATATAGACTTCTATTGTTGATAATTCCAATTATTATAGGACTAGTATTATAATATATGTATGAGGAAATTACATCCCATGTCCCATTTGACTTGTTGAATTTCATTCGCAGCCTGACCCAATTTTTTCTTTCAGTTTTGTTTTTCTAGTTTTCATTTTTGGTTGCCTTTGTTATCCGTGTTTTCATTCCATGAAATTGGCATTCTCTGTTTTTTTTTTTTATTTTTTTTGTAATTATTTTACCTATTTATTATTTTTGAAGTCATTATATGTATTTATTTAATTTGTATATTTTAAATAACATTTTGAATTTTTAAATAACATTTTTTTAATTTTGAAACTTATTATTATTTAGAATATAAAAATTAAGCTAATTAAATTAAAAATTACCCATAGTCTTCAATAATTATTTTTTTATAATTATTTAGAATTTAGAAATTAAACTAATTAAACTAAAAATTACCCATAGTATTCAATAATTATTTTTTAATACAAACAACAAATAAATTATGAAATATATCAAATAAATTATTGTTTTTATGATTGATACTAATAAAAGTAAAAATTATATTTATGTTAATTTTATTATTAACGATGAAAAAATAATAAACAATAACAAAAATAAAAAAAAATCAACAAACATCAACAAAAATCAACAAACATCAACAACTATAATTTTTTGTTACTTCTAGTTGATTATTGTTGATTTTGTTATTTCAGTTGTTGTTTTCAATTTTTGTTGTTGTTTCCATTTGTTTATGTTTGTTGATTTTTGTTAAAAATAAAAAAAAAAACCACAAAAAACATAAAATTATGAAATATATATAAAAAAAATATTATTTTTATCATTAATACTAATAAAAGTAAAAATTTTATTTATGACCTTAATTTTATTATTAATAATGAAAAAATAATGTAAAATACAATAAAAAAATCACAAAAATCAACAACCTATAAAATTTTGTTATTTTTTGTTGTTTTATTGTTTCAATTGTTATTTTTAGTTGTTTTTTTATTGATTCGGTTTGTTGATTTTTTTTTCGGTGTTTTTTTTATGTTACAAATATATCATAAGAATCGTAAAAACTTGTTACATATTAATGATCAATAAGTATCAAATAATTAAAAAAAAAGTTAGACATTTTAATAAACAAATTAAAAAAAATGGAATCCTTATTCTTTAAGAATATAAAAGGAGAAAATTTTGTTTATTTATTGTTGTTACAATAGTTGAAGATTTTTATTGCTTGGTTTAACAACAATTGATGATATATTTGGTTCATAATTATTCATTTGAAGAAAAAAAAGGTCTTAAGAGAAAAAAATATTGAGAAAAAAAAGTTAAGAATAAAATGAAGACAATATCTTAAAAAAATATTGAGAAAAAAATATAAAGACTACAGAAAAAAAATATTGAGGAAAAAAAATAGTATCATAAAAATAGAAAAAAATGTTTAGAAAACAAAACATTGAGAAAAAAAATGAAGACAATGGAAAAAAATGTTGACCAAAAAAATATTGAGAAAAAAATAGATGAAGATATTGAAAAAATGTTGAGAAAAAAAAACATTAGGAAAAAAAAAAAGATGAATACAGTATAAATAAAATGTTGAAAAAAAATCAATAAAATGTTGAGAAAAAAAGTATAAAGAAAAAAAGTTGAAAAAACCAGTAAAAAGGAAAAAAAACATTGAAAAAAAAGACAGCTTTAAAAATAAAGGTGGCAAGGGATGTGATCTATATTTGAAAAAAAAAAAATTAGGAAAGTTAGTTTTGAAAGTTTAGTTAGTCAATGCCATTTTTGAAAATTGTTTTACTCATTGGATTATTTGCGAAAACTTGCTTATCTGTATTAAATATAGATTATTGTCTCCTTATAAAATTAGGTATTGATATTAGAGTATCAACTTTGATATTTTTTATTAATTTTTATTTGTCATACATATTCACATTTATTTTTACATTACTATAGTCAATATCAGAAATTGTATGGGAGAATTGTGTGTTTTGTATTCATGTGTAATCAATATAAATACAAGAAGAGTTTATACAATGATGAAACACTTCTGCAACAAACATAACAACTTTAACAAATATACTAATAATAGTATTTATCACTAATATCCCCCCCATAAACTAAGGCAAACATTGAGTGAGCTTAAGCTTAGAGACAATGAAATGAAACACTAGTTTGGAAAGTGATTTTGTCATAATATCTGCAAGTTGATCCTTGGCCGAAATGGAACCAACATGAAGTTGTCTTAATGCAACCTGCTCATAGACAAAGTGGAAGTCCACCTCGACATGCTAAGTGTGAGCAGTGAAAGCGACATTGGATGAAATAAATACAGTGCTTAAGTTGTCACACCAGACTTATGGAACCTGAGAGACATGAAGTTGAATTTTGGTAAGAAGTTTGGATAGCCATTGAAGCTCGATTGTGACATTTGCAATTGCTTTGAACTCGAATTCAGTGGAGCCTCGGGCGATCGTAGGTTACTTTTTAGAATGCTAGCTAACCAAATTGGTGCCCATATAAATGAGATAACACCTTGTAGATATGTGATCGTCTAAGCTACCTGCCCAATTAATGTTGACAAAGGTTATAACATTAAAATCTTTAGTGTGAAAAATAAGCAAACTATGTTGTTTAGAGCCTTGGAATAATAGAGAACTCACTTCATAGCTTGCATGTGAAGTTGTGTTGGTGAATGTATAAACTATGTGAGTTTATTCATAGAAAACATTAAGTCTAGTCGGGTTAGAATGACATATTGGAGAGAGCCACAACACTTTCAAAACCTGAAAGCCTCATCTATTGAGAGAGGTGGAGAAGAATTTTTAAACAAAGTTGTACCTTGCACCATAGGAGTGGAGATTGGCTTACATGAAGACATGCCCATAAAATTTATTATTGCCAAAATGTACTTCTGCTGAGATAAAACCAAACCAGTAGGCTACCTCAATGCCTAGGAAATAATGTAATGATCTCAAATCTCACAAAAAGAAGACACTAGACAATTATTGAATAATTGATTGAAGAAAATCATTATTGTTGCTTATTAAAAGGATGTCATCCATATAAACCAATATAAAGCATTGCACTTTAGCGGAATTATAGATGAACAAAAAAGAATTAATATGAGAACTATAGAAACCAATTGTTTATAAAAAACCATTGAGCTTTTGAAAGCAAGCGCGAGGTGCTTGCTTTAAACCATATAATGATTTTTGAAGCTTGCAAATATAGTGTGGATGTTGTTTGTCGATATACCTTTGAGGTTGTGCCATATACATAGTTTCATTCAACTCACTATGAAGAAGTGCATTACTAACATCAAGTTGATGAATTTTTCAGTTTTTAGAAACTGCAACAGAAAACACATAATAAATGATTATTGGCTTAATTACTGGATTGAAGGTATTAGTGAAATCAACTATGTATTCTTAAGTGTATCCCTTTACAATAAGACAATCTTTGAATTGCTCAATGTCTCAATTTGCATGGTGTTTAATCTTATACACCCATTGATTGCCTACCACATTGACATTAGGCGGTGATGGAATAAGAGTCCATGTTTTTATTCTTTGTAAAGCCTCTATCTCATTATCAATTGCTTACCGCGAATGTTAAATATGATTTGCTTTAGAAAAATTGGTTGATTCAGTATCAAGAGGGGAGTTTGTGACCAAGACATAATGTTTGGTATGAGCCAAGATAGCAGGTCATAAGGTTATAAAATAATGGCAAGGTAATGTAAGGTCTGACATAGGTTTGGATGTGGTTTGAAGATTGGGTGAAGGAGACGATGAGGTTGAGTTAACCAATAATTTTAAACCATCATGATTTGAAATTATTTTAGAATTTAGAGGTTAGTTTGGTAAGGGTGATTTAGATAAGAGATATGATGTAGATTGGCTTGAGTTGGTAAAATAGATAGGTGTGATTGGAAATGAAGATATGGATGGGTGAGAGGTAATTGAATGAGAAGGAGATGTAGGAGATAAGAATGAGAAAGAGGAAGAGGTTGTACCTGTTAGGGAGTCCTTAGAACTTGTGACTTGAGGCAGTGGCAAATGAACATGCATGAAAAGTTGATGGGTGGAAGGTGGAGTTTGTGGAGATTGGTTAGAAATAAAAGTGGTAGTGGAAGCAAATGGAAAAAAAGATTCATCAAATTTAATGTAATACCCTACATATTACTTAAATAAATAGGGGTATTTTTTTTCAAATTATACTATAAATAGTTATTTTTCCATCATATTATATTTATTTTATGATTGTTATCATTGTGATTATTATTATTATTTTCATTAGCGCTATTAGTGTTATTTTAAATTATATTAAAGTCATTAGCTACATGTATGTCTATAAACAAATAAATATATATATGTGTGTATACATGTGCATATAAATAAATATATGTGTATATGCATATTTATAAATATATGTATATAGGTATATTTATAGATATAGATGTAGGGTTTAATTATTATATTATATGTGTATGTATATTAGTAGGTTAGATGATATATATATATATATATATATATATATATATATATATGATATAGTATAAAGTATAATTATATATATATGTATAGATATAGATGTTAGAAACCACTAGAACCCGAAGAACCAAACCCCTCATCACCGTCTGCCACCCCCCCGCTCTCTTCCGTCACTGTGCCACCTTCCTCTTCACCTGAGAGCGCCATTGCCGCCGTGTGTGGAGCTTGCTGGAGTGTTGCAGTAGCTGCCTTCCTTCTTCCTCACGAAGTAGCTCCTTCCTCTCCTCGCGCAGCAGCAGCTCTGCATCCTCTCGTCCTGCCCAGCTTCGACTCTCTGCCCGTGCCATCTCCTGGTGGTGTCAAGCTACTTTTTGCCTCCGCCTGAATTGCTCCATCTCCCCCATCTTCTCCGGTGGCAGCAGGTCTCTTCCCCTCCCTCTGTTCCATCCAGTAGCTAGGTGGTGAGTAATGCTCACCCAATTCCTCCATTTTCTTCTTTTATCTCGAATATTTCTTGGTTGATTATCTGAAATAGGGTGTTGTTGTGCTATGAGGAAGATAATTGCTCATTTGAATTATTTTTGGGAATTATTTGAATTTTCAGAATTTTGTTTGAATTTTTGCCATTTTAATTACTTGATTTAATTTTATTCTTAAGTGAAATTAGTGATTAGTTTAAACACAGTTAAGTGTTTTTGAGTTTATTAATTTTATTTAGGGTTTTAGAAATTTTAGAGTTAATTATAGATTTTATAAAGTTTAGGTATTTAACCAATATTTATGTTAATTTCGAAATTTATTGTTAAATAATTATAAAATTTTAATAATTGAGATTATTATTAATTGTTGTTAATTTTAGAACTCAAATTATAATTTTTGAGATTTATATACTATTTTATAAATATATTTTGAGTTTATGCCAAATTTGATTTTTGGGAGAATATTTTTGGTTGATTAAATATTTTAATTATATTAGGGAGGTTTATTTTAAGAAAATAAATTTTTGGCATGATTAAAGAATTTTAAGGAATTATTCTAGTATTAAAAGCAAATTATGTAAATTGTGTATTTTAGGGGGGGTAAAAAATGTAATTTTACACTAAGTATGATATATATATATATATTAATTAGTTTATTAATATTTAAAGGGTTTAGATAAATTTTATAAATTAATTGATATAATTTCCTAGTAGTGTAAAATTTTAAATGTCAAAATTTCCAATATGTATATATATATATATATATATATATATATATATATATATATATATATATATAATACAATACGAAGGTTTTAATTTGGATAATAATTATATTTATATTGTGGTGATGGAATACAAATTTAATTGTTCAATTTTGAATAATTGAGATTTTATATAACTTTCATTTATTCTCGTATGTATGTATGTGAAATATATATGTGAGAAATAAATATTATTAATTCTCGATATTTTATTAAGTTGTGATCTCGGTCGGGGCAAATTGTAGTTTGGGAAGCCTGACTCGGGTGTGGGTGTTTGTGATTATTGGAAGTGCATTTTCTATGCAGGTCTGACTCTACCTTTGGTACAGAGATGTCCGTTTTACAGAGGAGACTCTGCCGAAATTTCGATAGATTTTCTCGTAAAACATGATACTCGTAAAATTCCTACCGTTAGTTAGGTTAAATCCTGTATGTCGAGTCTCGTCCGATTTTCCTCGAGTCAGTCTGGAATTTTATTATTTTGTTGATTTCTGATTTCGATTCCTTAGTCATGTTTTAAAAGTCGATTCATTATTTTTCTTTTAGAGCATATCGGAGCAGAAGCTGTGAGACCGAGGCAGACGCGTGGTCTTCATCCTTCGCATTCATCCTGTAAGTCAATAGAACGATCTGTGCGTGTGTTTATTTAAAGAATTCATGCGCTCATATTTCTATCATATTGATTATATGATTTATTTAATTTAATGCTATTATTTAGGATTTAAATGCATTTTATTTATTTAAAATTGATTTGAGAAATTTTGGTAGAACGGGCTACCTGGTGGGCTTCACCAGGACCGTGTGCATATGGTAGAGATTGAGAAATGGATCCGATATATGTATGATTGATGAATGCTAAACTGAGACGGGTGCCTCGGTGGGAGCCTTTGCTCTCGGGGACCGCCAGTGATTGTAAAATTATTAATGGACTGGGATGGGTGTCTCGGTCGATGCCTTTTCTCTCTGGGACCGCCAGTACCATTTATTTGGATTAAGTGAATGACTATGGCTTGGTGCCTCGGTTGATGCCTTTGCTCTCGGGGACCGGTAGTCTAGTTGGAATAAGTGGGCCCGATTGGCCATTTAGATTTTGGGTTTAGGGTTCACACCGAGATTTTTCAAAAACTATACTTATATATTATAAATTATTTTCATTATGAACATATATAGTTTTCAAAGGTTTTCAAACCGTACAGCTCTTTTTATTGATTTACTCAGTGAGGTTTGATTCCCCTCAATTTATTTTTTTTCAGGAGCTTGGGAGTTCGACCTCAGACTACCTCCACGCCGGGTTTCTTCTTCACCGGCTATTTTATATAGGTCATTGTAAGCTGTACTGTGTGTTAATATAGGTTGCTGCAGTAGTATATGTACTAAGAATTTGGATGGTTTAAGCATAACTATGTAGTTTATTTGTACGAAACAAACTTATGTATAAGATTTAAGTTCAATTTATAATATGAGATGTTGAAGCACATTATTATTTAAGCAGTTGAATTTGTGTATTCTGAGAAAAATCAGTTTGATAATGTGTTTTGTTTTATAGTAAAGTTTAAAATATGAATGGTTTTATTTTCTTTTCCTTTAGGCTTACTACAGGTTTCGGGGGCCTTATGCTTACCCATTCCCTAGTGCCGGTCACGTGCCCTCGGGTTCAGGTCGTGACATTTAATATGCCGAGACATATAAATTTGATCATTGTCTTTGTCAAGGCATTTGTAACCTAGATAATTTAGAGAGTAACCTAGGAATAGACAGCCTTTTGTGTGATAATAAAACTTATTTTTATTGAATGGACATAACAAAGGAAAAACTAGATAACCAAAGACACCTAAAAAGGAATAGTCAAGAGCTTTGCTATATAACACTTGAAATGGAATTTTTTGAGACAAAGACTAAGTAGGCATGCGATTGATTAAAAAAATAACAGTATCAAAAGCAAAATGCCAATATTTAAATGGCACACTAGAGTGACCTAATAGTGTCAATCTAATGTCCACTATATGGCGAGTTTTCCTTTTAATTATGTCATTATGCTTATATGTGTGGGGACAGGTGATTTGATGGTGAATTCCTATAGATTGAAAATGCTTAAAAAAAGGTCAAAATTCACCTCCCCAATTAGAGCTAAATGATTTCATTTTGGAATTGAATTTTTTTCAATAAAAGTTTGAAATTGTATAAAAATTTGATAAAGATCACTTTGTTTTTTAATGGAAAGAACTGTGTGAAAAGGGAGAAGTCATTAATAATAATGAAAAATATCTATCACCATTCAAAGATTGAATAAGGGCAATCCTCATACCTCAACATGAAGCAATTCTAATGGCTTAAAAATCCTATGATGAATAAAAGGTAAGCTAAAATGATACATTTTGCCTAAATAACAAACATGACAATTATTTAAAACAAAAGATTTATTTTTGCAAGATAATTGAAAATGATTAATGACACGGCAAATTATGGTAGAGTTAGGATGTCCAAGTCATTGATGCCATTTGTCTATGGTGGCTAAATGAGTAGTAATGGGAGGAGAAGTCTTGGAAGGCACAGAGTTCAATTTGTAGAGCCCCAAATCACTTGTTCTTCAGAATAGAACGTTCTTGGTCTAATAGTCCTTAACAAGACAATGATATGGGTGAAATTTAAGAAAATAGTTATTGTCAGTGCATAAGCAATGAATATAAAGTAATGGCTTTGTAATTTGAGGAATATGTAACACATGGTTAAGAGCAAAAGAAGAGTTATTTATAGAAGAAACATAAACTTTACCAATATGAGCAATAGGGAGACCTTTACCGTTGCCAATAATGACCCGATTATTGTCATGATATTCTTCAGCACTTTGGAGAGATGCTAGATTAGGTGTAATGTGATGACTTACACCATTGTCTGGATACCATTCAACTTGGCATTGGATGGTGCCGAACTAAGAATTGATAGTTGAGCTTAAGGCGAGAATGAGGAACGACAAATATTGCAGTGCTCAGAGGACCAAAAATTGTCATGCCCAGACTTGGAAAATTGGCGAGGTTGAAAGTATTGATCCAAATGTCATTTACAATCAAAGGTAGAATGATTATTGTACCCTCACATATGACATGACATAGTGAAAGGCCGAGAAGGGGTGGAATAGCCTCGGTGACCACCCTAACCTCAACTTGGGTGACCTGAGAACTGTTGTAATGATGAGCAAGATGAACCGTTAACAATGTAGCTTGTTGTGATTTCAGAAGCAACTCATATGAAATTAGTTGTCCATGAAGTTTATGGAATGAAGGAGGATCAAGTTGTTGTTGGAGTGCTCCAATGGCACCATTGTAGAAAGACCCAAGTTGTCGAAATATTATGGCATTAAATTTAGTGGGATTCAAAGGTTGTCCAACCTAGGCTAGGGAATTGGCAAGCTATTTGGCTTGGAAGAGATAATTTAAAACTAGTTTATTATCTTTTTTCAGATTGTGTAGTTCAATATATAACTAGGTTCTTTGAGCATTATTCACCACACCATAAGTTATTTCAAGTTCTTTCCAAATAGTAAAAGAGGAGTTCAATCCAATAAGATGGGGGTAAACCTCTTCAAAAATTGAAGAGAGGAGCCAAAAGAAGAATAACTGATCTTTGGTGAACCATTGAGCATAGGCAGGATTAGGTTCTAAGGAATTGGAAGTGGGATTAATGACTTATTTTGGTGGGGAAATTTCAGTGCCATTTAGGATATTATGACGGTTATAGAAATTAAAGAGAGGTTAAAATTGTAGTTTCCAAGGTATATAATTCTTTAAATTAAGCTTGATTGAGAAGGTTTATTGTAAATGAGAAGGTGAGGTTGATAAGGGATTTGAAGTGGTGATAAGAGCTGACAACGTTGTGGAGCTTGATAAAGAAGAAGTAGACAAGGAAGAAGAAGAATGTTATGACCTAAAATTTAAGAGTCCTGACTAGTGCTAGGGAATGAGAATTTACATGAATTCATGACCCATAGCAAGCCTAAACTACAACTTCACACCAACCATCAACACAAATTTACCTTAGAATTAAAATTTTTCATGATATAAAGAATTCCAAAAATAATATCTCAATAAAATATTTTTACAATAGATAAATACACAACCACTATCAAAATCATCAACAGAAACTCCAACGAAAACAAACTACTACAAGTACAAACTACTGTTGTAACGTCTAATAAAATACAAGGAAAATGTAATTTAAAATTTACATAAATCAACCAGAGAAGAAAGAGTTCAGCGAAGAGAACTATTATGAGAGGTCTAATCGGATAAGTCTTGAAAAATAATTGACGGGGTCAGACCTCACTGAGTGAATTATTATTCTATATATATATATGTAACCTAAGCATACAAATAATCAAGCATCAATATAGTATTTATATATTTATATTTATATTTATGTAATTTATACATGCATTTCAAGCAGATGATTAAAAATAATTTTCATATTAACACACCAATGGAAATAAAGTGGAGGATCGGAACAGAACCTTAAAATTTTCGCAACCTTAATCACTGAATCTCATTAGACAACAGGTTCACCTAAATCCAAGAATATTTCTCTTTTCCAATTTGACAGTGGATGAGCCCCGAGACACTAAGTCAACCGAGCTTCTGCAATCTCATTACCGACATGATTGGCCCCGAGACATTAGATTAATCGAGCTTCCGTAATCTCACTGCCGATATGATTGACCTCGAGACACTAGGTTAACTGAGCTTTCACAGTCATACTACTCTCTAACCACAAATCTCAATAATCAATTTTTTCATATTTCAAATCATATAATCTCATATTTCAAATCATATAATCTCATATCAATAAAAATTTTATAGCTTAGCATTTAGCGTACTGTTGCGTAACAGTTCTAGTGTAGCCCACTAGGTAGCACGTTCTACTACTATCCTCTAAAAATAACACAAATCAATATCAATAACAAACAACATTCAATAGTCACAATTAATATTCACACACACACAAATACATATATAAATGAAAACATATATATAATAGCAATAGTAATTAACATTTAATGCAACAACATATTAAATTCATATTTATTGAAATATGGATGCCAATAAAAATTTGTACATGCAATGCATACATATAATAATAACTCACAGGTGGAGTGCGCTCCTCTATACTGATTCGAATGGCTCTGTTCTGTAGGCCTCGGTCTCAATGCGGCTATGAAAAAATAATAATAAATTAATTAGGATAAAAATGCTAATCTTATATATTCTAGATTTTTAAGAAAAGACTCGATCTAAAACACGACTCTAATAACTCAAAACTAAACACAAACCAGATGTCATGTTTTTGTAAGAAATCTATCGAAAATTCAGCAAAATCTCTTTTGTAAAACGAACATCTCTCTACTAAAAATAGAGTCATTCATGCATGAAAACACACTTCAAAATGTTCCAAAGCTCAACATCTCGAGTTGAGCCCCCGAACTATATATCACGTCCAACCGAGAATCAACATCACAAAATATAAAATAAAATAATATAATTTTTTTCTCAAATCTTCAATATATCATAAAATTCAATTTACTAACACAATTTAATTTATATAAAGGTAATTCATTTTCCAAATAAATGATAAAATTCTTGTTATAAGTAATATTTTGCTAATAAAATCCATTAATAGCATAAAATTTCCATTTTACAATTAAATTAACATAAATTGTAAATAATTATTAAAATCACTTATTAATATCATAAAAATAATAAAAGACTCATTTAGGTTTAAAAATAATAAATAAATTTATTATTCATTAAATTTCCCAAAATAACTACTAAATAATTAATAATTAATAAGTGGAAAAATAATTATAAAAATTATTTCCATATTTTAATTTATAAAAAATAAGTCTAAACAGAATAATTAACAACAATTTTAATTAAAATCAAATAATTTTACCAATTTCTACTAATTTCTCAAAAATACACTTTTAAACATAATATTTAAAAATTTATATATCAAAATTTATATATAATTTCACAAAACTTTCTTCACAAAGTTTAATCTATATAATATATAGAGTTTATTAAAAATATAAAAATTTTCAGCCTCGAGACTGACCAGAACAGTACCTAACGCCCAAAAAATTCAAAAAATTATGCAAAATAGATCAAAAGAAAGATCTCAATCTTACTTTCAATAATATACTAACCATTAAACCTAATAAAATTGAATTCAAACTCAAGTTAACCAAATAACAAAAAACAACCCAAAAACAATTATCCAAAATTGAGGTGCTTCCCGGAGTTGTCTGAAAAAATTGTGTGAGGGGAACTGAAGCCCAAAATGTTAGGATTCAAATAAGATCAACAATGTTGTTTGAGGGGGTCGAAAATGTTGTCGGCAAGCCTCTCTTCAAACCGACACCATAGAGGAACAAGAGGAAGGACGAGAACAGGTGTCGCCAATGGCTGGAGGTGTTGCCAGCGTGGTCGGGTGGAGGTGGCGGCAGGGTAGTTGATTGGCATAGTGATGATGGCGGTGATGTTGGAAAGAGAAAAAGAAAAAGAAAAAAAAGAAAAAAATGAGAAGAAGTTGTCCTTTGTGAAAGTGTCTTTTTTTGGCAAAAAGTACAAAATAACAACTTTAAAAATAATAATATTTCCTTTTAATTATTCTCACACACTTTTATATATATATATACTCTTTAATAATTGATTAAAAATTTATTAAAATTATACAAATAATAATAATCTCATAATAATTAATACTTTAAATCTATAATTTAATTTAGCACTAATTAAATAAAATAATAATTAAAATTCAGTAATTTTCCTTAACTATAATTTCTCAAAAATAATTAAAATAATAATAACACTTTGAAGCCACAATTAATTTAATAATTAAATAAAAATATAGATCATAATAAGAAAGAAGTGGAGGAATTTGTTGCCATGTTGATGCTGTGATACCAAGTTAATATCAGAAATTGTATGGGAAAATTTTGTGTTTTATATTCATATATAATCAGTATAAATACAAGAAGAGTTTGTAGAACGATAAAACAATTCTGCAACAAACATGACAACTTTAACAAATATAGCAATTCCTTTTTGATAAAATGAATTTTAGTTTATTTATATTTTAACTTATAAATTTTATTTTATATTCATCTGATTTAAAATTTATTATTTTTATTCTTTCAAAAAAATATTTTTTTTTATATTTTTTATTGAAATTTGTATTTTTTGTAATGTATATATACACACGAAAATTAATATAAATGCCAACTATTCTCTTTCTTATATAATAATTTATTTAAGCATTTTTTCATATTGTGTCACTGCTAACTTTTTCGCTTGTATATATTTTTAGATTTTTTTTTCTGTAATTGGAATCTCTTTACTTCTTACTTTATTTATAGGTTTATACAGACCTTAATACAACTATAAACGTTACTACAGTTAGTCATTATTATTGTTATTATTATTAAAGAACACTGCAAGTTTTATAATTAAAATCTTATTAAAATTACATTTTCCCACTAGAGTTATACATCATCAAAAAAATTAATTAAGTTAAATGAAATTACTTATCATATAAAAAAAAAAGTCTTCACAATTATTTTTATTAGATCTTGTTTTCACATGAAAGATACTGACATGTGATATGTTCATCTTAAAAAAAAAAACATTTTTTCAAGTGTCCTATAATAATGATTTTAAAATCTTGGGAGTGATTTGCACATAGGAAGAAAGTTGAGGGGGCACATAAACACTTAAGCCGCCACGCGGGAGGAGATCCCAAATTGCAATTACGAATATACCCCTAACCGTGTGTTTCCCCTAACTACCTTCCATGACTTTGACCTCAACAGTCTACCAAACCCTCTCCTCTCATAGTTTTTTTTTTTTTAAAAAAAAAAACGTTTCTCTGGTCCGACTCGGAGATCATAAATCCTATAAAAACCTTACAATTCTTCCATATCTCCCCAGCTCTGTTTTTTGCTCTGCTCTGCTCTCATAGAAAACCACACCCTTTAACAGAGCAAAGCACCAATAGCAGCAGCAGCATCGGCAGAGATGGCCCTCTCAACTCTCTCCTCCAAGTCCCTTTACGCCGCCAACAACAGCACCCATTCTCTTTTTAACACCACCTCCAGTGGCCGCCACCATTACCAATCACCATTCTCTGTTAAACCCAGATCCCTCCCTTCAATCGCAGCCGTCCACGCTGCTGAACCCACCAAAAACAGCTCTGTTAAGGCTGCAACTACGACTACGATTGTTCCTCCTCCTGTTGCTGCTCCTGGTTCTGGAAAATGGACTGTGGATAGCTGGAAATCCAAGAAAGCATTGCAGCTTCCTGAGTATCCTGATGCTAACGAACTTGAGACTGTTTTGAAGACTATTGAGGCTTTTCCTCCTATTGTGTTTGCTGGGGAAGCTAGGAGTCTGGAAGAGAAGCTTGCTGATGCTGCTATGGGGAATGCTTTCTTGTTGCAAGGAGGTGATTGTGCTGAGAGTTTTAAGGAGTTCAGTGCTAATAATATAAGGGATACTTTTAGAATTCTTCTTCAGATGGGCGTTGTGCTTATGTTTGGTGGTCAAATGCCTGTTATTAAGGTTGGTTAATTCCCTTTTCTAAGGTCTCGATTTTTTTTTAATTCTAAGTAATTATTCTGAAAGTTTGGATTTTTAGCTCAAATTGACTAGTTTTGAATTGTACTTTTTTTAAAAAAAAATATAATTTAATGGAGTTCATATTGTAAAGTTTCAACTTGGATTTGAATCGGGAAGTCGATGATTTTGTGGCTGGTTGGTTTTTTTTTAGGTGGGAAGAATGGCAGGTCAATTTGCAAAGCCTAGGTCAGACCCATTTGAGGAGAAGAATGGAGTGAAGTTGCCAAGTTACAAAGGTGATAATATTAATGGAGATACTTTTGATGAGAAGTCAAGAGTTCCGGACCCAGATAGGATGATAAGAGCTTATTGCCAGTCTGCAGCTACTTTGAATCTTCTTAGGGCCTTTGCCACTGGAGGTTATGCTGCTATGCAGAGGGTTACACAATGGAATCTTGATTTTGCGGAGCATAGCGAGCAAGGAGATAGGTATGCAAACTTAACTTTTCTTCAGATGCATAGGTTCATTAATCTGTTTGATTTATTTCTTTAACATTGTTGATGCTGATGATATGTTTGATAGGTACCAAGAACTGGCACACCGGGTTGATGAGGCCTTAGGTTTCATGGCTGCTGCTGGACTCACAGTGGAACACCCTATCATGACAACGACTGAATTCTGGACATCCCATGAATGCTTGCTTTTACCTTACGAGCAAGCTCTTACAAGGCTGGATTCGACTTCTGGCTTGTACTATGATTGCTCTGCTCACATGCTTTGGTGCGGAGAGCGCACCCGTCAGTTGGATGGGGCCCATGTGGAGTTCCTCAGAGGAATTTCTAACCCCCTTGGTATCAAGGTAATTTAGTGCTTTATGAAAATGATTGGTGTTATTGATATTGATGGTAATGACAAAAATTGCCATTTTGTTGCATTCATTGGCCTATACATGAGAGGCAATAAACATCCTTCAACACAAAAATTTTGGAGGGGAAAGCAGCCTCTCTTTATCAAATTCTCCACAATTTAAATATGCTTTCTTTGTTTCTATTTTCATGCTGTGGAACTTGTCTCTTTGCTCATAATGCAATTGTTGTATCAATAAAGAAAATCAAATTTGAAAACCTGCTTCTTTTCATATGCCTAATCTGATGTGACTTGTTTATGTTTCTTTTGTGCACTGACATTGAAAAGATTCATGGCTAAAAATTGAACTCGTGATACAGGTGAGCAACAAAATGGATCCAAATGAACTGGTTAAACTCATTGAGATTCTGAATTCTAACAACAAGCCTGGAAGGATAACAATCATCTGCAGAATGGGTGCTGAGAACATGAGAGTCAAGCTTCCCCACTTAATCAGAGCAGTGCGCAGGGCAGGACAAATTGTGACATGGGTCTGCGATCCAATGCACGGGAACACCATTAAGGCTCCATGTGGACTAAAAACCCGTCCCTTTGATGCAATCTTGGTAAGATTTGTCTGTCTCATTTGTTTACCTTTTGAACAACATTAGGAATCAAAATCAGGAATTAACTATGGCTTAGTGTAGGCTAATGAAAAGAAATAGAATCAGAAAATAAACTGACTAAATACTACGAGTAATTGCATTTTCATTTTTTTTTTAAAAATGGGCATTTTCAACACTCTAGTAGTTGACCTTGCAATTTCTCTATCAACTGTACACTCACTGGAAAACTGTTATTAGCTGAATCAGTAAGTCATGAACAATCGCTGCTATAGGTTTCATTACAATAGATATATTTTGTGATAATTTATTGTCTAATTGATCAATTATTGTATCTCCAACTAATGGATTTGGAACATGTGGTGTCATTGTTAGCAGTGGTGGTCAGTAAGTGATCTCAAATGATCCCGGACCGGTTGTTGGACATATGCCTCACCCCTGCCCAAGAAGATTCTCCTCTAACTTATGCTTATAATTCTGTAATTGGTTGCAGGCTGAGGTTAGAGCATTCTTTGATGTCCATGAACAAGAAGGAAGCCACCCTGGAGGAATTCACCTAGAGATGACTGGCCAAAATGTGACCGAGTGCATTGGCGGGTCAAGGACAGTTACTTTTGATGACTTGGGCTCTCGCTATCACACACATTGTGACCCAAGGCTCAATGCTTCTCAATCTCTTGAGCTAGCATTTATCATTGCTGAGAGACTTAGAAAAAGAAGGATGGGAACCCAACGCCTGCTTTCCTTGAGCTTGTAGGCATTTCTCTCCTCCAAGGTGTTGTATCATTTGTTATTGATCATCAGTCTCAGTGTATTTGGTAGTGAATAAGTTTATTATTGTATGGTATGCCGGTACTTGTGTTGTAGCCGCCGCTCACTGCCACATCAGCTCAGCAATTCTTTCCGACAACTGAAAGCAACATTGGAACCTGCCCACTTGAGGCCTGCTTTTGCGAAGAATGTCTTGTTTCGATTATTTGATTTGATTTTAGTTGTTATGGGATTTTTTCACTAAAACTGGTCGGTGTGGTGTCCTCTTGAGCGAAAGCTGCGAAAGTAAGGTGCGGTAGATCAGCTTTGTAGAATGTTATTAGTTATTTAAGTAATGTTGTGGTTGAAGTTTATGTACTTATCTGGCATTAAAGTTTGATTAAGTTACTGTCTGGGAATTTTCAAGGAAAATGAATAAAACCAATTCTATTGTTGCACTCAGAATGGATGATGAGTTGTCTGTTTCTTCTTTTATTGATTTATTTGCAGCTATGATATGCTATTTATTCATGATGTTATTGACCTGATTAGGAAAAATTTATAATTCATTTATAATAGAAATACTTATTTACAATAGGTTAAACCCTAAAAGGTATATATATTACTATAGGAATAGTTATAGTACGAATTTCATTTTTTCCTAAAATCAATTATAGAAGAAATTATGCATAGAATTATATGCACATATATATTAATTAATAAAATATTTTTATAACAAAAATTAAGTGGTGATGCAAAATATTAATTATAAAATATATTTTAAATTTTTTCATTTTCAGATATTTTAATTATAAAATTCAAAATATTTTATTTACATGCACAAATTTGAATAATGTATATTTAAATGTAAAATAAAACTTATATCTTTATAAATAATTTTATTAAAATTTTATAATTTAAAGTATAAAGTTTATAATATTTATAAATATGATGTAGTCTTCAAATATTATTAATTTTATTTTTTATTTATAGTTATACTTTAAAAATTATTAGATTATAATTAGTTTAATATGAGACATACTAGTTCTACCCAAGTAAATAGCCAAAAAAAAAAAAAATCAATAAATAATTATTTAATCAATGACATGAAAATATGATTTATATGACCTATAAATTTATGAATATTAAAATATTTTAAATTTTTCTGGAGTTATTGCTTGTTAATTAAAATTATAAATTAGTAATTATCATTTTTTAGGTTATTAACTTAATTAAGCAAAATAAAAAATTTGAAAGTATTTTTATTTATAGTATTTAAATGAATTTGAGTTATAAATTGTCACTATTTTTTTATAACATTCACTTATTTTAATTAAACTATTAAAAATTTTATTTATTCATATGATTTTGAATAATGTTGATTTAATATTAAAATAAAATTTATATTTACTTAATCATCCTTTATTAGTTTTTTTATTATTAATTTTAAATTTTTACAATTTACAATGTAGAATTCATAATACTTTAAAAATTTATTGTTTTTACAATATGAATTTTTATGATTTTATAAATATTAAAATATTTTAAAAGTTTTGTTTAAATTATTTTAATTTTGTTTTAAAATAACTTATTTATTTGTAAAAAGTTGTAAATCATATTTTTATTATTTTAGTAGATTATAAAGTTAATTCAACTAGAAAAAATATGTTTAAATAATTTTTTTTAGTATACAATAATTAATTTGAATTCAAATATACATTCAAGGATTAAAAAGAAACTTTTTAATAAAAAAAAATTGAGCCGCAATCTCAGCAGGAGTGCACATCATCACTGTCAATATAGAGGAATTTATAAAATCAAATTTTATAAATTAAGATATTTATAAGGTCAAATCTTAAATATATGTAACCAATAGATTTTTCACTATAAACACATAAAGCAAACCATGTATTTGGCCTATTTTTAAAATTCTATTTAACTCATATAATGTAAAAACGTTATTTATCCACTTGATTTTAAAAGCTTTTAACCACATAAAACGTTATAACAAATTTTAAACTAACAAAAATAAAATTAAGAACTAAAGAAAAGTTAGAAAAAGTTTTCCTTCCATTCTACTAATGTTTTTCCAATTATACTTGATTTCTTATGCCCACATTAACATAAAATAGGTTCATTTTATATGTGAGTTAAATATTTTTAAAATAAAAATTCAATAAATAAATAATGATAATAATTGAGCAATTATGCGGTGGTGGTCTAGTAACCATCACTAAAATATTAAAACATAATATTTTAACCTAACTACCACTGAAATTAGCTAGCAATGACTACTCCCATAAACAACAATTTGAGTTTGAGTCCATATTTTTATAGTTAAATTAATTATTAAAAATTATTTACCGTCTTAATGGCAGAAAAAAACAATATCTCAATTTTTTTTTTAAAATTAAATGTCACCTTATTAGTTTACTTTGATAACAACTAACATAATTAAAACATTTTGTACGGGTTGAGCCAGCTAGCCTCTACCAAGCTTCTGCATTATCATTTTTAGGCCGAAGGGTTTATTCATACCACTTAGAGGAAAACATTCATTGATTATGTACTCTTTTTATAATGAACTTAAGGTCCACAATGAAAATGAGTGAGAGCAGCTAAATATTGTGTAGGGTTGGGCAGTTTTTACTTGAATCCATCTTTATAAATTCATAATATAAATATGGTATACTTATATTAGCAGCATGTTTTTTATTTTTTTTAAATGGTAGTTGATAGCTATTGGGACATCTATCAACTATGGTTTAATTTAGAGTTTTTGATGAGCAACTCTCATTAATTTAAATATAATTACATAATTATTATTATCTATTTAAATATAATTAGTTAATTTTTTTTATCTATTTAAATTAAATTTATGTGTATATATATATATATACACATACACACACGAGACCTAAAGGTAGCCAATACCGATTTACTTTTTCCTTCATATGGTTGTTCTGTCGATAGATATGATAGATATGCTTGGATGTGTGTATATACACACATTTTTTTTAAAAAGATTACTAGAAATATAATATCATATAGTTTTATATATTATCTTTTAATCTTTAAAAATTATAAAATATATTTTTAAAATTAATATGTATATTCGAATACAATTCAACATATAAACAACTAAAAAACAATGCATCCAAAATTTGAAAATTCTAAAAAGCTTAATTAAAATCTATTAAACATATAAATATCAACAATTGTAAAAAGTTTTACCAAATACTTTTTCTTAATCAGCTATCAGCTACCAGTATCTAAATAAACCTTAAGGGGCAGATTGGGATAGTGTTGGGAGGACTTGTTAGCTGTTCGTTCCTTAACAGTTACTGTAAAAGTGTTTGGTTAAATTTTAAAAAAGGTACCTGATAGTTGTTAAGATATTAAACAACTCCAGCTCATATTACTCCAATATGAAGCTTTTTTTCATTTACAGCTGCATTTTTTAAAAATATATTTTTTTATCTTATAGTTTTAACTTTAGTTAAGTAACCATACTTAATAAAAAAATTAATTATAAATTATTAAAAATATTCACACAAATAAAAATATTACAAAATATATTAACAAAAAATTTTCAAAACTCATACGACTCATACGTCCTAATACTAATGATAATAAATATCAATATTTTATTTAAAAAATTTAATGAAAATAAAAATAAAAATAAAAATATTTAAATAATATTTTCAATATCTATAAATGTAAGTATAAATAATATTTATCTTATATTATATATATTATTGTTAATATTTATAGAACACATACATTGAAAACCTAAACATAAACATAACTATATGTACATAAATAAACTAATGTCTATATTTGTAATTAGGGATACTATCAATTGCTATAATTTTTACTAAAAATATAGCATTAATAAACTATCAGCCACAAATTATCAACTATTAGTCATAAGCAACAACTATTAGTTATCAGCGATAGTTTAGTCAAATAGACCCTATTTTTAAATATTTGGTTACAATTGTTGTTGTTGAAATGTTTAACGACTATTGTAAATAATAATTAATTTTTTAAAAATTTTAAAATGTTACATTTATTTATTTTTGTTATTTCTTTGTTTAAATTATTAGAAACAAGATATATATTAAATTACATTGATTAATCATTATAAAAATATTTATTTTATATTTATAAATTTTCAATATTAAAAATAACATAATTAAATATAATAGAATTATATAACAATATATTTCTAATGATTTCTTTTAAAAGAATGTCTAGTATATATAAATCTTGAAATAAGAATAAAAAATATACCAATATGTTAAATTTTGACATCTTTTTTGAAAAAAAAAAAAGAAGAGTTAGTAAAAAAAATTAATGAAAAATATAAAGAAAAAAGTTAACATTATAAAAATATAAAAAATAGATAAATATTAGTTTAATTTAATTTAAAATAAATAATGTTAATTGAGTAATTATATTTAAATAGATAAGAATAATAAGGTAATTATATTTAAATGAGTGAAAGTTATTTATAAAAAATTTCAAATTAAAGTTGAAGTGAACTATATATACAATACACTAACATCTACCATCTAAAAAAAAATATAACCAAACTCAGGTTTATATCTGTTGATAACAAAAAAGCAATCAGATACACCTAAACAACTATGCTAAACACCCTTTAAGAATAATTTAAATGATCCAAATCCTTCAAGTAAAAACTCATGATGTTATTAAACATTTCTTAGAATATGTTTCAATGTCGAAGAATTGCTTAAAAGTTATGAAGATGCCATATTGATGCACGTGAACCTCCGGGATTCAAACGAAAATTTTGGTTGCTGTTCGTACACTTCAGATGTAGGAGGCATCTTTCTAAGGAACAAGGAGCATGCATAATTCATCATTATTTGGAAGGTACAGATTCACCTGTAAATATTTGCCAAAATGACAAGGTCCTTCTTCATAAGGAGAGGCGACTACAAGGAAAATGCTTCAACCGAAATCTGAAACAGGAAATTGAAATCCTCCCTTGCCAATCGCAAGCAAATCTCATTTACAAAAGAGAAACTTGCCAGCAAGTGGAACCTATGAACATAAACTTCAACTTCATAACAAGTTGTCCAGTTACAAAATCCAGCAACATAATCATTGTGACAATAAAGCATTTGTTTGTCCTCTCAACAGATCATAATAAAATCTAAAAGTATCAGAATAGGAATGGAGCCATCAGCCGGATCAACCAAACCTTTTTAACTGCTCTAGAAAGAGGAATATATGATATTGCGTGACAAACTGAAGTTTCTAGGCTGAACCATGCACCTGAAAAGCTGCACTTTCTTAACAGTTGCCTAGTAATAGGGCATGTATCTCATTGGCCTTCTGAACCTAGGAACCTTCCTGCAGCCATTGAGGCAAGTCAGAATGAAGAAATGTATAATGTATAATAAAACAGTCACTGAAATGAAGAAGTGAGAAAAAGTCATACCCATATCCATAAGGGGAGTAGAAATAAGGGGGCACATATGGCCTCCTAAACCGGTAACCCATGTATGGATTGAAACGCCTAGCACGGTACTGCTTCATCCCAGGAACATTAGTCCTTTTGGGCAAAACCTGAAGCGCATATCATGAGTGAAACAACCATTAATCAGAATAAATATGCACACCAATAAATAAATTTTTGTATTCAATAGGAGAATAAAGACTTACCTTCAATTGACGTCCATGAAGTTCAGATTCATTCAGAAGCAAAGCCTCTTGAACAGCTTCTACTTCAACAAATTCCACATAAGCAAAACCTTTCGGCTGGCCAAACTTGTCTGTCAGAATAGTAACCCTATTAACTGTACCACAGGACTGAAAGTGCTGCTGCACTTCTTCAGGTGTGCAAGCATAATCAACCTGCATGGTTTGCACAACCAAATTCAAATCATGAACACATACATCTGCAAATTTTCAAAATTCCTGCAAGAGAATTTTTTAATTACAAAGCCAGAGTTGTGATATAGAGGAACCACTGAAACATATTTTTCCATCGTAATTTAAACCATATTTTTTGGAAAACATTTCTTGTGCTAGACGCATTATCCATCGAAATACAAATACCACATGCTTACGCAAATAAAAAAAATAAAATGATTTAGCTAACATCAAGATGTTTAAATACGGAATAGAAGAAAACAGTTTTTGTTCATCATCACATTTAAACACAAGCAACAGCATTTCAAAATTTCATCATTCTATCAATTTGTTGCATTGCCACTAATCCAGCATATTTGATCTTTCTGCGTTCAAATTTTAGAAATATTTATCTGCCCTTTTAAGTTATCAGGTCACTAGGTATAATCGCAACCTAAATCTGCTTGACATAGCTCATCTATATAAATATCAAGAACATTTTCATTACCAATATATCTCTTCCCTTTCTTCTCTCATTACTCCCATAAATTCAAACTGTCATTTTGTAACTAGCAAATTATCAATCTTCTATATCAGCAAACATCCCACAACAACTCCATTATGAACATCGATTTTGACACCATATTTTTCCAGTGGTTCATCTTCATCTCTATTTTGGATTTTCTTCATTCGATACTAAGAAGATAAGCCTCTCTATATCCTCTTTCCATATTTTCAATAAATTAAAAATATGGCATCATTGCTCCCAATCAATGGACCTTGCAGTCTTAACTACTGTTTGATATGCTTTTCTCTATCACATAACTAGAAAAGAACATAACAGAACCTCCTGCAGTGTGCTGTGAGGATTCTTACATTCTCAATTCATCTCAAACAAATCCTTAATCCAACACCATTCAAGATCAGCCCTTGTATATAATATGATACTCAATTTCAGTTCTTTACACAATTAGCCATATTTTTCCTCCTTTTCAACTCCACTTCAAGCATTGAAAAGTTCCCAAGAGCTTGCAGCATACACCAGTCGACAAAAAATGACTAGTCATAATATAAGTGAAATTATGCTAGCAAACACAAATTAGACACTAGTACAAATCACAATGAAAATATAAAAAGCATGAAGTCTTTTAAAACACATAATAAGACTAGCATATGTGATGTTATGCTAGCAAACACAAATTCAACACTAACATAAATCACAACAAAAACATAATAAGACTAACAGTCCCTTCTTTATAAAAGATTTTTCTGATGCATAACATTAAAAACTAAACCCCTAGAAGTTACCTGATCAATTACTTAGATTGCCTCTTATCATGGAAGAAAATTTTAACTATTTCCGCAGAAAGCAGGTATTGCGTTTTAACGCTTAAAGATAGTAATAAAAAGAGGTACTCATTGACACATAGAAAATGCTTTCCTAGAACAAAAAAGACATGGAGAAAATGACATCTTGTACTAGACATTAAACAAGATTGACAGAGTAAAGTGCAAGGAACTTCTACATTGAGTGTTACTTTGTCCAACTTAATATGCTTCATCACTTTCATTTAAATAACACAACAAAGCACATGCAAGTCTCTAAACTGATGAACAAAATGAAAAATACTCAGCCCAAGATGTGTCTAAAGTAAACAACAGAATGACCAAATCAAAGTGAGATGACTACCTTAAGTGACTTATTGTAAGTTCACGTATAAACAGTGAAACACAATCTGTCAAACATTTCTGACAGTTTGGATAAAAATAACTACCAGACAAGAAATTATGACACTACAAAGAAGCTTACACCCTTCACCATATCTGCTAAACGACCACATATTCCGGAAGCACCAACCACCACCAGCAGCAGCAGTGAAAAGACTCTGAGGTCTGAAATTTAGATTGCGTATCCTGATTTGCCTCTGCTCTCTGAAAGGAACTCAAAATCATGGTCGAAGCGTATTATTTTACATACTACCTCCACTTCCAATCACCTCCATTACTCCCTTTGCTGGCTTCTTTCACTAAGATTCTTTTGAAATAGAAGCTCATTCTTTCATTTCTACTTTCTATCTTTTTGAATTTTTTTTGCTTTCCAATTTCTGTGCTCAATTCTCCATTTTTCTATTTATTTTCATTTCTTTTTTTTTCCTTTCTTTTTTCTTTTTTTCTTTTACATTTTTTTCATTTATTATTCTTTTTCATTTTTTTTTTCCTGTAAATAGTCATTTTTCCTCTCATTTTCTTTCAACTACTTTGTTTTCTCTCTTTTTTGCATTAAAATACAGGACTTTCTTACATCAGAATACAAGCTTATTTAACATAAAAATGACATATGCACACCCCCAAAAGACAGTACAACTATTCCAGCGCTAAGAAACAGAATACTTGAAGAATAGGAGAACCCTGCGATCATAGTGGCACATAAAGTCAAACCATGATTCTGAATCTTAAGAATCAGGCCAACAGAAAAAGCAAGAAAGTTAATACAAATACCATTAAAAACAACAAAAAAATCCCACATTGCAGAACTATAAATTCAAAAGCCAATATTCTGTACATTATACACAACCTGAACTGGGTATTATCACTTTACCTCTGCCAAGGGTAGATCTCTCTCTCTCTCTTTCTCTCTCTGAAGTTAATACAAATACTATCAAAATTTTAGTTTGCACCAGACAGAAACACACACACACTTTTCTGACTCTCTCGCTACATTGTCATCACGTTATTCACAAGACTTTGCAACAAAAAAAAAAGAAAAAAGAAAAAAGAAAAAAAATAATAATTGCATTTCTCAGTTTTGCACTTGTAAAACAACCATCCTCCAGATTTCAATTTAAAATATTTTCCTAAATAACAAGGATTGGTGTCACTAAATAACGAGGATATAAATATCCTTGCCTTGAAAATGATATTAATATTTATTTAGATTTCAGAGGACCAAATTACCTCATCTTAGGACTGAACTATATTTGTAAATCTTTAGAGGTTAAAAATAACCGGTGAAAGCTGTGAGGTGCAAATGAACTATTCAAGCCTGTTCTGAAATAGGATATTCAAATCATCTTCAGAACTTATCAGCTCAATCTACTAGTGTGCTTTATACAATCACCAAAAAGAGTGCCAAGTAGCTAGCATCTAAATGAGCAATCTTTGAACTTTGCCTTGTTATTATCCCATGGGCCATACTTTCTAAATCCTACAGCCAAAACACTTAAAGAACATAAAAATCCAACAAGAAGACATATACTCCTATGAAATGATTTTCAGCAACAAACATCAATACTAGGATATCCTATAATTATCTTCCAGGAAAAAAAGTACATCTTACAATCTAGAAGCTTTGCTGCCACATGCATAAGGATGTCCACAAGACATGCATTATCATTCTATCTACAAAAGATATACTCATCTTTTGCTGCCATTTCTCACTATTCTATCATAGCTATTAAAGGCGAAAGGCGCAAAGGGGTCCTGGAGCCTAGGCGCAAGGCGCTGGCGTGTGGCTTTTCGAAGTGAGGTGCAAAAGAAAAAAATTTGCATATAATAAGGCTAATAAGACTCATAAGATAAAACATGTATAAAATCATAATCTAAACATTAATATTTTATAAATCTAAAACAAAATGCATCCACAAATGACAAACATATACTTAGTATATTTTTAAATCCATAATAATCATTAAAAAGAAAAAAAAAAAAAGTTCAAGAAATAAGGCTTTTTTAAGTAAACACCCTAAATTTTAACTAACAAGGCTTTTTTAAGTTAGGCCTAGCCCAACTTCTTTTATTAGACCAACTCAAAAATCAGATATTTAGGGCAATTTCACTAAGGCGTGCCTTTTTTGGGACTTTTACCTCATCCAAGACGCGCGCCTAGGCCCTAAAGCACGTGCCTGAGTGAAGTGGCTTGCCTTGGAGGCTATGAGGCACCTAGGCCTGCGCCTCGTGCGCCTTGTGTCTCAAGCTCGCCTTTAATAACTATGTTAATTCTATCTAAACTACCAAAGACAAACGCTAACTCGTGAGTGTAAATTGATAGGTGGAAGAACTGTAATTCACAAATAATGGACAAAGTTCTGAAAATGAGTGAAAAAAAAAGGTGGGTATCATCATGATACCTATAATTATATATTCATGAGAACAAGCATTCATCATGTAACATGCATGATAGGGCATTGTATTTCAAAAGAACATCTACAAAATTGAAGACAAAGTTAAATGAAATCATGGTAAAATACAGAAAAAATATATTATCATTGTGAGCTAAAGAAGTTGTAACATATCAAGCAACTATAATAACACAACAAACTTATGAAAACAATTAAACAAGCTTACTGGGCAAAAAAAAAAATTCTAAAGCAGTTTTATTTCTCACATTGCCAACAAACACAGAACGAGAATCTGTTTCCTCCTTATTGGCTTGGTTAGCAGCTGCACTAGCCGGATCTGTTTACAGGAGGACCACACACAAATATATGATTTCAGACTTCTAAACAGGCCCAAAAAAAAAAAAAAATCAGATAGATGCTAGAGAACAAAAAGGAAATCTAAATAGAATCACATTTTGACTATCCACATGAAACAAAATAAAATTAACTAGATAATGAATTTAGAGACATCAAACGTAGAATGTGTAGATTTTTTGAAAAGAATTATTATATACCAGAGTAGCCATGATATTGCCAACATCAAGCTGGCTAAAATCCTTAAAACAGTCAAAGAACAGAGATCACATCAGGGAAAAGAGGTAAGAATGTTTTCAAAAAAAAAATCCCTATGTTAGATAATGAACACATGCTAAAATTTAATATACAAAACAACATCAGAACATTGCGGAAAACACAACAGGAAGAATAGGTTTGGCAATATGGGACACTAAATAGGTGTTGGCTTAGGTTGCACGAACACGGATACGGGGATATGGAAAATAAGGACATGGGCACGGGGAAACAGCTTCTAATTGAAGGAGACATGGGCGTGGGGAAACAGCTTCTAATTGAAGTGTCTGCCTTCTAAACTAAAGTGTGTTGGTAGCACAGACACAGAGATACAAACACAGGGCCTAACTAATTGAAGTGTTCATGCAACACAGGTGTTGGCAATCAAGAACAAGAAAAAAATATTGCTGAATATGGGACACGAAAAATAGGTTTTGGAAATCAAGAACAAGGGAAAAAAGAAAGCAATGCTCAAGGAAACATTTAACAGTTCAGTATTGGAAAATTAAAAAAAAAAAAAAATCAACGAGTACTCCCCAAAGGCATCAAATTGATGTTTGCTCAAATTCTCAAACAAATGAAGAGGGTAAGAGAAATACATTTATCATCAAAACCTGTCTTCTCTTCTTAATGCCAAAATTAGATTTGATGTCATTCATCACTTAACTTTCCAACAATTTAAAAACACATTAATTCTGAACTAAATAGCTGAGCATCATTTTCTAATTAAATTTAGAAGTAAATATGGTACTGACACTAGAGATTAAAAAAGAAAAACAAAACCTTGAACAGCGCCCATTTCCTTCTCAACCTTAGCTTGCATCTCGCGAAGAGCAGCAGCTTCCTCTTCCATCTCCTTCAATCGTTTCTTCATCTCATCCAGCTCCTGCAACATTTATCACCAATCATTAAACTAGGGTTTTTTTTTTCCTTTTTTGTTTTGTATTCTCCATATAGAATTGAAAAGGAAGAGATAAAGAAATAATTTGTGGACCTTAACAGCATCGTCGTCGGCGGCGGACATATCGACGTCGGCGTTATGAGGATCAATATCACCTTCCATGTCAGGAATCTCTCCGCCGTACACCTCATGCTCCTCTTCCTCCATGCCTGTTTCTCGATTGGGCCTCTTTTTTTTTTTCCTGGTGCTTCTAGAAGAAAGTTGAGATTTTGTTACGGTGCCACTGGATATTCGCTTTATGTATAGAGGGAGCAAAATGTACAAAGAGGGAAATTTCATGAATTAAAAGAGGCGTCCTGCGCCACAGCTAAACGTGGTAGTTTGGAGTCTTTTGATACAAATGAAATTATAACTACTACCTTAATATTTATTTAACTATAGCGATTGACTAGGCCAGTTTGAGGGTATTTGTAGCCCTAGTTAATTTTTTTTTTTAGATTTAAAATCACTAATTAATTAATATTTTTTAGATATTAACTATTTTTTGCTCTTAAAATTAAATAAATTAAAAAATTAAAATTATTATCAATATTGAATCCTAATTTAAAAAAAATAAATTTTAATTTTTTCAACTAAAAAATTATATGTATATTTAATTTATTGTATTGAAAGTATGAAAAATCAATTAAATGTGAATGAGAGAGGGTGAATTTATAAATAAGGATTATAATAAAATTTAATTGGTTAAAAGGATGTAGTAACCTCTAATTATCCATTTCCCTAGTTTTGACTTTAATTAGCACACAATAAAATTTTAAAAATATTATCAATCTAAAAATAAAAATAAAATTACCTAGCAAATAGTTTAATTGAAAAGTAACAAAATACAACGTAAAAAAGAGATGAATAAATTTAAACTAAAGTTTTATTTATATTTATTTAAACTAACATTTTATTTATATTTACTTTTAATAACATTGAATAAAATTTATTTTACAAATTTAATAGTAAAGTTATTTAAAAAATAAATTTTATTTTGTAAATAAAATAGAGTGACTAATTCTAAAAAAAATACAATAGGATTATATATATATATATATATATATATATATAGGGAGAGAGAGAGAGAGAGAGAGAGAGAGAGAGAGAATAGTGAAACTGTAAACTTTAAAGTTACAAATTTCCTTAGAGTTCCAAGAGAAAATAAAATATCTGACTTTCCTGTAATATAAGATATTTCTTAATTACAGAGAAGGCTAGCTTGGGAGGGGGCTCTCTCACTCTGACAAACAAAAGACTCCACTAAGTGCTTCTAACAAGAAGCCCCACCTCTTCCATGCCATGTAACTAAGAGATGATCAGATGATAGTCGAAGATGTTAGTATATGCATTAACATCTTCTCTCTTCCCCTCGGATCGAGGCATGGACGAAATATTTTCGATATTTCTCAGGGGTAAGAAACACTCTCACTCACTCCCCTCTCTAAATGTCAGCCTTCCCATATATATATAAAGAGTATAGTGAAACTGTAAACTTTAGAGTTACAAATTTCCTTAGAGTTTTAAGAGAAAATAGAATATTTGACTTTCCTGTAATATATGATATTTCTTCATTATAGGGAAGGCTGGCTTAGGAGGGGGCTTTCTCGCTCTAATAAACAAAAGACTAGTCAGAAGCACTTAGCTCGGGGTGGGGCTTCCATGCCATGTAACTAAGAGATGAGCAGACGATAGTCAAAGACGTTAGTATATGCATTAACATTTTCTCTCTTCCCCTATGGGGTGGGGCATGGACAAAATATCTTCGATATTTCTCAAGGGTAAGAAACACTCTCTTGCTCGCTCCTTCCTCTAAATGTTAGCCTTTGCACATATATATATAGATATATATGTATGTATGTATTTATATAGTATAGGTCCTTAGCATGAATCTTTAAATGAGCTATGCCTAAAACATTCGAAGAATAAGGTGTGGGATAGAACTACTTGTTCATTTGATTGCTTTTTCGTTCTCAGATCCAATCTTTACTACTGTTAAATAAAAAAAGCTTATCCTGAGCTTGAATTGGCCGTGGGATCTTTCCTTTATAATAGCCTAGCCCCTTTGACAACAGATAAGAGAGTTGCGGTTATTGACTCGATTGATCTTTATCGCCACTAGGGGATTCAAGGATATATATATATATATATATATATATATATATATATATACACACACACACTAACGAAATATGCAAATTATGTCTAGAACAACATTATCAGACTACATTTCCTAGACATGAACCTACTTATACACATCCAACAGACATAAGTAATCAAAGACTTTCTACCCTAGAGAATAGAGTAGCAATACTTGAAGATTCTTATGACATCCTTTCAGAAGAAATTAAAAAACTTAAGAAAGGAAAACAATAACAAAAACTAGACAATCCACCTAGTATAGGAATACGTATATCTAAACTAGGTGAATCATCAAACTTTCAATTTCATATATTAATGGCTTTAGAAACACTGAGTTCACAGATTGAAAAATTGGTGTACCATAAAATACCAACTATATGCAATAAGACACCTATAATTGAACTCAAAGTTTCTGTCATATTAAACATTAAGGGAAAAGAAATGGTTTTACCAGCCCTTATAGACACAGTAGCCCTATAGACTTAAAAATTATAGAATTTTTAGATAAAAATTCTATAAGAAATCATCCGTAAGCAAGAAAAAATACACAGTATAATGGGAAAAATTTTTGCATACATAAATACACCACTAACGCACATCTAAAAATTGCTGATAACTATAACCAGTGTGGACAAGCTTGTAAAGTCAGCGATTTTTGGGTAGACAATCTAAATCACCAATATATTAAGATGATAATAGGATTATCATTCTTATTTGGAGACATGGGTGGCATTTTTGCAACCAATGACTATGTTTTCTTTATTAGAAAACCTATACTTAGCCTTGTCATATCAGAGTATACGCTTACGCAGCGTGGTAAGAATTATAGGGTACCACTTCCACTCTCAACTTTTCCAAATAACTTAACAGACAAAATGGAAAATTGTACTTGCAAAATCAAGGGTCAATATAAAAAAGCCAATTTAGACAGCTTTCTAATAGGAGAAGAGACAGACCTTGAAGAAATTATCCTTGATTATGAAGAATTTAGGGATATAGACTTAATAGATTTAATAGACTTATCTAAGGCAAGAAAAGCTTTAGAATAACATACTAAGCTTGATGACATAATTAGCAGACTTGAAAAACTAGGGACTATAGGAGAAAATCCTACTAGACATTGGGACAAAAACAAAATAACATGTAAGTTAGACATAATCAATCCTGATTTAACAATTAAGGCAGGAAAGATTAAATTTAATACTTGGGAGATAGAAGAATGCAAAATGCATATTAAACAACTCCTAGACTTACAAGTTAAAAGACAAAGTACATCCAGACATAGATCACCAGCTTTTATTGTCCAGAAAGAATCAGAACTTAAAATAGGACAATCTAGGATGATATTCAATTACAAAAGACTAAATGACAATACATATGAAGATGGGTATAAAATCTTAGACAAAGATGTGTTAATTAACAAAATACAGAATGCTAAAATCTTTAGTAAATTTGATTTAAAATCAGGTTTCTAGTAGATTAAAATGCATGAAGATAGTATTCCTTGGACAACTTTTAGTTGCCTAGAAGGACATTTTGACTAGCTAGTAATGCCATTTGGATTAAAAAATGCTCCATAAATCTTTCAAAGAAAGATGGACGAAGCATTTATACAATGTAGTACATTTACTTGTGTGTATATTTATGACATTTTAATTTTTTCAAAAACTGAAAAAGAACACATTTCACACCTACATTCTGTATTTAACATATTTAAAAATCATGGAATGATAATATCTAAAAAGAAAATGGTTCTTAATAAAAGACACATTGAATTCCTAGGCTCAGAAATAAGACAAGGAAAAATTAAAATTCAGCTTCAGATTACTAAGAAAATTTTAGAATTTCCTGATAAAATTGAGGAACTCAAAAGACTTCATGCCTTTTTAGGACTTTTAAATTATGCTAGGCCTTTCATTAAAGACTTATCTAAACTAACTGGCCCATTATATAATAAGACATCCATTAAAGGCCAAAGACATTTTAATAATGAGGATATTAAAATTGTATAAAACATTAAAAAATAGGTACAAAATCTTCCTTTACTCATACTTCCTTTAAATACAGACTACATGATTGTAGAAACAGACGGTTGTGAATTAGGATGGGGAGCTGTATTATATGCAAAACCTCATAAATATTCACCTAAGACAGAAAAATAAATTTATAGATACTCTTCGGGTATTTATAAAGAAAAAGGAATTACATTATTAGACTTTGAAATACTTATTGTTATAAATGGAATTGAAAAATTCTATTTATACATATGTGAAAAACCATTTACAATAAGGGCAGATTGTGAAGCAATTGTAAAATTTTACAATAAATAGACTGAAAAGAAGACTAATGCTAATAGGTGTTTAAATTTTATAAATTTAATTACAAACAAAGGTATTAAGCCTTCTTTTGAACATATAGACGATAAGAAAAATACTCTTGTAGACAACCTGTCTAGACTAATCTTTTAATGTGTTATTTATAGGAAGTTACAGAGGAAAAATCCTCAAACATTAAAGAAAGACTTGGTTTTGTAGCAAAATCTCAAAACAAAGACATTAAGACATTTCCTTTTGGACAAGACATGGGCTCTAAAAAGCCTATAATTTACATAAAGACCAACACAACTATTGCAACGATGAAATTTGGCCAACAAGAGTCGCCGGTTTTTAAAGACACTCACATATTTAATTTTACAAGAAGAAAAGATTGTAGTGGACCGCAACTATGCACAATAGACAATATTTGGAATCTTCCTATTGAAGAAAGAGGGATCTCCAAAAATATAGGAGTAATTAATGCTCTTATTAATTATTTTCAGACATCACAGACACCTTCAGGCAAAATTTTTTTATGCTATGTGCATACAATGACGCATATGTTAGAATTTATGATAATTGGGCTGAAATCAATTAAAGAATTGAAGTCCATAAACACATGTCAAAATTCAACAAGACATTAAAGACACCCAAGTTTAAGGGTTTTTATGACTGCAAAGAGGCCCAAAAAGATCTCCAAGAATTTCTTCAGCCTAATACACAATACTTTATTTCTCTTGAAGTAAAGAAAAGACTCTCTGATCCATCTACAAGTTCATCACTTGTTAAACCTGGAACATCATATGCTACTACGCTTACAAAACATACAGTTTCAGCAGACAACACTAAAGCTGAGATAGTAATTGTAATATCCCGTGTTTTTAAATATTTTAATACTGTATCGGGATATGCAGTGTTAATAATTTTTGTATATATATTATGATATTTTACGAGTTGATATGTATTTAAAATATATTTTAATTATTGTGTATTATTTTGAGTACCTTACGTAAAATTTTTTCGGGATTTGCATTTTCGGGAAAATTTTCACGTAAATAATTTACTAATAATTATTTTAAATATATTTACGAACTTGCATGAACTCATACGTATTTTTAAATTACTAAATAAAGCCTATGTGTGTATATATTTATTTAATTAGGGTTTAATTTACTACCCTAATATTTTATTATTTGTTTATTAATTTTATTGTTATTTAATTATTTTATTTATTATTAAATTTTAAATTATTATAATAAGTGTGTGGTGTGTGATTTTTCCCAAATATTTTATTAAAATTATTTTTTTATTTATTTTTCTTTTTTTCTTTTTTTTTTCTTTTCTTTTCTTCTTCTTCTTCTTCTTCTTCCTTCCCGAGCCCGACCCTCCTCCATCTTCCTCTCCCTGCTACTACTCTGATCACCGGCCATCAGAGTGCCTCCCCTGCGTGTTGCCATCTTCTCCAGCTGCTCCGCCGCCCCTAGCTTCCTTCCCCGACGCCGGCTAGCTCCAATTCCTCTATTTCCGGTCGAAAGCTTCATTTCTTCACACCTCGCGATTCCGGCCACCATTTCTAAGACCGCCAGTCTCTTTCTTCTCCTTGAGCTCCGGTGAGTGTGATTCTAGCTTTGGTTTGAGCTGAAATGGTCTTGATTTGCTTAGGTTTCGAATTTTTGATTTCGGCCATATTAGGGTTTTTACTTTTTTTGAACTTAGAATTGATTGATTCATGAAAAATCCCTTCACAAATGTTGTTCCCCTTAGCTTAATCTACATGTATGAATTTTTGTAGAATTTTTGGAGATTATTTTGATTTTTGGGTATTTTGAATATTTTAATATTATTTTCTAATTTTCGGAAATTAATTAAATAAATTATTAAATTGTATTTTATGGTAATTATAGTTGTTGAAATGAATTATAGAAATTTATTTGGAATTTTTATGAATTTCTAAGTATTTATTTTGAATTATTTGAGTTTATGTAATTTTGGGAAAATTAGGTTAATTATGTTTTTAATTGAATTTAATTGGTTAATTGATTTTAATTATTAATATTATTGATAAATATGTTGAGAAAATTAATTTTGGATAATTATACTATTTTTGGTGAATTTTTGAAGTAATTTTAGTATATTTATATATATAAGGGCATTTTGGTAATTTTACACAAAATTGGCTAAAAATGTAATTTAATTGGTTTTAATAATTATTTAAGGTATAAAAATGATTTCCACAAATTATTTAATATTTTTAACTAATTAAAACTATTTTTCGTGAATTATTTTCAATTATATATATAATATACGATTTTACTAATAAAATGAGTTTTATCGGTTTTTTACTGTGTTTTAAGGATAATTATGTAATTTCTACTTATAAAATGTATTTCTATTTTATGAGGGTATTTTTGGTATTTTTATAATTATTATGTGTTTGTGGACCCCGGTCGGTAGACTGTAGTTTGGAGTTCGACCGAGGGGTTGTGAATGAGATGTGGTGTTTATTTTCGAAGTGTATTTCTTTGCAGGGTCGGCTCTACTCTTTGAGTAGAGAGATGTCCGTTTTACAGGGGAGGTTCTGCCGAATTTTCGATAGAATTCTCGTAAAACGTGATATCCGGTCGAACCCTAATCCTGTTTCTGTGTTTAATATTCTAGATCGAATTCTAGGATTTTCTGTTAGGGTTATTATGATGTCTATTATTATTGTTTGTTTAGTTGCGTCGAGACCGAGGCCTAGTGGACCAGGCCCGTCGGACCCATCTCGAGGAGCGCACTAAGTGTGAGTTACTATACTATATATATATGTTTAGGGTGCATGATTTAGAAAAATATGTTTTATTTTGATTATCTATGCATGAATAATTCAATTATTACCTAAGTTTATTTTTAGTTTATTTTGGTTTATTCTTATATATATTGAATTATATGCATGTTTTATTAATAAATTATATTTAAAATATTTTTAAATATATTTCTAGCTTAATTTATAATTTAATTGGATTTGTTTGACGTATATATACTTGAAATATACCTGGTTTACTTTTGGTATATTTCCAGTATATATATATGGTTTATAATGTATTTTATTTAAATTCATGCATCATTTATTTGTGAATGAATGTTTTATATTTATTAATGAAGGATATCAATAGAACGTGCTACCTAGTGGGCAGCACTAGGACCGAGTACGTACCGGTGCACTTATAGCATTTAGGCTATATTACTAACCATTTGTGGATATTGATTGGTTATGATTATTTGATGTGTGAGATATGGTTTGGAGGTGTGATTGCTGGAGCTCGGTTGACCTAGTGTCTCGGGGCCAATCACACTGGCAGTCAGACTGTTGGAGCTCGGTTGACTTGTCTCGGGGCCAGTCTACTGTCTAAATGGATTAAGTGGATATATTTGGATTAAGTGAGCCTGTATGGCTAGAGTGTTGTCTAACACTGTTTTTGAGGTTGCGATATTATAGGGTTCTATTTGATCCTTCATAAATGATGATTTTCAATGAAATATATATAAAATGATTTTATTGCATCTGTGTGTATGTGCCTGTATATATACATATTAGATATATACTATTGATTGTATGCATTGTCATTTAGTGTGCATGTATATATATTATAGTAATTCACTCAGTGAGGTCTCACTCCCCTCCGTTGACTAATTTTTCAGGAGAGTCATCATCTTCAGACCTCAGTAGCAGGCCTGTACGCCGGATTTCTTCCGCCCCGGCTTCTTTATGTAAACTGCTTCTCTGAGTCTTGACTTTTATTTTATCTAGACACTGCAGTAGTCATTAAATATTTAAAGAGATGTTGTAATATATTTGAACTGGATTTGTATTAAAAGATTTTATATATATGAAATGATGAGGATTTGATTTAAATGCAGTTGGTGGAAATGCTGTTGTGATATTTATGGTTTTTTATTTCCGCTGCATTATATATTGTTACTATTATTGCATGTTTTATTTTATTTTTAGGCTTGCTACGGGTTCCGGATTCGAAAGAATTCCCGTTCCCTAGCACTGGTCATGGCCCCTGTTTTGGGTCGTGACAGTAATGATTGAACACAATGTTCCTTACTCTCTAAACATATGGATTGAAGACATTATGGACACATCTTGGTCAAAATTTGTCATTCTACAAGAATTCTTAGACTTATGTCATAATGATCAGTTTGTTGATTGTAATGCAATCGATGATGGCATATTCTATGGATATATTTATCATTATGATAACGGATTTCCTTGCAGAAATGAAAAACACTTATGTGGAAAGGCAAGTTCTTGCCATTGCCAATTAGTATATTCTTTCAGATCCTGGGGGATTTGGCAGACAAGTTTCCTTTTGGCAAGAAGTTTAAAAATGTTGAAAAAAGTCCATTACAATTTTACCAACATGGGCTTTTGATGAACTTATGGATTCATGATCGATCCAACATTATAGACATGCTAGAAATTCTTGAGTTGCCTTTACTTGAAGCAACAACTCATAATGGTATACATGTCAAGAAAATAGTAGTTCCCTCAGAAGACATTGCAGGACAAATGAAACCATGTTATTCTATAGCATTTATTCACACACTTGGGCATCCACGGTATAAAGACACTCCTTCAAAACATCTTCATCCAGAAACCTCTTAGACACTACCCCTAACTTATGGCCCAAGGCCTTAACCCATTGGAAGGCTAGGACAATAACTTATAACTTTTTCTTTAACATTAATGATCCTAAAACCAATATTTATGACTTATGTGATGGGACACACTATGAAAAAGTATACATCACCAAAGGACTGTTAGAATCAAGCTTTTATCAGTTTCTACATAAAAGAAAGTAATGAATTTCATACAATTGTCAAAGTGTATGAAACATTATATAAAAAGCAGTAGAAGATTAAAGACAATGATTCTGACACTCACTTTACAATTGATAGCGGAAGATAAATGGTGGACCCCTCCATCATCCCAGAAGACTTCAAAGTAAAAAAAGAAGATAAATAGTGGATCCCTCCACTATCTTAAAAAGACATAAAGGTGGGCTAACCCATGTGAAGACATGAAAATAAGACTTGTACTGATGCTTATCTTAATAAGCACCTTTTATTTTAATTTTCTTATTTTACCCCTCCACTAGAGGGTATTGTATGTAATTTGCTTTCAATCCTTCACTTATATAAAGAGGACTCTTCTATTCATTTTAGATATATAAGCCTCTGATAGTCCTCTTCTTACAAGAGCAGAGCAAACTTATAAGAAAAATACATCTCTTGCCCAATTTAGGATCTAGAGAAAAATCACTTTCTTATGAGTCCGGCATAAAATATTGTAAAATAGCAAGTTTGTAGTAATTTACTATTTTTAAGTTCTCTTTGGGATTCATTCATAAAGAAAAGATAAATAAAAGAAAGTATTCTTCATTCCAGGTACTTTATTCCGATCTTCTATGTGTATGACTTTACTTATGATATAATTGATTTGTATGAAAAATTTAAATAGTTATAATCATCATTCTAATTCTTTCAGACTATATCTTTAAGAAATTAAAAACTAGTAGTAATCCTTAGTATTATCCTTAGGAGGAAAAGAATGTCCATAGAAGGCTTAAAAAAGTATTCCAGTTGTAAAGGATTATGAAAAGGTAGAGTTTCTAGGAAACTCACCAGTTTGTTTTTAAATATTTAGCTTTAAGTTTTAGAATGTTGGTTTAATTATTTAAATTTTCAATCTTTCATTATATCTATAATTTAGGGTGATGCATATAGAGCGATTTTTATAGATTAACTGGAAATAAAGAATACTTTGAATTGTTTATCTAAATATCTATTGGATGAATCTCATATTTCATTCTGATATTTCTTTTGATTTAAACAGTAATTATTTATGACTACTATAGAAAAAGTCTTAGAATATTTCGGCCTTTTAGACTTATAAAGCAGACAAAATTTAGAAGAATTTAGATAAGAAACACTACACTATATAGACGTAGAAGACAACAATCACATAGAAAACCACAATCAAGACTATGACTGTAACAAAGTTACTAGACGAATCTTTTTATTCCAATCTCTTGTAGACTCATTAAACACTTTAATAGGACAATTCCCAAACATTCCATATACACAACCCCAAGAACAGACATCTAGTTCAGAACCTTCTATTACACAGACTCTTGGATCATACTCAGATTCTTCATGAATGCTAAACAGAAAATTCGTAAAATAAACTATCAAATAGCTCAATTAGAAATAAGACTTCATTATTTATAAGAGTAATATATAAGACTTATTAGAAGAAGTACTTATTCAAACAAACTTAGGAAACAACAATTTCTTAATACACTAAAAAAAGACATTGAAAACACAATATACAATATAAAACATTTTTAAGACTGTCAAATCATTTGTACACTTTAATGAGTAGACAGGCCTTAGACAATATAAATATACAAATATTAGAAGAAAATTTTAATCTTCAAGAATTTGAATAGACTTATTTAAGACTCATTTCAAGACGAAATACTTTGTATTTTTCAGGCATTAAAGACACTGGACTAAATCATAGCTAAGTGGAACATTAATAGGACTAGAAGACGTATTAAATACTTAGAAGAATGTAGAGTTATAATCTCACTCTAACCAGACATTTGGCCCTTAATTTTCTTTAGATATATTTCATATCTTTAGACATTAGGACTTCTGACATTAGTATACTTTCCAAAATTAAAATTTTGACAAAGTATCCTCCAACCCTCACTGGTATCAAAGCAAGAAAACTGAACCAATATGAGTATAAGACTTTTGACTACTTAGACTTAGTAATAAATATTACACAAAAGACAATAGTATCTACAAACAAAGTAAGACATACATGTTTTTATAAACATACTAGAGAATTTACACATTAATGAAGACAAAGTGAATTTAGTAGTGAAAAAGTAGATAATATCTATATTATTGACTTATATAAAATTGATAATAAAGACATCAAGTGCTTAATGTCTATTTCCCATGACACATGGACATGACATAGAAGGTTTGGACATGTTAATTTTGACCTTTTGAATGATCTTTAAAAACACAAACTTGTGATTGGTCTACCTAAACTTGAATTCACAAAGGATAAATCCTGTAATGCTCTCCAAAAGGGAAAATAATCTAAATCCTCATTTAAGCTAAAAAATGTAGTGTCTACCTTTAGACTACTTGAACTTATACATATGAATTTATTTGGACCAACTAGAGTTGCTAGTCTTTGTGGAATGCACTATGCATATGTATTAGATAATGATTACTCTAAATTCACTTTGTTATGTTTTCTTACTTATAAGAATGATGTGTTTAAAGCTTTGAAAATTTTGCAAAAAGAGTTCAAAAAGAAAAAAGATTTTTGTATTGCTTCTATTGTAAGTGATCATGGAACCAAATTTGAAGATGAATTTTTCAAAACCTATTGCAATGAAAATGGTATTTCACATATATTTTTTTCTCCTAGAAGTCCTCAACAAAATGGGGTAGTTGAAAAGGAAAAATAGAACTCTTGTAGAAATGGCTAGAACAATGCTTTATGAGTATAATTTGCCTCTATACTTTTGGGCGGAAGCCGTTAACACATCTTGTCATATTTAAATAGAGTTTTAAAAAGACCAATTTTAAATAAAACTTATGAGATATGGAATAATAGAAAACCTAAAATCTCATATTTAAGAGTATTTGAATGCAAATGCTTTATATTAAACACTAAAGATAATCTTGGGAAATTTGATTCTAAAGCCAATGAAGGAATTTTCCTAGGTTATTCTATTTCTAGGAAAGCATATAGAGTGTTTAATAAAAGAACTCTAGTAGATGAAGAGTCTATGCATGTTGTCTTTGATGAATCAAACTCATTTAATCCTAGAAAGGATGTTTGTAGTATTGATGATCTTATAGATGATAATGAGATTATGGATACTCAAGAAGAAAATGCTAGTAAGCTTTTGGAACTTAAAGGTTCAAGCAAGGAGAACAAAGAGGATATATCTCAACCTACCTGAAGGATGAACTTCCAAAGGATTGGCAATTCAAGAAAGCTCATCCTCAAGGTCTCATCATAGGCAACACTATGAAAGGGGTAACTACTAGATCTAAATTTAAGTTTATTATTAATTTAGCCTTCATTTCTCAAATTGATTCTAAAAATATTGATGATGCCTTGAATAATGGATTTTGGGTCCTTGCTATGCAAGAAGAGTTATATCAATTTGAGAGAAATAAAGTTTGAACTTTGGTTCCTAGACTAAACATCATCCTATTATAGGCACCAAATGAGTGTTTAGAAATAAGATGAACGAACAAGATGTCATAACTAGGAACAAAACTAGACTAGTAGCTAAAGGTTATAATCAAGAGGAAGACATTGATTATGATGAAACCTTTGCCCTAGTTGCAAGGTTAGAAGCTATTAGAATATACTTTGCATCATTCATAGATTTTAAACTTTATCAAATGGATGTTAAAAGTGAATTTCTAAATGGTTTCAATAAAGAGGAGGTATATGTTGAGAAACCTCCAAATTTGAAAATTTTGATTCTCCAAATCATGTTTTTAAATTGTTAAAGCATTATATGGATAGAAACAAGCTCCAAGAGTTTGGTATGAAAGATTGAGCAACTTTTTACTAGAGAAAGGGTTCTCTAAAGGAAAAGTTGACGCAACTCTTTTCATAAAGAAATCCAAGCATGATTTATTAATTGTTCAAATATATATTGATGATATCATTTTTGATGCTACTGACCATTACTTATATGAGGAATTCTCTAAGCTAATGCAAGGAGAATTTGAAATAAGTATGATGGGTGAACTCAAATTCTTTCTTGGACTTCAAATCAAGCAATGTAAATATGGGATTTTCATCAATCAAACCAAATATACAAGAGACATTATTAAGAAGTTTGGCATGGATGGAACTAAAACAAGCAAAACTCCAATGAGCACTACAACCAAACTCCACAAAGATAAGAATGGAAAACCTGTTAATGAAAAATGATTTAGATGAAAACCTGTTGATGAAAAATGATTTAGAGCACTTTTGAAACTTGTCAATTTTTAAGATAGTGTTTAGTTTATTGGTTTAGCAAGAAATAAGTTTTAGTTGCCTTGTCCATTGCTGAAGCTGAATATATTATAGTAAGTCTTTATTGTTCATAAGTTTTATGGTAAAAATAATAATTTTTAGACTATGGTATAAAACTTTGTCACATTCCTATCAAATGTGACAATACAAGTGCTCTAAACCTTAGTAAGAATCTCATTCAACATTTTAGAACTAACCATGTAGACATTTGATATCATTTTTTGCATGATCATGTTCAAATTAGTGATATCTCACTTGATTTTATTGATACAAATAATCAACTTGTAGATATCTTTACCAAACCTCTTAATGAAGAGAGATTGAATGTCATTAAACATAAACTTGACATGATTGATGGTTCTAGTTTGTCTTGATTTTGTGTTAAAATTGCTATATTAATGATTAGTTTCATTTAAGTTTTCTTCATGTTTATTTTTGGAATATAACACTTATTCACAAGTATTTTTTTAATTACCCTTATTTTTCTTATGTGAAATCATGTGGTGTTTATCTGAATTACATTGATTATTTTGAATTTGATCTTCTTTATTTTCAAAATATTTTGTAAAATCATTTTTTAATCCTTCGTATTTTTTTTAATTCTTCCTATTTTGCAAAATTAATAATTAATTAATGAAACTTTTATTCATTCAATTAATTATTTTAATTTTTAGCAAAATATATCTTTCTTTAAATGAGTTCATTTCATATACTCATTTAATCTTTCTCAAAATATAGTTATTTAATCCTTCTTAAAATCTTTTAATTAATTCAAAACAAAATGCAATTAATTTGCAAGGACTTAATTTTAGAGTATTTTGGATCTAATTGCAAAGATTTTGCAATCTTTTGATGTCACGAACTCAGTCTCGCCCTTGATTAGATCATGTCCCGATCGAAACATTATTTTAAAAATTCTGTGTTTTTACACAGAACTGATCTCGAACAATATCCCAATCGAGACATCACTTAGGAAAATTATGTCCTAACCGGGATAAGAACATGTCCCGAATGGGACATCGATCCTAATAGGATTGGGATTCCTAATCTTTTAAACTCCCTAATTATAATCAAGTATAATTTATGAGGTTCCTATTCAATTCAAATTCAAAATTTGAACTATTTCCAACCCTAATCTCTTGCCTATAAATGTCATTCTATTTCTACTTAATTTTCTACTCAATCAATATTTCCTTTCTCTATAAATTTCTTCTTATATTTTCTCCTCTCTCACCATGGCTCTTAAGAAACCAAGCAAGGTTCCTTCATTTTCTCAAGATCCTCCTTCAAAGAAGGATAGACCCAAAACAACACAATTCTATTCTTACATTCTTCTCAAGATTTCAAGAAGAGAGTGTCATAAGTCCAAAAGAGAACCTTTATTCCCTCAAGATTCATGGATGAACCTACTCCCAAAGCAATTCATTGCTATAATGAAGTCACAAATCTTCTTTTAAAAGGTGGGATATATGATTTTGCTTTCACACCTTTTCCATCTTATCCTTTCCTCATTATTAAATTTTTTCATTATACACTCTTTGTTCCATCAAGTATGATTATGCTAATCCTTACTTCTCCATGAGATTCAAATTGGGAGGAAGAGATCGCTTCATGACACATCAAGAGTTTAATACTCTTTTTGGTTTTTCCCAAGAGATCCATATTCAAGTTAAACCTCATTGGCTTGCTTTTTCTTTTTAGTATGAAATTAAGGCTCCTAATGCTCCTCAATTCTCTTTCAAACATACTAAAGCCTCACATATCAAATCCAAAGGACTTTGGTATATTCTTTGCTTCATTACCTATTCTATTAATGGTAGAGCTCTTTCCAGTGAAACTCTTTCTCTTGATGATCTTTTCATCCTTTATTGCCTTTATTATGATGAAAAAATTACTTTAGAAATATTTTTACAATGGAGAATTTGGTTAATTAGTGATAGTAACACCAGTGCAATTTGTATTAGTGGAATCGCCACAAAGTTAGTTAAATTCTACAATGTTAATCTTGATACTCTACCCTCTACCAAGCCTATACTTCTTAATAAATCTTTCATAAAAAAATTCTAAATAATTCACTTTTATTAATGGTGTTTGGGTTTGGAAAATTGACTTTGGAGCTAGTAAAATATTGAAGCTATGTTTTAACAATTAGAAGAGCAAGAAGGTTAAGACAATGGAGAAGAAGAACAAGAACTTCAAACTCATGATGATCCTCCAAGGAAAAGGATAAAAAGTGAAGGAACATCAATTTATGGTGCTCAAGCTCAAGATGGTGAACCTCTTTGGGTAGGATAAATCTTTGAATGCATCTCCTTGATGGAATCCAACTTCAATTCTCGCTTTGATGAAGTTGAATCCAATTTCAATGTGCATTTCAATCAAATTGATAACAACATTGTTCATCTTTAACATGATGTCCATCATATTTATAAGTAACAAGGATATACTTGCACCTATCCTTCTCCTCTTTGATCTCCTCCTTTAGAATAGATATTATTTGTATTTTTCATTTGCTTGATTTTCAGTATCTATTTGGTTCATTTTTTGTATGTGAGCCTCTAACTATTTATTTATTTTTGGGCTCATTTTTTGCTTGTTTATGTTTTGTTTATTTTTAGTATTTTATCTTTGTGTTGTATTAATTTTCCTTATTAATGAAATTTTCCTTTCTTCAAAATGCCAATTTCTCTAGTATTCATTCTTTTTGATTTTTTACAAAGGGGGAAAAATAATTTGAGTTTGCATGAGTATTTAATTAATATTTTTTTGCATGAGTATCTTTTGACAAAAAGACAAAGAATCTGTATCATTTTTTTTATCTTATTCTATTTTATTATTTGAAATAAGGGGAGAGAAATTTTTTTGAATTTACATAACTTTGCTTACTTTGTTTATGTATGCCATGAATTTTATAAAGATTTGGTGTATTTTTGTTTTTCATTATTTTGGTTCTTGATCTTTTATTTCCTCTAAGACTTTTTATTATTCCTTTAGGTTCATTTCCCTTAATGTCTCTATTTTTATTTTGTCTTTAACAAAGAGGGAGGCTATTATGAATAATTGTGTTTGTAATATGCTAAATGTATCATGATCATTAGCTAGCTAAGCTCTATATGATCATGTGATAGTTAAGCTTTAACATAAGTACTATATATACTATTTTTGTAATGCATTTTAGTAACAATATATGGATATATGTTTGAAATTATTTCCTTTATATTGCCTAACATTTATTTGAATGATCATGTTTCTATATTTTTAATACATTTGTAATAATTGGGCCATGATTATTTCATGATATATTTTATGTTGTTTCTATTCTTATCATGGGGGAATAAATTATAAATTTATATTTCTTATAATGTCTATATTTATAAGGGGAGAAATAAAGAGATATATCTTATTTCATTTGGTATTTGGTAACATCATTATTATCACACTTTTCACTTTGTATTATTTTTATCAAACTCAAAACAAGTTTGTTAAAATCAAAAGGGGCAGATTGTTGATCTTAGCAAGTTATCAATCTAGATTTTGATCTTAAAAAACTTAATTTTGAGCAACTAATGTGTATTCTTTAAGTGTGTATAAGTTAGGAATTAATTCAAAATCAAAATGGTAAAGAAATATTAAAGAAAAATACTCCAGACATTGCTCATGATGAGGATCAATTGTGGTTGAATTTGCCCAATTTCAGTAAATTTTAGAACCTATCCTGGTCTCGATCGAAAACAACTTTAGCAAAAAATTCAAATTTTGGCAAAACATATCCCAATCTAATATCCTGATCAGCATTGTGCTCGGGACTAGGCGAGCTTTGCAAAGTTTTAATTTTCAGGAAGAACTAATCCTGATCTATATCTCAATCGGGGTCATGCCTAGGACCAGAGAAATTTAAACCTAAAATGGTGACAAATGGCTACTTTTAAAGTGTTTTGATAAGGATTGATGTAATCCCGACTAGCACCAAACAAATTACAGTTCAAAAGTCCAAATTACATTCAAGTGGACTTTGATTTAGTTGAAAATGAAATTATTGCTTCCAACAACTATAATTGAATTGCTCAAGTATAAATATAACCTATGAAGATTATTTTAAGGTTGAGAAACTTGTTTACTCATTATACTTTTTTAAGCATTCAATTAAGATCTCAAAAACTCTCTTCAATTTCATTTTGTTTTTGTATAACTCTTGTAAGAGTTTGTGAGTGTTAGAATAGAAATTCTTATTCTTCTATTTTCTGGGGTTAAGAAAATGGGAAGTGAGATTCTATTCTAAAGGAATTGGTTTAAGTGTTTAGCCATTAAAACAGCTGGGAAATTGGTTTTAGTGTAAGCCTTGAAAACACTTATGAATTAGTTTGTAAGTGATCCTTGAAAACTTAAGCTGTAAGGTTGAAGAGTGAGCCATAAAACTCTTATGTAATCTCAATCTTATAAATAAGATTGTGGGGAGTTGAAAATCCTAACTTGGGGATAAGTTAGGTGGAGACGTAGGATTGTTGAGAATTTAAACTTCTTAAATTATTGTGTTCATTATTCTTCCTTCTCAATATTCCTTTTAATTCTTGCTTAAATCTTTTAATTTCTTATTATTGTTTGATAGCCCTATTCACCCCCCTCTAGTGCACTTTCAAATATAGACTGTCCCCCCCAATGAAAACGCTCTAACTAATCTTTTTGCTTTTATGGCTTAAAATCACACACATAAAAATCTTACATTAACCCAAAAATCTACGCACTTAAATTTTATGTCATAATAAGATAAATCAATTCTTGTATCTAGATTTAAAATAAGCACTTTACATGTGCTTATGAAGTTACATAAATGATTACATTGAACAAGCATAACAATATAATCTTTATAATATTCACAACCAAATCCATAAACATCATAATCGAGATTAAAAACCATATAAATGTTATTCCTATTTAGAGTTGGATACCACAAAGGTGCAATAACCCTGTTGGAGTTGCTTTCTTTTTTGCAGGAGGTGCCTCCTTTTTTGCTAAAGCTGCTTCCTTTTCTTACTATTTTCTCTCATCGTTTTAAAGAATAGCTAGAATTTTGGCATCTTCTCTTATTGATTCAAAGAATGGCCAGACTGGAAGTGGTGTTTTTACGTTGATTCGAAGAATAGTCAATTCTTCAAAATCTCCATGGAAAATTTTGCCCATTTGTTCTCATCCTTAATAAAACTTTGTAAAATCCTTAAATTTACTATCCTTGGTATATAAAAATTTTCTACAATATACCACTTTTTGAAGTGTTCCAACAAATATTTTAACTGACATAATTCATAAAAAAAGTTGTATGAAACACATTAAATAAATTGACACATCCTTTTTTTGTGGAAAAACTAAGATCATTGCTTTCACTTAACTGAGTTAGATAAACACTAGCCTTATGCAAGGCTTTACTAATATAAATTAGACTTTCTCTCTTAAAATTCATTTTTTCATAATAAACTGATATCTGTAATTTGACATCTGATGCGTTTTCGTAAGTGTACGAAATTGTGCAAGTAATTAAATATCATTCCCACAGAGATTGTGTATTGACTATCGTAATACTAATTGTGTTTGTTTGTTTAAACAACGAAAGATAAAAAAAATATAGTACTTCCAATAAACTAAGACAAAACACAAAAATCACAATTAAATAATAATCAATTTAGAGAGCTAGGGTTCTTATTACCAATTCAACCTTTATTTAAGATCAATTAACTACTAAGCCATACCTAATCTTAATCTAATTTGAGGGTTTCTCAAGAATCATAGGCTTTCCTCCTAAGACAACCCTATGATTAACCAAGTAAATTGACGTTCTTAGATTTAAAGCTCTCGCCTACTAAGTGTTTGGTTAACCTAGTTTAAGCACCAACCCTTAATCAATATTAGTTGCTTAAGTGTTTCTTGACTAAGAAAGCATCTAACGGGTTATTGTTTAAATCCAATACAACCCATCTCTCGATCAAGTTCTATTGTGTACATTCAATCAAAGGGTGATTAATCCTAAAAAGACATTAAGTTCAACAATAACCAAAGGATCTAGATTAATGGCTTATGTTTAATTGTGATTAGCCCATGGTTGAATTGCAACAAGAACCCTAACGAAGAATTTAGCCACTCATGTTAATTATAAGAGAAAGAGATGAAGAATAAAAGAAAATAGACATCATCATTAAATTAAAATTAAGAAAAAAAAACAATAGCATCCATTAAAAGAAAACCCCTTGTTCAATGGAAGGCTTATTATTCTTCAATCCTTATTATCAATCTCTAACACCAACATAAATAAGGAAAATCCATATTCTCTCTAAAACTGATAAAAAACAAGTACGTAAAAAATGACGGAATATCCCCCTTTTGTTTATGGTGGCTACTCTTTTATAAAACCCTAATTTCCAGCCGTTACAGCCATGCAAAATCTCTATTTTGTCCCTCATAAGTCATCAATTAAATTCGACTTTAAATTTTCCAATCAGTAGGTTGCATGGCCGTGCACATCATTTTTCAGCATTTTGGCATATCGACTTTCATTGCTTCTTATACCCACTCTAAGTGCCCATGGCTCCTATGTAACCTTCCTCTACTGTTCTTTGACTTCCCTAAATGCATAAAAATCAACCAAAAATAAACCAACTAATACTTAATAAATAAATAAACACACAAAACATGCATTAAGCACTCAACTAAATAAAAATTGAATAAAAGAAACACAAACTTAACTGAAATTGCATCTAATCCTAACACAAAAACTACTTAAAATAATGCATTTTTCACACTCATAAAATTTCCCCACACTTGAAGATTTGCTTGTCCTCAAGCAAAACCTGAAAACACATATCTACCTAAAGAATCATACTCATTAACTAGCTTTAACTTGACTAACTACCACAATCTTCCTTTAATAAAAAGTTTAAAAACTCAAAATTAAAACAACAATTCAAGGTTAAGAATATATTATTACCGTGTGAAGAGCATACTTTTCTAGTGAAATTATGAAAACAAACAATTAACACTCAAGAAAAATGGAAATAAGTAGTAATCATGCCAATAATAAGGAGGCTAAGAATTCAATCAATCAATGTCTTCCCAATCTCAGCATCCCCCACTACTCAGTGTGGAAACCTCCAAAAAGGATCCTTTGGATACTCTTATTCTTAAAGAGCATTGGAGTAGAAGGAGTATTTAAAAGATTTTTCTTTTCAATTTTAATCTTCAAACGAGTGCGTTTTACACTCCATATTGCTTCTTGAATTTTTTTAACCACTCTAAAGCAACCTTAAATTCCTACTCATAAATACTTTTCTCAAATATCAATCATCTAGATTCATTTGTTCATTAGAAAAGTAAGCATTAATGTTAATTAAAATTTAAAAATTCCAAACCATAAGTTGCTCTTCTAATTTAAAAATTTAAAACGATCAATTAAAGGAAGATTAACACATTTCTTCAAGAAAACTAAGATTAATGAATAAGGCTCGAAAGGTATATATGTTGCAAAAATTCAAGTGTAAGAGCAAGGCATAAACAACATAAAATATTAAAAATAAAGCATGTAGACTCTTAAAGTAAAACAAACACATAAGCATACAGTCATGAAAAGAAAATAAATGAAAGAAAACTAAAGAATATTATATTCCCTTTATTCCGGTAAAACTGGAGGGGGAATATATAGTGTGACTATGATGCACTTTGCAGCTTCATTTATAGCTTTGGATCTTTTGCTTTGAGGAAGGATGCGAAAGATTTCATCAATTTGAAGTTGCAACCTTTCAACTTTGGATTCTCATCGAGACTCAAACTTCTCTATTTGGTTGGACAAATCCATAATCACATTCCCAATCTTATTATTAGAGATGTCCATTAGCTTTTTTTATCTTTTCCATGATACCATCACTCCATTTTTTGATGTTCCCTCGCTTCCTTGATTTAGCTTCACTCCCATTATCTCCTTCTTTAGTTGCATTAGGAGGTAGAGGTATTTCACCATGTTGCATTGCCATTTGATGGATCATATAGCACATTCTAGTCGTTACATCATGAAACTCATTGAATTCATTGATAATTTCAGCTCACACTAGGTAATCTTCATCTAGGGACTCAACTTCTAAAGGCTCCAATTTATGTTTGGCAAATTCGAATGGAGCAAAATACAATGCTAATCCAGTGGTAATATGCCCCATTGAGATCAACACCTTTCTAGCCTAAACAACACACCAAACAGAACATAAAACAAAGTATGTACTCATCATCAAACTATTTTGGCTTGCTAAAATTTCTCTTGACTAAGGAGCAGAATCTCTTCCCTTCCTCTTCAAAATAAATGGCAAAGAAAGCTTCACAATCGTCCCTCATGTCCTTAGGCTTTCCCTTGCCATCACGAAACTTCTTTTCTTGAAATTGTGTCTTTATTCTAGCCATCACAATAATGTTAGTACTAAAATAAAATAATAAAAGAGAATGGATTTAACAAGGACAAGGACAAAAACAAAAGATAGCAAAGTTTAAATAAGAAAAAGAGTTATAAGAAACAAAGAATCTTAACCCTAATAAAAAAGTAAAAGAGATAAATTCTAACTGTATAGATAAAGGAAATAAAATCAACACTCCAAGAAAATAAAAATTGCTCACCCATTAACATAAGAAGTTTAGCTCACTTATGAAACTAAAATCAACTAAACTCCCATTAGAATAAGGAAACACATAAAAATAAAATAAATAAAATAAAATCACAAACTAACAAGCTTGTAAAATTAAAAATTAGTGCTAAAAAAATTTTTAATTCCACCCCCACACTTAAAATGTGCAATGTCCTTATTGCAGCGTCTATAATAAGAACTTCAAACTGCCCTGTGCATTAGGTTGCACGGCTGTGTGCAAAATGCCTACGTCTGTGCTACCTGAATGACATTGTAACACGCACGGTCGTGTGCAAAATGCACACAGCCGTGCTACCTGCTAGCACAAATCGAAAAGGTGGTCAAGGGTTAGGTTTTCTAAGGCTTTGGAAGTGGAAAAGTGGTCAAAATTGGAGTCCCTAGGGTTTTTAAGAAGTGTGGAGTGTTGGGAAGTGGAAAAGTCCACTTAAAAATGAAATTTCCTAGCTTTCTAAAAAAATGAGTCTGTCTCGACGCATGGCCATGTGTCGAGTTATTAGGATTTGGGTGTCATAAGACGCACGGCTGCGCACAAATTCCATATGATCGTGTGACCTGATTGTCCCAAAATGATGACATAAGACGCACGACCATGCATGAAATGTGCATAACCGTGTGACCTGTACATGCATAGTTCACAAACTTTGCTAAATTAAAAATTCAACACACATAGACAAGCAATGCATCACAAATTTGACTTACAAGTCACATGAAACAACATTCCACTAAACATTTAACTTATAAGACCTCTTCTAAAGCTCCAACCTTTCTTTCATTCCATGAAATGCACAAGAAACAATCATAAAAAATAGAATAAACTTGCAAAAACATAAAAGAAATAATAAAACAAAAAAGAGACATCCCAATAGGAGTTTTGTAAGCTGTTCTATATGCCCACAAAGCATCATCAAGTTTCCTTGCCCATTCTTTCCTTGACTTACTTATTGTTCTCTCTAAAATTTTCTTTAACTCCCTGAACTTGGCCACTTGTTTGCGAGTGATAAGGTGTAGCTACCTTGTTCTTCACACCATAGCGAGCTAATAAAGCTTCCATATTCTTATTGTAAAAGTGTGTTCCCTTATCACTTATGATGACTCGAGGAATTCCAAATTGAGAGAATAACTTCTTTAAGAACTTGCAAACAACCCTTGCATCATTGATTGTGCACGCTTGAGCTTCCACCCACTTGGAAACATAATCCACACAAACAAGAATATACTTGTTACCGTCTGACACAGGAAATGGTCCCATAAAATCAATGCCCCAAACATAAAAAATTTCCACCTCTAGAATTCTAGAGTGGGGCATTTCATCCTTCTTTGAAATGTTTCCACTCCTTTGACACACATCACAATGCATCACAAAATCTCTAGCATCTTGAAAAATTGAAGGCCAATAGAACCCTTGCATTAAGAACCTTAGCATCTATTCTTTGTGGTCCATAATGTCCACCATTGACCATCCCATGATAGTGTTGTAAGATTTCACCTACTTCCTTGTTTGTTACACATCTCCTCACTATGCCATCATTGCATAGTTTCCACAAAAATGGCTCATCCCAAATTTAGACTTAGCATATTGAATCAACTTTTTCTTTTGTTAAGGAGTGAACTCTTTTGGAATTTCACCCATTGACAAAAAATTTGCTACATCAATAAACTAAGGGGCACCCATGAATCCTATAGCAAAAAGCATTTCGTCAGGGAACATCTCCTTGATAGGCTCTTGCTTATCACTTTCCTCTTATTCCAACTCCAACCTTGAAAGATGATCAACTACTACATTTTCAGGTCCTTTCTTATCTCTGATCTCAATATCAAACTCTTACAGCAGAAGTACCCATCTAATGAGCCTTGGTTTCGAATCCTTTTTGGTCATTAAATACCTCAATGTTGCATGATCTATGTACACAATTACCTTAGAGCCAAGGAGGTATGATATGAACTTGTCAAAAGCAAATATGATAGCTAGCATCTCCTTTTCTGTATTAGCATAATTCAACTGAGTATCTATCAATGTTCGACTTGTATAATAGATCACATGCAACCTATTATCCTTTCTTTAGCCAAGAATGACTCCTATTGCATGATCACCAGTATCACACATCAGCTTGAATGCTAGACTCTAATCTGGTGCCATCACTATAGGAGCAAAAATGAGTGCTTGTTTCAACTTATCAAAAGCCAATTTACAATCATCAATAAAATCAAAAGGTGAATCTTTTTCAAGTAACTTATAAAGGGGTTTTGAGATTTTTGAGAAATCCTTGATGAATCTTGCCTATAGAAGCCTGCATGACCAAGAAAACTCCTAACTCCCTTCATATTTATGGGGTACTGCAGCTTCTTAATTGCCTTCACCTTGGCTTTATTAACTTGAATGGCTTAAGCTGAAATCTTGTGTCCAAGTACAATACCTTTATCTACCATGAAATGGCACTTTTCCCAATTCAACACCAAATTTATTTCCTCACAACGTGCTAGAACTTGCTCTAAATTTCTTAGACATCCTTTAAATGAGTTTCCATAGATAGAAAAGTCATCCATGAAAACATCTATGATCTCCTCTACTAAATCTGCAAATATAGGCATTATACATCTCTGAAAAGTTATAAGAGCATTACATAACCCAAATGGCATCCTCTTGTATGCAAATGTGCCATAAGCACATATGTGGTCTTCTCTTAATCTTCTGGGGCTATTGCAATTTGATTATAACCTAAGTAACCATCCAGGAAGCAGTAAAAAGCATGTCCTGCTATCTGCTCCAACATTTGATTAATAAAGGGTAATGGGAAATGGTCTTTCCTTGTGGATAAATTTAGTTTCCTCTAATCAATGCACACTCTCCATCCATTTACAACTCTTGTAAGAACGAACTTTCCTTCTATATTTTTCACAATTGTTATTCCCCCCTTCTTTGGCACACACTAAATTAGGCTAACCCAAGAACTATCAGAGATTGTATAAATAATTCCTGCATCAAGTAGTTTAACTACTTCTTTCTTCACCACCTCTTACATGTTTGGGTTGAGCCTCCTCTGTCTTTCAATGGTTGGCTTGTGTCCATCCTCCATCAAAATCTTATGCATTCAATAAGAGGGACTTATACCTCTTATATCCAAAATTTGCCAATCGATTGCCTTTATTTTTCTTTTTAGCATGTTCACCAATAAATTCTCTTGCTCCTTACTAAGTTTAGAAGATATAATCATAGGTAAAGTTTGGTCATTACTAAGAAAAGTGTACTTTAAATATTGAGGTAATGGATTCAAGTCTAGTTTTGGTGGTTTTATAGTTGAGGGTGGTATGGGTTCAATGTTTGGTAGTTGTATGTGTGGTTGGTATGGGTATTTAAGAGTCACTTCTTCTTGAGAAGATTGTACCTGTAAGCACTTCTCAATATTCTCAACTTCTAAAGACTTTGCCAACCTCCGTCGTTGGACTTCATTCACACATTCATCAATAACTTCAAATCGCATACAAAAATCCTCATCATAAGGATATTTCATAGTTTCATAAACATTAAACTTACAGCTTTCATCCTCAGCTCTCAATGTTAGAGTTCCATCATAGACATCAATTATGGCTTTAGCAGTATAAAGGAAAGGTATACCAAGGATTAATGGAACCTCCTCATCTTCTTCGAAGTCAAGGACTACAAAATCAACTGGAAAATAAATTTCCCAACTCTTATTAGCACATCTTCCACTATGCCTTTTGGTTTTGCTTTTTCTATCCTTAATTTCCTGTAAATAGACAAAGGCATAAGATTAATTGAAGCTCCTGAATCACATAAAGCTTTTTGGAATTTTAAATTTCCCATGGAATAAGGAATAGTGAGACTCCCTGAATGCTTTCTTTTCAAAGGAAGTTTGTTTGAGATGATTGCACTACACTCCTTTGTGAGTGTGATTGTCTCACATTCTTATAACTTCTTTTTATTTAAAATCAGTTCTTTAAGAAACTTAGCGTACTTTGGCATCTGAGAAAGACATTCCACCAAAGGCATGTTGATGTGGAGTGCCTTAAACCTCTCCAAAAGTTTTGCAAACTGCTAATCCTGCTCTTATTTCTTCAATCTTTGAGGATACAGAGCTGGAGGTTTGTAAGGCTTCACTAGTAGTGGTGTTAGTTTCTTAAAAGCTTGTTCCTTATTTTTATCTTCACCTTCTTGTTCTTTCTCTTCTTGCACTTCAACCCATTCATCTTCTTATTCTCTCTCCTCTTTCTTCTTCTTTCCCTACTCATATTCCACAGTTGCTTTTGGAGTTTGGATTTCTATTCCACTTCTTAGTGTAATAGCCTTCAATTGCTCTTTTGGATTCTTTTCTATATTACTTGGCAAAGAACCCTGATTCCTCATTGACAAAGAATTTGCTAACTGCCCCATTTGCACCTCTAAATTATGAATAGAGGAAGAGTGGTTCTTGAACATGAGCTAAGTATCCTGATAAATTTGCTCAAATATGCCTTCCAACCTCTTTGTAGCTTCATCTTGTTGATTTATTTTTATGGACATCACATCCATGAACTTCTCCAACTTGCTCTCTAGAGAACTCCTAAAAGATGAACCTTTTTCTTATTAGTAATTTGGTTCCTGGTGTTGCGCATTATGCCCTATAAAACTAGGCGGTGCTTATGGCCTCCATTGGTTGTTCCCTTGATTGCTCCAAGAGAAATTAGGATGATTTCTCTAACTTGGATTATAGGTGTTGCCATGCACTTGGTTTTGCTATCCTTTAAAGTTGTTCATAAATTTTACATTCTCCATGGATAAGTTTTGCATCATTTGGCACTCTATAGTTAGATGACTACCTTGACATAATTCATAAGAGGAAGACAAGTTAGATATTGCATTGATATTCATTTTCTCCATTCTTTTAGATAAAGCACCCATCTTTGCATTTAACATCATAAAACTATCAATTTCAAGTGTTCCCCCTCTCTTTGGAATAACTCTCTCACTAGACTAGAGGCTTTGGGTATTAGCCATTTCTTAAAAAAGCTCCAAGGCACCTTCTGGAGTCTTAGACATGATAGTTCCTCCTACTGATGCGTCTATGTTTGCTCTCACTACTGGATTGACACCCTTGTAGAAAGATTGTGCCAAATCCTATGAAGGAATCGGTTATAGTGGACATTGTCGCTAAAGATCCTTGAATCTATCCCAACACTCATAAAAATTTTCATTATCTCTTTGGTAGAAAGAGTTGATTTCATTTCTGATTTTGAGTACTTTAGCAGGTGAAAAGTACTTATTAAAAAAAACTATGTACAGTTCATGCCATGTGTTGATGGAGTTTGGTGGCAAACTAGTAAACCATCTTTTTGCTCTATCCATCAATGAAAATGGAAAAAGGATGAGCCTGATTGCTTTTGGCTGTACTCCATTCATCCTGAAGTTCTAACAATACTCCAAAAATCTTGTCATGTGACCAATTAGATCCTCATATGGTAATCCACTAAACTATGAGTTCTAAATCATTTAGATTATGGCGGGTTTGATCTCAAAGTTGTTTACAGCAATCGTTGGCCTTACAATTGGAGTTTGGTCACCTTGGACATTAGGACTCATAAAATACCTCACAGTTATGTGGGCACCCTGCCCATTTTGGCCATCTTGTCCATTATGTGCTCCCCTACCTACCAGAGGCCGGTTTCTTTCATCTTCCCCTCCGTTCATCCTATCTCTGTTCTATCTTCTCCTTCTGTGAATAGTTCTTTCAAGCTCTAAGTCAAGTGGTATTAACTGGGCCCCTTGTCTGCTTGCTTCACGTGTTGTGTGCATACAACAACAAGAGTTCCTATAAAACCAAAAACCAAAAATGAAAGTAAAAATGACATCTAAATCAAACAACACAAAATTCTCAACAATATCAATTTGGTAATCCCCGACAACGGTGCCAAATTCTTGATGCATTTCTGTAAGTGTACAGAATCATGTAAGTAGTAATTAAATATTATTCTTATAGAGATTATGAATTGACTATTGTAATACTAATTACGTTTATTTATTTAAACAATGAAAGAGAAAAAAATATAGTACTTCCAATTAAACTAAAATTAAACTAAGACAAAACATAAAAATCACAATTAAATAACAATTAATTTAGAGAGCTAGGGTTCTTATTACCAATTCAACCTTTATTTAAGATCAATTAACTGCTAAGCCATACCTAACCTTAATCCAATTTGAGGGTTTCTCAAGAATCATAGGCTTTCCTCTTAAGATAACCTTATGATTAACCAAGTAAATTGACATTCTTAGATTTAAAGCTCTCACCTACTAAGTGTTCGATTAACCTAGTTTAAGCATTAACCCTTAATCAATATTAGTTGCTTAAGTGTTTCTCAACTAAGAAAGCATCTAACAGGTTATTGTTTAAATCCAATACAACCTATCTCTCGATCAAGTTCTATTGTGTACATTCAATCAAAGGGTGATCAATCCTAGGAAGACATTAAATTCAATAACAACCAAAGGATTTAGATTAATGGCTTAGGTTTAATTGTGATTAGCCTATAATTGAATTGCAATAAGAACCCTAACTAAGAATTTAGCCACTCATGTTAATTATAAGAGAAAGAGATGAAGAATAAAAGAAAATAGACATCATCATTAAATCAAAATTAAGAAAAAAAAATAATAGCATCTATTAAAAGAAAAGCCCCCTGTTCAATGGAAGGCTTATTGTTCTTGAATCCTTATTCTCAATCTCTAACACCAACATAAACGAGGAAAATCCATGTTCTCTCTAAAACTAATAAAAAATAAGTACGTAGAAAAATGACGGAATATCCCCCTTTTGTTTATGGTGGCTACTCTCTTATAAAACCCTAATTTCCAACCCTAGGGTTACAGCCATACGAAATCTCCATTTTATCCCTCATGAATCAATAATTAAATTTGACTTTAAATTTCCCAATCAACAAGTCACACGGCTGTGTGCATGTTACGCATGGCCGTGCACATCATTTTTTCAGCATTTTAACATATCGGCTTTCATTGCTTCTTAGACCCACTCCAAGTGCCCATGGCTCCCATGTAACCTTTCTCTATTGTTCTTTGACTTCCTAAATGCATAAAAATCAACAAAAAATAAACCAAATAATACTTAAAAAATAAATAAACACACAAAACATGCATTAAGTACTCAACTAAATAAAAACTAAATAAAAGAAACATAAACTTAATTGAAATTGCATATAATCCTAACACAAAGACTACTTAAAATAATGCATTTTTCACACTCATTAACAATATTTTCAAACATGCAATCATCGTCCATTATAAAATGTAGATTGTCCTCTAAATGCAAACACTCTAACCAATCCTTTTATTTTTAAGGCTTAAAAGCACACATATATAGATTCATGTAAAATCTTACATCAACCCACAAATCATCTCACAAAATTATTATGTCAAAATAAGCTAAATTAATTCCTGTATCTAGGTTTAAATAGTCACTTTAGATTTGCTTAGGAACTTATAAAAATCAGTACGTTGAACAAGCTTAACAATAAAATCTTCATAATCTTCACTCTTAAATCCATAAACATCATCTCCGAGATTAAAAACCTTTTAAATGTTAGTGTCATATGGAATAGGCCTAAATGGATTTGGCAAAGGTGTAATAATGTTGATGAAGCAGTTTTTTTGTTGTAGGAGCTACTTCCTTTTCTTGACATCTTCTTTCATTGATCCAAAGAATGGCCAGACGTTTGGCATCTTCTCTCATTGATTGAAAGAATGGCTAGACTTTGGCATCTTCTCTCACTAATTTAAAGAATGGTTAAAGTGGAAGAGATGTTTTCATCTTTATTCGAAGAATAGTCGATTCCTTCAAAAGCTCAAAGGAAAATTTTGCCCATTTATTAACATCCTCAATTAGACTTTATGGAATCTTCAAATTTACTATCCCTTGCATATAGGCATTTTCTACAATATACCACTTATGAATTGACACAACTCAGAGAAAAGTTGTATGAAACAAATTAAATGAATTGACACATCTTTTTCTATAGAAAAACTATGATAGCTACTTTTACTGAATTGAGATAGATAAATAATAGCCTTATGTAAGGCTTTCACACTATAAGTTAGACTTGCTCTCTTAACATTCATTTTTTCATAATAAATTGATATCAGTAATTTGACAGCATTTTTAAATATGCAATTGTTGTCCGTCCTTAAATATACATTGTCCTCTTAATACAAACACTTAAACCAATCCTTTTGCTTTTGTGGCTTAAAAGCACACCCATATAAATTCATATAAAAATATTACTATAACCCAAAAATCTAGCCATTTCAATTTTATGTCAAAAGAAGCTAAATAAATTCCCCTTTCTAGATTTAAAATAGGCACTTTAGATTTGTTTACAAACTTACATTGATCAGTACCTTTAACATGCTTAACGGTAAAATCTTTATAATGTTCATTACCTAATCCATAAACATCATAATCAAGATTAAAAACCTTATAAATGTTAGTCTCATTTGGAGTAGGCTTATATGGATTCGACAAAGGTGCAACAACCTTGCTAGAGCTACTTCCTTTTTAGTTAGAGCTGCTTCCTTTTCTTGCCATCTTCTCTCACTGATTCAAAGAATGGCCATATTTTTGGCATCATTTATCACTGATTCAAAGAATGGCTAGAGTGGAAGTAGTGTTTTCACGCTAATTAGAAGAAAGGTTGATTCGTTTAAAAGCTCCCAGGAAAATTTTGCCCATTTATTTTCATCTTTAATTTAACTTTATGGAGTCCTCAAATTTATTATCCTTTGCATATAGGCATTTTCTATAATATACTACATTTTAAATTATTCTAACAAATATTTAAACCAGCTCGCCTTAGAGAAAAGTTGTATAAAACACATTAAATGAATTAACACATCCTTTTGTTTGTAGATTAACTAAGATCACTATTTTCACTAAATTGAGATAGATAAATAATAGCCTTATGCAAGGCTTTCAAACTAAAAGTTAGATTTTCTCTCTTAACATTCCTTTTTTTCATAATGAACTGATTTTCTCTCTTAACATTCCATTGTCTGTCATTAAATGTAGACTATCCTCCTAATGCAAACACTCTAACTAACCCTTTTGCTTTTGTGGCTGAAAAGCACACATATATAAATTCTCGTAAAAATCTTACATCAACCCACAAATCTTCCCACTTAAATTTTATGTCAAAATAAGCTAAATCAATTTTTGTATCTAGATTTAAAATCAGCACTTTATATTTGCTTAGGAAATTACGCAAATCAATACGTTGAATAAGCTTAATAATAAAATCTTCATAATCTTCACTACCAAATCTATAAGCATCATAATTAAGATTAAAAACCTTATAAATGTTAGTTCTATATGGAATAGTCCTAAATGGATTAGACAAAGGTGCAACAACCTTGTTGGAGTTGTTTTTTTTTTTTTTTTTTGCTAGAGCTACTTCCTTATCTTGCCATCTTCTCACCCTGATTTAAAGAATGGCCAAGATTTTTGGCATCTTTTGTCACTAGTTTAAAGAATAGCTAGAGTGGAAGAGGTTCTCACCCTGATTCGAAGAATGGCTAAAGTGGAAAAGGGGGAGTCATGCCTTAGATTGAAGTAAATTGATCTTTTTGAAAATTATACCAAATGGCATAGGAGGGGAAATGATTTTGGCTCAGTGAACTTTAAGGGTAGAGTTTGGTAGGTGAATTTTATTTTAGAAATTTAATTTTTCTCTAATGCACATTATATGAATTTATTTACTTGTGTAATATACACAAATTTCTATTTTAGCGAAATAGAAATTAAATACACCCCCTCCCCTAAATTAAATCCGCCTATGAATAGTAAGAATTTATAAATTTCCTTAACGTCAAGGAGCAATAACCATAAAAGCTTGGATGTTAATGGGGTGTAACAAAGTTGAATTAAGTTGATTTTTTAAAAGTTCAGACTCGATTTTTCTAAAAATTAACAAACTCGAGTAGAGTTTGCTTTTATTAAATTTTTAAATCTCTGGCTCGAACTCAGCTTAAGCCCATGTTTAATGTACCCGAGCTTGGCAAGTTCAACATATTATGTAGCTAAATGGTTCGACCTACCACAACTACTTGTCTTGGCTTTTCTTTCTACTACATGCATGGTTGGCACATGTACTAGACAATGACATTTTATAAACTATTCATTTTCTTTTCATTTGTTTCATTTTCTCTTCATTTGTTTCATTTTCAATGTGGGATGTTGAACTCTAAAACTATATACCATAAAAATTTACATTCTCTTTGTAGCTTTTCTTTTATTTCCTATTCAATGTGGGATTCTAAATATGGATATTATACACTATAGCCACATATTTGCTATACATTTTTCTCCAACACATTTATTTTCTCAAACTAAAAATAAATAACTAATTATGATTGCATTTTAATTCTACAATTTATAATTTATATATTTTTTAACTAATACCTTACACTATAGCAACTCAATTTTTTTTTTGTGAAATTTTAGTTTTTACAATGTTTTACTTATAGAAAAAAAAATCAATGGTGTTTCACATTTTTAATTTTTACAATATTTCATGTTTAAATAATTTTTAATTTTTAATTTATTAATATGTTATATTTACTTAATGTTGCTATTAATGCTAATATTAATTTAAATTACAAATAAGTAATTTTTATTATATTTAATAATGTTTATTTACTTAATCCTGTATTACTATTTTATTATATTTACTCAAAATTATAGTTACTTAATACAAATATTAATTTACTTTAAAACTTGAAATTAAGATTATATATAATAATATTTATTTAATATTAATGCTTAATTATTTTTATTTTTTTAATATTAATTTATATAAAAATTGTATAATTTCATTATTAATATGTAATTTTTATTATAAAATTTAGTAATGTTATTACAAATATACATTTTTTTACTAGAATTAAAAACTTTAATTGTATTAATACTTACTTAATGCTATACTTTATACTAATACTACTTTACACCAAAACTCTGTAATTATTATTATGAATATATAATTTCTATTACATTTAGTAATTATATATATAGATAATTTCTATTATGAATTTATAATTTTTATTTAATATCACCACCTATTACTAATATTTAAATTAACAAGCTAGTACTTGAGCTTGTTTGCGAGCTGGCTCATGAGCTTGTTGGCAAGCTAGCTCACGAGCTTATGAATGAGTTATGAGTCTTAAAATAAAACTCGGGCTCGACTTATTTAATTTAATAAACTTGAATGAATTTTTTTCAAGTTAAGTTACGAGCAAATCACTAAGCACTCATGCTCTTGATTACACCACTAGATATTAATAGACTTAACCTTTTCAACAACTTTTATGATACCAAAGAATATGAGGCGATAAAGAACCACCATACACAACAAGATAACAAGATCAATCCATTTAGAGTAACCCATTTCAACTTGCCAAAATCTTGTCAGAATTTCTTCACCAATAATGGTAGTTGGCTCTCTTGCTTGATTATTTGGTAACATTAATACTTCAAATTCATTTTTGTAGAATCCTTGATTTGCATACTTATGGAATGCAATATAATACATTGGGTACCTCAAAAATGGCTTGGGAAGATCATTCGGGACTAGAAAAATCCTTTGTTTGACATCATCGCTCCTTGAATTCCAACCCCTATAATAATACCCATCAAGAAGTCTAGTACAAGAGTCGCAATGATCATCATTAGGCTTTTCACCAGCATCATGGTCACAAAGAGTATGAGTTCAATTTCATTAAATTTTTAAATATCTAGCTCGAACTCAACCTAAGCTCATATTTGATGAAGTCAACTTGGTAAGCTTAACACACTATGTAGCTAAATGGCTCGGTCCACTACAACTACTTGGCTTGGTTTGCCTTTCTACTACATGGTTTGCGTATGTATTAGACAATGACATTTTATAAACTATTCATTTATTTTCATTGTTTCATTTTCAATGTGGGACTTTGAACTCTAAAACTATATACCATAAAAATTTATATTCTCTTTGCAAGTTTTCTTTTATTTTCTATTCAATGTGAGATTTTAAATATAGGCATTATACACTATAGCCACATATTTTTTATACATTTTTTCTCCAACATATTTATTTTCTCAAACTAAAAATTAAATAACTAATTATGATTAAATTTTAGTTTATACAGTTTATGATTTTTATTTTTTTTTGAACTAGTACCTTACATTATAGCATCTCAAAAACTTTTGTGAAATTTTTAGTTTTTACAATGTTTCACTTATACAAAAAAAAATATATATAAATCAGTGGTGCTTCACATTTTTAATTTTAATATTTTCATATTAAAATTTTTTTTGAAGGAAATTTTCAAGTTTAAATTAAGTTTTTAAATTTTTTATTTATTAATCTATTGTTTTTACTTAATGTTTTTATCAAAGCTAATATTAATTTAAATTAAAAATATGTAATTTTTATTATATTTAATAATATTTATTTATTTAATATTGCATTACTATTTCATTATAGTTACTCAAAATTATAGTTACTTAACACAAATACTAATTTACTGTAAAACTTGAAATTAAAATTATATTTACTAATTTTTATTTAATTAATATTAATGCTTAATAATTTAAATTATGTTTATTTAATAAAAAATGTATTATTAATATTAATTTATATAAAAATTGTATAATTTTATTATTAATATGTAATTTTTATTATAAAATTCAGTAATGTTATTACTAAATATAAATTTTTTTACCAGAATTAAAACTTTAATTGTATTATATATTTGTCATGACTCAAACCCGGGAGTTATGACCGGCGCCAGAGAACGAGAATTTGTGAGAATTTAGAACCCATAGTAAGCCTTAAAATAAAAACTCAAACTAAATATACCACAAAAATACTTCAAAATTAAACCTTTTTAAATCAAAAGGAATTCTCCATATATATATCACAATAAAGTATTTTACAATATTCAAAATACAACTACCAATAACGACAATCAGAGAATACAACAGTATAAAATACTACTGCAGCGTCTAGCAATACAAAAAAAGAGATAATTTAAAATTTACATAGATCAATCGGAGAGGAAAGGATCCGGCGAAGAGAACTAGTATGAGATGTTTGATGGGAAGAATCCTGAAAAATATTTGAGGGGGTCAGACCTCACTGAGTGAATTATTATTATATATATGCATGCAACCTAAGGATACAAACATTCAAACATCATTATAATAGTGTTTATATATTTATATTTATTTTAATTTATACATACATTTTATACAGATGCTCGAAATCACATTTTTCAATAAACAAATAAATGCAATAATTTTTAGGTGGAGGATCCGAGCAGAACCCTAAAATATTCCACAACCTCGATCATTGAACCTCACTAGCCAACAGGCTCACTTAATTCCAAAAAATATTTATCTTCTCAATTTTTTGACAATAGACTAGCCCCAAGACACTAAGTCAACCGAACTCCTACAGTCTCACTGCCAGCATGATTGGCCCCCAAAACGCTATATCAACCGAGCTTCCACATTCACACCACTCTTTCACCACAAATCTCAATAATGAAATAAATTATATCTTAAATCAATAAAATTTATGACCTAGCATCTAACATACTGCTGCACAACAGTCTTAGTGTAACCCATTAGATGACACATTCTACAACTATCTTCCAAAATACTATATAAAAAATAATTAAATAAATGAAATCATATTAAATATATGAAACATCCAAATTACTAACATATAGTTTGCATTTACAATATATATAAATTACATATATGCGTGTATATGATAATGATAATAATAATTAATAAATATATAAAATTTGATGCAAACTAATATATTAAATTCATATAATCAAAATATGAATGCTAACAATGATCTCTATATGTCATGCATACATATAATAATAATTCACAGTTTTACTGTGCTCCTCTACTCTGGTTCAGTTGGCCCGGTCTGGTAGGTCTAACTTGTGGTGCAACTAAGGAAAAAAATAATAATAATAATAGAATTAAATTTCTAATTTTAAACATTTAGAATTTCTTAAGAACAACTCGATTTATGACACGACTCGACTAAAAATCAAAACTTAAGATTGACCCAAAGTCACGTTTTACAAAAAAATCTATCAAAAATTCGGCAGAGTCTTCTTTATAAAACAGACATCCATCTACAAAAGTAGAGTTGATCCTACATGCAAACACACTTCAAAATATCCACAAAGTTCAACTTTTCGGGTTGGGCTCCTAAACTACAATTATTACCCAACCGAGAACCAACACAATCCACTAATAAATAAATAATATAAATTTCCAATTATTCACCAAAACTCATAAAAATTCATTTAAATATCACACATAAATTTATTACATAATAAAAGTATAAAAGATATTTATTTTCAAAACAATTAATAAAATTCTAATTTGTAATTAAATTATATTAATAAAATCCATTCTTCTAATTTGCCATTAAATAGCATTAATCAAAACTAATTATTTAGATTGCTAAAATATATAATAAAAATAACCAAAAACTCATTTAAACTTAAAAATACTAAATAAAATTATTATGCATATATTTTTCCAGAAATTACTAATAATTAGCTAAAAATAGAAAATAAATTATAAAAATCATTTTAATGCTATTTATTACTCAAATTCTGTAAAAAACATAATAATTAATAATAATTTCAACTAAAATATAAAAATTACTAATAACCAGAGCATATCTTCATCTTAATGAGCAGCACCATATAACTAGAAACAATATTAGATAAAATTGCTTAATGGTCATGAAAAATATTTTTTTTTTTGTTTTTTTATGCCCTAGCATGCGGTAATTACAATGCCTCCAATTATTATGAAGTTGAGTTGAGTAGATCCACAAGTAGGCAAAGTTGTTCTAGTACCTATTTTTTTCCAAATGTAAGATCCGAAACCAAGAACTTATTTAATTTAGTTTTAATAATACAAGTAGAACCAAAGAGATTAAAATGGAAATCTGTCTTGCATTTTTATTGCACATGTATAAAACAGTCAAAATATGTGTCATATATCCAATAATTAAGTACAATACTCTTTTTTTGGTTTTTTATGAAAATTAAGTACAATACTTTAGTGTAAGTAATTAAGGATGTCCGAATATGGAAAGTGACAGTTGTGCCTGTACCTTTTCATGTATGTTTGCTACTTGCTTTTGAACATTATGACAAATCTCTGATGATTGGTATGAATTAACAAGAATATCAATAGCTTCTTCTGTGTTTATGGAACCACCAAGCCCTTGTTCAATGTCATTGTCCTGAAGTAAATACATAGTTATAACCCAAGTTCTAATGATGACTGTCCTATAGTTATATACATACATGCAGCACTATGAAAAGAAAATTTATTTACCACATCGAAGTCTTTGTTTATGGTCCTGAGATAGTGATCAGATGGGTTCCTCAGTGTTGGGCATGGAAAACCCTTTGAGGAGAAAAACTGCAACACCAAAAAAATTCAATTCGTCAGTCCCAACAAAGCTGGAGGCTCTACTAAATAAACAGAGTAATAATTTTAAAATATAAAAATGTCTACTAGTTGAAGTTTTGGTGCATGATAGTTGTCATATATAGACCATTGGCGCACCTGCTCTGCAAGTGAAACAGGACCAAAATACACAGTCCTTCCAGAAGAGAGCAGGCAAAGATTCTGAAACAGCTCAAAAACCTCACTACTAGGCTGATGAGTTGATGCAATAACAGTCCTTCCATCTTGCTTAGCCAAGCTAACAATTCGTTTCATTACATGATAAGATGCTGCACTATCTAGTCCACTGGTCGGCTCGTCAAGAAACAGAAGCTGAGGTCGAGTCAAGATTTCAATGCAAATGCTAACTCTTCTCTTTTGTCCACCACTAAGACCTTTTGAACTCCACCCTCCAATTCTAGTATTAACAGAATCTTGCAGGCCCATCTCCCTAATTGTCTTCTCTGCTCTTTCCTTCTTTTCTGATCTTGACAAGGCGTCTGGAAGTTGCAGCTGCGCTGAGTAATACACAGCTTCCGCTACTGTTAATGTTGTCATTAGCATGTCATCTTGGGTCACGTAGGCCTAGAAATTTAAATGATCATTAAAAGAAACATACATAGTTATGAGCCTTCATGTTGCCCTATCAAAAACGGACTTCTTCACCACTTTTTCATGACAAATTCAACAAAATTTCAATGCACTAGTCATTTTCTTTTCTCGTCTTCTCATCATACTACTCCTGGGCCTCTTGTCATTCTATGGTACTATTTATTTTGAACAACAAGTAGGTACAGTTAATTCCCAATACCAAACATGCTCTCCTCACCAGGTTATCATTTTATGGTACTATTTATGAGCCTTGATTTTTTTTTTGGACGGTGTTAGTGTAGTTAGATGCCTCTTATAGAGTTACAACTAATAGTTTATTAGTAAAAAAAATTGAATTTATATATATTGTATTTAATCCGAATACATTACCATACTCACACTCGCTCACTAAGGGATGAAGCTCGGAGGATCCCAAATGTAGTTATTCAAGGGATTTTAAATTTTTTTAAGGGGTGTTTGTTTGAACTTTTGGAATGCAGTTATGAGTTGTTTGATTTTCAACAGTTAAAACAAGACTGACTTAAAATTACTCGGGACTCTAGATAACTTTTTTATAAGATATCAAACACAGTCTTAAAATCAAACAAATTAAGAAATAATTTACTATTAACATTAATAAATTTTTGTGAAACTTTTTGTTGAAAATCAAAAGATAAGAAAATTGAAAAAAATTTTCTAACAAATAATTTGTCTAAAAAATTAAAAATTAAGGAAATACAACTAAGAAAAAAGAAAGAAAAAATTTAAATATTATATATTTATATTTTAAAAAAATTAATTAATAATTTTTTCTTTAAATTAATGAATATAATTAATAAATCATGTTAAAAACACATTTTTATTAGAATGACCACTTTATTACTTTATTTATATTTTCCCTTTATCACCATTAAATAAAATTCATTTCACATGTTAAATAATAATAATTAGTAAACTAAAATTTATTTTGTAAAAAAATAAAATGACTAACTTTTTTTTACAAAATATAATTGATTAAAAAAGTATTTTAACATATTTTTGGATAAAATTTATAAAAATACTAATTTAAAAAAAAATATATATATATAGGGCCCATTCGTGATTTTTTTTTTGGGATCTAGGCATAATGGCCTATACCTTGAATCGGTACTGAGTTAGAATAACTTATTTCATTAATTTTTGAAATAATTACAAATATAACTAAGGTTAAGCCAAATGTTTTCATAATTTACAGTCCCTTTTGTTTTTTTTCAAGCGTGCCTTTTTTTTTTTCCTTTTTCATTTTACGTGATTTTTTTTGTCTAATTTCTTTCTCCTTTTCTCTTGTTTTTCTTGTGTAACTTATTTCTTTTTTCTCTTTTCCTGTTTTTTTTTTTTAATTTTCTTTCTCTCTTTATTTTTTTCTTTTTTATTTTTAATTGATTAATTAATTTTTTCTTTATTATTATTATTATTATTTCACAACTATTTTATTTTAATATTATTATTCATTAACTTATTTTTTATTTTCTTGTCTATTTATTTTTTCTTTCTCTCTTGTTTTATTTTTTATTTACATTTTCTTAATCTTTTCATTTGAACAATGTTTTGTGGTTTTTTTCTTCAACTTTATGCTTTATGAGATTTTTTTGTGGTTGTTTTTCTTTTTTTTTTTTAAAAAAAAAAACAACCATGAAAACAATTAGAAAACCACTAGAAAACAAGGTCATAAAAATTGTAAAAGAACTAATAAAAAAAAAACAACAATCAAAACAACTAGATATCAAAGACAACCCAAAAAACCAAGCTCATCAAACTGAAAACAAACCAATAAAAAAAAAAAACCAGGATAGCAACTATCAAAACAACCAAAAAAAAAGTCAAAACAATTAGAAAAATAACCAGGTATCAAAAAAACCAGAAAACAACCATGAAAATAACTAGAAAAACTACTGCAAAATAAGTTCATTAAACCGAAAAAGAACCAATAAAAAATATAAACCAACCTGAAGAACAATTGCTGAAACAACTACTAAAATAACCAGAAAATTAATGACAAAAAGAAAACACAAACTCATATCAATCTAAACAAATCAAATCATATCTATTACAACACTCAAATTCCAACGCCCAAAATTCTTCTTTAAAAAAAAAAAAAGAAACTCAAAATACAATTTAATTCTCAATATTACTCACTTTACTCATATTTTTCTTTTCCTTTTTCTTTTTGCTCTCATTGAGTTGATCAACCAAATATGAATTTTTTTAATATGAACTACGTGTGGATTTTGTTTCCTTTTTTTATGTGATCTGAAGTAAAAAGAAAAAAAATTTGTTACTTTAGATTTAGATGCGGCTGATGAGATCTAATGCAATAAAATGAAAAAAGAAGAAGAAGAAAAAAAAAAGAAGACCGTAGTTTTAAAAATATTTCACCATTTTATATACTTTTGTAAAAGTTTCAACGTAATTTGTATTTTTGAAAACTTTTTTCTTCTTCTATGCATTTATGTAAAAATTTCTTATTTTTTTTTTTAAAAAAGAGTTAATAACTACTAGATATTCAAATTGCACTAATTCATAAAAGTTCAAATTTGAAACTTTTTACCAATAATTATTATTTTTAAAATTATATTTACTATTTTATCCTTACCCTTTTAATTTTAACTAATTATTATTATTTAATAAATTATTATTCATATAATTATAAAAAATATTAATTATACAAATAAAAATATTGCAAATTATATTAATAAAAATTTTTACAACTCATTATTTCTAATATTAACAATAGTAATAAAATTAGCAATTTATTCAAAATAAATTTTAAAAAAGTTAATAAAAGTATATATATTCATTTTTTGAAATTATATTAATAAAACAATCTATAATATTTTTCATTATAAACATTATATATATATAAATGTACGAGGGGAGGGGAAGGGAGGTGGGGAGAGAAAGGAGGGACAAATAAAATTATAAAAAAGTCTGTACTTATTATTATATAAAAAATGGATAATTTAGTCATTTACTAATAAAAGTAAAATTAAATTAATTAAAATATAATTTTAATTTGATTGAAAGTCTACTTCCTATTTTAATTAGTTTAACTTCTATGTTATCTCTAATAAAAATTAAATTGACTAAAATATAATTCTAATTTAATTGAATTTATCTTTCTCATTATAACTAGGTTAAATTTTATCTTATCTCTAACGAAAATTCTAATTTAATTGAAAGTATATTTTCTATTTAGTAGGTTAATTTCTATTTTATCTCTAATAAAAATTAATTTAATTAAAATATATTTTCAATGTAATTAAAATAGGTTAACTTCTATTTTATCTCTAATAAAAATTTATTTAATTAAAATATATTTTCAATATAATTAAAATAGGTTAATTTTTATTTTATCTCTAACAAAATTAAATTAAATTAAATTAATTAAAATGTAATTCTAATAACTTATATTTTATCTAATATAAATCAAATGAGATAATATAATTTATAAGTTTTATTATATTTAATTTAATAAGTAAATAATTAAAATGAAAATTAATCAATTTTATGAAAACGGGAAGAGTATATGATTTTTTCAAAGGTAGATATTTTTATAAATTAAAAATTAATAAATAAAAAATAAAGCATTTAATTTCTTTGAAAGTATATTTTTTTTTGTAACAAAAGTAATATAATTATCGTTTTTATATATTTTTATAAAGTTTAACCCAAAAAAGATAAAATTAAATTAATTAATATTTATCATTTAATTATTAGTTGAACTTAAAAAATTACATTAAATTAATTTTTGTTTAAATAAAAGTATGAATATTAAAAATATTAAAGAAATAAAGTGTCATAGTTTAAATAAAAAATTTACTAAAATTGTAATAAATTATAAGTTTAAAGGGATTTTAATATTTAAATTGTGATATAAAAAAAATATAACTTTTATTATTTTTAAATTTTTGATTAACAAATAACTAGTAATTTTTTATTATATTATGATTAATTACGATCATAATATATATATTTTTATATGAAATCAGTTCTAGAGTTGAGAAAAATTAATTATAAAAAATATTGAAGTAATATCATATAATTATTTAAATAAAATATTTTATAAAAATTGTAATGAATTATAATTATAGTAAGTTAATATCAAATTGTTATAAAAATAATAGTAGTGTAATTATTTTTAAAACTTTTTATTTAATAATGATAACAATAATAATATGTTTCATTATTTATTTACTATATATTACGAGTCAAATAAATTTTTTGTTTATATGTAAAATACGTGGTTGTTTACTAATATATATAAATGTACGAAGGAGAGGGAAATATGCAAAATTATAAAAAGTTTTCATTCATTATTATATAAAAATTGGATAATTTAGTCATTTATTAATAAAAGTAAAATTAAATTAATTTCAATATAATTTTAATTTGATTGAAAGTCTATTTCCTATTTTAATTAAATTAACTTAATATTAATATTAAAAATATTGAAGAAATAAAGTGTCATATTTCATATACAAAATTTACTAAAATTGTAATAAATTATAAATTTAATGGGTTGTAATATTTGAATTTTATTATCTTTAGTTGAACTTGAAATAGTGCATTAAATTAATTTTTGTGCATATAAAAATATTAATATTAAAAATATTGAAGAAATAAAATGTCATATCTCAAATAAAAAATTTACAACATAATAAATTATAAGTTTAATGGGTTTGTAATATTTAAATTGTTATATAAAGAAAATGTAACTTTTATTATTTTAATTTTTTTATTAAAAATAACTAATAATTTTTTATTATCTTATAATTAGTTATTGTTATAATATTTTTTTATATCAAATTAGTTTAAGAGTTGAAAAAAATTAATTATAAAAAATATTAAAGTGATATCATAAAATTATTTAAATAAAAAATTTATCAAAATTGTAATGAATCATAATCATATTAAATTAAAATCAATTTTTCATAAAAATAAATAGTATTGTAATTATTTTTAAAACTTATATTAAATAATAATAATAATAATAATAATATATTTAATTATTTATTTATTATATATTACGAATTAAATAAATTTTTTATTAATATATAAAATATATAATTATTTATTAATATATATATAAAATTAGTAACTGTTATTATAATTTTTCTAAACATTTAACATCAATTAGCTATTAGCAACTAGTGATTAGTAATAGTTTAAGGAAATAGCTGCAGGTGTAGATGGGAGGTCACCGAGTGAAGCTAAGCGCCTCATCACCCCATCTAGTAGTATCTACATAAGTGGCGCTGTGGCCTGTGGGTCTCCATTCAATGTAATCAACTTCATTATTTCCATTGAGGTTATTGCATGGAATGACTTAGAGACCAAATTTTTCCTTGATTTGATGTATAACAACTTTGTTGTTTTTTTTCCCTTGGCTACAGTTATTGCATTGAGCACTCAAAAGCGACTAAATTTTCGACAACACTTTTGTATAAAAAAAATATTTAAATCCTCTAATTTAAAAAAATGAATATTTTATATTTTATATTTTATATTTTAAAAATAAACACTTCAAACCTTTCAATATATTAATATAATAAAAATATAGTTTTAATATACTCTTCAATTAATATTAAATAATAATATTTTATTTATAAAAATTAGAAATTTAAATAAAACATATCAAATTATAAATATTACTATGATTATTTCAAAAGTATTTCACATTACTCAAATATAGACTATTTTTATTGTTTATTAATATTGTCAAGTTGTTAAACTTATAAATGACTAACTACTGAGTTTATTACAATATATTATTACAGTTAATTTGCAAGTATGCTATTAATTGCAGCCTCTTCAAAATTTAAAAAATTATAACTACTGAGTTTATTATAGAATATTATTAGAATTAATTTGGAAAAATAAAATACTCAGTTCTAGAATTAATGTATATTTCAAGAGAAAATGAAAGAAATACTGAAAAGTAATTAAAATTAAAAATTAAATAAATTTAAAAATATAAAAAAGTAAAATATTTGATTTTATTAAAATATAGGGTTTAAAGTGATTATTTTTATAAAATAGAGGGGGTTAAATTTTTTTAATATAAAAGTGTTGTCGAAAATTTAGTTAAAAAGAGTAAAATATTGACAGAATGAAAATTAAAGAGTAAGTGTTTGATTTTCAAATAAAAAAAGGAAAAGTGTGAATTATGTTATATTTTAAGGGCCAAAAATAATTTGCTAAAAAAATGCATAATTCTCATAATTCACATATGTTGTAAGCTTTTTTTTTTTTTTTTTTCTGATTTTAGGTGATTTGGTTATATTTTGGCCAAAAAATAAATTAACTACCTACTTTTATATGATACTATTTTCAAATAATTTTAGTTCTATGTATATTTCTTTATGTTTCCTTTTTCATTTTGCTAAACTTTTTTAATTATTATGGGCAATATCTCATTTCTCGAAGTAAATTTATGGATTCATTTTAAATTTTATTGATGGAAGTGTTTAAAGTATGTAAGATATTTTTATTGCCTCAATTCATTTTGTCTGATATTTGAGGAGTTTCGTCTCCTCTCTCTCTCTCTCTCTCTCTCTCTAACTGTTTAGACAACATTCTCTATATATTGCATGCCAACAATGTATTTATTTATTTGGTTTCAAACTTAAAAGAAAGTGGATGCGAAGGTGTTTTCATTGCTTTCTTTTTCTATTTGCTAAATTTTCTTAAATTTTTGGACTTTTTTGAATTTGTAATACATTAGTCCATTAGACTAAAGTCTCATGCACTTCTTCAACATGAAAAAATATCTACCTTTTTATTAGGTTAGAAAGATAATTTATAAAAAATATTAAATAATATTTATAGACAATATTCTCATCAGTTGTTTTTTAATTTATTATTTATATATTTAAGCCCATTTTTTGGTGAAACAAAAAAAAAAATTCCTTACTTTGAAAATGCGTTTTTTAACATGATTGTATTACTTACTTTTCATTTACTTCAAATAAAGAGTTCTTAATCATAATTTTGTACAAATATAAGCATTACACATTTAAATTTTTCTCTCTTATTTTTCTTTATTGTATCTCCTTATTTTTCAATATCTTTCAAACATATTTCATTTTCCGTATGAAACCAATTTTTTGGCAATGAAAGACTCGATTATTTGTTAGATATTTTTTTTTACTTCAAATTTTTCTATCTTTTGAGTTCCATTTAAAAAGTTTCACAAAAAATTATTGTATGTTAATATTAAATTATTTTATAATTTGTTTGATTTTAAAATTAATTAATATCTAAAAAAAATAGTTAAATTAATAATTTGACATCTTAAAAACAAAAAAACTCCCTAGGGCCATAGATACCTTTAGGTCAGCCCTGGCTACCAGTTGCATTCGGAGCTCTGCCCTTGATAGATGCAGCTTTTTATTTACGGATAAACTAAATTTTTAATTACTTAAATTTTTTAATATGTATTTAAATTTAATTTTCAAATATTATTTTATTTAATCTAATATATTTATAAAAAAATAATATATATTTTTGTTATATATGAAAAATAAATATTTTAAAAGATACCTAATAATATTAATTTATTCTACAAACTGAAAAAATAAAAACTCAATTTAATTTGATTAGAAATCATATATTATTTAGTTTAATTCAATTTAGAAAATAAATATTTTGTTTGATTCAATTTTGTTTGTTCTAAACTCAACCAACCAAATGCACAAAGCTAACTATCTGGTGTTCACAATGTTAAATAAGTCTATTTTTTTTAAAAAAAAATACAAACTATACATTAAAATTATACATCAAAAAATTTAAAATAAATTTTTTACTAAATAAATTATAATATATTTAATAAAAATCATCATTTTCTTCTAATAATATGTTCTTTTTTTATAAAAAAACCATGAAATGGATTTTTTTTTTAATCTTTTACCACAAATTTGCAAAAAGCATTGATATTTTTCAATTTGTATCATTTTAATATCTCTACTTACACTTATACCGATAGAAAACCTAATTTATGAATACTTTTTTCCTACATCACATTATGCTTGGTTGCAATTGTTTTTAGGTGCGTTTAAACTCTTCATTTCTCTGTTTTCTCTTTATCATGCTTCTCCATTGTTCTCCTATTGATTAAACTCTTGACGCTCACATATCTGTCTTTTTTTTTTTTTTTACTACATTTCGATTTTTTTTCCCTTTTGAAAAAAAAAATCCTTAATTTAGTTTTCAGTAGAAGAATATAAAGAAAAAAAAAAAACCAAGTGAGTTTTTTTATTTTTCTATTCATTCTTTGATTGTAGTCGTTTTTTTTTTTCCTTTAGCGTGGTATTGTTTGGGCCATTTGAAGTCCTGATTCTTTGATTTTATGCATTTTCAATTTGATTTTTTGAAGCTTTTTTTTTTTTTTTGAAGTAGATTTTGGAAAGATTGCTAATCTTCTTGATTTTAAGTTGTACCCATTATCAATTGGAAATTCGTAGAATGTTTTTATTTTATTTTAATTTTTTTTATTTGATGTGTCTTTCATATTTTATGACCTGTTACTCATATGTATGGGTGAGTGATATACACTTTCTTTACATAAAATCTTAAATTGTGAAAAATGTGTTTATGTAATATCTCGAGTTTTTAAAATATTTTAAACTGCATCGGGATATGTAGTGTTAATAATTTATATATAATTATGATATTTTTATGAGTTTGATATTTATTTAATTCTTATTTTAATTATTTTAAATATTTTACGTAAAATTTTCCAGATAATTTTATTTTTGGAGAAATTAACACGTAAATAATTTAATATTAATTATTTTAAACAATTTCACGAATTTGCATGAACTCATATATATTTTTAAAGTGCTAAAATAAAGTGTATATATGTGTATATATTTAAATTAAACTAGGTTTAATTAATTATCCTAATTTTTATTATTTATTATTTAATTTTAATATTATTTAATTATTTTTAAGTGTATAAAATTATTAATATATTAAATTATATGTGTGTGGAGTATATGTAATGTGTGTGAGAGTTTATATTATTATAATATATAGTGTGAGTATATATATATACATATATACATAATATATTGTCAAAAATATAAAGTTTGTCAAAATTACCAAACTGCCACTCCTCCCTCTCCTTCTTCCCGATCGTTCCCATCCACCTCCCGGCATTGATCACGCGATTTTCTTCCTGTCACTGTGCCTCCCGGCGTGCCACCTTGTTCCTCAGCCATTCCTGCAGTAGTGGTTTCCGGCGTCGGAGGAGCTCGTTTTCGCCGGAAAGCTGAAACTCTTCTCACCGTCGTTCACAGCGTTTTCGGCCACCGTTTTCGACACCGCCGGTCTCTATCTTCTCCTTGATCTCCGATGAGTGTGATTCCAAGCTTTGTTTCACTTAAAATGGTCTAGATTTGCCTAGGTTTCGATTTTGCAATTTCGGCCTATTAGGGTTCTTGAATTTTTTGAGCTTCAATTTGATTGATTCATGAAAAATTACTTCACAAAATTTGATCCTAGTAGCTTAATATTCATGCTGGAATTTTTGTAGAATTTTTGGAATTTATTTTGATTTTTGGGTATTTTTGATTATTTTATTATTATTTTCTAATTTTCGAAAATTAATTAATTAAATTATGAAATTGTGTTTTATAATAAATATAGGTGTTTAAATGAATTATAAAAATTTATTTTTAATTTTTGTGAATTTTTATGTATTTATTTTGAATTTATTTAGTTTATGTAATTTTGAGAAAATAGGGTTAATTATGTGTTTAATTGAAATAATTGGTTAATTAGGTATATTTATTGATATTATTGAAATATATGTTGATAAAATTAATTTTGTGCAATTATATTATTTTTGGCGAATTTTTGGATTAATTTTAGTATATTTATATATATAGGGGTATTTTGGTAATTTAATACTAAATTGGCTAAAAATGTAAGTAAATTGGTTTTAATAGTTTTTTAGGGTATAAAAATGATTTCTACAAATTATTTAGTATTTTTAACTAATTAAAACTATTTTTCGTAAACTATTTTCAAATTATATGAATATTATACGATTTTTCTAATAAAATGAGTTTTTATCGGTTTTTACTGTGTTTTAGGGTGAATTACGTAATTTCTACTGATAAAATGTATTTTTATTATATAAGAGCATTTTCGGTATTTTGTAAATATTCTGTGAATTATGGACCTCGGTCGGTGATTCGTAGTTTTGAGTCCGACCGAGGGATTGTGGTTGTGTTCTGTGTTTATTTTCGAAGTGTGTTTCTTTGCAGGGTCGACTCTACTCTTTGAATAGAGAGATGTCCATTTTACAGGGGAGGTTTTACCGGATTTTCGATAGAATTCTTGTAAAACGTAATGTCCGGTCAAATTCTGATTTAATTATGTGTCTAGTAATCTAGATCGAGTCTTTAGAACTTATATTAGATTTATTCTAATTTCTGTCGTTATCTGTTTGTTTAGTTGCGCCGAGACCAAGGCCTAGTGGACTAGGCCCATCGGACCCATCTCGAGGAGCGCAATAATTGTAAGTTACTATTATATATATATATATATATATACTCTAGGGTGTATGATTTTAGAAATCTATGTTTTATTTTGACTAAAAATGCATAATGGTATTAAGTAGTACTTGAATTTATTTTAGTTTACTTTTGGTTTATTTTGGTTTATTTTTGGTATATTTAAACTATATGCATGTTTTATTAATGAATTATGTTTAAAATGTTTTTGAATATATTTCTAGTTTATTTTGTAATTTAGTTGGATTTATTTAACGTATATATGCTCGAAATATACCTGATTTACTTTTGGTATATTTCTAGTATATATAGGGTTTATGTTGCTATTTTATTTAAATACATGCATCATTTATTTGTGAATGTATGTTTTATATTTAATAATGAAGGATATCAATAGGACGTGCTACCTAGTGGGCGGCACTAGGACCGAATATGTACCGGTACGCCGATAGTATTTAGGCTATATTACTATTCTGTTTGAGGATATTGATTGGATTTGATTATTGGATGTGTGAGATGTGATTTGGGAGTGTGATTGCTAGAGCTTGGTTGACCAAGTGTCTCGGGGCCAATCACACTGACAGTTAGACTGCTGAAGCTCGGTTGACTTAATGTCTCGGGGCCAGTCTACTGTCCAAATGGATCAAGTGATTATATTTGGAATAAGTGAACCTGTATGGCTAGAGTGTTGTCTAACACTGTTTTGAGATTATGATTTTCTAGGGTTCTATTTGATCCTTCATAAACTATGATTTTCAATAAAAATATATAAAATGATTTTATTGCATATGTGTGTATTTGCTTGTATATATGCTTATTATATATATACTATTGACTGTGTGCATTGTTATATAGTATGCATGTTTATATATTATAGTAATTCACTCAGTGAGGTCTGACTCTCCTCCATTGACTATTTTTCAGGAGAGTCATCTTCATCAGACCTCAGTAGCAGACATGTACGCCGGATTTCTTTCGCTCCGGCTTCTTTATGTAAACTGCTTATCTGAGTTTTATTTTTATAATTTAGGCACTGCAGTAGTGGTAAAAATTGAAAAAGGATATTGTATTATATTGGTATAAGTTATGTACTTAAAATATTTGAACTGGATTTGTATTAAAGATTATTTATATATATGAGACTGAGTTGTTAATTTAAATCCCGTGGTGGATTATTATTTTGTAATATTTATGATTGTATTTTCACTGCAGATTATTTTAATTATGTTGTTATTATTAGTATTGCATGTTTTATTTTATTTTTAAGACTTGCTACGGGTTTCAGATTTAAAAGAATTCTCGTTTCCTAACGCCGGTCATGACCCCTATTTTGGGTCATGACAGTTTATATGTTAGGTTTTAGACGAATTGAAATGTTAAATTGACAAAAATATAAGTAGTGGCATCAAAATGATAAAAATTAATAAGTATAAGGGATTTCATATATATATATATATATATATATATATATATATATATATATATATATATATATATATATATATATATATATATATATATATATATATATATCAAGCCTATATATACACATTATTAACACTCCTTTTAAGACTTCAAGAAATTATCTTATATTTTTCCACTTTATTATGTGCATAATATTATTGTGATAGTAGAAATTTCAATCATATAAATGGAAATAGTAATAATATTTTGTAAAAGTAAGTTTCAAATAATTATGATTTTGTATTTTTTTTTTTCACGACAATGTTTTAGAGTGCTAATTTTTTGCATTTTAACATGTCTAATTTTTTTTGTCTAAATAATTATTATCTAAAATTCATTGAATAATAACTAATCTAGTTGAATTCAAATTTAAGTTTTTTAATTACCTATATGTTTTTTATTTTTAATACAGGCAAGGTGCATATTAATTTTTTTCAACGCATAAACAATAATTATACCTCTTATTTGGTTCAATTTTATTTTGCATTTCTGAATAAATTATAAATAAAATTTATTTATAACTAAATATTTATTAATGAAATATATTTGATTTAAATGAATATTTTATAAAATAAATGTATTTAAAAATCCTAAAAATTTAGTTTAAATGATGATCAATTTCAACAAATTAAAAAGTTAAAATTTTAAAAATAAATTTTACAAAATTTTTATTTTAACCAAACACACTTACTTTATCTAAATTCACAAATGAATTTCATAAATTTTATAAAATTTATTTATGTTAAACACACTTTGAGTATAACTTTTTATATCTAAATTTAACATTAACTTGGTAGATATTTTAAATAATTCAAGGTACCGATGTTCCGAATGCAAGTGCTTCCCTGCGACCATTGATCAGAATTTCCGCAGTTTGCTGTGTATTCGAGCTAACCTTCCTGCATTAATTAATTAAATAATTAATAACACAACCATAATTCATGATTTTGGTACACTTTTGCATGGCCCAAGCACACATCCATATAGAATTATGGTGAATCGTTTTCCATGATGAAATCGTTATCCAGTGTGACAAATGCGTGTGTATATTAGTGTAATTTTTTAATTTATTTTTATTAAAATATACATATTTTATTTGATATAAAACATTCTCATTTTTATTTGATATAAAACATTCTCATTCTATGAAACTTTACCTTTTTTTCCATTAAAAATTATATATTTTTTTATTGTTACATCTTCTTTTATTTAAATAAAAACATTTTCTTTTTTTAACTTACAAAAATAAAAAATATGTAATTTTTTTATCAATTTTACATCTTTATTTTATTTTATTTTAGATATTTGATAATTATAAAGAATATGCATATTAAAAATAACATATACTTTCAATAATAAATAATAAGTTTTCACTTTTACATTTGATTAATATGTAATCTTTAATTTAATAAAATTATTTACTTGATTATTTAAATATTTATATTATTTACAATTCGTGCAAGCACAACTAATTTATTATAGTTTTTAAAATTTAATAAAAATCTTTTAATTATTTAATTATTTATAATTTTAGTATAGCCTGTAAATTAATCAAAATTAGCAAAAACAAAATAGATATGCAGTATATGATCAGATGATTAGTCAAAAATGGCTACGTGTGCTCTTTGTTTTTTTAACTAATTTTAATTAATGTAAAAATTATGTTCAAATTAATAAATTAAATATTTTTATTAAATTCTAAAAATAAAATTTTACAATATAGCCATTTTTCATTAAAAAAAAATCATACATACACATAATATAATATCAATTATTCGATTTATGAATATAATATAGATAATATAAATGTTTTATACTTAATCTACAAATCTAGTCATATGGGGTGTGGATCATAAGCAAAATTTTTCTATTTTTGATACGAACTGGCCGTTAATCTTTTGGTGTGAAGACAATTATAGCTACCTGCCAGTGCATCTAGAAGAGTTGATTCGCCGCAGCCGGAAGGACCCATGATAGCAAGCACCATCCCTGGCTCAGCATATCCGGTGAGCCCTTGCAAGATCGGCCTGCGCCCATTTTTCCCGTCAGCCACTGTAACCCACAAATCTTTCCACGTCAAGACAATCTTACTGCTACTGCTACTACCACTACTACTCCCCTTTGCCGTGAAACCTTCTGCTTCATCATCTTTGCATGAAAACTGCTTTTTGCTTATTCCGCCGACGTTAACTGCTGATTCGATCTCAATATTACGTAGAGACGGTGGACGATGATCACGGCTACTAGCAAAGGCTGAACTAAATGGGAATAATATAGTGTTTTGGCTAAAGAACTTGGAAGAAGACTGCTCATTTTTCTCCTCATCATCAGAAGCTATGCTTTGATCGTCATCGTCTTTTGCTTCTTTTACAGGCTCTTTTTGATGAAGTGGTCTACTTGGGCTCGGATTTGGTGACCATCTAGGCACGTTCACAGTAGAATCCATGCTATATGTTCAACAGAAAGGTGTGTGAGAATTGAGATAGATCTTGGGTTTTTGATTACAAGCTGCTACTCTTTATGAAATATGACTGCTTTGTTGAATCAGGCTCTCCCATTTATTCAATTTTTTTTTCCATAATGCCGAGATTTAATAATAATATATTTTCTTCTTCTTTATATTTGATAATCAATAAATTTTATTAAAAGAATAAAACTCTGTGACGCATATTTTGTAGGTTATTTATCTCTTGAAAAATATTCAAATTACTTATGATTTGAGTCATTTTTATTTTTTTTTAACTCTATTGTTTTAGATTTTATTTTTTAACATTGATTTTAAAATTTTTTTTTATAAATAAGGAAGATTTGTATTCACATTTAATTTTAATGAAATAAAAAATCAAACAAAAATATACCGACATGGAATGAAATAAAAATGAATTTAGGTGTCTTTAACTCAATATTCATTTTACAATTTCACTTCATATATATATATATATATATATATATATATATATATATATATATATATATATATATATATATATATATATATATATATATATATATATATATATATATATGAATCTTTTTTAATTATTACACGAGACGTGGCCGAATTTCGAAACAGAATTCTAGAAGGGCTGCAAAATATTTTAACTATGATAGGATTTTAATCTTCATGGACCGGTAGAAACATAAATGCGCATTAATGAATAGATTTTCATAATATAGATAAAGATTCACATGATGCCTAACCAAATTAAATTGACCCAAATTTTAATTAATTCATTTATAATCAAACTGAATTTACTATACTATTTAATATTTATAAACTATTTACGAAGTTAAAGAAGACTAAATGCATTTTAAAAAATTAAAAAAAATATAAATTAAATTAAAATTATATATTAAAAAATTAAAATAAATTATTTACTAAATAAATTATAATATATTTAATAAAAAATATAACTTTATTCTAATAATATATTTTCTAAAATTTCTTTTACAATAAAAATTTATATATTATATATTTAAAATCAAATTATTAAATATTAAAGTTACGAGCTGATTTGCGAGCTTATATTTGAATTTGTTTGTGAGATTTATAAGTCAAACTTTTATAATTTGAACTTAACTCATTTATTGAACGAATTTTAATATATGAGTTCAAATAAACTTTTATCGAATAGAACACCAACTTGGTCACAAGTAGTTCAATTCATTTATAGCCCTAAATTAATGCTAATATTAAGGATTTATTACATTTTGATCTTTCTAATTTAAATTATTAACTATCTCACCAAAATTACTTTTTGTACTTAATAAAAATACAAATATAATATATACAAGTTATGTTATATCAAGCTTTACATTATACTAAAGCAGGTTTAACAAACCTCAAATCAAAAGTCATATAATTATTTCACAAAAGTAACATGTCAACTGAAAGTTCTATGAGCATAGACAAATCAATATTAAGCAAAGTTGAAAAGACAACATACTATCAATGAAGTGCATCAGACTGATCTAAAAATCTACTTGTGTCTCATCCACTTAATTAAAGGGATCTACCTTATGAATTATAACAATTCATATGAATTATAACAATTTTTCAATCTTCATATGAATTATAACAATTCCACCTTATGCAAAAACAAGGCTCTGATACCAATTTTTCCAGAGCTCCATTAAAATTATATTTCATAGCTATACAGATTATATCATGGACTAGCCAAAGCCGTACTTATAGCATCACACAACCAATTTCCAGCCAGACAGCCTGTCCCCTTTTTATAATCTATACAACTATAAATTATAATCTTAATAGAGTTGGTTGGACTGGATCGAATCTTCTTAATTAAGTTTCTGATGTACCAGATCCTTCATAGAGGCAAGTACAGAGCATACTCCTTAATTTAGATAGGTGGAATAATTGTAATTCATAATCTAACTGCTAGAGAAGAAGAAAGACTTTTGAAAGGCCATGGTTATTTAGCTTTTGAAAATTTTTATAAGAGGGGTTCTGCCTTTCAACTGAGACAGAAAGCTCCTTATATAGAGAAGGAGCTGAGATAAAAGAAGGCCTACAAGCAAACAAACAACCATAGATAAACAGGCAAACGTGGATAGATATCCATTGATAAAAGTAACATCTTTAAATTACAACCATTTATGATTAATTGGCTCGTGACTTGGAGATAGATTCTTATCTTCAGCACTGTCTTCACTATGGTAAAAGTCTCATCAGGATCCTGTGAGTGTCCTGCTATTGGCAAACGTGGGTCCTCTAAATTATTTGATTTGAAGGAGTTTAACCATATTTGTTCTGCAGATGAGCTGGCTTGATAAGGATCAGATGAGCTGGCTTGATAAGGATCATTAATTTGCATGTGAGACGGGATTGATGTAGTCCTTTGTGTCTTTTCCCAATATTCTTTGTCTGCTAACAGCTGTTTCCCATAATCAGGAGGAAATATTTCCCATGGGGCATCATCAGATATTTTTGGCCATATCTCCTTTGGAATAATACCATTTTTCTCGAACATGTGCCTTTCAAATTCTCTCCATGGTGAAGGATCTGTGGTATCTATGATAATATAGTGCATCATTGAGTGTCTATAAGTCCCATAGATATTAAAACATGGTACATCAGTAAAAACACCTTTAGCTTTGAAGAAAGTTCTTTTGAGGGTGATGATAGTATGACATTCGAGAGGAGGTGCCACATGTTGAGTATAAGCTTCATTTGTCAAATATGATTTCCATCTTGACAAATTCTGGAACCATTTGAGAAATGTTGACAAATGTGGATTCAGACCTTCATTCTTCTCAAGCAGGCTGATATACCTTGCAAGCTTTAATGGTTGAAGATCAAATGAGATCCAATATAGATGACAAAGATACCAAAACAAGATTAACAATTCAGGAGGCCAATAAAAATGGTTTCCAGGACTTTGGTTTAGGAAGCTGAAAATACAGGTGAAAGGATAGATATGATGAAAGCCGAATTTGTGAAAGAAATATGACCCATATTTCTGATTAGTCCGGATTGAAGTTCAAAAATTTGAGTTCTTGCCTTTTGATTAAGGATGGTCATGGAAATGTGCGATGGTAAGGATGGAGGAATACCTTTTTCAAGAAAGTTGGCATTAATAGTTTGATACATGTATAGCATGAGAAGAACTTTTAGTTGAAAGGGTTTTCCCACAAGAGACAGGTGGTCTGCTTAAAAGATCTGGTAACAGGTTATCCTCTCCTTTGATGTGTTCTACTTCAAAGTCATACTTACTGAACCATTCTTTCATTCTGAGAAGTTGAGGATGGGGCAGAGTCTTTCCTTTGAATTCAAGCATTTTTGGAAATGATGAGCAGTCCATCACAACTTTGAAATGATGACCAATTAGATGGAATTCAAACTTTTTTATGCCATATTTAACTGCTAAGACCTCTTTGAAGGTGAGTGATAATGGCATTCTGCATCTGTGAACTTTCCACTAGCATGAGCACAAATCCATTTTTTTCTTATTGTCATCCTCTTCTAAAAGAATAGCTCCCCAAAATTGATCGCTTGCATCTGTTTGAAGAATTCTTTTTCCTGTGGAGGGAATCTGGAGATCAGGAAGATTCTTTGTGCAAATTCTGAGTTGTTCAAAAGTTTCTGTTTGTTCTGAGGACCATGGTGGAGGATTCTTTCTTAGAAGAGCTCTGAGAGGGGCTGTCTTCTTTGTCAAGTGAGGAATAAAATCCCTGAGATAATTGATAATGCCAAGAACTTGTCTGATTTATTTGACAGAAAGATTTTCTTTCGAAAATTTATCCAGTTCTGTTGCAACATGAGGACCTGGAAGATACTTCCCTTCTTTGAATTTCATTCCAAGAAAATCTATTTCTGTTTGGCCAATGAACATTTTGGTGGTGAAATCATAACACCATAATGTCGTACAAGATTAGCAAACTGTTGGAGCAGTTTCTCATGGGCTTTTATATCTGTAAAAAATAAAAGAATATCATCAATATAAACAAGAGCGCTGGAGAGGATGGGCTCAAAGATTTTGATCATAGCCCGTTGGAATAGTGATGGGGCTACTTTGAGTCCAAAAGGCAGCACATTCCATTGATAGTGTCTGTTTGGAATACAAAAGCCCGTTTTGTATCTATCTTCCTCTTTGATTCCAAGTTGCCAAAATCCAGCCTTCAAATCAAATTTTGAAAAGATTTTAGCTCCCGCCAAAAATGCAAATAATGAGGAAATTTTTGGCAAAGGGAATTTGTCATCCCTGAGGAAGAAATTCAAAGGCTTATAGTCGATCACCAATCTTTTCTTCCCACGAACTTGTTCTGATCTTTTGTTTACATAAAAAGCTTGGCATGCCCATTCTGATTTTATGGGAGCAACTAGGCCTTGGTCTTCCAATTTGTTGCATTCTTCAATTGCCAATTTAAGATCAGAGGGAGTCATTCCTGGATGAGTTGCCTTTGTTGGGTTGACATCTTCATTTTGTTTGAAAGGTAAGGAGATGAAGAACTCCTCATTTTTCCACAATGGTGATGAGCATTTCTGAAGAAACTCTGTATGAGACTGAGCACTGTATTCTTTTAATAAGAACTCATGAATAGTTTGAAGGTTTGGTTGAGAAATGGTTTGGTCAACAAAAAGAATAGATGAAATATTGGTGAATGGTTGAAAGTATTTCTTGAACTTGAGTCCATTTGGAAGAATTCTCAAGTCTTTCATCTTCCAATAGACATCAAAGCCAATGACAATATCTTTTCCAGGTAAAGAAGATCCAAGAACATGTGTCCAGGTGTAATAATTTGGAAAGAATTGGATCTTTATTGGGTGTCTGGTTTTAAGGCCAGTTTTAAGTAATTCTCCATTAGCTGTAGAGAAATACTCAGAATGATGTTTCCAACATTCTTTAGGCAAGGCTTTTGGGTTGAGAATGGTAGTTTTGGCTCCAGTGTCGATCAAGGCTACAAGTTTTATGGGTTTGGAATAACTGGTTGGGTAAATTTGGATAAGGAACAAAGGTATTGGATGTTTTTCATGAGTTAGGGCTATCATGTCTCTATTATCACCACCAATTAAGAACTGGTCATTCCAGGCTCTGTTTCAGAGCTGGAAGTTTCTGAGTCTACCTCTTGGCCTATAGCAAAAACACATTCTGGTGAAGCTTCTTCTTCTTCTGAAAAGAGAGACTCAAGATCAGCATCATTCAAATCTACTTTAGTGATTTGCTGAATTTGTTGAATCATTTGCTCAGTCTTCTTTGTTTTTGAAGGGCAGCTTTTTGCAAAATGACCTTTTTTTCCACAGATGTAGCATCTGTCAGTTTTTTCCTTGCCACGGAACTTTTTCTTCTTGTAATACTTCCACTTCTTAAACTTGGATCTTTTCCCTTTCTTCTTCAGTTTGAAGAAATGTTTCTTCTTCTTTAATGGACAAACACAAACATCAGCATCTTTGCATTTGATCTGCAAATCAGGCCTGTCGCATGAAAGTTTTCCCAAAGGATTCTTCCTACTGCCCAGATACAGTTTAATCATCTTCCTTTGATCACATAACTGTGTATGAGCCTGAATCATGATCTGATACAAATGTCCCATTGGCATATCTCCAACTTTGTAATTTGATTGTTGAAGGATTGAAAACATTCGAGAGGCAAGAATCTCGGGAATAGAAGCCAAAAAGGCTTGTTTTAAATCAGGATTAGCAGTGCCTCCTAATAGGTAAAATCTAGTAGACATATTTTGGAAATGTCTTTCTAGATCGTTCATATGAATTATAACAATTCCACCTTATGCAAAAACAAGGCTCTGATACCAATTTTTCCAGAGCTCCTTTAAAATTATATTTCATAGCTATACAGATGATATTATGGACTAGCCAAAGCCGTACTTATAGCATCACACAATCAATTTTCGGCCAGACAACCTGTCCCCCTTTTTATAATCTATACAACTATGAATTATAACAATTCCACCTTATAAAAAGACATTTCCAAAATATGTCTACTAGATTTTACCTATTAGGAGGCAGTGCTAATCCTGATTTAAAACAAGCCTTTTTGGCTTCTATTCCCGAGATTCTTGCCTCTCGAATGTTTTCAATCCTTCAACAATCAAATTACAAAGTTGGAGATGTGCCAATGGGACATTTGTATCAGATCATGATTCAGGCTCATACACAGTTATGTGATCAAAAGAAGATGATTAAACTGTATCTGGGCAGTAGGAAGAGTCCTTTGGGAAAACTTTCATGCGACAGGCCTGATTTACAGATCAAATACAAAGATGCTGATGTTTGTGTTTGTCCATCAAAGAAGAAGAAACATTTCTTCAAACTGAAGAAGAAAGGGAAAAGATCCAAGTTTAAGAAGTGGAAGTATTACAAGAAGAAAAAGTTCTGTGGCAAGGAAAAAAACTGACAGATGCTACATCTGTGGAAAAAAAAGGTCATTTTGCAAAAAGCTACCCTTCAAAAACAAAGAAGACTGAGCAAATGATTCAACAAATTCAGCAAATCACTAAAGTAGATTTGAATGATGCTGATTTTGAGTCTCTCTTTTCAGAAGAAGAAGAAGCTTCACCAGAATGTGTTTTTGCTATAGGCCAAGAGGCAGACTCAGAAACTTCCAGCTCTAAAACAGAGTCCTGGAATGACCAGTTCTTAATTGGTGGTGATAATAGAGACATGATAGCCCTAACTCATGAAAAACATCCAATACCTTTGTTCCTTATCCAAATTTACCCAACCAGTTATTTCAAACCCATAAAACTTGTAGCCTTGATCGACACTGGAGCCAAAACTACCATTCTCAACCCAAAAGCCTTGCCTAAAGAATGTTGGAAACATCATTCTGAGTATTTCTCTACAGCTAATGGAGAATTACTTAAAACTGGCCTTAAAACCAGACACCCAATAAAGATCCAATTCTTTCCAAATTATTACACCTGGACACATGTTCTTGGATCTTCTTTACCTGGAAAAGATATTGTCATTGGCTTTGATGTCTATTGGAAGATGAAAGACTTGAGAATTCTTCCAAATGGACTCAAGTTCAAGAAATACTTTCAACCATTCACCAATATTTCATCTATTCTTTTTGTTGACCAAACCATTTCTCAACCAAACCTTCAAACTATTCATGAGTTCTATTAAAAGAATGCAGTGCTCAGTCTCATACAAAGTTTCTTCAGAAATGCTCATCACCATTGTGGAAAAATGAGGAGTTCTTCATCTCCTTACCTTTCAAACAAAATGAAGATGTCAACCCAACAAAGGCAACTCATCCAGGAATGACTCCCTCTGATCTTAAATTGGCAATTGAAGAATGCAACCAATTGGAAGACCAAGGCCTAGTTGCTCCCAACAAAATCAGAATGGGCATGCCAAGCTTTTTATGTAAACAAAAGATCAGAACAAGTTCGTGGGAAGAAAAGATTGGTGATCGACTATCAGCCTTTGAATTTCTTCCTCAGGGATGACAAATTCCCTTTGCCAAAAATTTCCTCATTATTTGCATTTTTTGGCGGGAGCTAAAATCTTTTCAAAATTTGATTTGAAGGCTGGATTTTGGCAACTTGGAATCAAAGAGGAAGATAAATACAAAATGGGCTTTTTGTATTCCAAACAAACATTATCAATGGAATGTGCTGCCTTTTGGACTCAAAGTAGCCCTATCACTATTCCAACGGGCTATGATCAAAATCTTTGAGCCTATCCTCTCCAGCGCTCTTGTTTATATTGATGATATTCTTTTATTTTCTACAGATATAAAAGCCCCATGAGAAACTGCTCCAACAGTTTGCTAATCTTGTATGACATTATGGTGTTATGCTTTCACCCACCAAAATGTTCATTGGCCAAACAGAAATAGATTTTCTTGGAATGAAATTCAAAGAAGGAAAGTATCTTCCAGGTCCTCATGTTACAACAGAACTGGATAAATTTCCGAAAGAAAATCTTTCTGTCAAACAAATCAGATAAGTTCTTGGCATTATCAATTATCTCAGGGATTTTATTCCTCACTTGACAAAGAAGACAGCCCCTCTCAGAGCTCTTCTAAGAAAGAATCCTCCACCATGGTTCTCAGAACAAACAGAAACTTTTGAACAACTCAGAATTTGCACAAAGAATCTTCCTAATCTCCAGATTCCCTCCACAGGAAAAAGAATTCTTCAAACAGATGCAAGCGATCAATTTTGGGGAGCTATTCTTTTAGAAGAGGATGACAATAAGAAAAAAACGGATTTGTGCTCATGCTAGTGGAAAGTTCACAGATGCAGAATGCCATTATCACTCAACCTTCAAAGAGGTCTTAGCAGTTAAATATGGCATAAAAAAGTTCGAATTCCATTTAATTGGTCATCATTTCAAAGTTGTGATGGACTGCTCATCATTTCCAAAAATGCTTGAATTCAAAGGAAAGACTCTGCCCCATCCTCAACTTCTCAGAATGAAAGAATGGTTCAGTAAGTATGACTTTGAAGTAGAACACATCAAAGGAGAGGATAACCTGTTACCAAATCTTTTAAGCAGACCACCTGTCTCTTGTGGAAAACCCTTTCAACTAAAAGTTCTTCCCATGCTATACATGTATCAAACTATTAATGCCAACTTTCTTGAAAAAGGTATTCCTCCATCCTTACCATTGCACATTTCCATGACCATCCTTAATCAAAAGGCAAGAACTCAAATTTTTGAACTTCAATCCAGACTAATCAGAAAATATGGGTCAGATTTCTTTCACAAATTAGGCTTTCATCCTATCTATCCTTTCACCTGTATTTTCAGCTTCCTAAACCAAAGTCCTGGGAAACCATTTTTATTGGCCTCCTGAATTGTTAATCCTGTTTTGGTATCTTTGTCATCTATATTGGATCTCATTTGATCTTCAACCATTAAAGCTTGTAAGGTATATCAGCCTGCTTGAGAAGAATGAAGGTCTGAATCCACATTTGTCAACATTTCTCAAATGGTTCCAGAATTTGTCAAGATGGAAATCCTATTTGACAAATGAAGCTTATACTCAACATGTGGCACCTCTTCTCGAATGTCATACTATCATCACCCTCAAAAGAACTTTCTTCAAAGCTAAAGGTGTTTTTACTGATGTACCATGTTTTAATATCTATGGGACTTATAGACACTCAATGATGCACTATATTACCATAGATACCACAGATCCTTCACCATAGAGAGAATTTCAAAGGCACATGTTCGAGAAAAATGGTATTATTCCAAAGGAGATATGTCCAAAAATATCTGATGATGCCCCATAGGAAATATTTCCTCCTGATTATGGGAAACAACTATTAGCAGATAAAGAATATTGGGAAAAGACACAAAGGACTACATCAATCCCGTCTCATATGCAAATTGATGATCCTTATCAAGCCAGCTCATCTGATCCTTATCAAGCCAGCTCATCTGATCCTTATCAAGCCAGCTCATCTGCAGAACAAATATGGTTAAACTCCTTCAAATCAAATAATTCAGAGGACCCACGTATGCCAATAGCAGGACACTCACAGGATCCTGATGAAGACTTTTACCATAGTGAAGACAGTGCTGAAGATAAGAATCTATCTCCAAGTCATGAGCCAATTAGTCATAAATGGTTGTAATTTAAAGATGTTACTTTTATCAGTGGATATCTATCCACGTTTGCCTGTTTATCTATGGTTGTTTGTTTGCTTGTAGGCCTTCTTTTATCTCAACTCCTTCTCTATATAAGGAGCTTTCTGTCTCAGTTGAAAGGCAGAACCCCTCTTGTAAAAATTTTCAGAAGCTAAATAAACCATGACCTTTTAAAAGTCTTTCTTCTTCTCTAGCAGTTAGATTATGAATTACAATTATTCCACCTATCTAAATTAAGGAGTATGCTCTGTACTTGCCTCTTTGAAGGATCTGGTACATCAGAAACTTAATTAAGAAGATGATCCAGTAACCAACTCTATTAAGATTATAATTTATAGTTGTATAGATTATAAAAAGGGGACAGGTTGTCTGGCCGAAAATGAGTTGTGTGATGCTATAAGTACGACTTTGGCTAGTCCATGATATAATCTGTATAGCTATGAAATATAACTTTAATGGAGCTCTGGAAAAATTGGAATCAGAGCAATTTTTCCAGAGCTCCATTAAAATTATATTTCATAGCTATACAGATTATATCATGGACTAGCCATGAAATATAATTTTAATGGAGCTCTGGAAAAATTGGTATCAGAGCCTTGTTTTTGCATAAGGTGGAATTGTTATAATTCATATGAAGATTGAAAGAGAAGAAATTCTTAAACATGACAGAACCAGAAAGCTCTTCTGTTCCCTCTTCTACTCCCTCTGTAATATGTGATTATAAGTATGTGCCAACTAAGTCTGTTGCCGTTACCCTATCACCCCCCATCAACCAAACCACCCCAGAAAAAGACCGATTACTTGTATGAATTTACTTACCTTCCTGAAGATCAAAAGATTAAAGAATCAAAATTCCCTCTATTGAACCCTTATGATGCCTTTTCAAATCCAAAATAAACTGGAAACAATCTTTTAAAGCTCTTGTAAACCGACCCACTTCCTCTATAAAAGAATATGTTCAAGCCTCCAGCTTTGATCAACACCATATACCAGCCTCTCAGACGGAACAATTTGTGACCTTAGAAATTCCTCCAGAATTTCTAAGAACTTGGCTAAACCAAGGATACACTCATATCCACTTTGGAGCTATAAGGTTAGGACTCTCCTACATAGCAGAGCAGGGCAACCTGTTTTCTCTAGGATTGCTCTTTTGGATTCCAGATATAAACAATATCAACATGCTGTAATTGGGACCATAGAAACATCCTTAAATGCTGGCTTAGTATTCTTTACATTTTTCCCAAATTATAATCTGGCCCTTTCTGATCCCCATGCCTTGACAGCTTTAAAAGTTAAACTCTAGATCCTTGGTGCTGAACAAATCTCCACAGCCAAAGTAGCCACCCTTCACTACCAAATTTTCTACCGTCTCCAAAACCATGCTATCAACTTGTCACTACCATGTGTCCAAAATGATGCTTTGTTCATAAAAGCAGACTCTCATAATACTCCCACTTGCATTCACACACCCAAACAACTTTCTAGGAATGATTTGTTAAAATTATTCCCAGAAAAGTGGATCACTAATTATGAGAAGTTGCATGAGATAGTGGAGCTAATTCAAGGTACAGACCCTGTGCATATCAAAAGATCTGATGGATCAGTTGATACGATCTTTAGGAGAAAATAAGAGACTCCTACAATTTTTAATACATAATTCATGATCAATCCTTGGGATCCAGAAGATAACATCCTTGTAGCCTCTTTTGATAATTATGGAAGACCAGTCTATGCTTTTAAGCGTGATGGTCACTGTTATTTTGATTATTGTGATTGTGATGATTGTTATGCTACATCCTACTTTGATGATGATGAGAAGAAAAAAAAAGAAGAAGTCTCCAAAAAAATATAGAGAAAAGGAATTCAGAAGAAGATATGAAGATGGAGATTCAAGCATCTGCACTTTGGGACAACCTTCAGGAAAATATGATTATCTTGTATCATATTCTCCTCCTGCTTGGTACAAACCACCAGCTACTCAAAATATTCCTCATGAACCTTGCAAAACCTCAAATACCTCCTTCCCAGCCAAAACCTAAGGCAACTCCTCTCCCATGTTACAAGAAAGCTTTGAAATATGTAAGAAAAGAAAACTCAGCTGAGATTCAAAAGCCAAAGTCTTTACCCCAAATCTGTATGTTCCAACCCACAGACTTTCCTCCTTTAACCAAAGAAACAAAAAACTAAATTACCATGCAACCTTTTATCCTGGAGTCAAACATTATTGATGTAGATGGCAGACCTAGACAAACAACTCCGGCTGAAGCAGTAGTCAACTGGCAGACACAAAATGCTTATGCTCAAAATCAAAAATTGAAGCTTATTGAAGAAAAGATTGATGGAGTTGCTGAACATATGAATTTGGCAGAAAAAAAATTCCAGGCCTTTGAAAAACGAATGACAGCCGTTCATACAGAATTACAAAGGCAGATAGAGATGAAACACCAGGAACTTATGCGAATCATCAGCAACAAAGGCACATTGAATAGCATTCAAAGGAAAGAAATAGAAATTTTAAACTTGAAAGCCCAGGTTGACCAACTTGGAAAAGATCTTAAAAGAAAGAAAGAAGAGTTGTCTTCACAAACCTCTTCAAAATCCTTCTCTCCAGATCCTTTGGGTCTTTTGTACAGCCCTTATTCAATTCCCAGTTCACCATACACAGCCTCTTCCACCCAATCTTTATTTCCTGCACCAACAACCCCCTTGAATATTCCTCTAAATTTTCAAGGATTTAAATCCTCATCGAAAACCCCCTCTCAAACACAGTCCTCTGATGAAATAACAGCAAAGAAAGGAAAAACAGTCCATTTCTCTCAAACTGAGAAACCTAAAACAACACCTTCTGAATCGTTACCCAAAAATACCTCACCAACCTCATCACCAAAAGAGCCAGAACACCCTATAATGATGGTGAATCCTATCTCTTCCTTTTTGGAAAAATGTGCTGAAAATGTCATGCCCAGCTTTTCAATTGAATCTAATTGAAAAGAAAGTCCATCTTCTGAATCTTCAAAAAGTGACTCTGATTTGGATTATAAAATACCCTACCAATTGATGGCTGATGATGCTACATCATCTAGAGGACCTCAAGTTGAAGAAGTTGATAATCCAGAAGAAGAATTTGAACAGCCCAGAACACCGCAGACAAATTTTTAAAAAAATACTGGAAATTACTTCACCCTGGATGATGTTCCTCCTTCATAATACAGGAATAGATTTCTAGAATTTAGAGCATGGATAGCCGGACAAATGCTTATTCCTGGAGCAGAAATCAGGGTTGTTATTGAAACATTTCTTGCAAAAATGGTGGGAAAGCTAGCAAACTGGTATGCTTCTCTGAATGCTTATGCTAGAACCCAGTTGATGGATGCCACATCACCGGAAGATTTCCTAGGACTCTTGCATTATGAGTTCTTAGGAAAATGGGATGATGATCTTGAAGTTGCACGAAAGGAGTATTACCAGATGAAATGTTGTTCACTACAAAGAAAAGATCTAGAAAGACATTTCCAAAATATGTCTACTAGATTTTACCTATTAGGAGGCACTGCTAATCCTGATTTAAAATAAGCCTTTTTGGCTTCTATTCCCGAGATTCTTGCCTCTCGAATGTTTTCAATCCTTCAATAATCAAATTACAAAGTTGGAGATGTGCCAATGGGACATTTGTATCAGATCATGATTCAGGCTCATACACAGTTATGTGATCAAAGGAAGATGATTAAACTGTATCTGGGCAGTAGGAAGAATCCTTTGGGAAAACTTTCATGCGACAGGCCTGATTTGCAGATCAAATGCAAAGATGCTGATGTTTGTGTTTGTCCATCAAAGAAGAATAAACATTTCTTCAAACTGAAGAAGAAAGGGAAAAGATCCAAGTTTAAGAAGTGGAAGTATTACAAGAAGAAAAAGTTCCGTGGCAAGGAAAAAACTGACAGATGCTACATCTGTGGAAAAAAAGGTCATTTTGCAAAAAGCTGCCCTTCAAAAACAAAGAAGACTGAGCAAATGATTCAACAAATCCAGCAAATCACTAAAGTAGATTTTGAATGATGCTGATCTTGAGTCTCTCTTTTCAGAAGAAGAAGAAGCTTCACCAGAATGTGTTTTTGCTATAGGCCAAGAGGCAGACTCAGAAACTTCCAGCTCTGAAACAGAGTCCTGGAATGACCAGTTCTTAATTGGTGGTGATAATAGAGACATGATAGCCCTAACTCATGAAAAACATCCAATACCTTTGTTCTTTATCCAAATTTACCCAACCAGTTATTCCAAACCCATAAAACTTGTAGCCTTGATCGACACTGGAGCCAAAACTACCATTCTCAACCCAAAAGCCTTGCCTAAAGAATGTTGGAAACATCATTCTGAGTATTTCTCTACAACTAATGGAGAATTACTTAAAACTAGCCTTAAAACCAGACACCCAATAAAGATCCAATTCTTTCCAAATTATTACACCTAGACACATGTTCTTGGATCTTCTTTACCTGAAAAAGATATTGTCATTGGCTTTGATGTCTATTGGAAGATGAAAGACTTGAGAATTCTTCCAAATGGACTCAAGTTCAAGAAATACTTTCAACCATTCACCAATATTTCATCTATCTTTTTGTTGACCAAACCATTTCTCAACCAAACCTTCAAAACTATTCATGAGTTCTTATTAAAAGAATGCAGTGCTCAGTCTCATACAGAGTTTCTTCAGAAATGCTCATCACCATTGTGGAAAAATGAGGAGTTCTTCATCTCCTTACCTTTCAAACAAAATGAAGATGTCAACCCAACAAAGGGAACTCATCCAGGAATGACTCCCTCTGATCTTAAATTGGTAATTGAAGAATGCAACCAATTGGAAGACCAAGGCCTAGTTGCTCCCACAAAATCAGAATGGGCATGCCAAGCTTTTTATGTAAACAAAAGATCAGAACAAGTTCGTGGGAAGAAAAGATTGGTGATCGACTATCAGCCTTTGAATTTCTTCCTCAGGGATGATAAATTCCCTTTGCCAAAAATTTCCTCATTATTTGCATTTTTGGCGGGAGCTAAAATCTTTTCAAAATTTGATTTGAAGGCTGGATTTTGGCAACTTGGAATCAAAGAGGAAGACAGATACAAAACGGGCTTTTGTATTCCAAACAGACACTATCAATGGAATGTGCTGCCTTTTGGACTCAAAGTAGCCCCATCACTATTCCAACGGGCTATGATCAAAATCTTTGAGCCCATCCTCTCCAGCGCTCTTGTTTATATTGATGATATTCTTTTATTTTTTACAGATATAAAAGCCCATGAGAAACTGCTCCAACAGTTTGCTAATCTTGTACGACATTATGGTGTTATGATTTCACCACCAAAATGTTCATTGGCCAAACAGAAATAGATTTTCTTGGAATGAAATTCAAAGAAGGGAAGTATCTTTCAGGTCCTCATGTTGCAACAGAACTGGATAAATTTTCGAAAGAAAATCTTTCTGTCAAATAAATCAGACAAGTTCTTGGCATTATCAATTATCTCAGGGATTTTATTCCTCACTTGACAAAGAAGACAGCCCCTCTCAGAGCTCTTCTAAGAAAGAATCCTCCACCATGGTCCTCAGAACAAACAGAAACTTTTGAACAACTCAGAATTTGCACAAAGAATCTTCCTGATCTCCAGATTCCCTCCACAGGAAAAAGAATTCTTCAAACAGATGCAAGCGATCAAATTTGGGGAGCTATTCTTTTAGAAGAGGATGACAATAAGAAAAAATGGATTTGTGCTCATGCTAGTGGAAAGTTCACAGATGCAGAATGCCATTATCACTCAACCTTCAAAGAGGTCTTAGCAGTTAAATATGGCATAAAAAAGTTCGAATTCCATCTAATTGGTCATCATTTCAAAGTTGTGATGGACTGCTCATCATTTCCAAAAATGCTTGAATTCAAAGGAAAGACTCTGCCCCATCCTCAACTTCTCAGAATGAAAGAATGGTTCAGTAAGTATGACTTTGAAGTAGAACACATCAAAGGAGAGGATAACCTGTTACCAAATCTTTTAAGCAGACCACCTGTCTCTTGTGGAAAACCCTTTCAACTAAAAGTTCTTCCCATGCTATACATGTATCAAACTATTAATGCCAACTTTCTTGAAAAAGGTATTCCTCCATCCTTACCATTGCACATTTCCATGACCATCCTTAATCAAAAGGCAAGAACTCAAATTTTTGAACTTCAATCCGGACTAATAAGAAAATATGGGTCAGATTTCTTTCACAAATTAGGCTTTCATCCTATCTATCCTTTCACCTGTATTTTCAGCTTCCTAAACCAAAGTCCTGGAAACCATTTTTATTGGCCTCCTGAATTGTTAATCCTGTTTTGGTATCTTTGTCATCTATATTGGATCTCATTTGATCTTCAACCAATAAAGCTTGTAAGGTATATCAGCCTGCTTGAGAAGAATGAAGGTCTGAATGCACATTTGTCAACATTTCTCAAATGGTTCCAGAATTTATCAAGATGGAAATCCTATTTGACAAATGAAGCTTATACTCAACATGTGGCACCTCCTCTCGAATGTCATACTATCATCACCCTCAAAAGAACTTTCTTCAAAGCTAAAGGTGTTTTTACTGATGTACCATGTTTTAATATCTATGGGACTTATAGACACTCAATGATGCACTATATTACCATAGATACCACAGATCCTTCACCATAGAGAGAATTTCAAAGGCACATGTTCGAGAAAAATGGTATTATTCCAAAGGAGATATGGCCAAAGATATCTCTGATGATGCCCCATGGGAAATATTTCCTCCTGATTATGGGAAACAATTGTTAGCAGATAAAGAATATTGGGAAAAGACACAAAGGACTACATCAATCCCGTCTCACATGCAAATTGATGATCCTTATCAAGCCAGCTCATCTGATCCTTATCAAGCCAGCTCATCTGCAGAACAAATATGGTTAAACTCCTTCAAATCAAATAATTCAGAGGACCCATGTATGCCAATAGCAGGACACTCACAGGATCCTGATGAAGACTTTTACCATAGTGAAGACAGTGCTGAAGATAAGAATCTATGTCCAAGTCACGAGCCAATTAGTCATAAATGGTTGTAATTTAAAGATGTTACTTTTATCAGTGGATATCTATCCACGTTTGCCTGTTTATCTATGGTTGTTTGTTTGCTTGTAGGCCTTCTTTTATCTCAGCTCCTTCTCTATATAAGGAGCTTTCTGTCTCAGTTAAAAGGCAGAACCCCTCTTGTAAAATTTTTCAGAAGCTAAATAAACCATGACCTTTTAAAAGTCTTTCTTCTTCTCTAGCAGTTAGATTATGAATTATAATTATTCCACCTATCTAAATTAAGGAGTATGCTCTGTACTTGCCTCTATGACGGATCTGGTACATCAGAAACTTAATTAAGAAGATGATCCAGTAACCAACTCTATTAAGATTATAATTTATAGTTGTATAGATTATAAAAAGGGGACAGGCTGTCTGGCCGGTAACAATCGGTCATGAATGCTCTTTTGTCCAAATAAATGGTGGAATTCAAAATTGTCACATTGCAAAAGCTACCAGCTAGAGATCCAAATAAAGAGGACTGGATCACATATAACTATGTGGTAATATCTTAGAGCTTAACTTCACTAAATTAAGAACTCCATGAAAATGTTGTGTATCATCACATTGACAAGAAGTCTATTTTTACTTCACCTCTGTATACTGTTGTATATTGTTGTAAATGATAAACTCTTATCTAATATGAGCTTATAATATAGTTATTCTCTTGTATTATATAAGAGCCTAATGTACCACTTCATTAATATTAAATACAATTATGAGATATTCACTTCATGGTACCAGAGCTGTGAAAAGGTTTAAAAACCAGTTGTTTTTTCACCATGAACGACTTTTCTTCAACCTCCAACCTCACTACCACTAACATAAAGATTGCTTCTCCTTCTTTATCATCAACCATAGCTCTCCAATCCTTACCAAATATAGCCCATCAATTACCTATCAAATTGAATTCCATCAATTACTTATTATGGAAGGCTCAACTCATGCCATTACTTTATAGTTATAATCTTGCTCATCATATTGATGACTCCATTCCTCTTCCTTCTTTTAATATTAACTGATAACCAACCCAATCCTACCTATCAAATTTAATTTAGACAAGACTAACTTATATTAAGTTTGATAAATGGCTCCATCTCAAAATCCTTTATTCCTCAAATTATTGGTGCCAAAACCGCTCATGTAGCATGGAACAAGCTATCCGCATCCTATACTGCAAGATCTAAGGCTCACTCTTGCACTATTAAGTCTCGTTTCTTCAAACTTACAAAAAAATCATCTGAATTTATTCTTCAACGAGCAAAAGCCATATATGATTAGTTATCAACATTGGCTAATCCAGTCTCGGAACAAGATCTAATACAAGTTATTCTCAATGGTCTTAGCTTAGCTTATAGGCCATTTATTTGCTTCCTTCAACAATGACCAGATGATATCTCTTATGACGATCTGTACGGCTTACTTATTTGCGAAAAAGAGGATTTATAGTCTGGCATTAACACCAAAGATAGTATTGCTCCAAAAGCCCACTTTGCTAATCTGCACTCTTTTTCCAAATCAGGTGGTCGACAGTCCTTCTCTCTAAGAGGATGTGGCAGTCGCTTTCAACATGACTGAGGTCATGGCTTCAATAACAGTTAAATTGCAATGTCAGACTTATAACAATAATCAACCATACAATTCAGGTACTCAGATTCCTACACCTGATGGTTATTGCGTTCAAAACCCACAAGCGCATAGATCGTGAATTGCAGTATAAAGAGTTATCATTCCCATAGGATTGTATATTGATTACTATATTTTTAATGTATTTTCCTAGCTAGCAAGTCAAATAAAAGTAATTTAGTAAATAAAATATAAAAAAGTAATTTAAACTAAATTAAATTCAAATAATTAAAGCTTAGAACTTAGGTTTAGTTTCATTATTCCAATATGATCATGAACACATTAACAAACAAAAGACATTGATTTCAGTTAAGGGTAATTATTTTAAAATGTTTTAAAATATCTAAAGATTTTCTCGAGTTCAATTAAACATGTTAATATTAAAGTTTAAACTACTATCGTGATTAAGAAGTTAATCAAAACTCATAAAGTTTCTTAACAATTATTGGTTTACCACCGTAGACCTTTGCTTACTGTCATGGTTCCCCAAAGAGCTTGCCTACTCTTGTGGTCGAATGGTCTAAGTCCTATGAGTCTAAAGCTAATAAATTCTCCTAACTCTCATTAGTGAATCTACCCATAAACATGCAATCAATTGGGCCCTTAATTGAATACAAGACATAAAAAGCAACTCATAAAATTAACTAAAAATCAAATTAATAAAACTTGTGTTCAATCACATCATAGAATATCTACTCCTAACCTAAACCCTAAAATAAAGTTTAGCCAAACATGGCTTAAAAAATATTACAAACATAAAATAAATAACAAGAGAATGAAGAAGAAGAAGAATAGATAAAACTCGATTAAGTACTCTTCAATCCCAAAACGGCTCTCTTAACTTAGCTCCCCACTCTTTTTTTTTTTTTTTTTTTTTACTTAGAGTCAAAATTCTCTATTTATAGAGAAAAATACTATAAATTCGTCCATGGATCAAAATAGTAATTTTTCTCCTTCAAAACCTCATTCAATTAGGAAAATAACTCTATAAAATAGCTTTTTAATTAAAGGCTTGAATCCCAAACTCTTTAGAAAAACAAAATTCCTACAAAAAATATATAAAAAATACAGAAATTAACTAGGAAACTCAAAAGAAAGTAAAATCAAGCTAGTCCTAATAAAACACTAATTATAAATAATAAACTAAATAAAATATAATGAAATACTAATAAATTCTATGAAAATTAAATAGAAAAACTATGCAATAATTGACAATAACAAATTCCTCCACACTTACACTTTTGCTTGTCCTCAAGCAAACACATGAGAACACCTATCATCATAACGAATTTAACATATTGATAAATTTTAACTTGTCCATCCTCTACAATCTTTAGTTAATACAAAATTTATAACTCAAAATTAAATAGGTAACTCAAGGTCAAAGGTGTAAGTTTTGCTAAGTGAAGAGCAAACTTAAAGGTTAAATTTTTGAAAATATATAAGCTGACAATCAAGAAAAATAAAAGTAAGCAATACTACTCACTCAACTCTTAGCAACTCCTAAATTCTAACATACAAAAGATAGCCACACCATTATTATTATTTTTTTCTTTCGAGCGAGTGCGTTTTACACTCTATCTCGCATTTTTTTTATTCTCTCTAATCAACCTTCCCACTTTTAGTAATCATCCACCGTTTTCCGTACTACTAAGGGTGAATACTAGTAAATGGGTCCTTTGGATACTCTTACTCTATTTATTAGAATATTGGAGTAGATTTGAAATATATCTTTATTAAAAGAGAGATTTTTTTTTTTATAAAACTACCATTTCATATGCTAGACTCAAAGATCAATTAAGAATAAAAATTGAGTATCACTTACAAGTATTTTTCTTAATTATCAACTCACAAAATTTAATTACTCAAAAGCAATTAAACATTAAGTTCATTAAATTTTCAAAATTTTTTAATCACAAATTATCAACTTAACTTAAAAATTACATATTAAGCATTAACAAAAAATTATAAAACGTTTAAAAAAAATCACATTCAATGTGCTATACTCATTATAAAGGTTTGATAATTGATTTTCTTTTTGAATGAAATGATGGGTTATTGGGTATTTGATTTTCCACTGTATGTTGATGTTATTGATTTATTATTTTTGTGAAGCTTTGGTTTGATTTGGTGGAAATGGTGTATAGGTTATTATTAAACCCATGTGTTTGCAGTGAGGAAAAAATCACTCTGGTTCCTTCTTTTAGTTTTGTTTGTAGTTCACCCCTGTTTCATATATGCTGGAGCAACTGCTATATTTATCCACACTTTAGCTGGTTTCTGTTTGTCATCACAGGTCATGGATGTGGATTTATTTATTTATTTTTGGTGTACCACCAAAGCCCTTTTTCTTTTTAAAACTAAAGCTTTATTTATTTACATTTTTAGTGGCTGCCGGCCTCTCTGCTAGTGCTAACAAAAAGTTGAAAAATAGATGAGAAAAACTCTTTTTTTTGCTTATTGAATTATTTGCAGTTGCAGAGATAATTGGTTATGGATTTAAAGGAAGCCGTTAAGTTGAATAGCGAATAGAAAAAGAAACAAAGCAAAGAATGTTGCTGAGAATAAAGGCGATGGTCGATAAGTTCGTGGAAGAACTGAAGGAAACATGGAGGCAGACATTCAAGACATAATATGAAGGAGAGAGAGATACAGAGTTATATGGAAGAGTGTGAACGCGAAGTCACTGAGAGTGAAGCTGCTTGGGAGGTCGAACTCTCTCGTCACGAGGTACCCTTATGACTCTCAATTCCCAATTCTCAATTAGTCTCATAATTGATCAATAATTTGATTCTATTATGTGACTATTATCATTCTTATTGTCTGTTAATTTTTGTAACAACAGCTGAGATAGTATGTTGCTTTCTAACTCGGAAGGAAAATTTCCAGGAAAGAACTATAGTAGAAATAGAATCAACAACTGGTTTAATCACTGATGATATGAAGGGGAGTTCATTAATGCATTTGAAGGAAGAAGGTCATAGATATAGCTCCAGCAGAGAAACCATCAGTAACAAGTATGCGGCCATCTATGGAGCACAACCATGTTTGATAATTTATTAGAAATGAACCTGATCGTTTGGCTTTTAACTTTGCTAAAATGTTCTGGTTGCTGCTTTATTGAGCAGGAAGTAAGATTTTGTAGAGATCGTTGCCGGGCTTTTAATAGGTACTACTTTTTCCTTTCACTTAATTTTTTTTTCCAACTTTCCACTCTAGTCTACTCTTACCCACCAATTATCTCTGCTGTTAGAAATAGTCGGTCATTGTTCACTCATCATTCATATATTACTTTAGATGTTCAACTTTTGCCTTTTTCCATGAATTTCATACTACATTGTAAAATTTATTTCTGTGTATGTATATTTTTGAAAGGTTCCGATCCTCATATGTCAGTACTACAGAATCAGTCTATTCATATCCACATAAAGGTATTTTTTGTTTTGTTTTTTAATTGATTTATTTGTTTGATGACTTCACTATTGTCGTTGTTATTTTGTAATTTATGTTGTATCATTGAGCTTCCTTTGATTTGATCCTAGCTTTGTTTTGCCTCCTTTGCATTCACTATGTATTTAACATTTTGAGCTCTCTGTCTCAGTTTCAGCATTGCTTTTCTTGGTCTCTATCTTTTTTTTTTTGAACTATTCCCTGTCTTAGTTTCTTATTTCTTGCTTCTTTTTGAGTGCTAACTGATTGAGCTTAATTTTTTTAATGATAACAGTCTTGTAGCTACAAATGGAGTGCGATTGCCACCTTTGGCTTATGATTCGTTGATTTATGAAAGGACTGATTTGGGTCCTGATAATGCTTACCAATCTACTCGAAATCAAGGTACCTATTACTGCTTTAATAGTTAATGAGATGGGAGATTTTTTTTCTATATTAATAATACGCCTCAATGTGAACAAGGCATATGATCACCTTTTGTATCCTTTGAAAAGATGCAACCAGTTGTGAGTGCTTATGCATCCAATGAGTCAGCCGACTTATTTACGTGTAATTGTACACATTTAATCTTGAAAATAACATCAGCCAATAGAATAGGTTCTTCTAATGTAATGTACTAATATGAAAAAGAAGAAATTGAACATGTAACTGCCTGAATGTGTGTGTGTTTTGGCACATGTTTTTGTGGTGGGAGCTACTATGTTTTTGAATGGAGGTATTCGTTGGGTTGTTGAAGTTATGTGGAACATGGTTGGCCCTCTATAGTGTATAAACAGCTACTAGGCTTCTTAATCATGCAGTGTACCATAATAATTTTACATGACCTGAGCCCACAGTTTTAACTCTTAGTAATTTTACATTTCACTTTATTAATTCCAAATTTTTTTTGTCATGAAACACACAGATCATGAGGTTAAAAAAATTATTATTTAGTAATAAATAAGGTCCTGATTTGTTTTGAAGCAACTTCTTTGTGCTTTAATTTTGCTACATTATAATATCTCAAGCCCCTAATTAGTTACAGGTAATTTTCTTCTATCTTCTATTAACATGGCATCACTTGTATATTGCTGGTCTCTTTACAAGAAATTGAATTTCCAGCTTCAAAAGTATTGGTTTGAACTCAAATTCATTTGACTCATTGTTGGGACTCGTTCATTTGACTCTTTGAATTATGGGTGGCATGTTCATTTGACTCATTATTGTCAATTAATCATGATTTTATTATTATTTATTTATTTATTTTACATATGAAAGCTTCAAACATGCTATGCATGACTTGCAAATGGTCTAAAATTTTTCACAAAGTGAGGGAGGCTAAATTCGATGGAGGAAGAGAAGATATGCAATGATTACACTTCAAGAAATAGTAATTTTTTTTAAGACTTAAATTTTTGAAACTATTTTAGGATAATTTATATTATTGTAGTATTTTTTGAATTTGAACTCATGTAAATTTATATTATTAATGAAATAATAATTGTAATATTTTTAATATTTAGTTTCTTAAAATTATTTTGACTCATAACACCAAATATTAAATAATAAATAAATTTGGGATGAAAAGGAAAAATGTCACAGAATAACAAATTTAGGGACAATTTTTTTTTCTCTATTGGTGATCAACTTGCTTGGCTTAGATTTTTAGGATGTTCTTTTTCGTTATATATTTATCCATTTAATGACGATTGCATCAATGTTATATTAAAATAACTATTTTCTGATGAACATTCATTTAAACTATTTTATTAGTGACGATAAAGAAATTTAGGTGACAAAAGATTGACTTAAACATGACAAAAATTGACGTAAAAAATTTTAATAAATTTAGTTGGATGTTATGTTTCGTCACTAAAGTAGAGAGTTTTGATGACAAAAAAGTCATTTCGTCATTGAACATATTAATTTTTAATGATGAAATATAGTATAAGATGATAAAATTTTCATACCAATTGTTACGATTTCGGCGTTACAAAAAGTGTTAAATTATAGTGACAATGACACTTATCGTCATAGTAAGTTGAATATTTAGTGATGATAACTGCATTTGTCAAATATACCTTTTACGACAAACATACCATGATGGTCTCTATGACGATAAAATGTCGTCACTGAAGTTTTTTTTGTGACAATAATTGAAGTTTATATGATATTTTTTAGCATAAACTTTTGTAAAATTTCATGTAGTGACTAGCACCCATAGTAGAAGTCCTCGCTCCAGTGGCCTTTGTGAAGTTACCCTTGACATCCAAAAAGATATCATCCAGACCCTCAGGAATGTTAGGAAATTCCATCTTATATAGAGAAAACAAAAATTCATAACAAAAAAACGGAGTAGAAAACACCCAAAACTTGAAAAGGGTCAAGAAAAGACGAAACACACTTAGAAAAAGCCGGAACCTAAAAAATGAGCATCTTAAGTAGACTAGAGAGGGGAAGGCATGTAGCCATGCACTAGGTGCGTGATCATGCGCTCCACACGTATGGCCACTTGCACTTCCCCCCTTCACACACTCTTATATAGTTTTACGTGTACTCCGAGACTTTGTACACTGATTTCCCTAGTCCTAAACCTCTATATGAGCATAAGACATACATCGAACTCACACAAAAGTACATTGGTGTGGACTACATCTATCCAAAGACACTACGAACAACCTCACTGCTTTTAGAAACTCAGCACCTCCCAAAAAAAGAAAAATTAGGGAGGAATTACCGAACAAATATCTTTCTTGAAATCATCAAAATAACATCTACAACACGATGAATGATAACATCATCATTACTGCATTCATCACTGCGACATCATTGCATTATCACCAAGCAAAACTAAAAGGGAAGAACACATTACATTAGTCACAATAATCATAATAATTTGTTTGCTTGACACCTGAAAAGATTATAGTGGCAGTATCTATTTGTTCACTGACACCGAGAGAGTTATAGTGGTAAGATCTATTTATTTGCCTAACACCCAAAGAGGTTATAATGGCAGTATCTATCCGTTGATTTTTATTATATTATTATTAAATATTGATTTTGAGAATTGTGATAATCGGTTGGGAAATTGTGTAGTTCAAGGTTTCAACCCAAAGTGTTGTGCATTTGTGGTTTTAAAAGTATGTTTACTTGCAGGATCGACTTTACTTTCAATAGAGAAATATCCATTTTATAGAGGAGACTCTGCCAAATTTTTGATAGAATTCTTACAAAACATAACATCGGGTAGATCTTGAGTTTTGATTCTTGGTCGAGTTATGTCTTAGAACGAGTTGTCCCTTAGAATTCCTAGCAGTGTAAAATTAGGAGTTTGATTATGATATTTGTTATTATTATTTATTTTCTATAGTTGCATCGAGACTGAGGCCTATCAAACCAGGCCCATTGAGTCTGTCTAGAGGAGCGCAAACCTGGTGAGTTATTATTTTATATATACATTGCATATAGGATACATAATTATTAGCATCCATGTTTCCATAATGTGTTAAATATGAATTATCTTATTAAATGATTTAGTATATTTTGGGTATATTTTGATATATATACGATGTATATGTTTAGTATATTCTTAATATATATTTGGTATACTTATGGTATATTTTGGTATATATGTGGCATGTATATTTGGAATATTTTTAGTATATGCTTAATATATATTTGGGATATAATTGGTATATTTCTTTATAAAATGGATGGACATTATATTTTAATTGTTCATTTATTTTTTTCCAACATTTATATGATTTATTTGAAGGATACCAATAGAACGTGCTACCTAGTGGGCTGCAATAGGACTGTGTACATACCAGTGCGTTAGATTTTTAAGGTTGAGATTATGAAATCATTTGACGTCAAATTTGATTATTCAATTATTGAGAATTATGGTGAGAGAGTAGTGTGATTGCGGGGAGCTCATTTGACATAGTGTCTCGGGGCCAATCATACTGATAATGAGACTACGAGAGCTCAGTTGACTTAGTGTCTTGGGGCCAGTCTACTGTCCAAAAATGGAATAAAAGAATTACTTTGTAATTAAGTAAGTGTGCATAGCTAGAGAGTTTTATGATTAAGGTTGCGTACATTTTTAAGGTTCTATTTGATCCTTCACTTAAATAAACTTTTTCTGCATTTATTATTATATAAAAGGGAATTTTAGCATCTGTGTGAAATGTATGTATATGTATATTATTATACTGATGCTTGACTTTATATGACTTTAGGGTTGCATATATATATATTATAATAATTCACTTAGCGAGGTCTGACTCCCCTCAGTATATTTTTTTACAGGATCTTCTTCCTCTTTAAACCTCCCTAATAGTACATTATATTGGTCTTCTTCAACCCTAGCTAGACTATATAAACTTTATATCTGAGCTCTTGTTGTACTCTAGAAACTGTAGTAGTAATGTTATTGTGATAGATGTGTGTTGTATTAGTTTGAGATTTTTGTATCTAAATATTATATTTTTATTGTGTATGATATAAAGATTTATTCTTGAATTAAATAAATTTTTAATTCTAGTGTATTTTTATATTATTATTGCATGTGTTTTTATTTTTAGGCTTGCTACTGGTTTCAGATTCAAAGAATTCTCGTTTTCTATCACGTGTCATAACTCTTGGTTTGGGTCATGAAAAAGTTGGTATCAGAGCCTAGGTTATTAGTGTTATGGACCTAGGTTATCAGAGTCGTGTTTTCTTTGAAACTACTACATTAAATTAGGTTCGATTATGTCTTTGATAAGTTTTTTGTGTAATCATTAGGTTATCTATTTGTTGTCTATTTTGTCTTAATCCCATTGGTTTTTAACTTTTCAAAATGAGGAGGCAAGCATGTGTCACTCCATCGGTCATTGAGGCTGAGGATGATGAGTCCTTTCTGGATGAGGTTTTATCTCCTGAGTTTCCAACTAACCATAAAGGTAGAGGTAGAGGTAGAGGCAGAGGTAAAGTTAGACCTCAAGGAGTGGTAGGTCACTATAGATAGAGAGATCTACAGGATGAGAAACCTGTAGAACATGAGTATGAGGAAGCTGCTATACCTCTAATTGCATCACAGATGTAGCCTAGTTATTAGCAGGGTATGTCTGACCTTGAGGCAACATTATTTTATACTAGAGTCAGTAGGATATCATTCAATAGGACATTTTGCTAGAGCATGTCCATATTCTGGCTATCATCAACCGTTTCTGCAATAGTTTATTGCTAGTTCAGCTCTAACTCCTTATCAGTTGCCTCTAGCTTAGTATCTGAGTACAACACATATTTTTGCCCAGCAAGGGCATGACACAAGTAGTAGAGGGGGGTGCCAAGGGTGTCGGTCAGACTTCCATCAGTGAGCAGGGAGGTCAAGGTTAGGCCAGAGTTTTTACCCTTACCCAGCAAGATGCTTAGACATCCAATATCATTGTTGTAAGTATTCTTCTAATTTGTTACTTGGATGCTAGAGTTTTGATTGATCCGGGGTGTCACACATTCTTTCACACACTCCTCTAAGTGATTCATTGGACATCGATGTTATTCTTTTTTATTGTTTGGTGTTTATGGGAGGCAGAGAATTGCTAGTGGAATTGGTGTTATTGGATGTAATGGAGTTTGATGTGATCCTTGGTATGGATTAGTTATCTCAACATTATACCATTATCGATTGTCGAAGTAAAGAGGTGATTTTCAAAATTTTTGATGAATAAGAGATTAAGTTTGTGGGTGATAAGAGTTCTGCACCTCAGAATCTCATCTTCGCTATCATGGCTAGGAAGATGATGAGGAAAGGTTGTCAGGGATACTTGGCTCTTGTCAAAGATACTTCAGTAGTGAAGTTATCTCTCACAGATGTTCCAGTTGCCTATGAATTTCCTAACATTTTTCCTAAGGAGTTACCAGGATTACCACCTCACAGAGAGATTGAGTTTTGTATAGATGTGGTTTTAGTTACAACTCCTATTTCGATGCTGCCCTACAGAATGGCTCCTGCAAAGTTGAAGGAATTAAAGGAAGAGTTACAGGATTTGCTAGATAAGGTTTCATTAGACTTAGTGTTTCTCTTTGGGTGTATCAGTCCTGTTTGTGAAGAAAAAGGATGGTACACTGAGACTGTGTATTGACTATAGAGAGCTGAATAAGGTGACAATAAAGAACAAGTATCCTCTTTCGACGATAGATGATTTATTTGATCAACTTTAGGGTGCACAATTCTTTTACAAGGTTAATGTGAGGTCTGGTTATCATCAGTTACAGATCAGTGAGGCCGATGTTCCTAAAATGACATTCTGCACTTGATATGGCCACTACGAGTTTCTGGTGATGTCATTCGGGTTGAATGATGCACCAACTGCTTTCATGGATTTGATGAATAAGGTATTCAAACCATTTGTGGATTAGTTTATGGTAGTCTTCATTGATGATATATTGGTGTATTCAAAGAGTATGGAGGAACATGTATATCACTTGAGGACCGTATTGCAGACATTGAGAGAACATTAGCTTTATGCTAAATTCTTGAAGTGTTATTTCTAAATAAAGAGTGTTGCATTCCTTGTACACATAGTGTTTAAAGACGGTATTCAAGTTAATCCATAGAAGATTGAGGTAGTGTCTAAGTGGTCCAAACCGATAATAGTCATAGAGATTCAAAGTTTTCTAGGTTTGGCTAGGTATTATAAGAGGTTTATGCATGATTTTTCTAAAAGTGTAGCTCTTATAACTCGCCTAACTTAGAAGAATGTGAAGTTTGTGTGGTCAGATGCTTGTGAGAACAGTTTTTAATTATTGGAGGAGAAGTTGACCACAACTCTAGTTTTGGCTTTGCTTAGTGGACTAGATAAGTTCACTGTATATTATGATGCCTCCAAAGTCGACCTAGGTTGTGTGTTGCTATAGAATGGTAGGGTGATAGCTTATACTTTGAGGTAGTTGAAGAGTATATACAGAATTATCTTACTCACAACTTAAAGATGGTTGTAGTGATCTTTGCTCTCAACATTTAGAGACATTATTTATACAAGGTGACTTATGAGAACTTTACAGATCATAAAAGCATGAAGTACATTTTTTAGTATAGAGATATGAACTTGAGGCAGAGGAGATGGTTAGAGCTCCTGAAGGATTATGACTGCGATATTCTTTATCATCCAGGCAGGGTTAATGTGGTAGCACATGCTTTGAGTAGGAAGTCCTCGGGTAGTCTTTCTTACATTAATGTGGAGAAGAGGACATTTGATCCAAGAGTTACATGAGTTAATGGATTAAGATCTGACGATAAAGATTAGTATATCAGGTAGATTGCTAGCTCATTTAAGAGTCTGATCAGTGTTGAGAGATAGGATTAAGGTAGCTCAGGGCCGAGATCCTATTCTAGCTGAACTTGAGGAGCATGTTCGTGCAGGGAAGTTCACTGATTTTACATTGGATGATGAAGGTGTTTTATGGATGAGTGGTAGATTATGTGTGCATGATGTGGATAATTTAAAAGAGTAGATCTTTGAAGAAGCGCATTTTACAACTTATAGTGTACATCCAGGTGTTACTAAGATGTGCCATAACATCAAATATTTGTATATATGGGATGGATTGAAGAAGGATGTAGCTAATTGTGTCTTTAAGTGCTTGACATGTTAGCAAATGAAAGTTGAGCATCAGAAGCCTTATGGGAAGCTTTAGCCTCTTCCTATTCCTGAGTGAAAGTGGGAGAGATTTACTATGGATTTTGTGGTAGGGTTACCTTGTTCAAAGGATAGATACGATTTCATCTAGGTGATTGTGGACAGGTTAACCAAATTAGCTCACTTTTTATTAGTTAAAGCCATTTATTCTGTAGCTAAGTTGGCTAAGCTGTATGGTAAGCATGTTATGTGCCTTTATAGAGTACATGTATCCATCGTATCTGATAAAGGTTTAGTATTTACCTCCCAGTTTTGGTAGAAGTTGTAGGAAGCAATAAGCACCAAGCTTGATTTCATTATTGCTTTTCACCCTCAGACAGATGGTCAGTTTGAGAGGATGATCCAAACACTTAAGGATATATTGAGGATGTGTGTATTGGATTTTAGAGATAGCTGGGATGATCATTTGCCGTTGGTAGAGTTTGCATATAATAACAACTACCATAATAGTATTGAGATGGCACCGTATGAGGCTTTTTACGGAAGGAAGTGTAGATCCCTTTTGTGTTAGGATGAGATTAGAGAGAGAGTGTAGACTAGACCTGAGATGGTTTAGCATGCACTTGAGAAGGTTGTTGTGATCAGAAGGAGATTAGAGATCGCAGTTAACAAACATAAGAGCTATACAGATCTGAGGTGCAGAGATATGGAGGTTTTAGGTTGGACATTTTGTGTTTCTAAAGGTGTCTCCGATGAAGGGGTGTGATGAGATTTTGTAACAAAGGGAAATTAGCACCGAGATATATTGGACTGTTTGAGATTTTGGAGTGGGCATGGTTGCATATCAGTAGGCTTTTCCTTTGAATCTGTCTCAAGTGCATCTAGTGTTCCATATCTCAATGCTGAGAAAGTATATTTCAGACCCTTCATACATGTTGCAGCCCCAGAGTGTCAAAATGAACAAAGACTTGACGTATGAGGAGGAGTTAGTTGTGATAGCAGACTATCAAGTTCGTCAGTTGTGTTCGAAGCAAATCTATATGGTCAAGGTGTTATGGCGGAGCAACAACGTGGAGGAGCACACTTGGGAGACTGAAGCCAAGATACGGGTGGCCTACCTTTACCTCTTTCCTCAATTAATTTCTATTTTATGTTCTTTTATTTGAAATTCGAGAACAAATTTTTGTAAGAGGGGAAGATTGTAATGACCCTTTACTGTAAATTATTAAAAATTATTTTGAGATATGCAATGTTAATAATATTTTAAATTTTTATATATATTATGTATTTATTTTATTTTAAATATTTTGGTTACGTAGAGAATTTTATTTGGAAGTTATTATTATTTAAAAATATTAATGTTAGTATTATTATTGTTGTTGTTATTATTATTATTATTATTATTATTATTATTATTATTATTATTATTATCATTACTATTATTGTCTTTATTATTATTAGTATTACTATTTTATGTGTGTGTTAGTGTGGTGTATTATATATATGTATATATATATATATGTTAAAGTTAGTTAATATATATATATATATATATAAGGGTCAGGACAAAATTTTTCGAGACTTTTCTTCCCTTCTCTCTTTTTTCTTCTTTTCTTTTCTTTTTTCTTCTTCCTGATTTTTGCAGACCACCCCAGCCCTGCTGGTGTCCACTTGCAGCCACCACCATCACCTCCCTTCCTTCTCTTATCCCTTCCACTGCCTTTAGGCACGCTTGCTCAATGCCAGAAATAGTAGAAACAACAGTAGCAGTAGGTGTGCAACTCGTCGTTAGTAGCGATTCCGAGTCACTATTCCAATGACCCTCGTCGGGAAATCTTTATATTTTTAGTAAATTGTTTATAATATTTGGAGTATAGTTTGTGAAGGAAGTATGTTGAAATTGTGTCCTTATTAATTACTATGAATTTTTGAAAGTTTATGTGAACAATTAATTTCTGATAAAATAAATATAAATTAGTAAATTTGGTGCTTTAATTGAAATTATTGTTAATTATTATGTTTTGAATAATTTTGGAATAACAAATGGTATTAAAATAATTTTTAACGAATTATTTACTATTTTTAACTAATTAATAGTAATTTTTGAAAATATATTCAAATAATAAATTTATTTACTATTTTTGTGATTAAATGAATTTTTAACTATTTTTATTACATATTTGAACTATTCAAATGATTATTTGTGAATTTTACTATTTAATTTTGAATAATTGAAAATGGATATTTATTAATATTATATAATTTATTTGAGATTTTATCAACTAGTTTGGAAAAATTAATAGCTTTAATGTTTTTGTTATTTAAATAAATTGTATTGTGGTTTATTATTGTTGTTTAAGGATTTTAATGATTTTTATTATATTATTATTAAATATTGATTTTGAGAATTGTGATCGTCGATTAGTAAATTGTGTAGTTTGGGGTCCCAACCCCAGTTGTTGTGCATTTATGGTTTTAAAAGTGTATTTACTTACAAGATCGACTTTACTTTCAATAGAAATATGTCCATTTTACAGAGGAGACTCTGCCGAATTTTTGATAGAAATCTCGTAAAACATGATGTCGTGTCGATCTTGAGTTTTGATTCTTGGTCGAGTTATGTCTTAGATCGTGTCGTCCCTTAGAATTCCTAGTAGTGTAAAATTAGGAGTTTGATTATGATATTTGTTATTATTATTTATTTTCTATAGCTGCGTTGAGACCAAGGCCTATCAGACCAGGCCTATCAAGTCTATCTAGAGGAGCGCAAACCTGTAAGTTATTATTTTATATATGCATTGCATATAGGATACATGATTATAAGCATCCATGTTTCCATAATGTGTTTAAACATGAATTATCTTATTAAATGATTTAGTATATTTTGATATATATGCGATGCATATGTTTGGTATATTCTTAATATATATTTGGTATATTCTCGGTATACTTATGGAAACACATGCCGGGCGACGCGGTCTTTGCTACCCTGGTGCTACAACTTGAGTCTCGGAATTCTCTAAAATAAATAATATGTATTAAAAATATGCTCTTAAAATAAAATAAATAAATTCATGAAAATTCTCGGAATTAGGAAAACTATAAGAGTGACAAAATTGACTTGACCAAAGACACAACTCAACAAACACTAGAATTTGACACAAGTCAATGTCACGTTTTATGAGTATATTACCGAAAATTCGATAGAGTAACTTTGTAAAACGGATATCTCTCTACTAACAGTAGAGTCATTTCTGCATGCAAATACACTTTAAAAATTCATAGCGCTAAAAATTTTGAGTAGGGCCCCCAAATTAAAATTATTTTCACAATTAATAAAAAATCAATAATATAATAATAAATATTAAAAATAACTAAAATCCATAAAAATAAATAAAATACCACAATTCAATTTATTTAAATAATAAAAACATCAAAGATATTTATTTTCAAAATAAGTAATAAAATCCCAAATATAATTAAATAATATTAATAAAAATTCATTTTTCAAATATTTGAAATTAAATAGCATAAATTATCAATAATTATTTAAATTGCTCAAATATATAATAAAAAGAGCCAAAAATCTATTTAATCATAAAAATAATAAATAAATTTTTATTTGAATATATTTTCAGAAATTATTATTAATTAGCTAAAACTAGTAAATAATTCATAAAAATTATTTAATATTATTTATTACTCAAAAATTATCCAAAACATAATAATTAACAATAATTTCAATTAAAATACAAAATTTACCAATTTATACTAATTTTTTCAAAAATCCAATTTTACATAAACATTCAACAATTCATAATAAATAATCGGAATAAAATTTCAATAAACTTTCTTCACAAAATATGCGTAAAATAATTATTAGAATTTATTAAAAGTATAATTTTCCTGAGCTCAGAATAATATGTGAACAATAACTATGAGCCCAAAAATTCAAAATTTTTAAAAAAATAAATAAAAATCACATTTACATTCCTCACAACCTCTACAACAATTAATTTCACAGCAACAATAGCTAATAAAATCAAATAAAGAATTAAACTAACAAAAACTCAAAATGCTAAAAATAGAAATATATAAAAATGAAATAGTTACCAGAGTTGAAATTTAAAACGGTTTGAAGATTTAAGAAGGTCAGAGGATGAGTTTCCAAAAGAGACCAACCTCATGCCTTGAGGTGGTGGTTGTTGGTCATTTACAGAGAAAGGGAAAGAAAAAAGAAAGAAAGAAAGAGATAAAGAAAGAAAAAGAAGAAAAATGGGAAGGGAGGGGGCTATGTACTACATGCACGTTTTTTACTTCTGTAAATTTTTTATGGAGAAAAGACAAAATAGTATAAAAATAGTATATATATATATATATATATATATATATATAAAATTTAAATATTTATTTTTCTAATTAAATTCACCACAAAAATATTAAAATATATTAAATACTTTAAATTAACACTATTCACATATAATAATATTATAAAATAATTAAATAATAATCAACACTAATAAATCTCACATTTTAATTTAATAAATAATTAACTAAAATGATAATTAAAACTCAATTATTCTCACCCGCAAAATATATATATACACAATATTAAAATACACTACACCAATAGTTCACAATAATAATATTAAAATAATATTCAACACTAAATCTTCAAATTTAATTTCACAAGATAATCAAATATTATAATTTAATAAAATATTTATTAACACTGTAAATTTCAGAAATTAATTTAATAATTTATAAAATATCGAATTATAACGATCTTCCTTCTTTATAAAAATTTGTCCTTGAATTTCGAATAAAAAGAACAGAATACAAGAATTCATCAAGGAAAAAAAAAGATAGGGATATGTTGTTCACATTTCAGCTTCTGTCTCCTACATGTACTCTTCCGAGGTGTTGTTCCTCCACAACACTTTGACCATCGGGATTCGTTTCGAACGTAGTTGACGAACTTGAGAATCCACAATCGCTATTGGTTATTCCTTATACATTAGATCTTCGTTTACTTCCACACTCTGGGCTGTAACATGTACGAAGGGTCCAAAATATACTTCCTCAGCACCGAAATGTATTTCCTCGGCATTGAGACATGAAATACTAGATGCGCTTAAGATAAATTCAGAGGTAAAACCAATTGATATGTGACCATGCCAACTCTCTCTAAAACCTAGAATGTCCTATATATCTTGGTGCTAACTCTCTATTCTTATGTCATCATCACGATCACCATCAACTAGCTAATGTGCTCAAGCTTAAGTCAACTTATACTATTTATTAATAATCATCACCTATTTTCCTCAAACACTATTCTTCATATTAATAGCCTTTTCTCACTGTTCTTCTTACTACTGCATAATATTAATTTCCTTGTTTGTTCCTTCAAATGACCATATTTCCATATACTATGGTACATTTAATATTTATTTCACAACTATGCTTATATCCACCAGTCATCCAAATCTTATAATAGATTTTCTATATATATCACAAATTCTAATTTGCTAAACTAGTAGTTCACCATATAATAACCACAAAGTTTTAATGCTTCCTATTGTCAGTAAAATCCATCAAACTTATTCATATTACTTATCAATCTAAATATTCAATTCATCACTAATCTTTAGTCTAATTTGAGATTCGTATATCTAACTTTCACTGCACTACTATGATGTATTACTTTATATATTTAGCTTATCACTCTCAAGGTAACTAATATAGCTTAAATGATACAATCTCAGCTTGAACTTAAGACTTTCACTTAATCTTTAAAGATATGTACTTATTTCTTATAATTTTAATGGTTAAATCCTTAAGTCTGTTTTTTTCATAACTACACCTTTAGTTTTCTTAAACTGAAACAACTTTAATTAAAATTTTAAATTCGAATTCTATCTTCTTATTCCACGCATTTACTTATACAATCACTATCTTATTGTATAACACCTCATATAATTTATAAATTATGCACATACTATCATATATCAATTTTTCTTACCTGCTAAATTCATATGATTCACACTTACCCATAATGCTAGTGTCATATTATTATAGAGTTGTACTCAATAATATAATATATATATATATATATATATATTCAAGTCTCTTTTATACATTTCACTATATTATCATTAATTTTCGTTTCAACTCTTAAGATCAACCTCAACACAATTAATATAAAAAAGCTTATATCACTATAATTATCTTAATTGCGAAAAAAATTATTAAATCAATTAGCTATAACTTTATAAACTACTCATCATTCTTGATAACTTATCTACTAAATATGCTAACTTCCACAAAATTTCAATAGGTCTACCATTAAAGTATCAATTGATTATCTCGTATCCTTAAGGTTTTTAATATTCCTTATTACACCTTGTTATTGTCATATCATCTCTTAATTCAACTAAATATCAAATTTAAGCTTACTTACACTTTTATTTCTTATCCATCCTTTTTCTCATCTCTGCACTTTTCTTAGTGGAATAAATCTTTCTAAAACACTTACATAAATTCTCATAAATTATCATTTCATTAGTTGATCTATAATTTGATCTCTATAATTACTATAATTCAACTCTTATATCATAAAATTGAATAAATCATCTTATTGTACCATTGAATATAAATTTCATCCATCATCCATATAAAGTTCTAATAAAGTCATCAATATCTATAATGTCCATCAACTATACTCAAATTTTAAATCCTTAAATTTCATTATAATTCACAATTTCTAGTCTCATAGGTTATTCCTATTTGTATATTTATTTATATCTTTACCTATCATTCTTGTATCCTAAGATAGATTAAAAGAATATGTGACTCCATTAATTATAAATCATATTCCTAATAAACTCCCAATTCCAATAAACTAATCATTAACTATAAATTTTTATCAACTTATAACCCATAACCTTTACCTATGCCTCTATCTCCAGTCCTGGTCATCTTCCTAAAATCCAAAATCAAATAACTTCATAATTTGTATCACTAAAGTTTTAATATATCAACCAACTCTTCAAAAAATTTTCATCATAACACTCGATCTTATCCGTAACTTAAATCAAAATAAAGGAAAACACAATCAATAATCCTTTTATATGCACACATAGTTGTGCCCTAGCAATCCTTAACAACTATGGGCGCAGAATGTCTCACCCTCCTACTCTCAATAACCTAGAGTAGTATAATGTCAAGCTAACAAATCCTTTTCCAAAATCACGCCTAGGTCAATAATACCCCAAAGGACTAATTTCATAAATAACTCTCTAAATTTTAGTCCTTAGCTCATATGCTAATATATATATTAAACTTAATCCTATAACATACAGTTCTACCAGTCTCATCTTATACTATATTGAAGCGGGTAGAATTGTATAACCCTAGTCTCTAAGGACTTAGTATAGAGCAAGTCGGGTGTTGAACACTCAAAATTTTAGGAAGAATTATGTATTAATTGAGCAAATACTCAAATGGGTAGGCAAAGCTAAATCAAATAGAATTGGTGATCTAATTATTCCTAATTACTATAATACTAAACATAATAAGAAATACAATATATATAAAAGAGAAGCATAAATCAAAATGTAAACAAGAACTTATAAGAATTTATCACAAAACATATTGATTGGAAACTAGTGTGCATAATCTTTAAAAGCAACTCTCGTTGCAAATTAAAGTAAGGTTTCTAAAAGTAACTCTCGTTATCAATTAGAAGTATTTCCCCTTAGAGTCTACAAGCTCTCTCGGTGTATTGTAGAGATAAGAGAAAATCATAAATGACATTATATCAATAAATCCATAAAAGCAACTCTCGTTGTCAATTAAGGATATTCCCATATAGAGTTTACAAGCTCTCACGGTGTATTGTAGAGATAGGCAAGGAAATCACAAGTAATCTACTAATTGTTTCCCTTAAGATGAATTATGGTGTAACGAGTTAGCACAACTCCAATTCAAATAAAAAAAAGAAAATAAAAATAAACCAAAAATGAAAAAATGCTTGTGATATGATGCATCTTGAGTAAGTTATGTGCAATTGAGTATGCTCCTTATTTGCATTCATTTGAAAAGAGATATATAATGTTATAAGTAGATGGATCTCGAGTAAGTTGTGTGCATTTGTGTTTGCTCCTCATTTGCATTCATTCGGAAAGAGTACATTTAACAAATATGCTTTTGAATAAAACTGTCTAAAAATGCCATGAGAAGAGTGAGTTGATGTGTGTGCTCAACATTGTCTTAAGGTTGCTATTGCCTCTAGAATCCCTAAGTTTGAAGCGTGACTATCTTAGCTAAATAGCTTGGTTAGAACTTTGACTTTGCATTTTTTTATTTTATTCTTAGTAGATTTTAATCAATTGGTAAACTTGTTGCATATGCTATAAGACTTGTCTATTTTACCATTGTTGAGCATTAGAATTTCAATTATTGAATTATCCTTTTTTGTTTTTAACTTCATTCATGATTAAAATGACTTGATGAGGATGCTACACTTTTTGGGAGTAGATGATAATTTTGATAATTTCTTCATCTTTGATCTATACTTGCTTGGGGGCAAGTAAGGTCTAAGTGTGGGGAGTTTGATATAATGCAAACTTGTATAGTTATTTAGGTATTATAAGTGTTATTTTATTTCATTTTAGTAAGTTTTTATGCTTATTTAGTTATGCAATTGTTATTTTTAGTTTTCAATGCTTTTTATGGTAGTTTGTATGTTTTCTATATGTTTTTAGGTTCAATTAATGCATTCGAAGGACCTTGGATTTGTTAAAATGAAGTATGAAGCTTGAAAAGACAAAGGAAGTTGAATTGGAGCTGTGCTGACTCGTTACACCAGGGAAGACTCATTACAGAAGCCATCCATACCGACTCAACCCTTCGTGCCGACTCGTTCCGCTTGTGCCTCATCAATGAGATGTAACTTTTTAGTTGTGAGTAGTTTTCATATTTTGGCCATAACATCTTCTATAAATGTCCAAATGAGGTGATTCAAGTTACTATGGAAAGATAACTCAGAGATCTAAGACTTTCATAAAAGGACATTTTCTAGATAAGGTCATCTAGAAGGAAAAAAATGCCTTAGAAGTTATTGCATAGAGGTGTGACCTTTTATGTAAAAGGGCACCTTTTCAATTTATAACTCCTTTTTAACACCTCTAGGGTCTATATATAGATTAGTGGAAACCTGAAAGAGGGAGAGATTTGTTCAGATATATATTCATTTAAAATTATTATAAAAAGTACATAATTTATTTTCTTAGGCTTAGTCTAGTGTTTTAAAGATCAATTAGAAGAAAGCAAGAAAGAAGCAAGAAAAGAAGATTGCTCTACATCAACAAGTGTTGGAAGATTATTAAAAGGTTTTTATCAATTCCTTTTCTTCTTTTCTTATTATTTTCTAATTATGTCTATTGGTTAAGTCTTGTTTGAGAAGCAATGATGAATTAAATAAGAACTACATTTTCTATCTTATCTTGTTTATGATTTAATTTCAATTAGTGCTTGATTAAGTTATTTATGATTGATCACCAAATGTAATTTATTTTAATTAAATTACTTACAAAAAGAGTTGGAGTAATTTGGTAGAAATATAATTGAGATTACTTAAGAATTGGATTTACTTGCAGACAAGAATTGGATTTTTTTTAATTATCTTCATCCATTATTGAAAAGTGAGTATCTTGGTATTATGGCTATAGTTTCTCTAAGGTTACCTAAGTCTCTAGAAAAACTAAACTTAAATCATTACTACCTGGCCTAAGCATAGTTAGCAAGTTGACCAATACATTTCTTAGACTTTATAAATAATAGAAAGAGATAAAATGATAAACTTACTACTTATACTACATGAAACTTAAAACTTCTACCAATTGAGCAATGATAGTTCACTACTGGCAAAACATATTAACTTCAATCAAAATCAAAAAGGCTATTAAGGATAACTACTTATTAAATATGGGAACAAAATGAATAGCAAAATTAATGCAAATGCATAAAAATGTAAAACAAATAAATAACACATATATTACTAATATACTAATACTAATAACTATATCCATATCCCTTCCCCCACACTTAAAAGCATGCATTGTCCCTAATGTAATGAAAATAAAACAAGGGAAAGGATAGAAATATTCCCTTAGTCGTCAGTCGGAGTGGTGGGTGGAGACTTAATTGAGCGAAGTACCAGCTCAACTTATGTTCCATCTTTCATTAACGATGGGATAAATGCCTTTGGTGATGTTCCATAGCATTCAATTGCCCTTGCATAGCAATTTGATTATTCAAAATTTGATCCCAAATTGGTGGGTGTTCACTTGAAGAACCCGGTGCACTTTAGAGATGGTAGGTCAACAAAGGGACTTCTCTGAAAGGTTGGTATTGAGGAAGCTCTTCTTTTGGATCACTTTCTGGTTGGTATTTTGTTGGTGGTGGTTCCTCAACTCGGGAAGATTCAATAATTCCACACTAACATGAATGATTACGGGCGGGAATGAATCATAATCTTGCATCACATACTTCTCCTCTCACAAGAGTATGGTTAGTAAAATAAGAGCATTCAACTGTGCGAGTGTAATTGTCAAGATTTATGTTCAAAGCCTTTGCTACTATGGTGGCCACATGTCTATATGTCAAGGGTACATCCTTACGTGGTGCACAAGTCAACAACTAATTGAATATCCAATAAGTCCAAGAAACTTGCTTTTTGTTATGAATGCACCATATAAAAAATAGTTCTTATGCAGAAACCCTATTAAATTTAGACTTATGAAAAATAACACATGCTAGGACCTTATGCAACAACCAGTATTTCATATCTTTTATGAACATAGCCTTGGCTTTTTTAGGTTGAAATGGGGTCTGCAAATTAATCAAAAAGGTCCAAAATTCATTCAACTTAAAGTTAGATGGGGGATCACATAAACCATCCTTCTTAAAGCCAAACATATGATTCATGAAAGAATAGGTTAGTTGGTATTTCTTGCCTTCCAACCTAAATTCCAGAATTTATGAATTGTTGGCATTAACATCCAAGGTGGTATAAAACTCAGTAAGCAAATCAACATAAGTGTCCTTATATAGAGAAACAAACTTCTTAAGGCCACATTGAGTAAACATATTATCAAACACATCAAGCATTAGGAATATACTTACAACCTAAGATTTCTCTAAATCTTATTATTGTCAACTTAGCACCTTCCTCATATGTAAGGATGAAGAACTTAGCCTTGTAAGTCTTGCTCAGATTTTCCTCCTCTTCTTGGTGAGATTCTTTAATATGGGGTCTCTTAGATGATGAACCTCTTGTCTTACCCATAATGTTAATCTTACTTAGATGAATTCAAAAAGTTATAGAAATATGTAGAGTATAAGTAATGATAATGTGTAAATGAAAAGGAAAAGATGGAATGGGAAAGGATATTTGATTCGGTTAGGGTTTGTTTGTAGAGAGGAAATGAAAAGCTTGGATGGTATGGAAGAGAGAAGGAGGAAGATGAATGAATAGGAGTTGTTTGTGTGTGTAAGTAGTGAAATTCATATGGATTTTTATAAGTAGGAAATATGAGTGATTTGGTGGTGAAAAGGGTGTATATATAGGTCTTAGATGGGTGTAAGGGTTAGCGAAGGGTTGTGTAAGGGATATGTGAAAAGGTGTGTGTGTAAGTGAAAAGGTATGACACCTTTTAAAAAATTAAGCACCTTTTCAAGCAATTTTGAATTGTAAACTAAATAGAAACTAATAAAAAATGTCAAAAATACTAAATTCAAAGCTACTGGAAATGTATGTGTGTGTATATGTGAAATATGCAAAAAAAAGTGGAGGTGGCACGACTTGGCACAAGTGGTTGAGTCGACATGCTAGTCCTCTGTAACGAGTCGTTCCTCAAGAACGAGTCGTTATGCCTTCCTTTGGCTTGTGTCGAGTCGAACTAATTGGAACGACTTGGCATGATTACTCTCTGTAACGAGTCGGCATGTCCGTAATGACTCGTTACAAAGTTGCATTTCTGGTTAATGACTCAGCACGTAGGCTCTTTTGTAACGACTTAGAATGCTCGTAACAAGTCGTGACAGTATACCATTTCACAAAAAAATTTTCTAAGTTATTGTTTAAATAATATTTGAAAAAGAAATGTATGAAAATGGGATTAGAAACTAAAAATAAACTAATCATAAATTGAATGTATACTTGAAGTAAGAACATTTTAATAAGGAAATATGTATAAATAAAAAAAGTAAAGAAAAGAAAAGAATGATATAAAAATGAGTAGTTTTAAAAACATTATAAAGATAACTTTAGAAGTATTAAAATTTGAAATAAAATTATGAACTAAAATGAAATAAAAATGAAATAGAAACATAAAGTAAAAATATGTAATAAAATTAAATAAGATAAAGAATGTGTTAGTAAATGTACCTTAATTTCAATAATGTTTAGAGAGAGATAGATTGACTCTGTGTAGTTGATTTACCAATTAAGTATGGCTTAAGATGATGTCCATTTACCTTGAAGATTTCCCCTTTACTATTGGTAATTTCCATCCTCATGAAATTTCTTCTTGATCAAATGCTTATCATGCCAGAACTTAGTGCATTCCTTATATAACTTTGCATTCTCATAAGCACTCATTTTCAACTCATCGAGTTCATTAGGTTGAAGTAACCTTTTCTTACCTGCCTTCATCAAGTTAAAATTTAATGCTCTTATGGCCCAATATGCCTTATGCTCAAGCTCAACGAGTAAGTGACATGACTTCCTATAGATCAACTGATAAATAGTAAGGCCTATCGAAGTTTTAAAAGCCGTCCTATACACCCATAATGCATCATCAAGCTTCAATTCCCAATCTTTCCTTGAAGAAGAGACTGTTTTCTCTAAAATCCATTTAATCTCGTGGTTACTCACCTTAACTTGCCCACTTGTTTGTGGGTGATATGGAGTAGCAACCTTATGTGTTACTCCATATTTCTTCAAAAGAGCCTCAATCAAATAGTTACAAAAATGGGAACCTCCATCACTTATTAATGCTCTAGGGTTACTAAATCTCGAAAAATGACTTTCTTAAGCATTTTCTTAACCACTCTAGCATCATTTGTCAGGGTTGGCATTGCTTCTACCCACTTGGAGACATAATCGACCATGTCCAAAATATACTTGTAACTCAAGGAACTAAGAAATGGACCCATGAAGTTTATTCCCTAAACATCAAAGATTTCAACTTCAAGAATCCCTTTCAAAGGCATCTCATGCTTCTTTGATATATTTCTCATCCTTTGGCATCTGTCACATGTAAGCGCATATTTTCTAGCATCCTTAAACAAAGTAGGCCACCAAAAACTAGATTGAAGTACCTTAGATATAGTTTTTGATGTTCCAAAATGTCCACCAACATCCAAAGAATGGCAATGCTTCAAAATATTTTGGACTTCATCGTAAGGAATGCATCACCTAATCAAACCATCGACACATCTCTTGTAAAGTAATGGCTCCTCCCAATAGTAGAATCTACAGTCATGTAAGAACTTTTTTCTTTGTCTATAATCCATACCATAAGGAAGAATACCACTTACTAAATAATTTACAATATCTGCAAACCATGGAGTTTCCTTTGCTGCCACTGTAAAAAGATGTTCTCCATGAAATGACTCATCAATTGGCACACCATCATCATTCTTCTTAAATCCATATTAATCAAGCCTTGATTGGTGGTTGGAAACAAGGTTCTCACTTCCTTTCTTATCTTGTACTTCCTAGTCAAACTCTTGAAGCATCAAAATCCATCTTAGGATTCTAGGTTTTGCATCCTTCTTTTTTAGAAGATATTTAAGAGCAGTATGATCTGAATAAAAAATCACCTTTTGCCCCATAAGATATGCTCTAAACTTATTGAATGCATACAAAATAACAAGAAACACTTTTTCTGTAGTAGTGTAGTTGATTTGAGCATCATCAAGTAGCTTACTAGCATAATAAATCACATAAGGCTTGCCTTCCTTTCTTTAACCCAAGATAGCTCCCACAACAAAATTGCTAGCATTACACATTATTTCAAATGGTTGATCCTAATTAGGTGGTTGCAAAATAAGTGCAAAAATAAGAGCCTTCTTTAAAGTCTTAAATGCATCAAGGCACGCATCATCAAACTCAAACATCGTATCCTTAGCAAGTAACGTACACAATGGCTTTGCTATTTTGGAAAAGTCTTTGATAAATCTTCGATAAAATCCAGCATGTCCAAGGAAGCTTCTTATATCTTTAACAAACTTTGGTGGTGGCAAATTATCAATCACTTTAATCGTTGCCCTGTCAACTTTGATGCCCCTTCTTGAAACTAAATGTTAAAGAACTATGCCTTCTTATGCCATGAAATGAAAATTTTCCCAGTTTAAGACCAATCCATGCTCAATTCACCTATCAAGAACTTTAGAAATATTATCTAGAAAATTGGAAAAGTTAGCTCCATAAACACTAAAATCATCCATAAAAATTTCTACACAATCATCAAGCAAATCACTGAATATGGAAAACATGCACCTTTGAAAAGTTATGGGTGCATTACATAAACCAAAAGGCATTCACCTAAAAGCAAAAGTGCCATATAGGCATGTAAAAGTAGTCTTAGCTTGATCTTCAGGATGAATAGGGATTTGATAAAATCCACTAAGTCCATCCAAGTAACAAAAATAAGAAAAATTAGCTAATCTCTCAAGAACTTGGTCAATAAAAGGCAATGGGAAGTGATCCTTCCTAGTTGCTTTATTTAATTTCCTATAGTCAATACACATATGACATCCTGTGACAGTTTTAGTAGGTATTAAGTCATTAGATTCATTCTTAACAACGGTTAAGCCTCCTTTCTTTGGTATTACTTGAACGGGGCTCACCCATTTACTATCACTAATAGAGTATATAATTCCATTATCAAGAAACTTTGTTACCTCTTTTCTCATTACTTTTTTGAGAGTGGAATTTAATCGCCTTTGACCTTCAATGGAAGGCTTGGCATTATGTTCTAATAAAATTCTATGCATACATATTTTAGGACTAATTCCCTTCAAGTCATTAATAGGATAATCAATAGCATTCTTATGACTATTTAATTTATCACATAAAGCATCAACATCATTACTAGGCAAAGATGAATGAACAATAAAAGGAAATTTAAGATTAGAGTCAAGAAATGTATATATGAGATTTGATGGTATAGGCTTGAGCTCCAACTCAACTTCTTCACTAGGTGTAGAATCGTTTGGATCATCGTCGCTCTTTAAAGGTTCAAATTTTGATGTCCTTTGAAAAGGTTGATATGGAACTACCTCCAAAATTTGCTCATTAGCTTCTCACACCTTAAATGACTCCATATCATCATTCCTTAAACACTTATGGATTACTTCTTCAATGCATCCATAAAAAATATCAATAGAATCAACTCTACTTGCCACTTTTATAGGTTTTGACTTCATTATATTCAGTACATCAAATTCCATACATTCATTATCCACTTCCAATGTGATCTTTCCATTCTTCATATCTATAATTGCTCCTGCTATCCTAAAAAATGGTCTTCCAACCAAAATTGAAATCTCAAGATCTTCCTCCATTTCTGACACAACAAAGTCAGCTGGTATCACAAACTTACCCACTTTTGTTGGCATATTCTCTAGAATGCCAAGTGGATAAGTTATAGATTTATCCACCAAGGAAAGACACATATTGGTAGGCTTAAGTTCATCCAAATCAAGCTTTTTATAGATAGAGTAAGGCATAAGACTAACACTAACACCAATATCACATAAAGCTTTATCAAAATGCGTACCTCCAATTACATAAGGAACCGTAAATGAACCAGGATCCTTAAGCTTAGGTGGAGACTTGGAGTACATAACTTTGGATTCTTCAATAAGAGATACTAAACCATAATCTTTAAGCTTGCTTTTATGGCTAATAATATCCTTCAAAAATTTACCCCAAGCTGGCATATCTCTAATAGCTTCCACAAATGGTATAGTGATAGTGATATCCTTAAGATAGTCAGGGAATTTGCTAAATTGCTTATCCAAATTATGCCTTATGTACCTTTGAGGAAAAGGAAGAGTTTTTAAGTCTACCTTAGGTTCATCCTCTTTAGGTGGATTGGCATTTCCCTTTTTATCTCATTTTCAAATCTCATCATTATTTTTACTTCTAACATCAAATTTCTCAATCTCTACCCTATCATCATCATCAACCAATCCTTTCTTCTTGTTGAGATCCTTTTCAACCTCCTTACCACTATACAATGTAATTGCTTGACAAGTCTCTTTTTGTACATACTCTAGTTGGCTAGGGAGCTTTCCCAAAGGTTTGGTGTTAGAGGTAGAGGCTTGTTGGGCAATTTGGGTTTCAAGGATACAGTTATGAGCAGCAAGTTGCTCAAGATTAAAATTAATTTGCTTAAATTGCTCCTCATTTTATTTGTTGATGGACATTTATTGGTTAAAAAATTGCTCTATAAGAGTTTCAAGGTTAGGTTTAGATTGGGTAGGATTAAAAGCTTGTTTTTCATAGGAAATCCAGGTGGATTTTGGGGTTTAGTGTTTGGATTATATGGAGGGTTTAATTGAGAGGATTGGTTTGACTATGAGAATTCAGAATGTTTCCTCCACTGAGGGTTATAAGTGTTGGAATTGATCCCCATTTGTTGGTTAAAACCTCCTTGTATATAATTCACATCCTCATTTGTAAGTACATTAGATTGAGAATATGAATGAGATCCTCCACAATTCTCACAAACAAGATTAGTGCATTCTAATGAATTAACTTAAGATTTACTTACTAATTTGGTGAGGGCGTCTACCTTTGCATTTAGCATATTGATGGTGTCAAGTTCCAAAACTCCCTTTGCCTTTGCCATAGTGGTTTCATCACTTATGTATCCTTGAGATGCAAGTTCTTCTAAAAATGTAATAGCTTCTCTACTTGTCTTATCCATCCACCAAAAGCCGCATTCACAATGTTCCTATTCTCATCCGTTAAACCATTGTAAAAAATTTAAGGAATCATCCATTCCGGTAAGCCATGATGTGGGCATTGCCTTTAAAGTTCCTTAAATCTCTCCTAAGCCAAATAAGTTGTCTCACTTCCACTTTGCTTGAAAGTAGTGATTTCATTGCGAAACTTAGCTGTCTTGTATGGTGGAAAATATTTGTGCATAAATGCTTGCTTCAATTGATCCCATATTGTGATTGATTCATTTGGCAAACTTGCAAGCCAAAGTTTTGCTTTTTCTTTAACCAAAAATGGGAATAGTCTCAACCTTATTGCATCATCCATCACACCATTGATCTTGAAGGTGGCACACACATTAAAAAAAAGTCAAAATATGGGCATAAGGATCTTCTCCTTGTAAGTCTCCAAACTGATTATTTTGCACCATTTAGATAATACTTGGTTTGATCTTAAAGCTATTATTAGCAACAGTTGGAGCCACAATTCCACTAAAACTACCTGAGATATTGGGCATTGAAAAATTGCCTAATGTCCTTTTCTTCGGTTGAGCCATTCTATTGAATTGATTCTCTTTTCTTTGTCTTTGTTCCCTGCGTAGTGCACATAAAGTTAAATCAATTTCAGGATCAAAGTTCAAATTGCTATCACTAGTACTTCTAGTGAGCATGTAAATTCACAATCAAACAAAATAAAAAATAAATAAAATAAATAAAATAAAAATTAAAATAAAAACAAAACAAAAACAACAAAAATTAAAAAAAGGCCTAAAATAACCTTTTTCTACCCTAAGTTAATAACAATTACTTAAATCAAATCCTCAACAATGGTGCCAAATTCTGAAGCGAGTAGAATTGTATAACCCTAGTCTCTAAGGACTTAGTATAGAGCTAGTTGGGTGTCAAACACTCAGGATTTGGGAAGAATTATGTATTAACCGAGCAAATACTCAGATGGATAGGAAAAACTAAATCAAATAAAATTGGTGATCTAATTATTCCTAATTACTATAATACTAAAAAGAATAAGAAATACAATATATATAAAAGAGAAGCACAAATCAAAATGTAAATAAGAACTTATAAGAATTTATCACAAAATCTATTGATTGGAAATTAGTGCGTATAATCTTTAAAAGCAACTCTCATTGGCAAATTAATGTAAGGTTCCTAAAAGTAACTCTCATTATCAATTAGAAGTATTTCCCTTTAGAATCTACAAGCTCTCTTGGTGTATTGCAGATAAAAGAGAAAATCATAAATGAAATTATACCAATAAATCCATAAAAGTAACTCTCATTTTCAATTAAGGATATTCCCATATAGAGTCTACAAGCTCTCTCGGTGTGTTGTAGAGATAGACAAGGAAATCATAAGTAATCTACTAATTGTTTCCCTTAAGATGAATTCCTTGTCTCCAAGTAAATCCAATTCTTAAGTAATCTTAATTATATTTCTACCAAATTACTCTAACTCTCATTGTAAGTAATTTAATTAAAATAATTTACATATGGTGATAAATCATAAATAACTTAATCAAGCACTAATTGAAATTAAATCATAAACAAGATAAGATAGAAAATGTAGTTCTTATTTAATTCATCATTGCTTTTCCAACAAGACTTAGCCAATAGACATGATTAGAAAAAATAAGAAAAGCAGAAAAGGAATTGATAAAAACCTTTTAATAATCTTCTAACACTTGCTAATGTAGATCAATCTTCTTTTCTTGCTTTTTTCTTGCTTTCTTCTAATTAATCTTCAAAACACTAGACTAAGCCTAAGAAAATAAATTATATACTTCGTATAATTCATATATCTGAATGAATATCTCCCTCTTACAGGTTGTCATTGATCTATATATAGACCCTAGAGGTAATTAAAAAGGAGTTACAAATTGAAAAGGTGCCCTTTTACATAAAAGATAACAACTCTATATAGTAACTTCTAGGGTACTTTTATCCTTTCAGATGACCTTATCTAAAGAACATCTCTTCATGAAAGTCTTAGACCTTTGAGTTATCTTTCTAGAGCAACTTGAATCACCCTATTTGGATATTTGTGGAAGAAGTTATGGCCAACATACAAATACTACTTAGAGTTGAAAAGTTGCATCTCATTGATGAGGCACAAGTGGAATGAGTTAGCACAAAGGGTCGATTTGGCATGGATGGCTTCTCTAATGAGTCGTCCTTGTTATAATGAGTAGGCACAACTCCAATTCGGCTTCCTTTGTCTTTTCAAGCTTCATACTTCATTCTAACAAATCCAAGGTCCTTTTAATGCATCAATTGAACTTAAAAACATATAGAAAGCATAAAAACTACCATAAAAAGCATTGAAAACTAAAAATAACAATTGCATAACTAAATAAGCATAAAATATTACTAAAATGAAATAAAACAACACTTATAATACCTAAATAACTATGCAAGTTTGCATTATATCATGTATCACATTTATAACATGACGTGACAGATTGAAAAGTTCACATATGTTCTTCTTAACTGATCGCTTATCTTTTGGTCTGTATAATAGCCATCATATGAAATTGTCTCATTTTGAAGGTGGATAGAAGTATCTTAGAAATCACACTTTAAACTCCAACCATGTCACAATAGTCACATAAAATTGATTTGACTACATGTACCAATCTTATACTGCAGTAATAATTGATAACTTCACCCTTAAAGAGTACAAACATGTTGCATCCATGCTAGACATCTTCTAATCTCTCCATCAAGCTTATTTGAACACTTGTCACGCTTAATTAAGTGCTACCAAGCCCTCATCAATCCTGGCTACCCTAGCCACAAGTGCTTCAAGTTCTAGTTCGAAATTGCCTGCTCCACATATGGTAATTGCTCTGGCCTTTGAGTTAGAGCTGCCTTTGATCTACCCCTATACTAGACAAGTGGAATAGGGGCTAATACTCAAATTAAAAATTCAACTTAAAAGGATTGCTTATTATTACATATTATCTCTGTGGTAGAAATAGTTCGTGTTCACCTCATTTGGAAAGATGCGAAAGCCAACAAGATTTAAAATATGGAATATACACAGAATTCTAGAAACAACAATGACAATAATTGACCTTTATCAACCTAATCACTGCAGTTGTTCAAGAAAAGACATATTCCAATAACCCAAAGATCAATTAATAAACCATTAGCTCCGATACCAACTTTGTCACGATCTAAACCGAAAGGTACATGACCAATACTAGGGAATGACAATACATAAAGTACCCGAAACCCATAGTAAGCCTTAAATTTTTTTTGCAAAGTAAGAACAATACACTTAATAATAAACTGATAATAAATGGATAAAACCAAATACATAGAATAATATTCTTCAAATACAACATCTCAAGTCAAATAAAATAAGAATACAAATAATACAAGTTCTTTAATTAATAACTACGGTATCAAGAATTTAGTTATACAATACATATTTCAATTCAACATACATAGTACAGTCGGTGAAGAACGAACCCGGTGTATATGGAGAATACTAGAAAACTAACTATAAGGTCGTGAAAAATATAAATTGAGGGGAATCAGACCTCACTAGGTGAATCAATTTTATAAAATACATGCTGTTTTAAAACCATTTGTTAAAACCCTTTTTTTTAAAATAAAATAGAATAAAGTAATTATAATTATTAAAATCATTTACTTTTCTTGATAATATTTATATAAAATCTTTTTATAACCCTTAAATCAGTTTAATATGGAATCCTCGTGTGAATATATATAAAATAATTATTTTAACGGAAAACTTGGTAGAACGCCTAAACCATTATTCTAATAGCGTTGTGACTTTCTTATAATCCAGAGACTGTTGGTTCCCAAGAGCAAAACATCCACTAAGCTACTACTAGCCGCAGTCAATTCACTTAAACCAATATTTATAGGTGGTTCTTAAGAGTAAAGCATCACCAAGCTACTGGCCCCAGTAATATATATAAATCATGCTCGAGAGTAAAGCATCACCAAGCTACTGGCCCCAGTAATATATATAAATCATGCCCGAGAGTAAAGCATCACCAAGCCATATAACCTTTAACATTCACTCTCAATCTTACCGATGCGCAGATGTTCTTATTGAAACCCATCAGTTAACCCATTCTACCGTTATCTCCAAATCCATTTGAATTATAAATAATAAAATAAAATAAATAAATCATTAAATAATGGATAACTAAATGACTAAATAATAATTAAATAAACATAACGAAACAGTTTTCCTTTAAACATGTGTTCAATTACTATTCATAAACGTAGGAGAAATGATCATGTATTTGTCAATATAAATATATTTATAAATCAATCATATGATCATTTCTTTATTATTTTTAATTACTTGAATATATAATGAAAACACGCGCAACACACATTTCATAAAATTAACTCACAAGTTGAGCGTGCCGGACGAGGCCTTTTTTGCTGCCTTGGTACTACAGCTCGAGTCCCGGAGTTCTCTAAAATAAATAATATTTATTTAAAATATGATCATAAAATAACATAAATATATTCATGAAAATTCTCGAAATTATGAAAACTATAGGAGTGACGAAACTGACTTGACCAAAGACACAACTCAACTAACACTAGAAATTCGACATAGGCCGATATCACGTTTTATGAGAAATCTATCAAAAATTCAGCAGAGTCTCCTCTGTAAACTAGACATCTCTCTACTAATAGTAGAGTTGTTCTTGCATGCAAACACACTTGAAAAATTCATAACACTCAAAATCTCGGGTTGGACCCCTGAATTAAAATTATTGTCCAACCGAGCACCAATTCATCAAAAATCAATAATATAATAATAAATATTAAAAATCACTAAAATCCATAAAAATAAATAAAATACCACAATTCAATTTATTTAAATAATAAAAACATCAAAGATATTTATTTTCAAAATAAATAACAAAATTCCAAATATAATTAAATAATATTAATGAAAATTAATTTTTCAAATATTCAAAATTAAATAGCATAAATTATCAATAATTATTTAAATTGCTCAAATATATAATAAAAATAGCTAAAAATTCATTTAATCATAAAAATAATAAATAAATTTTTTATTTGAATATATTTCTAGAAATTATTATTAATTAGCTAAAAATAGTAAATAATTCATAAAAATTATTTTAATACTATTTATTACTTAGAAATTATCCAAAATATAGTAATTAACAATAATTTCAAATAAAATACAAAATTTATCAATTTATAGTAATTTTTCGAAAAATCTAATTTTACATAAACATTCAAAAATTCATAATTTCAATAAACTTTCTTCATAAAATATGATTAAAATGATTAGTAAAATTTATTAAAAATATAATTTTCTTGAACTCAGAACAGTATGAAAACAGTAACTACGAGTTCGGAAATTCAAAATTTTTATAAAAATAAATAAAAATCACATTTACCTTCCTCACAGCCTCTACAACAATTAATTTCAAAGCAACAATAGCTAATAAAATCAAATAAAGGATTAAACCAACAAGAACTCAAAATACTGAAAATAGAAATATATAAAAATGAAATAATTACCGGAGTCAAAACTTGAAATGGTTTGAAGATTTGAGAAAAGATAAAAACTCATTCCCTGAGGTGGTGGTTGACAGTGGTGGTTTACAAGAAAGGGAAGGAATAAAAAGAAAAATAAAGAAAGGAGAAGAAGAAAAATGGGAGGGGAGGGAGCTCTGCACTACATGAACGTTTTTTACTTTTGTAAATTTTTTTTTTGGAGAAAAGATAAAATAGTATAACAATAATATATATATAAAAGAACAAAATAATGTAAACATAATATTTTTAATTTAAATATTTACTTTTCTAATTAAATTCACCACAAAAATGTTAAAATATTTTAAATACTCTAAATTAACACTACTCACAAATAATAATATTATAAAATAATTAAATAATAATTAACACTAATAAATCTCACAATTTGATTTAATAAATAATTAACTAAAATAATAATTAAAACTCAATTATTATCACTCACAAAATATTTATATGCACAATATTAAAATATACTACGTCAGTAGGTCACAATAATAAAAATAATAATATTAATAATATTAAAAAAATATTCAACACTAAATCTTCAAATTTAATTTCACAAGATAATCAAATATTATAATTTAATAAAATATTTATTAACATTGTAAATCTCATAAATTATTTTAATAATTTATAAAATATCGGATTATAATAATCTTTCTCCTTATAAAAATTCATTATCGAATTTCAAATAAAAAGAACATAACACAAGAATTCATGGACAAAAAAAAAGATAGAGATACGTTGTTTGCATTTCAACTTCTATCTCTCACGTGTACTCTTTCGAGTTGTTGTTCCTCCACAACACTTTGACTATCGGGATTCATTTCGAACGTAGTTGATGAACTTGAGAATATACTATCGCTATTAGTTCTTTCTCATACATTAGATATAAATAATAAAAATTTAGTAAAAGTAGATGATAACTGATCTCTGAAACTCCTGGGCTAGGCGTCCTGCAAAGCACGAATAGAGGACAAGGTGAGAGGTGGGGAGAATCCCCATAAACACTCCGATGCCTAAGTTAGAGAATAGAAGCAAGGAGAATGTAAGATAGCTTGAATGTGTGAGAATGAGATGTTCCCTTATGAGGGGTATATGGTTCTATATATAGCAATACTCAAACCTAGGAGGAGTTGGATTCTTTGTGGGACAGTGAATCATAATCTTTATAGGAGAGTGTTCCTTCTTTGGTTAGGATTCCTCTTTGGGGTAGTTCCTTGGATGAATCTATCTTCTCCCGGATCCAAGTGTTCCTATTTAGGGGGTAAAGAACCCCTAATTAGGTGGAAATATTCTAGGTAGTATCAAGAGTCCCCTCCCCCCTGGGGTATTCGGATATTTATATCCGTCATGTTCGAGTAGGATACAGATGCCCCCACAAGGGTTATAAGGTGCAGGTGAGCTGAGGTGGGCAATCTCAATCACAATGAGTAGAGCTTGGTGCCGAGTATTTGGTTGGTCGTTGTAGAACCGTAACTTGTGGAGCTGGGGTACCTGCCGAGTGCGTATGAGCATCATAATAGATTAACCTGTCTGTTTGGGAATAAGACGAAACCAGTCATCACTGGATTTTTGATGCTCGGTGCATGGACGCGAGGCTTTTCGAGCTCGGATCCTCAGTACTACGGAAGCAATCTGAGGGTGCCAGCTTCAGTCACTTGGCTTAGATGCTTGAGACTTAGATGCTCGGCTTAGGGGTGCGAGGCTTACATGCTCAGAACCTCAGTACTACAGAAGCGACCTGAGGGTGCCAGCTTCAGTCATTGGACTTATATGCTCGAGACTTAGATGCTCAGCTCAGGAGCGTGAGGCTTATATGCTCAGAACCTCAATACTGCAAAAGCGACCTGAGGGTGCCAGCTTTAGTCATTGGACTTACATGCTCGAGACTTAGATGCTTGGCTCAGGAGCGCAAGGTTTACATGCTCGAAACCTCAGTACTACAGAAGCGACTTGAGGGTGCCAGCTTCAGTCACTGGGCTTATATGCTCAAGATACCCGAAATGGGCTGGGAGTGATGTTTGAAATGCCTCCTAATTTGATTGATGGAGCGGCCCAGTTGAAATGTGGGTGGGCTAACACGTGGTGGCTTTATTTCAACTCTTGAAATCATGTGATTGATGCGTCATTTTGTATGTCAGTAAACGAAATGCTCGTACTGCTGTTATCTCGACTCCTCACCTAATGGGTTATTTTATTCCCAAAAGGCCCTTAGTGGCCTAGGGAGGAACACAATAATAATGAGGGCAATTAATGGCGTGCTTCCAAGTCCTTTTGTGTCTCTATAAATACTGTTGTGCTTGTTAACTGACACATTTTGCTTTTTTTGCTTTTTTGTTTTCTGTTTTTGTTGCATTTCTACTGCCTCCACTATTTCCATTTCTTCCTGCCATAGTTCTTGCTTGAGGTGACCAGGTGATTCTTTTTATCTTTTCTTCCTATTTTTTTCCCTTTTTTGCTATTGTGTTTTCCCTTTCTTTATTATGGCTCCCTGGGAAGAAATTAGCTTTGACCTCTTTGTGTCCAGTGTAGATAGTGAATTTCTAGGGTGGTATTAGCGGCGGTTCTATATCCCCACCGATTATGCCCTCCACACTGTAGATAGGAGGTTTAGGGTGCATACCCCCTTATCGGGGTTAAGTAGATTAGTAGTATATTTTGACCAGTTAGAGGGGGGTCTGAAATTTCCCTTAGATCCCTTTATCAAAGAATTTCTTAATAGGAATAACATTGCGCCCGGTCAGCTTCATCCGAATAACTATAGGATACCGACCTGGTTCATCCAGCTGATGCATGAAGAGGGTAGGGATCCCGATCTAGATGTCCTCCTGTATTTGTATAGGCTGACTAGGAAGAAGGGAGAGTTGATGTTCTCCCTGTCAGTTATACCCAACCATACACTTTTCGTTAAGTTTTCGGATCTTCACAAGAAGTGGAGATACCATTTTTTTTATGGAGCATCAATCGGACTTCTTGGATGTCCGAAGGATGTGGTTGGACGAGTGTCATAAAGTTACCCATCCATCGAAACTTTCTGATCCTGATATGGAGTTAGTTTTACGGCTACATCTTGACGGACTCGCCGAAGCTCGATCTGCAGAAGATGCATCCCGGAGGTATCTGTGGAGAGTTTTTCTAAGTCGCGGCCATTTCCCTGGTATGTTTATTTGCTTTGAGCTTTTTTCCTTACTAGTCTTATTTTTCCATTTGTAGATGGCTGACTTTTTTGATTTTACGGGCAGGATTTCCCTAGTATATGAGCCAGCTGTAGTGGAGGAGGTTTGGATCTCTCCTTCCCCAAAAGCTGAGGCTCCTATAGCTTCGGAGGTTGTTTCTGCCAACCCCAAGGGCAAAGCACCGATGGAAAGTGAGCGACCGGAGCAGGTCAGGCATAGAAAAAGGTGGCTGATCGACCCGGGGGTCAGATGAAGAGGGGTTGGACAAAGAGATTTATGTCTAGCGCTCGTGATTATCTGGTTTTCCGGATATGAGGGGCTGGATATTTAAGAGGATGAAGCCCCCGAGCATCTCCAATAGTTAAGTATGGGACTAGTACTCTGAGTTGCTGCGGTTACCTAATGACATGCAGCGTTGGTCAGAGGAGGGCCCGGACGGGTTGCTAGATTCTATGATTAGCCAGTCGTTGGAGGTAAGCTAGCTTTTGCCACTTGATACAATTATTGTACTTGCTTCTTGTTTAAGTTGTCTAGTTGTTTATGATAGATGACTCAGGCCTTGCTGCTGGCGAAGGATCAATATTTCTACTTGAAGAGCCAATACAGCTTAAAAGAAACTAAGGTGGGGATAATAGCTATAGATTTTGAGAAGAAGCTGGATAGCACTAAGGCAGCTCTGGAGCATTGCCAGACAAGATACGCTAAGGCCAAATTTGATGCTGAGGTGAATCAAAAGAAGGTTTCTGAGCTTGAACATAGTCAGGCCTAGCTGACGAGGAGGATCGAGGAACATGATCTTTAGATTGCTGAGCTTCAGGGGAGGTTGGTGGAACTTGAGAAATCTCGTGTGAATGATAAAAAGGTGTATCAAAGCATGGAGGGGGGTTCCTTAAGGCGTACCGGGCTGAGTGCAAGAGGATCCTGCTCTCCCAAGACTCAGGATTAGACTTGGGGGGTATTAGACTGGATAACTCTAGCAGACATTGCCAAGCTTACGGCAGAGGAAGACTCCCGTCGAAAAGCCAGTTCCATTCCTATGAGGGAGTCTGAAGAGGCTGATGTTGTATCTGGGTCTGCTGAGTATCAAGAGGTTACTGATGCTACTTCCCCCTTAGTTTTCAGGCCTGGGGGCCCGGGTGTACAAATAGTAGAGTAGATATGTATAAGTTTATATATATCTTTTATTTTTTTTATAACCAATCACATGTAAAGACATTCTTTATCAAGGAAGATACTTTATTATCGAATCATATCGGGTTGTTTAAGTACAAGTTTATTGATAATATTTCCTGAGAGAGTCCGAGTTCCAAAACCTCGGTAGTTCTTTGCCTCCTCTTTCTCTTAGCCTGTACGCCCCCTTCATTGTGCATTCTGAGATTTGGCACGGACCTTCCTAATTTGAACCTAACTTGCCGGTTCTTGAGGTGCCTTTGTCAATATTTGCTTTTCTGAGTACCCAGTCACCGTCCTGAATTGCTCTGTTCAATGTTATTGATGGTGGTACCGAGTTATTCTTTACTGATATGCCTCAGCTGTGGCTGCCGCCTGTTCTCTTCATTCTTCTAGCACATTAAGGCATATCCGTGCATCGGCATTGTTGATGGTGTGGTCGAGGTCTTGGCTTACTCGGTAACTTGGGGACCCAACCTCCACTGGAATTACTGCATCCATGCCATAAGTTAGTCTGAATGGCATTTAGCCAGTGGATGATCAGGGTGTGGTTCTGTAGGCCCAGATTACGTTTTTTAGCTCTTTAACCTAATTCCCCTTTTTATCGTCGAGTCTTTTCTTCTATCCTTGCATGAGGATTCTGTTTGTGACCTCGGTTTGTCCATTCGTCTGCTTATGAGCTATTGAGGTGAAGCGCAGCTTTATTCCGAGGTCTGAGCAAAAACTTCTAAACTTGTGGTTATCGAACTGTTTGCCATTGTCCGTAATTAAAGTGTAAGGGATGCTGAACCTGCAAATGATCTCCTCTAGAAAAAAGTGTTGTATCTGGGCTTTTGTGATGGTTGGGACTACTTTTGCTTCTACCCACTTGGTAAAATGGTCAATGGCCACAATTAAGAACTTTTTCTGTGAGGTAGAGGGAGGGAATGGAACCAGGATGTCCATCCCCCACATGGCGAATGGCCAAGGGCTACCCGATGGGATGCAGAGGCCGAGAAGATTTGTGAATAAGTCGGGCATAGTGCTGGCACTGGGGATATGATTGCATTAGCTGCTAGGCATCCTTGGACATGGTGGGCCAGTAATACCTTTGGAGCAGTGCCATTCTAGTGAGCGAATAGTGGACTCATGTGCTCCATATATTCCTTCATGGATTTCTTTAGAGTATGTAATTTCCCCCCTTTGGGGAAACGCACTTCGATCATGAGTGTGACAGGGATTTTCGTAGAGCTCCCCTCGATGGATGGAATAGTGGGCTACTTTGGTCTTGAGCTTTCAAGCTTGTAGCTTTTCTTCTAGGAGTGTGTCATGCTTAAGATATTGGATTATGGGTTGCATTCATTTTGAGACTACCTGTGTTTCAAAAACTTCGGTGTCCTCTATGCTAGGATTGGTTAGCGATTCGGCGAATTTCATATCCCTAAATGCTTGACTGTTCTCGGTTACAGATTTAGAAAGGTAGTCGGCCTCACTATTCTCCTGATCTTCTTTCTTCATCGGGATCTGGTGATAACCTTGTGCAACATTTACAAAGCTGTATAATCTATGACCAGTGATGGAATCGACGAGCTGATCAATCGTGGGTAACAGGTAGCTGTCCTTAGGGCATGCTCAGTTAAGGTCGGTGTAGTCTACACACATTATGTACTTCCCATTTGCTTTTTTAACGAGTACCACATTGGCTACCCATTTCGGGTGAGTAACCTCTTTAATGAACTCGACTGCTAATAGCTTCGTTGTTTCCTCAGCAATGATCTTTTATCTTTCATAAGCAAAGGTTCTTTTCTTCTATGATACTAGCCTGGCTCTTGGTTTAATGTTTAGGCAGAGTGACAGACAACCCGTGGGTCTACGCCGACGATTTCGGAGGCTTGAGAAGCAAAATCCTCTGAGTGTCTGGTAAGGACTTCCCTTATTATGTCTCTGATGTTTTGATTGAGGGCGTTACCAATTTTCACCGTCTTTCCTTCACTGATTTGCAATGTCTCCATGTCTTCCATCGGTTGTGGGTCAGCGCGTTGCCTTTTTAACTTCCTATACCTCTAAAGGAAAAGCCTTTGCTAGAGACTTCATGGCCATATGATAGCATTGTCTGGCCATGTGTTGATCTCCCCTAATAGTAAGGGTCCCCTTTTTGACCAGAATTTTCATGGTTAAGCGTCAGATGCTAGTGACTGCATCCGCTTCGTAAAGTGCTGGCCGTCTTATAATCCCATTATAGGCTAGTGGTATGTCTACCATGTTGAATGGAGTTCAGACGACTTTTGTTTCATCATCATCTTGGCTTCCAAATTCTAGGTCCAGATCGACAATCCCTATTGGTTGCATCGTTCCCCCATAAAAACTAGTGATGGGGTTTTGGATGGCCTTCAAGTTAGTGACGGAGTTGCCAATAGCTTTGTATGCATTCTAATATAAAACATTGATAGCACTCCCATTATCCACCAGTAGCCTTTTAACCCGATACTTATTTATGCATGCAGTTATCACCAGGGCATCACTGTGGGGGTGATGTATATGCAAATCATCTTCCGGGTTGAAAATGATGTCGCTTCTCCCATGTACATATTTTTCTCCTCTGTTGCGCTTTAATCGTTTCCCGGTGTTTCCTCCCCTTACAATCACGTTGATTATTGCAATCGGCTCTTTCTTGGCTTTCTTTGCTTCAGCTCTGTCCCGTTCATGATTTTTTGAGTTTTTGCTTCTCCTCGGTGTGTCCGTGAAATTATCAAGCTTCCCCCGCTGCACCAGTCTTTCTATAGCACTCTTCAGTTTTCTGTAGCCTTCTGTGTCATGGCCGTATTCTTAGTGGTATTTGTTGGGGGTTCGTGATGCAAACGTAGCGGAAAAATTAAAATTTTATCACGTTCCCAAGCCAGGATCCATGTAATTCGACTAATAGATTAAATCTAGGGTTTTTAATAATCTTACCAAAACGTAGAAGAGGCAAGATTCTCTGGAAGGGTGAGAGGAGGTTCACACCGGTGACACCTTACCTCGAGCTTTTTGGCTTGGTTGTTCGGATCAAGACGTCTCCAAAAGGATGCGTCCTCTATAGGTATCCACATGAACAGCCCTTCACAAAACGAATTTGAGTGTGTGTGCTAGCAACCTCTTGATTGTCTCACAAATCAAGAACAAAAGGAAAAACTCTGTCTTTGTTTTCTAAGAGGAAAGAAAACGAATTTGGAGGCAAAAAACAAGTGTGTGAAACCCTAGAGAATATAACACATTTATAGACTCCAAGTTAGGGTTTCACTTACCAATAACCTTTTGGTAATTTTCCATTTATTATATTCTGATTTTGTTTAAAAATAAATCAAAAATAATATCTTATTTATTTATTTAAAATAACATTTATCTTAAATAAATAAACAAACAAATAAATAAATAAAACACTTTAATTATTTATTTCCACAGAGTTTATTTTGGGCTTATTAAACCCATATCCGTTTTGGGCTTGTTCTAAGTGTGTGACCCTGTAGGTTCACATAACATTGGCAGTGGGCCTAAATCTCTATATAGGCCTACAAGGCCTACAAGCCATAAGTGGCCTCTAGCAAGACATTATGACTACCTAAGTCATGTGAAGTCAATAATCCGACATAACCTAATTACAATGAATTTTATTGTCCCTTTATCACATGATATCTTAATTGAACATAAGGCATAGAATGTCATCCTTATATAATTCAATATTATGACTTGATTCCAAGTAGACTGAAAATGATAACTCTTTATCAATTCATTTCAGCATGGCCATGCATTTTATTCAGTCTATCTCATCAAGGGGCCTTTAGATATCTTTCTCATATTAATGAGGGATAAATTCCTTCTAAATCACTCACATTCCTCACATAACTAATTTTATATCCAACAACATTCTTTTAATCATCCGGTTAAAGACAATGTTAGAATGTGTCAAAACATAAAATAACTATGTAGAAATCCATGATGATTTCAAGGTCAAAGGACCGAAATAAAATTATTGTGATAAGAAATACTTATGACAATAATCTATGTAGTATTCTCATAGTGGGTCAATCCAGTACATGATCTCTCATCATGTACCTATGAGTTGACTTAATATCTCATATTTATGATTAGTAAAACATAACCATCAGTCAACATCATACTAGCATTAATACTTTAATATTCATATAATGAATAAATGGCTAGGGATAATTAGAATAGAACTCTTATTTTAATCTAAGGGTTTTACTATCAAGTCACATACTTGATGACCTTAGTAAGAATTAACCATTCATGTAATTATCATAAAATCAAATGATAATATAATACCTCTTTATTAATAAAATAAGAAAGTCAATACATAATCACAAATGATTGACCTAGTGCATATCACTAACAGTATTCACAGTACTGGCCCCTATCACGAGTAAATCTCTGGCTTGGGTTGATTCTCTTGTCCAATGTAACTCCCACTCCATTTTGCCTGACCCATATGAGGATCTTGGATCGATAGGTATTCAGGGGTGTATATCTGTCTGCTTCCCTATCAAATTTATCTGTCGGAGTTCTGAAATTCATTTTTGGGAAGCTTGCTCGTCTCTATTTTGGACGTTCATCCTTGATTAATGGCTTGTCTTCTTCCTGACGCATCCTTCTGTCTTTGTCCATTTTTATCATTTGGACCGCTATTGCCATTGCCTCTACAAAGGTACTCGGCTCCTTAGTCATTATTTTGTCTTTTAACTTTCTGAATCTAGTGCCATTTTTCAAAGCTTCTATGGCAACTTCATCAACAAGGTGCTCAATTTGCATGGCTGTTTTATTAAAATGGTCAAGGTAATTTCATAGAGATTCATCAGCCTTCTGTCGGCACATTCGTAGGTCGTTGATGTTTTTTACGGGGGGAATATTGGTGATGAATCTGATATAGAATTGCTCTGCTAGGTCCTCAAAAGAAGTGACTGAATTCTCCGAGAGCAGATGAAACCATTTTTGGGCACTCTTTATGAGTGTACTTGGGAAGACTCTGCACATGATTCCATTGTTTACATTCTGGAGTAGCATCCTTGTTTGGAACGCCGATATATGACTGATAGGGTCTCCTATCCCATCGTACTGATCAAGCTGCTGGATTCTGAACTTACTAGGAATCTCCGTTTGAATTATTCTGCTGACAAACGGAGTTCTGCTATCCATCACCCATTCTTCTTCCTTTCTAGGTTTAGTCTGGGCTTTGCACATTGCTTGCTCAACCTTCTGTGCTAATTTTGAATCATCAAGAGCTAGAATGGTTGAACTACACTCCCCTTCTAGTGCTGTACCCTTCCCTGTGCTCGTCCTTGGGGCTTGTCAGGGTGCTGTATTATCATCATTTTGAGCTGGCTCAGTATGCCCGCTTTGTATTATAGCGTTTAGCTATTGTTGCATCAAGGCTATTTGCGCCTGAATATTTTTTTATCATGGCTTCTTTGCTCATTTGATCAAGACTGAGTGTTTGGGTTACAATGTTTAGGTTTAGAGTGGTTATTGCTGGCATTTCTGGTAGGCTTGGAAAAGGTATTGAGGGTATTGATCGATGGTGCTGTAGTGGAGCGTAATACGGGAGATCTATGCCCAAGGATGGGTATCTTGGGGTTTTCTCCGAAAGTGAGGGTATATGTCCGGATAAGGCTCCAGCATGCTGCAAGGTGGGCGGTGGTATTATTGTTGAAAGAGGGTATGAAAGGTCGGTCGAAAGGATAGGTGCAGAAGGATTGGTGCCGGCTTCAGGAATCTAGGCAGGAGGTGGGCTAAAAGTCATAGTGAATGTGTCTTTAGCTTAGCAAGTAAATGAATGGCTTTTCCCAAGGAGTTCCCCACAGACGGTGCCACTTGATAACTGATTTCCGGAACTCCTGGGCTAGGTGTCCTGCAAAGCACGAACAGAGGACAAGGTGAGAGGTGGGGAGAATCCCCACAAACACTTCGATGCCTAAGTTAGAGAATAGAAGTAAGGAAAATGTAAAATAGCTTGAATTTGTGAGAATGAGATATCCCCTTATGAGAGGTATAAGGTTCTATATATAGCAATACTCAAATATGGGAGGAGTTGGATTCATTGTGAAACAGTGAATCATAATATTTGTAGGAGAGTGTTCTTTCTTTGGTTAGGATTCCTCTTTGGGGTAGTTTCTTGGACGGATTTATCTTCTCCATGATCCAAATGTTCCTATTTAGAGGGATAAAAAATCCTAATTAGATAGAAACATTCTAAGTAATATCAATAGATATATTTATTTTTTACAGTTATATAAATAAAATCATCTATAATATTTTTCATTATAAAAATTATATATATATAAAACAGTTTGACGAAATAGCTCCAGGTGTGGATCGAAATAGCTCCAGGTGTGGATGGAGGTCACCGAGTGAAGCTAAGCACCTGATCACCCCGTCTAGTATCTACATAAGTGACGCTGTGGGTCTCCATTCAATGAAAACAACTATACTATTTCCAAAGAGTTATTGCATGGAAAGACTTAGACACGGCGTAGTTGCAAAATTCTCATTAATATTTAGTACTACTTATGGAACTTGATTTGATGTATAACAACTTTGTTGTTTTAGAGTTATTACATTGAGAAATTAAAAAAAAAATTGCATAATTCTCATACGTTGTAAACTTCTTCTTTTTTTTTTTTTTTTTCTTTTTTTAGGTGATTTGGTTATATTTTGGCCAAAAAATCAATTAACTACCTCCTTTTATATAATACTATTTACAGATAATTTTAGTTCTATGTATATTTTTTTTATGTTTCCTTTTTCATTTTGCTAACTTTTATAATTATTATGGGCAGTATCTCCTTTCTCCAAGTAGATTTATGGATTGATTTTAAATTTTATTGATGGTAGTGTTTAAAGAATGAAAGATATTTTTATTGTCTCAATTCATTTTGTTTGCTGTTTGAGGAGTTTTGTCTCTTCTCTCTCTTTATTTAATTGTTCAAATATTAAATAAAGAGAGAGACGAGACAATAATATTTACAGACAATATTCTCATCAGTTGTTTATTTAATTTATTATTTATATATTTAAGCCCATTGTTTTGGTGAAAGAGAAAAAAAAAATTCCTTACTTTGAATGTGCGTTTTTTTAATATGATTGTATTAATTATATTCATCTACTTCAAATAAAAAAATTTTAATTATAATTTTGTAAAAATATAAACAATATACATTTAAAATTTTCTCTCTTATTTTTCTTAATTGTATCTCCTTAGTTTTCAATATTTTCAAACATATTATTTGTTAGATAATTTTTTTAACTTTCAAATTTTTCTATCTTTTGAGTTCCAATTAAAAAGTTCCACAAAAATTTATTGTATGTTAATATTAAATTATTTTATAATTTGTTTGATTTTAAAATTAATTAATATCTAAAAAAGTAGTTAAATTAATAATTTGTCATCTTAAAAACAAAAAAAAATTCCCTAGGGCCAGAGGTACATTTAAGTCAGCCCTGGCTACCAGTTGCATTCGCAGCTCTGCCCTTGATAGATACAGCTTTTTATTTACAGATAAACACAACTTTTAATTACTTAAATTTTTAAATATGTATGCAAATTTAATTTTTAAAGATTATTTTATTTATTCTAATGTATTTATAAACAAAATAATTTTTTTTTGTTATATATGAAAAATAAATATTTTAAAAGATACATAAATAATATTAATTTATTCTACAAACTGAAAAAAATAAAATAAAAAACTCAATTTAATTTGATTAGACATCATATATTATTTAGTTTAATTCAGTTTCGTAAACAAATATTTTGTTTGATTCAATTTTGTTGGTTTAAACTCAACCAACCAAATGCACAAAGCTAGCTATTTGGTGCTCAAATAAGCCTAATTTTTTTAAAAATACTAATTATATATTATAATTATACATAAAAAAATTTAAAATAAATTATTTACTAAATTAATTATAATATATTTAATAAAAAATCATAATTTTCTATTAATAATATATTTTTTTTATAAAAAAGCCATAAAATAGATTTTTTTTATCTTTTGCCACAAATTTACAAAAATCATTGATATTAATTTGTATCATTTTGATATCTCGACTTACATTTAAACCGATAGAAACCTAATTTAAGAATACCTACATCACATTATGCTTGGTTGCAATTGTTATTAGGTGTGTTTAAACTCTTCATCTCTCTGTTTTCTCTTTCTTATACTTCTCCATTTTTTTACTATTGACTAAACTATTAACGCTCACATATCTGTCTTTTTTTTTTTCTTTTACTTTTTCTAAAAAATTAAAAATTAAAGAAATACAACTAAGAGAAATAAGAAGGAAAAAATTTAAATATTTTATATTTATATTTTTACAAAATTAATTAAAATTTTTTAAATTAATGAATATAATTAATAATCATGTTAAAAAACACATCTTTTATTAAAATAATCACTTTTTTACTTTATTTATATTTTCCTTTTATCACCATTAAATAAAGTTTATTTCACATATTTAATAATAATAATTTGTAAACTAAAATTTATTTTGTAAAAAAAATAAAAAAAATAATTTTTTTACAAAATATAATAAATTAAAAATTTATTTTAACATATTTTTGGATAAAATTTATAAAAATACTAATTTAAAATTATATATATATATATATATATATTGAGCCCATTTGTGACCCTATTTTCTTGGGGGTCTAGGTATAATGGTCTATACCTTAAGCCAGTACTGCTTTAGAATAACTCATTTCATTAATTTTTGAAATAATTACAAATATAACTAAGGTTGAGCAAAACGTTTTCAAAATTTTGCAGTCCCTTCCGTTTTTTTCAAGCGTGCTTTTTTGTTTTTGTTTTTTCATTTTACATGATTTTTTTTGTCTAATTTCTTTGTTCTTTTCCCTTGTTTTTCTTATTTAACTTATTTCTTCTTTCACTTTTCCTGCTTTTGTTATTTTTTCTCTCTTTATTATTATTATTATTATTATGTAACTATTTTATTTTAATATTATTATTAATTTCCTTATTTTTATTTTCCCTTTCTCTATTTATTTTATTATTTTTAGGTTGTTTGTTGTTCTTTTTTCTTTTATTTTTATTTACTTTTTTTAATCTTTTCATTTATATAGCATTTTATTTATTTTTTATTTTTTGCTTCCATTCTATGTTTTATAAGATTGTTATGCAGTGATTTTTTTTTTAAAAAACAGCCATGAAAATAATCAGAAAACCACTAAACAAGCTCATAAAAATTGTAAAAGAACCAACACAAAAAAAAATATCAAAACAACCAAAAAAATAATTAGATACCAAAAATAACTAAAAAACAACCCAAAAAGCCATGCTCTTTAAACTAAAAACGAACCAACAAAAAAAATTTAATAGAACAACAACCACCAAAACAACCCAAACAATTAGAAAAATAACCATGTGCTAAAAACAAAAAAAAAAAAAACTATGAAAACAACTAGAAAAACTATACAAAATAAGCTCATTAAACTAAAAAGAACGAATAACAAAAATAATACAACCACCAAATTAATTAGAAAAACAACCACAAAAGGAAAGCACACACTCATTTCAATCCAAACAAATCAAATCAGATATATGATAACACTCAAATTCCAATGAAAATTTCTTCTTTTTAAAAAAAAATTTAAAATTTAATTTAACTTTTAACGTAACTCACTTAATTTGTATTTTTTTTGTCTCTCTATGCTTTTTTTTGAGTCGATCAATGAAATCTGAATCTTTTAAAAAATATGAATTAGGTGTGGATTTTTTTATGGGATCTAACATAAAAAAAAGAAGAAGAAGAAGAAATAAAAGAAAAAGAAGAATTATGTGTTTTTGGTTGCTTGTTGCCTCAGATTTAGATGTGGCTAATGAGATATAACGCAATAAAAATGAAAAAAAAAAAGAGTAGAGAAATAAGAAAAAAAAAAAAAAAGAAAAAAACACTGTAATTTTAAAAATATTTCACTATTTTTATGTTTTTTTTTAAAAGTTTCGGTGTATTTTATATTTTTGAAAAGTTTTTTTTTTGTGCATTTCTGTAAAAAATCCTTACTTTTGTTTTTTTTTTTTTTGAAAAATTAAATTGATAACTGCTAGATATTCAAATTGTATCTTTAAATTTAAAACTTTTCATCAACTATTATTTTTAAAATTATATTTATTATTTTATTCTTACCCTTTTAACTTTAAGTAATCATCATTACTTAATAAATTATTATTTGTATAATTATCAAAGATAATATTATAGATATTAAAATATTAATTATAAAACTAAATATATTAAAAATTATATTAGTAAAAATTTTTACAACTCATTATTTATAATATTAATAATACTAATAATATTCATAATTTATTTAAAATAAATTGTAAAAAAATTTAGTAAAAATAGATATATTTATTTTTTGAAATTATATAAAAAACATCTATAATATTTTTTATTATAAAAATTATATATATATATATATTAGCAACTAGTCATTAGTAATATTTGAAATAGCTCCAGGTGTGGATGGGAGGTCACCGAGTGAAGCTAAGCACCTCATCACCCCATAGGTGACGCTTTGGGTCTCCATTCATTGTAAACAACTATATTATTTCCAAAGAGTTGTTGCATGGAAACACTTCGACACCACGTAGGTGCAAAATTCTCATTAGTACTACTTACGGGACTTGATTTGATGTATAACAGCTTTGTTGTTTTAATAGAGTTATTGCATTGAGAAAAAAAAAAAAGCATAATTCGCATATATTGTAAGCTTTTTTTTTTTTTTTTTTCTGATTTTAGGTGATTTGGTTATATTGATGGATTCATTTTAAATTTTATTGATGGTAGTGTTTAAAGTATGAAAGACATTTTTATTGTCTCAATTCATTTTGTTTACTATTTGAGGAGTTTTGTCTCTTCTCTCTATTATTACCTCTATATTTTTATTAATTTAAAAAGAGAATTATTGAATTTTAATTATTATTTTATTTAATCAGTGTTGAATGAAATATTTTAATACATTTTGATAATTATTTATGTATGTGTGGGTATAAGTATTTGGGTGAGATTGAATATTTTCTATTTTAAGATTATTAAAATATTTTATATGTACCTTTTTTATTTTGTACAATTATTTAAAAAAAAGTTAAAAATGATTTTTTATTTCTTTTTTTCCTTCCGTCTCTACTTCTTTTTCTTTTCCTTCCTCTTCTCCTTTCTTCTCCCTCCCACCCGATAGCTTGACCAACTGCCATTGTCATTGTGTCGGACCGCTACTTGCTGATGTCACCTAGCCACTGACATCGCCACCATCTTTAGCCACCAACGACATCTCCTCCTTTCCTTCCTCTTCTTTCCTCTTCGGTGTTAGTTTGCTTTGGAGATCGCTAGTGACGTTTCTGGCCACCTCAGATGACGCCGCTAGTCTCTTTTGATCACCCTCCTCCTGGGCATTATTTCTCCTCAATCAATTTTGTCGACATGAGCTGGTAACAACTTCGATTTTGGATTATTTTTAGTTAATTTTGTTAAATTGACTTGGAATTCAAATTTTTTAGATATAGTTGCTTTGAGATAAAATGTAATTTAGGTTGTAATCAAGCTAATGGTGATTTTTATTTTTTTTATAATTTTTTTTCAAAATTTTTGGGCTCGGTTATTGTTCATGATATTGTTCTGGGCTCGAGAAAATATTTATTTTTAATAAATTCTATTAATTATGCAGAGTAAACTTTGGCAGATAAGATTAAGATTTTTTTCCTAATTAATTTATTATTATTTTTTTTATAGCCACGTTGAGACCGAGACCTAAAGGACAGGGTCAGATGAGTTATCATAGAGGAGCACATTCCATCTGTGACTTATTATTACATGTATGCATTGCATGTAGAAAATATTGTTGGCATCCATATTTCTAATAAATATGAATTTTATTATGTTATATTGCATTAAATGTTATTTATTATTGTTATTGCAAATATCTATGTTTTCATATATATAAATGTGAATATTAATTGTTATTAATGGATGTTGCCATATTTTAATATGAATTTTATTATTTAATTATGAAATGATGTTTTGGAGGATAACCACAGAACATACCGCCTAGTGAGCCACATTAGGACTGTTACGCAACAGTATGCTAGATGCTAGATTATGATATATTGATTAATCTGGGTTATAATAAAGAATTAATTATTAAGATTGTGAATAAAGAGTGGTGTGGCTACGAGAGTTCGGTTGACTTAGTGTCTCGGGCTAGTCATGTCGACAGTAAGACTGCGGGAGCTCGATTAACTTAGTGTTTTGGGGCCAATTGACTATTAAATTTGGGAAGGGAAATATTTTTGGATTTAAGTGAGCCTATTGGCTAGTGAGGTTCAGTGATTGAGGTTGTGAAAAATTTTAGGATTCTAGTCTGATTCTCTACCCAAAATCTTTCTGCATTTATTTGTTTGTCGTAAAATGTAATTTCGATCATTTGTATGAAATGCATGAATAAAATAAATAAATAAATAAATAAATATTATTATACTGATGCTTGAATGTCTATGTCCTTAGGTTGCATGCATATATATAATAATGATTCACTCAGTGAGGTCTGACCCCCCTCAATTATTTTTCAAGATCCTTTTCATTATACCTCTTATAGTAGTTCTCTTTGTTGGACCCTTTCCTTACTCTTTGTATTTATTAAATGCTACAATAGTAGTTTTTACTTGTGGTAGTAAGTTATGTTGATGTTGCTAGTAGTTGTGTATTTGAATATTTGTATGAACATATTTTATTATGATATGATATGGAGATTTCTTTATGTTTTAAAAAGTTTTAATTATGAGTCATGTTTGTGGTTATATTTGTTATGGATTTTGTGTTAAAGGCTTGCTATGAGTTCTGAATTTATGAGAATTCTTATTCCTTAGCTCCGGTCATGATCTCTGGGTTTGGGTTGTGACAAAGTTAGTATCAAAGCCTAGGTTTAGTATAGTTAGACCTAGGTTGTTAAAGTTTGAGTTTTCTTTGAAACTACTTTAACAATTAGGTTTGATTGTGTCTTTGAAAGTTTTCCTTGCTTTAGGATTTTGCGTAAGCTTTAGGATTTCTATTTTTGTTTGAATTATGTTTGTTTATGTTATTTTCAAAATGAGGAGGAGAGTGCGAGTCGCTCCATTAGTCGTTGAGGCCGAGGATGAGGAGTCCTACTAGGATGAGATTCTACCCTCTGAGTCACCAGTTAGACATAAAGGTAAAGGTAGAGGTAGAGGTATACCTAAAGGAGTGGTAGATCATTGTAGATAGAGAGAGCTACAAGATGAGGAACTTGCAGGCCAGGTTTTGAGGAAGCTGCTTTTGCACTAGTAGTTCAGCAAGGTGCAGTAGCTATACCCCAAGCTATATCGCCTATGCAACCCTATATTAACAAGGAGTTCAGGGTATGTCCGACCTAGAGGTAGCTTTGTTTTACATTAGAGTCGATAGGATATCCTTTGATAGGACTCTAGACTTGCTCGATTTTCTTCACGTGATTGAGTCGATGACTCAAATTGTATACACTAAGGATCAGCGAATTTTGATTATTAAGTTGTCAATCGAGAGGCCAGTGTTGGACTGGTTTATTTAGGTGATTTAGCCCTATATGACTACATTGACGTGGGCTCAGTTTAGAGAGTAATTCATGAGATGATTCTACCTATAGCCAATGCGAATGAGTTACAGACTCTGATTGACGAATATTTCTAGAGGCGATAGATCGGTAGAGGATTACACTAGAGAGTTTCTTAGGTTCTCCAAATTTGTCGAAGACATGATGAGGGACCAACATTTCACTGTCACCATATATGTTATTGGACTGAGTTCTACATTTACAAAGATGCCTATTGTGGGCTTGACTCTTGAGTCAGTGATCGACCTAGCTAAGGAGATTGAGTTTAGGCTCATTAAGTAAATAGTTATGCTTGATTTTTACTAGATGAGAGGTACAAGAGTATGGGGATATTAAGATACTCCATATTCGATATTTCAGATAGGCTCCAAGAGTCAGCCTAGAGGATCTATTTAGTAGGGCTAGAGACCTTAGTAGAGAGTCTACAAGAGTAGTAGACATGGTCATAATAGGACCCATAGACCTGTTAGATTCGAATCAAGTGCTACTAACAGTAGTAGCAGATAGAGTTCTAGATACGGTAGCACAAGATCTATAGCCAGTGCCTGCCAGACATGTGGGAGAGCCCATTAGGGACCATCTTATATGCCTCCGGGGGCATGTTTTTGATGTGGACAGACATGAAATTTTGATAGATCATGTCCTTATTTTGGTTTTCAGCAGCAGTTTCCCTAATCATCTTCAGTTAGTATAGCTCTAGGTCAGTTTCAGCTGCCACCATTTTAGTACCTGAGCACTTCTTAGTTTATAGCCCAACAGGGGTAAGGCAGAGGGGCTAGAGGCAGCACTAGAGGATTTGGACAGGCTTCTACTAGCTAGTAAGGAGGCAGAGGCCAAGCCAGAGTCTTCACTTTCATGTAGTAGGATGCTTAGGCATCTAATACAGTGGTAGTAGGTACACTCTCAGTATGTTTTATTGATGCTAGAGTTTTATTTGATTTGGGTGCTACCCATTCTTTTGTGTCCATTATTTTTGCTTCAAAATTAGGTTGGCAAATTGCAAGGGTGGAAATTCTTTTATCAGTTGCCACATCTCTAAGTGATTTGTTAAACACTAACGTGATTCTTTGTGGGTGTCATGTGTTGGTAGAAGGCAGAGAGCTACCTATAGACTTGGTATTATTGGATATAATGGACTTTGATGTAATCCTAGGTATGGACTGGCTGTCTCATCATCATGCTATTATGGATTATTATAGCAGGAGGTGATTTTTAACATTCTAGGTGAAAAGGAATTCAAGTTTGAGGGTGATAAGAGTTCAGCAACTTAAAATCTTATTTCTACTATTACGACAACGAAGATGCTAAGAAAAGGGTATCAGGGATACTTGGCATTGGTTAGGGACACTATAGTAAAATTGATATCCATTTTAGATGTTCATGTAGCATGTGAGTTTTTATATATTTTCCCTGATGAATTACCGGGTTTACCAGCTTATAGGGAGATTAAATTTTGCATTAATATGGTTTTAGGAATAGCTTTTATCTCTATGCCGCCTTATAGGATGGCTCCTGTAGAGTTGAAAGAGTTAAAGGAGTAGTTGCAAGGGTTGCTGAACATAGGTTTCATAAGACCCACTACTTCACTTAGGGGTGCACTAGTCCTGTTTGTGAAGAAAAAGGATGGTATTGTAAGACAGTGCATTGATTATAGAGAATTGAACAAAGTGATTATTAAGAACAAGTATCCTCTTTTGAGTATAGATGATTTTTTTGATCAGCTTCAAGGTGCACAGTTCTTTTCTAAGATTGACTTGAGGTGGGCTATCATCAGTTACGGATCAGTGAAGTTAATGTTCCTAAAATGGCATTTCATATTAGATATAGCCATTAGGATTTTATGGTGATGTCCTTCAAATTAACCAATGCACTAGTAGCCTTAATGGATTTTATGAATAGGGTGTTCAGACCATTTTTGGATTAGTTTGTGATTGTTGACTACAGCTCTAGTGTTGACTTTACCCAGTGGAGTAGACAAGTTCATTATGTACTGTGATGCTTCCAAAGTTGGCCTAGGTTATGTGTTGATGTAGAATAGAAGGGTAGTGGCTTATGCTTCCAAGCAGTTGAAGAACCAAGAGCATAACTATCTTACTCATGACCTAGAGATGGCCGCTATAATCTTTGCTCTTAGTATTTGGAGGCATTATCTATATAGGTAACATGCAAAATCTACATTAACCATAAGAGTCTAAAGTATATCTTTTAGTAGAGAGATTTGAATCTCAGATAGAGAAAATGGCTGGAACTTCTAAAGGATTATGACAGTGATATCTTATACCATCCAGGCAAGACTAATGTGGTAGTAGATGCCTTGACTAAGAAGTACTTAAGTAGTCTTACTCACATCAGTGTGGATAGGAGACCGTTGATCCAAATGATGCACAAGTTAGTGGATCAAGGGTTGGTGATGAAGATAACAAGGTCAGGAAGATTATTAGCTCAGTTCAGAGTTAGATTAGTATTGAGGGATAGGATTAAAGCAACTTAGAGTCGAGATCCTAATTTGGTTGAGCTTGTAGCGAAAGTTCACGATAGGAAGTTCACTAATTTTAATCTCGATGATGAAGGTGTGCTATGGATCAATTAGAGATTATATGTTCCTAGTGTAAATAATTTAAAAGAAGAGATATTAGAAGAGGCTCATTTTTCTAGCTACAATGTACATCCTAGTTCCACAAAGATGTACCATAATATTAAGGATATTTATTAGTGGGATGGAATAAAAAAGGGTGTAGCTAAGTTTGTTTCCAAGTGCTTGACTTGTCAACAAATGAAAGTAGAGCATTAGAATCCTTCTAGAAAGATTCAATCTCTTCCGATCCTTGAGTGGAAATGGGAGAGAGTCACTATGGATTTTGTGACAAGGTTACCTCATTCAAAGGATGGATATGATTCCATCTACGTGTTAGTGGATAGGTTAACTAAGTCAGCTCACTTTCTGTTAGTTAAAGCTATTTTTTCAATAGCTAAATTAGCTAGGCTATACATTAAGAATATTATGTTTCTTTATAAGGTGCCTGTTTCTATTATTTCTAATAGAGGTTCAGTGTTTGCCTCTTAATTTTGGCAGAAGTTGCAAGAAGCGATGGGTACCAGGCTTGATTTAAGTACTACTTTTCATCTTGAGACAGATGGTCAATCTGAGAGAATAATTCAAACACTTGAAGATATGTTGAGAATGTGTGTAATGGATCTTAGAGGCAGTTAGGATGATCATCTACCATTGGTAGAGTTTGCATATAATAATAGCTATTATAGTAGTATTGAGATGGCACTATATAAAGCTTTATATGGAAGAAATTATAGATCTCCTCTGTGTTGGAATGAAGTTAGAGAAAGAGAATTAACTGGACCAAAAATTATCTAGGATGCATCCGAGAAGGTTGCTTTGATAAAAAAGAGATTGGAAACAATAACTAATAGGTAAAAGAGTTATGCATAATCAAAGCACAAGGATGTGGAATTTTAAATTGGGGATTATGTATTCTTAAATGTGTCACTAATGAAGGGTGTTATAAGATTTGGCAAGAAGGGAAAGTTAACATCGAGATACTTAAGACCTTTTGAGATTTTGGAGAGAGTTGGTATGGTTGCATAGCGGTTGGCTTTGCCTTCGAATTTGTCTCAAGTGCATCCAGTGTTTCATGTTTTGATGCTTAGGAAGTATATTTTAAATCCATCATACGTTTTACAACCCTAGAGTGTAGAAGTGAATGAAAATCTGATGTATGAGGAAGAACCAGTTGCCATTATTAACTATTAAGTTCGACAGTTGCATTCTAAGCAAATTATAATGGTTAAAGTCTTGTGGAGGACCAAAAATGTGGAAGAGCACACGTGGGAGACTGAGGCAAAGATGCATGTGGCATATCTGTAGATGGTGGGGTTTAGTACGCATCTAAGATTTTAGCAACTGTGATATTGTTTAAGCTAAAGGCTCTAAAGAACACACTACTATATAACAAAAATATAGCGTGGTGATGAAGAGTATCCACTGAGGGTAATAATTGGGATAAATCGAAAGTGGTGGTACTCAATTCTCTAAAAGAAAGCTAGCACCACAACTACCTAGAAGAAGAGATTATTTGATGGATGCAATATTGATTTGCTCTTAAGTGTGATGTAAATCACCATTGTTTTTTGAATAGATCTTCAATGCTTGATATTCTCTTTCCAAAAGGTCTACTACTTCTTTTTAAAAAGAACAACATGCCAAAAAGAAATTTTTTTAGATCTTCTCTACTTCGTAAAAGATCATTTTAAAGTTTAAAGCTTCATCTCCTTCCAAAAAAGAAAAGAAGAGGTCATCCCCATAGGAGAGTTGAGCTGGGTTTATATAGAAAACCCTAGCTAAAGGTCACGTATCTTACTATGACTTCTCCCATTCACAGAGATAAAATTTTGGTTTAATAAGGACTTTTAATTTCCTAAAAAAATTTAGATAAATCCTAGAAAAGGGATTTATCACATCATTTGACCAACTAAAAAATCAAAAAATAAATTTTTTATTTATTGAAAACCCAAAAAAAAAACACAGACTGAACATGATCAGAATAGCATAATCCTTATCATAATTGTATAATTCCTATTAGAATTATGTAATTCCGATCAAAATTTCATAATTTCGATTAGTTTTATGTAATTTAAATTTTGATAAAAATTATGTAATTTCAATCAGAATTACATAATTCCATTTTTTTCACTTTTAATTGTTGAAAGACTCCTAAAAGAAATAAAATTTTACAAATTAAGTCCTTTAAAAAATCAATTAAGTTCTTTTAAAAATGTATTTAGGCTTTTTAAGGTTTCAAACTTCAAGTGTTGAAGATTTATTTATAATATTTTTATCATTGGAGTCCTCTGTCACATCTGTACTCCATCATCCTAAAATTGGGTGCTTACAGTTGCCCCCCTTTGTTGGTATTTACTTGAAAAATTATAGCAAAGCAAATAAGCACACAATTTCTTAAAAATAAAAAGTTTAGATACTTACTTGTGCACCTTAAGGCTTTTGCCTATAAGTGATCGTCGGTTCACGATGAATGCTTATGTTGATATGTAACACCAAGCAGAATGGTAAAGCCACTATATAGAATTTAGCAAATTTTACTATAATCCTTGTGAGACATCTAGTGAAAAATGATTTAAGAATATGCTATACCTACTATAGAACATCTAGCGATGAGATTTAAAAATGCACTATACATCAGACTTATAGTGTTGATTTGAAAATACACTATACTCGAATATATAATGTTGATTTGAAAATACACTATACTTGGACGTATAGTGTTGATTTGAAAAGACACTATACTTGGACATATAATATTGATTTGAAAATACACTATACTTGGATGTATAATGTGGATTTGAAAAGACACTATACTTGGACGTATTGAAAATGCACTATATTCAAATGTATAGTGTTGATTTGAAAATACACTAGACTTGGACATATAGTGTTGATTTGAAAATGTACTATACTCGAACGTATAGTGTTGATTTGAAAATACACTATACTTGGACGTATAGTGCTGATTTGAAAATGCACTATACTCGAATGTATAGTGTTGATTTGAAAATACACTATACTCATAAGTATAGTGTTGTTTTGAAAATACACTATACTCGGACATGTAGTGTTGATTTGAAAATGCACTATACTCGGATGTATAATGTTGCCAAATGTGGTATTTTGGTGAACATGTGTATCATTAGCACATGGGACCTTCCAGGAGGCATGTTCCTTATTCTATTCCCTCTTCAATGTTGTGGATTTGCAACATGACTGGTCTTGAGCTTAGAGTAGCTCTTGAGGGATATGAGGCTTTGAATTTGATCGAGCACTCTCATCTTTATCAGGAGTATATTCGGGAGAATCTCCTAGAGCAGGTTCTTACAGACTTAGCTGAGGTATGCTTTCTATCACTATTTTACTTCATCTCTTTCATCAATACAGATGATATTGGCTCCTTATGTACAGGTTGAAGAAGCCACTAATGTTGCTATGGATGAGGAGACTAAAGGTGACACTAAAAGGACAGAGTAGGAGGTGGAGCATACTCAACACACTAAAGCTACTTAAGGTGACACTTCCTTGAGTACTATTTTGGGCTATATTCCACTACTTGATAAGTCCATGTACTACTAGGCTCCTGTGGCATAGACTCCCATTGAGCAGCACATGTATTTTAATGTAGCTCAGATTCCTAGCTTTTTTCCTCCTGATGCTTCACTTGTAAGTGCAATTTTCATTTTCAATCCTATACAGACTAACATTTGTTGCTAAATTACTAAAATTTATTTTACAGGTCCTTCAAACATAGGCATAGTATTTGTATGGACTCGCCTCATCCCAAAAACTATTTACCATACAAATCGCAGATAATTGGAGATTTAGTATTTACAATAAGTATGCAAATGTATGCATGTTATGTATGATATGCATGATTCTAACTATTCCTAATGCAATAGATTTATGCTAAGGATTTAAAGTGTGAGAACGAGAGGCTTCGCTGATAGCTTGCTGGTCTAAGTTTTGATAATCATGGCATTAGGACCTCTATGCCACATATCAAAGCAACGATCCAGTTAGAGGGTGGAGTCCTTGGCCAGACTATGGAGCTTAAGATGATTGATCTTTTTATTTTTAGTACTTGTACTTACATGACTGTACTCTGACTTCCTTCTACACTTTGAACTGCTTTACTTTTTTTTGAATGGATTATGGACTTTTCTTTTTGGATCAAACTCTAAAAAATTTATTTATTTATTTTTTAATCCCAATAAGAAATCTAGATTTTCAATTGGAAATCTAGGAATCTGATCGAAATTTTGGATTTTCGATCGAAAATTAAGCTCTGGTTCTTTAATCTTTTCCATTCTAATAACTGGTTTGAATTCAATACAAAAAACATTGGGTAAAGAAAATCCTAATCCCATCCAGATTTAGCCTTTATGCATATATAAAGGGCTTATAAGAGGATTGTGTTCCATTCTTCTCTTTTATTTACTTTCATCATGATACAAACCACCCTTCATTTGATGAAGAAATTTCTTAAAACCTTTAAGGGAGACAATTGGAATATATTGCTACCCTTCCATGCCAAATCCTTGAAATCCTTTCAACGTCTAAAAATAGATAACAAATTTATACATGTTGTTGCCACCTTCTAGGATGTTAAGGACCACATGTTCAGACTCAATGGACAAGAGTTGTGTCCATTAATTGAAGAGTTTGGAGTTATTCTTAAATGTTCATTGGACTTAATTACTGTGATTGCTCTCCCTGATCTTGAGATGTAGTTTCCTACTAAACTAGTGGCATTCTTTGATATGCCCCCAGTTGGCATTTACATGTACACATATAACCCTAGGACTATCAATCTTTCTTCTCTAATTACTTCTTATGGGACTAGGGACAAGAACATTATTGCCTAGATTAGAACCGTCTCCTTCTGCTTATATGCCTAATTTATGCTAGTGGCTTCTTATAGAGATGCTAACACAAGAATTATTAGCATTTTAAAATAAGTGGAAGTTGGAGCTAACCCTATGCCTGTTGTATTTACTGAAACTATCATCGAGTTAGATAATTTTAAGACTCAAAATCATCTCTTAGGCAGTTTACTTCTCCTTCTGGTATGTAACTAAAACTACCTTTTTTTTACCTCATGCCTTAATTTTTACCTAAGCCACCCTTTTGGGTTTTCAATTTAGAAGACTTGCTCTAACTTTTGCCTAAATTGCCCTTTTGGGTTTTTAACTTACCGGGCTTGGTTTGTTTTAAGAAACTGAATTTACTTAATGCCCGTACTAATATTTTGACCTATAAACCTCATTAGCTATAGTTTTGCACATTGAAGATGAAGATAAGCACACTATAGACCAATGGATTGATTGGTTGAAAGATATTGTAGATTATGAGATTATATGGATATGTCCTTGGTAGAGATTGAAGTTTATGACCATCAAATTATATGATCAATGTGTTCTTACTCTTGGATTGCGCTGCTCTACATTCTTTTCTCCTTCACGCCTTTGTCATTAATATGGTTGCCCATAATTCATCATTACTATTCTGACTAACTTTGAAGGATTTCCCTTGAGATAAGATTTTCTAAACAAAGTGAAAAACCTGTGGCCTTACAGAGCATTAGAGCGGAACATGCACTTGAATGCTAATATGACTACTGATGACAATTATAAGGCTTAGGTTATCATGCAAGCTATAGAGCCATCAGGATTTGCTAAGTATAAGAGGACTTAAGTATTACTGGATGAGTCATAAAAGAAGAAACAAAAACATAACTAGAATAGTGATCTCATAGGTTTGGTTTTTTAGGCTCTCATGTTTTATTTTTCCTTTAAGTCCTTATGCTTTATAATAAAGATAGAATATGCAATATTCAAATAAAAATTCCATTTCAATTTGATTCATTAATTGGGGCTAAAATGAGTACATTTGTTACATCATATGACATAACTCTTGTTATCAGCTAGTCCTTTCGATTTTTCTAACTGACTATTTTTCTCTCACTTTATTTCTTTAATTTTGCCTAATTAGCTCTTTATGGGTTTTCTAATTAGTGGGAACATTTTTATTATTATTCCCTAATTTTTGCTTGCCAGCCCTTTATGGGTTTTCTAAACAGTGAGAATGTCCTAAATTTTATTTGACGAGCCTTTTCAAGTTTTCTAGTTAGTGGACTTTATTTCTTTATACTACTTTTTTTACAGGTAGTACTTCTTGAGATGATCTAGAGTAATTGGCTCTGTGAACTCTTTCTCCTTAACATCCGATATCTTAACAGCTCCCTTAGGTAGAACCGTCTTGACTAAATACGGTCCTTCCTATTTTGGCATGAATTTTCCTATTGAATCAAACATTGTTACCCTTGACTGCTTTAGTACTATATCCCTAGCCTTTATCTTTTAAGGTTTAACTTTCTTATTAAAGGCTCTCGTTATCCTTCCTTATAAATTTAAGTGTGAAATAAAGCGTCTATCCTTTTCTCATCTAAAGATGCGAGGTGGTCGAATCTCTTTTGTATCCATTCACTCTCAAAGGTTTTTGCTTCCATAACAACCCTCAAAGATTTGATTTCTATCTCTATAGGTAAAACTGCTTCACAACCATATACTAATGAGAATAGTGTTTGTCTTATAGTAGTGTGTGTCATAGTTCTATATCCCCATAAGGCAAAATGGAGATACTTAGACCAATCTTTGTATGTTTTCACCATTTTATAGAGGATTCTCTTCACATTCTTATTAGCTGCTTCAACTACACCATTAGTCTAAGGTCGATAAAGTGAGGATTTATGATGTACAATATTATATCTTTGCAACAACTTAGCTATCTCTGCCTGAAACTGAACACCATTATCCATCACAACATGATGTGGGATCATATATTTGCAAATAAGATTCTTCTCAATAAACTTTGCCATCTATCTGGCCTTTAAAGTACTAAAGGATTATGCTTCTATCCATCTAGAGAAATATTTAATTGCCACTACTATAAATTTATGTCCATTTGAGGTAGTTGGTCTTATCTCTCCTATTATATTTATCCCATATGCTGTAAAGGGCCATAGAGATGTCAAACTATTTAACACTGTAGGGGGAGATTATTGAGATTCCCATCTATCTAGCACTATTGACATTATCTCACTATTTAGATACAATCTTTTTCCATACTTATCCAATAGTACCCTTATCAAATTTTTTTCTTTACAAGAATCATCCCATTCATGTGAGATCCACAAACTCCTGCATGAATCTCTCTCATCACTTGTTCTGCTTCATCCTTCTTGAGACATCTCAGCTGCGTTCCATTCAACATTCTTTTGTATAATACCCTATCATGACTTGCATAATGGCATGCAAGAACACGAAGAACATATTTTTCTTTTAAGGCCACTTCATCTGGATACTTCCTTTCCTTAATGAATCTCTGGATGTTATAAAACCATGGCTTTTCTTTTGCCCCTATTTAAATACTTATAACTTGTTCTCCACCATAACATGGAGCTTTCATTTTCATTATTACCAAAGGCTTCATCATTAACCTAGTCAATTTATCCCACATTGAAGAAAGTGCCGCCATTGGATTTTTATCTTTTGGTAAATGTATGAAGAGACATTTAGTAAAATTTCTCATTAATGTCTTTAAATAGCAAATGTAAGGTTTTAACCTCTCTTCTTTCACTTCCCACTCTTTGTTAGCCTAATTAATAACTACTAAGGAATCTCTATAAACTAGTAGGTCTTTAGCTCCAACCGCTAGAGCTGCTTCTACCTTATAGATACATGCCTCATATTCAGCCATGTTTTTTGTAACTTTGATGTCTAATTTCTTAGCCATTGGGATGGTTTCTCCTCTTAGTGTGACAATAATTACTCCTAATCCTGCTCCTCTATTATTCATAGCTCCATCAAAATAAAGCTTCCATTCATGTTGTTCTATTACTGCTAAGTTCTCATATAAAAACTCTAAATTCCATTGCTCATTTCCTTTGACTGCATTTTGTGCTAGGAATTCTGCTACTACTCTTCCTTTAATGACCTTGGTAGTGATGTACTCTATATCAAACTCAGTCAAAAATACTAACCATCAAGACATCTTTCTAGTTAAAGTTGGTGCTTGAAATAAGTACCTTAAAGGATTTATCTTTGAAATGACTTGTACTTTATAAGACTGAATGCCTTTGCTTCTTTATAGCCTATATCATAATCAAACATGTCTTCTCCACAAGATTATATTTTTCTTCATATGGCAGGAAACTAAGAGAGTGCATTGTATGCTGTACCTCTGATGGTCCTTTTTGCACTAACATTACCTTATTGCCTTTTCTTCTAAAGCCAAATATAAGATTAAGGGTTTACTTTGTCTTAGTGGTTTTAACATAGGTGGATTAGTAAGATATTCTTTAATCTTATCAAAGGCTTTCTAACATTCTTCATTCCATTCCACCGGTTGATTCTTCCTTAAGAGCTTAAAGATTGGATCAGAAACCATAATAAGTTTTGTAACAAACCTACTAATGTACTATAGTTTCCCAATAAACCCTTGTACTTCTTTCTCTATTTTTTAGTATTGGCATCTCCTGAATGGCTTTGATCTTGTTTGGATCGACTTCTATTCCTCTATTACTAACTATGGGCCCAACAACTTTCTAAAAGTAACCCCAAGGACGCATTTCTTCAGATTAAGCCTTAGGTTGCATCTTTTTATTCTTGCAAAAAATGTATCTAAAGCCTCAGAATGTCCTTCTCTTGTTTATGACTTAACCATCATGTCATCAACATACACTTCCACTTCTTTATGCATAATATCATAAAACATAGTGGTTGTTGCTCTTTGATAGGTTATGCCTGTGTTCTTTAATTCGAAGGGCATCACTTTATATCAACATGTCCCCTATTTCATGGCAAAAGTAGTTTTGATCTTTTCCATAACTACCATCATTATCTAATTATAACCTAAAAACCCATCCATGAAAGAGTACATTGCACTAGATGTTGCACTATCAATAATCACATTAATATGAGGTAAAGGAAAGTCATCCTTTGGGCATGCTTTATTTAGATCTCTAAAATCTACACACATTTGATTTTTTCCATCTTTCTTAGGAAGTGGTACTATGTTTGCCAACCATTTAGGGTGTTAGTGATATGCACTAGGTCAATCATTTGTGATTATGTATTGACTTTCTTATTTTATTAATAAAGAGGTATTATATTATCATTTGATTTTATGATAATTACATGAATGGTTAATTCTTACTAAGGCCATCAAGTATGTGACTTGATAGTAAAACCCTTAGATTAAAATAAGAGTTCTATTCTAATTATCCCTAGCCATTTATTCATTATATGAATATTAAAATATTAAGGCTAGTATGATGTTGATTGATGGTTATGTTTTACTAATCATAAATATGAGATATTAAGTCAACTCATAGGTACATGATGAGAGATCATGTACTGGATTAACCCACTATGAGAATACTACATAGATTATTATCATAAGTATTTCTTATCACAGTAATTTTATTTCGGTCCTTTGACCTTGAAATCATCATGGATTTCTACATAGCTATTTTATGTTTTGACACATTCTAATATTGTCTTTAACCGGATGATTAAAAGAATGTTATTGGATATAAAATTAGTTATGTGAGGAATGTGAGTGATTTAGAAGGAATTTATCCCTCATTAATATGAGAAAGATATTTAAAGGCCCCTTGATGAGATAGACTGAATGAAAATGCATGGCCATGCTGAAATGAATTGATAAAGAGTTATCATTTTCAGTCTACTTGGAATCAAGTCATAATATTGAACTATATAAGGATGACATTCTATGCCTTATGTTCAATTAAGATATCATGTGATAAAGGGACAATAAAATTCACTGTAATTAGGTTATGTCGGATTATTGACTTCACATGACTTGGGTAGTCATAATGTCTTGCTAGAGGCCACTTATGACTTATAGGCCTAAATAGAGATTTAGGCCCACTGCTAATGTTATGTGAACCTATAGGGTCACACACTTAGAACAAGCCCAAAACGGAAATGGGTTTAATAAGCCCAAAATAAACTCTGTGGAAATAAATAATTAAAGTGTTTTATTTATTTATTTATTTGTTTATTTATTTAAGATAAATGTTATTTTAAATAAATAAATAAGATATTATTTTTGATTTGTTTTTAAACAAAATCAGAATATAATAAATGGAAAATTACCAAAAGGTTATTGGTAAGTGAAATCCTAACTTGGAGTCTATAAATATGTTATATTCTCTAGGGCTTCACACACTTGTTTTTGCCTCCAAATTAGTTTTCTTTCCTCTTAGAAAGCAAAGACAGAGTTTTTCCTTTTGTTCTTGATTTGTGAGACAGTCAAGAGGTTGCTAGCACACACACTCAAATTAGTTTTGTGAAGGGCTGTTCGTGTGGATACCTATAGAGGATGCATCCTTTTGGAGACGTCTTGATCCGAACAACCAAGCCAAAAAAAAAGCTCGAGGTAAGGTGTCACCGGTGTGAACCTCCTCTCATCCTTCCAGAGAATCTTGCCTCTTCTACGTTTTGGTAAGATTTTAAAAACCCTAGATTTAATCAATTAGTCGAATTAAATGGATCCTGGCTTAGGAACGTGATAAAATTTTAATTTTTCCACTGCGTTTGCATCACGGATCCCAACAGTGGTATCAGAGCCACTTGTAATTCAATTAATTGATTCTGTGTATATGTGATATATGTTAGGGTTTAAGATTCGTTTTGAAAAGGGTTTCAAAATTATCAAAAGGGGTTTTGATTTGTTTTGTGACAATTCTGGGTGATCTATTTGAAAACGAAATTAAACATTAATTTGATTAATGTTTGTAATGGTTTAATGTGATTAAACTAAAAGCAGGCTTTGATTTTATGAATTAAGAATGCTGTTTCATGAAAACGAATTTTGTATGATGTTTTTATGAAAAACGAATTAAGAATAATGTTTTGATTAATATGATTAATTGAAGCAGCTTATTTGTTTCCTATTTTAATTAGAAAAACATTTTCTATTTGATTAGGAAAATCATTTTTAATTAAATCTGAAACAGAAATTCTATTTTGAAAAACCTAATCACTTAAGGATTTAAATCTATTATGTATTCTGTTTTGATTAATAAGATTAATTGAAGCAGCTTATTTGTTTCCTATTTTAATTAGAAAAACGTTTTCTATTTGATTAGGAAAATCGTTTTTAATTAAATCTGAAACAGAAATTTTATGATTATGCAGATTATGTGTTAAGGGCAATCTGTTTAAATGTTAAACAGATTATGCAGAATGGATATGTTTTCTATAGATTCGTTCAAGCTGTAATTTTGATTACATAAATTAGGGTTTTCTTAATGGATGCATATGTTTTAATAAAAAAAAAAAAATTTGATATGTTTTGAACGGATTTTTCAGACTGTAAAATGTTTACAAAAAGTGATGTTTTTAAGCAACAAACTGATTTAGTAATATGATTACGAAAATTGGTTAATTGCTTCCTTGACGCAAATAAGGGTTTTAAGGTGGCTGTTTTAAGTAAGCGTTTTTGTCTATTTTGAACAATTTGATTTTATAGTAATTTGATTACAAAAATTCATTAATGTTCAGAAATTTGAAAGGCAACTCACCGAAGAGCTAAGGTAAAGTGTTTACCGTCACCTGGGGCCCGGACCCCACCAGGGGCACTACCCCTTGGACCCCGCCAAGGGGTGATGCCCCTTGGAACCCCACTAGGGGCGCTGCCCCTTGACCCCAAAAGAATTGTCACATTAGTTTATTTTAACATAATAATTGGATTTAATAACTAAATAGATTATTATGTTATACATGTTTGTTGTTTTATGCATGGTGCATAGCATGGCCCTTAGACCAATGTGATTGGATTTTATTTTTATGGGTTGTAATTTTAAATACGGCCTGCGAGTCATTTTTGTTTTATTTTGTTTTGTTGTATTTATTTTATTAGAATAGTGTAGAATAAATTACAACAATTTTTGTAAATCAAGACCCATGGTGCAATTCAAGTTGGAGGCCCAGGATGGAGATCCAATGTGGGAACCAAAAAGGAGATCCATGGTAGAAGATAGAGATCCAAGTTGGAGGCTTAATTTGTAATTGTAAAATTACCTAGGTTTGACCATTGATCTTCATATTGGCTTATGAAGATCAACTTAGATTTGGGCCATGCTATGTCACATTTATTTATTTGTTGTTATGTATGCGATGCCATGTATGTGATGCCATATGATACCATGCAATACAACATAACAATAACTGAATACGATTAAATAAAGATGAACCCTCATTTAATATTAAGTCATTATAATGCCTTCCATAAGTTCAACACTTGTCAAGCCTTAGATTATTATATATGAGCCTGCCAAAGCAGGGTGTATAAATTTATCTGGGGAAGGCAAGTTGGATAATGGTACTATCCAAACATTTGATATGGTTTGACTTAACTAGGTTATCAAAATTGTTTTGGACCTAGGACATTAGATGGGATTTTTAGCCATGACATGTGATGTCAAATCCCATACCATCCAAGAGTTACATGAGATGTAATTGATAAGAGTTGTCTACCTAAATAACCATATTTTAGGTCATGAGCCAAAGCTCACTTAGAGTATGGTGAAATATGGATCTTGGCCCACTAAAATTTCTAAAATTAACTTAGAGGGTTATTGATTTGAGTAAATTTAGTGGGAGTTTTTTTTATTATGCCTTATACATATTTAATAAAATACTGAATGGACTTTGCATATATTTGTTGTAGATAATGACTTCAAACACTACACCTACCTTGTCGCTACGATCGATCCTTGAGAAGGATAAGCTCAATGGGACTAATTTTCTTGACTGGTATAGAAACCTAAGAATTGTTCTTAGGCATGAGAGAAAGGAATACATCCTTGATCAACCCATCCCTGAGGGACCAGCTGCCAATGCTCTTAGAGCACAAAGGGATGCTTATACCAAGCATCTCAATGATTCTACTAATGTCACTTGTGTCATGCTTGGATGTATGGAATCTAAGCTACAAAAGCAACTAATGGAAATGGAGGCTTATACTATGATAGGCCATCTCAAGGAAATGTTCTAAGAGAAAGCCAGAATTGAAAGGTTCAATACCATCAGGGCATTGCTTTCCTGCAAGTCGACTACTGGCGGCTCTGTCAGTCCTCATGTTCTCAAGATGAAGGGTCATCTTGATCACTTGGACAAGCTTGGTCTCAAGATTGAACAAGAACTGGCTGTGGATATTATTCTCCAATCTTTTCCTGAAGCTTATGATAGCTTCATTATGAATTTCAATATACATAGTATGGAGAAGACTATTTCAGAGTTGCATGGGATGCTGAAAACCGCTGAAAAGAACATCAAGAGTAACACCAAGGATGTTCTCATGTCAATAAGGGAAAGGGGATGAAAAGGGTTGGAAAGGGCAAGGGCAAGGTCTTTAAAGGCTTTCAGAAGCCCAAGCCAAAGCCCAAGCCCAAATCCAAAGCTGAACCCAAAGCAAAGGAAGGAATCTGTTTTTTCTGTAATGAGCCAGGCCATTGGAAAAGAAATTGTAGGCTCTATTTGGATGATCTGAAGAAGAAAAAGGGTGGTGAGACTACCTCTTCAGGTATTCATGTTATAGAATTAAATTTATCTGCTTCTGCTTTTGATTCTTGGGTATTAGATACTGGATCAGGATCTCACATTTGTACAAATGTGTAGGGTCTAAAAAGGAGTAGATCATTGGCAAGAGGCGAAGTGTACCTACGAGTTGGCAATGGAGCAAGAGTTGCTGCTTTAGCTATAGGAACTTATGAGTTACCTTTGCCTAGTGGACTTATTTTATCTTTAGAAAGTTATTATTATGTACCTACTTTGTGTAGGAATATTATTTCTGTTTCTTGTTTGGACAAGAAAGGATTTGAATTTATTATTAAGAATAATAAATGCAGTATTTATCACGATAACATTTTCTATGGATATGCTCCATGCACTAGTGGACTCTATGTTTTAGATTCCGAAGACACTAATGAAATGCCAATTTATAACGTTGATACAAAGAAGTCTAAATCTAATGATTTAAACTTGACCTACCTTTGGCATTGTCGTTTAGGCCATATAAATGAGAAACACATTTCAAAGCTACACTAAAATGGGCTTTTAAATTCATTTGATTATGAATCATTTGATACATGTGAATCTTATTTACTTGGAAAAATGACTAAAACACCTTTTACTGGACAAAGTGAGAGGGCTAATGACTTATTGGGCCTAATACATTCTGATGTATGTGAACCATTAAGCTCAACTGCTAGAGGAGGTTTTCAATACTTCATAACTTTCACAGATGATTTTAGTAGATATGGTTATCTCTATCTAATGAAACATAAATCTGAATCTTTTGAAAAGTTCAAAATTTTCAAGAATGAAGTACAAAATCAACTTGGTAAAAATATTAAAGCACTAAGATCTGATCGAGGTGGTGAATATTTAAACCAAGAATTTACAGATCATCTTAGAGATTATGGGATTGTTTCACAATTGACTCCTCCAGGTACACCATAATGGAATGGTGTGTTTGAACGTAGAAATCGAACTCTATTGGATATGGTTCGATCTATGATGAGTCAATATGATCTTCCAATCTCTTTTTGGGGATATGCTTTAGAAACTGCTGCATTCATTTTGAATAGAGTTCCATCAAAGGCAGTTGAAAAGACACCATATGAGAAATGGACTGGAAAAACTCCCAGTTTATCTTTTCTTAAGATTTGGGGCTGTGATGCTTTTTTGAAACGTCAAATCTCAGATAAACTAGCACTTAAATCTGACAAATGCCTTTTTGTTGGATATCCTAAAGAAACTAAAGGATATTACTTCTACAATGCATCTGAGAACAAAGTGTTTGTGTCTCGGAATGGTGTATTTTTGAAAAAGAGTTTATTTCCAAAGGAACCAGTGGGAGCACAGTGCAACTTGAAGAAATTCAAGGCCCACAAAATAGCATTGTACCTGATATGGAACCGTAGCTGAATCAACAAGAAGTTGTTGAGCCTACACAAGTACCAGCAAGGAGGTCTGATAGGACACGTCAAATCCCCATGAGATATGGATTTCTCATAACTAGTGATTATGATGTGTTAATTGTGGATCAAAATGAGCCCACATCCTATCAGGAGGCCATAAATAGTCCTGACTCTGAGAAATGGCTTGAAGCCATGAGATCAGAAATGCAATCCATGTATGATAATCAAGTATGGACCTTGATTGACCCAAATGATGGTTTAAAAACTATTGGGTGCAAATGGGTTTTCAAAAAGAAAATCGACATGGATGGCAATGTGCATACCTTTAAGGCAAGGCTAGTTGCAAAAGGTTTCAAACAAACACATGGTATAGACTATGATGAAACCTTTTCACCAGTGGCTATGCTAAAATCTATTCGAATTCTCCTTGCCATAGCTGCATACTATGATTATGAAATATGGCAAATGGATGTCGAAACAACATTTCTTAATGGAAATTTACTTGAGGATGTGTACATGACACAGCCAGAGGGTTTTGTTAGTCCTAAGAATTTTGGAAAGGTATGCAAGCTTCAAAGATCCATTTATGGATTGAAGCAAGCATCTCAGAGTTGGAATCTTCGTTTTGATGAAGCAGTCAAAGAATTTGGCTTCATTAAAAATGATGATGAACCTTGTGTATATAAGAAAGTTAGTGGGAGTGCTATTGTGTTTTTAGTGTTGTATGTGGATGACATACTACTCATTGGAAATGATATCCCTATTTTACAAAATGTTAAATCATGGTTAGGGAATTGTTTCTCAATGAAAGACTTAGGTGAAGCTGCTTATATATTAGGCATCAATATCTATAGAGATAGATCTAAAAGGCTTATTGCCCTAAGTCAAAGCACTTATATTGATAAGGTATTGAACAGGTTTAATATGCAAGATTCCAAGAGAGGATTCTTGCCAATGTCACATGGCATTAGTCTCAGCAAGACTCAGTGTCCTATGACACAAGATGAGCGAGACCGCATGAGTAAGAGTCCATATGCTTCTGCTATTGGATCTATCACGTATGCAATGTTATGTACTCGACCTGATGTTTTATATGCCTTAAGCACAACGAGCAAATACCAATCAGACCCAGGTGAAAGTCATTGGACAATAGTTAAAAATATCCTTAAGTACTTGAGAAGAACTAAGGATGCATTTTTACTGTATGGTGGTCAGGAAGATGAGCTAGTTGTAAATGGTTACACAGATGCCAGCTTCCAAACTGATAAGGATGATTTTTGATCACAGTCAGGATATGTGTTTTGTTTGAATGGAGGTGCAGTGAGCTAGAGGAGTTCCAAGCAAGACACTGTTGCTGATTCTACAACAGAAGTTGAGTACATAGCTGCCTTAGAAGCAGCTAAGGAAGCTGTTTGGATTAAGAAGTTCATAACTGGACTAGGTGTTGTTCCTAGTATATCAGATCCAGTGAACTTATATTGTGACAATAATGGAGCTATAGCCTAAGCTAAGGAGCCCAGATCACATTAGAGATCTAAACACATACTCAGGCGTTATCATCTTATTCGAGAAATTATTGAGAGAGGAGACGTCAAGATATGCAGAGTACCTACAAATGATAATGTTACTGATCCACTAACTAAGCCTCTTCCACAGCCTAAACATGAGAGTCATACTAGGTCCATGGGTATACGATACGATGTTGATTGGGCCTAGTGCAAGTGGGAGATTGTTAGTGATATGCACTAGGTCAATCATTTGTGATTATGTATTGACTTTCTTATTTTATTAATAAAGAGGTATTATATTATCATTTGATTTTATGATAATTACATGAATGGTTAATTCTTACTAAGGCCATCAAGTATGTGACTTGATAGTAAAACCCTTAGATTAAAATAAGAGTTCTATTCTAATTATCCCTAGCCATTTATTCATTATATGAATATTAAAGTATTAAGGCTAGTATGATGTTGACTGATGGTTATGTTTTACTAATCATAAATATGAGATATTAAGTCAACTCATAGGTACATGATAAGAGATCATGTACTGGATTGACCCACTATGAGAATACTACATAGATTATTGTCATAAGTATTTCTTATCACAGTAATTTTATTTCGGTCCTTTGACCTTGAAATCATCATGGATTTCTACATAGCTATTTTATGTTTTGACACATTCTAACATTGTCTTTAACCGGATGATTAAAAGAATGTTGTTGGATATAAAATTAGTTATGTGAGGAATGTGAGTGATTTAGAAGGAATTTATCCCTCATTAATATGAGAAAGATATCTAAAGGCCCCTTGATGAGATAGACTGAATGAAAATGCATGGCCATGCTGAAATGAATTGATAAAGAGTTATCATTTTCAGTCTACTTGGAATCAAGTCATAATATTGAACTATATAAGGATGACATGCTATGCCTTATGTTCAATTAAGATATCATGTGATAAAGGGACAATAAAATTCACTGTAATTAGGTTATGTCAGATTATTGACTTCACATGACTTGGGTAGTCATAATGTCTTGCTAAAGGCCACTTATGACTTGTAGGCCTAAATAGAGATTTAGGTCCACTACCAATGTTATGTGAACCTACAGGGTCACACACTTAGAACAAGCCCAAAACGGAAATGGGTTTAATAAGCCCAAAATAAACTCTGTGGAAATAAATAATTAAAGTGTTTTATTTATTTATTTATTTGTTTATTTATTTAAGATAAATGTTATTTTAAATAAATAAATAAGATATTATTTTTGATTTGTTTTTAAACAAAATCAGAATATAATAAATGGAAAATTACCAAAAGGTTATTGGTAAGTGAAATCCTAACTTGGAGTCTATAAATATGTTATATTCTCTAGGGTTTCACACACTTGTTTTTGCCTCCAAATTAGTTTTCTTTCCTCTTAGAAAACAAAGACAGAGTTTTTCCTTTTATTCTTGAGTTGTGAGACAGTCAAGAGGTTGCTAGCACACACACTCAAATTCGTTTTATGAAGGGCTGTTCATGTGGATACCTATAGAGGACGCATCCTTTTGGAGACGTCTTGATCTGAACAACCAAGCCAAAAAAAAAGCTCGAGGTAAGGTGTCACCGGTGTGAACCTCCCCTCATCCTTCCAGAGAATCTTGCCTCTTCTGCATTTTGGTAAGATTTTAAAAACCCTAGATTTAATCAATTAGTCGAATTACATGGATCCTGACTTGGGAACGTGACAAAATTTTAATTTTTCCACTGCGTTTGCATCACGGATCCCAACAGAGGGTACTCTACCACTTCCTAGAAAATTAGCTTAGATTTGCTTAGAAATTTCTTCCCTTATCTTTTTTGTCCACTCTAGTCGTAACTTACGAAGTTTTTACTTAATAGGTTTAGCTTTTAGATATATTGGAATGTGATGCTCTGCAATTTATCTATCTAAACTTGGCATATCCTTATAGGACCAAGCAAATACTACCTTTCTTTTTGTTAGTATTCTCTCAAAATTTTTCCTCTCTTCAGGAGTTAAATCATGTGATATAGAAATATGCTTTGGTTATTCATTTCTGCCCATGTTTAATGAATCTAATTGAATAGAATTAACATCAAACATGCATGAATGATCAATATTAAAATGCACAAGATCATCAAGATTAACATCACATAAATAAACTAAACCAGTGGTCATATCATCGACCACAAAAAAATAGAGTTTTTCATCATCAAATAGACCAGACGTTATTACATCAGATTCTTCATAAAAAAAATCACTAAAAATATTATTAATAATGATAGCTAAATCCTATAGTGGTTCTTTATTAGGTGGCAGATAAAGCAGCTCTTCAATGTCCTCAGTCCCCATCTTCTCTGCAACTTTCTTCATCAGCTTTTCTTTTTTATCTTGCACTAGAATCTCAACTATCTATTTCTTAAAGATCTCAAACCCAAGAATATTCACACCAACTACTTGGACAGGCTCATTTTCACCCAAGTAGAACTTCTTTTTTCTTTCTTTGACAAAGTTTTCCTTTAGTGATCCACATTCTTTAAGAGGTTATTCTTGTTGAAAAACCTTCTTCTAGCTCTTTTATTGCTAAATCCAACTCTTGTATAGCCTAATCCTCTTGTATCATCTTGGCTTTTAAAATATGAGAGTTATGGACTTCCCTGCTCATTCTTTCCCAGTCCTTGTCCGGGCTGATAATTAATCTTATTAATCATGATTATAACCCTTGGATCCATCTCATTTCCATCAGAGATCATGGCTATTTGGAAACTAAGAAGGGCAATTACCTACTTATGACTATCTATAATTGCAAACACAGTTTTGCTCATACTAGTATCTAAAGTCACAACTTCTTCATCAAGTAGGAATTTCACCTTTTGATGCACAATTGAAGGCACTCCTCCCAAAATATGATACCAAGGCCTACCCAAAAGTAAGGCATAGGTGACAGGGATGTCTAACATAGTAAATTTCACAATTGCTTATATAGGCTTGGTCTTTACAGGAGCTATATATGTTCTCTCTACATTCCTTATGTTATCATCATAAGCTCTGATTATAAGGTCTAATTTTGCTAAATCTTCCACCTTTACTCCTATATTAGGTAGGATCTAAAGTGGGCAAACATTAATTGTAGACCCATCATCCACCATCATATAATTAGTCTTTTCCCCTCTCATTTTAGTTGGAATGAACAAAGCTCTATTATGATTCCTTGCTTCTATAGGTAAATCCTCATTAGAGAAAGTAATAACACCATGATTTTTCTTTGTAACCTTGGCCACTAATGCCTCAGGGATTGTAGTAGTTTCAATGTTCATTTTAGCTAGAGCCTTAACTAGAGCCTTCATGTGGTTACTTGAATGCATCAAAAGCTCTTAAATGCTCACATTTTCTTCTGCCTTCTTAAGTTGTTCAAGAATCAAGTCATCACCATATTCATTTGGATCTTCTCCTTCAGTAACTTCTTCTCTCTCTATAATTTTCTTTATCGGTTTATAACCCTTACCACTTCTAGTAATATAACTAACTTCTAGATTATCAACCTATACATTGCAGCCTTTAGTGCCTTCTTTATTAGAATTGTACCAGATGTCAATAACCCTAATAGTTTGATCCTTCTTTCCATCTTTCCATACCTCAACCATGCATTTTTCTTTTCTTCCTGAAAGGCTTACATCATTAAAATCTTTACCCCATCCTCCAGGTGTAATTGACTTAATGGGAATATCATAGAAAGATGGTTTAGAATAAAACACCTTATAGTCAAATCTACCTGAAGGTTTACCCAATAGATCCTCAATGGAATCTTTAATGTCCTTAGCATCTTTGGGGGCATCAGGAGATTTTCTATTGGTTTGAAGGTTAAGATCCACAAAGGAGTTTAACACTTCTTCTTCATTAACTCCTGAATTGATCATCATGGTTGCTGGGGGCGGCATGTTTTGGAAATTTAAGAAAGGTTTTTTTTTGTGTTTAGGTTTGGGTTTGGATTTGATTTCTTAGGTCTATGATTTTTTCAGAGTCTATGAGGTTTTGAATTTCATGTTTAAGGTGCATGCAAGAGTTAGTAGAATGGCTAGCAAATTGGTGAAATTTGTAGTAACTATTTGGGTCAAAGTTAGGGAGATTCGGATTTAGTGGTTTAGAGAAGGTTAAGGGTCTAAGCATGCCCTTTTGGAACAAATGGTCTAAGACTTTCAATAAGAGTTAGATGAAATTTGAGAATCTCCTGGATTGTTGAATAGCATGGACTCCAATGACCCAAGTAGCATTTCCTTATTATGTGCCCCTAGTTACGTAGTTTCTTGCTTTAGTGCTTTTAGAAATCTTCTTTTTCTCACTTTTAATCTCCTCAGCTTACAACCCATTGTCATAAAGGTTTACAAATGTTTTAGGGTTCTTCATTGAAACCTCTCAAGTAAATTAGGTGACACATTTTAAAAAATCATCCTAACTTGATCCTTTTCAGCTAGCTTATTTTTCATTAATCCTACCTTATTTATGAATCTAGTTAGAAAATCCAAAAATGATTCATTAGGCTTATGCTTGGTCAATTCTAAATCCCTGATAGACACTTCAAGTTTGGTATTGTGGTTATATTATTTTAGAAAAGTAGTACATAATTCTCTCCAGTCAACTTGGATAGACTTCTTTAATCTATAACTTGGTAATTATAGCCATACCCTTTAAGGATAGTATAAATAACTTGGTAATTATAGACAAAGGAGCCTTAGTGGTGCTTATAGTAGTTGAATATTGACTAAGGTGGATCCCTGGGTCTCCAGTACCATCAAACTTATATAGCTATGGCATCTTGAACTTATCAGGCAACTTATATTCCTTAAATTGCATCATATCTCAAAGTCAAATGAATATCTGATGCCCTGTTCTATCATTAATTCTTCCATTTTCGACATCTTTTAAATAAGTGCTTTCATTTACTTAAATTCTAGCTCTTAAACTTGTTTAAGTGATTCCCTTTTTGCTTTTTCAACCATGTAGTTCTCAACATCCTCCAATTTCATTTCTACATCATGTACATTCCTAAAAGTATTTAAAGGTTGCCCCCTTTAACATTGTCATTGTTAATAGGTGGATTGGCCATAACTGGAGGTGCAACAACAAGTGGTGGTATTAATCCAGCCAGAGCTTGTCTTAGTTCATCTTGCATCATTGCTCTTATGTTATCCATCAATGCTCCTTTGATGTCCTCTAGGGTCTAGTTTCCTCCCTTTTGTTTTTCCATTTATTCTGCTTGTTTAGTTGGAGCTTGTGCAGCTTCTAGGTAGAGTGGATTGATAGGACTCCTTTTTAGTCTGATAAGGATCTCTTTTACAATTGTTTACAGACTTGAATTCATTCTCACTAGTTTGCAACCTTTTCATCTCCAAACACAGGAAAACCCAAATGAATCTATGATGGCTAAAAAACAAAATGTTAGTATGATACATTAAATGCATGTGTGCATATGTGCATGTATGTATGATGTACATGCTATGCAACAATTAATAAGTAACAATCAAGTGTATAATATCCTTCCAACCTTATTCCTCCCACACACGTATTCAATGGTGAGTCTTTTTTCCTAGGATTTTTTGTCTTGGCCTTAATATCAACAGGGGATATTAAGAATCGACATGCATGTCATGTCTTTCAAAGTAGTAAAAGCATAGAAACAACATGTTTAGGTATAAAAGTATAGCCTAATATTTATTAGTCTTGATGTGCTTCTAAAGTATGGGCTTGCCTAATGGCAACAAACACAAGCAATTTGGATAATCCTAAGGGAAGTTACTAAACCACTACATGAGTTTAGTCTAATGAAAAAGGTCAATGTTCCTTTAGCAAGATGTCCTCTTTTAAGACTTGAATTATAGGCCAAGGTTAGAGGGGCTCAGCATCCTTTACAAACTTAAGAGAAAACTACCCCCTTTTAAGCCTTGGGTCACAGACTTTAGTCAGATGAGCCTAGTATTCTCTCTTGAATTGAGTTAAGGCTAAGAGTGATGGTTAGCCAATCTACAATCCTAGGAAGCTAGTGGAATCAAAGGATCATAAACTAATGCCATTAGCTAGTAAGTACATGCAAGAATAAAATAATAATTAATAAAATAATTCTAAAGAACACAAGTAGAATCAATATCTCTTATCCCTAGTGTAGTCACCACTGTAGACAGTGGGGTTTAGCGCACGTCCAAAATTTTAGCAACTGTGACACTGTTTGAGCTCAGGGCTTTAAAGAACACAATATTGTATCATAAAGACATAGCATGGAGATGAGGAGTTTCCACCTAGGGTAATAACTAGGATAAATTAAATGCGGTGTGTTAGGCAATTTCTATAAGTGCATGGTTCGCAATAAGTAGTAAAGTTCGAGTATCGAGTATCGTTCCATGAGGAGAATGATACCAAGTACTAGCTATAATTTTATCTCCATAAACTAACAAAATATATTTATTTAAAATAGAAAAATATATTAACTAACAAAGATAAATGCTAAATCTAAAATAAAAATTCAATAATCAAAAGATAGAGTCTGGATTCGCTTCACTAGACACTTACTTGAATTATAGGATTTAATCTTAATTCAACGTGTTAATACAGTCAAGGATAAATTACTCAAATTACTTAAAGTCTCTATCGAGATCATTCAAGCATGTTAAAACTAATTACTGCCTATTTTCATGGTCAAGTAAGTTAATTATGACTCATTAAGTTCCATAGCAATTTAATACTCCTAAAATGATTCATCTGCTTTTGTGATCAAGGTTCCTAAGTTTTATAGGCCTATGAGCTAATAGATCATGCAACTTTCATTGTCTACTAATCTACCCAAAAGCATGCATTTAATTAAGCTTAAAATCAAATACAAGAACATATAAAAGCAAATAAAATTGACTGAATATTAACTACTTGAATTAAAGTATAAAAATCCAAACAAGTAGTAGTCTAGCTACACGAATCCAAACCTTGAGTAAATTAATTGCACATAATGAAAATAATCATAATCAAAGATATTCTAAACATGAGAGCAATTATGATTTAACATGATTGACTTGAAACTCTACTTCTTTTATGCTCAAAATATCTCTAAATGCTAATTTTGAATGAATCCTCCCTTGAATTGATGAATTGGTCCTTTTATATAGCCATCTCTTACCCCCCCACAACTTCCAATTCTAGAATATTCTCATTATGTAATCTTCCAATGTTGAAATCTTCTAAATCCATAATCCTGAATGAAAGAGAAAGATTTTTTATGAGTGCACACCCTAGCACATAGCCATGCACATGGGTGTGCATTAGGGCATTTATGTTAATTTTATGCGCACACCCTAGCACATGGCCATGCACATGGGTGTGCATTAGGGTGTGTACATTAATTTTTTGTGCACACCCTAGCGCATGGCCATGCACACAGGTGTGTACTATTCCAAATTTGTGCATGACTTGATACATGCCGTGTGGTGGGGTGTGTATAACTTCTTCATTGAACTTGACTTTAATCATGTTAGTGCACACCTTCTTGCATAGTCATGTGGTGAAGCGTGCATGATTCTTAATGCGCACACAATCATGTGCTAGCCTATGTATGTAGACTTTCCAGACACAGTCATGCACTACAGTTCATAAAATTGCAACAAAGAATTTAATTAGATACTATAATGCACTTAATTATTAAAAAAACATGAAAATGCATTATTTAAAATGAAAATTAAATAATATTATGCTAAATGCATGTAAAATTAATAATATTTAAATAAACTTATAAAAATATATTATAAAACAATAAAAATGCTTCTAAAATTATATGTATAAATGGCACATAACAAATTTCCCCACACTAAAATTTGCTTGTCCTCAAGCATAATACACAAGAACACTCATTAATGTAATAAACTTAGCACGTTAATAGACTTCTAAATGTCCATCTGCCACAATCTTAGTTTAATACAAAGCTTCTAAATTAAAATCAAACTAATAATTCAAAGTTAAAGACAAAAATTTTACCAAGTGAGGAGCAAAGTTAGCTATTGACTTACTGAAAACATGGAAATTGGTAATCAAGAAAAATGAAAGTAAATGATACTATTTTTTGTAACCTTAAGCCACCCTTTGATTCCATCACATAATAGATAACAATTTTTATTTTATTTTATTAGAGAGTGCGTTTTACGCTTCATCTCACTTTAATCTCTCTATTCTTCTCACTTTCAGTAATCCCTCGCCATTCTGGTATTATTAAGCGTGGATACTGTCAAATGAGTCCTTTTAATACTCATACTCAGATTAGAGCATTGGAGTAGATTTCAGAGCATAAAAATATAAAATTTATACACTGCTCTAAAGATAGTTTTTTTATAACTATTATAAGGTTATGTGTTAGTGTCGAGGTTAGAGCAAAAGATAACATCCAACTTTCACTTACAAACAGTTTTCTGAACTATCAATTTTCAAATTTAGTTATTCAAAAGTAAGTAAGCATTAGGTTCATTAGAATTTCAAGAGTCTTTAATCTTAAATTATCAACCTAACTTTAAAATTTACAAATAAAGCATTAACAAAAGATTATGAAACATGTAAATTTAAATCACATTCGATGCACTCTGCTCATCATAGTGATAAATTGTAAAAATTTAGTGTGTGAGTGTATACAATTATGCAACATATAATATATGATATGATACAGAGATGAAATCAAATGCAGAAAATATGTATTGTAATATATATTCTCTTCGAGTGTATACAATCATGGAACATGTAATATATGATATAATACAGAGATGAAATCAAATGCAGATAATATATACTACAATATATATTCTCTCCCCCATACTTAAACAAGTCAGTGTATGTAATGACTAATAAAGAAAAAGAAATAAATGAGAGGTGGAAAGAATGACTTCCCAAAATAAGAGAAGGGTAGACAATGGCCAGTTGCACGACCGTGCACATCCACCTCTGTAGTTTTGCAAAATTAAGCTATAAGAAAAAATAATAAATAAATAAAAATAAAATATTAAAACAATTTAAAGTTGAATGGGTTACCTCCCATTAAGTGCTTGTTTATAGTCATTAGCTCAACTAAATTCCCTTTTGACTATTAGGGAGGATTGATTAAAGAATAATCCTTGCCCATTTAAGCTCACTTATTTAGCATTAGAAAAGAAGGTGAAAAAGTCTTAAAATTCATATCCTTCACAATACTTTTAATTCACCACTCTTTAGCATCCTTCTTTAAAGGCCCCTTTATCTTTTTAACTTTTTTTTATTGCTTTCACCTCCTTGGATTCATGAATAAGGCAGGTTTTAAGTGGCTCCTTAGGAACTTATAGAAGAACATCTTTACTGTAAACCTTAACTACATCCACCTAAAAATAAGAAGTCATTAATGGGGATTGTTATGCCATTCTGAACACATTGAAATCAACCTTGTCTTCCCCAACTTCAATTGTTATTTTTCCTCTTTTGACATCAATGATAGCTCTAGCTATAGTCAAGAAAGGATGTCCTAGGAATAATAGGAATATGAGAGTCTTCTTCCATTTCGATAGTTACAAAATCACAAGCGATGTAAAACTGTCCTACTTTTACTGGAATATCCTCTAAGATGCCCATGGGATATATAAAAGATCTACCTACAAGCTATAAGGAAATATTGATAGGCTTAAGATCTCCTATGCTAAATTTCCTGCATAAAGATAGAGGCATTAAACTCACACTAGCTCCTAAATCATAAAGAGCTTTACTAATAGCTAATTTTCCAATAACATAAGGTATATAGATACTCCTTGGATTTTTATGTTTTGGAGGGACCTTATTTCTGATCACAACATTGTATTCTTCATTCATTGGTATAGTCTCATAATCCTTCCATTTCCTCTTATTAGTGATTATGTCTTTGAGGCATTTGGCATATTTTGGCATTTGTGTGACTGCCTCTAAGAAGGGAATGGTGATATCTAACTATTTGAACACCTTTAAAACCTTTTGAAATTGCTTATCAAGTGCTCCATTACCCATCCTCTTAGGGAAAGGTAAACAAGGTGTCTTTGATGTCTTAGGCTCTTGATCCAATTTATTACTCTTTGGCTTCTCTCTTTCTTTTGGTAATTGATCTGGGTCAGCCTTTGATTCTTTAATCTTGTGCTCAACTTCAAGAAATTGCTTCACACTTCATAAAGTTATTGCATTCACATGATCTCTTGGGTTCTCAGGTTGACTAGGAAATTTTCCCATTTGTCAAAAATTGGAAGAGCTTACTTATGATACTATTTAATGTTCTAGCATCTTGTTGTGTGTTGATAATTGTTCCAACCTTGCATCTATCTACTTGAAATTCGCTTCATGCTGCTTAAAACCTTATTAAAGTGTTTGGTTTATCTTGCTCTATGATTGGATGAAGTTTTCCATCATCATCTTAAGATTGGACTTGGGTTCGGGTTGAGGGTAAGTGTTCTTTTGCTAAAAACTCGGTGGTGCTTTATACCCTTGATTTGCATTTAAGTTTGAATTCCTTTCTTGATTTGACCATGAGAAATTTAGGTGGTTTCTCCATCAAAGATTATAGGTATTGGAGTGTGGATTCCCTTGAGGTATGTCATTAAAGTCATTTAAAGCATTTAATTGCTCAATGGAATAATCTTGAGAGAAAATGATACCTTGTTGACATGCTGTGGTGGAATGTCCACCTCCACATACTTCATAAGATAGCACCTGTGATGGATAACATGTGAAGTGGAGCTTTTATAACTGCTTTGTGTGGGAGTCCTATTTAGCATTTACCATGCTTAAGCTGTGAACCTCATACACTCATGCTGCTTTTCTAGCTTGATTTCTCTCTCCATGCCACTGATAATTGTTCGATGCCATCTTTTCCAAATGTGCATATGCATCATCCAGTGTTTTACTCATGAAAGAGCCTTGTGTAGTAGTATCTATAGTGATTTGCAAAGAATCATATAAGCCTTGGTAGAATGTTTGCATAAGGAGCCAATTCAGAATGCCATGATGAGGGTAATGTCTTTGTAGGTCTTTAAATCTCTCCCAAGCTTCGTAGAGAGATTCTCCAAGTTGTTTCCTGAACCCTATAAGGTCTTGGTGATATTTGGTAGTCTTTCCAGGTGAATAATACTTTGTGAGAAAGGCCTTATAAAGTGTATCCCATGAGGTGATAGAATTTGGTGCTAATGAACCTAACCATAATTTTGCCTTGTCCATTAATGAGAGGGAAACAACCTGAGGCAAATAGCATTTGTGCTCACTCCATTGATCTTGAAAGTGTCATAAATGTCAAGGAAAGAAGCTAGATGAGCATTAGGATCTTCTGATGGTAGTTCACCGAACTGATATTATGAAACCATTTGGATGTATGTAGGTTTGATTTCAAAGGTGTTGGCTTTGATTGTCAACTTCACAATACAGTTTGGCTTCCTATAAGACTTGGAACCCCATATTCTTCTAAAGCTCTTACTACTTGGTTAGCCATTCTTTTGCCTTTTTCTTGTTTGTTCTTCTAATCCTTTTTGCAAGCCTTTTTGATTTATGGATTTACTTTCTCTAGTTCAAGACACTTTGATCTTGTTTGCATAATAAGAATCAAATACCTAAAAAGAAAAAGTAAGAAAATTAAATTAAATTAAATAAATATTAGTCTAGTGGAAATAAAAAAGTGCGCTAATATTGGTATTATCGATCTCCTAGTAGCGGTGCTAAAAAATTATTAGGCAATTTCTACAAGTGCATAGTTCACAACAATTAGTAAAGTTCAAGTATTGAGTATCATTCCCATGAGGAGATTAATACCAAGTACTAGCCATAATTTTATCCCCACAAACTAACAAAATAAATTTAATTGAAATAGAAAACTATATTAACTAATAAAGATAAATGCTAAATCTACAATAAGAATTCAAAAATCAAAAGATAGAGTCTAGATTCACTTCACTAGACACTTGAATTACAGGATTTAATCTTAATTCAATTTATTAATACAGTCAAGGGTAAATTACTCAAATTACTTAAAGTCTCTTTCAAGATCATTCAAGTATGTCAAAACTAATTACCCGCCTATTTTCATGGTCAAGTAAGTTAATTAATTATGAGTCATTAAGTTCCTTAGCAATTTAATACTCCATGAAGGATTCGTTTACTTTCGTGATTGAGGTTCCTAAGTTTCATAGGCTTATGATCTAATAGATCATGTAAATTTCACTGTCTACTAATCTACCCAAAAGCATGCACTTAATCAGGCCTAAAATCAAATACAAGAACATATAAAAGCAACCTGTAAAATTGACTAAATATTAACTATTTGAATTAAAATATACTAATCCAAACAAGTAGTAATCTAGCTACATGAATCCAAACCATGAGTAAATTAATTGCACATGATGGAAATAATCATAATCAAAGATATTCTAAACATGAGAACAATTATGCTTTAATGTGATTGACTTGAAACTCTACTTCTTCTCTGCTCAAAATATCTTTGATGCTAATTTTGAATGAATCCTCCCCTAAATTGGTCCTTTTATAGCCATCTCTTACCCCCCAGAACTTCCAATCCTAGAATATTATCATTATGTAATCTTCCAATTTTGAAATCTTTTAAATCCGTAATCCTAAATAAAATAGAAGATTTTTCATGAGTGCACACCCTAGCGCATGGCCATGCACACGGGTATTCATGAAGGCGTGCACGTTAATTTTGTAAGCATACCCTAGTGCATGGCCATACACACAGGTGTGTACATTAATGTTGTGTGCACACCCTAGAGCATGGCCATGCACACGAGTGTGTACTATTCCAAAATTTTGCACGACTTGATACATGGCCGTGTGGTGGAGTGTGCATAGCTTCTTCATCGGGCTTAGCTTTAATCATGTCAATGCACACATTCTTGCACAGTCGTGGGGTGAACAATTCATGATTTTTTATGAGCACACGGTCATGTGCCAGACACGGTCATGTACTACAATTCACAAAACTACAACAAATAATTTAATTAGATACTATAATGTACTTAATTATTAAACAAACATACAAATGTATTCTTTAAAATGCAAATTAAATAATATTATGCTAAATGCACGTAAAATTAATAAAAATTAAATAAACTTATAAAAATATATTATAAAACTAATAAAAATGCTCTTAAAATTATATGTATAAATGACACATAACACATTGGTACTCAATTCTCTAAAGGAAAACTAGCATTACAACCAGGAGATTTTGGATACAGAATACTAACTTCTTTTAGTCTCACTTTCATTTAGAATTACTTTATGAATTACTATCTTATCCTTAATTTACATGCAATTTCATATAAACCCTTATTTAAACAATTAACTCTAGGCAAACTAGTCATGAAAAACATGTAAACAATGCATTCATTTAAGTTCATAATCCCTAAGTTAGTCTAATCTATATTGATTTTAATTAAATGGGCTAAATCTATATGTTTTAATTTACAAGTGATCCTGAAGACTAATGGGCCTAATTCCTATTCAATTTTAATTAATGATCTTAAGTCTACTTTTTTAATTCTAAATGAGCCTAATTCTAAATTATGGAAAAGACTTTAATTTAATGGGCTAAGTTTAAATTAATTAAATTAAACTATAGTAGACCTATATCTAATTAAGTAAATGGGCCCAAGTTATCTTAACCTAATTTCTAATTAATTATGGGCCTAAAATGCATTTTAATTAATTAAAATCTAGTCCTAATTAATTAATAATCTATTAAATGAAATGGGCTAATTAATAGATGGACCAAAAAAGAACTACTTAAACCTAAAATTAATTAAATTACAAACGAAAAGAAAAACGAAACAACTAAAAAAGAAAGGATTAAAATAAATTCCTAACCTAAATTAATTAGGTTACAAATAAGCTAAAAATTCTAATAAAAAAGAAAATGGATTCAATAAATGAAAAATAAGTAAAGTGGCCCTAATAATTAATTAATTAATAAATAAAATATTAACAAATAACCTTAATTCTATTCACTTAAATCTAATTCAATTTTAATTAAAAACCCTAATTATGTCTTAGCCATTGATTTTAATTAATTATCCAATTGAAACCCTAATTTTACTAACTAATTAATAAAAATAAAACACACAACACACGCAACATTTCATTATCTCACTATTAGGGCTATTACAATAATATACTAAAATTAAATTAGAATAATAATACAACCCATAAAACAAAATAAACACAAAAACAACAAAAAAAAATTAATAGATAAATAAATAAATAAGGAATCTAAAAAAAACTATATAGAATTTTACAAGGTTTTAATCCATGACATTCCATGGATCTTCATAGGTTTTGTTCTCTACAGTGAATTCCTCATGTAACTCCATCTATAATCATAAACAAAAACACAGAAAAAAAATTAACAATGATTCGTAATTGAACAAAATAAAAATAAAAATAATAATTAAATGAAACCAAAATAATCAAACAAAATAAATGGAAGAGGGTAGAAGAATAGATGATTTGATGGATGTAATATTGATTTTCTCCTTAGAGTGATATAAATCTGCATTGTTTGTAGAATAGATCTTTAATGCTTGATTTTCTCTTTTTAAAAGGTCTACTGTTTCTTCTTAAAAAGAATAGTACGCCAAAAAGATCAGTACACTAAAAAGATTTTTTTTTTTTTGTGGATCTTCTCTGCTTCTTAAAAGCTCCTTTTTTAGAGTTTAAAGTTGCGTCCCCCTCAAAGAAAAAAAAGAAAAGAAGAAGCCACCCTCACAGGAGAGTTGAGTTGAGTTTATATATAAAACCTTACCTAAAGGTCACGTATCTTTTTGTGACTTCTCTCATTCACAGAGATAAAATTTTGGTTTAATAAAGACTTTTAATGTTATAACTTAATATTTTTATAAATTATTAAATTAATTTTGAGATATGCATTATTAATAAAATATTTTAAATTTTTATATATTATGATTATTTTGTGTAATTTAATTAAATTTTAGTATTGGTATTTATTTTATTTTATTATGGTATTAATATTAAATCGAGATTTAAAAGTTTAATTTATTGTTATATATTATTTAATAATATTATTATTGGTATTATTTATGAATAGTATTAATTTATTTTATTTTAAATATTTTAATATGTAGTGGTGGATTTAATTTGAAAGTAATTCTTTAATTTAAAAATATTATTGTTATTATTATTATTATTATTATTATTTTACACACACACACACACACATATATATATATATTGTTTTGTCTTTTCCTATTTATTAAAAAAAATCCAAATATTTTTCCTTCCTCTCTCACTTCCCTTTCCCTCTCCCATTCCTTCTCTTTCCCTTCTCCTTCTTTCTTTCTACAATTTGCATAAACTCACAATGCCATTGCTAGCCACCGACCAAACCACCATTAGCCACCATTTTGCCACCATCACCTCACCAACATCACCTCCCCTCTTTCCTTCCCTATCTATAATTGTCAACAAGCTCGAATCCCTCTATTTTCATCAATGCAACAACATCTAGTAGCATCATCGACGATGATTTCTAGTGGAGAGAGCTTGTAGTTTTGGGCTTGTTCGACTCCTCTCAGTCCTAGCAAGCTATATCTTTGATTGTTTCAAAGCTTAGGACATCCGGTAATTGTTTTATACTCAATTTTAGTTTAGGTCAATCTAGGTTTTGATTTTTTAAGCTTGAAATAGTTCATTCATGCTTAATTCCTTTGGAAATGTGGCTGTGTGCATTAAGAGCTACCTAAATATATTTTTCTTTGATTTTTCTGAATTATTTAAAGTTTTTTTATTTTTTTTTCGATGAGTCATTGTTCCGGTGACCCACACTGAAAAATTTTAATATTTTAGAAAATAGTTTGAATTATTTAGATTATGTTTGTGAAGGAACTGTGGTAAAATTAATTTTAAATTTTTAGTTATGAATTTATTTAGTTTATTTATAAGATTGTATTTTCGAAAAATAAGGTAAATTTTATTTATTATATGATTTTTATTGAAAATAATGCTAATTAGTATATTTAATATAAATATTAAGCTTTAGAAATGAGAAAATAGATTTTTATGAATTTATAGTAATTTTGGTTAATTTTTGGAAAATATTTAATATTATGGTAATTTTTGGGAAAATTAGTAAATTTTATATTTTAATTGAAATTATTGTTAATTAATGAGTTTTAGATAATTTTTGAATAATAAATAGTATTAAAATAATTTTTATGAATTATTTACTATTTTTAGCTAATTAATAATAATTTCAAAATTTTACGTAAATAATAGCTGATTTATTATTTTTGTGATTAAAATGTATTTTTAGCTATTTTTATTATATAATTGAGCAATTTAAATAATTAACTTTACTTTATGCTATTTAATTTTGAATATTTGAAAAATGAAATTTTTACTAATATTACTTAACTCTATTTGAGATTTTATTAAATTAATTTGAAAATAAATTTTCTTTAATGTTTTAATTATTTGATTAAATTTTATTGTGGTAATTTTATTGATTTTTATGGATTTTAGTGATTTTTAATATTTATTTTTAAACTATTGATTTTTGTGTATTTTGGTTCTCAGTTGAGCGATTTGTGTAGTTCGGGGGTCCAATCCGAGAAGTTGTGCTATTGTGAATATCGAAGTGTATTTGCGTGTAGGATCAGGTCTACTTTTAGTATAGAGGCGTCCGTTTTATAGAGAAGAATCTGTCGAATTTTTGGTAGAATTCTTGTAAAATGTGTTATTAGGTTGATTTTGGGTTTTTAATTCTGTTCGAGTTGTGTCCTAAATTGAGTCGTTCTTTAGAATTTCTAGAAGTATAAAATTATGATTTTGATTCTAATAATAATAATAATAATATTTATTTATTTATTTCTTATAGTTGCGGCAAAACCGAGGCCTATTGGACTAGGCCAGTCTATCTCTTTTAAAGGAGTGCACAACTGTGAGTTATTATCATATATATGCATTGCATGTAGAATACATATTTGTGAGCATCCATATTTTAATAATGTAAATATAAGTATGATTTATTTTATTAAATGATTATATCTATGTTTTGGTATATGTTTGGTATATTGTCTTGAAATTGGATGCTTCCATGTTTAAATTATGTATTTCATTATTTTTAATAATTATAAGAAATATTTGAAGGATAGTAGTATAATGTGCTACCTAGTGAGCTACACTAGGATTATGTGCACACCAGTGTGTTAGATTTTAGGGTTGATATTATGAAATTATTTGATGTGAGATTTAAATAATTGAATTTTGTGATTGTGGTGAAAGAATGGTGTGATTATGGGAGTTCGATTGACCTAACGTCTCAGGGCCAATGACGCCGACAGTGAGACTGTGGGAGCTCGGTTGACTTAGTGTCTTGGGGCTAGTCTACTATTTAAAAATGGAAAAGAGAAATATTTTGGAATTAAGTGAGACTGTTGGTTAGTAAGGTTCATTGATCGAAGTTGTAGAATATTTATCCTTCACCCAAAATAAATTTTCTGCACCTATTATTATATAAAAGTGAATTTTTGCATTTGTATGAAATGCATGTATATATATATATATATATATATATATATATATTATTATTATTATTATTATTATTATACTGATGCTTGATTGTCTATGACTTTGGGTTTCATGTATATATATTATAATAATTCACTTAGTGAGCTCTGACTCCCCTTAATATTTTTTTTCAAGATTAACTACTTAAGACCTTCCTTATAGTACTCTTCGCTGGACTCTTTCCTCTATAAATGAATTATGTAAATACTAAATTATCGTCTTCTTGTATTTTAGTAATCATTGCATTAGTAGTGTATTATAGTAGTAGCATGTTGTTATAATTAGAGATTTTGTATTCGAATATTGTATGAAGATATTTTTATTATGTTATAATAGAAAGATTTATTTTTATATTAATTAAAATTTTAATTCTAACATATTTTTGTATTATATTTGCATGTTTTTTTTTTATTTTAAGACTTGTTATAGGTTCCGAATTCAAAAGATTTCCCATTCCTTAGCACCAGTTATGACTCCACGGTTTGGGTCATAACAAAAATTGGTATTAGAGCCTAAGTTTTTAGTGTTGTGGACCTAGGTTATCATAGTTGTGTTTTCTTTGAAACTATTGTAGTAAATTAGGTTCAATTATGTCTTTGTTAAGTTTTTCATGTAATCGTTAGGATGTCTGTTTGTTGTTTGTTGTTGTCTATTTTATATGAATTTCATTAGTTTTTATCTTTTTAGAATGAGGAGGTGAGCATATGTCAGTCCATTAATCTTTGAGGCCGAGGATTATGAGTCCTTTCAGGATGAGGTTCTACCCCTAGAGTCGCTAGTCAGGTATAGAGGTAGAGGTAGAGGTATACCTTAAGGAGTGGCAGGTCGCTATAGGCAGAGACAGCTACAGGATGAGAAACCTGTAGAGCAGGAGTTTGAGGAAGCTGCTATACCTCCAGCCGTATTGCAAATGCAGCCTGGTTATTAGCAGGGTATGTCCGACCTTGAGGCAACGTTGTTTTACGTTAAAGTCAGTAGGATATCATTCGACGGGACTACATACCCTATATACTTTCTACATGCAATTGAGATAAGGACTCAGACTACTTATATTGAGTATCAAAGGATCATGATAGTTGAGTTGTCTGTTAAGGGACCAGCCTTGGATTAGTTTGTTTAGGTCATCTAGCTACACATGACGATATTCACTTGGGCTCAGTTTTGAAAGAGATTCATGAGGCGTTTCTGGCCAGAGCCTATGCAGATGAGTTACATACTTCGATTGAAGGGTATTACTAAAGGTGATAGATCAGTAGAAGAGTACACCGAAGAGTTCCTCAGATTACATCGATATGTAGAGGACCTGATGAGATATCAATACTTCATAGTCACTATGTAGGCCACCAGACTAGGTTCTACATTCGCTGGGATGCCTACTGTAGGCCTCACTCTTAAGTATGTGATAGAGTTGGCCAAGGAGATAGAGCTCAAATTGATTAGGTAGGGAGTTATACCTAATTACTATTAGTTAGGAGGTGTCCAGGTAGGAGGATCGCAGAGCACTTAGTACACCACATTTTAGATTAGCTCTAGTAGTCGCCAGAGAGGATCCTATTAGTAGAGCCAGAGGCATCAATAGAGAGTCCATAAGAGTAGTGGACATGGTTATAGTGGACTATGCAGACCTATTAGATTCAATTCTTGTACTACTAATAGTAGTAGTGGTAAAAGTTTGGGTTATGGCAGCATGGGATTAACAGCCAGTGCTTGTTAGATGTGTGGGAGAGTCCATTAGGGGCCATGCTATATAACTTCTAGAGCTTGTTTTAGATGCAGAAAAATGGGGCATTTTGCTAGAGCGTGTCCATATTCTGGCTACCAGTAGCAGTCCATTGCTAGTTCAGCTCCAACTCCTTATCAATTGCCTCCAGCTTAGTATCTGAGTACATCATAACTTGTTGCCCAATTGGGGTGTGGCAGAGGTAGTAGAGGAGGTGCTAAGAGATTTGGTCAGGCTTCCACCAACCAGTAGGGAGGCTGAGGTCAAGCCAGAGTTTCACCCTTACTTAACAAGATGCTCAGGCATTTAATGCCATCATTATAGGTATACTTCTAGTATGTTACTTGGAGGCTAGAGTTTTGATTGATTCGAGTGCCACACATTCTTTCGTGTCCCCTATTTTTTCTTTAAAGTTGTGTTGGCAAGCTTTTAGTATGGCATTTCCTTTATTTATTGCCACTCCTCTAAGTGATTCGTTAGACATTGATGTGGTTCTTTTTAGATGTTTGGTGTTAGTGGGAGGTAGAGAATTGTTAGTGGAATTAGTATTATTGGATGTGATAGAGTTCGATGCGATCCTTACTATGGATTGGTTATCTCAGCACTATGCCGTTGTAGATTATCAAAGTAAAGAGGTGATTTTTAAAATTTTGGATGAATAAGAGTTTAAGTTTGTGGGTGATAAGAGTTCTACACCTCATAATCTTATTTTCGTTATCATGGCTAGGAAGATGCTGAGGAAAGGTTGTCAGGGATACTTGGCAGTAGTCAGGGATACTTCAATAGAGAAGCTATCTCTCATAGATGTTCTAGTAGCTTTTGAGTTTCTTGACATTTTTCCTAAGGAGTTTCTTGGTTTACCACCTCACAGAGAGATCAAATTATGTATAGATGTGGTCTCATGCATAACTCTTATTTTGATGTTGCCTTACAGAATGACTCTTGCAGACTTAAAGGAATTAAAGGAGCAGTTGCAAGATTTACTGGACAAGGGTTTCATTAGACCCAATGTTTCTCTTTAGGGTACACCAGTCCTATTTGTGAAGAAGAATGATGGTACACTAAAGCTATGCATTAATTACAGAGAGCTAAATAAAGTGACAATGAAGAACAAGTATCCTCTTCCAAGGATGAATGATTTATTTAATCAACTTCAGGGTGCACAGTTCTTTTCCAAGATTGACTTGAGGTTGGGTTATTATCAGTTGCAGATCAGTGTAGCCAATGTTCTTAAAACGACATTCCACACTCGATATGTTCATTATGAGTTTTTGGTGATGTCCTTTGGGTTAACTAATGCACCAGTTGCTTTTATGGATCTAATGAATGTGGTATTCAGACCATTTGTGGATAATTTTGTGGTAGTCTCTATTGATGATATACTAGTGTATTCGAAGAGCATGGAAGAGCACGTATATCACTTAAGGATAGTACAGTAATTTTGGTTAATTTTTGGAAAATATTTAATATTATGGTAATTTTTGGAAAAATTAGTAAATATTTTATTTTAATTGAAATTATTGTTAATTAGTGTGTTTTGGATAATTTTTGAATAATAAATAGTATTAAAATAATTTTATGAATTATTTACTATTTTTAGCTAATTAATAATAATTTTTGAAATTTTACTTAAATAATAGCTTATTTATTATTTTCATGATTAAAATAAAATTTTAGCTATTTTTGTTATATAATTGAGTAATTTAAATAATTAATTGTACTTTATGCTATTTAATTTTGAATATTTAAAAAATGGAATTTTTACTAATATTACTTAACTCTATTTGAGATTTTATTTAATTAATTTGAAAATAAATTATCTTTAATGTTTTTATTATTTGAATAAATTGTATTATGGTAATTTTATTGATTTTTATGAATTTTAGTGATTTTTAATATTTATTATTAAATTATTAATTTTTGTGTATTTTAGTTCTCAGTTGGGCAATTTGTGTGGTTCAGGGGTCCAACCCGAGAAGTTGTGCTATTGTGAATATTGAAGTGTGTTTGCATGCAGGATCAGCTCTACTTTTAGTAAAGAGACATCTGTTTTACAAAAGAGATTTTGCTAAATTTTTAGTAGAATTCTCGTAAAATGTGACATCGGATCGATTCTGAGTTTTTAATTTCTGATCGAGTTGTGTCCTAAATTGAGTCATTCTTTAGAATTTCTAGAAGTATAAAATTAGGATTTCAATTATATTATTATTATTATTATTATTATTATTTATTTATTTATTTATTTTCTATAGTTGCGCTAAGACCAAGGACTACCAGATTGAGCCAGTTTATCTTTTTTAGAGGAGTGCACAATTGTGAGTTATTATTATATATATGCATTGCATGTAGAATACATATTTGTGAGCATCCATATTTTAACAATGTAAATATAAGTATGATTTATTTAATTAAATGATTATATATATATTTTGGTAGATGTTTGGTATATTGCCTTAGAATTGGATGCTACCGTGTTTAAATTATGTATTTCATTATTTATAAGAAATATTTGAATAAAAGAAGTAGAACGTGCTACCTAGTGGGTTACATTAAGATTGTGTGTGCACTAGTGCGTTAGATTTTAGGGTTGATATTATGAAATTATTTGATGTGAGATTTAAATAATTGAATATTGTGATTGTGGTAAAAGAATGGTGTGATTGTGGGAGCTTGGTTGACCTAGTGTTTCGGGGCCAATGATGCCAATATTGAGACTGCAGGAGCTCAGTTGACTTAGTGTCTCAGGGCTGGTCTACTATCCAAAAATGGAAAAGAGAAATATTTTGGAATTAAGTGAGCTTGTTGGCTAGTGAGGTTCAGTGATTGAGGTTGCAAAATATTTTAAGGTTTTGCTATGATCCTTCACCCAAAATAAATTTTCTGCACTAATTATTATATAAAAGTGGATTTTTACACCTGTATGAAAATGCATATATATATATATATATATATATATATATATATTGATGCTTGATTGTATATGACTTTAGGTTACATGTATATATATTATAATAATTAACTCAGGGAGGTCTGATTCTTTTCAATATTTTTCTTCAGGATCTACTACTTCAGACCTTCCTCATAGTTCTCTTCGCCGGACTCTTTCCTCTGCGACTGAATTATGTAATATATATAAATACACTGATGCTTGATTGTATATGACTTTAGGTTACATGTATATATATTATAATAATTCACTCAGGGAGGTCTGAGTCCTTTCAATATTTTTCTTCAGGATCTACTACTTCAGATCTTCCTCATTGTTCTCTTCGTCGGACTCTTTCCTTTGCGGCTGAATTATGTAAATACTTAATTATCGTCTTCTTGTATTTTAGTAATCACTGCAGCAGTAGTGTATTATGGTAGTAGTGTGTTGTTACAATTACAGATCTTGTATCTGAATATTGTATAAAGATATTTTTATTATGTTACAATATAAATATTTATTTTTATATTAATTAAAGTTTTAATTCTAGCATATTTTTATATTATATTTGCATGTGTTTTTATTTTAAGGCTTGCTATAGGTTCCAGATTCGAAAGAATTCCCATTCCCTAGTGCCGGTTATAACTCCCTAGTTTGGGTCATGACATTTAATTTCCTAAAAAAAATTTAGATAAATCCTAGAAAAGGGATTTATCAAATCATTTGACCAATTAAAAATTAGAAAATAAATTTTTTATTTACTGAAAAAAAAACACAAATGGAAAATGATCGAAATAGCATAATCCTGATTGAGATTATATAATTATGATTGGAATTATGTAATTATGATTGGAATTATGTATTTCATAATTGCGATCGGTTTATGAATTTTTGTCCTTTTTTTACTTTTAATTACAGAAAGACCCCTAAAAGAAATAAAATTTTACAAATTAAGTCCTTTAAAAACCAATTAAGTTTTTTGAAAATGCATTTAGGCTTTTGAGGTTTCAAACTTCAAGTGTTGAAAATCTAGTTATAATATTTTCATCATTTGAGTCATCTATTGTATCCACACTCCATCATCCCGAATTGGCTGCTTACAATATCCTTATCTTTTTTATTAGTGAAACCTTGTATTTTCTTTTCAGTTGTTAAAATTTGAGGATGAATTTTTGTAAGGGGGGGGGGGGGGGGGGAAGTTTGTTATGAACAGTATTTTTTATTTATTAATTTAAAAGGGAAATTATTGAGTTTTAATTATTATTTTATTTAATTAGTGTTGAATAGAATATTTTAATACATTTTGATAATTATTTATCTATGTGTGGGTATAAGTATTTAAGTGAGATTTAATATTTTTTATTTTAAAATTATTAAAATATTTTATATGTACCTTTTGTATTTTGTACAATTATTTAAAAAAAATTAGTTAAAAATATGTACCTTTTTTTTTTCCCTTCTCCCTCCCCTTCTTTTTCTTTTCCTTCCTTCTCCCTCCCACCCGACAGCCTCACCACCTGCCACTACCACCATGTTAGACCGCCACCTACCAACATCGCTAAGCCACCTAACATCGCCAACACCTTTAGCCACTGGTGACACCTCCTCCTCTCCTTCCTCTTCTTTCCTCTTTGGTGTCAGTTTACTTTAGAGTTCATTGGTGACATTTCCAGTGACCTCAGATGACATTGTCGATCTCTTTTGAATGCCCTCCTCTTGGGCATTGTTTCCCCTCAATCAATTTTGTTGATCCAAGCTGGTAACAACTTCAATTTGAGTAACTAATTTTGGGTTATTTTTAGTTAATTTTGTTAAATTGAGTTTGAATTCAAATTAATTAGATATAGTTGCTTTGAGATTAAGTGTAATTGAGGTTGTGATCTAGCTAATGGTGATTTTTATTTATTTTTATGATTTTTTTGAGTTTTCTGGGCTTGGTTACTATTCACGCTACTATTTTGGACTTGGGAAAATATTTTATTTTTAATAAATTCTATTAATTATGAGGAGTAAAATTTTTGAAGAAAGTTTTATGAAATTCTTTATAGAATTTTAAATAGAAATTTTTGAAGGTTATGTTTAAATATGTAAGTTTTGGAAAGTTATTAGAAATTAGTAAAATTATTTAATTTTAACTAAATTGTTGTTGATTATTCTGTTTTAGGCTATTTTTGATTAACAAAAGCATGAAAAAATTAATTTTTATAATTATTTCCCAATTTTTAGTTAATAAATAGTAATTTTGGGAAAATATATGAAAAATAAGTTTATTTATTATTTTCCAAGCTTAAATGAGCATTTTATTATTTTTATGATATAATTGAGTGATTTTGATAATTATTTACAATTTATGCTAATTTAATAGTAAAATGGAATTTTATTCCATTAATGGATTTTATTAGCAAAATATTATTTATAAACTAGAATTTTATTATCTATTTGGAAAATAATTTATTTAATATTTTTATGATATATTTTGGTGATTTGAGAAAATTTTATTATTTTTATACATTTTGTGATGTTGGTTCTCGATTGGGTGTGAAATGTAGTTCAAGGGCCTAACCTGATATGTTGAGCTTTGGAATATTTTGAAGTGTGTGTTTTTGTGCAATATTGACTTTACATTTAGTAGAAAAATATCCGTTTTATAAATGAGACTCTGCTGAATTTTCAGTAAATTTCTTGTAAAACATGACTTCAACTCTATGTTAAGTTTTGAGTATTTTTAGAGTCGAGTTTTCTCTAGAAATTTAGAATATATAAGATTAGGATTTTTATCCTAATTAATTTATTATTATTTTTTTGTATTTTTGTGCCAAGACCGAGGCTTATAGGATAGGGCCAGTTGAGTCATCATAGAGGAGCACATTCCACCTGTGAGTTATTATTATATGTATGCGTTGCATATGAAATATATTGTTGACATCCATATTTCGAATAAATATGAATTTTATTATGGTATATTGCATTAAATGTTATTTATTATTGTTATTGCAAATATATATGTTTTCATATATATATATAAATGTGAATATTAATTGTTATTAATGGATACTGCCATATTTTAATATGAATTTTATTATTTTTATATTATGAAATGATGTTTTGGAAGATAGCCGTAGAACGTGCCATCGAGTGAGTCACATTAGGATTGTTGCGCAACAGTATGCTAGATGCTAGGTTATGATATATTAATTAATTTGAGTTATGATAAAGATTTAATTATTAAGATTGTGAATAGAGAGTGGTATGGTTATAGAAGGTCAGTTGACTCAATGTTTCGGGGTTAGTCATGCCAATAGTAAGACTGCGGGAGCTTAGTTGACTTAGTGTCTCCAGGCTAGTCCACTATTAAATTTGAGAAGGAAAATATTTTTGGATTTAAATGAGCCTGTTGGCTAGTAAGGTTCAGTGATTGAGATTACAGAAAATTTTAAGGTTCTACTCTGATCCTCTGCTCAAAATCTTTCTGCATTTATTTATTTGTCATAAAATGTGATTTTGAGCTTTTGTATGAAATACATGTATAAAATAAATAAATAAATATATAAATATATAAATATTATTATACTGATACTTGAATATCTGTGTTCTTAGATTGCATGCATATATATAATAATGATTCATTTAGTGAGGTTTGACCCCTTTATTTATTTTTCAGAATCCTTTTCATTAGACTTCTCATAGTAGTTATGTTCGTCAAACTTTTTTCTCACTGGCTGACTTATGTAAAATTTGAACTATCACTCCTTGTATTTATTAGATGCTACAGTAGTAATTTTTATTTGTAGTAGTAAGTTATGTTGATGTTGTTAGTAGTTGTGTATTTGAACATTTATATGAAAATATTTTATTATGGTATGATATGAAGATTTCTTTATTTTTTAAAAAGATTTAATTATAAGGCATGTTTATAATTATATTTGTTGTGGATTTTGTGTTTAAGTTTTGCTACGAATTTTAAATTCATGATAATTCTCATTTCTTAGCGCCGATCATGATTCTCAAGTTGGGGTTGTGACACTCTCTCTCTTTATTTAATTGTTCAAATATTAAATAAAGAGAGAGAAGAGACAATAATATTTATAGACAATATTCTCATCAGTTGTTTTTTAATATATTATTTATATATTTAAGCCCCTTTCTTTTTTTGTGAAAGAGAGAAAAAAAATACGACTTACTTTGAAAATGCATTTTTTGACATGATTGTATTAATTAAATTCATCTAATTCAAATAAAAAGTGCTTAATCGTAATTCTGTAAAAATATAAACATTATACATTTAAATTTTTCTCTCTTATATTTTTCAATATTTTTCAAACATATTATTTGTTAGATAATTTTTTTTTTAAATTTCAAAGTTTTCTATCCTTTGAGTTCCAATTAAAAAGTTCCACAAAATTTTATTGTATATTAATATTAAATTATTTTATAATTTGTTTGATTTTAATAGTTTTTTCTTTTAAAATTAATTAATATCTAAAAAATAGTTAAATAAATAATTTGTCATCTTAAAAACAAAAAAAAATCCCCTAGGGCTAGAGGAACCTTTAAGTCAACCTTGGCTACCGGTTGCATTCACAGTTTTGTATTGAGAAGTAAACAGTGATATTGTATTTACTACCATCATTAGGTGAAACATAGAGTTTGTTATGTATTAGAATACTTGTTGTTTGTCTTTGTAACCAACACTACTCATTGTAATCTTTATATAAATGTCTCCAGTTCTATTCTAATACAACATACACAAAATTCCATAAACTCTTCTTCTGTATTTGCCTTTATATGGTATCAAAGCATCGTTGTCAAATTCTGAAAATCAAGCCATCATCATCAAATTCTGAAAATCAAGCCATTGTGGTCAAATTCTGAAAATCAAGCCATTGTGGTCAAATTCTGAAAATCAAGCCATCGTTCCAACCTCCTCATCTCCATCATCTTTAACCTCCACCCAAGTTAAATTTTCTGTGAAAGTTACACCAAGAAACTACTTAGCCTGTAAAACTCAACTTGTACCTCTCTTAAACTTCTAAGATCTCATGGGATTTGTAGATGGAACAAAACTACCTCCATTTAAAACTATCATGAATACACCCACCTTCTTTTATTCCCAACCCAAAATTTCAAAACTGGTTCAAAAGGGATAAGTTATTATTATCTTGGATCCTTTCCTCTATTTTTAAGGATATCTTTCCTTATGTCATCAGTGTTACTTCTTCTTGATAAGCCTGGACTGTTCTTATGACCACTTTTAGGGCCATCTCCCAAAACTGATAACTCTAACTCAACATTGAACTACAAGAGCTTAAAAAGCATGATAAATATGTTATGGATTATTTGAGAAAGGCAAAGTCCATTGTCGATGAATTAGCTGCAGCAGGTAGAAGTATTTCAACAGTAGAGTTCAATGCAATAATATTTTGAAATATTAGTTCTGAGTATCAAGGTCTTATTTCTTCATTGACTATGTGTGTGTCAAGCCTGTCACTTTCAATGAGCTTCACAGTCAATTTGTCTCCCATGAAATTTTACTCAAGAGTCACACCAAATCCTACTATGCTCAGCTCCCCAATAAGCAACCTCCTTTATTGCCCACTTCTTCTGCTCCTTTCTCACCAGTCTCGCATTGTCCATTCAGTGGTGCTACTCGCTTTACCAACTCATCAGTCTACCCTTCTTGGCAATAATGAAATCAATGAGGAGTTACTTGCCAAATTTATGGCCAACATAACCACACTACTACAACTTGTTGACGTCGATATTAACAACCATCATCCAATATATCATCATTCCCTTCTCCTCCACAATCACATATTGGTTATTACTCACCTTAAGGACCCCAACCTTCTCCTTCTTTCCAGCTATGGATAGCCGATACAGGTGCATATACTCATATTACACCAAATCTCGACTCTTTGTCTCTCCTACAACGATATCCTGACTTTGACAAGCTATGTATCGAAGACAATAAAGGTTTGAGTATTTCCCATATTGGTACCTCTCACATTACTACACCCTCTCATTCTTTTCTATTATCTAATACACTTTATGTTCCATAAATTTCTAAACCATTACTCTTTATTCATAAATTTTCTATTAACAATAACTACTTATTTGAATTTTGGCCTTATTCTTTCTTTATTAAGGATCAGGAAAGCAAACGGATACTACTACTAAACGGATGGTCATTATCAATTTCCATCCAGTTTTAAGCAAGCCTTTCTTGCCACCGATTCTTATAATCTCTAGCATTTGTGTCTTGATCATCCCCATCATCAAGTTGTTAATAAAATTGCAAAGCAAAACAATATTTCAATTAGTGCAGGCCCTTCTTCCCCTTGCAAGTCATGTGTCTTAGGAAAATTTTGCAAAATTCCTTTCGCATTAGTAAATTATAAAACTAGTGCTCTTTTCAGATTATACAGTCAGATGTCTTAGGTCCCTCCCCAATTTTATCTAATGTTGGTTTCCATTATTTTGTTCATTTTATTAGTGATTTTACTAGATTTGCATGGATTTTCTTTCTTAAAAATAAGAGTGATGTCTTTGATGTTTTTGTTAATTTTTATAAATATGTTCAAACTTAATTTCATGTTAATATTCAATCCTTCCACTCCAACTAGGGATGCAAATTTTAGAAATTAAACAAATTCTTAAAATCCAATGGAATAATACATTAAATCGCCTATCCATACACATATGAGCAAAATGGCCTACTCGAAAGAAAAATTTGACATATTGTCGACACTGGTTTGACTTTGCTCACTCATGGACATATTCCTTTTAAATATTGGCCCCAAGCTTTTGATATGTTTATTTTATTAATAAATAGTATGCCTACTCTGACTCTTCAAAACACATCTCCTTATTTTAAATTATATGGCAAAACACCACCATATCAAGATTCCAAAATTTTTAGGTGTTGTGTCCACCCCCTTCTTCATCTTTACAATTCTAACAAATTCACTTTTATATCAACTCCATGCATCTATTTAGGACCCTCCCCTATGTATCATGGTTCACATTGTCTAGATCCTTCTACATGCCGCATTTTCATATCTAGACATACAAAGTTTGATGAGACATTATTTCCTTATCAAACTTAACCACTTTCTTCTTCCAATTCCATTCCTTCGCAGGCTACTTCCAATTGGATGTAATTGCAAACTACTAATGCTTATCCATCTCCTCAAGGTATGCCATTTCCATCTCTTTCCTTATCATTCTATTCTCCGTCTCTTACCCAAATTCCTACTTAATGCGTAATAACCACACCCTTATCTTCTTATTTTATTTCTTCTAATCCATCTCCCTCCATCGAACCTTATCTTATTTTTTTGTCTTACTTATTATCCAAATTAATCACTATAGCCCTTTACTCATATCCCTTCCGTAACCAACCTTACTCCACCTCATACTCATCCTATACAGCTATGATTCACTACCATGCACCATCGATATGCTCACCTCTCCTATATCAAATTGTCACTCTCTTTTCTTTAACTAGAACCGATATGTTTCTCTATTGCCAATAAATTTCGGGAATGGTAGACATCAATGTTTAATGAGTACACAACTCTTGTTGAGAATGATACATGGTCTTTTATTCTATGACCATTAAACCATAATGTTGTTGGCAACAAAGAGGTTTTCCCAATCAAACAAAATCTTAATAATAGTATATCCAGATACAAGGCAAGACTTGTCACTAAGGGCTACAATCAACAAAGTGGAATTGATTATGATCAAACTTTTAGTCTCATTATAAAATCCATAATAATTTAAACAATTCTATCTTTCATTGTAATGCACAACTGGACCTTACAATAGTTGGATATTTCGAATGCCTTTTTATATAGTACCTTTAATGAAGTGGTTTTATAGAGCAACCTCTTGGATTTGTTAATCCTCAACATCCGAACCATGTTTGCCTTTTAAACGGTCCCTTTATGGATTAAAGCAAGCACCATTTACTTGGTTCTGCAAACTCAGTGGATTTCTTGTTGACAATGGTTTCTTTTCCTTTAAAGCTAATTCATCTATGTTCCTTCTTAAACATGGATCTGAATTAGTAAATTTATTAATCTATGTTGATGACATTACTGTTACTGGTTCTTTTATTATGATGATTAAATGGGTACTCTCTTTATTATAAAAGGAATTTCCAGTCAAAGATATCCAACCACTGTAGTATTGTCTTAGCAATTAGGTTACCCAAACTGATAATGGTGTGTCCATTAGCCAACATAAGTACTTGCAAGACTTGCTTCAAAAGATGAGACTTCACGATGCTAAGGGTTGTCTTACACTTATCGCTACTACACCCCCATTGTCAAAATTATAGGGCAAGCCATTTAATGATCCTTATCTTTATCGCCATGTAGTAGGTGCTCTGTAGTATGCAATATTCATAAAACCCAATATAGCCTTCTCTGTTAATCAGTTTTGCTAGTTCATGCACTGTCCTCTAGATACTCACTCGGTAGCAATGAAACATCTTTATAGTACATTAAACATACACTTCATTGTTCTTTTCATTTTGTTGGTCAAAACACTCTCAAACTCTAATGCTATTCCAATAATGATTGGGGTGGTTGTTATGATATTAGACATTCTACAAGTGCTTTTAGCATCTACCTTGGCTCCTCTCTCATCTCCTGGAGCACCAAAAAGAAAGTCATAGTTGCTCGTTCTTCATATGACTGCAGCTAAACTTATTTATTTTCAATCTCTCTTATTCAAAATTGGTTTTGTCTGTACCTCCAAACCAATTCTATAGTGTGACAACATAGGTGCCATTTACATGTCTTCTAATCCAATGTTTCATGCTTGTACCAAATATATTGCCTTTGATTTTCATTTCGTTAGAGAGCTTGGTGCTAAGGGTCAAGTTCAGATCAATTATCTTTCCTCCAAAGACCAAATCAGCGACATCTTCACTAAGCCTTTGGGAGTTCGCACCTTTCAGCACTTCTATTATAAACTCAGGCTACTTATTCACTTCCTATCGGCTTGTTGGGGGGGTGTTGAGAAGTAAACAGTGATATTATATATACCACCATCATTAGGTGAAACATAGAGTTTTTTATGTATTAGGATACTTGTTATTTATCTTTGTAACCAACACTACTCATTGTAATCTCTGTATAAATGTCTCTAGTTCTATTCTAATACAACAGACACACAATTCCATAAACTCCTCTTCTGTATTTACTTTTATACTCTACCCTTAATAGATACAACTTTTTATTTATAGATAAATAAAATTTTTAATTACTTAAAATTTTTAATATGCATGCAAATTTAATTTTTAAAGATTATTTTATTTAATCTAATATATTTATAAACAAAATAATATATATTTTGTTATATATGAAAAATAAATATTTTACAAGATACATAAATAATATTAATTTATTCTACAAATTGAAAAAATAAAAACTCAACTTAATTTGATTAGAAATCATATATTATTTAGTTTAATTCAGTTTAGAAAACAAATATTTTGTTTGATTCAATTTTTTTGGTTTTAAACTCAACCAACCAAATGCAAAAAGCTAGCTATTCAGTGCTCACGATGTTAAACAAGCCTAAATTTTTTTTAAAAAAATACTAATTATATATTAAAATTATACATCAAAAAATTTTAAATAAATTATTTACTAAATAAATTATAATATATTTAATAAAAATCATGATTTTAGTTTAATAATATATTTTTTATAAAAAAAACCATAAAATAGATTTTTTTAAAAAAAATCTTTTGCCACAAATTTGCGAAAATCATTGATATTTGTCAATTTGTATCATTTTGATATTTCTACTTACACATAAACCGTTAGAAAACCTAATTTATGAATACTTTTTACCTACTTCACATTATGCTTGGTTGCAATTGTTCTTAGGTGTGTTTAAACTCTTCATCTCTCTGTTTTCTCTTTCTCATTCTTCTCCATTTTTCTGCTATTGACTGAACTCTTGACACTCACATATCTGTCTTTTTTTTTCTTTTACTACATATAAAATTTTTCCCCTTTTGAAAACATAAATCCTTGATTTAGTTTTGAATGGAAGAAGATAAAGAAATAAAAGAACAGATGAGTTTTTTTATTTTTCTATTCATTCTTTGATTGTGGTTTTTTTTCCCCTTTAGTGTGGTAGTGTTTGGGCTATTTGAAGTCTTGATACTTTGGTTTTATGCATTTTCAATTTGATTTTTTGAAGCTTTTATTTTTTTTAAGTGGAGTTTGAAAAGATTGCTCATCTTCTTGATTTTAAGTTGTACCCATTATCAATTGGAAATTCGTATAATTTTTTTTTTTTTGGATTTTAAAATTTTTTATTTTTTTTATTTGATGTGTATTTCATATTTTATTACCTTTTACTCATATGTATGGGTGAGTGATACACACTTTCTTTACATTAATCTTAAATTGTGAAAAATGTGTTTATATGTTAGGTTTTAAATGAATTGAAATGTTAAATTGGCAAAAATATAAGTGATAGTATCAAAATGATAAAAATTGATAAGTATAAGGGGCTATATATATATATATATATATATATATATATATATATATATGAAGCCTATCTATACACATTATTAGCACTCCTTATAGTAGAAATTTCAGTCATATAAATGGAAATAGCAATAATATTTTGTAAAAGTAAGTTTCAAATTTTGTATTTTTTTTTCACGACAATGTTTTAGAGTGCTAATTTTTTGCATTTTAACATATGTCTAATTTTTTAAATCTAGATAATCGGTATCTAAAATTCACCGGATAATAACTAATCTGGTTTAATTCAAATTTAAATTTTTTAATTACCTATGTGCTTTTTATTTTTAATACAGACAAAGTGCATATTAATTTTTTTCAAAGCCTAAACAATAATTCTACCCTTTAATTGGTTACAGGATTCATAACATTTCTGAATAAATTCTAAATAAAATTTATTTACAAATAAATATATATTAATGAAATATATTCAGTTTAAATTAATATTTTATGAAATAAATGCATTTAAAAATTCTAAAAATTTGGTTTAAATGATAATCAATTTCATAAAATTAAAAAGTTAAAATTTTAAAAATAAATTTTACAAAATTTTTATTTTAACCAAACATAAACATACTCACTTTATACGAATTTACAAATAAATTTAATAAAACTTTATAAAATTTATTTATATCGGCCTTAATATAACTTTTTATATCTAAATTTAACATTAACTTGGCAGATATTTTAAATAATTCAAGGTACCGATGTTCCGAATGCAGGTGCTTCCTTGCGAACATTGATCAGAATTTCCCCAGTTTGCTGTGTATTCGAGCTTAACTTTCCTGCATTAATTAATTAAATAATTAATAACACAACCATAATTCATGATTTTGGTACACTTTTGCACGGCGCAAGTACACATCCATATATAATTCTGGTGAATCGTTTACAGTGTGACACGGGTGTGCATATTAATGTAATTTTTTTAATTTATTTTTATTAAAATATTCATGTTTTATTTGATGTAAAACATTCCTATTCTATGAAACTTTACCTCTTTTGGTTGTAAAAAAAAGAAAAAACTTTACCTCTTTTTTCCATTAAAATTTATATTTTGTTATTGAAACATGCTCTTTTATTCAAATAAAAATACTTTCCTTTTTTTAACTTAAATAAGTAAAAAATATGTAATTTTTCATCAATTTTATATGTTTATTTTATTTTATTTATTTGATAATTATAAAGACTATGCATATTAAAAATAATTAGTTGTAATTTCGCATAATGCGTAGACTAAATAAAATAAAATAAACATATCAAATTGATGAAAAATTACATATTTTTTTACTTATTTAAGTTAAAAAAGACTATGCATATTAAAAATAATTAGTTGTAATTCCGCACAATGCAGACGATGAAATAAAATGATTATATAAATAATTTACAGGGAATAATAATAAAATAAATTAAAAATAAAAAACACATTAATTTTATTTTCTTTACTTTTTGTTGCCATAAATTTTTTGTTGTAATAAGATTTGTTTTTAGAATTATTAGATTAACAAGATTTTTTTTAGAATTATTAGATAAATATTGAAGTATGTATAATAGTGTTTTATTTAAAAAATTATATTAAGTAAATACTATAATTTTTAATGGTTTACAAAAAAATATTTTGAGTGATTTAAGGTAGAAAAATACATAATATATAAATAATTTTAGAATTTGAGTAGAATTAAAATATGTATAATAGTGTTTTAGTTAAAAAATAATACTAAATAACTATTAAAAATATTTTATTTTTAATAAAATATTAGGATTTTTAATAGTTTGACTTATTAGTTTTTCAAGTGAATATTTAAATATGAAGGTGTACACTTATTAAATTTTTATCTTAATAATTTTAGAGTTCAACATTTAATATATATGTAGATATGTATAAAAGTTCTTAAATTTTTGTATTTGAACTTGTTCATAAGATTTACGAGTCAAACTTTTATAATTTGAGCTTGATTCATTTATTAAATGAGTTTAAATATACAAGTTTAAATAAATTTTTATCGAACTGAATACCAAGCTGCTTGTAAGCAGTTTGATTCGTTTATTGCCCTAACTTCATGCTAATATCAAGGATTTATTACATTTCGATCTTTCTAATTTAAATTATTAACTATCTCACCAAAATTACTTTTTGTACTTAATAAATACAAAAATAGTATATACAAATTATTTTATATCAAGCTTCACATTATACCAAAGCAGGTTTAACAAACCTCAAATCACAAGTACTATAATTATTTCACAAAAGTAATATGTCAATCAAAAGTTCTATGAGCATAGACAAATCAATAGTATGCAAAGCTAGAAAGACAACATGCTATCAATTAAATGCATCAGACTGACTTAGAGATCTACTTGTTTCTCATCCACTTAATTATAGGGATCTACCACTCCATATGGTGGCAATCAATCATGAATGCTCTTTAGTCCAAATAAAAGGTGCAATTCAAAATTGGCATATTGCAAAAGCTACCAGTGGGAAATCTAAATACAAAGGACTATATTATATATAACTATGTGGTAATATCTTAAAGCTTAACTTCACTAAATTAAGAACTCCATGAAAATGTTATTTATCATGACATTACATATGGAACTTGTAAAAGAATTGGAAGAATGCTTTTTATAAGGGAATGGGCTGCAAATTAAAAAATCAAGAGGGAAATTTTCAACATAAAGCAAGGAGACACGACAATGTCTTTGTATAATGCCTAAATGAAAAGCCTTTAGGAACAACTTGGAGGCTTTAGTAAAACTAATGAGAATGGTTGTATAGGTTGCATATATGGTGTAATTACAAGGGAATGTGAAGAAGAATGACTACACTGATTCTTAATGTGATTGAATGATGCTTATGATGTTAAGAGTCAAATTTGTTATGTAGATCATCATTATCAATATTCATCCTTAGCATTGAAAGAAGTCACAATAAGAAGATCTTCATCCACCATTAAAAATGCATTATTTAAGGTTAGCACAAATAATTACAAGGGAAAAAATAAAAAATCAAGATGCAATGATTGTAATAAATCAGATCACATAAAGAATGGATGTTTTGATATAATTGGATATCCTACTAACTAGAAAGGAAAGACTTTTGCAAACTGCACTACAACAGAAGAGAAAACCAAAAGAGAAAAAAATTGAATAACAACATTTTATATCCAACTCCATCATGTGGAAGTAATACGAGCACTTAATTTTAATATTGAGTGCATAAAAGGGAGTGCTAACTCTCAACCTAATTAGATGTATCTAAACCTACATCTAAAGATAATAAATGGATATTAGATAGTGCGACACTTAGTTATATAGTTTCAGACATCACACTACTTAAATCACATTCAAAATTAAATAAATCTATTCATGTCACATTACCAAATAAAGACAAGGCCTTAGTAATTAATTTTTGTAAGATTGGAATCAATGATAATATTACATTGAATAATATTTTATGCATTCCTAATATCAATTGTAATCTTATATTAATAGACTTGTACTATCTCAATGATCACTCAAATGCCAAATTTAATTTTGCAAAAATGAAGACTAATACTAAAGTACTGCATAAAAGATTAAGACATGTTCCATTTTAAAAATTGAAGGATATTATTTGGTAGTGATATAGCAGAAAATGAACAATTTAAATCTTGTGGTGCTTCCCATAAGACAAGACAAACTAGAAATTTCTTTCAAATTAGTAATAATAAATCTAAAGAAATTTTCAGTATTGTTCATATAGATGTTTGGGGACCTTATAGAATTAACACACTATGGAGCACAATATTTTTTTACTATTATTGATGACTATTCTTGTTGCATTTATGTTTATTTAATAAAAACTAAAAGTGAGACATAAATACTATTTCAATATTCATGCAAATGGTTTAAACACAATTTAATAAGTGGGTCAAGAAAGTAAGAAGTAATAATTCAATAAAATTTGAATGAGTAAAGGAATTTCATAATTTCATCCTTGAGAATGGCATGATACACCAAACTTCATGTCCACATACACCATAACAAAGTGGAGTGGTGGAATGGGAGCATCTCCATTTGCTTAAAGTTGCTCATACAATAAGGTTTTAATCAAATCTGTCGCTAGAATACTAGGGAGAATAAACAATAACTGTAGTTGACCTCATGAAATTTATAACCCTTATTGATGTTGAATGGTAAAACTCCATATGAACTTCTTTTTAAAAGGGATCCAAATTATAATCACCTTTGTGTGTTTGGATGTTTGTGTTATACCTTTTTAAGCCTAAACCATTAGACAAATTTGCTTTAAGGGTTAAAAAAATATATTTTCTTGGAATATTGTGTAGGAAAGAAGGTCTACAAGGTAATGAAAATTGAAACTCAATGATTGTTTGAGCCTATAGATGTTCTCTTTTATGAAGAAATATTTCCCTTTCAAGAGAAAATTATAGAATCTTACCTCAAATAATACCATCTCTAAAATATAAAAATGTTGAAGAGGACTTTGATAAATAGATAGACACCTTCAAAATCAATATCCAAAACCTAAATTATACTTGACAGAAGATCAAACAAGTAACGAAGACACATTAGTAAATGAAAGTATGCAAATAATAATAAATGTATCTCTAAGCACTAGAGATACTAAAACCACAAGAAAGAGTAGACTTTCTTAATGATATTATGAATATGTTCTATATCAAATAACATTATTACAAGATCATAAAATAAAATCAAGTGAATTTGCTCACAAGTAAGTCTTAAGTCTACTAAACTTAAAAGTGAACTCATAACATAATCATCTTTTTAAGGATTATTTACTGAACCCATGAGGTTTGAGGAGGCAGCTCATGGTCTAAAATGGCAACAAACGATGCATGAAGAATTGTAAGAACTAAATAACAATAACATATGGAGCATCGTTCTATAGCTAAAGGGAAATAAAGCAATAGACTTTAAATGGGTATATAAAATTAAGTGCAATTTAGATGGATCCATAGAGTAATATAAGCATGTCTAGTTGTAAAAGGTTATGGCCAAACACGGGGAATGGATTATAAGAATACCTTTACTATGGTCACCAAGTTTACAACATTGAATTGTTTACTTGTCGTTATTGCCATTAAAGATTAAAAATTACACCAACTTGATGTTAACAATGCATTTCTTACAAAAGACCTCTATGAAAAAGTCTTTATGCAAATCCCACAAGGGCTACACATGGAAAATGGTTTGGTTTGAAAAGCTTTTTATAGTTCTACTTAAATATGGTTTTAAATAATATTTTCTAACAATTATTTATTTACTTTGATTTATGATAATTATTAATTAATTGTCCTTATTTATATAGATGACCTTATTTATGTAGGAGATGATCCAAAGAAATGTGACCAGTTTGAGAAATATTTGTAAAGTTATTTCAACATTAAACATTTAGGACCTCTTTTCTATTTTATTATTTTAGAATTAACATGAGATCAAATTGGCATTAAAATGTCACAAACAACTATATGCTTGTAATATTGTAATTGAACTTGGACTTAAAAATGCCAATAGTTTAGTTAAAGACATGTTCATTCAAATCCCTTGGCCTATTAATTTTTTCTATGACAACAAAGTTATAATCAACATTGCATCAAACTAGGTCTTCCATGAATGAACGAAATACATATAAGTGGATTGTCACTATATTCATCTATTATACTAAGCCAAGCTTTTGAACCTCACTCACATTTTGTCCTATATGTAACTTGTTGGCATGTTCACCAAGGCTTTTGGTTCTATTTCATTTCACCACCTTTTAAGAATAATTGGCCTTCATTGAGTCTACCCATTAGCTTGAGGGAGTCATCTTAGGAATATTTGAATCCTATCATAAGCTAAATGTGTCCACACTCCAACAAGTTTGAGGGAGGCTATTAAAAAATATCAAATATTCCTAAAATAGTCAAAGATCCATGCTAATATTAAGGATTTCATTATACTTTCACCTTCCTAATTTAATTTGCTATCTACTTCACCAAGTTTGTTATTTACTTCACATATTTTATTTCATACTTTACCATATCTTACCATTATATATTCTTGTTTGTTTCTTTTGTGTGTGTGTGTGTATATATATATGTCTTTTGTACATGATGAAAAATATAAAAATAATAAATGTAGTTCGTGTTCTATTAAGTTTTACAAACTATATATAGAAATATGTTATTTTCTTTTAACTTACATGATAAATTGGTATTTAAGAGTTTCACCTTTAATGAAGTTAGGAATGGAGAATGAATGAATTTAAAAAAAGGGATTAGATGTTACTATAAAATAATAGAGTTAAAATGTGGCTAAATAGTATTCCTAACGTTTCCACTCTAATGATTTTATCTATAACAATTTTAATAGTTTTTTACTTAGTTAGGACTTATATTTTAGTCTTGGAGTGAGAATTTTTATATATATATAAAGAGTAACAATTACCTTGGAGATTAAGTTAGTTAGGAATACGAGTTACTAATAGTGCTTTTAGAAAGTTGAAGTGGTAAAAGGGACTTTGAGAACAATATAAGATAGTGGAAATGTGGAGAGTTTTTTAGGGGCTATATTATGGAGTAATGGCAAAGGTGCATAAGTCTATATGTTATAAAATGACTTCCCAGAGAAGGTGATCTATTATAAGTTTAGAGTCTAGTAGTGAGGTGGAATATGACAAAAATGTTGACTCTAGTTTTAATGGAAAAATATTTGACTATATTATCAGATATCCAACATCTAAAGAGGTCAAATTCTACAAATTGACCAATAATAATTTTTTTATGCCGTTATGCACTTAACTCTCAAGATTTTTAGGTCTTTAACTCATTAGATACTATGAATGACAATACTTTTAATAGCTTTAATTAAAAAGCTCTTCAACTCTTTACTTGATCACATAAGCTATTATTAATGGTTAGTGCTTTATTTATGCTTTTGGCAGTTTTGACTCTATAACTTTTGAGATTTTACCCACATTGAGTTTCTTTAACTTTTTAACTCGATCTTATGGGGCTATACTGCCCATTGTTTGGAATTCTTTTATGTTTTTAGAACTTTAACTTTGTACTTTTTAACTCTATAACTTATTCTAATGCATTTATGGTTTGACATTCTTCTTATGTTTTTAATATTTTAGAGTTGCATTTTCTATCTTATGGGCTAATACCCATAATATAAAGTGTTTTCCCTTTTGCCTTTGGCATTTTAGAGATTTATTTCAAAAATAAAACATAAATCCCATATTAAAAAAATAGTAGAGGTGGTATTGGGCTTATAAATGTGGGCATTGCATACCCTAATAGACTAACCTTTAGGGAGAAGGTAATGGCCCTATGGCAAGTAGTATTAGAGCCAACTCTACCCTTCTCTAATGTAGGGCCCTCATTAGAGATACCAAGGGAGGGTATGCTTGGATTGTTAGAGTATCAGAGCAATGATTCAATGCTTAGGTACTGCCCATCCTTTGACACATATGGAGTTAGTGTAATGAGCATGTTGCATAATCAAGTAGTGTAGAATGTCATGTATGCAATGTGAATCCTATATCAAAAAGTAGTAGAGAGGGTCATGGACATGTAAATATGGGCATTGCACTCCTTAATAGATTGGTATTTTAGGGAGAATGTAAAGGTCTTGTGACATTTATCTTTGTAGCATAATCTAATGGGTTATTGCCTATGGGTTGAAGTTCTTTTAATGCTTTTAGCAATTCAACTCTTGAGTCTTATAGTATGATCTTATAGCTTATTACCCATGGCATGAATTATCATGCCTCTAACATTTCAACTCTTAGCTCATGAAATTTATTCATAACATTTTTCTTTACTAATCCTTTTACTTTGGAAGCATTTTCAAATATGCAACCGTTGTTCATCCTTAAATTGAGACTATCCTCCCAATGCAAACACTATAACCAATCCTTTTACTTTTGTGGTTTAAAAGCGCACACATATAAATTCATGTAAAAATCTTACATTAACCCACAAATCTTAATAAGCTAAATCAATTCCCGTATCTAGATTTAAAATTGGCATTTTAGATTTGCTTAAGAACTTACACAAATCAGTACACTGAATAATCTTAATAATAAAATCTTCAAAATCTTCACTCCCAAATCCACAAACATCATAACTAAGATTAAAAACCTTATAAATATTAGTCTTATATGGAATAGGCCTAAATGGATTCGAAAAAGGTGCAACAACCTTACTAGAGCTATTTTTTATATTTTTATTGGAGTGCTTCCTTTTTTGCAAGAGTTACTTCCTTTTCTTCCCATAGTCTCTCATTGAACCAAAGAAAGGCCAAACTTTTGGCATATTATCTCTTCGATTGAAAGAATGGCTAGCCTTTTGGCATATTCTCTTACTAATTCAAAGAATGGTCAAAGTAAAAGAGGTGTTTTCACCCTCATTCAAAGAATAGTTAATTCCTTCAAAAGCTCCCAGGAAACTTTTACCCATTTATTCTCATCCTCAATTAGACATTATGGAAGCTTCAAATTTACTATCCCTTGCATATATGCATTTTCTATAATATACCACTTCTTATAGTGTTATAACAAATGTTTGAACCAACATGACTTAGAAAAAAGTTGTTTGAAACACATTAAATGAATTGACACATCCTTTTTTATAGAGAAACTAAGTTCACTACTTTTACTAAATTGAGATATATAAACAACAGCCGTTTACAAGACTTTTATACTATAATTTAGACTTTCTTTCTTAACATTTATTTTTTCGTAATGCACTAATACTACTAATTTTGTAGCATTTTTAAATATTTAGCCACTTTCTGTCCTTAAATTTAGACTGTCCTCCCAATGCAAACACTATAACCAATCCTTTTACATTTGTGGTTCAAAAGTTCCCATATATAAATTCTCATAATAATCTTACATCAACCCATAAATTTCCCTCTTAAATTTATGTCAAAATAGGCTAAATTAATTCCCATATTTAGATTTAAAATGGGCATTTTTGATCTATTTAGGAACTCACACAAATCAATAAATTGAACAAGCTTAATAATAAAATTTTCATAATCTCCACTCCCAAATTCATAAACATCGTAACCAAGATTAAAAACCTTATAAATATTAGTCTTATAAGGAATAAGCCTAAATGGATTTGGAAAAAGTGCAACAACCTTACGGGAGCTTTTCTTTTTGCTGGAGCTATATTTTTTTTTGCTAGAGCTACTTCCTTTTTTGCTAAAGCTGTTTCCTTTTCTTGCCATCTTCTCTTATCGATCTAAAGAATTGCCAGATGTTTGGTATCTTCTCTCATAAATTCAAAGAATGGCTAGACTTTTGGCATCTTCTCTAACTAATTCAAAGAATGTTAAATGTGGAAAAGGTGTTTTCACCCAGATTTGAAGAATGGCTGATTTCTATAAAAGCTCCTAGAAAAATTTTGCCAATTTATTCTCATCCTCAATTAGACTTTGTGGAATATTCAAATTTACTATCCCTTGCATATAGGTATTTTCTACAATATTCCACTTCTTAAAGTTTTCTAACAAATGTATAAATTGACATGACTTAGAGAAAAGTTATATAAAACTAAGATCGCTACTTTCACTGAATTAAGAAAGATAAACAATAGCTTTATGCAAGATTTTTTTACTATAATTTAGACTTTCTTTATTAACATACATTTTTTTATAATGACCTGATACCATTAATTTGGCAGCATTTTCAATATGCAACAATTATACATCCTTAAATTTAGACTGTCCTCATAATGTAAACAATCTAACCTATCCTTTTATTTTTATAGCTTAAAAGTGCAAACATATAAATTCACATAAAAATATTACATTAACCCACTGAAATTTTATGTCAAAATAAGCTAAATGAATTCCCATATCTAGATTTAAAATAGGCACTTTAGATTTGCTTAGGAACTCATACAAATTAGTACGTTGCAAAAGCTTAACAATAAAATCTTTATAGTCTTTACTCTCAAATCCATAAACATCATAACCAAAATTAAAAAACTTATAAATATTAGTAATATATGGAATAGGCCTAAATGGATATGGCAAAGGTGCAACAACCTTGTTGGAGCTTTTTTTTTTTTGTTGGAGTTGGTTCCTTTTTTTTTTGTTAGAGTTGCTTCCTTTTCTTGCCATCTTCTCTCACCGACCCAAAGAATAGCTAGACGCTTGTCATATTCTCTTACTGATGACTAGACTTTTGGCATCCTCTCTAATTAATTCAAAGAATGATCAAAGTGGAAATTATGTTTTCACCTCGATTTGAAGAATGGCCAATTTCTTTTTGCCCATTTATTCTCATCCTCAATTAGACTTTATGGAATCTTCAAATTTACTATCCCTTACATATAGGCATTTTCTATGATATTCCACTTCTAAAGTGTTCTAATAAATGTTCGAACTAACAAGACTTAGAGAAAAGTTGTATGAAACACATTAAATGAATGGACACATCCTTTTTTGTAGGGAAACTAAGATCGCTACTTTCACTAAATATAGATAGATAAACAACAACTTTATGCAATACTTTCATACTATAATTTAGACTTTCTTTCTTAACATTCATTTTCATAATGAATTTATACCTATAATTTGGTAGAACTTTCAAATATACAACCATTTTTCATCCTTAAATTGAGACTATCCTCTTAGTGCAAACACTCTAACCAATCCTTTTTATTTTATGGCTTAAAAGCGGACATATAAAAATTCATGTAAAAATCTTATATTAACCAATAAATTTTCCCACTTAAATTTTATATCAAAATAATCAAAATCAATTCCTATATCTAGATTTAAAATTGGCACTTTAGATTTGATTAGGAAATCACACAAATTAGTACATTGTATAAGCTTAACAATAAAATCTTTATAGTCTTTACTCTTAAATCCATAAACATCATAACCAAGATCAAAAACCTTATAAATATTAGTCTTATATGGAATAGGCCTAATTGGATCTGGCAAAGGTGTAACAACCTTGTTGGAGCTATTTTTTTTTATGCTGGAGTTGTGTCCTTTTTTGTTAGACTTCCTTTTGTTGCCATATTCTCTAACCCAATTAAAGAATGGCCAAAATTTTGGCGTCTTCTCTTAATGATCCGAAGAATTGCTAGATGTTTGGCATTTTGTTTTTAGTAAAGCTACTACCTTTTCTTGCCATCTTCTTTCACCAATCTGAAGAATTGCTAGATGTTTGGCATCTTCTCTTATGGATTCAAAGAATGGCCATGCTTTTGACATTTTCTCTCACAAAGTCCAAGAATGGTCAAAGTGGAAGAGTTATTTTCACCCTATTTAGCCATTTCCTCAATTAGACTTTGTGGAATCTTCAAATTTACTATCCTTTGCATATAGGCATTTTCTACAATATTCCACTTCTTAAAGCGTTCTAACAAATGTTTAAACTGATGTGACTTAGAGAAAAGTTATATGAAACAAATTAAATGAATTGACCCACCCTTTTTTAAGGAGAAACTAAGATAGCTACTTTTATTAAATTAAGATAGATAAATAACAGCCTTATGCAAGACTTTTATAATATAATTTAGACTTTCTTTCTTAACATTCATTTTTTCATAATGAATTGACATTGTTAATTTGGCAACATTTTTAAATATGCAACCGTTGTTCATCCTTAAATTTAGACTGTCCTCCTAATGCAAACGCTGGAACCAATCCTTTTACTTTTGTGGCTTAAAAGCGTAAATATACAAATTCATATAAAAATCTTATATTAATATGCAAATCTTTATGCATAAATTTTAGGTCAATATAAGCTAAATTAATTCTCATACCTAGATTTAAAATTAGCACTTTACATTTTCTTAAGAACTCACAAAAATCAGTATGTTGAATAAGCTTAACAATAAAATCTTTATAATCTTCACTCCCAAATCCACAAACATTATAACTGAGATTAAAATCCTTATAAATATTAGAAATTTATGGAATAGGCCTAAATGGATCCAATAAAGATGAAATAACCTTGTTGGATCTTTTTTTTTTACTGGAGCTACTTCCTTTTTTGCTAGAGATGCTTCTTTTTCTTGTCATCTTCTCTTACTGATCCAAAGAATGGCCTGACATTGGGATCTTCTCTCACTGATTCAAAGAATAGCTAGACTTTTGGCATCATCTCTCACCAATTTAAAGAATTGTCAAAGTGGAAGAGGAGTTTTCATCCTAATTTGAAGAATGGCCGATTCCTCAAATGCTCTTAGAAAAATTTTGCCCATTTATTCTCATCCTCAATTAGACTTTTTGGAATCTTTAAATTTACTATCCCTTAAATATAGGCATTGTCTATGATATTCTACTTCTTAAAGTGTTCTAACAAATGTTTGAACAAACATAACTTAAAGAACATTATATGAAACACATTAAATGAATTAACACATCCTTTTTAGTAAGGGAACTAAGATCGCTACTTTTACTGAATTGAGATAGATAAACAATAACCTTATACAAGACATTCATACAATAATTTAAACTTTATTTCTTAGCATTCATTTTTCATAATAAATTTATACCAATAATTTGGCAGCATTTTAAAATATGCAACCATTGTCCGTCCTTAAATTGAGACTGTCCTCCCAATTTAAACACTCTAATAAATTATTTTTACTTTTTTTGCTTAAAAGTACACACATCTAAATTCACATAAAAATCTTACATGAACCCACAAATCTTCCCATTTAAATTTTATATCAAAATATGCTAAATCAATTCCTGTATCTAGATTTAAAATAGGCACTTGCACAAATCAATACGTTGAATAAGCTTAATAATAAAATCTTCATAATCTTCACTCCTAAATCCATAAACATCATAACTGAGATTAAAAACCTTATAAATATTAGTCTTACATGGAAAAGGCCTAAATGGATTCGACAAAGGTGCAACAACCTTATAGGAGCTTTTTTTTTGTTGGAGCCGCTTCCTTTTTTGTTAAAGTTGCTTCCTTTTCTTGTCATATTCTCTCATTGAGCCAAAGAATGGCCAAATTTTTTGTATTTTCTCTCTCCAATTGAAAGAATGGCTAGATTTTTAGCATCTTCTCTTACTAATTCAAAGAATGGTCAAAGTGAAAAAGACATTTTCACCCTGATCCTAAGAATGGCCAACTCTTAAGAAATTTTACCCATTTATTCTCATCCTAAGTTAGACTTTGTGGAATCTTCAAACTTACTATCTCTTGCATATAAGCCTTTTATATAATATACCACTTCTTAAAGTGTTTTAAAAAATTTTTGAACCAATATGACTTAGAGAAAAATTGTATGAAACACATTAAATAAATTGACATATCCTTTTTTGTAGAGTAACTAAGATTGCTACTTTCACTGAATTGAGAAAGATAATCAATAGCCTTATGCAAAACTTTTATACTCCAATTTAGTCTTTCTTTCTTAACATTCATTTTTTTGTAATAAACTAATGCCGATAATTTGGTAGCATTTTCAAATATGCAGTCGTTGTCTGTCCTTAAACTTAGAATATCCTCCTAATGCAAAGACTCCAACTAATCCTTTTACTTTTTGTGGCTTAAAGTGTATACGTATAATTCAAGTTAAATCTTACATCAACCCACAAATCTTCCCTCTTAAATTTTATGTCCAAATAAGCTAAATCAATTCATATATCTAGATTTAAAATGGGCACTTTAGATTTGCTTAGGAACTCATATAATTTAGTATATTGAACAAGCTCAATAATTAAATTTTTGTAATCTCCACTCCTAAATCCATAAACATCATAACTAAGATTAAAAACCTTATAAAAATTAGTCCTATATGGAATTAGACTAAATGGATATGACAAAAGTGCATTAACCTTATTAGAGCTATTTCTTTTTTACTTGGCTATTTTATTTTTTACTATAGTTTCTTCCTTTTTTGCAAGAACTGCTTCATTTTCTTGCCATCTTCTCTCACCAATCTAAAGAATGGCTAGATGTTTGGCATCTTCTCTCACAGATTCAAAGAATGGCCAACCTTTTGGTATCTTCTCTCACCAATTCAAATAATGGTTAAAATGGAAGAGGTTTTTTCACCCTATTTTGCCATTTATTCTCATCCTCAATTAAACATTGTGGAATCTTCAAATTTACTATCCTTTACATATATACATTTTCTATAATATTCCACTTCTTAAAATATTCTAACAAATGTTTAAATAGACATGACTTATAGAAAATTTATATCAAACACATTAATTGAATTGACATATCCTTTTTTTTGTAGAGAAACTAAGATCGCTACTTTCAATGAATTGAGATAGATAAACAATAGCCTTATGCAAGACTTTCGTAGTATAATTTTAAATTTCTTTCTTAATATTCATTTTTTCATAATAAACTTATACCATTAATTTGGTAGCATTTTGAAATATACAACTATTGTTCATCCTTACATTTAGATTTTCCTCCCAATAAAAACACTATAACTAATCCTTTTACTTTTATAGCTTAAAAGCGCACACATATAAATTCATGTAAAAATCTTACATTAACCTACAAATTTTCCCACTTAAATTTAATATCAAAATAAGCTAAATCAATTCCCATATCTAGATTTAAAATAGAACTTTAATTTGTATAGGTACTCATAAAAATTAGTATGTTGAACAAGCATAACATTAAAATCTTCATAATCTTCACTCGTAAATCCATAAGCATTATAATTGAGATTAAAAATCTTATAATTATTAGTCTTACATGGAATAGGCCTAAACGGATCAAGCAACATTGCAATAATCTTGCTAGAGCTGCTTCCTTTTCTTATCGTCTTTTCTCACCGAAACAAAGAATGGCCAAACTTTTGGTGTCTTCTCTCTTTAATTCAAAGAATGGCTAGACATTTGGCATCTTTTCTTATCAATTCAAAGAATGGTCAAAGTGAAAGAGATGTTTTCATGCTGATCCGAAGAATGGTTGATTCCTTCAAAAGCTCATAGGAAAATTTTTCCCATTTCTTCTCATCCTCAAAATAGACTTTATGAAATATTTAAATTTACTATCCCTTACATATAGGCATTTTATATAATATACCACTTCTTAAAGTGTTATAATAAATGTTTTAAACTGACATGACTTAGAGAAAAGTTGTATGAAACACATTAAATGAATTGACACATCCTTTTTTGTAGGGGAACTAAGATGACTACTTTCACTGAATTAAGATAGACAAACAACAACCTTATGCAAGACTTTCATGCTATAATTTAGACTATCTTTCCTAACATTCATTTTTCATAATGTACTGATATTGATAATTTGACATCATTTTCAAATATGCAATCATTATTCATCCTTAAACTCATACTATCCTGTTGGTGTAAACACTCTAACCAATCCTTTTACTTTTGTGGCTAAAAAGATCACACATATAAATTCATGTAAAAATGTTACATCAACCCAAAAATCTTTCCACTTAAATTTTATGTAAAAGTAAGTTAAATCAATTCCTGTATCTAGATTTAAAATAGACACTTTAGCATGTTAGAAGATGTCAAATTAGACACTTTAGATTTGTTTAGGAACTCACACAATTTAGCACGTTGAACAAGCTTAATAATAAATTCTTTATAATTTCACTCCCAAATCCATAAACATTATGACCAAGGTTAAAAAATATTAGTCCTATATGGAATAGGCCTATATGACCCTAGTAAAGTTGCAAAAACCTTGTTGGAGCTTTTTTTTTTATTAGTGCTGCTTCCTTTTCTTATCATCTTCTCTCATTGATCCAAAAAATGGCCAGAATTTTATAATCTTCTCTCACTAATTAAAAGAATGGCTAGACTTTTGGCATCTTCTCTCACCGATTTAAAGAATGGTAAAATTAGAAGAGGTGTTTTCACCTTTATTCGAAGAATGGCCAATTTCTTCAAAACCTCCCATAAAAATTTTACCCATTTATTCTCATCCTCAATTAAACTTTGTGGAATCTTCAAATTTACTATCCTTTACATATAAGTATTTTCTACAATATTCCACTTTTTAAACTATTCTAGCAAATGTTTAAATTGACATAACTCAGAGAAAAGTTATATAAAACACATTAAATGAATTGACACATCCTTTTTTATAGAGAAACTAAAATCGGTGCTTTTACTAAATTAAGATATATAATCAATAGCCTTATACAAGACTTACATAATATAATTTAAACTCTCTTTCTTAACATTCATTTTTTCACAATGAACTTATACCAATAATTTGGTATCATTTTCAAATATGCAACCGCTCTCTGTCCTTAAATTTAGACTGTCCTTTAAATGCAAACACTCTAACTAATCCTTTTACTTTTATGTCTTAAAATCGCACACATATAAATTCAAATAAAAATCTTACATTAACCCAAAAATCTTCCCACTTAAATTTTATGTCAAAATAAGCTAAATCAATTCCTATATATAGATTTATAATAGGCACTTTAGATTTGCTTAGGAACCCACACAAATCAATATGTTGAACCTTTTAAATATTCACTCCCAAATCCATAAACATAATAACATAGATTAAAATTTTTTAAATATTAGTCTTATATGGAATAGGCCTAAATCGATCCAGCAAAGGTGTAATAACCTTGCTAGAGCTAATTCTATTTTTGCTAGAGCTGCTTCATATTCTTTCAATCTTCTTTTACCAATTCAAAGAATGGAAAAACTTTTATCAACTTCTCCCTTTGATTTAAAGAATGGATAAAGTGGAAGAGGTATTTTCACTCTGATTTTAAGAAAGGCTGATTTCTTTAAAAGCTCCTCAAAAAATTTGCCCATCTGTTCTCATCCTCTATTAAACTTTATAAAATGCTCAAATTTATTATCCATTGCATATAGGCATTTTTTATAAAATGCCACTTCTTAATATACCATTTTCTATAATATAATTTCATAGCATTTTCAAATACGCAACTAGTGTCCATCATTAAATGTAAATTGTCCTCCCAATGCAAACACTCTAACCAATCTTTTTTCTTTTGTGGCTCAAAAACACACATATAAAATTCACGTAAAAATTTTGCATTATCCCAAAACCTACCCACTTAAATTTTATATCAAAACAAGCTAAATCAATTCTCGTATTTAGATTTAAAATAGGCACTTTACATTTGCTTAGAAACTTACATAATTTATTACATTGATCAAGCTTAATAATAAAATCTTTATAATCTTCACTGCCAAATCCGTAAATATCATAATCAAGATTAAAAACCTTATAAATGTTATTCCTATATGGATTTGGCAAAGGTGTTGTCATACCTACTCTATATAGGAATAACATTTATAAGGTTTTTGATTTGGTAAAGGTGATGTCAAACCTAAAATTTAACTATCCCTAAAAAGGTCCAATGATGAAAGAATCATCGAGATGACTAGAGTCTACTCGTTCGTAACACCTCTTAAGTGTACAACCTTAACAAACCTAACCGACCCCACCAGTGTTCAAAAATTGATCATTGAGCCATTAAGTTATGCTTTGAACTTGTGAAATATGAATTATCAAAACAACAAGAGGTTTATTTTAAGAAAAATCCTCTCAAAATACTCAACTCATTGGGCCGGTGCTCATTTTGTTAAATAGGGACCTAGCTTTGTGAAAAACTAGAAATTGATTTTAATACAATAGACTTAAAAAAACACATTTATAAGGCTCTAAAACCTTTAGAAGTGGTCTCAAAATGGTCCAACAAAACCTAAGTGTTAGTGCGTATCACTTAGAAGTGTGCATAAATGCCCTTAGGTGTCATGTACTAAAAAATGAGGCCAAATTTGGCAAAACAAACTTCAAAAATGCATTTGGAAGGCCTAAAAACCCTAGGAATTGACCCTAGAACAATGCACCTAAAACTTGAGAAGTGTGCGTAAAGCATAGAAGTTCACATGGAAGCATATGTGTGTGCACGTGGCCACACGCAAAGAGCTTGACCATGCACACTTGGTGTGGCCATATATAAAATCCTCATTATACTCATGAGACCATGCCCCTACCACCATATTCTACCTAATTTTCCTTAAAAATAGACCCATTTATACCCTATTTTGGAGGGGGAGCAAGTGGAAACATACACACACTCAAAAATTTGGTCCAATCGAAGGCATTGGAAATCGCTTTCTAGATAGTTTTTGCTTTACTGCAGCCTTTCCCTTAGGTTATTGTATCCATTTTCCACCAAACCGAGCCTTATCTTTGTCAAAGCACACTTAAAGGTATACAATTTAGCATCATTCTATTGTCATTTTGAACCTATTGATGAGGAAAGCTTGATAATCTCTTAAAGCTAAAGCTTCAAAGCTCATACAAGCTTAGTCGAGTCTGAGGACCACAAAATTATTTTAGCACATTTATTTTATTGCATTACATTTTATTTTATTATCGATAACATTTAGGAATACTATTGTGCCTATGTGATGAGACTAGCAATCTTGCATGCTATGTGAATAATATATGCTTTATTACGCTCATTTATTATCATCATTTTGCATCCTCTATTTTTGAAATCATGAAATCACATCGTAAATATCAATAATGTGAAATAGTTTATGTCCTGGCATAGAGTCATCTTGCTCTCGATCCAGTGATGACCTCATGCATCCTTTATATTATCGTCATACATCATCATAGTATAAATAATCACTGGAAGCATGATCATCCTATCATTCATGAAATTTAGCAAGTTGTGTGAATGGTCATGTCAAACTTGCAGATAAGTCATATCCAAATTAGATTTACTTTTTCATAATCTTTTCCTTTTTATATGAATTTTATCAAGAAAGTGATGTAATAACATTTCCAACTTTATTATCTGCCACTATTTGATGTATTGTGTGAATGCTATACAAATTGTCATTATCGAAACTAGAGTGTTGTGGTAGCTAGACATCAAATATTGTATAATGAGAAATAGTAAAAAAGTATATGTGATCCCCCGAACCTAAAAATCTCTTATGGGGACAATACTTATTGAGTGACTCGATGTTGTCCTTTTCTCTTCTCGATTTTCTAAACATCGAGTGGCAACTCCAAAAAATCAAAAGCATCTCATCCCTTCAAGACCAATCATTTATCCTTATTCGGCAAAGCTACCATGTCCCTTAGAAATGGAAAGACCCACATAATGTCCTATAAAAATATACCGCTATAAAAAAAGCACAAAAGAAAAAAAATTGGTCTCTCGCAGATGCAATAACTTTTTTGGAGTTGCTTTCTTTTTTGTAAGAGGTGCCTCCTTTTTTGCTAGAGCTACTTTCTTTTCTTATTGTCTTCTCTTACCAATTCAAATAATGGCTAGAATTTTGGCATCTTCTCTTTTCGATTCAAAGAATGGCTATAGTAGTAGTGGTGTTTTCACCTTAATTCAAAGAATGGTTGATTATTCAAAAGCTCTATGAAAATTTTTGCCCATTTTTTTCATCCTCAATTAAACTTTATGAAATCCTTAAATTTTCTATCTATGAGTAACCTTAGTGGGTTTTTGTTTTTTTTTTTGTTTTTCTTTTTATAGTGGACCTTTCAGTTTTTTAGGGACATGGCAACTTTATCGAATAGAAAAAAATGATTGGTCTTAGAGGGACGAGACATTTTTTATTTTGTGGAGTCGCCACCCAATGATTAGAAAATTAGGAAAAGAAAGGGACAACATTGGGTCACACAGTGAGTATTATCCCCAATAAAGATTTCCAGGTTCAGGGGATCACATAAACTTTTTTCCTATTTCTCATTATATGATATTCGATGTATAGCTATTACAATACCCTAATTTTGATAACAATAATTTATATAGCATTCATAGTACATCATATAGTATAAGATAATAAAGCTGAAAATTTTGTTACATCATTTTATTGATAAAATACATATAAAATGGAAAAGAATGTGGAAAAGTAAATCTAATATGATTAATATGTAAGAGTAACACGACCATGCACATAGCTTGCTCAACTTCATGAATAATAGAATGATCATGAATGCTTACAGTGATTATTTATGCTATGATGATGTATGATGATAATATAAAGGATGCATGAGGTCATCACTAGACTGAGAGCATGATGACTTTATTCTGGGACATGGAATTTTTCACATTATTGATATTTATAATATGATTTTATGATTTCAAAAATAGAGGATGCATAATGATGATATAAAATGAGCATAATAAAGCATACATTATTCATATAGCATGCAAGATTGCCAGTCTCATCATATAAGCACAACAGTATTCCCAAATGCTGGTGATAGTAAAATAAAATGCAATGTGATAAAATAAATGTGCTAAAATAATTATGTGGTCCTCAGACATAACTAAGCTTGTGTGAGCTTTGAAGCTTTAGCTTCGAGAGATTATTAAGCTTTCCTCATCGAGAGGTTTAAAATGACAGCAGAATGATGCTAAATTGTATACCTTTGAGCATACTTTAACAAAGATGAGGCTTTGTTTGGTGGAGAAGGGATCTGACAAGCTAAAGGAAAGGCTATGGGAGAGCAAAAACTATATGGAAAGGGGTTTTTAGCGCCTTCGATCAGACTAATTTTTGAGTGTGTTTTTTTTATTTAATCCTTGCTCTCAAAATGGGGTGTAAAGGGGTCTATTTATAAGAAAAAATGTGTAGAATGGGGTGGTGTAGGCATGGTCATGCACGTATAAGGGGATTTTTGCACTTAGCCACGCCAAGTGTGTGCATGGTCATATGCTTGGTGCGTGGCCATGCATGCACGTGTGCATTTTCATGCACACTTTGATGTTCTATGCTCTCTTCCCAGGCTTTACACACACTATTTTTAGGGTTCATTCTTAGGATTTTTAGGCCTTCCGGATGCATTATTAGAGTTCATTTTGCCAAATTTGGCTTTAATTTAACACATGATACCTAGGGGTGTTTACATTCACTTTTGAGCGATACATGTTGATACTTAGGTTGTGTTGGACCATTCTAGGACCACTTTTAAAGGTTTTAGGGCCTTCTGGATATGTTTCTGAAGTCCGTTTTATCAAAATCAATTTTTCTTTTTCACGAAACTGCCCAGTCTAATGAAATACACACTGGCCCAACGAGTTGAGTATTTTGAGAGGATTTTTCTTAAAATAAAGCCTCTAATTATTCCAATAATTCATATTTTGCAAGGTCATAGTTTAACTTAATGGCTCGGTGATCAATTTTGATCACTAATGGGGTCGTTTGGTGTTTTAAGGTTGCACACTTTAGAGGTGTTATAAATGAGCATACTCTAGTCATCTTAGGGATTCATTTCATCATTGGACCTTTTTGGGGACAGTAAAATTTTAGGCATAACAATTCCCCCCTTGCTTCACATGTGCTATATAGCCACTTATTACTAGTATCAATACACATGAAGAAAAATGAAAAGATGGAAAAGAATATTTAATAGGGAGAGAGGTGCTTACTTGTGGGTTGTCATTAGATGTCTTGTCAAGATTTGACTACTATTATTGTGTTTTGTTGCTATTGTTCTGTGACTTGGTTGTCATATAAGGTGGTATTTGGGGCATATGCAAGCTTGTGATTCATGCAAAGTGCATTGGGATTTATATGACTATAACCTTTCTGTGTGTCACGTAAATAAGAATGCTACTAAGTAAAATGTGGATACGACTATAACCTTTCGCAAATGAACATGCTACTAAGCAAAATACAGATGCGACTATAACCTTCTTAAGTGTCATGCAAAATGAACATGTGACTATAACCTTCTTAGGTGTCATGAGAATGAACATGCGACTATAACCTTCTTAGGTGTCATGCAAATGAACATGTGACTATAACATTTTTAGGCATCACGTAAATGAAATTGCAACTATAACCTTATTAGGTGTCACGTGAATGAACATATGACTATAACCTTGTTAGGTTTCACATGAATGAACATGCGACTATAACCTTTTTAGGTGTCACATGAATGAACATGCGATTATAACCTTCTTAGGTGTCATGCGAATGAACATCTGACTATAACCTTCTTAGGTGTCATGTGAATGAATATGTGACTATAACCTTTTTAGGTGTCATGCAAATGAACATGCGACTATAACCTTCTTAGGTGTTACACGAATGAACACGTGACTATAACCTTCCTAGGTGTCACGTAAATGAACATGTGACTATAACCTTCTTAGGTTTCAAGTGAATGAACATGCTATTAAGCAAATGAGAATGCTCCTAAGCAGTGTGGATGCTCCTAAGCAATGTGAGCATACTTCTAAGTGATGAAAGTGTTTTTAACCAATGAGAATATGCTTCTAAGTAGTGAAAGTGCTTCTAAGCAATGAGTGTGAGTACTTCTAAGTAATGTGAGGGTGCTCCTAAGCAATGTGGGTGCTTCTAAGCAATGTGAGGATGCTTTTAAGCAATGAGAAGATGTTTCTAAGCAATGTGAATGCTCCTAGGCAATGAGAAGATACTTCTAAGTAATGAATGAGGTAGTGGTGATGATGTAGTAGTGGTCCAGTAATGATGCAGTAATGATGTAGTGATTTGTCATATTGAGGATCTTATTTTGATGATATGGAGTAAGATATCCTTATAGTGGATTTTCCTTTTTTCTTTTGTAAGATGTTAAGTTTTCTGAAGAAAGTGGAGTGCACACAGTGTCTTTACATAAATGGAGTCCATATTAGTGTACTTTTATGTGAGTTTAGTGCATGTCTCATGCTCAAATAAAAGTTTAAGACTATAAAAGTGAGTGTGTAAAATCTTAAAGTGTGCATAAAACCACAAAAGAGCACATGGAAGGGGGAGGTGCACATGACTGCGCGTGGGGGGGTCACACACTTCCCCCCTTCAGGCTTAATTAAAGGGCTATTTTTAGAGGTCTTGTGAGGCTTCATCTGGACTTCTTTGAGTGTATTCTGACTTTTCTTAACCCTTTTTATGTTTCAAGTGCTATATGCTCTATTTTTCTTCTCTACTTTCATTTTCTTATACTTAAAATGGAATTTTCCAACATTCTTGAGCATTTAGGGTACATTTTTATTAATGTAGATGTTGATTTTAAGGGTGACTTTGTAGAGGCTACTAGAGCTGGGATGTTTATAGTAAGACTAGCATATCTGGTGCTCAAAGTTCTCAGCCATCCAAGCTTTCTCGGGGAGATCCAATCACTATTGTTCATAGCTTAGAGACTCACACTTAAGTGTGTCATCATCATAAGGCAGGTCCCTTTTTGCCCTTATTTTCTAAAGCTTGTTCATCGACTATTTTACCATTTATTTTTCTATAGCTTTATAGCTCTCGTTGTAACTATCTATCTAGATTTACTGTAGATGTTGATGCTAATAGCTCTTACTTTATTTTCTCATCACGTAGTCTACTTGTTGCAATGCTTTTCTTTTTAGTTTTTATTATTTAGATCCTATAAAGTGATAGAGAGAGAGGTGTGTTAGTATTTAGTAGCTGTGCAAATGTTTGATAGTGTACCTATTATTTCTAGCCCTGTAGGTATGTCATTGTGCTACTTAGTAGTTTTAATAGGGTCAACATGTACTATCAGGGTCTCCCGATGTGTGTGAAGCAGATGGTTACTAGGAAGGGCTTTGATGGGGTGATTACTGCATTATCTTATAACTCATATGCATCGAGTTAGATTGCTATATATGTAATGATAGACTGTTGGATGGACACGATGCATACTTTTCATCTGCCTGTAAGGGAGATGACTATTAGCCTGTTGGATTTTATCGCTATCATATGCTTGAGCTTTTCTGGAGAGCCCATTCCTTTCAGTGAGGAGGAGTGGTCCACTGCTGTGGCAAGGAGGCAACTCACTATGGATTTGGTCAAGGTAGTCACTCCTGTGAAGTCTGATTACCTGTATCTCACTTGATACACTGAGTTTGTTTCTTCTATGCGGGCTTTATATGATGATGGTCTTGTTTCAGTAGAGTAGCTAGCTTATTGCTTTTTATTTTATTTACTAAGTGTTGTTATCTTCCTAAACCCTTTGGGTATGGGTGATCTACAATTGTTGCCTGTCTTAAGAGACTTGGATGGCTTGTTGGGCTATTGCTATGGCACTACTGCTTTTGCTAATATGTACTCAGGCTTTGACGTAGCATGCTGAGGTGGCTCAAGGATCTATGGATGCTTGTTCATGCTAAATGTAAGTAGGAGTTGTGTTGTCTATTCTTTTATTTTTGGGTTTGTTATTTCTGAACCTCTGATTTTGATAAATTTGAGCATATGAGTTCAGGATTCTCCCACATTTTTCCATTGATCATTTTGTAGGAGGATGACTTCCCTTATTATTCTTGCTAGATTAGGAAGACTATTGATTTGATTGAGGATTGCATAGTAGCTCAGGACCATATGAGGAAGTTGTCTGTTGGTCAGGTATGTCTGATTCCTATTATGTTGGTTGTTCCTTTCTTAGGGATTTTGTTTATTGTTGCCTTTTAAGTAGATCTTTCTTCACTAGTGGGTAGTAAAATCTCACTAGATGGTAGAGATGGTAGCTGTACGGTAGCTAATAGAGAGACAAGTGTTGCTCTCTGGCCTCATCTGCAGGGTGTGGTATTTGGGCAAGTGAGTCCATCATTGGTGGGATGGCCCATACATAAGGAGAGTTCCTATCCCTCCCACTAGCGACATGTTCTAGGGTTATGAGCTCTATGGTTATCTCACTCTTGTTATAATGGGATTCCCCTCTGAGAGCTTCTTGGAGAGTATGGGTTTGCCTTATGAAGATGTATTGATCCCTCAGTTGATTGATGTCATAGCTAGTGGGAACTTTCCTTGACCTCCACCTTCTCAGGCAAATGCATCTCATCCCTCGAGTTTGAGGATTAGGCCATCACACTGGTCATCAAGAGTCACTTCTTCTAATTCAGTAAGCTTTTATTCCTATTTTGGTGTAAGCATGTAGCAAACTTCATTTGTAATAAACTATAATTGACATAAGTTGTGAGAACTTATCTATAGAGACATTAGAGGAGATCTGGTTCTCACTTTGAGGAGGATGAGGGTATGCTCCATACTAAGGTGATTGCTCATGCCAGTGGTGTGGCTTCTAGTAGCACTATCCTTGGTGATTTAATAGTTTAGCCATCTTTATCTTTACTTATGATGAATATTCTTGGTAGAGCAGTGAGCTTCAATTTGCCTAGACCTGGATTTCCTCAATCAAGTGTTGCTCCTACTGATGCTACCCATGTTCATGTTCTCCACTTATTCTTTCCTGTGTCTCATTTATTTAGTTAGTGGTGGTTGATTTACTTGCTTTCTTTTGTAGATTCTAGTCTCCTTTGGTCATTATTGGTATACTGTTGCAAGGAGTGGACAATAGTGCTTTTTGGAGTTTGCTACTACTCAAAGGGTATGCTTTCTTTATTGTACCTATTTATTTTATGCATATGTTTTATGTATGAGTGTATGATATGCAATATGTAATGCAGGTTGAGCACCGTCTCGCTAGTCTTAAATGGGAGTGGGAGTGTTTAGTATATTGTGACCGCATTAGTAAGTTAGAGTCATGACTATCATCTTTTATGATGAATGATGATGAGTCAGGATCTAATTAGGGGGATGCTTGAGCAAGATCATTGCTTGCTTTTGATGGTAGCCACGACTGATGTAGTTATTTTAGGAGCTAAGTGTAAGACTTTTAGCTTGTGGTTTGCTTTATTGTATTATTTTCCTGAGGTTATAGACTCTGGGTGTTATATTTGGGTATTTGTCCCCCATATTGTATAATGTTTGTATGATGATGATTGTATATGCTTCCTACTATATATGATTGATGATGATGTTTACCATTACTATCGTTTGCCCTTTTTTCCCTTTTTTGCCTAAGGCATCTCCTTTTAGAGCTTTTTGCACTTAGTTAGGTTTTCTTTTTCTTCCTTTTTTTGCCTAATATGTCTCCTTTTAAAGCTTTTCACACGTAGCTGAGCTTTTTTTTTGTTTGCTTTGATGATAGTGGTTGATCTTAAAGAGTGAGCTTAGTGACGATGGTAAGAACCATGGTCATGTAACGAAAGAAAATATAATGCATGCTTGATGCAATTTATAATGATAAAATGTGTTGCACTTTTTGAAGAAAATTTGCATAAATTATCAATCATTCTCATTTCACTATAATCATTTAAGAAAAGCATAAGTGCATTCATACAAATTTTGAATTTGAGGTTACCCTTATCCTTAACTAGCCTTCTCAGGTTTTTTTATTAAGTGTTTTCTCTTTTTCCCTAATTTTTACCCGAGTTACCATTTTTAAGTTTTCAACTCAGCAGGAAGTCCTTAAATTTTTTTTGAGTTACCGTTTCTAGGTTTTCAACTCAACATGATGATTTTTTTGCCTTAGATGTAGTACTTCTTAAAGCGGTATGTATTGACAGGTTCAGAGAATTCATTGGCTTTATAATCCATCGGGTTGATTGCTCCTTTTGATAAGACATGTTTGACTAGGTGTGGGCCTTCCTATTTTGGTTTAAATTTCCCTCTATGGTTTGGAACATTCTATTTTGTTTGCTTTATCACCCAGTCTCTTGCTTTCACACTCTTGTGTTTTATTTTTCTATTGAAGGACTTGGCTAGTCAAGCCTGATAAAATTGTGTGTGGTATAGAGCCTTAAGCCTTTAGCTGTCTAAGAGAGTGACATTGTTATGCCTCTATTAATCCCATTACACTTCTGGCAATTCAGATTCAATTGCTACCTAAAGAGACTTGATCTTTATTTCGATTGGAAGAACTACTTCTGATCCATACACTAATGAGAAAGGAGTTGCTCCTGTTGAAGTTTTGACTGTTGTTCAGTACCCCCATAAGGCATATGGCAATTTTTCTGCCAATCTTGGTAAGTCTAAGTCATTTTTTATAAGATCATTTTAATGTTCTTGTTTGTAGCTTTGATGGCCCCATTAGCTTGTAGTCGGTAAGGAAAAGATTTAGGACGTTCTACTTTATAACTCCTTAGTAGCTCTCTAACTTTCCCTTGGAGTTAGACATCATTATCAAAGATGATATGATGGGGGATCCCATATCAACAAAACAGGTTTCTTTTAATGAACTTAGCCACTTGCTTGGCTCTTATGGGTGACCCTTTATAAAGAAGACCTTTGTGTTATTGTGGTTTTTATTACTTTATTGGGCAACATAGCAAGTTTTTTCGTTTATAAGGGACATGACAACTTTGTTGAATAGGGACAAGTGATTAGCCTCGGGATAAGATGCTTTTGATTTTATGGAGTCGCCACCCAATTTTTTAGAAAATTAGGAAAATAAGGGGACAACATCGAGTCACTCAACAAGTATTGTCCCCATTAGAGATTTCTAGGTTCGGGAGATTGCATCTACTTTTTGACTATTTCTCATTATATGATATTCAATGTATAGCTACCGCACACCCTAGTTTTGGTAATAACAGTTTATATAGCATTCACACAATACATCAGATAATATAAGATAATAAAGCTAAAAATTTTATTACATCGCTTTCCTAATGAAATACATATGACAAGGAAAATATTATGGAAAATTAAATCTAATATGGTTGATCTACAAGGATAACATGATCATTTACACAACTTATTTAATGAATGATAGGATGATCATGCTTATAGTGATTATTTATGTTGTGATGATGAATGATGATAATATAAAGGATGCATGAGGTCATCACTAGACCGAGAGCATGATGACTCTATTTTGGGACATGAAAATTTTCACATTATTGATATTTACGATGTGATTTCATGATTTTGAAAATAGAGGTTGTAGAATGATAATGTAAAATGAGCATAATAATGCATATATTATTTATGTAGCATGCAAGATTGCTAGTCTCATCACATAAGCACAACAATATTCTCAAATGCTACCGATAGTAAAATAAAATGCAATGCGGTAAAATGGACGTGCTAAAATAATTGTGTGGTCCTCACACTCAACTAAGCTTATGTGAGCTTTGAAGCTTTAGCTTTAAGAGATTATCAAGCTTTCCTCGTTGAGAGGTTTAAAATGATAGCAAAATGATGCTAGATTGTATACCTTTAAAGCATGCTTTGATAAAGTTGAGGCTAGGTTTGTTGGAAAAAGGATCTAACAACCTAACGAAAAGGCTATGGGAGAGCAAAAACTATGTGGAGAAGTGTAGCCAGTGGGGTTTAGTGCACCTAAGATTTTAGCAATTGTGACATTGTTTGCGCTCAAGGCCTTAAGGAACACACTACTATTTCATAAAGACATAGCATGGAGATGAGGAGTCACCACCCAGGGTAATAACTGGGATAAATTGAAATGGTGGTACTCGATTCTCTAAAATAAAGCTAGCAACACAACCAAGAGATTTTGGGAACAGAATACTAACTTCTCTTAGTATCGTGTTTATTTAGAATTGTTTTATGAATTACTATTTTTATTCTCTAATTACATGCAATTTTATTTAAACCCTAATTAAACATCCATTTAACCCAAAGACAACAAGTCGTAAAATTACATGTAAAAATGTATACAAAAGGCAATGTCCCTATGTCTAAACTAGATTAATTTTATTAATTAAAGTTAGCTAATTCTACATATTTTATTTACAAGTAAAATGGAATAAAGATGGGCCTCCATTTTAATTGAATTAGTGAGCCTAAATGTACTTATTTTAGTTAACTAAGGAAATGGGCCTATTGTTTACAAATTTTAAAGAAGAAATTAGATTATTAAATGGGCCTAAGTCTAACTTAATTTTAACTCAAAAAATAGAGCCTAAGTCTATTTATTTTAAAAGAAATGAAATTAATGGGTTGTGCTAAATTTAAATTAATTTTAATTAACAACAAATGGGCCTAAGGCCTCATTAATTTTAATGAGAAAAAGAAATACATTAGTGGACTGAACTAAAGTCTAAGTTAATTTTATTAATTAATAGTGGGCCTAAATCTAATTAACCTAAATGGCATAAATTAATTTGAAATAAATTAAAACCTAAAAACCATTTTTAGGCTTATTATTAAATGGGTTAGAACCTAACGTGGGCTTGGAGATCAAAAGGCATGAGAATAAAAAAATAAAACCCAATTCAACAAACATACCAAAAATAAATCAAAACAACAATTTTACATGATTTTTCTAAGAATCCCTAAATCAATTTCATGCAACCCTAAAATAAATCTACTTCCATCATTGATTTTAATTAAATTTTACCAAATCAGGCCTAGATTACTAATCAATTTTTAATGCAGAGAATTAAAATTCCACTAATTTTCCACTATTGGGGCTATTACAAACTACAGTGCAGGAAATTAAAGAAAATTAATTACAACCCAGTAAAAGCAATGAACAAAATACTATAGAAAATAATAAACCCTAAATTCTATGGGATTTCACAAAATTCAGTCCGTGGCATCCCATGGATTCTTCAATGTAGCCACTACCAAAATCTCACATCACCAACCTCACATCCAGAGAACCACAGAACACCAATAAAAAAATAAAAAAAAACCACAACAAAAGATTTAATCAGTAATGACTAAACCAATAAATCAAATAAAGAAATCAAATTAAAATAAAAAAGAATAGAAAAAAGAGTAAGGGATGTTGTGCAAATGCTGTTTGAATGCTCCTCAAATTGGGATTGTCACTATTTTGAGATTGACTTTTTTTTCTTAATTTTCTGGACTTCAAAAGAAATGAACATATTTTTGTTGATTTCTCAAGGGTTTTGAAAACAAAAAATAAAGAGCTAAAGTGTGTGGCTTTTTGTACAGTAAAGAAAATAACTAGGGTTTTTTAACAACACTTTTTTTTCCATAAACCATGCCTCTCAACTTTTAAAGCCTAGCCTAGCAACCTCTAACCCCTACGATCACGCAAGGAAGTTGCACGATATTGGGAGTGGGAGGAGGAGTCTCACGATTCTGGGTTTTTTTTTAAAAAAAAACTTTGAAAATCAAGAAAATAAAATGGTGATAGAGTTTTGAAAAAATCAAAGACTTGCACACACAAAGACATATGGTGTCCTGGACCAATGAAAAAATTAAGAAATGATGACAAAATCAATTTTCAATGTGAAAAATTAATTTTTAGTGAAAATCAACACTATAGAATGCCGACCAATATCCTGTAATGCCGAATGGTATTGCTTAATGGCATTATATAATGTCGACTGGCATTATATAATGCCAGTCGACATTACATAATGCCAATAGACATTATGTAATGCCAATTGTCATTATATAATATCGGTCAACATTAAATGTCAGCCAATCATATTTTTTTTATTTTTTAATTAAATTATAAAAAAAGATCCTTAGAAGTTCCCAATTTTTGCAATCAAATCCCTAAAAAACCAACTTTACAATTAAATCCACAAAACATAGTAATTTAGTCCTTTAAATTGCAAAGCTCGACACTAGAGATTAATTCTCAATTAGATTTTGATCATAGGGGCTTTCGTCGCATACATGCACAATTGCATCCTGAAATTATGTGCTTACAGTTGCCCCCCTTTATTATTGTTTGTTTAACAAGTTGTAGTAAAGCAGTAGTAGCACATAATTTTAAAAGAAAGAATTAAGGTACTTTGTTGTATCCTAATTGACACAGAGGACCAGAGATTCTAGCTGACCTAGCCATTGTGCCTCTTTATTTTCCTCTGAACAACCTTGGACTTCGAGTGGGTTCTACTGTGCTTCCTCTGATTCACCTTCACCTTTATAAGTGCATAGATGTGGGTAATGAGGTAACACTTCCTCATTTCTATTTGTTTCTGTAAAAAATTATTCATAATGTTAGTAATCAAAATTAATTTTAGAATGCAAATTAATGTGTATATTGTTGAAATTAGATTAAAAATCACTAAAAAATGCATGAAAAAATTAAATTAAACTTGGAACATAGGATTTTAGTTGAATGGCCAACCGAAGGTCTAAAAATCTGAGTCGAACGTCTAGAAATTAGTTGGCATTTGTGCAATGTCGATTGGCATTGTATAATGCCAATCAACATTACACAATGCCGGTTGACATTATGGAATGCCGATTGACATTCCACTTTATCGATCCATAATTTTTTAATCAATTAATTAATTATTATTATTATTATATTTATATCCTCAAAATTCTCCCCAACGACTATTGAAATTCACAAACTATTTTTACATACCTTATGAATTATTTCACGGGCTGCTAGAGAATGTGGCATTGTTGATATGGGCCTTCGGGTTTAGACGATTTATTATTAGGCTTCTGATAGCTCGAGGGAGGTCCAATCGCCATTCATTATTTGCACTGATTAAGTGGTGGATGGACACCACCCACTCATTACATACTCGTATAGGTGAGTTAACTATTTCGCCTATGAGTTTTCCTACGATCACTGGGATTGCCTTCAAGGGACTCCCATTTCCTTCGATATTAGCTACTGCAGTCTCCCTGAGCATACGTTGAGTCAGTATGTGTGAGATTTGATCGGGTTCATTCTGACGTTGAAGAATCGAAAGAATGTTCTTCTTTCATAATTAGTCGAGGGATTTAGACGTCTTCCTACCACCACTCCTCATCAAATTGCCTATAAGGCAAGGTGTCTCCTTCTGATATTGCTTGGCATGACCCTCTTCTATGAGACTAGTTATGAGGTCAATCCAGAGGTATGATTTCATTGTTGTTGTAGTATGACTCAAGGACATGATGATTCTACTCCTTGGTTATGGTTATTGGATGTGGTATTTAGGGGAGCTGGTGTATCGGTGGCATTTTGGACCTTCCCAATGTCATATTCCCTTTGATGTTCCTCTCTCGATGGCATATAATTCTCATGTAACGGGTTCAGAGTTAAGAGAGACATTACAGGGATATGATGCCACGATTTTTTTTGACCGATTTTACCATTACCAACAATTCATCTATAAGAACCTCTTAGAGCAGGTTCCTACTAACCAGACTGAGGTAACTTCTAATCATTTCTCTTCTGGAATGCTTAGATCACTTATTTTCTTTTCTTTCAGTTTAAGGAGGCTCCCCTGCCGATGAGGTGATGGAGGAGGCGACCGAAATTGCTTAGGGGGTTAAGACTGCTCCTAAGCTTAAGATTGTGCCTAAGATATCTAGGCCTAGACCTGGTCATGCACAACATACTTAACAAATTAGGACCAGCTATGAGAGAACCTTTGTTGGTGCTATTTTTGGCAATGTCCCCCTTCTTGATAGATCTATGCTTTATTGGGCTCCTGTTATTTAGACTATGGTTGAGCAGTATATGCACTTTAGCAATGCTCAGTTTCATAGCTTTTCTCTATCGGATGCTTCTCATGTGAGTCTATCTGACTTATTCCCTGCATGATCTATACACTTGACACGGACGTTAATGGAAAATTTTACAACACAGGTTCCCCGAACATAGGCAGAGTATTTACACGGTCTTGCCTTGTCTCAGAGGTTGTTTACTATACAGGTCACAGATAATTGGCGAGCAAGTACATACACTAAAAAATGCAAAGTGTATGCATATTATGCATGGAATGCATATTACGTTGCGTTCTTGTACTTATCTATTTCTAATTTCCCTTTCTTGAAATTAAACTTGGATGAATATATGGTCTTAAGTGTTTTTTTTTTTGCCTTAACTTTTGCCTAAGCTACCTTTTTAAGTTTTCAGCTTAATAGGCCTACCCTAACTTTTGCTTAAGCTGCTCTTTCAAGTTTTCAACTTAACGAGCTTCTTTTATGTACTAAAGCAAAATGGTCTCATAGAGCTGATTTTAAGCTTTTATGTTATGTTTTCCTTTCAAGTTCCTATGCATTATAAATAAAATAGAACATGCAACGTTATAACAAAATTCAATTTCAATAAGATTCATTAATTAGAGCCAAAATGAGTAAATTTACTACATCACATGCCATAACTATTGTTATCAGCTAGTCCTTTTGGATTTTCTAACTAAATATTTTTCCTTCACATTTTATTTCCCTAACTTTTACCTGACTAGCCCTTTGTGGGTTTTCTAATCAACGAGACCTTTTCTTTTATTTATTACCTAATTTTTGCCTATAGCCCTTTATGGGTTTTCTAAACAACGAGAATGTCATAATTTTTGTCTAACTAGCCTCTTTAGGTTTTTAAGTCAGTGGAATTTATTTTCTTTATACTACTTTTATTTATTTTTACATGTAGTATTTCTTGAGGTGATCCAGATTAACAGGCTCTATGAACTCATTCCCTTGAAGGTTAGATATTTTAATAGCTCCCTTTGGTAGAACTAACTTGACTAAGTACAGTCCTTCCTAATTCGGTTTGAATTTTCCTCTCGGATCGAACACCATTGTTCTTGACTATTTTAACATCATGTCCCCAACTCTTATTTTCCTTAGCCTTACTTTCTTGTTAAATGACCTTGTTATCCTCCTCTAATATATCTAAGTGTGAAATAAAGCATTCATCATCTTCTCATTTAGAGATATTAGATGATTATATCTCTTTTATGACAATTCACTCTTAGGAGTTTTGGCCTCATAACCACTTTTAGAGACTTGATCTCAGTTTTTATAAGCAAAACTGCTTCACAACCATACTCCAAGGAGAATAGAGCTTAGCCTATGGCAATTCTGGCTATAATTTTGTATCCCCATAAGGCAAAAGGAAGGCACTCAAACTATTCTTTGTAAGTTTTAACCATCTTAAAGAGGATCTTTTTGATATTTTTATTTGATGCTGCCACTTCTCCATTAGCCTAAGGTCAATATGGTGAAGACTTATGATGCTTGATCCCATATTTCTATAAGAACTTTGCTATCTCTACTTGAAACTGAACCCCATTATTAGTCACAACATGATGTGGAACACCTTATATGCAAATAAGATTCTTCTCAATAAATAGGGGCCATCTGCTTTGCCTTTAAAGTATTAAAAGATTCAGACTCTACCTATCTAGAGAAGTAATTAATTGCCATAATTATATACTTATGTCTAGTCAATGTTGCTGGAGTTATTTCTCCTATGATATCAATCCCTATGCTAAAAAAGGCAAAGGAGATGATAAACTATTCAACACCATTGGAGGAAGGTGGTTGAGATTCCCATAGATCTAACATTGATGGCATTGCCTTACTATCTTAATGAAATCTCTTTCCATGCTCATCCAACAGTACCTGCATGAGTCTCCTTCATCACCTCTTCTGCTTCATATTCTGTATGCCATTCAGCATTCTTTTATACAACACCCTATTGTGACTTGCAAAATTACATGCAAGAACACATAGGGCATATTTTTCTTTTGAAGTGGCTTTATTTGGATATTTTCCTTCCTTGATAAACCTTTGAACATCATAAAACCATGGCTTCTCTTTAGGCCTTGCTTCAATTCCTATAATTTACTCGCCCCTATAACATGGAGCTCTTGATTTCATGATCACTAATGGCTTCATAGTCAATCCAGTTACACTATCCCACATTGAAGAGAGCATTGCTAGAGCATCTGCCATTTAATTATTATCTCTTAATAGATAGATAAAAAAACATTTGGTGAAGTTCTTTATTAAAGTCCCCAAATAGTAGACATAGGGTTTTAGGTTTTCTTTCTTCACTTCCCATTCTTTATTAGCCTGACTAATAACCAACATCGAATCCCCATATACTAACAACTCCTTTGCTTTAGCTACCATTGTTGCTTCCATTCCATGAATGCATGCCTCATACTTAGCCATATTATTAGTTACTTTAAAATCCAGTTTCTTGGCCATTGTTATAGTTTCTCCTTCTAGCATAACAAGGATCACTCCTAATCTAACTCTTTTATTGTTTACAGCCCCATCAAAATAAGGCTTCCATTCCCAATGCTCTACAATTGCTAGATTCTCATCTAAAAATTCTAGGCTCTATAGTTCATCACCCTCTATTGCATTCTGTGCTAAGAATTCTGCTACTACCCTTTATTTGATAACCTTCATAGTAATATACTCTATATCGAATTCAGTTAGGAGTACGAGCCATCGAGACATCCTTCCAATCAAAGAAGGTGTCTATAATAAGTATCTTAAGGGATCTATGATTGAAATAGCATGAACCTTATAAGACTGAAAGTAATGCCTCAATTTTCTTTTTGCCCATATCATTATCAAACACTTTTTTTCCACTAAATCATACTTTTCTTTATATGGCAAGAACTTTTTACTGAGGTAATACACTACGTGCTCTATCCTATCTAGTCCTTCTTGACCAAACATTGCCCCCCATTGCCTTTTCCTCTAGAGCCAAATATAGGATCAATGGTTTACCTTACCTCAGTGGTCTCAGTATAGGTGGAATAGTGAGATATTCTTTTATCTTTTCAAAGGCCTTCTAACAATCATTATTCCACTCTATAGGTTGATATTTTCTCAATAGCTTGAAGATTGGGTCATAAATATTTGTAAGCTTTGCAAAGAACCAGCTAATATATTATATCCTGGTAATAAACCCTCTCACTTCTTTCTCTGTCTTTGGTGCTGACATTTCCTGAATAGTTTTCACTTTATCCAGATCAACTTCGATTCCTCTACTACTAACTATATGTCCTAGCAACTTCCCTGAAGTAACTCCGAAAATGAATTTCTTAGGGTTGAGTCTCATATTGTATCTCTCAATTCAAGCCAAGAACTTATATAAAGCTTTAAAGTGTCCCTCCTTTATTTCTAACTTGACTATCATGTCATTTACATACACCTCAACTTCCTTATGCATTATGTCATGGAAAAGCGTGGTAGCTACCCTTTGGTATGTTACACCTGTATTTTTAACTCAAAAGGCATAACCTTATAACAATAGGTCCCCCATTCTATAATGAAACCTGTCTTGATCTTAACCATAACTGCCATCATTATCTGATTATACCTAGAGCACCCATCCATGGAAGATTACATTGCACTTGACGTTGTACTATCTACTATAACATCAATGTGGGGTAAAGGAAAGTCATCTTTTAGACATGCTTTATTTAAATCCCTGAAATTGACACATATATGCACCTTACCATCTTTCTTAGGTATTAGGACTATGTTTGCTAGCCATTAAAGGTAATCTACTACTTCCAAGAAGTTAGCCTAAATTTTTTTAGCAATCTCCTCTCTTATTTTCTCAGTCCACTCTAGTCTTAGCCTGTGCAATTTTTGTTTAACTGAATTTATTTTTGGATGAGTTAGAATATGATGCTCTATAATTTCCCTATCTAAACCTGACATATCTTTATAAGTCCAAGCAAATACTACCTTCCTTTTTGTTAATATTATCTCAAAATTTTCCCTTTCTTCAGGAGTTACATCATGTGATATAGAAATACATTTTGGATTGTCATTTGTGCCCATGTTAAATCAATCAAATTAAATTGAATTAATGTCAAACATACATGAATGATCAAAAGTATAATGCACAGAACTATCAGGATGCACATTACACAAGTAAGCAAAACCAACATTCATATTATTGACCATGGAAAAAACATACTTTTTGTCCTAAAAAAGAAAAGATGTTATTACATTAGTTTCTTAATTAAAAAACATCACTAAAACTATTACTAATGATAGTAGCTAAATCCTAGGGTGGCTTCTTCAAGTGGCAGACATAACAGCTCTTCAACAGCAGCATTCCTAATTATTCTAACTACCTACTTCTTCACTTCCTCTTTGTTATTCTCTATTAGGTTCTCCATAATCTGCTCCTTAAAGATTTTAAACCCAGGAATGTCTTTTCCAACAACATTGACAGATTCCCTAGCACCCATATAGTACTTGCCTTCCCCTGGCTTGATAAAATTCTTATTCATCGACCTAATTCTCCCTAAGGGCTTATTTATCTTGGCCTCTCCCTTCTTCCTTCCTCTTTTGCTACCAGGTTCTATCTCAGTGCACCATAACCCCTTAGTATCATTCTGACTTTTGAATTCTGATAGCCTAGTGCTTCCTTACTCATTCTTTCCAAGTCCTTATTTAGGTTGATAATTCATGCTCTATATCATCTTCGTAACCCTTAAGTCCATTTCAGTTTTGTCAAATATCCCAGTAACTTGGAAACTAGGAGGAACACACACTTTCTTCTATTTCTCCAATATGGCAGCCATAGCTACGTCAGTTCCTACTTTTATAGTTACTACATTTCCTTCATGAAGGAATTTTATTTTCTAGTGCACAGTTGAGGGTACTCCTCTTAGAGCATGGAACCATGGCCTTCCCAGCAATAAAGTATAAGTGATAGGGATATCTACCATAGGAAACTCAATGGTGGATTCCATAAGTCCTATTTTAACCAGAGCTTGGAATGTCCCCTCCACATTCCTAATGTTGTCATTATAAGCTCTGATTACTAAGTTTGAACTTATTAAGTCATCGGCTTTCAAACCCAAATTAGGCAGGATATTCAATGGGCACACATTAATTGCAAAACCATCATCAACCATTGTAATGTTGGTTTACTTACCCTTCACTTTAGCTAGGATAAATAATGTTTTATTATGATTTCTTCCTTCTAAAGGAAAATTATCATCCAAGAATGTTATTAGCCTATGTTTCTCTTCCATAACCTTTGCTACCATAGCCTTAGGTGTAGTTTTTGTTTCAATGTTCATGTTTGATAGAGCTTTGATAAGAGCTCTTCTATGACTACCTAAATGCATTAGTAGCTCCCAAATGCTGACATTTGCCTTAGTCTTCTTTAGCTATTCCAAATTTAGGCCTTCTTTTTCTCCTCCTTTTATTTCTACATCCTCTACTTTTTCTCTTTCTGTAACCCTCTCAATTTTCTTTTCTACTTCCTTATAATTCCTCCCACTCCTAGTGACATGATTCACATTGGGTATTTCCTCAAGTCCAGTGGGACTTTCCTCATCAAATTTGTAAAAGATGTCTACAACCCCAATAATCCAATCCCAATAGTCCAGTTGATCATCATGGAGGTTAATGGTGGAACATTTAGATAGTTTAGGAAAGGATTTTTTCTAGTGTTTAGGTTAGGATTAGATTTTTTAGGGTCTATGATTTTTTTAGAGTCTATCATATTTTGAATTTCTTATTTGAGGTAGATACAGGTATTTGTAGAATGACTAGCTACTTGGTGAAACTTATAATAGCTATTAGGGTCATAGCTTGTTACATTTGGGTTAGGCAGTTTGGAAAAGGTTAAAGGTCAGAGTAGGCCTTTTTAGATTAATTGGTCTAGGACTTTTGCGAGTGGTTGATTGAAGTTTGAGAATCTCCTGGGTGGCTGAACTACACGTACCTCCACAGCTCAGCTAGTGCTTCCTTATTGTGTGCCCCCAGTTGAGTAATTTTGAGTTTTGGTGCCTCTAGAGCTTTTCTTCTTTTCATTCTTAATCTCTTCAACTTGTAGACTATCATCATATAGGTCTATGAATTTTTTAGGGTTCATCATTTGTAATCTCTCTACTAGATTAGGTGATACATTATGGACTATCACCCTAACTTAATCTTTCTCAATCAACTTATTCTTCATCAGTCCTACTTTGTTCATGAGCCTAGTAAAACAATCAGAGAATGATTCATTCAATTTCTACTTTTTCAATTCTAAATCTCTGATGGACACTTCCAACATAGTGTTATAATCATATTATTTCAAAAAGGTAGTACATATTTTTTTTAGTTAGCCTTGATGGATATTTCTGGCCCATGATATCAGTTTACAACCATCACCTCTAAAGACAACAAAAATAACATAATGATTACTACTAATGGGGCTTCTTTAATAGTACTCATAGTGGTTGTGTACTAATTGAGATGAATCTTTGGGTCTCCTCTTCCACTAAATTTCTATAGCTGTGACATTTTAATCTTCTCAAAATTCTTATTACCCTCCTATAACAACATATCATCAAAGTCAATGAATATCCCATGCCTTGTCCTCTAATTAGCTCTTCCATGTTGGACATTTTCTAGGTCAATGCTTGCATATGCTTGGACTCATGGTCTTGTACTAGTTCAAGTGATTCTCTTTTTGCTTTTTCCACTATGTAGTTCTCAACATCTTTAAGCTTCACATCAATAGCAAGTGGTTTTTTGGTAGTAAGTTACCCTTCAGCATTATTGGCAGTAGGTGGAGCATCTGTAGTAAGTGGGATAACTGTAGCAACACGTGGTTGCTTAATTATAGGTGGTGGTATGACAGCAGTAGCAGATTGCATTAATCCAGATAAAGCCTATCTCAGTTCATCTTGCATTATAGCCTTAATGTCATCCATTAAAGCTCCTTTGATATCCTCTGAGGTCTAGTTCCCTCTTTGTTGTTATTCCATCTCTATAGGTTCAGGTGTAGTTGGTTCAGCTTCCAAGCAAAGCAAATTAATAGGACTCTTCTCCAGTTTATGAAGGATCGCTTTTGTTATGGCTTTAAGACTTAAATTTATTCTTCTTAGTCTGCCACCTTTCCATCCCTAAATATGAGAAGACCTAGGTGAATCTATGATGGCTGCAAAACAAAGTGTTTGTATGATAGATAAAATACATGTATACATGATGACCATGCTATGCAACAAGTAGCAAATAGCAAATATCAATTAAGTGTACAACATTCATCCTTCCAACCTTATTCCTCTCACACACGCATTCAATGGAAAATTTCTTTTCCTAGGATTTTTAGTCTTGGCCTTAATATCAACAGGGAATATTAAGAACTGATGCACATGCCAAATCTCTTTTAAAGCAATAAAAGCTTGGAAATAATATTTCTAGGTATAAAGGTCTATCCTAATCTTTATTAGCCCATATGGGCTCTTTAAAGTATGGGCTTGGGCTTTTATAAATAGAAATACCTTATGGAAACATACACAAGCAATTTAGGTAAATCTTAGGGGAAGTAACTAAGCCATTATATGTGGTTAAGGTCTAGTGAAAAGCTAAGGTTCCCTTCGTAAGATGCCCACCTTTAAAACTTGAGTTACAAGCCAAGTTTAGAGGGACCCATCATCCTTTACAAACTAGAGGGAAGACTACCCCCCCTTTAGCACTTGGTTTACAGACTCTAGTTAGATGAGCTCGGTAATCTCTCTTGAACCGAGTTAAGGCTAAGAGTGATGTTTAGCCAATTTAAAACTCCATGAAGCTAGTGTAATCATGGAATCATAAACCAATTTCATCGGTTAATAAGGACATGCAGAATGAATGTATGAATAAAGTAATAATTAATAAAATAATTCTAAAGAACACAAGTAGATTCAGTATCTCATATCCATAGTGGAGTCGCCATTATAGACAATGGGGTCACATGCCCAAGATTTTAGCAATTGTGACACTATTTGGGCTCAGGGTCCTAGGGAACACACTACTATATCACAAAGACATAGCATGAAGATGAGGAGTCACTACCCAGGGTAATAACTGGGACAAATTAAAATGGTGGTACTCGATTCTCTAAAAGAAAGCTAGCACCACAACCAGGAGATTCTAGGAATAAAATACTAACTTCTCTTAGTCTCATGTTTATTTCGAATTATTTTATGAATTACTGTCTTATTCTCTAATTACATGAAATTTTATTTAAACCCTAATTGAACATACATTTAACCTAAAAGCAATAATTCATAAAATTACATGTAGAAATGCATACAAAAGGCAGCTTCCCTATGTCTAAACTAAATTAATTTTATTAATTAAAGTTAGCTAATTCTACATATTTTATTTACAAATAAAATGGACTAACGATGGGCTTACATTTTAATTGAATCAGTGAGTCTAAATCTACTTATTTCAATTATCAAAGAAAATAGGCCTATTGTCTACAAATTTTACAGAAGAAATTAGATTATTAAGTGGGCCTAAGTCTAACTTAATTTTAACTCAAAAAATAGAGCCAAAGTCTATTTATTTTGAAAAAAATGAAATTAATGGGCTGAGCTAAATCTAATTAATTTTAAAAAGAAAAAAAATAGTGGGCTGAACTAAAGTCTAATTTAATTTTATTAATTAATAGTGGGCCTAAAATAATTATAAATAAATTAAAACTTAAAAACCATTTTTAAGCCTATTTATTAAATATGTTAGAACCTAACGTGGGCTTGGGGCCCAAAAGGCATGAGAACTAAAAACAAAACCCAATTCAACAAACATACCAAAAATAAATCAAAACAACAATTTTACATGATTTTTCTAAGAAACCCTAATTCAATTTCATGCAACCCTAAAATTAATCTACTTCCATCATTGATTTTAATTGAATTTTACCAAATCAAGCCTAGATTACTAAAAAAATTTTAGTGCAAAGAATTAAAATTCTACTAATTTCCCTTTATTAGGGTTATTACAAACTACATTACATGAAATTAAAGCAAATTAATTACAACCCAATAAAAGCAATGAACAAAATACTGCAAAAAATAATAAATCATAAATTCTATGGGGATTTCACAAAATTTAGTCCATGGCATCCAATGGATTCTTTAATGTAGCCACTGCCAAAATCTCACATCACCAACCTCACATCTAGAGCACCACAAAAAACCAATAAAAAACATAATAAAAGATTTAATCAGTAACAACTCAATTAATAAATAAAATAAAAAAAATCAAATTAAAATAAAAAAGAATAGAAAAAGAGTAGGGGATTCTATGCAAATGTTGCTTGAATGCCCTTCAAATTGGGATTGTCACCATTTTGAGATTGACTCTGTTGTTTTTTCTTTCTTGCTTTTATGGATTTTAAAAGTAAAGAACGTATTTTTGTTGACTTCCCAAAGGTTTTGAAAATGAAAAATGAAGAGCTAAGGTGTGGCTTTTTGCACTGTAAAAAAAATAAGGTTTTTTTGTAGCTTTTTTTTCATAGACTTTACCTCTTAGTTTTTAAAGCCTAGCCTAGCAAACTCCAACCCCTGCAATCATGCAGGGAAGTTGCAATCAAGATAATAAGATGGTGATAGAGTTTTAAAAAAAATCAAAGACTTGCACACGCAATGACACGTGGTGTCCTGGACTAATGAAAAAATTAAGAAATGATGAAAAAATCAATTTTTACCTTAAAAAAATTAATTTTTAGCAAAAATCGGCACTCTGGAATGCCAATCGATGTCCTGTAATGCAATTGGCATTGTTTAATGCCAGTTAGCATTGAATTTCGGCCGATCACATTTTTTTATTTTTATTTCTAAATTAAATTACAAAAAAAGGTCCTTGAAAGTTTCTAATTTTTGCAATCAAATCCCCAAAAAACCAATATTGTAATTAAATCCACACAATGTAGCAATTTAGTCCTTTGAATTGTGAAACTTGACACCAAAGATCAATTCTCAATTATGTTTTCATCATAGGGGCTTTAGTTGCATGTGTGCATAATTGCATCTTGAAATTAGGTGCTTACAATAGAGATTTCCTACGCCTTTGATTGGACTGACTTTGAGTGTGTGTGTGTGTGTGTTCACTTGCTCCCCCACCCCTCCTAAAATGGGGTGTAGAGGGGTCTATTTATAGGATAAAAATGTGTAGAATGGGGTGGTGTAGGCATGGTTACAGGCATAGAATTTTATTTTTGTGTGTGGCCACGCCAAGTGCACATGATCATGCATAGTATGTGCATGGTCATGTGCTTGGCACGTGATGCGATGCGCCACACATGCACATGTGTATTTTCATGTGCACTTCAACACTTTATGCACTCTTCTCAATTTCTATGTGCGTTGTTCTGAGGTTTGTTCCTAGGGTTTTTAAGCTTTCCAAATGCATTTTGACTCCGTTTTACTAAATTCAACCTTAATTTTAGGACATGACACCTAGATGTGTTTACACACACTTCCAAGCAATATGTGCTAATACTCAGGTTATGTTGGACTATTCTGGGACCACTTTTGAAGATTTTGGAGCCTTCCGGATGTGTTATTGAAGTCCATTTTGTCAAAATCAATTTTTATTTTTTCACAAAGCTAGGTCCCAATTTGATGAAATATACACTTGCTCGATGAGCTGAGTATTTTGAGGGGAGTTTTCTAGAAATAAACCTCTTATTGTTTCAATAATTCATTTTTCATAAGGTTGAAGCACAATTTAATGGCTCGATGATTAATGTTGTACATTGGTAGGGTCAGTTAGATGTTTTAAGGTTGTACACTTTATAGGTGTTACGAACGAGCGGACTCTAGTCATCTCAGGGATTCATTTCATCATTAAACCTTTTTGAGGATAGTCAAATTCAATGTATGATAGTTACCCCCTATTTCATATGTGTTGCATAGCCACCTAGTGCTAATGTCAATACATGTGAAGCAAAATGCAAAGATGCAAAAAATGTTTTGGTATGGAGAGAGGTACTTAGGTGTGGGTTGTCTCTAGACAACTTGTTAAGAATTAACTACTATTGTTATGTTTTATTTATTGTTGTTGTTCTGTGACTTGGTCATTATGCAGGGTGCTATTTTGGGATATATGCAAGCCTATGATTGATGCAAAGTTTAGAGTGCATATGCAACTATAACCTTTTTAAGTGTCACGCAAATGAAGATGCTATTAAGAAAAATGCGGATGTGACTATAACCTTCTTAGGTTTCATGTAAATGAACATACTACTAAGCAAAATGTGGATGTAATTATGATGTTTTTAGGTGTTATACAAATGAACATGCAACTACAACCTTCTTAGGTGTCACTCGAATGAACATGTGACTATAACCTTCTTAGGTGTCATGAAAAATGAACATGTGACTATAAATATATGACTATAACCTTCTTAGGTGTCACGCGAATGAACATATGACTATAACCTTCTTAGGTTTCACATGAATGAATATATGACTATAACCTTCTTAGGTGTCATGCGAATGAACATGCAACTATAACCTTCTTAGGTGTCATGTAGATGAACATGCTACTAGAACCTTCTTTGATTTCATGTGAATGAATATATGACTATAATCTTCTTAGGTGTCATACAAAATAAGGATGCTAACAGGCAAATGAGAATGCTCCTAAGTAGTGTGGATGCTCTTAAGCAATGTGAGGATGCTTCTAAGTGATGAAAGTGCTTTTAATCTGTAAGAAGATGCTTAAAAGTGCTTCTAAGTAATGTGAATGCTCCTAAGCAATGAGTGTAAGTGGTTCTAAGTAATGAGAGTGCTTATAAGCAATGTGGGTGCTTCTAAGCAATAAGAGTGCTTCTAAGAAAATGAAAGTGAGTGCTTTTAAGAAAATGAAAGTGAGTGCTTCTAAGCAATATGAGGGTGCTTCTAAGCAATATGAGAGTGCTTCTAAGCAGTGTGGGTGCTTCTAAGAAATGAATGAGGTAGTAGTGATGATGTAATAATGACGTGGTAATGATGTAATGATGATATAGTAATGATGCAATAATGATGCAGTAATAATGCGATGATTTGTCATGTTGAGGATTTTAGTTTAATGATTTTTAGTAAGATATCCTTATTATGAATTTTCTTTACTCTTCTTCTTTTATAGGATGTTGAGTTTCCTAAAGAAAGCGACACACGCATAGTGTCTTTAGTTAGATGGAATCCATATCAATGTACTTTTATATGAGTTTAGTGCATATATTATTCTCAAATAGAATTTTAGGACTATAGAAGTGAGTGTGCCAGGTCTCAAAGTACACATAAAACCATAGAAGAGCACATGAAAGGGGGAGGTGCACGTGACTACACAGGGGGGTGCGTGATCATGCATTTGTGCCTGAGGTAACGCACCTGATGTGTGGTCACGCGCTTTCCCCCACCAAGCTTATTTAAATGGCTATTTTCAGAGGTCTTAGGAGGCTATGTCCGAACTTCTTTGAGTGTCTTTTAACTTTTTTGGACCCTTTTCATGTTTTGAGTGCTTTCTGCTATATTTTTTCTTCTGTACTTCCATTTTATTTTGCATAAAATGGATTTCCCCAATATTCATAAGGGTTTAGAGGACATTTTTATTAATGTAGATGTTGATCTTGAGGGTGACTTTGCAAAGGCTATTAGAGTTGAGACATCCACTACAGGGACTAGAACATATGATGCTCAAAGTTCTTAGCGATCTAGGCTTTCTTAAGGAGATTTGATCCCTAGTGTTCATAGCTTGGAGACTCACGCTTGGGTTCATCATTATCACGAGGTAGGTAACTCTTTACCTTATTTATTTTACTATATGAGGTTGTTGTAGCTGTAGCTCTTGCCATAACTATCTATTTAGCTTTAATGTAAATGATGATGTCGATAGCTCTTGCTTTATTTTCTTTTTGTGATTGTTTGATTACTGTGATGCTTTTCTTTTCAGCCTTTGTTACTATTTTGATCATGTTAAATGATAAAGAGAAGTGTGTTAGAATTTAGTAGTTACGCAAATGTTTGATAGCGTACCTGTTATTTATAGCCCTGGAGGTATGTCACTGTGCTACCTAGTAGCTTCAATATGGTCATTATATACTATCAGGGTCTCTTAATGTGTATGAAGTAGATGGTTGTCGGGAAGGGCTTTAATAGGGTGCTTGCTGCATTATCTTATGACTCGTATACGTCAAGTCAGATTGCCATGTATGCGTTAATAGAGCAGTGGATGGACACATTGCATACTTTCCATTTGTCTGTTGAGGATATGACTATTACCCTATTGGATTTTATTGCCATCATGGGCTTAAGCTTTTTTGGAGAGCCCATTCCTTTCAGTAAGGAGGAGTGTTCTACTGTTGTGGCGAGGAGGTGTCACATGAGGGTTTTGCTCAGGGTAGTCACTCCTATAAAGTCTGGTTGCCCTTATCTTTCTCGATACACTAAGTTTGTTTCTTCCATGTGGGCTTTTTATGATGATGGTCTTATTTCAACAGAGCAGATGGCTTGTTGCTTTTTATTTTATTTGCTGAGTGATGTTATCTTTCTAAATTTGCTACTTGTCATGAGAGATCTAGATGGCTTATTAGGCCATTATTGGGGTACTATTACTTTTGCTCATATGTACTCTGAACTTGATGCAACATGTCAAGGTAGCTTGAGGATCTACAAGTGCTTATTTATGCTAGACGTAAGTAAGAGTTTTGTTGTCTATTCTTTTGCTTTTGAGTTTGTTATTTCTGACCCCTTTAATTTTGATAGATCTGGGCATATGAGTTCAGGATTCTCCCTTGTTGGTCCATTGAGCAATTCTAAGAGGATGGCTTTCCTTATTATTCTTGTTGGATCAGGAAAACTACTAATTTGATTGAGGATTGCACAGTAGCTCATCACCATATAAGGAAGCTGACCCCTTATCAGGTATGTTTGATTCCTATTATGTTGGTTGCTCCTTTCTTAGGGGTCTTTTGTTCATTGTTTCCCCTTGAATAGATCTTTCTTCATTGGTGGGTGGTGAGGTCTCACTGGACAACAGCGATGGTGGATGCATGGCAACTGACAGAGAGACAAGTGTTGCTATCTAGCCTCATCGGTAGGGTATGGTATTTGGGCAAGTGAGTCCATCATTGCTGGGATGGCCCATACATGAGGAGAGTTCCCATCACTCCCCCTAGTGACATGTTTTAGGGCCATGAGCTCTATGGTGATTATCTCTCTACTGTTATGATGGGATTCCCATTTGAGAACCTCTTAGAGAGTGCGTGTTTGCCTTATGTTGATGTATTGATCCCTTAGCTAATTGGTGTTGTAGCTAGTGGGACCTTTCTTTCACCTTTACCTTTTTAGGCAGATGTATCTCATCCTTTGGGTTCAAGGGTTAGGATATCACATGAGTCGTTAAGAGTCACTTCTTCTGATATGATAAGCTTTTATTCCTATTTTGGTGCAAGCATGTAGCAAACTTTATTAGTAATAAACTATAATTGACATGAGTTATGAGAACTTATTTTTAGCGACGTTGGAGGAGATCTGGATCCCACTTTGAGAGGATGAGGGCACGCTTTGCACTAAGGTGACTTCTCACGTCAATGGTGTGGCTTCTAGTAGAACTATCCTTAGGGATTTGATGATTCAGTTGTCTTTATCTTTGCTTGGGATGCATATCCTTAGTAGAGCTGATTTGCCTAGACCTAGCTTTCCTCAGTTGAATGTTGCTCCTATTAATGCTAACCATATTCATGTTCTTCTTTTATTTTCACTTGTGTTTCATTTATTTAGTGAGTGGTGGTTGACTTATTTGCTTGCTTTTGCAAATTCCTATCTCCTATGGCCAATACTAGTATATTATTACAGGGAGTGCGGAACAGTGCTTTTTGGAGTTTGCTACCACTCAAAGGGTATGCCTTCTTTATTGTACCTATTCATTTTATGCACATGTTTTATGTATAAGTGTATGATGTGCAATGTGTAATGTAGGTTAAGCACTATCTTGCTATTTACGAATGGGAGCAAGAGCGTGCATCTTGTCATGACCGCATCAGTGAGTTGGAGCCACGGCTATCATCCCTTATGATGAATGATGATGAGTCAGGATCAGACTAGGGGAATGTTTACTATTACTATCATCTACATTTTTTCCCTTTTTTGTCGAAGGTGTCTCCTTTTGGAGTATTTCGCACTTAGTTGGGTTTTTTTTTCCTTTTTTTTCCTAGGGTGTCTCATTTTAGAGCTTTTCACACTTCGTTAGGCTTTTTTTTTTACTATATGATAGCGGCTAGTTAGGCTTTTTTTTTTTACTATACGATAGTGGCTGATCTTAAAGAGTGAGCTTAAAGAGGATGATAAAAACCATAGTCATGTAATAAAAGAAAATACAGAGCATGCTTGATGTAGTTTATGAGGATAAAATGTGTTGCACTTTTCAAAGACATTTTGCATAAATTGGAAATCATTCTCATTTCACTGTAATCATTTAAGAAAAGCACAGGCACATTTGTATACTTCTTCATATGGTCTATAATGACAGGCTCAGATAATTCATTGCCTTTAAAATCCATCAGATTGATTGCTCCTTTTAATAAGACATGTTTGACTAGGTATGGGCCTTTCTAGTTTGGTTTGAATTTCCCTCAGAGTCTGAAACATTTTGTCTTATTTGCTTTAGCACCCAGTCTCCTACTTTCACACTTTTGTGTTTTACTTTTCTGTTGAAGGAGTTGGCTAGTTGAGCCTGATACAATTGTGTGTGGTATAGAGCCTTAAGCCTTTGGATGTCTAAGAGAGTGCAATTTTCACACCTTTGTTGAGCCTAATATACTTCTAGTTATTCATATTTGATTAATACCTGAAGAGACTTTATCTCTGTTTTTATTAGAAGGATTGTTTCTAATCCATAAACTAATGAGAAAGGAGTTGCTCCTATTGAAGTTCTGACTATTGTTCGATTCCCCTATAAGGCATGTGGTAATATGTCTGCCCAATCTTGGTAAGTCTGAGTCATCTTTGACAAGATATTTTTAATATTCTTATTTGCAGCTTGGACAGCCCCATGCACTTATGGTCGGTAAGGAGAAGATTTATGATGTTCCAACTCCTCGATAGCTCTCTAACTTCCTTTTGGAATTGGACACTGTTGTTAGAGATGATGTGATAAGGGATCCCATATCAACAAAATAGGTTTCTTTTGATGAACTTAGCCACTTGCTTGGCTCCTATCCTTGTGAATGATTATGCTTTGACCCATTTTGTAAAGTAGTCCACTGCCACTAAGATGAACTTGTGTCCATTTAAGGCTATTGGGTGAATATCCCTAATTATGTCTAGCCCCTAAGCTGAGAAGGGCCATGGAGAGGAGACGTAGTGTAGTTTTGTTAGGGTAAGGTAGCTAACCTCCTATAGATCTGACATTTGCAACATTTCCTTACAAATTTGATGCAGTCTTCCATCATCATCATCTAGAAGAACCTTATCTGATTAGCTTTTTAGCTAAGATTTCTCCATTCATGTGTATACCAAAAACACCCTCGTGTACTTCTTCTACTGCTTTTGCAGCTTCATTTTCATTTAGACATCGAAGTTGTAAACTATCTGAGGTTCTCCTATATAACACACCCTGGTGTGATGTGAATTTTGATGCTAGTCATCAAATGACTAATTTATCTTTCATCTGCTCAATCAGGATAGGCTCATTCTTTCATATCTCTCTAGATGTCATAGAACCAGGGCTTTTCAACTGCTTCTATCTTTGCTACTATACAGTTTTTATGGCAAGGTTGTCCTAATCTGAGTAAAATTAGAGGATTCATGGGCATTTTGGATGGCCCTTCCCATACTGATGCTAGGGAAGCAAGTGCATATGCGTTCTGGTTGTGATTCCTAGGGAGATGAATGAATCTACATTTTTGAAAGGACATGGTGAGTAGCCTTAAGTGTTCCAGATAAGGCTTTAAGTGATGCTCTTTTAATTCCCACTCTTTCATGGAATAATTGATTACTAACATAGATTCTCTAAAGATTTTAACTTTTGTGACATCCAAGGTTATCAATGCTTCTATTCTGAGTGTGCATGCCTTATATTCTACTTCATTGTTTATGACTTTGAACTTGAGCTTTTTAGCAATTGGTTCTACTTTACCTTTTGGAGATTGTAGTATTACACCGACTCTTATGCTAAACTAGTTGACTACTTCATAAAAGTACATGCACCATCTTGAGATTTCAATGGCTGAGTTGAGGTCATATGGGAAGTCCAATTGGATTTCTTTTGAGTCTGGAATGGGGTTGAGAGCTAGAAATTCAGCCATTGCTCTCCCTTTTACTGCCTTCTTAGTCAAATATTGTATGTCAACTTCTATTTGCAGTACGAGCCACTTGGAAATTTTTCCCACTAGAGAGGGAGCTTCGTAGAGTTACTTCATTGGGTCCATTTTAGACATGGCTTGGATTTTTTAAGATTGAAAGTACTGTGTGAGTTTCTTTATTACCCACACCATTAATAGGCATATTTGTTCAACTTGGCTATACTTCTCCTTATATGGTAGCATATTCTTGCTTAAGTAGTATATTGCATTTTCTGCTTTTATTTCTCCCTTTTGGGCTAACATTACATCGATTGCATTAACTTCAATGGCCAGATACAACATTAGAGGTATCCTTAATTTTGGTGCTTTTAGGACCGATGGGTTGGATAGGTAGCTTCTGATCTTATTAAATGCTAGCTGACACTGTTCATTCCATTCAACCGATTGATCTTTTATGAGTAGCTTAAAGATCGGTTCACACACTACTACTAGCTTAGCAATGAATCTACTAATGAACTGTAGTTTCCCTAAAAATGCTCTAATTTCTTTCTCTATGTTTGGCATCGGCATCTCTCTGATGGATTTTGCTTTGTCTTGGTATATTTCAATCCCATCTTGACTAACAACATACCCTAACATCTTTCCTGAAGTAACCCTGAATATGCATTTCTTTAGATTTAGCCTGAGATTGTACTTTTGACCCTAATGAGGAACCTTACGAGATCAAAGGGGTGTTCTTCCCTAGTTCTTAATTTGACCATCATGCTATCACATATACCTCCACTTCTTTATGTATCATGTCATGGAACATCGCAGTTGCCTTTCTTTAGTATGTTTCCCCTGTATTCTTTAGTCCAAAAGGCATTACTCTGTAGCAATAAGTACCTATTCTATTACAAAAGTTATCTTTGCTTTGTCAATAATAGTCATTAGGATTTGATTATACCTAGAGAATCCATCCATGAAGGAATACATTGCACATATGGCAGTGCTGTCAACCAGTATGTCTATGTGGGGTAGTGGGAAATCATCCTTTGGGCAGGACTTGTTCAGATGTCTATAGTCGATGCAAATTGTAACCCTTTCATCTTTCTTTGGTACTAGCACCACATTTGCTAACCATTTTGGATAGTCTACTACCTCTTGGAATTTTTCCTTAATCTGTTTCTCGATGTCCTCTTTCACTAGTTGGGCCTATTCTGGTATAAGTCTTCTCAACTTCTGCTTTACTTTTTTGCACCCTTCTTTGGTTTGAATGAAGTATTGACCAATGTCTCTATCAATACCAAGCATATCATCATACATCTAAGCAAATACTTTTGAATATTTTATTAATATTTTTTAATTTCTCTCCTCTCTTTAGGAGTAACATCTTTTGAAATATGTAGAATGCATGGTTCAAATTTTGTGCCAATGTTAAATGATGTTGTACATATGGAATGAATGTCAAATATGCTAATGTTTTGATCAATTCTTGATAAACTTTTGAGTTAGTAACAGCCAATCATTTTTTATTTCATCTTCAAGGTTAAAGAACTATGCCCTCGATCCTTCCTCTAGTAATGTGAAGAAGAATCAAACAATCTGTGATTCTATAAGCTTTGTGGCAGCCATGAATGTAGCATATTACCTTAGATGGACCCTCGGATCTCTTATTCTGTCAAACTTAGCAAAGTTCAATAGCTTAAAATCATCTAGAAGCGGCCCATCTTTGAACAATGCCAAGTTAGTGAAGCTTTTAGAGCCATGAGTTCCCTTATCTTTGAAGGCAAATTCTAATTGAGCCATCTTATTGGCCAATAATTTGACCTCCCCTGTTGATTCAGGCTTGGTCATATCAGCAATTTTGTAGCTTTTAGTGCATTCCTGAGATCTTGTTAATAGTCATTGTCATCATCAGATTGAAATGGAGTGCAAGGAACTCCGTTTGCCTTATCTACCCTCAGGTGAATAGATGCAGATGCTTCATTTAGTGTGTGCTATTCCCATCTCAGGCACTTTTGGCTTCGATTTGGGCTTGGAGGATTTCATCTATGGTGCCATCAGCAAGCAACTTTTGGATCCCCTCTTTAGCTTATCTTCAAATTGCTAACAAGAGATATCTTCTTGGTCACTAATGCTGGAATGTAGTATTCATGTACATTTATTAGGGTTACCTAAATGAATGATGGATGACGTGTGCCTACAAAAGAAAAGGGTGAGCATGTATGCATGGAGTGGATGAAAAAATCCTATGATGGAAAAATGATTATTCCTACAAGAAATAGTGGTTAGTACGTGCTATCTACATGTATATGATGTATGCATGCTTAAATTTGGTCAGTTTTTCTGCACAATGAATAAACCAATCACAAGCAAGCTCTCACTTCTAACCTTATTTCTCCATGAGGTCATTCAGTTTCTTTCCTATGTGGGTTTTGAACCTATAGTCACCATAGGACTATGGTTTTGCTCTCAGAACTAGGCTATTTCGATTTATGTTGGTAAGAACCAAAGGGTAAACTAAGAAATGATGCTCAAATGTGCTTGAGGTAATCATATGATGTCAATATAAGAGTTAATTGTTGGGCTTTAAACGATGTCTAAAGCCCGTATGCACCCGTATGCATAGGACCAAGGTCAATCAAAGGGAGTCTGAGTTCTTGCCCCCACATTGATATTCGATATGCTTATTGTGAGTCATGGAAATATTATTTGATAATTTATATTTTGATTTTATCGACATAAAGGTCCACAATCTAGTTGGGTTCCTAACTCATTCATTTGATCTGATAATGATAAATGGATGACATCTTGTAGGTTTCGTCATCGAAGGATGTTGTTATTTGTTAATTTACATAGACTATTCAAGCTAAGGTATATGATTCTCATCATTCCTTATGCTTTTAGCTCACATGAAGTAGATGAGAATCACATGGTCTTGAGTGTAAATTTTCTATGAAATCTGACATTACGACATCATTTGATGATAAGCACTAGGTGGGACATGTCATTTATGAGTATCAAGTCAAACGGACAATGTTAGGACAAGGATAGCATGCATAGCTTGGTGGAATCCTAGTGGATGTTGCTACTAGTTTATCTACATGAGCTGAGTTAGGGTGAAAGGCTAAGGGTTCCTTTAGCAAGAATGCCCCTATATGACTAGGGTTATAAACTCTGGTGTTAGTGAGTCTAGCATTCTTTTGATAACTTAATTGCCCCCTCTTAAGTACTTGAGTTATAGACTCTGGTCAGATAAGTCTGGTGAATGCACGAGTAAAGACTAAAGGTGATAATATTGTATCTTCGTCACCCCATTACTTGAGTGGAATCATGGTGGCGATGTCATTTAGTATGATCGAGGCTTTTAGGGACAAGTGGTGCACATGTTATGTGTAGTGCAAATGTAGTGTTAAAGGGCTCTATATGATTGAGTATTGCATAATGAGAAATAGTCATTTTCAAGTTGATCCCTCTTATTTAAAAGTCCCCAATGGAGTCTTGATGCGGGTAGAATTGTATACCCTAGTCTCTAGGACTTAGTATAGAGTAAGTAGGGTGTTGAACACCCGGGAACTTAGGGTAAATCTTATATTAACTGGATTGATATTTAGATGGATAGGTAGAATAAAACTAGAATAATAGTAATAATTACTAAATAAATAAAGAAATCTAAATATTAACTAATTACTAAAATAATAAGACAAACAATATATATATCTATCTATGGGAGAATCACAAATCAGAATCAAATAAGAACTTTAAACATAGTTATCATAAAATATATTGATTGGAAATTAGTCTATAGTCTTTAAAACACCTCTCGTTGTCGATTAAAGGTATTTCCTCTTAGAGTCTACAAGCACTCTCATTCTATTATAGAGATAAGAGAAAACCATAAAGCATATTCTACCAATTATGTCTCCCTTAAAATGAATTCCCTTTATAATTCCTAGAAAAATTACAAACTTAACTAATCTCAATCATTTTCTGCCAAATTACCCCAACTCTCATTGGTGATAATTTGATTGACAAGTTACATATAGTGATCAAGCATACACAAAACAAATAAGCACTAATTGAAATTAAATCATGAAAGGTATAAGATAAAAATGTTATTCTTATTTAATTCATCATTATAATTCCTATACAAAAGACTTAGCCTAGATACATGATTAAAAAGCAACAAAAGAATACCAAATTCAATATAGAAAGAAGATAAAAAGATAAAGAATTGAATAAACTCCCTTCTATGTCTTCTAAAGGATCCTTGATACTTAGGATGATCTTCTCTTGCACTTAGCTTTGTATTCTTCAAGTGTTTTTATAATGACTCTTAGAACTAAAAGATATTAGTATTTTTAAAACACTTTATTTATTCATATGTCTCTCTCTAATCTTCTTCTTTTTGTCCTATTTTCCTTTCCTTTTGTATCTTTCTTTTCTTTCAGGCTAGAAATGATGCATATATATGACTTGGAAGCTGCTAGAAGTGACTAGAATAGGATTGAACTTGGAAAGGCACCACTTGATAGAAAAGGTCACCCCTTTTTGCAGAATCTTTAAATTTAAGGGCATTTTTGTCCATCCCTATGACTTTATCTCTAGAAATTTCTTTCATGGAAGTTGTAGAACATTTTCTTATCTTTCTGAAGCAACTTGAATCACCTAATTTTTTATAGATAGAGTTATGGCCAAAATATAAAAACTACTCAAACTGAGAAAAGTTGCAACCCTTTGGCAAGAAATGAGTGTGACAACTCATCAAGGGATGATGACTCATCATAGAGACTCTTGGTGATGACTTGTACACACTGTCACAACTCATCATCCTTCCTTATGAGCCAAGCTTGACTCCTTTTGCTTCCTAGCTTGTTCCAATTAACTCTAAGTTTCTTCTACATCATATTTAAGCCCTAAATTATGCATAAAACTTACATGATGAGTCTTAATGATGAAATAAGTAAAAAAAATAATTTAATAACTAAAAAAACACATAAAGCATGATGAAATGAAATGAAAATAGACCTTAACTATCCTAAATAACTATGTATATTTGCATTATATCAAGTCACCACTATGAGCAACCTTTTATGAAAAAGACTTTTGTGTTGTGGTTTTTGTTACTTTGTTGGATAGTGTAGTGGGTCTTTCCATTTCCAAAGGACATGGCAACCTTACCGAATAGGGAAAAGTGATTGGTCTCGAGGGGACGAGTTTTTGATTTTATGGAGTCACCACCCAATTTTTAGAAAATCGGGAAAAGAAAAGGACAACATCAAGTCACTCAGCGAGTATTGTCCCTAGTAAAGATTTTCAAGTTCAAGAGATCACATCTACTTTTTGACCATTTCTCATTATATGATATTCAATGTATAGCTATCATAATACCCTAGTTTTAGTAATGACAGTTCATATAGCATTCACACAGTACATCAAATAGTATAGGATAATAAAGCTAAAAAATTTATTGCATCGCTTTCCTGATAAAATACATATTAAAAGGAAAAGATTGCAGAAAAGTAAATCTAATACAGTAGATTTACAAGGATAACACTATCATTTACATAGTTTATTCAATGAATGATAGGATGATCATGCTTGTAGTAATTATTTATGCTATGATGATGAATGATGATAATATAAAGGATGCATGAGGTCATCACTAGGTTGAGAGCACGATGACTCTATTCTGGAACATGAACTTTTTCTCATTATTGATATTTATGATATGATTTCATAATTTTAGAGATAGAGGATGCAAAATGAAGATGTAAAATGAGCATAATAACACATATATTATTCACGTGGCATGCAAGATTACTAGTCTCATCATACAAGCACAACAGTATTCCCAAATGTTGGTGATAGTAAAATAAAATGCAATGTGGTAAAATAAACGTGCTAAAATAATTGTGTGGTCCTTAAACTCAACTTTGCTTGTATGAGCTTTGAAGCTTTAGCTTTAAGATATTATCAAGGTTTCTTCATCGAGAGGTTCAAAATGACAGCAAAATGAAGCTAGATTATATACCTTTGAAGCGTGCTTTGACAAAGATGAGGCTCGGTTTAGTGGAAAAGGGATCTAAAAACCTAAAGGAAAGGTTATGGGAGAGTAAAAACTATATGGAGAGGGATTTCCCACACCTTCTATCGAATTGACTTTTGAGTGTGTGTGTGTCTTTACTTCCCCACCCCCCCCCCCCCCCAAAAAAAGGGATGTAGAGGGGTCTATTTATAGGAAAAAAATGTGTAGAATGAGGTGGTGTAGGCATGATCACATGCATTGAAATGTATTTTTGTGCGTGGCCATGCCAAGTGCACATGGACATCCATAGTGTGTGTGTGGCCACACATAGTGTTCACGTGGTCACGCGCTTGGCATGTGGCCACACACACAGGTGCACATTTTCACAAGCACTTTGATGCTCTACGCGCTCTTCTTGGGTTCTACATGCACTATTTTGATGTTGGTTCCTAAGGTTTTAGGCCTTTTGGACGCGTTTTTGGAGTCTTTTTTTTTCAAAATTCGACCTTGATTTTAGGACATGACACCTAGGAGTGTTTATGTGCACTTCTAAGTTATACGTTCTGATACTCAGGTTATGTTGAACTATTTTGGGATCAATTTTAAAGGTTTTAGGGCCTTCCAAATGTGTTTTCAAAGTCCATTTTGACAAAATCAATTTCTATTTTTTTCAAGAAGCTAGGTCCCAGTCTAATGAAATACACACCAGCCCGATGAGATGAGTATTTTGAAAGGAGTTTTCTTAAAATAAACCTCTCATTGTTTTGATAATTCATATTTCACAAGGTTAGAGAATAACTTAATGGCTTCATGATTGATTTTGCACACTAGTGGGGTCAGTTAGGTGTCTTAAGGTTGCACACTTAAGAGGTGTTACGAACAAGCAGACTCTAGTCATCTCAGGGATTTGTTTCATCGTTTAACCTTTTTGGGGACAATCAAATTTTAGGTATGACAACTCTTATCCTTGTGAATGATTCTTCTTTAACCCATTTTGTGAAGTAGTCCACTACCACTAGGATGAACCTGTGTCCATTTAAGATTGTTGGGTGGATTTCTCCAATAATGTCTAGTCCCTATAATGAGAAGGGCCATGGAGAAGAGATGTAATGTAGTTATATTGGGGAAAAGTAGCTAACATTCCTATAGATCTGACACTTATGGCATTTCCTTATAAATTTGATGCAGTCTTCAATCATCATCATCTAGAAGAACCCTTATTCGATTAGCTTCTTAGCCAAGATCGCTCCATTCATATGTAGACCATAAACAACCTCGTGTGCTTCTTTTTCTGATCTTGTAGCTTTAGTTTCATCTAGACATTGGAGTTATAAACCATCTGAGGTTCTTCTATATAACACACCCTAATGCAACGTGAATTTTGATCCTAGCTGTCAAATGACTACTTTGTCTCTTTCATCTGCTCAATCAAGATAGGCTCATTCCTTTATATATCTTTAGATGTCGTAGAACCAAGGCTTTTCAACTACTTCTATTTTTGCTATTCTATAATCTTTATTACAAAGTTATCTCAACCTGAGTAGAATTAGAGGATTCATGGGCATTTTGGATGGTCCTTCCCATATTGATGCTAGGAAGTAAGTGCATTTACTATATGTTTGTGGTTCCTAGGAAGATGAATGAATCTGCATTTTTAGAAGGACATGGTGATTAGCCTCAGGTGGTCCAGATAAGGCTTTAAGTGTTGCTCTTTCAATTCCCACTCTTTTATGGCATGATTGATTACTAGCATGGAATCTCTGAAGATTTTGAATTCTGTGACATCCAGGGTTATCAATGCTTCTATTTTGAGTGTGCATGACTCATATTCTACTTTATTATTTATGACTCTAAACTCAAGATTTTTAGTAATTGGAACTACTTCACCTTCTTAAGATTGTAGTATGACACTGATTCATGTGCTAAACTAATTGACTGCTCCGTTAAAGTACATGTACCATCCTTGGATCTCAATGGTTGAGTTAAGGTTGTTTGGGAAGTCCATTTAGATTTCTTTTGAGTTTACAATAGGGTTGAGAGCTAGAAATTTGGCCACTGCTCTCTCTTTTACTACCTTCTTAGTTAGATATTATACATCAAATTCTGTTAGAAGTACAAACCACTTGGCAAGTTTCCCCATTAGAGAGGGAGCTTCATAGAGGTACGTCATTAGGTCCATTTTAGACACAGCCTAAATTTTTGTAGGAATGGAAGTAGTGTCTAAGTTTCTCCATTGCTTATACCATTACTAGGCATATCTATTCGACTTAGCTGTACTTTACCTCTTATGGTAGCATCTTCTTGCTCAAGTAGTAGACTGTGTGTTTTGCTTTCATTTCTCCCTCTTATGTTAACATTGCACTAATTGTATTCTCTTTAATGTCCATATACAGGGTTAGAGGTATCCCTAGTTTATGTGGTCTTAAAACCGATGGGTTGGCTAGGTAGCTTCTGATCTTATCAAATGCTAGTTGACACTATTTAGTCCATTTAACTTATTGATCTTTTCTGAGTAGCTTAAAGATCGGTTCACACACTACTATTAACTTATAGATGAATCTGCTAATAAATCATAGCTTCCCTAGAAACCCTCTAATTTCTTTCTCTGTTTTTGGCACTAGCATCTCTTTAATGGCTTTTTCTTTGTCTTGTTCCATTTCAATCTCGTTCTGACTGACAGTGTGTCCTAGTATCTTTCTTGAAGTGACCCCAAACATGTATTTCTTTGGATTTAACATGAGACTATACTTTTTGACCCTTTTAAATAATTTTTCAAGATCAGAGGGGTGTTCTTCCCTAGTTCTTGACTTGGCCATCATGTCATCAATGTTTACCTCCACTTCTTTATGTATCATGTCATGGAACATTACAGTTGCCATTCTTTGGTAGGTTGTCCCAGTATTCTTTAGGCATTACTCTACAGTAGTAAGTACCCCATTCTTTTATGAAAGCTGTCTTTTCTTTGTCAATAATGGCCATTAGGATCTGATTGTACCTAGAGAATCCATCTATGAAGGAGTACATTACACATATGGCAATGCTGTGAACCAGTATGTCTATATGAGGTAATGGGAAATCATCCTTCAGGTAGGCCTTATTTAGATCTTTGTAGTCGATACAGATTCTAACCCTTCCATCTTTCTTTAGTATTGGTACCACATTTGCTAACCATTATGTATAGTCTACTACCTCTAAGAATTTTTCCTTGATATGTTTTTTGATGTCCTCTTTCACTAGTTGGGCATATTATGGTTTGAGTCTTCTTAGTTTTTGCTTTACCAATTTGCACCCTTCTTTAGTAGGAATGAAGTATTGAGTAATGTCTCTATCAATACCAAGCATATCATCATATGTCTAAGCAAATACTTATGAATATTTTATTAATATTTTTTCAATTTCTCTCCTCTCTTCAGGGGTAACATCTTTTAAAATATATAGAATGTGTGGTTCAAATTCCATGCCAATGTTAAATGATTCAGTGCATATGGAATGAATGTCAAATATGCTAATGTCTTGATCAATGCAATTCACACTACCATTAGCAAATACATTAAATAAGTAAGCAAAATCTAATTTCATTGCATTAACATTAGAGTTCATTACATCATCATTTTCAAATAAAGAAAAAGTATAAAGATCATCATCAGCAATGTCTTTGAATAGGATGTCATTAATTCTTAATTTGAGGATGGCAGTAGCTTGGGCATGATTGATAGCTTCACTCTTATATTCTATCTCTAGGTTCTTCATTAGCTCATAGATGTCAGTCTCAATGATCATGTCTAGTGAGTGCTTCTCTTTGAAGGTGTTATTGAAGATCTTAAACCCCAGTTTCTTGATTTTGTTGCTCATCCATTCCTCAATTTGTCCTTAATAGACTTGGGTTGAGCTTTTTGCCATAAAAGATGTTGATTTCTTAACCCCAGTATCCTTTTTAGGATTGTACCCTAGACCTATTAGTCTATCCTTGAAAGTTAAGGAATTCTATGACTCTAGTGTTTCTTTCTCCTAATCCTATTCCAAGAAGATATTGCATCCTCTTCATTATAATAACAGCTTTGGGATTGAAATGACCATCACTAATCATAAGACTTGGAATCCTACTGGGACCACATTCAAATAAGCAATAATATTATTTGTCTCAGCTAGGATGGTAACAACCTTTCCATCAAGAGGGAACTTGATCTTTTAATGCACAGTGAAAGGCATACCCCCTAATGGGTGGAACTAAGGTCTTCCTAGCAGCAAGGCAAAAGTTGGAGGGATGTCTAGGATAGTAAATTCTGCCTCTAATTCGATATCTCCCACTGTAACAATTACTTTGAAAGTGTTAATGACTAGCTTTTTTGAATCACCATAGGCTCGTATAACCGTATTGGATTCTTCTAGGTTTTGAAAATTTATCCCGAACTTATGTAGTAACCTCAAGGAGCAAATCTTAATGGCAGGCCCGTCATCTACAATAACACATGAGGTCTTCTTAGTCTTAATAATTGCCTATATAAAGAGAGGATGATTGTGGACCCTTCCCTCGAGGGGTAAATCTTCATCTAAAAAGGTGATTGCAATGGAAGGAGCTTTCAGTATAGAGGCTATCATCTTGCAGGGTGAGGCATCAGTGGCAATTTTTGCTTCATCAAGTTCTCTGACTAAGGCATCTCTATGCTTTTTAGAGGCCATGAGTAGGTCCCATATATTGGCTTGTGCTTGAGCTTTCTTAAGCTATTTAAGGATAGTGTCTTCCTCTTTAACCAAAGCTTAATCCCCTATTGCTCCCTTCTCCTTAGATGGTTCCTTTTCTTTCTAAAGAGGTTGATATACCCTCCTGCTGTGAATTACATGATTAACTACTAGTGAGAGCTTCTCAATTGCTTGCTTATCTACTTTTGTACTGCTATTCTAGTCCTAGAAAATGATTTTAGGATCATCAGAGTTGTACCATATTTCTATCCTCATAACTTGCAGGTTCTAAAGCTAAATAATGTTGACCATCCCATCTTCATTGTAAATATTACTTTAAAAGTGCTGATGACTAACTTCTCCTTAACCTAAGGGTACTATGTCTTTTAAGAGTGTGTGGGGAGCATGAGGTGTTGTGTACTTAAACTTCCCAGATGGTTGGCCAATTAGGTCCCATATCTTATGGTCAGTACTGAGATTTTTGTTTGTGTCTACTTCTTATAAGTAAGGGCAATTAATCACTTCATGGTTCATAGGGAGAGCTGTATCCCTAGCATTTTTTTGCATCATCAAATGGGGAAGGAATTTTTAAGGCATTGGAATATATTTGAAGGTAGAAGGACATTGATCATCTTCACTAGAATCATGAGGCTCAAGAATGGGATATGAGGGTTTGTCCTTTAAGGGTTTATCTTAGGTTTCTTATATGGCTTGGATTGATTTTTCAACAAGGTCTTCTAATATACTGGAGGAGATCATGTTAATAGTTGGTGGAGGCATGTTTTGATAGTTTAGGAGAGGATTGATCTTGATACTAGGTCATTTTTCTGGGTCATTAATTTTTCCAGAGTTAATGAGGTATTGGATTGCATTTTTGAGAGTTCTGCATGTATCAGTGGTGTGGCCAGGCATCTGGTGAAAGTGGCAAAACAAGTTTTGGTTCATTTGAGGTGGTAGCAAGTTTGGAAGAGGCCTAGGCTCTTGTGGCTATAGGAGGTTCTTTTGTTGAAGCCTTTGGAATACTTTAGATTGTGAGAGGTTAAAGTTTGAGAATTTTCTTGGTGGTCTGATATCATTAATAGATGGTGAGTTATGGTTATTGGGTTGGATCATGTTTATTTCTACTGCTCGAGTGAAGGTGCTTTGGGTGTTTGGTTGGGTATTACGGTAAAAAGTGTTTCTAGCTTGCTGAGGTTCCTCATCCAATTCTAATCCCAACCTTATGGAGAGCTCTGAAGTTAGGATAATGAGTAAAGATTGTCTATTTTTTAAAGTGTGGTAGTGCCTCTTTGATTATCATCTCTATTTGTTCATCCTCAAGAGAATGGTTTCTCATCTTGACTACCTTTCCCCGCCATCTAGTGACATAATTAGAGAAAGCTTCACTGGGTTTCTGCCTTATGGTCTTAAAGTCCCTTCAAGTGATGTCTAACTGAGTGTTGTATTCATACTACTTGCTAAACTTCTAAGTTAGCAGTAGCTAATCACTCTTGATTTCATCTTCAAGGTAAAAGAACCATGCCCTTGGTCCTTCCTTTAGTGATGTTAAGAAGAATCAAATAATATATGATTCTGTAAGCTTTATGGTAGCCATAAAGGTAGTATATTGCCTTAGATGGACCCTCAGATCTCCTATTCTATCAAACTTAACAAAGTTTAGTAACTTAAATTCATTTGGAAGTAGCTCATCTTTTAACAGTGCCAGGTCGATGAAATTTTTGGAGCCATGAGTTCCCTTGTCTGTAAAGGAAATTCCAACTGAGCCATCTTATTGGCCAATAATTTGACCTCCCATGTCAATTTAGGCTTGGTTATGTCAATAATTTTTACAGCTTTTGGTGCATTCCTGAGATCTTGGTAATAGTCCCTTTGCCTTATCTACCCTTAAGTGAATAGATATAGATGCTTCATTTAGTGGTGTGCTATTCCAATCTCGAGCACTTTTGGCTTTGATTTGGGCTTGGAGGATTTCGACTATTGCGCCATCAGCGAACAACTTTTGGATCCTTTTTTTTAGCTTGTCTTCGAATTGCTAACAAGAGGTATCTTCTTGGTCACTCATGCTTGAATGTAGTATTCCTGTGCATTTATTAGGGTTAGCTAAATAAATTATGCATGACATGTGCTTGTAAAAGAAAAGGGTGAGCATGTATGCATGGAGTGAATTCAAAAAATCCTATGATGGAAAAATGATTATTCCTGTAAGAAACAGTGGTTAGTATGTGCTATCTACATGTATGTGATGTATGCATGATTAAAGCTGGTTAGTTTTCCTACACAGTGAACAAACTAATCACAAACAAGCTCTCACTTCTAACCTTATTTCTCTATGAGGTCATTCAGCATCTTTCTTAGGTGGGTTTTGAACCTATGGTCATTAGGGGATTATGGTTCCGCTCTCACAACTAGGTTGTTTCAATTTATGTTAGTATAAACCAAAAGGTAAAGTGAGGAACAATACTCAAATGTGCTTGAGGTAATCACATGATGTCAATGTGAGGGTCAATTGTCAAACTTTAAATGATGTCCAAAGCTTGTATGCGCCCGTTTGCATAGGACCAAGGTTAATCAAAGGGAGTCTGAGTTCTTGCCCCCACATCGATATTCGATATGTTTATCATGAGTCATGAAAGTATTGTTTGATAATTTATAGTTTGATTTTATTGACATAAAGGTCTACAATCTAGTTGGGTTCCTAACCTATTCATTAGATCTGATAAGGAAAATAGATAACATCTCGTAGGTTCCATCATTGAGGGATGTCATTATTTGTTAATTTGCATAGACTAATCAAGCTGAGGTACATAATTCTTATCATTCCTCATGCTTCAGGCTCACACGAAGTATATGAGAATCACATGGTCCTGAGCATAAATTTTCTATGAAAATTGACATTACGATGTCATTCTATGATAGATACTAGAGGGCCATGTCATTTATGAATATTAGGTCAAACATATAGTGTTAGGACAAGGATAACATGCATACTTGGTGGAATCCTAGTGGACGTTGCTATTGGTATATCTATATGAGCTAAGTCAAGAAGAAAGGCTAAAGGTTCTTTTAGTGAGATTGCCCCCATATAACTAAGGTTACAAACTTCGGTCAGTGAGTCTAACATTCTTTTGATAATTTGATCACCCCCTTTAAGAACTTGGGTTATAGACTCTAGTCAGATGAGTTTAGCGAATGCATAAGTAAAGACTGTATGTGATAATATTGTATCTTCATTGCCTCATGACTCGAATGGAATCATGGTGGCAATGTGATTTAGTATTATGGAGGCTTTTAGGGACAATTTGTGCATATGTGATGTGTGGTGCAAATGCAATGGTGAGGGGCTCTATATGATTGAGTATTGTATAATGAGAAATAGTCATTTTCAAGTTAATTCCTCTTACTTAGAAGTCCCCAGTGAAGTCGCCATTGTGAGCGACCTCAATGATTTTTTATTTTTTATTTTTATTTTTGTAGTAGGTCTCTCCGTTTCTAAGGGACATGGCAACTTTGTTGAACAAGGATAAATGATTAGTCTTCGGGGGATGAGACGTTTTTAATTTTGTGGAGTCCTACCCAATTTTTAGAAAATAAAAAAAAAAGGACAACATCGAGTCACTCAGTGAGTATTGTCCCCACTAGAGATTTCTAGGTTTGAGGATCGCATCTACTTTTTTACTATTTCTCATTATACGATATTTTGTGTATACCTATCGTAACACCCTAGTTTCGATAACAACAGTTTATATAGCATTCATATAGTACTCATATAGTATAAGATTATAAAGCTAAAAATTTTATTACATCACTTTCATGATAAAATACATATGAAAAGGAAAAGATTGTGAAAAAATAAATCTAATATGATTAATCTATAAGAGTAACATGGCCATTCACATAACTTGCTCAACTTCATGAATAATAGGATGATCATGCATGCTTGTAGTGATTATTTATGCTATGATGATGTATGATGATAATATAAAGGATGCATGAGGTCATCATTAGACTTAGAGCATGATGACTCTATTCTAGGACATAGACTTTTTCACATTATTGATATTTACGATGTGATTTCATGATTTCAAAAATAAAGGATGCAGAATGATTATATTAATTAAGCATATATTATTCATATAACATGCAAGATTGCTAGTCTCATTATAAAAGTACAATAGTATTTCCAAAGGCTAGTGACAATAAAATAAAATGCAATGTGATAAAATAAACATTCTAAAATAATTGTGTGGTCCTTATATTCGACTAAGCTTGTGTGAGCTTTGAAAATTTAACTTTGAGAGATTATCAAGCTTTCCTCATCGAGAATTTCAAAATGACAGCAGAATAATGCTAAATTGTATACCTTTGGAGTGTGCTTTAACAAAGATGAGGCTCAGTTTGGTGGAAAAGGTATCTAACAACCTAAAGGAAAGGTTGTGGGAGAGCAAAACCTGTCCGAAAAGGGGTTTCCAGCACCTTCAATCGAACTGATTTTTAAGTGTGTGTATATTTCTATTTTCTCCCCCCTCTCAAAATGGGGTGTATAAGGGTCTATTTATAGGAAAAAATGTGTAGAAAGAGGTGGTGTATACATGGTCATTCGTGTATAAGGGGATTTTTGCATGTGGCCATGCCAACTACGCGTGGCCACGTGCACACATGTGCATTTTCACGTGCGCTTTAATGCTCTACGCATGTTGTTCTGGGGTTTGTTTTTAAGGTTTTTAGGCCTTCCAAATGCATTTTCAGGCTCTATTTTACCAAATTCAATTATGATTTTAGCACATGGCACTTAGAGGTGTTTATGTGCACTTTTGAGCGATACGCACTGATACTCGGGTTGTGTTGGACCATTCTGAGACCACTTTTGAAGGTTTTAAGGCTTTCCAAATGTGTTTCTAAAGTTCATTTTGTCAAAATTGATTTACATTTTTTCATAAAGCCGAGCCCTAGTCTAATAAAATATGCACTAGGCCAACGAGCTGAGTATTCTAAGAGGATTTTTCTCAAAATAAAACCTCTTGTTGTTCCAATAATTTGTATTTTGCAAGGTTGGAGCACAACTTAATGGCTCGTTGATTGATTTTGTACACTAGTGGGGTTGGTTAGGTGTTTTAAGGTTGCACACTTCAGAGGTGTTATGAACGAGTAGACTCTAGTCATCTTGGGGATTCGTTTCATCATTGGACCTGACCTTTTTAGGGATAATCAAATTTGAGGTATGACATTATCCCTAGCTTATAGGCATTTTCTACAATATACCACTTTTTAAAGTATTCCAACAAATATTTGAACATACACAACTCATGGAAAAACTATATGAAATACATTAAATGAATTGACATATCTTTTTTTATGGAAAAACTAAGATCATTACTTTCACTAAATTAAGATAGATAAACAACAGCTTTATGCAAGGCTTTACTACTATAAATTAGACTTTCTCTCTTAAAATTCATTTTTTCATAATGAACTGATACTAGTAATTTAACAACATTTTCAAATTTGTAACCATCGTCAATCATAAAATTTAGACTGTCCTCCTAATGCATACACTCTAACTAATCCTTTTGCTTTTAAGGCTTAAAAGCACACATATATAAATTCACATAAAAATCTTACATCAACCCACAAATCTTCCCATTAAAATTTTATGTTAAAATAAGCTAAATCAATTCTTGTATCTAGATTTAAAATAGGAACTTTAGATTTGCTTAGGAACTTACACAAATCAGTATGTTGAACAAGCTTAACAATAAAATCTTCATAATTTTCACTCCCAAATTCATAAACATCAAATTAAGATTAAAAACCTTATAAATGTTAGTCCTATACATAATAGGCCTAAATGAATTTAGTAAAGGGATAATAACCTTACTAGAGCTATTTTTTATTTTTTATTTTTTTTGTAGGAACTACTTCCTTTTATTGCCATCTTCTCTTATTTATCCAAAAAATGGCTAGACTTTTGCCATCTTCTCTTACTGATTCAAAGAATGACTAGATTTTTGGCATCTTCTTACCAATTCAAAGAATATTTAAAGTGAAAGAGGTGTTTTTACCTCGATTTGAACAATAGCCAATTCCTTCAAAAGGTCTCAGGAAAATTATGCCCATTTATTCACATCCTCAATTAGACATTATGGAATCTTCAAATTTACTATCCCTTGCACATAGGCATTTTCTATAATATACCACTTCTTAAAATTTCCTAACAAATGTTAAAGGTAACACAAATTAGAGAAAATTTTTATGAAACATATTAAATGAATTGACATATCCTTCTTTATAGAAAACTAAGATCACTACTTTCATTGAATTGAGATAGATAAGCAATAGCCTTATGCAAGGCTTTTAGACTATAAGTTGAACTTGATCTTTTAACATTCATTTTTTCATAATAAATTGACACCAAAAATTTGATAGCATTTTTAAATATGCAACTGTTATTTGTCTTTAAATGTAGACTATCCTCTTAATGCAAACACTCAAACTAATCCTTTTGCTTTTGTAGCGTAAAAGCACACACATATAAATTCACATAAAATATTATGTTAATCCTCAAATCTTTCCACATAAATTTTATGTCAATATAAGCTAAATAAATTCCCCTGTATAGATTAAAAATAGACATTTTATAGTTGCTTACGAACTTGCATAAATCAGTATGTTGAACAAGCTTAATAGTAAATCTTCATAATCTTCACTACCTAATCCATAAACATCATAATCGAGATTAAAAATCTTATAAATGTTAGCCCTATATGGAGTAGGCTTAAATGGATCCGATAAAGGTGCAATAACCTTGCTGGAGCTATTTTCTTTTTTGTTAGAGCTGCTTCATTTTTTGCTAGAGTTTTTTCTTTTTCTTACCATCTTCTCTCGCTAATTCAAAGAATGGCCAAATTTTGGCATCTTCTATCATCGATTTAAAGAATGGCCAGAGTGGAAGAGGTATTTTCACTTAGATTCAAAGAATGGCCGATTGCTTTAAAAGCTTCTAGGAAAATTTTGCCTATTTGTTCTTTTCTTTAATTTAACTTTGTGGAATCATCAAATTTATTAACCCTTACAAATAGCCATTTTCTATAATACATCACTTCATAAAGTGTTCTAACAAATGTTTCAACTAACACACTCAAAAAAAAGTTATAAAAAACACATTAAATGAATTGACACATTTTTTTAAAAAAAAAATAAGATAACTACTTCAACTGAATTAAAAGAGATAATCAACAGCCTTATACAAGGCTTTTCTACTGTAATTTAGACTTTCTCTCCTAACATTCATCTCTTTAAAATGAATTGATACTGGTAATTTAACTGTATTTTTAAATATGCAACCAATGTCCATCATTAAATATTGATCGTCCCCCCCCCAATGCAAACACTTAAACCAATCCTTTTGCATATGTGGCTTAAAAGTGCACTCATATAAAAATCTTACCTCAACCTAAAAATCTACCCACTTGAATTTTATATCAAAATAAGACAAATCAATTCTTGTATATAGATTTAAAATAGGCACTTTACATTTGCTTATGACCATACATAAATTATTACATTGAACAAGCTTAATAATAAAATCTTCATAATCTTGATTGTCAAATTCATAAACATGATAATTGAGATTAAAAACCTTATAATTGTTATTCCTATATGGAGTGGGCCTAAATGGATCCAGGAAAGGTGCAATAACTTTGTTGGAATTACTTTCTTTTTTGTTGGAGGTGATTCATTTTTATTAGAGTTGCTTCCTTTTCTTACCATCTTCTCTCACTGATTTAAAGAAAAGGCAAAATGTTAGCATTTTTCCTCACTAATTCAAAGAATGGCCAAAGTGGAAGTTATGTTTTCACCTTGATTCAAATAATGGCAGATTCTTCAAAAGCTCTCAGGAAAATTTTGCCCTTTTATTCTTTGTGAAATCCTTAAATTTACTATCCCTTCCATATAGGCATTTTCTATAATGTGCCACTTCTTGAAGTGGTCCAACAATATTTAAATTGACATAGCTCAAAGAAAAGTTATATGAAACACATTAAAGGAATTGACACATCATTTCATTTGTAGAAAAACTAAGATAACTACTTTCACTAAATTAAGATAGATAAACAACAATCTTATGTAAGACTTTCCAACTATAATTTAGAATTTTTCTTTTAAATTTCATTTTTTTCATAATGAACTGGTCTTGGTAATTTGATATCATTTTTAAATATGCAATCATTGTTTATCATAAAATGTAGATTGTCCTCCCAATGCAAACACTTTAACTAATCATTTTGCTTTTAAGGCTTAAAAGTGAACATATATAAATTCACGTAAAAATCTTACATCAACCCATAAATATTCCCACTAAAATTTTAGGTCAAAATAAGCTAAATCAATTTTTGTATCCATATTTAAAATAGGCACTTTAGATTTGCTTAGGAACTTACATAAATTAGTATGTTGAACAAGCTTAACAATAAAATCTTTATAATCTTCACTCCCAAATCCATAAACATCATAACCAAGATTAAAAACCTTATGAATGTTAGACTTATTTGGAGTAAGCCTAAATAAATCCAACAAAGGTGCAACAACTTTATTGGTGTTTTTTTTTTACTGGAGTTGCTTCCTTTTTTGCTAGAGTTGCTTCCTTTTCTTGCCATCTTCTCTCACCGATCTAAAGAATGGCTAGACATTTGGCATTTCTCTTACTGATTCAAAGAATGGCTAGACTTTTAGCATGTTCTCTCACTAATTTAAAGAATGGATATAGTGGAAGAGGTGTTTTCACCCTAATTTAAAGAATGGTTGATTCCTTCAATCTCATAAGAAAATTTTGCCCACTAATTCTCATCCTTAATTGGACTTTTTGGAACATTCAAATTTACTATCCCTTTCATATAGGCATTTTCTATAACATAAAACTTCTTAAAGTGTTCTAACAAATGTTTAAATTAATACGACTTAGAGAAAAGTTAAATGAAACACAGTAAATGAATTGACAAATCCTTTTTAGTAAAAATCTAAGATAGCTACTTTCACTGAATTAAGATAGATAAACAATAATCTTATACAATGCTTTAATACTATAAGTTGGTATCATTTTCAAATATGTAATTTTTGTCCATCGTTAAATGTAGATTGTCCTCCCAATGCAAACACTCTTACTAATCCTTTTGCATTTATGGCTTAAAAGCATAGACATATAAATTGTCCTAAATATCTTACAGCAATCCACAAATCTTCCCATATAAATTTTATGTTAAAATAAGCTAAATCAATTCCCCTATCTAGATTTAAAATAGGCACTTTAGATTTGCTTACGAACTTACACAAATCAATACATTAAACAAGCTTAACAGTAAAATCTTAATAATCTTCACTACCTAATCCATAAATATCACAATCGAGATTAAAAACCTTGTAAATGATATTCCTATATGGAGTAGACTTATATGGATCTAGCAAAGGTGCAACAAATTTATTGGAGTTACTTCCTTTTTTGCTAGAGCTACTTCTTTTTCTTGCCATCTTTTATCATCGATTCAAAGAATAGCTAGAATTTTGGCCTTTTGTCACTGATTCAAAGAATGGCCATAGTGGAAGAGATGTTTTCATCATAATTAAAAGAAAGGCTACTTCGTTCAAAAGCTCTCGAGAAAATTTTGCCTATTTATTATCATCCTCAATTTAACTTTATGAAATCCTCAAATTTACTATCCCTTGCATATAGGCATTTTCTATAATATAATATTTTTTAAAGTGTTCTAACAAATTTTTAAACTAACACGACTCAAACAAAAGTTGTATTGAGCATATTAAATGAATTGAAACATCCTTTTTTATAGATCAACTAAGATCACTACTTTCACTGAATTGAGATAGATAAATAATAGCCTATACAAGGCTTTTATACTATAAGTTAGATTTTCTCTTTTAACATTCCTTTTTTTTTATAATGAACTTATATTGGTAATTTGACAACATTTTCAAATATACAATTGTCATTCATCATTAAATGTAGAATGTCCTCCCAGTGCAAACACTCTACCCAGTCCTTTTACTTTTGTGGCTTAAAAGTGAACACATATAAATTCACATAAAAATCTAACATAAACACACAAACCTTCCCACTTAAATTTTATGTGAAAATAAGCCAAATCAATTCTCATATCTAGATTTAAAATAGGCACTTTAGATTTTTTTTAAGAACTTGCACAAATCAGTACGTTGAACAAGCTTAACAATAAAATCTTCATAATCTTCACTCCTAAATCCATAAACATAGTAACCGAGATTAAAAATGATCTTTTAAAAAACTATACCAAATGGCACAGGAAGGGAAATGATCTTGGCTCAGTGTACTTTGAGGGCAGAGATTGGCAGCTGAATTTTATTTTAGAAATTTAATTTTTCTCTAATGCACATTATAGGAATTTATTTATTTCTACATTATACATAAATATCTATTTGAGGCCCATGAAAGCCAATGGACAAAGTTTTTAAGCCCATATATATATGATGAAAAAATTTAGTGGGGCAAAATAAATAAATAAAAACTTATATTACATTAAAAAAAATTTATGGGCAGTGGGGGCAAGTACCCCATTCCCCCTAACTAAATCCACCCATGAATAGCAAGAATTTGTAGATTTCCTTAATGTCAAGGAGCAATAACCATAAAAGCTTGGATATTAATAAGGTGTAACCAAGCCAAATTAAATTGAATTTTTTAAAGTTCAAACTTGATTTTTCTAAAAATTAATGAACTCAAGCAGAGTTCAATTTTATTAAATTTTTAAATCTCTAGCTCTAACTCAGCTGAAGCTCATGTTTGATCAACTTGAGCCAAGCACGCGAACTCGTGAGCTTGGCAAGTTCAACATACTATGTAATTAAATGGCTCGACCTACCACAACTACTTATTTTGGCTTTCCTTTCTACTACATGGTTGGCACATGCATTAGACAATGACATTTTATAAACTATTAATTTTCTTTTCTTTTGTTTCATTTTTAATGTGGGATTTTGAACTCTAAAACTATATGCCATAAAAATTTATATTCTCTTTGCTGCTTTTCTTTTATTTCCTACTCATTATGGGATTCTAAATATGAACATTATACACTATAGCCACATATTTTCTATACATTTTTCACCAACATATTTATTTTCTCAAACTAAAAATAAATAACTAATTATAATTGAATTTTAATTCTAAAATTTATAATTTTTATATTTTTTGAACAAATACCTTACACTATGGCATCTCAAAATTTTTAGTGAAATTTTAGATTTTACAATGTTTCACTTACGGGAAAAATATATATATAAATTATTGATGTTTCACATTTTTAATTTTTACTATATTTCATGTTTAAATTAATTTTTAAAATTTTTTTATTTATTAATATGTTATATTTACTTGATGTTGTTATTAATGCTAATATTAATTTAAAATTACAAATATGTAATTTTTATTATATTTAATCATGTTTATTTACTTAATATTGCACTACTATTTCATTATATGTACTCAAAATTATTGTTACTTAATACAAATATTTTCAAAACTTTAAATTAAAATTATATTTAATAATATTTATTTAATTAGCATTAATGCTTAATTATATTTACTTAATACAAATTTTATTATTAATATTAATTTATATAAAAATTGTATAATTTCATTATTAAAATGGAATTTTATTATAAAATTTAGTAATTTTATTACAAATATAAAATTTTTTTACTAGAATTAAACACTTTAATTGTATTATATAATACTTACTTAATGCTATACTTTATACTAATACTACTTTGCACCAAAACTATATAATTATTAATATAAATATATAATTTCTATTACATTAGTAATTTGAATAATATATATATATATATATATATATATATATATATATATATATATATATATATATATATATATATATATATATATATATATATATATATATATATAATTTCTATTATGAATATATAATTTTTATTTAATATCACCACCTAACACTAATATTTAAATTAACAAGTTAGTAACTAAGCATATTCGCAAGCTGGCCCATGAGCTTGTTTGCAAGCTATCTCACGAGCCTATGAACAAGTTAGTTCACGGACTTAAATAAGCCGAGTTTAAGAAAGTTTAGACTTGACTTATTTAATTTATGAGCCTTAAAATAAAACTCAAGCTTGACTCATTTAATTTAATAAACTCGAATGAATTTTTTTTAAGTTAAGTTACAAGCGAATCACTAAGCGCTCATTCTCTTTGTTACACCTCTAGATATTAATAGGCTTAACCTTTTCAATAACCTTTATGATACCAAAGAACATGAGGCAATATAAAACCACCATACATAAGAAGATAACAATATCAATCCATTTAGAGTAACCCATTTCAACTTGCTAAAAGCTTGCCAAAAATTCTTCACCAATAATGGTAGTTGGCTCTCTTACTTGATTATTTGGAGACATCAATCTTTCAAATTCATTTTTGTAGAATCCTTTATTTGCATACTTATGGAATGCAATATAATAAATTGGGTACCTCCAAAATGGCTTCAGAAGATCATCTGGTAATTGGAAAAATCCTCCATTCAACATCATTAGTCCTTGAATTCTAGCCCCTATAATAATACCCATCAAGAAATTTGGTACAAGACTTGCAACGATCATCATTAGGCTTTTCATGAGCATCATGGTCACAAAGAGTACAAGTTTGATTTCATTAAATTTTCAAATATCTGGCTTGAACTCAACCTAAGCTCGTGTTTAATGAAGTCAACTTGGCAAGCTCAACACACTATGTAGCTAAATGGCTCGGCCCACCACAACTACTTGGCTTGATTTGCCTTTCTACTACATAAGTTGTGTATGTACTAAACAATGACATTTTATAAAATATTCATTTATTTTCATTTGTTTCATTTTCAATGTGCGACTTTGAACTCTAAAACTCTTTACTATAAAAATTTATATTCTCCTTGCAACTTTTTTTTTTAATTTTCTATTCAATGTGAGACTTTAAATATGGGCATTATACACTATAGCAACATATTTTTTATATATTTTTTCTTCAACATATTTATTTTCACAAACTAAAAAATAAATAACTAATTATGATTAAATTTTAGTTTCTACATTTTATGATTTTTATACTTTTTGAACTAGTACCTTACATTATAGCAAAAACTTTTGTGAAATTTTTAGTTTTTACAATGTTTCGCTTATAGGAAAAAAATATACAAATCAATGATGTTTCACATTTTTTATTTTTACTATTTTCATGTTATTTTTTTTTTTTTGAAGGAAATTTTCCAGTTTAAATTAATTTTTAAAATTTTTTATTTATTAATCTATTGTTTTTACTTAATGTTGTTATCGAGGCAAATATTAATTTAAATTACAAATATGTAATTTTTATTATATTTAATAATATATATTTACTTAATGTTGCATTACTATTTCATTATATTTACTCAAAATTATAGTTACTAAACACAAATACTATTTTACTTTAAAACTTGAAATTAAAATTATATTTACTAATTTTTATTTAATTAATATTAATGCTTAATAATTTAAATTATGTTTATTTAATAAAAATTTTATTATTAATATTAATTTATATAAAAGTTGTATAATTTTGCTATTAATATGTAATTTTTATTATTAAATTTAGTAATGTTATTAGAAATATAAATATTTTTTACTAGAATTAAAAATTTTAATTGTATTATGTAATACATACTTAATGCTATACTTAATACTTCTACTTTACACAAAATTATATAATTATCGTTATGAATATATAATTTATATTACATTTAGTAATTTAAAATACATATAATTTTTATTTAATACCATCACCAAATACTAATTTTTAAATTAATAAATTAGTAAATGAGCATGATTGCAAATTGACTCACGAGTTTGTTTGTGTACTTACTCACAAGCCTACAAATGAGCTTGTTTGAGTTTAAGGAACATCGAACTCAGCTTATTTAGCTTATGAGTCTTAAAATAAAATTTGAACTCAGCTTGTTTAGTTCAACAAACTCGAATAAGTTTTTTTAAACTGAGCTCCAAGCGAATCACTAATCGCTTGGACTTGGTTACACCCCTAGATATTAGTAGGCTTAACCTTTTCAACAAATTTTATGATACCAAAGAACATGAGGCGATAAAGAACTACCATACACAACAAGATAACAAGATCAATCCATTTAGAGTAACCCATTTCAACTTGCCAAAAGCTTGTCAAAATTTCTTCACCAGTAATGGTAGCTGGCTCTCCTGCTTGATTATTTGGAAACATTAATCCTTCAAATTCATTTTTGTAGAATCCTTGATTTGCATACTTATGGAATGCAATATAATACATCGGGTATCTCCAAAATGGCTTCGGAAGATCGTCCGGCAACCGAAAAAATCCTCCGTTCAACATCATCACTCCTTGAATTCCAGCCCCTGTAATAATACCCATCAAGAAATCTGGTACAAGACTCGCAACGATCATCATTAGGCTTTCCACGAGCATCATGGTCACAAAGAGTATCAGTGCAAAGTAGACAAAGTGTTCAAAGCTCTTTTGAAGGCCAACAAGATAATAAGCTATTGCTCCAGGGACTAATGAGATTATTAGCAGGTATGGAATGGAGGAAAATGTGTTTCCAATAACAAATGCACCAACGCCATAGTGCCCATTTAACCTTTCGCGTCCGAATATCTGATTTAGAAAACAAAAGATAAAACAATGTTAATGTATGATTATATAATGCAGTAGTGGATGAGACCTAAATCAATTTTTCTAGACAGATCAACCTTCATATCTTCAACAAAAGAAGGGAATCCTCCAATGGCCATGAAAGTCAAGAATGCAGCCACAAACATAAGCATGGAGCCTCTAGCCTGTAAAACTACAATTGTTGAATATATAGATGTGGAGTTATGTAAATTGGCATTGAATTTTAATTTATGAGGTTGTATATGTATATACCTGAATTGACCCAAAAGTGAAGCCAATGTCATGAAAAATAGTTCCTACACATAAGCACAATGCAATGTATATTGCAAGGCGAAGCCAGTAATAGCCTAAGTCACGATACATGTTCACAAAGGATCTCTTGGTAAGAACGATGCACTGGGTTATGAAGCTTGCTTGGCTTCCTGTCTTCTCCAAAATTCCTCCCTTCTACAAATTCAAGAAAAATTATTGAGCATTAATTAACATATACATCACAAATACGTGAACTGAAACGTAACTCAGAAATCAAGTGTATAACCAGAGCATATCTTCATCTTAATGAGCAGCACCATATAACTAGAAACAATATTAGATCAAATTGCTTAATGGTCACGAAATTTTTTTTTTTTTTTAATGCCCCTAGTATGCGGTAATTACAATGGCTCCAATTATTATGAGGTTGAGTTGAGTAGACCCACAAGTAGGCAAAGTTCTCCTATAACCTATTTTTTTCCATATGTAAGATCCGAAACCAAGAACTTATTTTAATAATACAAGTAGAACCAAAGAGATTGAAATGGAAATCTGTCTTGCATTTTGTAAAACAGTCAAAATATGTGTCATATATCCAATAATTAAGTGCAATACTTTTTTTTTTTTTGGTGAAAATTAAGTACAATACTCTAGTGTAAGTAATTAAGGATGTCAGAATATGGAAAGTATCAGTTGTGCCTGTACCTTTTCATGTATGTTTGCTACTTGCTTTTGAACATTATGACAAATCTCTGATGATTGGTATGAATTAACAAGAATATCAATAGCTTCTTCTGTGTTTATGGAACCACCAAGCCCTTGTTCAATGTCATTGTCCTGAAGTAAATACATAGTTATAACCCAAGTTCTAATGATGACTATGTCCTATAGTTATATACATACATGCAGCACTATGATAAGAAAATTTATTTACCACATCGAAGTCTTTGTTTATGGTCCTGAGATAGTGATCAGATGGGTTCCTCAGAGTTGGGCATGGAAAACCCTTTGAGGAGAAGAACTGCAACACCAAAAAAATTCAATTCGTCAGTCCCAACAAAGCAGGAGTTTATACTAAATTAATGGAGTAATAACTTTTAAAATATAAAAATGTCTACTAGTTGAAGTTTTGGTGCATGATAGTTGTCACATATAGACCATAGGCGCACCTGTTCTGCAAGTGAAACAGGACCAAAATACACAGTCCTTCCAGAAGAGAGTAGGCAAAGATTCTGAAACAGCTCAAAAACCTCACTACTAGGCTGATGAATTGATGCAATAACAGTCCTTCCATCTTGCTTAGCCAAGCTAACAATTCGTTTCATTACATGATAAGATGCTGCACTATCTAGTCCACTGGTAGGCTCGTCAAGAAACAGAAGCTTAGGTCGAGTCAAGATTTCAATGCAAATGCTAACTCTTCTCTTTTGTCCACCACTAAGACCTTTTGAACTCCACCCTCCAATTCTAGTATTAACAGAATCTTGCAGGCCCATCTCCCTAATTGTCTTCTCTGCTCTTTCCTTCTTTTCTGATCTTGACAAGGCGTCTGGAAGTTGCAGCTGCGCTGAGTAATACACAGCTTCCGCTACTGTTAATGTTGTCATGAGCATGTCATCTTGGGTCACGTAGGCCTAGAAATTTAAATGATCATTTAAAGAAACAAACAAACATATTTATGAGCCTTCATGATGCCCTATCAAAAACGGACTTCTTCACCAACTTTTCTTGGCAAATTCAACAAAATTTCAATGCACTAGTCATTTTCTTCTCTCGTCTTCTCATCATACTACTTATGGGCCTCTTGTCATTCTATGGTACTATTTATTTTGAACATAAGGGAAGACAGGGAATGAGGTGTTCGAACATGCTCTCCTCAGCAGGTGTTAGTGTAGTTAGATGCCTCTTATAGAGTTACAACAGTTTATTAGTAAAATAAAAATTGAATTTATATATTATATTTAATCCGAATACATTACCATACTCACACTCGCTCACTAAGGGATGAAGCTCGGAGGATCCCAAATGCAGTTATTCAAGGGATTTTAAATTCTTTTAATGGGTCTTTGTTTGAACTTTTGAAATGCAATTATAAGCTGTTCAATTTCCGACAGTTAAAATATGGCCGGCTTAAAAGTACTCGGGATTCTTAGGTAATTTTTTTATAGGATATCAAATCATTAATTTAATTATTTTAAATATTAATTATCTTTAAAATTAAACAGTGTTAAAACCAAAAAAAAATAAAAAAAAATAATTTACTATTAACATTAATAAATTTTTGTGACACTTTTTTTTATTGAAAATCAAAAGATCGAAAAATTGAAAGTTAAAAAAATTGTCTAGCAAATAATTTGTCTAAAAAATTTAAAAACAAGGAGATGCAGTTAATAAAAATAAGAAAGAAAAAATTTAAATATTGTATATTTATATTTTTAAAAAAGTTAATTAAGAGCAATAACATCATGTTAAAAAACACATTTTGTATTAAAATTTTCATTTTATTACTTCATTTATATTTGCTTTTTATTACCATCAAATAAAAAAAATTTTCATATATTTAATAATAATTATTTGTAAACTAAAATTTATTTCGTAAAAGATAAATGATTAATTTGTTACAAAATATAATAATTCAAAATACCGATGTTCCGAATGCAAGTATTTCCTGGCGACCATTGATCAGAATTTCCCCAGTTTGCTGTGTAGTCGAGCTTAACCTTCCTGCATTAATTAATTAATTAATTAATAACACAACCATAATTCATGATTTTGGTACACTTTTGCATGCGCAAGTACACATCCATATTCCTTCAAAAAAAAAAGTACACAACCATAATTCTGGTGAATCGTTTTTTACGATGATATCGTTATCAGTGTGACGATGCATATTAATGTACTTTTTTTCCCCTAGAAGTATTGTTATAAAATATCTTAACATTTATGATATTTCTGTAAATTTATTATAGTTTGTAGAATTTAATAAAAATCTTTTAATTTAATTAATTATTTATAATTTTAGTATAATGTGCAAATTAATCAAAATTAGCTTATATATATATATATATGAGATTATTAGTAGAAAATAGCTAATTGTGCTTTTTTTAAACTAATTTTAATTAATGTGAAAATTATGCTAAAATTAATAAAATTATTAAATTAAATATTTTTATTAAATATTAAAAATAAAAAAGTTACAAAAATTTTTCATTAAAAAATCATACATACACTCATAGTATAAAATCAATTATTCGATTTATGATTACAATATAGATAATATAGGTGTTTTACACTGAATCTAATCATCTGGGATATTGGATCGTAGGCGAAACTTATCTATTTTTTATACGAATTGGCCGTTAATCTTTTGGTGTGAAGACAATAATAGCTACCTGCCAGTGCATCTAGAAGAGTTGACTTGCCGCAGCCGGAAGGACCCATGATAGCAAGGACCATCCCTGGCTCAGCATATCCGGTGAGCCCTTGCAAGATCGGCCTGCGCCCATTTTTCCCATCAGCCACCGTAACCAACAAATCTTTCCACGTCAAGACAATCTTACTGCTACTGCTACTACCACTACTACACCCTTTTGCTGTGAAACCTTCTGCTTCATCATCTTTGCATGAAAACTGCTGCTTGCTTATTCCACCCACGTTAACTGCTGATTCGATCTCAATATTACGTAGAGACGGTGGACGATGATCACGGCTGCTAGCAAAGGCTGAACTAAATGGGAATAATATAGTGTTTTGGCTAAAGGACTTGGAAGAAGACTGCTCATTTTTCTCCTCATCATCAGAAGCTATGCTTTGATCGTCATCGTCTCTTGCTTCTTTTACAGGCTCTTTTTGATGAAGTGGTCTTCTTGGGCTCGGATTTGGTGATCATCTAGGCACATTCGCAGTAGAATCCATGCTATATGTTCAACAGAAAGGTGTGTGAGAATTGAGATAGATCTTGGGTTTTTTATTACAAGCTGCTACCCTTTATGAAATATGACTGCTTTGTTGAATTAGGCTCTCCCATTTATTCATTTTTTTTTTCCCATAATGCTGAGATTTAATAATAATATATTTTCTTTTTCTTTATATTTGATAATCAATAATTTTTATTAAAAGAATAAAACTCTGTGACGCATATTTTTAGGTTATTTATCTCTTGAAAAATATTCAAATTACTTATGATTTGAGTCATTTTTATTTTTTTAACTCTATTGTTTTAGATTTTATTTCTTAACATTGATTTTAAAAAAAAAATTATAAATAAGGAAGATTTGTATTCAGAAAATAAAAATAACAATTTTATCACATTTAATTTTAATAAAATAAAAAATCAAACAAAAATATACCGACATGGAATGAAATAAAAATGGATTTAGGTGTCTTTAACTCAATATTCTTATATATATATGAATTTTTTTTTAATTATTACTCATGAGACGTGGTTGAATTTCGAACAGAATTCTAGAAGGGCAGCAAAATATTTCAATTATGATAGAATTTTATTCTTCATGGACCGGTAGAAACATAAATGCGCATTAATGAATAGATATTCGTAATATAGATAAACATTCACGTGAGATCTAACCAAACTAAATTGATTTAAATTTTAATTAATTCATATTTAATTCATTTATAATTAAAGTGAATTTACTATGCTATTTAATATTTATAAACTATTTACAAAGTTAAATGATTCTAAATGAATTTAAAAAAATTACAAAAAATACAAATTAAATCAAAATTATATATTAAAATATATTATTTACTAAATAAATTATAATATCTTTAATAAAAAAATATAATTTTATTCTAATAATATATTTTCTAAAATATCTTTTATAATAAAAATTTATATATTATATATTTAAAATCAAATTGTTAAACATTAAAGTTATGAGCTGATTTGTGAGCTTATATTCAAATTTGTTCGCAAGATTTACAAGTCAAATTTTTATAATTTGAACTTAACTCATTTATTGAACGAACTTTAATATATGAGTTCAAACAAACTTTTATCGAATAGAACACCAACTGCTCACAAGCAATTCAATTCATTTATAGCACTAAATTCATGCTAATATCAAGGATTTATAACATTTTGATCTTTCTAATTTAAATTATTAACTATCCCACCAAAATTACTTTTTGTACTTAATAAAAATATAAAAATAATATATACAAGTTATATTATATCAAGCTTTACATTATACTAAAGCAAGTTTAACAAACCTCAAATCAAAAGTCCTATAATTATTTCGCAAAAGTAACATGTTAACTGAAAGTTCTATGAGCATAGACAAATCAATATTAAGCAAAGTTGAAAAGACAACATACTATCAATTAAGTGCATCAAATCGACCTAAAAATATGCTTGTGTCTCATCCACTTAATTAAAGGGATCTACCACTCCATAAGGCAACAATCAGTCATGAATGCTCCTTTGTCCAAATAAAAGGTGGAATTCAAAATTATCACATTGCAAAAGCTACTAGCTAAAGATCCAAATAAAGAGGACTAGATCACATATAACTACGTGGTAATATCTTAGAGCTTAACTTCACTAAATTAAGAACTCCATGAAAATGTTATGTATCATCACATTGATAAGAAGTATACTTCTACTTCACCTCTATATACTGTTGCATATTGATGTAAATGATAAACTTCTATTTAGTATGAGCTTATAATATAGTTATTCTCTTGTATTATACAAGAGCCTAATGTACCACTTCATTAATATTGAATACAATTATGAGATATTCACTTCACGGTACCATAGTTGTGAAAGGTTTTAAAAATCAATTTTTTTCACCATGAACGACTCTTCTTCAACCTCCAACCTCAATACAACTAACACAAACATTGCTCCTCCTTCATCATCATCATCAACCATAGCTCTCCAATCCTTACCAAATATAGCCCATCAATTACCCATCAAATTGAATTCCATCAATTACTTATTATGGAAGGCTCAACTCATGTCATTACTTTATAGTTATTATCTTGCTCATCATATTGATGACTCCATTCCTCCTCCTTCTCTAATATTAATTGATAACCAACCTAATCCTGCCTATCAAATTTAGTTTAGACAAAACCAACTTGTATTAAGTTTGATAATTGGCTCTATCTCAAAATCCTTTATTCCTTAAATTGTTGGTGCCAAAACCGCCCATATAGCATGGAACAAGCTATCTGCATCTTATGCTGCAAGACGTAAGGCTCACTCTCGCACCATCAAGTCTCATTTCTTTAAAATTACAAAAAAAATCATCTGAATTTATTCTTCAATAAGAAAAAGCCATATATGATTGTTTATCAACATTGGCTAATCCAGTCTTGGAACAAAATCTGATACAAGTTATTCTCAAAGGTTTTAGCTTAGCTTATAGACCATTTATTCGCTTCCTTCAACAATAACCAGATGATATCTCTTATGATGATTTGTATAGCTTACTTATTTTTGAAGAAGAGGATTTACAGTCTGGCATTAACACCAAAGATACTTTGCTCCAAAAGCCCTTTTTGCTAATATGCACTCTTCTTCCAAATCAAGTGGTCGACAGTCCTTCTCTCTAAGAGGACGTGGCAGTCGCTTTCAACATGACCGAGGTCGTGGCTTCAAGAACAGTTAGACTTCAATGTCAGAAAATTATCATTTTTATAACAATAATAATCAACTATACAATTCAGGTACTCAGATTCCTACACCTGATGGTTATTGCGTTCAAAACCCACAAGCGCACGGATTGTGAATTGCAGTATAAAGAGTTATCGTTCCCACAGGATTATATATTGATTACTAATATTTTTAACATATTTTCCTAGCTAGCAAGTCAAATAAAAGTAATTTAGCAAATAAATTATAAAAAAGTAATTTAAACTAAATTAAATTCAAATAATTAAAAGCTTATGTTTTACCATAATAATTTTACATGACATGAGCCTACAATTTTAACTCTTAATAATTTTACATTTCACTTTATTAATTCTAAACTTTTTTTTTCATGAAACACACAGAACATGAGGTTAAAAAAAATTATTATTTAGTAATAAATAAGGTCCTGATTTGTTTTAAAGCAACTTCTTTGTGCTTTAATTTTGCTACATTATAATATCTCAAGCCCCTAATTAGTTTCAGGTAATTTTCTTTTATCTTCTATTAACATGGCATCACTTGTATATTGCTAGTCTCTTTATAAGAAATTGAATTTCAAGCTTTAAAATTTAGTACTGGTTTGAACTCAAATTCATTTGACTCATTGTTAGGAGTCGTTCATTTGACTCTTTGAATTCTGGGTGGCATGTTCATTTGACTCATTATTGTCAATTAATCATGATTTTGTTATTATTTATTTATTTATTTATTTTACAGATGAAAGCTTCAAACATGCTATGCATGACTTGAAAATGGTCTAAAATTTTTCACAACGTGAGGGAGGCTAAGCTCGATGGAGGAAGAGAAGATATGCAACGGATTACACTTCAAGAAATAGTAATTTTTTTTTAAGACTTAAATTTTTGAAACCATTTTAGGATAATTTATATTATTGTAGTATTTTTTTTTTGAATTTGGACTCATGTAAATTTATATTATTAATGAAATAATAATTGTAATATTTTTAATATTTAGTTTCTTAAAATTATTTTGGCTCATAACACCAAATATTAAATAATAAATAAATTTGGGATGAAAAAGAAAAATGTCATAGAATAACAAATTTAGGGACAAATTTTTTTGTCTCTATCGATGATCAGCTTGACTTGGCTCAAATTTTTAGGATGTTCTTTTTCATTAAATATTTATCCATTTAATGACGATAGCATCAATGTTATATTAAAATAACTATTTTCTGACGAACATTCATTTAAACTATTTTATTAGTGACGATAAAGAAATTTAGGTGACAAAAGATTGACTTAAATATGACAAAGATTGACGTAAAAAAATTTCATAAATTTAGTTGGCTGTCATGTTTCGTCACTAAAGTAGAGAGTTTTGATGACAAAAAAGTCATTTCGTCATTGAACATATTAATTTTTAATGACGAAATATAGTATAAGATGACAAAATTTTCATACCAATTGTTACGATTTCGGCATCATAAAAAGTGTTAAATTATAGTGACGATGACACTTATCGTTATAGTAAGTTGAATATTTGGTGATGATAACTGCATTTGTCAAATATACCTTTTATGACACACATACCATGATGGTCTCTATGACGATAAAATGTCATCATTGAAGTTCTTTTGTGACAATAATTGAAGTTTATATGACATTTTTTAGCATAAACTTTTATAAAATTTCATGTAGTGACTAGCACCCATAGTAGAAGTCCTCACTCCAGTGGCCTTTGTGAAGTTACCCTTGACATCCAAAAAGATATCATCCAGACCCTTAGGAATGTTAGGGAATTCCATCTTATATAAAGAAAAAAAATTCATAAGGAAAAACGGAGTAGAAAACACCCAAAACTCAAAAAGGGTCAAGAAAAGACAAAACACACTTAGAGAAGGCCGAAAGAAGCTTCCCTAAACCTAAAAAATGAGCATCTTAAGTAGACTAGAGAGGGAAAGGCATGTGGCCATGCACTAGGAGCATGATCACGCGCTCCACACGTATAGCCATGTGCACTTCCCCCCCTTCACGCACTCTTATATAGTTGTACATGTACTCTGAGACTTTGCACACTTATTTCCCTAGTCCTAAACCTCTATATGAGCATAAGACATACATCAAACTCACACAAAAGTACACTGGTGTGGACTACATCTATCCAAAGACACTACGCACAACCTCACTGCTTTCAGAAACTCAGTACCTTTCAAAAGAAGAAAAATATGGAGGAATTACCGAAAGGATATCTTTCTTGAAATCATCAAAATAACATCTACAACACGATGAATGATGACATCATCATTACTGCATTCATCACTACGACATCATTGCATCATCACCGTAACATCATTGCATCATCACCAAACAAGACTAAAAGGGAAGAACACATTACATCAATCATAATAATCATAATAATTTGTTTTCTTGACACCTGAAAAGATTATAGTGGTAGTATCTATTTGTTCACTAACACCAAGAGAGGTTATAGTGGCAAGATCTATTTGTTTGCCTAACACCCGAAGAGGTTATAATGGCAGTATCTATCTGTTTGCCTGACACCTGAAGAGTTTATAGTGGCAATATATGTCTATTTCTTTAACACTTGAAAAGATTATAATGGCAGTATCCCAACAATCGAATCACAATAACACAACACTTAAGTAAGTACCTCTCTCCTTAAAAAATGATTTTTTGCACCTTTGCATTTGCTTCACATGTATTGACACTAGCATTAGGCGGCTATGCAACACACACAAAGCAAGGGGCAATTGTTATACCTCAAATTTGACTATCCCCAAAAAGGTTCAATGATGAAATGAATCTTTGAAAAGACTAAAGTCTGCTCGTTCGTAATAACCCTGAAGTGTGCAACCTTAAAACCACAAACGACTTAATTAGTGTGCAAAATCGATCATCAAACCATTAAGTTATCGACGTCCACCTGTAGCCACCACCCACCACCATTACCTCCCCTCCTTTTTTTCTCTATTTTACAGCCTTCAACACACCTACCTGACGCCGAAAACAGCAGCAACAGTAGCGGGTGTATAGCTCATTGCTGATGGTGATTCTGGTGACTCCAACTTACATTCCTGAGCTGGTTTGAATCCTCATGGTTAGGGCAAGCTAATACTAAGCTCGATTTAAGCTTAGATCATCCCATTTGTAAGTTTTCTTGAATTTTTGTTTAGGTCAACTTTTAGTTTTTAATTTTTTTGAGCTTTATTTTCTGTGATTTAGGCTTAGTGTCTTTAGAAATGTTGTTGTGTATAGCTTAAGCTTTCCAAATATATATTTTTTATTTTTTTGAATTATTTAGATTTTTAGGTTTTGAGTTTTCTGGTGAGTAACTGTTCCAGTGACCCTCGCTGAAAAATATTTATATTTTTAATAAATTGCTTATAATAGTTGGAGTATATTTTGTAAAGGAAGTATGTTGAAATTGTGTCCCGGTTAATTACTATGAATTTTTGAAAGTTTATGTGAAAAATTAATTTTTGGAAAAATAAATATAAATTAGTAAATTTGGTGTTTTAATTGAAATTATTGTTAATTAGTATGTTTTGAATAATTTTGGAATAATAAATGGTATTAAAATAATTTTTACAAATTATTTACTATTTTTCACTAATTAATAGTAATTTTAAAAATATATTCAAATAATAAATTTATTTACTATTTTTGTGATTAAATGAATTTTTAACTATTTTTATTACATATTTGAACAATTTAAATTATTATTTATGAATTTTACTATTTAATTTTGAATAATCAAAAATGGATATTTACGAATATTATATAATTTATTTGAGATTTTATCAACTAGTTTGGAAAAATAATTAGCTTTAACGTTTTTGTTATTTAAATAAATTTTATTATGGTTTATTATTGTTGTTTAAGGATTTTAATGATTTTTATTATATTATTATTAAACATTGATTTTGAGAATTGTGATCATCGGTTGAAAAATTATGTAGTTCAAGGTTCCAACCCAAAGTGTTGTGCATTTGTGGTTTTAAAAGTATGTTTACTTACAGGATCGGATCTACTTTCAATAGAGAAATGTCCATTTTACAAAAGAGACTCTGCTGAATTTTTTATAAAATTCTCGTAAAACATGATGTTGGGTAGATCTTGAGTTTTGATTCTTGGTCGAGTTGTGTCTTAGATCAAGTTATCCCTTAGAATTCCTAGCAGTGTAAAATTAGGAGTTTGATTCTAATTTTTGTTATTATTATTTATTTTCTATAGTTGCACCGAGACCGAGGCCTCTTGAACCAGACCCATTGAGTCAGTCTAGAGGAGTGCAAACCTGTGAGTTATTATTTTATATATGCATTGCATATAGGATATATAATTATGAGCATCCATGTTTCTATAATGTGTCAAACATGAATTATCTTATTAAATGATTTAGTATATTTTTGGTATATTTTGATATATATGTGACATATATGTTTGGTATATTCTTAATATATATTTGGTATATATTTGGTATACTTATGGTATATTTTGGTATATATGTGGCATATATATTTGGAATATTTTTAGTATATGCTTAATATGTATTTGGGATATAATTGGTATATTTCTTTATAAAATGGATGCCATTATGTTTTAATTGTTCATTTATTGTTTTCCAACATTTATACTATTTATTTGAAGGATATCAATAGAACGTGCTACCTAGTGGACTACAATAGGACTGTGTATGTACCGGTGCGTTAGATTTTAGGGTTGAGATTATGAAGTCATTTGATGTGAAATTTGATTATTCGATTATTGAGAATTGTGGTGAGAGAGTAGTGTGATTGCGGGAGCTCATTTGACCTAGTGTCTCGGGACCAATCACACTGACAGTGAGACTGCGGGAGCTCAGTTGACTTAGTGTCTCAAGGCTAGTCTACTATCCAAAAATGGAATAAAATAATTACTTTGTAATTAAGTAAGCTTGCATGGCTAGAGAGTTTTATGATTGAGGTTGCATACATTTTTAAGGTTCTATTTGATCCTTCACTTAAATAAACTTTTTTTACATTTATTATTATATAAAAGCAAATTTTAGCATCTGTGTGAAATGTATGTCTATGTATATTATTATACTAATTCTTGACTTTATATGACTTTAGGTTGCATGTATATATATTATAATAATTCACTCAGTGAGGTCTGACTCCCCTCAATATATTTTTTTACAGGATCTTCTTCCTCTTTAAAACTCCCTAATAGTACTTAATAGTGGTCTTCTTCAACCCTGGCTAGACTATATAAACTTTATATCTGAACTCTTATTGTACTCTAGAAACTACAGTAGTAATTTTATTGTGATAGATGTGTGTTGTATTAGTTTGAGATTTTTGTATCTAAATATTATATTTTTATTATGTATGATATAAATATTTATTCTTAAATTAAATAAAGTTTTAATTCTAGTGTATTTTTATATTATTATTGCATGTGTTTTTATTTTTGAGGCTTGCTACAGGTTTCAGATTCAAAAGAATTCTCGTTCCCTATCGCCAATCATAATTTTGGTTTAAGTTGTGACAAAGTTGGTATCAGAGCCTAGGTTATTAGTGTTATGGACCTAGGTTACCAGAGTCGTGCTTTCTTTGAAAATACTATAGTAAATTAGGATTGATTATGTCTTTGATAAGTTTTTTCTGTAATCATTAGGTTATCTATTTTTTTTCTATTTTGTTTAAATCCCATTAGTTTTTATCTTTTTAAAATGTAAAGGCAAGCACGTGTCACTCCACCGGTCATTGAGTCTGAGGATGATGAGTCCTTTCTGGATGAGGTTTTACCTCCTGAGTCACCAGCCAACTGCAAAGGTAGAGGTAGAGGTAGAGGTAGAGGTAAAGCTATACCTCAAGGAGCAGTAGGTCACTATAGAGAGAGAGATCTACAGGATGAGAAACCTGTAGAACAGGAGTACGAGGAAGCTGCTATACCTCTAATTGCATCGTAGATGTAGCCTAATTATTAGCAGGGTATGTTTGACCTTGAGGCAACGTTATTTTATGCCAGAGTCAGTAGGATATCATTTGATGGTACATTTTACTAGAGCATGTCCATATTCTAGCTATTATCAACCGTTTCTATAATAGTCTATCACTAGTTCAGCTCTAACTCCTTATTAGTTGCCTCCAGCTCAGTATCTAAGTACAATGTATATTTTTTCCCAGCAAGGGCATGACACAAGTAGTAGAGGGGGTGCCAAGGGTGTCGGTCAAGCTTCCATCAATGAGCAGGGAGGTCAAGGTAATGCCAGACTTTTTACCCTTACCCAGCAAGATGCTTAGGTATCCAACACCATTGTTGCATGTATTCTTCTAATTTGTTACTTGGATGCTAGAGTTTTGATTGATTTAGGTGTCACACATTCTTTCACACACTCCTCTAAGTGATTCATTAGACATCAATGTTATTATTTATTATTTTCTGGTGTTTATGGGAGGCAGAGAATTGCTAGTGGAATTGGTGTTATTGGATGTAATGGAGTTTGATGTGATCCTTGGTATGGATTAGTTATCTCAGCACTATACCATTATCGATTGTCGAAGTAAAGTGATGATTTTGAAAATTTTGGATGAATAAGAGTTTAAGTTTATGGGTGATAAGAGTTTTGCACCTCAGAATCTCATCTCCGCTATCACAGTTAGGAAGATGCTGAGGAAAGGTTGTCAGGGACACTTGCCACTTGTTAAAGATACTTCAGTGGTGAAGTTATCTCTCACAGATGTTCCAGTTGCCTATGAATTTTTTGACATTTTTCCTGAGGAGTTACCAAGATTACCACCTCACAGAGAGATTGAGTTCTGTATAGATGTGCTTTTAGGTACAACTCCTATTTCGATGCTGCCCTACAGAATGGCTCCTACAAAGTTGAAGGAGTTGAAGGAACAGTTGCAGGATTTGCTAGATAAGGTTTCATTAGACTTAATGTTTCTCCTTGGGGTGCATCAATCTTGTTTGTGAAGAAAAAGGATGGTACACTGAGACTGTGTATTGATTATAGAGAGCTAAATAAGGTGACAATAAAGAACAAGTATCCTCTTCTGAGGATAGATGATTTTTTTGATCAATTTTAGGGTGCACAATTCTTTTACAAGGTTGACGTGAGGTCCGGTTATCATCAATTATAGATTAGTGAGGCTGATGTTCCTAAAATGACATTCTGCACTTGATATGGCCAATACGAGTTTATGGTGATGTCATTCGGGTTAAATAATGCACCAGTTGATTTTATGGATTTAATGAATAAGGTATTCAAACCATTTTTGGATCATTTTATGGTAGTCTTCATTAATGATATACTGGTGTATTCAAAAAGTATGGTGGAGCATGTATATCACTTGAGGACCTTATTATAGACATTGAGAGAACATTAGCTTTATGCCAAATTCTCAAAGTGTGATTTCTAGATAAAGAGTGTTGCATTTTTTGGACACGTAGTGTCTAAAGACAGTATTCAAGTTGATCCATAGAAGATTAAAGTAGTGTCTAAGTGGTCCAGACTGATAACAGTCATAGAGATTCAAAGTTTCTAGGTTTGGCTAGTTATTATATGAGTTTTATGTAGGATTTTTCTAGAAGTGTAGCTCCTATAACTCGCCTAACTTAGAAGAATACGAAGTTTGTGTGGTTAGATGCTTGTGAGAATAGTTTTCAATTACTAAAGGAGAAGTTGACCACAGCTCTAGTTTTGTCTTTGCTTACTAGACTAGATAAGTTCACTGTATATTATGATGCCTCCAGAGTCGACTTAGGTTGTGTGTTGCTATAGAATGGTAGGGTGATAGCTTATGCTTTGAGGTAGTTGAAGAAGTATGAATAGAACTATCTTACTCATTACCTAAAGATGGTTGTAGTGATCTTTGCTCTCAATATTTGGAGACATTATTTGTACAGGGTGACTTATGAGAACTTTACAGATCATAAAAGCATGAAGTACATTTTTTAGCAGAGAGATATGAACTTGAGGCAGAGGATATGGTTAGAGCTCCTAAAGGATTATGACTGTGATATTCTTTATCATCCAAGCAAGGCTAATGTGGTAGCAGATGCTTTGAATAGGAAGTCCTCGGGTAGTCTTGCTTACATTAGTATGGAGAGGAGACCTCTGATCCAAGAGTTATATGAGTTAATGAATTAAGGTCTGAAAATGAAGATTAGTAGATCAGGTGGATTGCTAGCTCATTTAAGAGTCTGATCAATGTTAAGAGATAGGATTAAGGTAGCTCAGGGCCGAGATCCTATTCTAGTTGAGCTTGAGGAGCATGTTTGTGCAGGGAAGTTCACTAATTTTACAATAGATGATGAAGGTGTTTTATGGATGAGTGGTAGATTATATATGCCTGATGTGGATAATTTAAGAGAGGAGATCCTTGAAGAAGCGCATTCTACAACTTATAGTGTACATCTAGGTGTTACTAAGATGTACCACAGCATCAAAAGATTTGTATATGTGGGATGGATTGAAGAAGGATGTAGCTAATTATGTCTCTAAGTGCTTGACATGTTAGCAAATGAAAGCTAAGCATCAAAAGCCTTCTGGGAAGCATCAGAAGCCTTCTGGGAAGCTTCAGCCTCTTCCTATTCCTGAGTGGAAGTGAGAGAGAGTTACTATGGATTTTGTGGTAGGGTTACCTCGTTCAAAGGATAAATACAATTCCATCTGGGTGATTGTGGACAGGTTAACCAAATCAGCTCACTTCTTTCTAGTTAAAGCCACTTATTCTGTAGCTAAGTTGGCTAAGCTATAAATTAAGCATGTTATGTGCCTTTATGAAGTACATGTTTCCATCTTATCTGATAGAGGTTTAGTATTTACCTCTCAATTTTGGTAGAAGTTACAGGAAGCAATGGGCACAAAGATTGATTTCATTATTTCTTTTCACCCTTAGACATATGGTCAGTTTGAGAGGACGATCCAAACACTTGAGGATATATTGAGGATGTGTGTATTGGATCTTGGAGGTAGCTAGGATGATCATTTGCCACTGGTAGAGTTTGCATATAATCACAGCTGCCATAATAGTTTTGAGATGGCACCGTATGAGGCTTTTTATGAAAGGAAGTGTAGATCCCTTTTGTGTTAAGATAAGATTGGAGAGAGATCATAAACTAGACCTGAGATGGTTTAGGATGCACTTAAGAAGGTTGTTGTGATCAAAAGGAGATTAGAGATCGCAACTAGCAAACAAAAGAGCTATGCAGATATGAGAAGCAGAGATATGGAGTTTTAGATTAGAGATTTTGTGTTTCTGAAGGTGTCTCTGATGAAGGCTGTGATGAGATTTTATAACAAGGGAAAATTAGCATCGAGATATATTAGACTATTTGAGATTCTGGCGTGGGCATGGTTGCATATTGGTAGGCTTTACCTTCAAATCTGTCTCAAGTGCATCTAGTGTTTCATATCTCGATGCTGAGAAAGTATATTTCAGACCCTTCATACGTGTTGCAGCCCTAAAGTGTCGAGTGAAAAAAGACTTCACGTATAAGGAGGAGCTAGTCACGATAGCAGACTATCAAGTTCGTCAGTTGTGTTCAAAGCAAATCTCTATGGTCAAGGTATTGTGGCGGAGCAACAACGTGGAGGAGCACACTTGGGAGACTGAAGCCAAGATGCGGGTGGCCTACCTTTACCTCTTTCCTCAATTAATTTCTATTTTATGTTCTTTTATTTGAAATTCGAGAACAAATTTTTGTAAGGGGGGAAGATTGTAATGACCCTTTATTGTAAATTATTAAAAATTATTTTGAGATATGTAATATTAATAATATTTTTAATTTTTATATATATTATTTATTTATTTTATTTTAAATATTTTGGTTACGTAGAGAATTTTATTTGGAAGTTATTATTATTTAAAAATATTAATGTTAGTATTATTATTATTATTGTTGTTGTTGTTGTTGTTGTTGTTGTTGTTGTTGTTATTATCATTACTATTATTGTCTTTATTATTATTAGTATTACTATTTTATGTGTGTGTTAGTGTGGTGTATTATATATATGTATATATAAATGTTAAAGTTAGTTAATATATATATATATATATATATATATATATATATATATATATAAGGGTTAGGACAAAATTTTTCGGGACTTTTCTTCCATTCTCTCCTTTTTCTTCTTTTCTTTTCTTCTTTCTTCTTCCTAGTTTTTGCAGAACCACCCTGCCGATGTCCACTTGCAGCCACCACCCACCACCATCACCTCCCATCCTTCTCTTATCCCTTCTGTCGCCTTTAGCACGCTTACTCAACGTCGAAAATAGTAGAAACAACAGCAGCAGTAGGTGTGCAGCTCGTCGTTAGTGGCAATTCCAGCAGCCCTAACTTGCATTCCCAGGCTTGTTTGAATCCTCATGGTTCGGGCAAGCTAATTTTAAGCTTGGTTTAAGCTTAGATCGTCCCATTTGTAAGTTTTCCTGAATTTTTGTTTAGGTCAACTTTTAATTTTTAATTTTTTTGAGCTTTATTTTTTGTGATTTAGGCTTAGTGTCTTTAGAAATGTTGTTGCGTGTAGCTTAAGCTTTACAAATATATTTTTTTGAATTATTTGGATTTTTGGGTTTTGAGTTTTTCGGCGAGTTACTATTCCAATGACCCTCGCCGGGAAATCTTTATATTTTTAGTAAATTGTTTATAATATTTGGAGTATAGTTTGTGAAGAAAGTATGTTGAAATTGTATCCCTATTAATTACTACGAATTTTTGAAAGTTTACGTGAAAAATTAATATCTGAAAAAATAACTATAAATTAGTAAATTTGGTGTTTTAATTGAAATTATTGTTAATTAGTATGTTTTGAATAATTTTGGAATAACAAATGGTATTAAAATATTTTTTACGAATTATTGACTATTTTTAACTAATTAATAGTAATTTTTGAAAATATATTCAAATAATAAAATTATTTACTATTTTTCTGATTAAATGAATTTTTAACTATTTTTATTACATATTTGAACTATTCAAATGATTTTTTATGAATTTTACTATTTAATTTTGAATAATTGAAAATGGATATTTATTAGTATTATATAATTTATTTGAGATTTTATCAACTAGTTTGGAAAAATAAATAGCTTTAATGTTTTTGTTATTTAAATAAATTGTATTGTGGTTTATTATTGTTGTTTAAGGATTTTAATGATTTTTATTATATTATTATTAAATATTGATTTTGAGAATTATGATCCTCAATTAGGAAATTGTGCATTTATGGTTTTAAAAGTGTATTTGCTTACAGGATCGACTCTACTTTCAATAGAAAGACGTCCATTTTACATAGAAGACTCTGCTGAATTTTTGATAGAAATCTCGTAAAACGTAATGTCGGGTCAATCCTGAGTTTTGATTCTTGGTCGAGTTATGTCTTAAATTGTGTCATCCCTTAGAATTCCTAGCAATGTAAAATTAGGAGTTCGATTATGATATTTGTTATTATTATTTATTTTCTATAGTTGTGTTAAAACTAAGGCCTATCGGACTAGGCTTATCGAGTTTGTCTAGAGGAACGCAAACCTGTAAGTTATTATTTTATATATGCATTGCATATAAGATACATGATTATGAGCATCCATGTTTCCATAATGTGTTTAAACATGAATTATCTTATTAAATGATTTAGTATATTTTGAAATATATACGATGCATATGTTTGGTATATTCTTAATATATATTTGGTATATTCTTGGTATACTTATGAAAACACGTGCTGGGCGACACGGTCTCTGCTGCCCTGGTGCTACAACTCGAGTCTTGGAGTTCTCTAAAATAAATAATATTTATTTAAAATATGCTCTTAAAATAAAATAAATAAATTCATGAAAATTTTCGAAATTAGGAACTATAGGAGTGATGAAACTGACTTGACCAAAGACACAACTCAACTAACACTAAAAATTCGACACAAGTCTATGTCACGTTTTATGAGAAATCTACCAAAAATTCAGCAAAGTTTTCCTGTAAAACGAATATCTCTCTACTAACAGTAGAGTCATTTCTGCACGCAAGCACATTTTAAAAATTCATAGCACTCAAAATTTTGAGTTGGGCCCCCAAATTAAAATTATTACCCAACCGAAAATCAATTAATCAAAAATCAATAATATAATAATAAATATTAAAAATCACTAAAATCCATAAAAATAAATAAAATACCACAATTCAATTTATTTAAATAATAAAAACATCAAAGATATTTATTTTCAAAATAAGTAATAAAATCCCAAATATAATTAAATAATATTAATAAAAATTCATTTTTCAAATATTCAAAATTAAATAGCATAAATTATCAATAATTGTTTAAATTTCTCAAATATATAATAAAAACAACTAAAAATCTATTTAATCATAAAAATAATAAATAAAATTTTTATTTGAATATATTTTCAAAAATTATTATTAACTAGGTAAAACTAGTAAATAATTCATAAAAATTATTTTAATATTATTTATTACTCAAAAATTATCCAAAACATAATAATTAACAATAATTTTAATTAAAATACAAAATTTACCAATTTATACTAATTTTTTCAAAAATCCAATTTTACATAAACATTCGACAATTCATAATAAATAATCGGAACATAATTTCAACAAACTTTCTTCACAAAATATGCCTAAAATAATTATTAGAATTTATTAAAAATATAATTTTCCTAAGCTTAGAATAATATGTGAACGATAACTATGAGCCCGAAAATTCAAAATTTTTACAAAAATAAATAAAAATCACATTTCCATTCCTCACAACCTCTACAACAATTAATTTCACAACAACAATAGCTAATAAAATCAAATAAAGGATTAAACTAACGAAAACTAAAAATTCTAAAAATAGAAATATATAAAAATGGAATAGTTACCGGAGTTGAAATTTGAAACGGTTTGAAGATTTGAGAAGTCCGGAGGATGAGTTTCCAAAAGAGACCAATCTCATGCCCTGAGGTGGTGATTGTCGGTCATTTTTAGAGAAAGGGAAAGAAAAAAAAGAAAGAAAGAGATAAAGAAAGTAAAAGAAGAAAAATGGGAGGGGAGGGGGCTATGCACTACATGCACGTTTTTTACTTCTGTAAATTTTTTTTTTTGGAGAAAAGACAAAATAGTATGTGTGTGTGTGTATATATATATATATATATATATATATAATTTAAATATTTATTTTTAGAATTAAATTCACCACAAAAGTATTAAAAAATATTAAATACTTTAAATTAACACTATTCACAAATAATAATATTATAAAATAATTATCAACATTAATAAATCTCACAATTTAATTTAATAAATAATTAACTAAAATAATAATTAAAACTCAATTATTCTCACCCACAAAATATATATATACACAATATTAAAATACACTACACCAATAGTTCACAATAATAATATTAAAATAATATTCAACACCAAATCTTCAAATTTAATTTCACAAGATAATCAAATATTATAATTTAATAAAATATTTATTAACACTATAAATTTCAGAAATTAATTTAATAATTTATAAAATATTGAATTATAACAATCTTCCCTCTTTATAAAAATTTATTCTCGAATTTTGAATAAAAAGAATATAATACAAGAATTCATCAAGGAAAATAAAGATAAGGATATGTTGTTCACATTTCAACTTATGTCTCCCATATGTACTCTTCCGAGTTGTTGTTCCTCGACAACACTTTGACCATTGGGATCTGTTTCGAACATAGCTGATGAACTTGAGAATCCACAATCACTATTGGTTATTCCTCATATGTTAGATCTTCATTTACTTCCACACTCTGGGCTGTAACACGTATAAAGGGTCTAAAATATACTTCCTCAACACTGAAATGTACTTCCTCGGCATTGAGACATGGAATACTAGATGCACTTAAGACAAATTCAAAGGCAAAACCAACCGATATGTGACCATGCGAACTCTCTTTGAAACCTTGAAATGTCCTATATATCTCGATGCCAACTCTCCATTCTTATATCATCATCACGATCATCATCAACTAGCTAATATGCTCAAGCTTAACAAATCCAAGGTCCTTCTAATGCATCAACTGAACCTAAAAACATATAGAAAACATACAAACTACCATAAAAAGCATTAAAAACTAAAAATAACAATTGCATAACTAAATAAGCATAAAATCTTACTAAAATGAAATAAAACAACACTTATAATACCTAAATAACTATGCAAGTTTGCATAATATCATGTATCACATTTATAGCATGACGTGATAAATTGAAGAGTTCACATATGTTCTTCTTAACTGACTGCTTTTCTTTTGGACTATATAATAGCCATCATATGAAATTGTCTCACTTTAAAGGTAGATAAAAGTATCTTAGAAATCACTCTTTAAACTCCAACCATGTCACGGTAGTCACATAAAACTGATTTAACTACATGTACCAATCTTATACTGTAGTTTTAATTGACAACTTCACCCTTAAAGAGTACAAACATGTTTCATCCATGCTAGACATCTTCTAATCTCTCCATCAATCTTATTTGAACACTTGTCATGCTTAGTTAAGCGTTACCAAGCCCTCATCAATCCTGGCTACCTTAGTCATAAGTGCTTCAAGTTCTAGTTCAAAATTTCCTACTCCACATATGGTAATTGCTATGGCCTTTGAGTTAAAGTTGCCTCTGATCTACCCCTATACTAGACAAGTGGAATAAGGGCTAATACTTGAATTAAAACTTCAACTTAAAAGGATTGCTTATCATTATATATTGTTTATGTGGTAGAAATAGTTCGTGTTCACCTCATTTGGAAAGATGCGAAAACCAACAAGATTCAAAACATGGAATATACACGGAATTCTAGAAACAACAATGACAATAATTAACCTATATCAACCTAATCACTACAATTGTTCAAGAAAAGACATATTCCAATGACCCAAAGATCAATTAATAAACCATTGGCTCTGATTCCAACTTTGTCATGACCCAAACCAAAAGGTACATGATCGACACTAGGGAATGAGAATACATAAAGTACCTAAAACCCATAGTAAGCCTTAAAATTTTTTTACGAAGTAAGAACAATACACTTAACAATAAACCAATAATAAATGCATAAAACTAAATACATATAATAATGTTCTTCAAATACAACATCTTAAGTCAGATAAAATAAGAATACAAATAATATAAGTTCTTTAATTAACAACTACAATATCAAGAATTTAGTTATACAATATATATTTCAATTCAACATACATAATGCAGCTGGTGAAGAATGAACCCAACATAGATGGGGAATACTAGAAAACTAACTATAAGGTCCTGAAATATATAAAATAAGGGGCATCATACCTCACTAGGTGAATCAATTTTATAAAATACATGCTATTTTAAAACCATTTGTTAAAACCCCTTTTTTTAAAATAAAATAGAATAAAGTAATTATAATTATTAAAATCATTTACTTTTCTCGATAATATTTATATAAAATCTTTTTATAACCCTTAAATCAGTTTAATATGGAATCCCTGTATGAATATATATAAAATAATTATTTTAACAAAAAACTTGGTACAACACCTAAACCATTCATTGTGACTTTCTTTTGATCCAGAGACTGCTAGTTCCTAAGAGCAAAACATCCACTAAGCTACCAGTCGTAGTCAATTCACTTAAACTAATATTTATTGGCGGTTCTCAAGAGCAAAGCATCACCAAGCTGCCGACTCTAGTTATATATATAAATCATGCCCGAGAGTAAAGCATCACTAAGCCATATAACCTCTAACATTCACTCTCAATCTTACCGATGCGCACATGGTCTTGTTGAAATCCATCAGGTAGCTCATTCTATCGTTATCTATAAATCCATTTGAATTATAAATAATAAAATAAAATAAATAAATCATTAAATAATGGATAATTAAATGACTAAATAATAATTAAATAAACATAACGAAATAGTTTTCTTTTAAACATCTGTTCAATTACTAATCATAAATGTAGGAGAAATGATCATGCATCTGTCAATATAAATATATTTATAAATCAATCATATGATCATTTCTTTATTATTTTTAATTACTTGAATATATAATGAAAATACGCACAACACACATTTCATAAAATTAACTTACAAGTTGAGCGTGTCGGACGACGCGTTTTTTACTACCTTAGTACTACAGCTCAAGTCTCAGAGTTCTATAAAATAAATAATATTTTTTTAAAATATGATCGTAAAATAACATAAATATATTAATGAAAATTCTCCGAATTATGAAAACTACAGGAGTGACAAAACTAACTTGACTAAAGACACAACTCAACTAACACTAGAAATTCAACATAGGCCGATATCACGTTTTACGAGAAATCTATAACAAATTCGGCAGAATCTCCTCTGTAAAATGAATATCTCTCTACTAACAGTAGAGTTGTTCCTACATGCAAACACACTTCAAAAATTCATAACACTCAAAATCTCAGGTTGGGGCCACGAATTAAAATTATTGTCTAACCGAGGACCAATTCATCAAAAATCAATAATATAATAATAAATATTAAAAATCACTAAAATCCATGAAAATAAATAAAATACCACAATTCAATTTATTTAAATAATAAAAACATCAAAGATATTTATTTTCAAAATGAATAACAAAATTCTAAATATAATTAAATAATATTAATAAAAATTCATTTTTCAAATATTCAAAATTAAATAGCATAAATTATCAATAATTATTTAAATTGCTCAAATATATAATAAAAATAGCTAAAAATTCATTTAATCATAAAATAATAAATAAAATTTTTATTTGAATATATTTTCAAAAATTATTATTAATTAGCTAAAAATAGTAAATAATTCATAAAAATTATTTTAATACTATTTATTACTAAAAAATTATCCAAAATATAATAATTAACAATAATTTCAATTAAAATACAAAATTTACCAATTTATACTAATTTTTCCTAATTTTACATAACATTCAAAAGTTCATAATAAATAATCGAAACATAATTTCAATAAACTTTCTTCACAAAATATGATTAAAATAATTAGTAAAATTTATTAAAAAAATAATTTTCTTAAACTCAGAACAGTATGTAAATAGTAACTACGAGTTAGGAAATTCAAAATTTTTATAAAAATAAATAAAAATCATATTTACCTTCCTCACAACCTCTATAACAATTAATTTCAAAGTAATAATAGCTAATAAAATCAAATAAAGGATTAAACTAATAAAAACTCAAAATACTAAAAATAAAAATATATAAAAACGAAATAATTACCGAAGCCAAAACTTGAAATGATTTGAAGATCTGAGAAGAGATAAAAACTCATGCCCTAAGGTGGTGGTTTACAAGAAAGGGAAAGAATAAAAAGAAAAATAAAGAAAGAAAGAGATAAAGAAAGAAAAAGAAGAAAAATGGGAGGGGAGGGAGCTATGCACTGCATGAGCATTTTTTACTTTTATAAATTTCTTTTTGGGGAAAAGATAAAATAGTATAAAAATAATATATATATATATTAAAAGAACAAAATAATGTAAACATAATATTTTTAATTTAAATATTTACTTTTCTAATTAAATTCATCATAAAAATATTAAAATATATTAAATACTCTAAATTAACACTACTCACAAATAATAATATTATAAAATAATTAAATAATAATTAATACTAATAAATCTCACAATTTGATTTAATAAATAATTAACTAAAATAATAATTAAAACTCAATTATTCTCACTCACAAAATATATATATGCACAATATTAAAATATACTACGTCAATAGTTCATAATAATAAAAATAATAATATTAATAATATTAAAAAAATATTTAACAATAAATCTTTAAATTTAATTTCACAAGATAATCAAATATTATAATTTAATAAAATATTTATTAACATTGTAAATCTCATAAATTAATTTAATAATTTATAAAATATTGAATTATAATAATTTTTCTCCTTATAAAAATTCGTCATCGAATAGTGAATAAAAAGAACATAATACAAGAATTCATTGAGAAAAAAAGATAGAGATACGTTATTCGCATTTCAACTTCTGTCTTTCATATGTACTCTTTTGAGTTGTTCCTCCACAACACTTTGACTATCGATATTCATTTTAAACGTAGTTGACGAACTTGAGAATATACTATCGCTATTAGTTTCTTTTGTACATCAGATATAAATAATAAAAATTTAGTAAAAGTAGATATATATTTTTTTAAAATTATATAAAGAAAAATATTTATAAAAATTAATTAATTATATATATATATATATATATATATATATATATATATATATAATAGTTTGACGAAATAGCTCCATGTGTGGATGGGAGGTCACCGAGTGAAGCTAAGCACCTGATCACCCCATCTAGTATCTACATAAGTGACGCTGTGGGTCTCCATTCAATGTAAACAACTGTACTATTTCCAAAGAGTTATTGCATGGACGCGTAGGTGCAAAATTCTCATTGATATTTAGTACCACTTATGGAACTTGATTTGATGTATAACAACTTTGTTGTTTTAATAGAGTTATTGCATTGAGAAATTTTTTAAAAAAAAAAGCATAATTCTCATACGTTGTAAGCTTCTTTTTTTTTTTCTTTTTTTTTCTGATTTTAGGTGATTTGGTTATATTTTGGCCAAAAAAATCAATTAACCACCTACTTTTATATAATACTATTTACAAATAATTTTAGTTCTATGTATATTTTTTATGTTTCCTTTTTCATTTTGCTAACTTTTATAATTATTATGGGCAGTATCTCCTTTCTCCAAGTAAATTTATGGATTCATTTTAAATTTTATTGATGGTAGTGTTTAAAGAATGAAAGATATTTTTATTGTCTCAATTCATTTTGTTTGCTGTTTGAGGAGTTTTCTCTCTTCTCTCTCTTTATTTAATTGTTCAAATATTAAATAAAGAAAGAAAAGAGACAATAATATTTATAGACAATATTCTCATCAGTTTTTTATTTAATTTAGTATTTATATATTTAAGCCCATTGTTTTGGTGAAAGAGAAAAAAAAAATTCCTTACTTTGAATGTGCGTTTTTTTAATATGATTGTATTAATTATATTCATCTACTTCAAATAAAAAATTTTTAATTATAATTTTGTAAAAATATAAACAATATACATTTAAAATTTTCTCTCTTATTGTCACGATCCAAAACAGGGATTATGACCGGCGCTAGGGAACGGGAATTCTTTTGAATCCGGAACCCGTAGCAAACCTAAAAAATAAAATAAAACATACAATAATAATAACAATATATAGTGCAACGAAAATAAAAATCATAAATATCCAAAATAATATTCATCTCCCATATATAAATCTTTTAATACAAATTCAGTTCAAGTATATTACAACATCTCTTTAAATATTTAATGACTACTGCAGTGTCTAGATAAAATAAATCCAAGACTCAGATAAGCAGTTTACATAAAGAAGCCGGGGCGGAAAAAATCCGGCGTACAAGCCTGCTACTGAGGTCTGAAGATGTTGACTCTCCTGAAAAATTAGTCAACGGAGGGGAGTCAGACCTCACTGAGTGAATTACTATAATATGTATACATGCATACTAAATGACAATGCATACAATCAACAATATATATCTAATATGTATATATACAGGCAAATACACACAGATGCAATAAAATCATTTTATATATATTTCACTGAAAATCATCGTTTATGAAGGATCAAATAGAACCCTATAATATCGTAACCTCGAAAACAGTGTTAGACAACACTCTAGCCATACAGGCTCACTTAATCCAAATATATCCACTTAATCCATTTAGACAGTAGACTAGCCCCGAGACACTAAGTCAACCGAGCTCCAGCAGTCTGACTGCCAGTGTGATTGGCCCCGAGACATTTGATCAACCGATCTCCAGCAATCACACCTCCAAACCATATCTCACACATGTAATAATCATATCCAATCAATATCCACAAATGGTTAGTAATATAGCCTAATTGCTATAGGCATACCGGTACGTACTCGGTCCTAGTACTGCCCACTAGCTAGCACGTTCTATTGATATCCTTCATTAATAAATGCAAAACATCCATTCACAAATAAATGATGCATGAATTTAAATAAAATAACAATATAAACCACATATATATACTGAAAATATACCAAAAATAAACCATGTATATTTCGAGTATATATACGTCAAATAAATTAAATCAAATTATAAATTAAGCTAGAAATATATTTGAAAACATTTTAAATATAATTTTATTAACAAAACATGCATATAATTTATTATATACCAAAAATAAACCAAAATAAACTAAATATAAACTTAAGAAATAATCAAATTATTTATGCATATTTAATCAAAATAAAACATGCATTTCTAAATCATGCATCCTAAGCATATATATATAAAATAGCAACTCATAAATTAGTGCGCTCCACGAGATGGATCTGATGGGCCTGGTCCACTAGGCCTCGGTCTCGACGCAACTAAACAAATAATAACGACAAAAATCAGCATAACCCTAACAGAAATCCTAGAATTCGATCTAGAATATTAAACACAGAATCGAAATTAGGGTTCGACCGGACATCACGTTTTACGAGAATTCTACCGAAAATTCGGTAGAACCTCCCCTGTAAAACGGACATCTCTCTACTCAAAGAGTAGAGCCGACCCTGCAAAGAAACACACTTCGAAAAATAGGCTCAACAACAAATCTGTAACCCCTCGGTCGGACTCCAAACTACAGTCTACCGACCGGGGTCTACAAACACAGAATAATTCAGAAATACCAAAATTACCCTTATAACCTAGAAATACATTTTATAGGTAAAAATTACATAATTAACCTTTAAACACAATAAAAATCGATAAAAACTCATTTTATTAGTAAAACCATATATTATATATATAATTGAAAATAATTTACGAAAAATAGTTTTAATTAGTTAAAAATACTAAATAATTTGTGGAAATCATTTTTATACCTTAAATAACTATTAAAACCAATTAAATTACATTTTTAGCCAATTTTGTGTAAAATTACCAAAATGCCCTTATATATATAAATATACTAAAATTACTTCAAAAATTCACCAAAAATAGTATAATTATCCAAAATTAATTTTCTCAACATATTTATCAATAATATTAATAATTAAACTCAATTTACCAATTAATTTTAATTAAAAACATAATTAACCCTATTTTCCAAAAATTCCATAAACTTAAATAATTCAAAATAAATACTTAGAAATTCATAAAAATTCCAAATAAATTCCTATAATTCATTTTAACACCCATAATTATCATAAAACACAATTTCATAATTTATTTAATTAATTTCCGAAAATTAGAAAATAATATTAAAATATTCAAAAATACCCAAAAATCAAAATAATCTCCAAAAATTCCACAAAAATTCATACATGTAGATTAAGCTACTAGGGTCAACATTTATGAAGGAATTTTTCATGAATCAATCAATTCAAAGTTCAAAAAAATCAAAAACCCTAATATGGCCGAAATTGAAAATTCGAAACCTAAGCAAATCAAGACCAATTCTGCTCAAACCAAAGCTAGAATCACACTCACTGGAGCTCAAGGAGAAGAAAGAGACCAGCGGTGTTGAAAACGGTGGCCGGAAAGTTGGTGAATGGCGAGGAGAGGAGTTTTGGCCAAAATGGGGAAAATGGGGCTAGCCGGCGCCGGGGAAGAAGCTTGGGGCGGCGAAGCAGCTGGCTGGGGAAGGCGGAGCTGCTGGCGGCACACCGACGGCAAGGGAACGGCAGTTGCAGACGGTGGTTGATGATCGGGCACGGGAAGGAAGAAGAAGAAGAAGAAAAGAAAAGAAAAGGAAAGGAAAAGAAAAGAAAAAGAAAAAGAAAGAAAAAGAAAAAGAAAAAAGAAAAAAGAAAAAAGAAAAAAGAAAAATAAATAATAAAAAAATAATTTTTAATAAAATATTTAGGAAAAATCACACACCACACATTATTATTTACAATTTAATAATAAATAAAATAATTAAATAACAATAAAATTAATAAACAAATAATAAAATATTAGGGTAATATTAATTAAACCCTAATTAAATAAATAAGTACACATAGGCTTTATTTAGTAATTTAAAAATACGTATGAGTTCATGCAAGTCCGTAAATATATTTAAAATAATTAATAATAAAATATTTACGTGAAAATTTTCCCGAAAACGCAAGTCCCAGGAAAATTTTACGTAAAGCACTTAAAATAATACACAATAATTAAAATAGATTTTAAATACATATCAATCTCATAAAAATATCGTAATATATATACAAAAATTATTAATACTGCATATCCCGATGCAGTATTAAAATATTTAAAAACACGGGATATTACAGTCTTCCACCCTTACAAGAATTCGTCCCCGAATTCTAGAAAGAAAAGATTACAGGATCAGGAAGGAAAGAGATACGGGTAAGAAGCTCGCATCTCAGCTTCAGTCTCCCACATATGCTCCTCGACTCTGTTGCTACGCCACAGGACCTTGACCATCGGAATCTGCTTCGACCGCAACTGTCGAACTTAAAAATCAACGATCGCCACAGGTTCTTCCACAAACGTCAAATCTTCACTCACTTCTACACTGTCGGGCTAAAACACGTGTGAAGGGTCTGAGATATACTTCCTCAACATCGAGATATGAAATACTGGATGCACTTGTGACATACTCGGAGGCAAATCCAACCGATATGCAACAGTGCCAACTCTCTCCAGAATCTTAAACGGTCCGATATATCTCGGTGCTAACTTACCCTTCCTGCCAAATCTCATAACACCCTTCATTGGAGATACCTTCAGAAAAACAACATCTCCGACCTGAAACTCCACATCTCTGCGCCTAGGATCCGCATAACTCTTCTGTCTGCTAACTGCGGTCTCTAATCTTCACTTAATCACGACGACTTTCTCTGCAGCATCCTGAACCATCTCAGGTCCAGTCAAAGCTCTCTCACCAATCTCATCCCAACTCAAAGGGGATCTACACTTCCTTCCATACAACGCGTCATATAGTGCCATACCAATACTGCTATGGTAGCTGTTATTATATGCAAACTCTACGAGTGGCAAATGATCATCCCAGCTACCTCCTAAATCCAGGACACACATCCTCAACATATCTTCCAGTGTCTGGATCGTCCTCTCAGATTGACCATCTGTCTGAGGATGAAAAGCAGTACTGAAATCCAACCTAGTGCCCATCACTTCCTGTAACTTCTGCCAAAAATGAGAAGTAAACACTGAACCTCTATCTGACACAATGGACACAGGTACTCCATGAAGGCACACAATATGCTTCACATACAACTTCGCTAATCTAGCTACAGAATAAGTGGCATTCACAAGTAGGAAATGTGCAGACTTCATCAACTTGTCTACAATCACCCAGATGGAGTCGTATCCATCCTTAGAACGAGGCAAACCTACCACGAAATCCATAGCTATCCTTTCCCACTTCCACTCGGGATTAGGAAGAGGTTGAAGCTTCCCAGAAGGCTTCTGATGTTCGGCTTTCACTTGCTGACACGTCAAGCACTTAGCAACATAATCAGCGACATCCTTCTTCAATCCGTCCCACCAATATATATCTCTGATACTGTGGTACATCTTAGTAACACATGGATGTACGCTATAAGCTATAGAATGTGCTTCCTCTAGGATCTCTTCTCTCAAATCATCCACATCAGGAACACACAATCTACCACTGATCCACAACACACCATCATCATCGAGTGTGAAATCAGTGAACTTCCCTGCTCTGACATTCTCTGCAAGCTCTTCTAGAATAGGATCTCGGCTCTGAGCTACTTTAATCCTATCCCTCAATACAGATCGCACTTTAAACTGAGCTAGCAGTCCACCTGATCTACTGATCTTCATCATCAGACCTTGATCCACCAATAGATGTAACTCCTGGATCAACGGTCTCCTCTCAACACTAATGTGAGTAAGACTGCCTGAGGACTTCCTACTCAAGGCATCTGCCACCACATTAGCTTTACCCGGATGATATAATATCTTACAGTCATAATCCTTCAACAATTCCAACCATCTTCTCTGCCTTAGATTCAGATCTCTCTGCTGGAAAATGTACTTAAGGCTCTTGTAATCAGTAAATATCTCACAAGTCACCCCGTAAAAATAATGTCTCCAGATCTTCAAAGCAAAGATCACTGCAGCCATCTCAAGGTCATGTGTAGGATAGTTCTGCTCATGCTTCTTCAACTGCCTCGAAGCATAGGCTATCACCCTTCCATTCTGCATCAACACATAACCAAGGCCAATTCTAGAGGCATCACAGTAAATTGTGAACTTATCCACACTATTAGGCAAAGCTAATACTGGCGCTGTGGCCAATTTCTCCTTCAAAAATTGAAAACTATTCTCACACACTTCTGACCACTCGAATCTAACATTCTTCTGAGTCAAGCGAGTCATAGGGGCTACTATTCTGGAAAAATCCTGCACAAACCGCCTATAATACCCGGTTAAACCCAGAAAACTCTGAATCTCTGTAACAGAAGTCGGTCTAGGCCATTCAGACACTACCTCAATCTTCTGTGGATCAACCTGGATACCTTCTTTAAACACTACGTGTCCAAGAAAAGAAACACTCTCCACCCAGAAATCACACTTCGAGAATTTAGCATAAAGCTGATGATCTCTCAGTGTCTATAGTACAATCCTCAAATAATATACATGCTCCTCCATACTCCTCGAATATACCAGTATATCATCAATGAAGACTACCACAAACTGATCCATATATGGTCTGAATACCCTGTTCATCAGGTCCATAAAAGCTGCTGGTGCATTAGTCAAACCAAAAGACATCACCAGAAACTCATAATGGCCATATCGTGTGTAGAATGTTGTCTTAGGAATATCGGCTTCACTAATCCGCAGCTGATGATAACCCGACCTCAAGTTAACCTTAGAAAAGAATTATGCACACTGTAGCTGATCAAATAAGTCATCTATCCTCGGGAGAGGATACTTGTTCTTCACTGTCACCTTATTCAGTTCTCTGTAGTCAATGCACAGTCTCAGGGTACCATCCTTCTTCTTCACAAACAAGACTGGTGTACCCCAAGGAGAAACACTAGGTCTTATAAACCTTTATCCAACAACTCTTGCAACTGCTCCTTCAACTCTTTCAACTCTACAGGAGCCATTCTGTAGGGTGGCATAGATATAGGAGTAGTACCTGGAACCACATCTATACAGAACTCAATCTCTCTGTGAGGTGGTAAACCTGGCAACTCCTCGGGAAAAACATCAGGAAACTCACAAGCAACAAGAACATCTGTGAGTGACAACTTCTCCACTGAAGTATCCCTGACCAATGCCAAATATCCCTGACATCCTTTCCTCAATAACTTCCTAGCCGTAATAGCAGAAATAAGATTCTGAGGTGCTGAACTCCTATCACTAACAAACTTAAAATCTCCTTCATTAGGAATTTTGAACGTCACCTCTTTATTCCTGCAATCTACCACGACATAGTGCTGAGATAACCAATCCATTCCCAAAATAACATCAAACTCCATCACATCCAACAAGATCAAATCAACGGGTAATTCTTTATCTCCCACGAGAACTGGACAACCAGAAAGAATAATATCAGTGTCCAAGGAATCGCTCAGAGGAGTGGCAACGAACAAAGGAAAAGCCATCCTCGAAGCTTACCAACAAGATTTAGAAGCAAAAACGGGAGAAACAAATGAATGCGTGGCACCCGGATCAAACAAAACCCATGCATCCAGGTAACAAACAGAAACAATACCTGCCACGACTGCATTAGATGCCTGAGCATCCTGCTGAATGAGATGGAAAACTCTGGCCTGTCCTCGACCTCCCTGCTGACTGGTAGAAGCCTGGCCAACACCTCTGGCACCTCCTCTAGTACCTCTACCATGACTCTGCTGTGGAATAAGCTGAGTGGAACTCTGATGTTGAGCTAGTGGTAACTGAAATGGCATGGGTGCAGCACTAGCAATCGATTATTGTGGGAATCGCAGAATCTGCGGCTGCTGATACCCGGAATAAGGACACGATCTGGCAAAATGTCCTGTTTGCCCGCATATGAAGCATGTCAGTGGTGTCAGATAACACGATCCCTGATGGACTCCACCACACGTCTGACAAACACTGGCCGCTGATCCAGAACTACGACCACTGCTGCTGCTCGAAGCACCTGACCCGAATCTGAACGATCTACGCTGACCTCCACGGCCATGCCTACTGCTTCGATGCACTCGCTGCTGCTGTCTCTGACTCTGCTGAGTCGGACCTCGCTGCTGACTACTCAAACCCATATGAAAACTAGAGTATGGTGTAGTCTGCAATCCACTCGACTGAACTCCCAACTGGAAATAATCAGGCATCACTCCTTGCCTAACTAGCCTCAGCTCAATCTCCTTAGCTAACTCAATCACAGACTCCAGAGTAAGGCCTGCTGTAGGCATACCAGCAAAAGCAGAACCCAAACCAATGACGTAGGTAGTGACAGCGAAGTACTGGTCTCGCATCAAATCCTCTGCATATCTACCCAGCCAAAGAAACTCTCGGGTGTATTCCTCTACCGATCGATCTCCACGAGAAATGCTAGTAAGTCAGAGATGATAACTCATATAGAGAGGCTCTGGACAGAATCTCCTCATAAACCGCTCTCGAAACTGAGCCCAGGTCATCGTCATCATGTAAGGCTGTATCATCTGAATGAACCAATCTAAGGCTGGTCCCTCGATAGATAACTCGATGATCATGATCCGCTGGTACTCGGTATGAGCAGTTCGAGTCCTCATCTCAATCGCGTGCAGAAAATCTAACGGATCAGAAGTACCATTAAAAGCAATCCTGCCAACTCGGGAATAGAACAAAGCTGCCTCAGGGTCAGACATACCCTGTTGATAGGCAGGCTGAACAGGCTAAACAATAGGAGGAACAGGAACATCAAACTCAGGCTCAACAGGCTCCTCGTCCTGTAACTCTCTCTGCCTACGGTGACCTGCCGCTCCTCGAGGTCTACCTCTGCCACGACCTCTACGTCTAACTGGCTGCTTAAGAGGTAAAACCTCATCCTGAAAAGACTCATCATCCTCGGCCTCAACGATCGGTGGAGCGACACGCGCTCGCCTCCTCATTCTGAAAAGACAAACGAAAAGATTCAGACAAAACAGATAACGGAGGAATAATGCAGAAAACTAAGCAAGGAATACTCATCAAGACATACTCGAACCTAATTCACTGTAGTAGTTCAACAGAAAACATAACTCTGAAAACTAGGGCCACAACTCACATAACTAAGCCCTGACACAGAACTCCGCTCTGATACCAACTTTGTCACGATCCAAAACAGGGGCCATGATCGGCGCTAGGGAACGGGAATTCTTTCGAATCCGGAACCCGTAGCAAGCCTGAAAAATAAAATAAAATATGCAATAATAATAACAATATATAGTGCAGCGGAAATAAAAATCATAAATATCCAAAATAATATCCATCTCCCATATATAAATCTTTTAATACAAATCCAGTTCAAGTATATTACAACATCTCTTTAAATATTTAATGACTACTGCAGTGTCTAGATAAAATAAATCCAAGACCCAGATAAGCAGTTTACATAAAGAAGCCGGGGCGGAAGAAATCCGGCATACAAGCCTGCTATTGAGGTCTGAAGATGTTGACTCTCTTGAAAAATTAGTCAACGGAGGGGAGTCAGACCTCACTGAGTGAATTACTATAATATATATACATGCATACTAAATGACAATGCATACAATCAACAATATATATCTAATATGTATATATACAGGCAAATACACACAGATGCAATAAAATCATTTTATATATATTTCATTGAAAATCATCGTTTATGAAGGATCAAATAGAACCCTATAATATCGTAACCTCGAAAACAATGTTAGACAACACTCTAGCCATACAGGCTCACTTAATCCAAATATATCCACTTAATCCATTTAGATAGTAGATTGGCCCCGAGACACTAACTCAACCGAGCTCTAGCAGTCTGACTGCCAGTGTGATTGGCCCCGAGACATTTGATCAACCGAGCTCCAGCAATCACACCTCCAAACCATATCTCACACATGTAATAATCATATCCAATCAATATCCACAAATGGTTAGTAATATAGCCTAATTGCTATAGGCGTACCGGTACGTACTCGGTCCTAGTGCTGCCCACTAGGTAGCACGTTCTATTGATATCCTTCATTAATAAATGTAAAACATCCATTCACAAATAAATGATGCATGAATTTAAATAAAATAACAATATAAACCACATATATATACTGGAAATATACCAAAAATAAACCAGGTATATTTCGAGTATATATACGTCAAATAAATTAAATCATATTATAAATTATGCTAGAAATATATTTAAAAACATTTTAAATATAATTTTATTAACAAAACATGCATATAATTTATTATATACCAAAAATAAACCAAAATAAACTAAATATAAACTTAAGAAATAATCAAATTATTTATGCATATTTAATCAAAATAAAATATGCATTTCTAAATCATGCATCCTAAGCATATATATATAAAATAGCAACTCACAAATTAGTGCGCTCCACGAGATGGATCCGATGGGCCTGGTCCACTAGGCATCGGTCTCGGCGCAACTAAACAAACAATAACGACAAAAATCAGCATAACCCTAACAGAAATCCTAGAATTCGATCTAGAATATTAAATACAGAATCGAAATTAGGGTTCGACCGGACATCACGTTTTACGAGAATTCTACCAAAAATTTGGCAGAACCTCCCCTGTAAAACGGATATCTCTCTACTCAAAGAGTAGAGCCGACCCTGCAAAGAAACACACTTCGAAAAACAGGCTCAACAACAAATCCGCAACCCCTCGGTCGGACTCTAAACTACAGTCTACAGACCGGAGTCTACAAACACAGAACAATTCAGAAATACCAAAATTACCCTTATAACCTAGAAATACATTTTATAGGTAAAAATTACATAATTAACCTTTAAACACAATAAAAACCGATAAAAACTCATTTTATTAGTAAAACCATATATTATATATATAATTAAAAATAATTTACGAAAAATAGTTTTAATTAGTTAAAAGTACTAAATAATTTGTGGAAATCATTTTTATACCTTAAATCACTATTAAAACCAATTAAATTACATTTTTAGCCAATTTTGTGTAAAATTACCAAAATGCCCTTATATATATAAATATACTAAAATTACTTCAAAATTCACCAAAAATAGTATAATTATCCAAAATTAATTTTATCAACATATTTATCAATAATATTAATAATTAAACTCAATTTACCAATTAATTTTAATTAAAAACATAATTAACCCTATTTTCCAAAAATTCTATAAACTTAAATAATTCAAAATAAATACTTAGAAATTCATAAAAATTCCAAATAAATTCCTATAATTCATTTTAACACCCATAATTATCATAAAACACAATTTCATAATTTATTTAATTAATTTCCGAAAATTAGAAAATAATATTAAAATATTCAAAAATACCCAAAAATCAAAATAATCTCCAAAAATTCCACGAAAATTCATACATGTAGATTAAGCTACTAGGATCAACATTTGTGAAGGAATTTTTCATGAATCAATCAATTCAAAGTTCAAAAAAATCAAAAACTCTAATATGGCCGAAATTGAAAATTCGAAACCTAAGCAAATCAAGACCAATTCAGCTCAAACCAAAGCTAGAATCACACTCACGGGAGCTCAAGGAGAAGAAAGAGACCGGCGGTGTTGAAAACGGTGGCTGAAAAATTGGTGAACGGCGAGGAGAGGAGTTTTGGCCAAAATGGGGGAAAATGGGGCTAGCCCGGCGCCGGGGAAGAAGCTTGGGGCGGCGGAGCAACTGGCTGGGGAAGGTGGAGCTGCTGGCGGCACACCGACGACAAGGGAACGACAGTTACAGGCGGTGGTTGATGATCGGGCACGGGAAGGAAGAAGAAGAAGAAGAAAAGAAAAGAAAAGGAAAGGAAAAGAAAAGAAAAAGAAAAAGAAAGAAAAAGAAAAAGAAAAAAGAAAAATAAATAATAAAAAAATAATTTTTAATAAAATATTTAGGAAAAATCACACACCACACATTATTATTTACAATTTAATAATAAATAAAATAATTAAATAACAATAAAATTAATAAATAAATAATAAAATATTAGGATAATATTAATTAAACCCTAATTAAATAAATAAGTACACATAGGCTTTATTTAGTAATTTAAAAATACGTATAAGTTCATGCAAGTCCGTAAATATATTTAAAATAATTAATAATAAAATATTTACGTGAAAATTTTTCCAAAAACGCAAGTCTCGGAAAAATTTTACGTAAAGCACTTAAAATAATACATAATAATTAAAATAGGTTTTAAATACATATCAATCTCGTAAAAATATCGTAATATATATATAAAAATTATTAAAACTGCATATTCCGATGCAGTATTAAAATATTTAAAAACACGAGATATTATACTTATATTTCTTAATTGTATCTCCTTAGTTTTCAATATTTTTCAAACATATTATTTGTTAGATAATTTTTTTTAACGTTCAAATTTTTCTATCTTTTGAGTTCCAATTAAAAAGTTCCACAAAAATTTATTGTATGTTAATATTAAATTATTTTATAATTTGTTTGATTTTAATAGTGTTTTATTTTAAAATTAATTAATATCTAAAAAAGTAGTTAAATTAATAATTTGTCATCTTAAAAACAAAAAAAATTCCCTAGGGCCAGAGGTACATTTAAGTTAGCCCTGGCTACCAGTTGCATTCGCAGCTCTGCCCTTGATAGATACAGCTTTTTATTTACAGATAAACACAACTTTTAATTACTTAAATTTTTAAATATGTATGTAAATTTAATTTTTAAAGATTATTTTATTTAATCTAATGTATTTATAAACAAAATAATTTTTTTTGTTATATATGAAAAATAAATATTTTAAAAGATACATAAATAATATTAATTTATTTTACAAACTGAAAAAAAAAATAAAAACTCAATTTAATTTGATTAGACATCATATATTATTTAGTTTAATTCAGTTTAGTAAACAAAAATTTTGTTTGATTCAATTTTGTTGGTTTAAACTCAACCAACCAAATGCACAAAGCTAGCTATTTGGTGCTCAAATAAGCCTAATTTTTTTTAAAATACTAATTATATATTATAATTATACATAAAAAAAATTTAAAATAAATTATTTACTAAATTAATTATAATATATTTAATAAAAATCATAATTTTCTATTAATAATATATTTTTTTATAAAAAAGCCATAAAATATATTTTTTTAATCTTTTACCACAAATTTGCAAAAATCATTGATATTAATTTGTATCATTTTGATATCTCGACTTACATTTAAACAGATAGAAACCTAATTTAAGAATACCTACATCACATTATGCAATTGTTCTTAGGTGTGTTTAAACTCTTCATCTCTATGTTTTCTCTTTCTTATAACTCTTCATCTCTCTGTTTTCTCTTTCTTATACTTCTCCATTTTTTTACTATTGACTAAACTATTAACGCTCACATATCTGTCTTTTTTTTTCTTTTACTTTTTCTAAAAAATTAAAAATTAAAGAAATACAACTAAGAAAAATAAGAAGGAAAAAATTTAAATATTTTATATTTATATTTTTACAAAATTAATTAAAATTTTTTAAATTAATGAATATAATTAATAAATCATGTTAAAAAACACATCTTTTATTAAAATAGTCACTTTATAACTTTATTTATATTTTCTTTTTATCACCATTAAATAAAGTTTATTTCACATATTTAATAATAATAATAATAATTTGTAAACTAAAATTTATTTTGTAAAAAAAATAAAATGATTAATTTTTGTACAAAATATAATAAATTAAAAATTTATTTTAACATATTTTTGGATAGAATTTATAAAAATACTAATTTAAAATTATATATATATATATATATATATATATATATATATATATATATATATATATATATATATATATATATATAACAAAAAAAAAAAACCATGAAAACAACTAGAAAAACTATACAAAATAAGCTCATTAAACTAAAAAGAACGAATAACAAAAATAATACAACCACCAAATTAATCAAAAAAACAACCACAAAAGGAAAGTACAAACTCATTTCAATCCAAACAAATCAAATCAGATATATAACAACACTCAAATTCCAATGAAAAATTCTTATTTTTCAAAAAAAAAAAAAAAAATTTAACTTTTAACGTAACTCACTTTATTTGTGTTTTTTTTTTCTCTCTTTGCTTTTTTTTTTGAGTAAATCAACGAAATCTGAATTTTTTAAAAAATATGAATTAGGTGTGGATTTTTTTATGGGATATAACATAAAAAAAGAAGAAGAAGAAATAAAAGAAAAAGAAGAATTATGTGTTTTTTGGTTACTTGTTGCCTCAGATTTAGATGTGGCTAATGAGATATAATGCAATAAAAACGAAAAAAAAAAGTAGAGAAATAAGAAAAAAAGAAAAAAAGACCGTAATTTTAAAAATATTTCACTATTTTTATGTTTTTTTTTTTTAAAGTTTCGGTGTATTTTATATTTTTGAAAAGTTCTTTTTTGTGCATTTTTGTAAAAAATCCTTACTTTTGTTTTTTTTGAAAAATTAAATTGATAACTGTTAGATATTCAAATTGTATTTTTAAATTTAAAACTTTTCACCGACTATTATTTTTAAAATTATATTTATTATTTTATTCTTACCCTTTTAACTTTAACTAATCATCATTACTTAATAAATTATTATTTGTATAATTATCAAAGATAATATTATAGATATTAAAATATTAATTATAAAACTAAATATATTAAAAATTATATTAGTAAAAAATTTTACAACTCATTATTTATAATATTATAATAGTAATAATATTCATAATTTATTTAAAATAGATATATTTATTTTTTGAAATTATATAAAAAACATCTATAATATTTTTTATTATAAAAAAAATATATATATATATATATATATATATATATATATATATATATATATATATATATATATATATTAGCAACTAGTCATTAGTAATATTTGAAATAGCTCCTGGTGTGGATGGGAGGTCACCGAGTGAAGCTAAGCACCTCATCATCCCATCTAGTATCTACATAAGTGACGCTTTGGGTCTCCATTTAATGTAAACAACTATATTATTTCCAAAGAGTTGTTGCATGGAAAGACTTCGACACCACGTAGGTGCAAAATTCTCGTTAGGACTACTTACGGGACTTGATTTGATGTATAACAGCTTTGTTGTTTTAATAGAGTTATTACATTGAGAAAAAAAAAATGCATAATTCGCATATGCTGTAAGCTTTTTTTTTTTTTTTTTTTTTTTCTTTTTCTGATTTTAGGTGATTTGGTTATATTGATGGATTCATTTTAAATTTTATTGATGGTGGTGTTTAAAGTATGAAAGATATTTTTATTGTCTCAATTCATTTTGTTTACTATTTGAGGAGTTTTGTCTCTTCTCTCTATTATTACCTCAATAATTTTATTAATTTAAAAAGAGTATTATTAAATTTTAATTATTATTTTATTTAATTAATGTTGAATGGAATATTTTAATACGTTTTGATAATTATTTTATGTATGTGTGGGTATAAGTATTTGGGTAAGATTTAATATTTTATATTTTAAAATTATTAAAATATTTTATATGTACCTTTTTTATTTTGTATAATTATTTAAAAAAAAGTTAAAAATGATTTTTTTTCTTTTTTTTCCTTCCGCCTCTACTTCCTTTTCTTTTCGTTCCTCTTCTCCTTTCTTCTCCCTCCCACTCGATAGCCTCACTAGCTGCCACTGTCACTGTGTCGAACCGCTACTTGCTGATGTCACCTAGCCACTGACATCGCCACCACCTTTAGCCACCAACGGCATCTCCTCCTTTCTTTCCTCTTCTTTCCTCTTCGGTGTTAGTTTGCTTTGGAGATCGCTAGTGACATTTCTAGCCACCTCAGACGACGCCGCTAGTCTCTTTTGATCACCCTCCTCCTGGACATTATTTTTCCTCAATCAATTTTGTTGATCTGAGCTGGTAACAACTTTGATTTTGGGTTATTTTTAGTTAATTTTGTTAAATTGACTTGGAATTTGAATTTTTTAGATATAGTTGCTTTGAGATTAAATGTAATTAAGGTTGTAATCAAGCTAATGGTGATTTATATTTTTTTTATGATTTTTTTTCAAAATTTTTGGGCTCGATTACTGTTCACGCTATTGTTCTAGGCTCGAGAAAATATTTATTTTTAATAAATTCTATTAATTATGCAGAGTAAACTTTGGCAGATAAGATTAAGATTTTTTTCCTAATTAATTTATTATTATTATTATTATTATTATTATTATTATTATTATTATTATTATTATTATTATTATTATTATTATTTTTATAGCCACGTTGAGACCGAGGCCTAAAGGACAGGACCAGTTGAGTTATCATAAAGGAGTACATTCCACCTGTGACTTATTATTACATGTATGCATTCCATGTAGAAAATATTGTTGGCATCCATATTTCTAATAAATATGAATTTTATTATGTTATATTGCATTAAATGTTATTTATTATTGTTATTGCAAATATCTATGTTTTCATATATATAAATGTGAATATTAATTGTTATTAATGGATGCTGCCATATTTTAATATGAATTTTATTATTTAATTATGAAATGATGTTTTGGAGGATAACCATAGAACATACCACTTAGTAGGCCACATTAGGACTGTTACACAATAGTATGCTAGATGCTAGATTATGATATATTGATTAATTTGAGTTATAATAAAGATTTAATTATTAAGATTGTGAATAGAGAGTGGTGTGGCTATGAGAGCTCGGTTGACTTAGTCATGTCGACAGTGAGATTGCGGGAGCTTGGTTGACTTAGTATCTCGGCCAATTGACTATTACATTTAAGAAGGGAAATATTTTTGGATTTAAGTGAGCCTATTGGCTAGTGAGGTTCAATGATTGATGTTGCAAAATTTTTTAGGATTCTAGTACGATCCTCTACCCAAAATCTTTCTGCATTTATTTGTTTATCGTAAAATGTAATTTTGATCATTTGTATGAAATGCATGAACAAAATAAATAAATAAATAAATATTATTATACTAATGCTTGAATGTTTGTGTCCTTAGGTTGCATGCATATATATAATAATGATTCACTCAGTGAGGTCTGACCCCCCCTCAATTTTTTTCAGGATCCTTTTCATCATGCTTCTCATAGTAGTTCTCTTTATTGGACCATTTCCTCACTCTTTGTATTTATTAAATGCTGCAATAGTAGTTTTTACTTGTGGTAGTAAGTTATGTTGATGTTGCTAGTAGTTATGTATTTTATATTTGTATGAACATATTTTATTATGATATGATATGGAGATTTCTTTATGTTTTAAAAGTTTTAATTATGAGTCATGTTTATGGTTATATTTGTTATGGATTTTATGTTTAAGACTTGCTACGAGTTTTGAATTTATGAGAATTCTTGTTTCCTAGCTCTGGTCATAATCCTTGGGTTTGGGTTATGACAAAGTTGATATTAAAGCCTAGGTTTAGTATAGTTGGACCTAGGTTGTTAAAGTTTGAGTTTTCTTTGAAACTACTTTAGCAATTAGGTTTGATTATGTCTTTGAAAGTTTTCCTTTAAAATTCCGTGTAACCTTTAGGATTTTTATTTTTGTTTGAATTACGTTTGTTTATGTTCTTTTCAGAATAAGGAGGAAAGTGTGAGTCGCTCCATCAGTCGTTGAAGCCGAGGATAAGGAGTCTTACTAGGATGAGATTCTACCCTCTGAGTCACCAGTTAGGCATAAAGGTAGAGGTAGAGGTATACCTAGAGGAGCGATAGATCATTGTAAATAGAGAGAGCTATAAAATAAGGAACCTGCAGGCTAGGATTTTAAGGAAGCTACTTTTGCACTAGTAGTTTAGCACAATACAATAGCTATACCCTAAACTATGTCGCTTATGCGGCCCTATATCAACAGAGAGTTCAGGGTATGTCAGACCTAGAGGTAGTTTTGTTTTACACTAAAGTCGATAGGATATCCTTTGATAGGATTCTAGACCTGCTCGATTTTCTTCACGTGATTGAGTTGATGACTCAGATTGCATACACTGAGTATCAGCAAATTTTGATTGTTGAGTTGTCAGTCGAGAGGCTAGTGTTGGACTAGTTTATTCAGGTGATTCAGCCTTATATAACTACATTGATGTGGGCTCATTTTAGAGAGCAGTTCATTAGATGATTCTACCCATAGCCAATGCGAATGAGTTATAGACTCCAATTGATGAATATTTTTAAAGGTGATAGATTGGTAGAGGAGTACACTAGAGAGTTTCTTTGATTGTTCAAATATGTCGAAGACATGATGAGGGACCAATATTTCACTGTCACCACATATGTTATTGGACTGAGTTTTGCATTTACAAAGATGCCTATTGTGGTTTTGACTCTCAAGTTAGTGACTGAACTAGCTAAGGAGATTGAGTTTAGGCTCATAAAGTAAGGAGTTATGCTTGATTTATACTAGATGGGAGGTACAAGAGTATAGGGATATTAGGATACTCCATATTCGATATTTCAGATAGGCACCAAGAGTTAGCCTAGAGGATCTATTTAGTAGGGCTAGAGACCTCAGTAGAGAGTCCAGAAGAGCAGTAGACATGGTCATAGTGGGAGCCATAAACCTGTTAGATTCAGCTCAAGTGCTACTAGCAGATAGAGTTCTAGATACGGTAGTACAAGATATGTGGCCAGTGCCTGCCAGACATGTGAGAGAGTCTATTAGGGACCATCTTATATGCCTTCAAGGGCATGTTTCTGATGTGGATAGACATGAAATTTTGCTAGATCATGTCCTTATTTTGGTTTTCAGCAGCAGTTTCCCCAATCATCTTCATTTAATGTAGCTCTAGCTCAGTTTTAACCACCACCATTTTAGTACCTGAGCACTTCTTAGTTTATAGCCCAGCAGGGGTAAGGTAGAGCGGCTAGAGGCAACATTAGAGGATTTAGACAAGCTTCTACTAGCTAGTAAAGAGGCAGAGGCCAAGCCAGAGTCTTCACTTTCATATAGTAGGATGCTTAGGAATTTAATACAATGGTAGTAGGTACACTCTCGATATGTTTTATTGATGCTATAGTTTTGATTGATTTCTGTGATACCTATTCTTTTGTGTCCCTTATTTTTTCTTCAAAATCAAGTTGGCAAACTGCAAGGATGAAAATTCTTTTATTAGTTGGCACATCTCTAAATGATTTGTTGGACACTAATGTGATTCTTTGTGGGTGTCATGTGTTGGTAGAAGGCAGAGAGCTGCCTATAAACTTGGTATTATTGGATGTAATGGACTTCGATGTAATCCTGGGTATGGACTAGTTGTCTCAACATCATGCTATTATGGATTATTATAGTAGGAGGTGATTTTCAAAATTCTAGGTGAAAAGGAATTCAAGTTTGAGGGTGATAAGAGTTCAGCACCTTAAAATCTTATTTCTACTATTATGGCAATGAAGATGCTGAGAAAAGGGTATCAAGGATACTTGGCATTGGTCAGGGACACTATAGTAAAATTGATATCCATCTCAGATGTTCCTGTAGAATGTGAGTTTTTAGATATTTTCCCTGATTAATTACTGGGTTTACCAGCTTATAGGGAGATTAAATTTTGCATTAATATGGTTCCAGGCATAGCTTCTATCTCTATTCCACCTTATAGGATGGCTCCTGCAGAGTTGAAAGAGTTAAAGGAGCAGTTGTAAGGGTTGCTGAACATGGGTTTCATAAGACCCACTAATTCTCTTAGGGGTGCACTAGTCCTGTTTGTGAAGAAAAAGGATGGTACTCTAAGACTATGCATTGATTATAGAGAATTTAATAAGGTGATTATTAAGAACAAGTATCCTCTTTCGAGTATAGATGATTTATTTGATCAGCTTCAGGGTGCACAGTTCTTTTCTAAGATTGACTTGAGGTCGGGCTATCATCAATTACGGATCAATGAAGTTGATGTTCCTAAAATGGCATTTTATATTAGATATAGCCACTAGGAGTTTATGGTGATGTCCTTTAAATTAACTAATGCACTAATAGCCTTAATGGATTTGATGAAGAGGGTGTTAGGACCATTTTTGGATTAGTTTATGATTTTTGACTACAGCTCTAGTGTTGACTTTACCCAATGGAGTAAACAAGTTCATTGTGTATTGTGATGCTTCCAGAGTTGGCCTAGGTTATGTGTTGATGTAGAATAGAAGGGTAGTGGCTTATGATTCCAAGCAGTTAAAGAACTAAGAGCATAACTATCCTACTCATGACCTAGAGATGGCCGCTGTAATCTTTGCTCTTAAGATTTGGAGGCATTATCTATATGGGTAACGTGCAAAATCTACATTAACCATAAGAGTTTGAAGTATATCTTTTAGTAGAGAGATTTGAATATCAGGTAGAGAAAATGGCTAAAACTTTTAAAGGATTATGACAGTGATATCTTATACCATCCAGCCAAGACTAATATGGTAGTAGATGCCTTGACTAGGAAGTACTTAGGTAGTCTTACTCATATCATTATGGATAGGAGACCGTTGATCCAAACAATGCATAAGTTAGTGGATCAAGGGTTGGTGATGAAGATAATAAGGTCAGGAAGATTATTAGCTCAGTTCAGAGTTAGATTAGTATTGAGTGATAGGATCAAAGCAACTTAGAGTCGAGATCCTAATTTGGTTGAGCTTGTAGCGAAAGTTCACGATAGGAAGTTCACTAATTTTAATCTCAATAATGAAGGTGTGCTATGGATCAATTAGAGATTATGTGTTCCTAATGTAGATAATTTAAAAGAAGAGATATTAGAAGAAGCTCATCTTGCTGGCTACAGTGTATATCCTAGTTCCACAAAGATGTACCATAATATTAAGGATCTTTATTGGTGGGATGGAATAAAGAAGGGTGTAGCTGAATTTATTTTCAAATGCTTGACTTGTCAGCAAATGAAAGAAGAGCATTATAAGTCTTTTAGAAAGATTCAATCTCTTTCGATCCTTGAGTGGAAATGGGAGAGAGTCACCATGGATTTTGTGACAAGGTTACCTCATTCAAAGGATGGATATGATTCCATCTGGGTGTTAGTGGATAGGTTAACCAAGTCAGCTCACTTTCTATCAGTTAAAGCTACTTTTTCAATAGTTAAGTTAGCTAGGCTATACATTAAGAATATTATGTGTCTTTATAAGGTGCCTGTTTCTATTATTTCTGATAGAGGTTCAGTGTTTGCCTCTCAATTTTGGTAGAAGTTACAAGAAGCGATGGGTACCAAGCTTGATTTAAGTACTACTTTTCATCCTGAGACAGATGGTTAGTCTGAAAGAATGATCCAAACATTTGAAGATATGTTAAGAATGTGTGTAATGGATCTTGGAGGCAGTTAGGATGATCATCTACCATTGTTAGAGTTTGCTTATAATAATAGCTATCATAGTAGTATTGAGATGGCACCATATAAAGCTTTATATGGAAGAAAGTGTAGATCTCCTCTATGTTAGAATTAAGTTAGAGAAAGAGAATTAATTGGATAAAAAATTATCCAGGATGCATTCAAGAAGGTTATTTTGATAAAAAAAGAGATTGGAAACAATAACTAATAGGCAGAAGATTTATGCAGACTCAAAGCGCAAGGATGTGGAATTTCAAATTGGGGATTATATATTCTTAAATGTGTTACTAATGAAGGGTGTTATAAGATTTGGCAAGAAGGGAAAGTTGACATCGAGATATATAGGACCTTTTGAGATTTTGGAGAGAGTTGGTATGGTTGCATATCGGTTGGCTTTGCCTTCGAATTTGTCTCAAGTGCATCCAGTGTTTCATGTTTCGATGCTTAGGAAGTATATTTCAAATCCATCACACGTTTTACAACCCTAGAGTGTGAAAGTGAATGAAAATCTGATGTACGAGGAATAACCAGTTGCCATTATTGACTATTAAGTTCGACAGTTGCATTCTAAGTAAATTATAATAGTTAAAGTCTTGTGGAGGACCAATAATGTGGAAGAGCACATGTGGGAGATTAAGGCAGAGAAGCATGTGGCATATCTGTAGATGGTGGGGTTTAGTACGCATCTAAGATTTTAGCAACTGCGACATTGTTTAAGCTCAAGGTTCTAAAGAACACACTACTATATAACAAAAATATAGCGTGGTGATAAAGAGTCTCCACTGAGGGTAATAATTAGGATAAATCGAAAGTGGTGGTACTCGATTCTCTAAAAGAAAGCTAGCACTATAACCAAGTAGAAGAAGAGATGATTTGATGGATGCAATATTGATTTGCTCTTAAGAGTGATGTAAATCACCATTGTTTTTATAATAGATCTTCAATGTTTGATTTTCTCTTTCCAAAAGGTCTACTACTTCTTCTTAAAAAGAACAGCACACCAAAAATAATTTTTTTAGATCTTCTCTACTTCATAAAAGCTCATTTTAAAGTTTAAAGCTGCGTCTCCTTCCAAAAAAGAAAAGAAGAAGTCATCCCCACAGGAGAGTTGAGCTGGATTTATATAGAAAACCCTAGCTAAAGGTCACGTATCTTACTATAACTTCTCCCATTCACAGAGATAAAATTTTAGTTTAATAAGGACTTTTAATTTCCTAAAAAAAATTAGATAAATCCTAGAAAAGGGATTTATCACATCATTTGACCAACTAAAAAATCAAAAAATAAATTTTTTATTTACTGAAAACCCAAAAAAAAAACATAGACTGAACATGATCGGAATAGCATAATCCTGATCGTGATTATATAATTCCGATCAAAATTTCATAATTTCGATTAGTTTTATGTAATTCTGGTAAAAATTATATAATTTCAATCAGAATTACATAATTCCATTCTTTTTTTTTTACTTTTAATTGCAGAAAGACTCCTAAAAGAAATAAAATTTTACAAATTAAGTCCTTTAAAAAACCAATTAAGTTCTTTTGAAAATGTATTTAGGCTTTTAAGGTTTCAAACTTTAAGTGTTGAAGATCTATTTATAATTTTTTTTATCATTAGAGTCCTCTGTCACATATGTATTCCATCATCCTAAAATTGGGTGCTTACAGTTGCTCCCCTTTGTTGCTATTTGCTTGAAAAATTATGGCAAAGCAAATAAGCACACAATTTCTTAAAAATAAAAAGTTTAGATACTTACTTGTGCGCCTTGAGGCTTTTGCCTATAAGTGATCATCGGTTCACGATGAATGCTTATGTTTCTATGCAACACCAAGCAGAATGCTAAAGCTACTATATAGAATTTAGAAAATTTCACTATAATCCCTATGAGACATCTAGTGAAAAATGATTTGAGATTATGCTATAGCTGCTATGGAACATCTAGCAATGAGATTTAAAAATACACTATACATCAGACGTATAGTGTTGATTTGAGAATACATTATACTTAGATGTATAGTGTTGATTTGAAAATACAATATACTCGAATATATAATGTTGATTTTAAAATACACTATACTTGGACATATAGTGTTGATTTGAAAAGACATTATACTTGGACATATAATATTGATTTGAAAATACACTATACTTGGATGTATAATGTGGATTTGAAAAGACACTATACTTGGACGTATTGAAAATGCACTATACTCAAATGTATAGTGTTGATTTGAAAATACACTATACTCGGACATATAGTGTTGATTTGAAAATGTACTATACTCGAACATATAGTGTTGATTTGAAAATACACTATACTTGGACGTATAGTGCTAATTTGAAAAAAACACTATACTTGAATGTATAGTGTTGATTTGAAAATACACTATACTTAGATGTATAGTATTGGTTTGAAAATGCACTATACTCGGACATGTAGTGTTGATTTGAAAATGCACTATACTGGGATGTATAGTGCTGCTAAATGTGGTATTTTGGTGAACATGTGTATCATTGGCATATGGGACCTTCCAGGAGGCATGTTCCTTATTCTATTCCCTCTTTAATGTTGTGGATCTATAGCATGATTGGTCTTAAGCTTAGAGTAGCTCTTAAGGGATATGAGGCTTTGACTTTGATCGAGCACTCTCATCTCTATTAGGAGTATATTCGGGAGAATCTCCTAAAATAGGTTCTTACAGACCTAGTTGAGGTATGCTTTCTGTCACTATTTTACTTCATCTCTTTCATCAATACAGATGATATTGGCTCCTTTTGTATAGGTTGAAGAAGCCACAAATGTTGCTATGGAGGAGGAGACTAAAGGTGACATTGAGAGGATTGAATAGGAGGTGGAGCATACTCAACACACTAAAGCTACTTGAGGTGACACTTCCTTGAGTACTATTTTGGGCTATATTCCACTACTTGATAAGTCCATGTACTATTGGGCTCATATGGTATAGACTCCCATTGAGCAACACATGTATTTTGATGTAGCTTAAATTCCTAGCTTTTTTCCTCCTGATGCTTCACATGTAAGTGCAATTTTCATTTTCAATCATGTACAGACTAACATTTGTTACTAAATTAGTAAAATTTATTTTACAAGTCCCTCAAACACAGGCATAGTATCTGTATGGACTCACCTCATCCCAAAAACTATTTACCATACAGATCACAGATAATTGGAGATTTAGTATTTACAACAAGTATGCAAATGTATGCATGTTATGTATGATATGCATGATTCTAAATATTCCTAATGCAATAGAGTTATGCTAAGGATTTAGAGTGTGAGAACGAGAGGCTTTGCCGACAGCTTGCTGATATAGGTTTTGACGATAATGGCATTAGGACCTCTATGCCCCATATTAAAGCAACGTTATAACTAGAGGGTGGAGACCTTGGCTAGACTATGGAGCTTAAGACGATTGATCTTTTTATTTTTAGTACTTGTACTTACATGATTGTACTCTGACTTCCTTCTACACTTTGAACTGCTTCACTTTTTCTGAATGGATTATGGACTTTTTGTTTTGGATCAAACTCTAAAAAATTTATTTATTTATTTTTTAATCCCAATAAGAAATCTAGATTTTCAATTGGAAATCTAGAAATCTGATCGAAATTTTGGATTTTCGATCGAAAATTAAGCTCTAGTTCTTTAATCTTTTCCATTCTAATAACTAGTTTGAATTCAATCCAAAAACATTGGGTAAATAAAATCCTAATCCCTTCCAGATTTAGCCTTTATGCATATATAAAAGGGCTTATAAGAGGATTGTGTTCCATTCTTCTCTTTTATTTACTTTCATCATGACACAAACCACCCTTCATTTTAGGAAGAAATTTCTTAAAACCTTTAATGCAGATAGTTGGAATAGACTACTACCCTTCCATGCCAAATCCTTGAAATCCTTTAAACATTTAAAAATAGACAACAATTTTCTACATGTTGTTGCCACCTTCTAGGATTTTAAGGACCACGTGTTTAGACTCAATGGACAAGAGTTGTATCCATTAATTGAATATTTTTTTTTGTTATTCTTAGATGTTCATTGGACTTAATTACTGTGATTGCTCTCCCTAATCTTGAGATGCAGTTTCCCAATAAACTAGTGGCATTCTTTGATATGCCCCCAGCTGGCATCTACATGTACATATATAACCCTAGGACTATTAGTCTTTCTTCTCTAATTACTTCTTATGGGACTAGGGACAAGAACATTGTTGCCTGGATCATAACCATCTCCTTCTGCTTATATGCCTAATTTATGCTAGTGGCTTCTTATAGAGATGCTAACATAAGAATTATTAGCATCTTAGAATAAGTGGAAGTTGGAGCTAACCCTATGCTTGTTGTGCTTACTAAAACTATCATCGAGTTAGATAATTTTAAGACTCAAAATCATCTCTCAGGCAGTCTACTTCTCCTTCAGGTATGTAATCAAAACTACCTTTTTTTTACCTTATGCCTTAATTTTTACCTAAGCCACCCTTTTAGGTTTTCAACTTACTTGCTCTAACTTTTGCATAAGATCCCCTTTTGGGTTTTTAACTTAGCGGGCTTGGTTTGTTTTAAGAAACTGAATTTACTTAATGCCCCTACCAGTACTTTGACCTATAAACCTCATTAGCTATAGCCTCGCCCACTGAAGATGAAGGATAAGCACACTATAGACCAATGGATTGATTGGTTGAAAGATAGTGTAGATTATGAGATTATATGGATATGTCCTTGGTGGAGATTGAAGTTTATGACCATCAAATTATATGATCAATGTGTTCTTATTCCTGGATTGTGCTGCTCTACACTCTTTTCTCCTTCATGCCTTTGTCATTAATATGGTTTCCCATAATTCATCATTACAGTTCTGACTAACTTTGAAGGATTTCCCTTGAGATAAGATTTTCTAAACAAAGTGAAGAACCTGTGGCCTTACAGAGCATTAGAGCAGAACATGCACTTGAATGCTGATATGACTACTAATGACAATTATAAGGCTTAGGTTATCATGCAAGCTATAGAGCCATTAGGATTTGCTAAGTACAAGAGGACTCAAGTATTACTAGATGAGTCATAAAAGAAGAAACAAAAACATAATTAGAATAGTGATCTCATAGGTCTAGTTTTTTAAGCTCTCATGTTTTATTTTCCTTTAAGTCCTTATGCTTTATAATAAAGATAGAATATGCAATATTCAAATAAAATTTCCATTTCAATTTGATTTGTTAATTGGGGCAAAAATGAGTACATTTATTACATCACATGACATAACTCTCCTTATTAGTTAGTCCTTTCGATTTTTCTAACTGACTATTTTTCTCTCACTTTATTTCCTTAATTTTGCCTAATTAGCCTTTTTGGGTTTCCTAATCAGTGGGACCATTTTTATTATTGTTCCTTAATTTTTTCTTGCCAGCCCTTTATGGGTTTTCTAAACATCGAGAATGTCCTAACTTTTGTTTGACAAGCCTTTTCAAGTTTTCTAGTTAGTGGACTTTATTTCTTTATTCTAATTTTTTTTACAGGTAGTACTTCTTGAGATGATCTAGAGTAACTAGCTCTGTGAACTCTTTCTCCTCAAGATTCGATATCTTAGCAGCTCCCTTAGGTAGAACCGTTTTGACTAAATACGGTCCTTCCTATTTTGGCATGAATTTTCCTCTTAAATCAAACACTATTACCCTTGACTGCTTTAGTACCATATCTCTAGCCTTTATATTTTAAGGTTTAACTTTCTTATTAAAGGCTCTCGCTATCCTTCTCTATAAATTTGAGTGTGAAATAAAGCGTCTATCCTTTTCTCATCTAGAGATACGAGGTGGTCGAATCTCTTTCATATCCATTCACTCTCAAAGGTTTTTGCTTCTATAACAACCCTCAAAGATTTGATTTCTATCTCTATAGGTAAAACTACTTTACAGCCATATACTAATTAGAATGGTGTTTGTCTTGTAGCAGTGTGTGTCATAGTTCTGTATCCCCACAAGGCAAAATGGGGATACTCAGACCAATCTTTGTATATTTTCACCATTTTAGAGAGGATTCTCTTCACATTCTTATTAGTTGCTTCAACTAGACCATTAGTCTGAGGTCGATAAAGTAAGAATTTATGATGCTCAATATTATATCTTTGCAATAACTCAGCTGTCTCTGCCTGAAACTGAACAACATTATCCATCACAACATGATGTGGGATCACATATTTGCAAATAAGATTCTTCTCAATAAACTTTGCCATCTGTCTAGCCTTTAAAGTACTAAATGATTATGCTTTTATCCATTTAGAGAAATATTCAATTGCCATTACTATAAATTTATGCCCATTTGAGGTAGTTGGTCTTATCTCTCCTATTATATCTGTCCCCTATGCTGCAAAGGGCCATAGAGATGTCAAACTATTTAACACTGTAGGGGGAGATTGTTGAGATTCCCATCTATCTAGCACTAATGACATTATCTCACTATTTAGATACAATCTTTTTCCATACTTATCCAATAGTACCCTTATCAAATTATTTTCTTTACAAGAATCATCCCATTCATGTGAGATCCACAAACCATTGCATGAATCTCTTTCATCACTTGTTCTACTTTATTCTTCTTGAGACATCTTAGTTGCGTTCCATTCAACATTCTTTTGTATAATACCCCATAATGACTTGCATAATGGCATGCGAGAACATGAAGATAATTTTCTTTTAAGGCCACTTCATTTGGATACTTCCTTTCCTTAATGAATCTCTGGATGTCATAAAACCATGGCTTGTCTTTTGCCCCTATTTGAATACTCATAACTTGTTCTCCACTATAACATGGAGCTTTCATTTTCATTATTATTAGAGGCTTCATCATTAACCTAGTTAATTTATCCCACATTGAAGAAAGTGATGCCATTGGATTTTTATCTTTTGGTAAATGTATGAAGAGACATTTAGTAAAATTTCTCATTGACGTCTTTAAATATCAAATGTAAGTTTTTAACCTCTCTTCTTTCACTTCCCACTCTTTTATTATCCTAATTAATAACTAACAAGGAATCTCCATAAACTAGTAGGTCTTTAGCTCCAATCGCTAGAGCTGCTTCTACCTTATAGATACATGCCTCATATTCAGCCATGTTTTTTGTAACTTTGATGTCTAATTTATTAGCCATTGGGATGGTTTCTCCTCCTAGTGTGACAATAATTAATCCTAATCATGCTCCTCTATTATTCACAGCTCCATCAAAATAAAGCTTCCATTCACGTTGTTCTATTACTGCTAAGTTCTCATCTAGAAACTTTAAATTCCATTGCTCATTTCCTTCGACTGCATTCTATGCCAGGGATTTTTCTACTACTCTTCCTTTAATGACCTTGGTAGTGATGTACTCTATATCAAACTTAGTAAAAAATACCAACCATCAAGACATCTTTCCAATTAAAGTTGGTGCTTAAAACAATTACCTTAAAGGATCTATCTTTGAAATGACTTGTACTTTATAAGACTGAATGCCTTTGCTTCCTTATAGCTGATATCATAATCAAACATGTCTTCTCCATAAGATTATATTTTTCTTCATATGGCAAGAAACTAAGATAGTGCACTGTATGTTGTACCTCTAATGGTCCTTTTTGGGCTAACATTACCCTATTGCCTTTTCTTCTAAAGCCAAATATAAGATTAAGGGTTTACTTTGTCTTAGTGGTTTCAACATAGGTGGATTAGTAAGGTATTCTTTAATCTTATCAAAGGCTTTCTAACATTCTTTATTCCATTCCACTAGTTGATTCTTCCTTAAGAGCTTGAAGATTGGATCACAAACCATAATAAGTTTTGTAATAAACCTACTAATGTCCTGTAGTTTCCCAATAAACCCTGTACTTCTTTCTCTATTTTTTAGTATTGGCATCTCCTGAATGGCTTTGATCTTATTTGGATCGACTTCTATTCCTCTATTACTAACTATGGGCCCAATAACTTTCTAAAAGTAACCCCAAGGACACATTTCTTCAGATTAAGCCCCAGGTTGTATCTTTTTATTCTTGCCAAAAATGTATCTAAAGCCTCAAAATTTCCTTCTCTTGTTTATGACTTAACCATCATGTCATCAATGTACACTTCCACTTCTTTATGCATCATATTATTAAACATAGCGGTTGTTGCTCTTTGATAGGTTATGCCTGCATTTTTTAATTTGAAGGGCATCATTTTATAGCAATATGTCCCTTATTCTGTGGTAAATATAGTTTTGATTTTGTCCATAACTACCATCATTATCTAATTATAACCTAAAAACCCATCCATGAAAGAGTACATTGCACTAGATGTTGCACTATCAATAATCACATCAATATGGGGTAAAGGAAAGTCATCCTTTGGGCACGCTTTATTTAGATCTCTAAAATCTACACACATTTCAATTTTTCCATCTTTCTTAGGAAGTGGTTCTATGTTTGCCAACCATTGAGGGTACTCTACCACTTCCTAGAAAATTAGCCTATATTTGCTTAGAAATTTCTTCCCTTATCTTTTTTGTCCACTCTGGTCTTAACCTACAAAGTTTTTACTTAATAGGTTTAGCTTCTAGATATATTTGAATGTGATGCTCTGTAATTTCTCTATCTAAACTTGGCATATCCTTATAGGACCAAGCAAATACTACCTTTCTTTTTGTTAGTATTCTCTCAAAATTTTTCCTCTCTTTAGGAGTTAAATCATGTGATATAGAAATATGCTTTGGTTATTCATTTATGCCCATGTTTAATGAATCTAATTGAATAGAATTAACATTAAACATGCATAAATGATCAATATTAAAATGCATAAGATCATTAAGATCAATATCATATAAATAAGCCAAACCAGTGTTCATATCATTGACCATAAAAAAATAGAGTTTTCATCGTCAAATAGACTAGACATTATTACATCAGATTCTTCATAAAAAAATCACTAAAACTATTATTAATAATGCTAGCTAAATCCTATAGTGGTTCTTTATTAGGTGGTAGACAAAGCAGCTCTTCAATGTCCTTAGTCCCCATCTTCTTTGTAACTTTTTTCATCTCTTTTTCTTTTCTATCTTGCACCAGACTCTCAACTATCTATTTCTTAAGGATCTCAAACCCAAGAATATTCACACCAGCTACTTAGACAAGCTCATTTTCACCTAGGTAGAACTTTTTTTTTCTTTGTTTGAAAAAGTTGTCCTTTAGTGATCCACATTCTTTAAGAGGTTATTCCTATTGAAAAACCTTGTTCTAGCTCTTTTATTGCTAAATCCAACTTATGTATAGCCTAATCCTCTTGTATCATCTTGGCTTTTGAAATATGAGAGTTATAAACTTCCCTACTTATTCTTTCCCAGTCCTTGTCCGGGCTGATAATTAATCTTATTAATCATGCTTATAACCCTTAGATCCATCTCAATTCCATTAGAGATCATGGCTATTTGGAAATCAAGAGGGGCAACTACCTACTTCTGACTATCTATAACTGCAAACACAGTTTTGCTCATACTAGCATCTAAAGTCACAACTTCTCCATCAAGTAGGAATTTCACCTTTTAATGCACAGTTGAAGGCATTCCTCGTAAAATATGATACTAAATCCTACCTAAAAGTAAGGCATAGGTGATAGGGATGTCTAACATAGTAAATTTCATAATTACTTCTATAGGCCTGGTCTTTATAGAAGCTATAAATGTTCTCTCTACATTCCTTGTGCTATCATCATAAGCTCTTATTACAAGGTATAATTTTGCTAAATCCTCCATATTTACTCCTATATTAGGTAGGATTTGAAGTGGGCAAACATTAATTGTAGACCGATCATCCACCATCATATAATTAGTCTTTTCCCCTCTCATTTTAGTTGGAATGAACAAAGCTCTATTATGATTCCTTACTTCCATAGGTAAATCCTCATTAGAGAAAGTAAAAACACCATGATTTTTCTTCGTAACCTTGGCCACCAATGCCTCAGGGATTGTAGTAGTTTCAATGTTCATTTTAGCTAGAGCCTTAACTAGAGCCTTTATATGGCTACTTGAATGCATCAAGAGCTCCTAAATGCTCACATTTGCTTTTGCCTTCTTAAGTTGTTCAAGAATCAAGTCATCACCATATTCATTTGGATCTTGTCCTTTAGTAACTTCTTCTCTCTCTATAGTTTTCTTTATCGGTTTATAACCCTTACAACTTCTAGTAATATAATTGACTTCTAGATTATCAACCCATACATTATAGCCTTTAGTGCATTCTTTATTAGAATTGTACCATATGTCAATAAACCCAATAGTTCGATCCTTCTTTCCATACCTCAACCATGCATCTTTTTCGTTACTGAAAGACTTACATCATCAAAATCTTCACCCCATCCTCCAGGTGTAATTGACTTAATGGGAATATCATAGAAAGATGGTTTAGAATAAAACACCTTATAGTCAAATCTACCCGAAGGTTTACCTAACAGATCCTTAATAGAATCTTTAATGTCCTTAACATATTTGGGGGCATCAGGAGATTTTCTATTGGTTTGAAGGTTAAAATCCATAAAGGAGTTTAACACTTCTTCTTCGTTAACTCTTGAATTGATCATCATGGTTACTGGGGGCGACATGTTTTGGTAATTTAGGAAAGGGTTTTTTTTTTTATGTTTAGGTTTGGGTTTGGATTTGATTTCTCAGGTCTATGATTTTTTTAGAGTCTATGAGGTTTTGAATTTCATGTTTAAAGTGCATGCAAGAGTTAGTAGAATGGCTAGTAAATTAGTGAAATTTGCAATAACTATTTGGGTCAAAGCTAGGGAGATTTAGATTTAGTGGTTTAGAGAAGGTTAAAGGTCTAAGCATGCCTTTTTGGAACATTTGAGAATCTCCTAGATTGTTGAATAGCATGGACTCCCATAGCCCGAGTAGCGTTTCCTTATTTTGTGCCCCTAGTTATATAGTTTCTTGCTTTAGTGCTTTTAGCAATCTTATTTTTCTCACTTTCAATCTCCTCAGCTTACAACCCATCGCCATAAAGGTTTACAAATGTTTTAGGATTATTCATTGAAACCTCTCAAGAAAATTAGGTGACACATTTCAAACAATCATCCTAACATGATCCTTTTCAGTTAGCTTATTTTTCATTAATCCTACCTTATTTATGAACCTAGTCAGAAAGTCCAAAAATGATTCATTAGGCTTCTGCTTGGTAATTCTAAATCCCTAATAGACACTTCAAGTTTGGTATTGTGGTCATATTATTTTAGAAAAGCAGTACATAATTCTCTATAGTCAGCTCGGATAGACTTCTTTAACTTATGATACCAATTAATAGCCATACCCTCTAAGGATAGTATAAATAACTTGGTAATTATAGACAAAGGAGCCTTAATGGTGCTTATAATAGTTGTATATTAACTAAGGTGGATCCCTGGGTCTCCAATACCATCAAACTTTTATAGCTATGACATCTTGAACTTATCAGGCAGCTTATCTTTCTTAAATTGCATCATATCTCAAAGTCAAATGAATATCTGATGCCCTATCCTCTCATTAATTCTTCCATTTTGGACATCTTTTAAATCAGTGCTTTCATTTACTTAGATTCTAGCTCTTAAACTTGTTTAAGTGATTCCCTTTTTGCCTTTTCAACCATGTAGTTCTCAACATCCTCCAATTTCATTTCTACATCATGTATATTCCTAGCAACATTTAAAGGTTGCCCCCCAACATTGTCATTGTTAGCAGGTGGATTGGCCATAATTGGAGGTGCAACAACAAGTGGTGGTATTAATCCACCCATAGCTTGTCTTAGTTCATCTTGCATCATTGCTCTCATGTTATCCATCAATGCTCCTTTGATGTCCTCTAAGGTCTAGTTTCCTCCCTCTTATTTTTCCATTTCTTCTGCTTGTTTAGCTGGAGCTTGTGCAACTTCTAGGTAGAGTGGATTGATAGGACTCTTTTTTAGTCTGATAAGGATCTCTTTTACAATTGTTTATAGACTTGAATCCATTCTCACTAGTCTACAACCTTTTCATCTCCAAACATAGGAAAACCCAGATGAATCTATAATGGCTAAAAAATAAAGTGTTAGTATGATACATTAAATGCATGTGTGCATGTGTGTATGATGTACGTGCTATAAAATAATTAAATAAGTAATAATCAAGTGTATAATATCCTTCCAACCTTATTCCTCCCACACACGTATTCAATGGTGAGTCTCTTTCCTAGGATTTTTGGTTTTGGCCTTAAGATCAATAAGGAATATTAAGAACCAACACCCATGTCATGTCTTTCAAAGTTGTAAAAACATAGAAACAACATGTTTAGGTATAAAAGTATAGCCTAATATTTGTAAGTCTTAATGGGCTTCTAAAGGATGGGCTTTCCTCATGGCAATAAATACAAGCAATTTGGGTAATCCTAAGAGAAGTTACTAAACCACTACATGAGTTTAGTCTAATGAAAAAGGTCAATGTTCCTTTAGCAAGATGTCCTTTTTTAAGACTTGAATTATAGGCCAAGGTTAGAGGGGCTCGACATCCTTTGCGAACTCAAGAGAAGACTACCCCCTTTTAAGACTTGGGTCACAGACTCTAGTCAGCTGAGCCTGGTATTCTCTTTTGAATTGAGTTAAGGCTAAGAGTGATGGTTAGCCAATCTACAATCCCAAGAAGCTACTGGAATCAAGGGATCATAAACCAATGCCATTAGCTAGTAAGGACATGCAAGAATAAAATAATAATTAATAAAATAATTCTAAAGAAAATAAGTATAATCAATATCTCTTGTCCCTAGTGTAGTCACCACTGTAGATGGTGGGGTTTAGCGCACGTCCAAAATTTTAGCAACTATGACATTGTTTGAGCTCAAGGCTTTAGAGAACACACTATTGTATCATAAAGACATAACATGGAGATGAGGAGTTTCCACCTAGGGTAATAACTGGGATAAATTAAAAGCGGTGTGTTAGGCAATTTCTATAAGTGCACGATTTGCAACAAAGTAGTAAAGTTTGAGTATCGAGTATCGTTCCCATAAGGAGAATGATACCAATTACTAGTCGTAATTTTATCTCCACAAGCTAACAAAATCGATTTAATTGAAATAGAAAAATATATTAACTAACAAAGATAAATGCTAAATCTATAATAAAAGTTCAATAATCAAAAGATAGAGTTTGGATTCGCTTCACTAGACACTTACTTGAATTACAGGATTTAATCTTAATTCAACTTGTTAATACAGTTAAGGGTAAATTACTCAAATTACTTAAAGTCTCTATCAAGATCATTCAAGCATGTTAAAACTAATTCCTACCTATTTTCATGGTCAAGTAAGTTAATTAAGACTCATTAAGTTCCTTAGCAATTTAATACTCCCCGAAGAATTCATCTACTTTTGTGATAAAGGTTCCTAAGTTTCATAGGCCTATGAGCTAATAGATCATGCAACTTTCATTGTCTACTAATCTACCCAAAAGCATGCATTTAATCAAGCTTAAAATCAAATACAAGAACATATAAAAGCAACCTATAAAATTAACTGAATATTAACTATTTGAATTAAAGCATAAAAATCCAAGCAAGCAGTAGTCTAGCTACATGAATCTAAACCCTGAGTAAATTAGTTGCACATAATGAAAATAATCATAATCAAAGATATTCTAAACATGAGAACAATTATGCTTTAACATGATTGACTTGAAACTCTGCTTCTTCTATGCTCAAAATATCTCTAAATGCTAATTTTGAATGAATCCTCCCTTGAATTGATGAATTGGTCCTTTTATATAGCCATCTCTTACCCCCCAAAACTTCCAATTCTAGAATAATCTCATTCTGTAATCTTCCAATTTTGAAATCTTCTAAATCTGTAATCCTGAATGAAAGAGAGATTTTTTATGACTGCACACCCTAGCACATGGCCATGCACACGGGTGTTCATTAGGGCATTTATGTTAATTTTATGTGCACACCCTAGCTCATGGCCATGCACGTGGGTGTGCACTAGGGTGTGTACATTAAGTTTTTGTGCACACCCTAGTGCATGGCCATGCACACAGGTGTGTACTATTCCAAATTAGTGCATGACTTGATACATGGCCGTGTGGTGGGGTGTGCATAGCTTCTTCATCGAGCTTGGCTTTAATCATGTTAGTGCACACCTTCTTGCTTAGTCATATGGTGAAGTGTGCATGATTCTTAATGAGCACACAGTCATGTGCTAGTATATGTATGTAGACTTTCCAAACACGGTCATGCACTATAGTTCACAAAACTACAATAAATAATTTAATTAGATACTATAATGCACTTAATTATTAAGCAAACATGCAAATGTATTGTTTAAAATGAAAATTAAATAATATTATGCTAAATGCATGTAAAATTAATAATATTTAAATAAACTTATAAAAATATATTATAAAACTAATAAAAATGCTCCTAAAATTATATGTATAAATGACACATAACAAATTTCCCCACACTAAACTTTGCTTGTCCTCAAGTGAAATGCATAAGAACACTCATCAATGCAACGAACTTAGCACATTGATAGACTTCTAAATGTCCATCTGCCACAATCTTAGTTTAATACAAAGCTTCTAAATTAAAATCAAACTAATAATTAAAAGTTAAAGACAAAAGTTTTACCAAGTGAGGAGCAAAGTTAGCTATTGAATTGCTGAAAACATGCAAATTGGTAATCAAGAAAAATGAAAGAAAATGATACTATTTTTTGTAACCTTAAGCCACCCTTTGATTCCATCACATAATAGATAACAATTTTTATTTTATTTTATTAGAGAGTGCGTTTTATGCTTCATCTCACTTTAATCTCTCTATTCTTCTTATTTTCAGTAATCCCTCGCCATTCTAGTATTACTAAGCATGGACACTATCAAATGAGTCCTTTTGATACTCATAATCATACTTAGATTAAAGCATTGGAGTAGATTTCAGAGCATAAAAATATAAAATTTATAGTCTACTCTAAAGATAGTTTTTTTAATAACTATTATAAGGTTATGTGCCAGTGTCAAGGTTTGAGCAAAAGATAACATCTAAGTATCACTTACAAACAGTTTTTTGAACTATCAATTTTCAAATTTAGTTATTCAAAAGTAAGTAAGCATTAGGTTCATTAGAATTTCAAGAGTCTTTAATCTTACATTATTAACCTAACTTTAAAATTTACAAATCAAGCATTAACAAAAGATTATGAAATATGTAAATTGAAATCACATTCGATGCACTCTGCTCATCATAATGATAAATTGTAAAAATTTAGTGTGAGAGTGTATGCAATCATGCAACATATAATATATGATATGATACAGAGATGAAATCAAATGCAGAAAATATGCACTATAATATATATTCTCTCCGAGTGTATACAATCATGGAACATGTAATATATGATATGATACAGAGATGAAATCAAATGTAGATAATGTGTACTACAATATATTTTCTCTCCCCCACATTTAAACAAGTTAGTGTCTGTAACGACTAATGAAGAAAAAGAAATAAATGAGAGGTGGAAAGAATGACTTCCTAAAATAAGAGAAGGGTAGACAATGGCCAGTTGCATGGTCGTGCACATCCACCTCTGTAGTTTTGCAAAATTAAGCTATAAGAAAAAATAATAAATAAATAAATAAAAATAAAATATTAAAGCAATTTAAAGTTGAATGGGTTGCGTCCCATTAAGTGCTTGTTTATAGTCATTAGCTCAACTAAGTTCCCCTTTGATCATTCGGGAGGATTGATTAAAGAATAATCCTTGCCCATTTAAGCTCACTTATTTAGTATTATAAAAGAAGGTGAAAAAGTCTTAAAATTCATATCCTTCACAACACTTTTAATTTGCCACTCTTTAGCATCCTTCTTTAAAGGCCCCTTTTTCTTTTTAACTTTTTTTTATTGCTTTCACCTCCTTGGATTCATGAATAAGGCAGGTTTTAAGTGGCTCCTTAGGAACTTATGGAAGAACATCTTTACTATAAACCTTAACTGCATGCACCTAAAAATAAGAAGTCATTAATGGGGATTGTTATGCCATTTTGAACACATCAAACTCAACCTTCTCTTCCCCAACTTCAATTGTTATTTTTACTCTTTTGACATCAATGATAGCTGCAGCTATAACCAAGAAAGGATGTCCTAGGAATAATAGGAATATAAGAGTCTTCTTCCATTTTGGCAATTACAAAATCATAAGGGACGTAAAATTGTCCCACTTTTACTGGAATGTCCTCTAATATGCCCACGGGATATATAAAAGATCTACCTGCAAGCTGTAATGAAATATTGATAGGCTTAAGATCTCCTATGTTGAATTTCCTGCATAAAGATAGAGGCATTAAACTCACACTAGCTCATAAATCACAAAGAGCTTTACTAATAGCTAATTTTTGAATAACATAAGGTATAGAGATACTCCCTAGATCTTTAAGTTTTAGAGGGACCTTATTTCTGATCACAGCATTGCATTCTTTATTCATTGGTATAGTCTCATAATCCTTCCACTTCCTCTTATTAGTGATGATCTCTTTAAGGCATTTGGCATATTTTGGCATTTGGGTGACTACCTCTAAGAAGGGAATGGTGATATCTAACTATTTAAACACCTTTAAAACCTTTTGAAATTGCTTATTAAGTGCTCCATTACCCATCCTTTTAGGGAAAGGTAAACAAGGTGTCTTTGATGTCTTAGGCTTTTGATCCAATTTATTACTCTTTGGCTTCTCTCTTTCTTTTATTAATTGATCTAGCTTAGCCTTTGATTCTTTAATCTTGTGCTCAACTTCAAGAAATTGCTTCCCACTTCGTAAAGTTATTGCATTCACATGCTCTCTTGGGTTCTCAGGTTGACTAGGAAATTTTCCCATTTGTCAAAAATTGGAAGAGCTTTCTTATGATACTATTTGATGTTCTAGCATCTTGTTATGTGTGGCTAATTGTTCCAACCTTGCATCTATCTGCTTGAAATTCTCTTCATGCTTGTTAAAACCTTCTTAAAGTGTTTGGTTTATCTTGCTTTGTGATTGGATGAAGTTTTCCATCATCATCTTAAGATTGGACTTGGGTTCAGGTTGAGGGTAAGTGTTCTTTTGCTAAAAACCTGGTGGTGCTTTATACCCTTGATTTGCATTTGAGTTTGAATTCCTTTCTTGATTTGACCATGAGAAATTTGGGTGGTTTTTCCATCAAAGATTGTAGGTATTGGAGTATGGATTCCCTTGAGGTATGTCATTAAAGTCATTTAAAACATTTAATTACTCAATGGAATAATCTTGAGAGAAAATGTTACCTTGTTGACATGCTGTGTTGGAATGTCCACCTCTATATACTTCATAATATAGCACCTGTGATGGATAACCTACGAAGTGGAGCTTTTATAACTACTTTGTGAAGGAGTCCTATTTAGCATTTACCATGCTTAAGCTGTTAACCTTATACACTCTTGCTACTTTTCTAGGTTGATTTCTCTCTCCATGCCACTGATAATTGTTCGATGCCATCTTTTCCAAATGTGCAAATGCATTATCTAGTGTTTTACTCATGAAAGAGCCTTGTGTAGCAGTATCTATAGTGATTTGTAAAGAATCATATAAGTCTTGGTAGAATGTTTGCATAAGGAGCCAATTCAGAATGCCATGATGAGGGTAATGTCTTTGTAGGTCTTTAAATCTCTCCCAAGCTTCATAGAGAGATTCTCCAAGCTGTTGCCTGAACCTTATGAGGTCTTGGCGATATTTGGTAGTCTTTCCAGGTGAATAATACTTTGTAAGAAAGGCCTTAGAAAGTGTATCCCATGAGGTGATAGAATTTGGTGCCAATGAACCCAACCACAATTTCGCCTTGTCCATTAATGAGAAGGGAAACAACCTGAGGCGAATAACATTTGTGCTCACTCCATTGATCTTGAAAGTGTCATAAATGTCAAGGAAAGAAGCTAGATGAGCATTAGGATCTTCTGATGGTAGTTCACGGAACTGATATTGTGAAACCATTTGGATGTATGCAGGTTTGATTTCAAAGGTGTTGGCTTTGATAGTTAGCTTTATAATGCAGTTTTGGCTTCCTATAAGACTTGGAACTCCATATTCTTTTAAAGCTCTTACTTCTTGGTTAGCCATTCTTTTGCCTTTTTCTCATTTCTCCTTCTGATTCTTTTTACAAGCCTTTTCGATTTATGGATTTATTTTCTCTAGTTCAAGACACTTTGATCTTGTTTGCATAAATAAGAATTAAATACCTAAAAGAAAAAGTAAGAAAATTAAATTAAATAAAATAAATATTAGTCTAGTGGAAATAAAAAGTGCGTTAATATTGGTATTGTCGATCTCCCTAGCAGCGGTGCCAAAAACTTGTTAGGCAATTTCTGCAAGTGCATAGTTCACAACAAGTAGTAAAGTTCAAATATTGAGTATCATTCCCACGAGGAGATTAATACCAAGTGCTAGCCATAATTTTATCTCCATAAACTAACAAAATAAATTTAATTCAAATAGTATTAACTAATAAAGATAAATGCTCAATCTATAATAAAAATTCAAAAATCAAAAGATAGAGTCTGGATTCACTTCACTAGACACTTACTTGAATTACAAGGTTTAATCTTAATTTAATTTATTAATACAGTCAAGGGTAAATTACTCAAATTACTTAAAGTCTCTTTCAAGATCATTCAAGTATGTCAAAACTAATTATCACCTATTTTCATGATCAAGTAAGTTAATTAATTAAGACTCATTAAGTTCCTTAGCAATTTAATACTCCATGAAGGATTCGTCTACTTTTGCGATCGAGGTTCCTAAGTTTCATAGGCTTATGAGCAAATAGATCATGCAACTTTCACTGTCTACTAATCTACCCAAAAGCATGCATTTAATCAGGCCTAAAATCAAATACAAGAACATATAAAAGCAACCTATAAAATTGACTAAATATTAACTATTTGAATTAAAACATAAAAATCCAAATAAGCAGTAGTTTAGCTACATGAATCCAAACCATGAGTAAATTAATTGCACATGATGGAAATAATCATAATCAAAGATATTCTAAACATGAGAACAATTATGCTTTAACGTGATTGACTTGAAACTTTGCTTCTTCTTTACTCAAAATATCTTTGAATGCTAATTTTGAATGAATCCTCCCCTAAATTGGTCCTTTTATATAGTTATATCTTGCCCCCTAGAACTTCCAATTCTAAAATATTATCATTCTATAATCTTCAAATTTTGAAATCTTCTAAATCTGTAATCCTAAATGAAAGAAGAAGATTTTTCATGAGTGCACACCCTAGCGCATGACCATGCACAAGGGTATTCTTGAAGGCGTGTATGTTAATTTTTTAAGCATACCCTAGTGCATGGCCATACACACAGGTGTGCACTAGGGTGTGTACATTAATTTTGTGTGCACACACCTTAGAGCATGGCCATGCACACAGGTGTGTACTATTCTAAAATTTTGCATGACTTGATACATGGCTGTGTGGTGGGGAGTGCATAGCTTCTTCATCGGGCTTAGCTTTAATCATGTAAGTGCACACATTCTTGCACAGTCGTGTGGTGAAGGGTTCATGATTTTTTATGAGCACGCAGTCATGTGCTAGCCTATGTACACAGACTTTCCAGACACGGTCATGCACTACAATTCACAAAACTACAACAAATAATTTAATTAGATACTATAATGTACTTAATTATTAAACAAACATACAAATGTATTCTTTAAAATGCAAATTAAATAATATTATGCTAAATGCAAGAAAAATTAATAACAATTAAATAAACTTATAAAAATATATTATAAAACTAATAAAAATGCTCCGAAAATTATATGTATAAATGCCACATAACACAGTGGTACTCGATTCTCTAAAATAAAACTAGCACCACAACCAAGATATTTTGGATATGGAATACTAACTTCTTTTAGTCTCACATTCATTTAGAATTACTTTATGAATTACTATCTTATTCTCCATTTACATGCAATTTCATACAAACCTTTATTTAAACAATTAACTCTAGGCAAACTAATCATGAAAAACATGTAAACAATGCATTCATTTAAGTTCATAATCCCTAAGTTAGTCTAATCTATATTGATTTTAATTAAATGGGTTAAATCTACATGTTTTAATTAACAAGTGATCCTTAAGACTAATGGGCCTAATTCCTATTCAATTTTAATTAATGATCTTAAGTCTACTTATTTCAATTCTAAAATGAGCCTAATTCTAAATTATGGAAAAGGCTTTAATTTAATGGGCTAAGTCTAAATTAATTAAACTAAATTAAAGCGGACCTATATCTAATTAAGTAAATGGGCCTAAGTTATCTTTAACCTAATTTCTAATTAATTATGGGCCTAAAATGTATTTTAATTAATTAAAATCTAGACCTAATTAATTAATAACCTATTAAATGAAATGGGCTAATTAAAAGATGGGCCAAAAAAGAACTACTTAAACCTAAAATTTATTAAATTATAAACGAAAACAAAAACAAAACAACTAAAAAAGAAAGGATTAAAATAAATTCCTAACCTAAATTAATTAGGTTACAAATAAGCTAAAAATTCTAATAAAAAAGAAAACGGATTCAATAAATAAAAAATAAGTAAAGTGGCCCTAATACTTAATTAACAAATAAATAAAATATTAACAAACAACCTTAATTCTATTCACTTAAATCTAATTCAATTTTAATTAAAAACCCTAATTATGTCTTAGCCATTGATTTTGATTAATTACCCAATTGAAACCCTAATTTTACTAACTAATTAATAAAAATAAAACACACAACACACGCAACATTTCATTATCCCACATTGGAGCTATTACAATAATCTACTAAAATTAAATTAGAATAATAATACAACCCACAAAACAAAATAAACACAAAAACAACACAAAATAAATAAATAGATAAATTAATAAATAAGGAATCTAAAATAACTATGTAGAATTTTACAGGGTTTTAATCCATGACATTCTATGGATCTTCATAGGTTTTGTTCTCTAAAGTGAATTCCTCATGTAACTCCATCTATAATCACAAACAAAAACACAGAAAACAAAATAAACAATTATTAGTAATTGAACAAAACAAAAATACAAATACAAATTAAATAATAATTAAATGAAACCAAAATAATCAAACAAAATAAATAGAAGAGGGTAGAAGAATAGATGATTTGATGGATGCAATATTGATTTGCTCCTTAGAGTGATATAAATCACCATTATTTTTAGAATAGATCTTTAATGCTTGATTTTCTCTTCTTAAAAGGTCTACTATTTCTTCTTAAAAAGAATAGTACGCCAAAAAGATCACTACACCAATTTTTTTTTTTTTGTGGATCTTCTCTGCTTCTTAAAAGCTCCTTTTTTAGAGTTTAAAGTCGTGTCCCCCTCCAAAAAAAAAAAAAGAAAGAAAAGAAGAAGCCACCCCCACAGGAGAATTGAGTTGAGTTTATATATAAAACCTTAGCTAAAGGTCACGTATCTTACTGTGACTTCTCCCATTCACAGAGATAAAATTTTGGTTTAATAAAGACTTTTAATGTTATAACTTGATATTTTTATAAATTATTAAATTAATTTTGAGATATGCAGTGTTAATAAAATATTTTAAATTTTTATATATTATGATTATTTTGTGTAATTTAATTAAATTTTAGTGTTGATATTTATTTATTTTTATTATGGTATTAATATTAAATCGAGAGTTAAAAGTTTAATTTATTGTTATATATTATTTAATAATATTATTATTGTTATTATTTATGAATAGTATTAATTTATTTTATTTTACATATTTTAATATGTAGTGGTGATTTAATTTGAAATTAATTCTTTAATTTAAAAATATTATTATTATTATTATTATTATTATTATTATTATTATTATTATTATTATTATTATTATTATTATTATTATTATTTTACATACACACACATATATATATATATTGTTTTGTCTTTTCCTATATATTAAAAAAAACCCAAAAATTTTTCCCTCCTCTCTCTCTTCCCTTTCCCTCTCCCATTCCTTCTCTTTCCCTTCTCCTTCTTTCTTTTTGTAATTTGCATAACTCACAACGCCATCGCTAGGCATTGACCAAACCACCATTAGCCACCATTCTACCACCATCACCTCACAAACATCACCTCCCCTCTTTCCTTCTCTATCTGTAATCGTCAGCAAACTTTAATCCCTCTGTTTCCATCAACACAGCAGCATCTAGCAGCATCACCGACGATGATTTTTGGTGGAGAGAGCTTGTAGTTTTGGGCTTGTTCGACTCTTCTCAATCCAAGCAAGCTGAATCTTTGATTGTTTCAAGCTTAGGACATCCGAGAATTATTTTATACTCAAGTTTTAGTTTAGGTCAATTTAGGTTTTGATTTTTTAAGCCTGAAATAGTTCATTCATGCTTAATTCCTTTGGAAATGTGGCTGTGTGCATTAAGAGCTACCTAAATATATTTTTCTTTGATTTTTCTGAAATATTTGAAGTTTTTTTATTTTTGTTTTTTGATGAGTCACTATTCCGGTGACCCACACTAAAAAATTTTAATATTTTAGAAAATTGTTTGAATTATTTAGATTATGGTTTGTGAAGGAACATTAGTGAAATTAATTTTAGATTATTAGTTATGAATTTATTTAGTTTATGTATAAGATTGTATTTTTGAAAAATAAGGTAAATTTTATTTATTATATGATTTTTATTGAAAATAATGCTAATTAGTATATTTAATATAAATATTAAACTTTAGAAATGAGAAAATACATTTTTATGAATTTATAGTAATTTTGGTTAATTTTTGGAAAATATTTAATATTATGGTAATTTTTGGGAAAATTAGTAAATTTTGTATTTTAATTGAAATTATTGTTAATTAGTGTGTTTTGGATAATTTTTGAATAATAAATAGTATTAAAATAATTTTTATGAATTATTTACTATTTTTAGCTAATTAATAATAATTTTTAAAATTTTAATTAAATAATAGCTTATTTATTATTTTTTGATTAAAATGAATTTTTAGCTATTTTTATTATATAATTGAGCAATTTAAATAATTAATTTTACTTTATGCTATTTAATTTTGAATATTTGAAAAATGGAATTTTTACTAATATTACTTAACTCTATTTGAGATTTTATTAAATTAATTTGAAAATAAATTTTCTTTAATGTTTTAATTATTTGAATAAATTTTATTGTGGTAATTTTATTGATTTTTATGGATTTTAGTGATTTTTAATATTTATTTTTAAACTATTAATTTTTGTGTATTTTGGTTCTCGATTGAGCAATTTGTGTAGTCCATGGGCTCAAACTGAGAAGTTGTGCTATTGTAAATATTGAAGTGTATTTACGTGTAGGATTAGCTCTACTTTTAGTATAGAGACATCCATTTTACAGAGAAGACTCTGCCGAATTTTTGGTAGAATTCTCGTAAAATGTGATATCGGGTTGATCTTGGGTTTTTAATTTCTGGTCGAGTTGTGTCCTAAATTGAATCATTCTTTAGAATTTCTAGAAGTATAAAATTATGATTTCAATTCTAATAATAATAGTTATTTATTTCTTATAGTTGCGGCAAAATTGAGGCCTGTTGGACTAGGCCAATCTATCTCTTTCAGAGGAGTGTACAATTGTGAGTTATTATCATATATATGCACTGCATGTAGAATACATATTTGTGAGCATCCATATTTTAATAATGTAAATATAAGTATGATTTATTTTATTAAATAATTATATCTATGTTTTGTTATATGTTTGGTATATTGTCTTGAAATTGGATGCTTCAATGTTTAAATTATGTATTTCATTATTTTTAATAATTATAAGAAATATTTGAAGGATAGTAGTATAACATGCTACCTAGTGAGCTACACTAGGATTGTATGCGCACCAGTGCGTTAGATTTTAGGGTTGATATTATGAAATTATTTGATGTGAGATTTAAATAATTGAATTTTATGATTGTGGTGAAAGAATGGTGTGATTATGAGAGTTCAGTTGACCTAGTGTCTTAGGGCCAATGACGCTGACAGTGAGATTGCGAGAGCTCGGTTGACTTAGTGTCTTGGGGCTAGTCTACTATATAAAAATGAAAAAGAGAAATATTTTGGAATTAAGTGAGCTTGTTGGCTAGTAAGGTTCAGTGATCAAAGTTGCTAAATATTTATCCTTCATCCAAAATAAATTTTCTGCACCTATTATTATATAAAAGTGAATTTTTGCATTTGTATGCAATGCATGTATATATATATATTATTATACTGATGCTTGATTGTATATGACTTTGGGTTGCATGTATATATATTATAATAATTTACTTAGTAAGGTCTGACTCCCCTCAATATTTTTTTTCAAGATCTACTACTTAAGACCTTCCTTATAGTACTCTTCGCTAGACTCTTTCCTTTGTAATTAAATTATGTAAATACCGAATTATCATCTTCTTGTATTTTAGTAATCACTGCAGTACTAGTGTATTATAGTAGTAGCGTGTTGTTATAATTAGAGATTTTGTATTCGAATATTGTACGAAGATATTTTAATTATGTTATAATAGAAAGGTTTATTTTTATATTAATTAAAATTTTAATTCTAATATATTTTTGTATTATATTTGCAAGTGTTTTTATTTTAAGGCTTGCTATAGGTTCCAAATTCAAAAGATTTCCCATTCCCTTGCACTGATCATGACTCCTTGGATTGGGTCATAACAAAAGTTGGAATCAGAGCCTAGGTTTTTAGTGTTGTGGACCTAGGTTATTATAGTCGTGTTTTCTTTAAAACTACTATAGTAAATTAGGTTTAATTATGTCTTTGTTAAGTTTTTTCATGTAATCGTTAAGATGTCTGTTTGTTGTCTATTTTATCTGAATTTCATTGGTTTTTATCTTTTTAGAATGAGGAGGTGAGCGTATGTCAGTCCATCAATCATTGAGGCCGAGGATGATGAGTCCTTTTAGGATGAGGTTCTACCCCTAGAGTCGCCAGTCAGGCATAGAGGTAGAGGTAGACCTTGAGGAGTGGCAGGTCACTATAGGCAGAGAGAGCTACAGGATGAGAAATATGTAGAGCAGGAGTTTGAGGAAGTTGCTATACCTCCAGCTGCATTTGCATCAGCAAGGTATATCCGACCTTGAGGCAGCATTGTTTTACGCTAGAGTCAGTAGGATATCATTCAATAGGACTATATACCCTCTAGACTTTCTACATGCAATTGAGATAAGGACTTGGACTACTCACACTGAGTATCAAAGGATCATGATAGTTGAGTTGTCTGTTAAGGGGCCAACCTTGGACTGGTTCGTTCAGGTCATCCAGCTGCACATGACGACACTCACTTGGGCTCAGTTTTAAAAGAGATTCATGAGGCATTTCTATCCAGAGCCTATGCAGATGAGTTACAGACTTCGATTGAAGGGTATTACTAAAGGTGATAGATCAATAGAGGAGTACACCAAAGAGTTCCTCAGATTAGGTCGATATGTAGAGGACTTAATGAGAGATCAATAATTCATAGTCACCATGTATGTCACCAGACTAGGTTCTGCATTTGCTGGGATGCCTACTGTAGGCCTCACTCTTGAGTCTATGATAGAGTTGGCCAAAGAAATAGAGCTCAAATTGATCAGGTAGGGAGTTATACCTTATTATATTAATTGGCAGGTGTCCAGGTAGGAGGATCACATAGCACTTAGTACACCACATTTTAGATTGGCTCTAGCAGTCGACAGAGAGGATCCTATCAGTAGAGCCAGAGACCTCAGTAGAGAGTCCACAAGAGTAGCAAACATGGTTATGGTGGACCATACAAACCTATTAGATTCAGTTCTTGGTAAGAGTTTGGGTTATGGTAGCATGGGATTAATAGCCAATGCTTATTAGATGTGTGGGAGAGTCCATTATGGGCCGTGCTATATAACTTTTGGAGCTTGTTTTAAATGTAGACAAATGGGGCATTTTTCCAGAGCGTGTCCATATTCTGACTACCAGTAGCAGTCCATTGCTAGTTCAGCTCTAACTCCTTATTAGTTGCCTCCAGCTCAGTATCTGAGTACATCGCAGCTTGTTGCCTAGTTGGGGTGTGGTAGAGGTAATAGAGGAGGTGCTAGGGGATTTGGTCAGGCTTCCACCAACCAGTAGGGAGGCTGAGGTCAAGCCAGAGTTTTCACCCTCACTCAACAAGATGTTGAGGCATCTAATGCCATTGTTGTAGGTATACTTCCAGTATGTTACTTAAAGGCTAGAGTTTTGATTAATCCAGGTGCTACACATTCTTTCATGTCCCCTATTTTTTCTTCGAAGTTGTGTTGGCAAGCTTTTAGTATGGCATTTCCTTTATTTATTGCCACTGCTCTAAGTGATTCATTAGACATTGATATGGTTCTATCTAGATGTCTGGTGTTAGTGGGAGATAGAGAATTATTAGTGGAATTGGTATTATTAGATGTGATGGAGTTCAATGTGATCCTTAGTATGGATTGGTTATCTCAACACTATGCCATTGTAGATTGTCAAAGTAAAGAGGTGATTTTTAAAATTTTGGATGAAGAAGAGTTTAAGTTTATGGGTGATAAGAGTTCTGCACCTCATAATCTTATTTTCGTTATCACAGCTAGGAAGATGCTGAGGAAAGGTTGTTAGGGATACTCGGCTCTAGTCAAGGATACTTCAATAAAGAACCTGTCTCTCATACATGTTCTAGTAGCTTTTGAGTTTCCTGACATTTTTCCTGAGGAGTTGCCAGGTTTACCACCTAACAGAGAGATCAAATTATGTATAGATGTGGTGCTAGGCACAACTCTTATTTTGATGTTGCCTTACATAATGACTCTTGTAGAGTTAAAGGAATTAAAGGAGCAGTTGCAAGATTTGATGGACAAGGGTTTCATTTGCCTAATGTTTCTCTTTACAGTGCACCAGTCCTATTTATGAAGAGAAGGATGGTACACTAAGGCTATGCATTGATTATAGAGAGCTGAATAAGGTGACAATGAAGAATAAGTATCCTCTTCCAAGGATAGATGATTTATTTGATCAACTTCTGGGTGCACAGTTCTTTTCCAAGATTGACTTGAGGTTGGGTTCTTATCAGTTACAGATCAGTGAAGCTGATGTTCTTAAAGTGACATTCCACACTCGATATGGTCATTATGAGTTTTTGGTGATGTCCTTTGGGTTAACTAATGCACCAGCTACTTTTATGGATCTAGTGAACATGGTATTCAGACCATTTATGGATCAGTTTATGGTAGTCTTCATTGATGATATACTAGTGTATTCGAAGAGCATGGAAGAGCATGTATATAACTTAAGGATAGTACTATAGACACTAAGAGAACATCGGCTTTATGCTAAATTCTCAAAGTGTGATTTCTGGTTAGAGAGTGTTGCATTCCTGAGACACATAGTATCTAAAGATGGTATTCAAGTTGATCCACAGAAGATTGAAGCAGTGTCTGAATGGCCTAGACTGACATCAATCATAGAGATTCAAAGTTTCCTAGGTTTGGCCAGGTATTATAGAAGATTTGTGCAAGAATTCTCGAGAATTGTAGATCTTATAACTCACCTAACTCAGAAGAATGTGAAGTTTGTGTGGTCAAATGCTTATGACCACAGCTCTAGTTCTGATATGACCTTATCGAATGGGGAAGATAAATTTATTATGTATTATGATGCCTCCAAAGTTGGCCTAGATTGTGTGTTGATGTGAAATGGTAGGGTGATAACTTATGCTTCAAGGTAATTAAAGAAGCATGAACATAATTATCCTACTCATGACCTAGAGATGGTTGTAGTGATCTTTGCTCTTAAGATTTGGAGACATTATTTGTATGGGGTGACTTGTGAGATTTTCATAGATCATAAAATTTTGAAGTACATTTTTCAGCAGAGAGATATGAACTTGAGGTAGAGGACATGGTTGAAACTCTTGAAGGATTATGATTGCGATATTCTTTATCATCTAGGCAAGGCTAATGTAGTAGCAGATGCTTTGAGTAGGAAGTCCTTGGGTAGTCTTGTTCACATTAGTGTGGAGAGGAGACCTTTGATCCAAGAGTTGCATGAATTAGTGGATCAAGGTTTGATGATGAAGATTAGCATATCAGGAGGATTGTTAGCTCAGTTCAGAGTTAGATAAGTGTTATGAGATAGGATTAAGGCAGCTCAAGGTCAAGATTCTATTCTAGCAGAGCTTGAGGAGAATGTTTGTGAAGGGAAGTTCACTGATTTTACATTAGATGATGAATGTGCTTTATGGATCAGTGGTAGATTATGTGTTCTTGATATGGATAATTTGAAAGAGGAGATCATTGAAGAATATCATTCCACAACTTATAGTGTACATTAAGGAGTTACTATAATGAACCATAACATTTGAGATTTGTATTGGTAGGATGGATTGAAGAAGGATGTAGTTGATTATGTTTCTAAGTGTTTGACGTGTCAACAGGTGAAAGTTGAGCATTAGAAGCCTTTTGGGAAGCTTCAGCCTCTTTTTATTCCTGAGTGGAAATGGGAGAGAGTTGCTATGGATTTTATGGTAAGGTTACCTTGTTCAAAGGATGGATACGATTCCATCTGGGTGATTGTGGACAAGTTAACCAAATTAGCTTACTTCTTACCAGTTAAAGCTACTTATTATGTAGCTAAGTTGGCTAAGCTGTATGTTAAGCATATATTATATGCCTTTATGGAGTGCCTATTTCCATTGTATCTAATAGAGGTTCAGTGTTTATCTCTCGATTTTGGTAGAAGTTACAAGAAGTAATGGGCACCAGGCTTGATTTCAATACTGCTTTTCACCCTCAAATAGCTGGTCAATATGAGAGGATGATCTAGACACTTGTGGATATATTGAGGATGTGTGTATTGGATCTTAGAGGTAGTTGGGATGATAATTTGACACTGGTAGAGTTTGCTTATAATAATAGCTACCATAGCAGTATTGAAATGGCACCATATGAAGCTCTGCATGGAAGGAAGTGTATATCTCCTTTTTGTTGGAATGAGATTAGAGAGAGCATTAACTGGACTTGAGATTATTCAAGATGTAGCTAAGAAGGTTGCTTTGATCAGGAGAAAATTAGAAACTGCAGCTAGCGGACAAAAGAGTTATGCGGATTCGAAGTGCAAAGATATGGAGTTTCAGATTAAAGACTATGCATTTTTTAATGTGTCTCCAATGAAGGGTATGATGAGGCTTGGCAAGAAAGGGAAATTAGCATCGAGATATATTTGACCATTCAAGATTCTAGACAGAGTTGGAATGGTTGTATATCGGTTGGCTTTACCTCCAAATTTGTCGTAAGCGCATCCAATATTCCATATCTCAATGCTGAGGAAGTATATTTCAAACCCTTCGCTTGTGTTGCAGCCTAAAAGTGTGGAAGTGAACAAAGATTTGACCTATGAGGAAGAGCCAGTCGCGATTCTTGATTATCAAGTTCATCAATTACGTTCCAAGTAGATCCCAATGGTCAAGATGTTATGGAGGAACAATAGCGGTGGAGGAACACACGTGAGAGATTGAGGGTGAGATACGGGTGGCCTACCCTTACCTTTTTCCTCGATGAATTCTTGTTTTCTATTCTTTAATTTGAAAATTCAAGGACAAATTTTTGTAAAGGGGGAAGATTATTATAACCCAATATTTTTATAAATTATTAAATTAATTTTGAGATATGCAGTGCAAATAAATATTTTAAATTTTTATGTATTATAATTATTTTGTGTAATTTAATTAAATTTTAGTGTTGGTGTTTATTTTATTTTATTATGGTATTAATATTAAATCGAGATTTAAAAGTTTAATTTATTGTTATATATTATTTAATAATAATAATAATAATATTATTATTATTATTATTATTATTATTATTATTATTATTATATTTTTTTCTTTTCCTATTTATTAAAAAAAAACCCAAACATTTTTCCTTCCTCTCTCTCTTCCCTTTCCCTCCCTCTTTCTTTCTCTTTCCCTTCTCCTTCTTTCTTTCTGCAATTTGCATATGCTAACATTGCCATTGCCAGCCATCAACCTAGCTACCAACAACCACCATTCTACCACCATCACCTCACCAACATCACCTCCTCCCTTTCCTTCCTTATATGCTGTCGTCAACAAGCTTGAATCCCTATGTTTCTGTCAATGCAGCAGTAACCAGTAACATCACTGGTGATGGTTTCCGTTTAAGAGAGCTTGTAGTTCCAAGCTTGTTCGACTCCTCTCGATTCGAGCAAGCTGAATCTTCGATTGTTTCAAGCTTAGGACATCCGATAATTTTTTTATACTCAAGTTTTAGTTTAGGTCAATTTAGGTTTTGATTTTTTTAAAGCTTGAAATAGTTGATTCATGCTTAATTCCTTTGGAAATGTGTCTGTGTGCATCAAAAGCTACATAAATATATTTTTCTTTGATTTTTCTGAATTATTTGAAGTTTTTGTATTTTTATTTTTTGGTGAGTTACTGTTCCAATGACCCACACTAAAAAATTTTAATATTTTTATAAAATTTTTTGAATTATTTAGATTATGGTTTGTGAAGGAACTTCGGTGAAATTAATTTTAGATTTTTAATTATGAATTTATTTAGTTTATGTATAAAATTGTATTTTTTAAAAATAAGGTAAATTTTATTAATTATATGATTTTTATTGAAAATAATGCTAATTAGTATATTTAATATAAACATTAAGCTTTAGAAATGAGAAAATAGATTTTTATGAATTTATAGTAATTTTGGTTAATTTTTGGAAAATATTTAATATTTTGGTAATTTTTGGAAAAATTAGTAAATATTTTATTTTAATTGAAATTATTATTAATTAGTGTGTTTTGGATAATTTTTGAATAATAAATAGTACTAAAATAATTTTTATGAATTATTTACTATTTTTAGCTAATTAATAATAATTTTTGAAATTTTACTTCAATAATAGCTTATTTATTATTTTTATGATTAAAATAAATTTTTAGCTATTTTTGTTATATAATTGAGTAATTTAAATAATTAATTGTACCTTATGCTATTTAATTTTGAATATTTAAAAAATGGAATTTTTACTAATATTACTTAACTCTATTTGAGATTTTATTAAATTAATTTGAAAATAAATTATCTTTAATGTTTTTATTATTTGAATAAATTGTATTGTGGTAATTTTATTGATTTTTATGAATTTTAGTGATTTTTAATATTTATTATTAAATTATTAATTTTTGTATATTTTGGTTCTCGGTTGGGCAATTTGTGTAGTTCGGGGGTCCAACCTAAGAAGTTGTGCTATTGTGAATATTGAAGTGTGTTTGCATGTAGGATTAGCTCTACTTTTAGTAGAGAGACGTCTGTTTTACAGAAGATACTCTGCTGAAGTTTTAGTAGAATTCTTGTAAAATGTGACATCATATCAATTATGAGTTTTTAATTTCTGGTCGAGTTGTGTCCTAAATTGAGTCATTCTTTAGAATTTCTAGAAGTATAAAATTAGGATTTCGATTTTATTATTATTATTATTATTATTATTATTATTATTATTATTTATTTATTTATTTTCTATAGTTGCGCCAAGACCAAGGACTACCAGATTGAGCCAGTTTATCTTTTTTAGAGGAGTGCCCAATTGTGAATTATTATCATATATATGCATTGCATGTAGAATACATATTTGTGAGCATCCATATTTTAACAATGTAAATATAAGTATCATTTATTTAATTAAATGATTATATATATATATATATATTGGTATATGTTTGGTATATTGCCTTAAAATTGGATGCTACCATGTTTAAATTATGTATTTCATTATCTATAAGAAATATTTGAATAAAACAACTAGAACGTGCTACCTAGTGGGTTACATTAGGATTGTGTGCGCACTAGTGCATTAGATTTTAGGGTTGATATAATGAAATTATTTGATTTGAGATTTAAATAATTGAATATTGTGATTGTGGTAAAAGAATGGTGTGATTGTGGAAGTTCAATTGACCTAGTGTCTCGAGGCCAATAACGCCAACAGTGAGATTGCGGGAGCTCAGTTGACTTAGTGTCTCGGGGCTGGTCTACTATCTAAAAATGAAAAAGAGAAATATTTTGGAATTAAGTGAGCTTGTTGGCTAGTGAGGTTCAGTGATCGAGGTTGCGGAATATTTTAGGGTTCTGCCGTGATCCTTCACCCAAAATAAATTTTCTGCACTAATTATTATTTAAAAGTGGATTTTTGCATCTGTATGAAAATGCATACACACACACACACACACACACTACTGATGCTTGATTGTATATGACTTTAGGTTGCATGTATATATATTATGATAATTCACTCAGGGAGGTCTAACTCCCTTCAATATTTTTCGTCAAGATCTACTACTTCAGACCTTCCTCATAGTTCTCTTCACCGAACTCTTTCCTCTGCAACTGAATTATGTAAATACTTAACTATCGTCTTCTTGTATTTTAGTAATCACTGCAGTAGTAGTGTATTATGGTAGTAGCGTGTTATTGCAATTAGAGATCTTGTATCTGAATATTATATAAAGATATTTTCATTATGTTATAATATAAAGATTTATTTTTATATTAATTAAAATTTTAATTCTAGCATATTTTTGTATTATATTTGCACGTGTTTTTATTTTAAGGCTTGCTACATGTTTCGGATTCAAAAGAATTCCCGTTCCCTAGTACTGGTTATAACTCCCTAGTTTGGGTTATGACATTTAATTTCCTAAAAAAAATTTAGATAAATCCTAGAAAAGGGATTTATCACATCCTTTGACCAATTAAAAATTAGAAAATAAATTTTTTATTTACTGAAAAACAAAAAAAAAGCACAAAAATGGAAAATGATTGAAATAGCATAATCCCGATTGAGATTATATAATTCTTATTGGAATTATGTAATTTTGATTGGCATTTCATAATTCCGATCGGTTTAATGTAATTTCGGTCCTTTTTTACTTTTAATTACAGAAAGACCCTTAAAAGAAATAAAATTTTACAAATTAAGTCCTTTAAAAACCAATTAAGTTTTTTTGAAAATGCATTTAGGCTTTTGAGTTTCAAACTTCAAGTGTTGAAAATCTAGTTATAATATTTTCATTATTTGAGTCCTTTATTGTATCCACACTCCATCATCCCGAATTGACTGCTTACAATATCTTTATCTTTTTTATTAGTGAAACCTTGTATTTTCTTTTCAGTTGTTAAAATTCGAGGATGAATTTTTGTAAGGGGGGGAAGTTTGTTATGAACAATATTTTTTATTTATTAATTTAAAAGGGAAATTATTGAGTTTTAATTATTATTTTATTTTAATTAGTGTTGAATAGAATATTTTAATACATTTTGATAATTATTTATCTATGTGTGGGTATAAGTATTTGGGTGAGATTTAATATATTTTATTTTAAAATTATTAAAATATTTTATATGTACCTTTTGTATTTTGTACAATTATTTAAAAAAATTATTCAAAAATGATTTTTTTTCTTTTTCCTTCTCCCTCCCCTTCTTTTTCTTTTCCTTCCTCTTCTCCTTCCTTCTCCCTCCCACCCGACAACCTGACCACTTGCCACTACCACCATGTTAGACTGCCACCTGCCAACATCGTCAAGCCACCTAACATTGCTAGCACCTCTAGCCACTGGTGACACCTCCTCCTCTCCTTCCTCTTCTTTCCTCTTTGGTGTCAGTTTACTTTAGAGTTCACCAATGACATTTCCGGCCACCTCAGATGACATTGTCAATCTCTGTTGAATGCCCTCCTCTTGGGCATTGTTTTCCCTCAATCAATTTTGTTGATCCAAGCTGGTAATAACTTCGATTTTAAGTAATTGATTTTGGGTTATTTTTAGTTAACTTTGTTAAATTGAGTTTGAATTCGAATTAATTAGATATAGTTGCTTTGAGATTAAATGTAATTGAGGTTGTGATCTAGCTAATAGTGATTTTTATTTATTTTTAAGATTTTCTTTGAATTTTTCGGGCTCAGTTATTGTTCACGCTACTATTTTGGGCTCGGGAAAATATTTTATTTTTAATAAATTCTATTAATTATGAGGAGTAAAATTTTTTGAAGAAAATTTTGTGAAATTCTTTATAGAATTTTAAATATAAATTTTTGAAGGTTATGTTTAAATATGTAAGTTTTGGAAAGTTATTAGAAATTAGTAAAATTATTTAATTTTAACTAAATGATTATTCTGTTTTAGGCTATTTTTTATTAACAGAAGCATGAAAAAATAATTTTTATAATTATTTCCCAATTTTTAGTTAATAAGTGGTAATTTTGGAAACATATATGAAAAATAAGTTTATTTATTATTTTCCAAGCTTAAATGAGCATTTTAGTATTTTTATGATATAATTGAGTGATTTTGATAATTATTTACAATTTATGCTAATTTGATTGTAAAATGGAATTTTATTCCATTAATGGATTTTATTAGCAAAATATTATTTATAAAATAGAATTTTATTATCTATTTGGAAAATAATTTCTTTAATATTTTTATGATATATTTTGGTGATTTGAGAAAATTATATTATTTTTATAAATTTTGTGATGTTGGTTCTCGATTGGGTGTGAAATGTAGTTTGAGGGCCTAACCTGATATGTTGAGCGTTGGAATATTTTGAAGTGTGTATTTTTGTGCAGTATTGACTTTACTTTTAGTAAAAAAATATCCGTTTTACAAATGAGACTCTGTTGAATTTTCAGTAGATTTCTTGTAAAACATGACATTAGCTCTATGTTAAGTTTTGAGTATGTTTAGAGTCGAGTTTTAGATAAAGTTTTATCTAGAAATCTAGAATATATAAGATTAGAATTTTTATCCTAATTAATTTATTATTATTTTTTCTATTTTCGTGCCAAGACCAAGGCTTGTAGGATAGGGCCAGTTGAGTCATCATAGAGGAGCACATTCCACCTGTGAATTATTATTATATGTATGCGTTGCATGTAAAATTTATTGTTGGCATCCATATTTCGAATAAATATGAATTTTATTATGGTATATTGCATTAAATGTTCTTTATTATTGTTATTGCAAATATATATGTTTTCATATATATAAATGTGAATATTAATTGTTATTAATGGATGATGCCATATTTTAATAGGAATTTTATTATTTTTTATTATGAAATGATGTTTTGGAAGATAGCCGTAGAACGTGCCACCTAGTGGGTTACACTGGAACTGTTGCGCAATAGTACGCTAGATGCTAGGTTATGATATATTAATTAATTTGAGTTATGATAAAGATTTAATTATTAAGATTGTGAATAGAGAGTGGTATGGTTGTAGAAGCTCAGTTGACTCAATGTCTCGGGGCTAGTCATGCCAGTAGTGAGACTGTGGGAGCTTGGTTGACTTAGTATCTCTGGGCCAGTCCACTATTAAATTTGAGAAGGAAAATATTTTTGGATTTAAATGAGCCTGTTGGCTAGTGAGGTTTAGTGATTGAGATTGCATAAAATTTTAGGGTTCTGCTTTGGTCATTCGCTCAAAATCTTTCTGCATTTATTTATTTGTCATAAAATGTGATTTCGAGCATCTGTATGAAATGCATGTATAAAATAAATAAATATAAATAAATAAATATTATTATACTGATACTTGAATGCCTGTGTTCTTAGATTGCATGCATATATATAATAATGATTCACTTAGTGAGGTTTGACCCCTTTATTTATTTTTCAGAATCCTTTTCATTAGACTTCTCATAGTAGTTCTGTTTGTCGGACTTTTTTCTCACTGGCTGACTTACATAAATTTTGAACTATCACTTCTTTTATTTATTAGATGCTACAGTAGTAGTTTTTACTTGTGGTAGTAAGTTATGTTGATGTTGTTAGTAGTTATGTAGTTGAACATTTATATGAAAATATTTTATTATGGTATGATATGAAGATTTCTTTATTTTTAAAAAGATTTAATTATGAGGCTTGCTACGAATTTTAAATTCGTGAGAATTCTTGTTTCTTAGCGCCGATCATAATTCTCAAGTTGGGGTTGTGACACACTCTCTCTTTATTTAATTGTTCAAATATTAAATAAAGAGAGAGAAGAGACAATAATATTTATAGACAATATTCTCATTAGTTGTTTTTTTAATATATTATTTATATATTTAAGCCCCTTTCTTTTTTTGTGAAAGAGAGAAAAAAAATACTACTCACTTTGAAAATGCGTTTTTTTTAACATGATTGTATTAATTAAATTCATCTAATTCAAATAAAAAGTTCTTAATCATAATTCTGTAAAAATATAAAAATTATACATTTAAATTTTTCTCTTTTATTTTTCTTAATGTATCTCCTTATTTTTCAATATTTTTCAAACATATTATTTGTTAGATAATTTTTTTAAAATTTCAAATTTTTCTATCTTTTGAGTTCCAATTAAAAAGTTCCATAAAAATTTATTGTATATTAATATTAAATTATTTTATAATTTGTTTTATTTTAATAGTGTTTGATTTTAAAATTAATTAATATCTAAAAAATAGTTAAATTAATAATTTTTCATCTTAAAAACAAAAAAAAAATCCCCTAGGGCAGAGGTACCTTTAAGTCAACCCTGGCTACCAGTTGTATTCACAGTTTTGTATTGAGAAGTAAACAGTGATATTGTATTTACTACTGTCAATAGGTGAAACATAGAGTTTATTATGTACTAGAATACTTGTTGTTTGTCTTTGTAACCAACACTACTCATTGTAATCTCTATATAAATGTCTCCAGTTCTATTCTAATGCAACATACACACAATTCCGTAAACTCTTATGTATTTGGCTTTATATGGTATCAGAGCATCGTCATTAAATTCTGAAAATCAAGCCATCATCATCAAATTCTGAAAATCAAGCCATCGTTCCAACCTCCTCATCTCCATCATCTTCAACCTCTACCCAAGTTAAATTTTCTGTGAAAGTTACACCAAGGAACTAATTAGCCTAGGATTTGTAGATGGAACAAAACTACCTCCATTTAAAACTATTATGAATACACCCCACCTTCTTTTATTCCCAACCCAAAATTTCAAAACTGGTTCAAAAGGGATAAGTTATTATTATCTTGGATCCTTTCCTCTATTTTTGAGGATATCTTTCTTTATGTCATCGGTGTTACTTCTTCTTGACAAGCTTGGACTGTTCTTATGACCACTTTTAGGGCCATCTCCCAAAACTGATAACTCCAACTCAACATTAAACTATAAGAGCTTAAAAAGCATGATCAATCTGTTATGGATTATTTGAGTAAGGCAAAGTCCATTGTCAATGAATTAGCTGCAGCGAGTAGAAGGATTTCAGCAGTAGAGTTCAATGCAATAATATTTTAAAATATCAGTTCTGAGTATTAAGGTCTTATTTCTTCATTGACTATGTGTGTGCCAAGCCTGTCACTTTCAATGAGCTTCATAGTCAATTTGTCTCCCATGAAATTTTACTCAAGAGTCATACCAAATCCTATTGTGCTCATCTCGCCAATAAGCAACCTCCTTGCTGCCTACTTCTTCTGCTCCTTTCTCACCAATCTCGCATTGTCCATCCAATGGTGCTGCTCGCTTTACCAACTCATCAGCCTGCCCTTCTTGGCAACAATGAAATCGATGAGGAGTTACTTGTCAAATTTATGGCCAACACAACCACACTATTGCAGCTTGTTGACGTCAATATCAACAACCATCATCCAATATATCATCATTCCCTTTTCCTCCACAATCACATATTGGTTATTACTTACCTCAAGGACCCCAACCTTCTCATTCTTTCCAGCTATGGATAGCCGATACAGGTGCATCTACTTATATTACACCAGATCTCGGCTCTTTGTCTCTCTTATAATGATATTCTGACTTTGACAAGCTATATATCGAAGACAGTAAACGTTTGAATATTTCCCATATTGGTACCACTCACATTACCACACCCTCTCATTCTTTTCTATTATCTAATACACTTTATGTTCCACAAATTTCTAAACCATTACTCTTTATTCATAAATTTTCTATTAACAATAACTACTTATTTGAATTTTGGCCTTATTCTTTCTTTATTAAGGATCAGGAAAGCAAATGTATACTACTAAAGGGAGATAATAAGCATGGTTATTAACAATTTCCATCCAGTTTTAAGCAAGCCTTTCTTGCCACCGATTCTTATAATCTCTAGCATTTGTGTCTTAGTCATCCCCATCGTCAAGTTGTTAATAAAATTGCAAAGCAAAACAATATTTCAATTAGTGCAGCCCCTTTTTCCCCTTGTTAGTCATGTGTCTTAGGAAAATTTTATAAAATTCGTTTCGCATCAGTAAACTATAAAACTAGTGCTCCTTTTCAAATTATACATTCATATGTCTTGGGTCCCTCCCCAATTTTATCTAATGTTGGTTTCCATTATTTTGTTCATTTTATTGATGATTTTACTAGATTTACATGGATTTTCTTTCTTAAAAATAAGAGTGACATCTTTGATGTTTTTGTTAATTTTTATAAATATGGTCAAACTTAATTTCATGTTAACATTCAAGCCTTCCACTCTAATTGGGGAGGCAAATTTTAGAAATTAAACAAATTCTTAAAATGGCCTACTCAAAAGAAAAATTCAACATATTGTCGATACTGGTTTGACTTTGCTCACTCATGGACATATTCCTTTTAAATATTGGCCCCAAGCTTTTGATACATTTGTTTTATTAATAAATAGTATGCCTACTCTGACTTTCAAAACACATCTCCTTATTTTTAAGTATATGGAAAAACACTACCATATCAAGATTTCAAAATTTTTGGGTGTTGTGTCCACCCCCTTCTTCATCTGTACAATTCTAACAAATTCACTTTTATATCAACTCCATGCGTTTATTTAGGACCCTCCCCTATGTATCATGGTTCACATTGTCTAGATCCCTCTACATGCCATATTTACATATCTGGACATACAAAGTTTGATGAAACATTATTTCCTTATCAAACTTAACCACTTTCTTCTTCCAATTCCATTCCTTCGCAGGCTACTTCCAATTGGATGTAATTACAAACTACTAATGCTTATCCATCTCCTCAAGGTATGCCATTTCCATCTCTTTCCTTATCATTCTATTCTCCTTCTCTTACCCAAATTCCTACTTAATGCATAATAACCTCACCCTCATCTTCTCATTTTATTTCTTCTAATCCATCTCCCTCCATCGAACCTTATCTTATTTTTTTTATCTTACTTATTATCCAAATTAATCACTATAGCCATCTATCCATATCCCTTTTGCAACCAACCTTACTCCTCCTCGTACTCATCCTATGTAGCTATGATTCACCACCATGCACCGTCGATATGCTCACCTCTCTTATATCAAACTGTCACCCTCTTTTCTTCAACTAAAATTGATATGTTTCTCTGTTGCCAATAAATTTTGAGAATGGTAGACATTAATATTTAATGAGTACACAACTCTTATTGAGAATGATACATGGTCTTTTGTTCTATGACCATTAAACCACAATGTTGTTGGCAATAAATAGGTTTTCTAAATCAAACGAAATCCTAATAATAGTATATCTAGATACAAGGCAAGACTTGTCATTAAGGGCTACAATCAACAAAGCAGAATTAATTATAATCAAACTTTTAGTCCTATTATAAAATCCATAATAATTTAAATAATTCTATTTTTTGCTATAATGCACAACTGGACTTTACTATAGTTGGATATTTCGAATGCCTTTTCACATGGTACCCTTAATAAAGTGGTTTTTATAAAGCAACCTCTTGGATTTGTTAATCCTCAACAACCAAACCATGTTTGCCTTTTAAACGGTCCCTTTATGGATTAAAGCAAGCACCATGTGCTTGGTTCTGCAAACTCAGTGGATTTCTTATTGACAATGGTTTCTTTTCCTTCAAAGCTAATTCATCTATGTCCTTCTTAAACATGGATATGAATTAGTAATTTTATTAATCTATGTTGATGAAATTATTGTTACTATTTCTTCTGTTGTGATGATTAAATGGGTACTCTCTTTATTATAAAAGGAATTTCTAGTCAAAGATATCTAACCACTACAGTATTTTCTTAGCATTTAGGTTGCCCAAACCAATGATGGTATGTCCATTAGCCAACAGAAGTACGTGCAAGACTTGCTTTAAAAGACAAGACTTCACGATGCTAAGGTTTTTCTTACACCTATGGCTACTACACCCCCATTGTCAAAATTATAGGGCAAGCCATTTGATGATCCTCATCTTTATTGCCATGTAGTAGGTGCTCTGTAGTATGCAATATTCACAAAACCCAATATAGCCTTCTCTGTTAATCGGCTTTGCTAGTTCATGCACTGTCTTTTAGATACTCACTCGGTAGAGATGAAACATCTATTATAGTACATTAAACATACACTTTATTATTCTTTTCATTTTATTGCTTGAAACACTCTCAAACTTCAATGTCATTCCAATAATGATTGGGGTGGCTATTCTGATACTCGACATTCTACAAGTGGTTTTAGCATCTACCTTGGCACCTCTCTCATCTCCTGGAGCACCAAAAAGAAATTCATAGTTGCTCGTTCTTCATATGAAAGTGAGTATAAAGCTCTAGCCAACACTGCAACTAGACTTATTTGTATTCAATCTCTCTTATTCGAAATTGGTTTTGTTTGTACCTCCAAACCAATTCTATAGTGTGACAATATAGGTGCCATTTACATGTCTTCTAATCCAATGTTTCATGCTTGTACCAAATATATTGCCCTTGATTTTCATTTTGTTAGAGAGCTTGGTGTTAGGGGTCAAGTTCAGATCAGTTATCTTTCCTCCAAAGAAAAAATGAGCAACATATTCACTAAGCCTTTGGGAGTTCACACCTTTCAGCACTTCTACTATAAACTCAAGCTACTTATTCACTTCCTATCGGCTTGTTGGGGGGTGTTGAGAAGTAAACAGTGATATTATATATACCACTATCATTAGGTGAAACATAGAGTTTGTTATGTATTAGGATACTTGTTATTTATCTTTGTAATCGACACTACTCATTGTAATCTTTCTATAAATGTCTCTAGTTCTATTCTAATACAACAGACACACAATTCCATAAACTCCTCTTCTGTATTTACTTTTATACTCAGCCCTTAATAGATACAACTTTTTATTTACAGATAAACAAAATTTTTAATTACTTAAAATTTTTAATATGCATGCAAATTTAATTTTTAAAGATTATTTTATTTAATCTAATATATTTATAAACAAAATAATATATATTTTGTTATATATGAAAATTAAATATTTTACAAGATATATAAATAATATTAATTTATTCTACACACTGAAAAAATAAGAACTCAACTTAATTTCATTAGAAATCATATATTACTTAGTTTAATTCATTTTAGAAAGCAAATATTTTGTTTGATTCAATTTTTTTGGTTTTAAACTCAACCAACTAAATGCAAAAAGCTAGCTATTCAGTGCTCATGATGTTAAACAAGTCTAATTTAAAAAAAAAAAAATACTAATTATATGTTAAAATTATACATCAAAAAATTTAAAATAAATTATTTATTAATTAAAATAAAATATATTTAATAAAAATATGATTTTATTTGAATAATATATTTTTTATAAAAAACCATAAAATAGATTTTTTAAAAAAATCTTTTGCCACAAATTTGTGAAAATCATTGATATTTGTAAAATTGTATCATTTTGATATGTCTACTTACACTTAAACCGTTAGAAAACCTAATTTATGAATACTTTTTACCTACTTCACATTATGCTTGGTTGCAATTGTTCTTAGGTGTATTTAAACTCTTCATCTCTCTGTTTTCTCTTTCTCATTCTTCTCTATTTTTCTGCTATTGACACTCACATATCTGTCTTTTTTTTTTTCTTTTACTACATATAAATTTTTTCTCCTTCTGAAAATATAAATTCTTAATTTATTTTTCAATGGAAGAAGATAAAGAAATAAAAGAACAAATGAGTTTTTTTAATTTTTCTATTCATTCTTTGATTGTGGTTGTTTTTTTTCCCCTTTAGTGTGGTAGTGTTTGGGCTATTTGAAGTCGTGATACTTTGATTTTATGCATTTTCAATTTGATTTTTTGAAGCTTTTATTTTTTTTAAGTGGAGTTTGGAAAGATTGCTCATCTTCTTGATTTTAAGTTGTACCCATTATCAATTGGAAATTCGTATAATTTTTTTTTGAATTTTAAAATTTTTTATTTTTTTTATTTGATGTGTATTTCATATTTTATTACCTTTTACTCATATGTATGGGTGAGTGATACACACTTTCTTTACATTTTTTTTAAATTGTGAAAAATGTGTTTATATGTTAGGTTTTAAACGAATTGAATTGGCAAAAATATAAGTGATAGTATCAAAATGATAAAAATTAATAAGTATATATATATATATCAAGCCTATATATACACATTATTAGCACTCCTTATAGTAGAAATTTCAATCATATAAATGGAAATAGTAATAATATTTTGTAAAAGTAAGTTTCAAATTTTGTATTTTTTTTTCACGACAATGTTTTAGAGTGCTAATTTTTTGCATTTTAACATATGTCTAATTTTTTAAATTTAGATAATCGGTATCTTAAATTCACTGGATAATAACTAATTTGGTTTAATTTAAATTTAAATTTTTTAATTACTTATGTGCTTTTTATTTTTAATACAGACAAAGTGCATATTAATTTTTTTCAAAGCATAAACAATAATTCTATCCTTTAATTGGTTCAATTTTATTATGGGATTCATAACATTTCTGAATAAATTCTAAATAAAATTTATTTACAAATAAATATATATTAATTTGATTTAAATGATAATCAATTTCATAAAATTAAAAAGTTAAAATTTTAAAAATAAATTTTATAAAATTTTTATTTTAACCAAACATAAACATACTCACTTTATACGAATTTACAAATAAATTTAATAAAACTTTATAAAATTTATTTATATCAAACACGGCCTTAATATAACTTTTTATATCTAAATTTAACATTAACTTGGCAGATATTTTAAATAATTCAAGGTACCGATGTTCCGAATGCAGGTGCTTCCTTGCGAACATTGATCAGAATTTCCCCAGTTTGCTGTGTATTCGAGCTTAACCTTCCTGCATTAATTAATTAAATAATTAATAACACAACCATAATTCATGATTTTGGTACACTTTTGCACGGCGCAAGTACACATCCATATATAATTCTGGTGAATCGTTTACCATGATGATATCGTTATCCAGTGTGACACCGGTGTGCATATTAATGTAATTTTTTTAATTTATTTTTATTAAAATATTCATGTTTTATTTGATGTAAAACATTCCTATTCTATGAAACTTTACCTCTTTTGGTTGTAAAAAAAAGAAAAAACTTTACCTCTTTTTTCCATTAAAATTTATATTTTGTTATTGAAACATGCTATTTTATTCAAATAAAAATACTTTCCTTTTTTTAACTTAAATAAGTAAAAAATATGTAATTTTTCATCAATTTTATATGTTTATTTTATTTTATTTATTTGATAATTATAAAGACTATGCATATTAAAAATAATTAGTTGTAATTTCGCATAATGCGTAGACTAAATAAAATAAAATAAACATATCAAATTGATGAAAAATTACATATTTTTTTACTTATTTAAGTTAAAAAAGACTATGCATATTAAAAATAATTAGTTGTAATTCCGCACAATGCAGACGATGAAATAAAATGATTATATAAATAATTTATAGGGAATAATAATAAAATAAATTAAAAATAAAAAACACATTAATTTTATTTTCTTTACTTTTTGTTGCCATAAATTTTTTGTTATAATAAGATTTGTTTTTAGAATTATTAGATTAACAAGATTTTTTTTTAGAATTATTAGATAAATATTGAAGTATGTATAATAGTGTTTTATTTAAAAAATTATATTAAGTAAATACTATAATTTTTAATGGTTTACAAAAAAATATTTTGAGTGATTTAAGGTAGAAAAATACATAATATATAAATAATTTTAGAATTTGAGTAGAATTAAAATATGTATAATAGTGTTTTAGTTAAAAAATAATACTAAATAACTATTAAAAATATTTTATTTTTAATAAAATATTAGGATTTTTAATAGTTTGACTTATTAGTTTTTCAAGTGAATATTTAAATATGAAGGTGTACACTTATTAAATTTTTATCTTAATAATTTTAGAGTTCAACATTTAATATATATGTAGATATGTATAAAAGTTCTTAAATTTTTGTATTTGAACTTGTTCATAAGATTTACGAGTCAAACTTTTATAATTTGAGCTTGATTCATTTATTAAATGAGTTTAAATATACAAGTTTAAATAAATTTTTATCGAACTGAATACCAAGCTGCTTGTAAGCAGTTTGATTCGTTTATTGCCCTAACTTCATGCTAATATCAAGGATTTATTACATTTCGATCTTTCTAATTTAAATTATTAACTATCTCACCAAAATTACTTTTTGTACTTAATAAATACAAAAATAGTATATACAAATTATTTTATATCAAGCTTCACATTATACCAAAGCAGGTTTAACAAACCTCAAATCACAAGTACTATAATTATTTCACAAAAGTAATATGTCAATCAAAAGTTCTATGAGCATAGACAAATCAATAGTATGCAAAGCTAGAAAGACAACATGCTATCAATTAAATGCATCAGACTGACTTAGAGATCTACTTGTTTCTCATCCACTTAATTATAGAGATCTACCACTCCATATGGCGACAATCAATCATGAATGCTCTTTAGTCCAAATAAAAGGTGGAATTCAAAATTGGCATATTGCAAAAGCTACCAGCGGGAAATCTAAATACAAAGGACTAGATTACATAAAACTACGTGGTAATATCTTAAAGCTTAACTTCACTAAATTAAGAATTCAATGAAAATGTTATTTATCATGACATTACATATGGAACTTGTAAAAGAATTGGAAGAATGCTTTTTATAAGGGAATGGACTGCAAATTAAAAAATCAAGAGGGAAATTTTCAACATAAAGCAAGGAGACATGACAATGTCTTTGTATTATGCCTAAATGAAAAGCCTTTGGGAACAACTTGGAGGCTTTAGTAAAACTAATAAGAATGGTTGTATAGGTTGCATATATGGTGTAACTACAAGGGAATATGTTCTATATCAAATAACATTATTACAAGATCATAAAATAAAATCAAGTGAATTTGCTCACAAGTAAGTCTTAAGTCTACTAAACTTAAAAGTGAACTCATAACATAATCATCTTTTTAAGGATTATTTACTGAACCCATGAGGTTTGAGGAGGCAGCTCATGGTCTAAAATGGCAACAAACGATGCATGAAGAATTGTAAGAACTAAATAACAATAACATATGGAGCATCGTTCTATAGCTAAAGGGAAATAAAGCAATAGACTTTAAATGGGTATATAAAATTAAGTGCAATTTAGATGGATCCATAGAGTAATATAAGCATGTCTAGTTGTAAAAGGTTATGGCCAAACACGGGGAATGGATTATAAGAATACCTTTACTATGGTCACCAAGTTTACAACATTGAATTGTTTACTTGTCGTTATTGCCATTAAAGATTAAAAATTACACCAACTTGATGTTAACAATGCATTTCTTACAAAAGACCTCTATGAAAAAGTCTTTATGCAAATCCCACAAGGGCTACACATGGAAAATGGTTTGGTTTGAAAAGCTTTTTATAGTTCTACTTAATTATGGTTTTAAATAATATTTTCTAACAATTATTTATTTACTTTGATTTATGATAATTATTAATTAATTGTCCTTATTTATATAGATGACCTTATTTATGTAGGAGATGATCCAAAGAAATGTGACCAGTTTGAGAAATATTTGCAAAGTTATTTCAACATTAAACATTTAGGACCTCTTTTCTATTTTATTATTTTAGAATTAACATGAGATCAAATTGGCATTAAAATGTCACAAAGAACTATATGCTTGTAATATTGTAATTGAACTTGGACTTAAAAATGCCAATAGTTTAGTTAAAGACATGTTCATTCAAATCCCTTGGCCTATTAATTTTTTCTATGACAACAAAGTTATAATCAACATTGCATCAAACTAGGTCTTCCATGAATGAACGAAATACATATAAGTGGATTGTCACTATATTCATCTATTATACTAAGCCAAGCTTTTGAACCTCACTCACATTTTGTCCTATATGTAACTTGTTGGCATGTTCACCAAGGCTTTTGGTTCTATTTCATTTCACCACCTTTTAAGAATAATTGGCCTTCATTGAGTCTACCCATTAGCTTGAGGGATTCATCTTAGGAATATTTGAATCCTATCATAAGCTAAATGTGTCCACACTCCAACAAGTTTGAGGGAGGCTATTAAAAAATATCAAATATTCCTAAAATAGTCAAAGATCCATGCTAATATTAAGGATTTCATTATACTTTCACCTTCCTAATTTAATTTGCTATCTACTTCACCAAGTTTGTTATTTACTTCACATATTTTATTTCATACTTTACCATATCTTACCATTATATATTCTTGTTTGTTTCTTTTGTGTGTGTGTGTATATATATATATATATATATATGTCTTTTGTACATGATGAAAAATATAAAAATAATAAATGTAGTTCGTGTTCTATTAAGTTTTACAAACTATATATAGAAATATGTTATTTTCTTTTAACTTACATGATAAATTGGTATTTAAGAGTTTCACCTTTAATGAAGTTAGGAATGGAGAATGAATGAATTTAAAAAAAGGGATTAGATGTTACTATAAAATAATAGAGTTAAAATGTGGCTAAATAGTATTCCTAACGTTTCCACTCTAATGATTTTATCTATAACAATTTTAATAGTTTTTTACTTAGTTAGGACTTATATTTTAGTCTTGGAGTGAGAATTTTTATATATATATAAAGAGTAACAATTACCTTGGAGATTAAGTTAGTTAGGAATACGAGTTACTAATAGTGCTTTTAGAAAGATGAAGTGGTAAAAGGGACTTTGAGAACAATATAAGATAGTGGAAATGTGGAGAGTTTTTTAGGGGCTATATTATGGAGTAATGGCAAAGGTGCATAAGTCTATATGTTATAAAATGACTTCCCAGAGAAGGTGATCTATTATAAGTTTAGAGTCCAGTAGTGAGGTGGAATATGACAAAAATGTTGACTCTAGTTTTAATGGAAAAATATTTGACTATATTATCAGATATCCAACATCTAAAGAGGTCAAATTCTACAAATTGACCAATAATAATTTTTTTATGCCGTTATGCACTTAACTCTCAAGATTTTTAGGTCTTTAACTCATTAGATACTATGAATGACAATACTTTTAATAGCTTTAATTAAAAAGCTCTTCAACTCTTTACTTGATCACATAAGCTATTATTAATGGTTAGTGCTTTATTTATGCTTTTGGCAGTTTTGACTCTATAACTTTTGAGATTTTACCCACATTGAGTTTCTTTAACTTTTTAACTCGATCTTATGGGGCTATACTGCCCATTGTTTGGAATTCTTTTATGTTTTTAGAACTTTAACTTTGTACTTTTTAACTCTATAACTTATTCTAATGCATTTATGGTTTGACATTCTTCTTATGTTTTTAATATTTTAGAGTTGCATTTTCTATCTTATGGGCTAATACCCATAATATAAAGTGTTTTCCCTTTTGCCTTTGGCATTTTAGAGATTTATTTCAAAAATAAAACATAAATCCCATATTAAAAAAATAGTAGAGGTGGTATTGGGCTTATAAATGTGGGCATTGCATACCCTAATAGACTAACCTTTAGGGAGAAGGTAATGGCCCTATGACAAGTAGTATTAGAGCCAACTCTACCCTTCTCTAATGTAGGGCCCTCATTAGAGATACCAAGGGAGGGTATGCTTGGATTGTTAGAGTATCAGAGCAATGATTCAATGCTTAGGTACTGCCCATCCTTTGACACATATGGAGTTGGTGTAATGAGCATGTTGCACAATCAAGTAGTGTAGAATGTCATGTATGCAATGTGAATCCTATATCAAAAAGTAGTAGAGAGGGTCATGGACATGTAAATATGGGCATTGCACTCCTTAATAGACTGATATTTTAGGGAGAATGTAAAGGTCTTGTGACATTTATCTTTGTAGCATAATCTAATGGGTTATTGCCTATGGGTTGAAGTTCTTTTAATGCTTTTAGCAATTCAACTCTTGAGTCTTATAGTATGATCTTATAGCTTATTACCCATGGCATGAATTATCATGCCTCTAACATTTCAACTCTTAGCTCATGAAATTTATTCATAACATTTTTCTTTACTAATCCTTTTACTTTGGAAGCATTTTCAAATATGCAACCGTTGTTCATCCTTAAATTGAGACTATCCTCCCAATGCAAACACTATAACCAATCCTTTTACTTTTGTGGTTTAAAAGCGCACACATATAAATTCATGTAAAAATCTTACATTAACCCACAAATCTTAATAAGCTAAATCAATTCCCGTATCTAGATTTAAAATTGGCATTTTAGATTTGCTTAAGAACTTACACAAATCAGTACACTGAATAATCTTAATAATAAAATCTTCAAAATCTTCACTCCCAAATCCACAAACATCATAACTAAGATTAAAAACCTTATAAATATTAGTCTTATATGGAATAGGCCTAAATGGATTCGAAAAAGGTGCAACAACCTTACTAGAGCTATTTTTTATATTTTTATTGGAGTGCTTCCTTTTTTGCAAGAGTTACTTCCTTTTCTTCCCATAGTCTCTCATTGAACCAAAGAAAGGCCAAACTTTTGGCATATTATCTCTTCGATTGAAAGAATGGCTAGACTTTTGGCATATTCTCTTACTAATTCAAAGAATGGTCAAAGTAAAAGAGGTGTTTTCACCCTCATTCAAAGAATAGTTAATTCCTTCAAAAGCTCCCAGGAAACTTTTACCCATTTATTCTCATCCTCAATTAGACATTATGGAAGCTTCAAATTTACTATCCCTTGCATATATGCATTTTCTATAATATACCACTTCTTATAGTGTTATAACAAATGTTTGAACCAACATGACTTAGAAAAAAGTTGTTTGAAACACATTAAATGAATTGACACATCCTTTTTTATAGAGAAACTAAGTTCACTACTTTTACTAAATTGAGATATATAAACAACAGCCGTTTACAAGACTTTTATACTATAATTTAGACTTTCTTTCTTAACATTTATTTTTTCGTAATGCACTAATACTACTAATTTTGTAGCATTTTTAAATATTTAGCCACTTTCTGTCCTTAAATTTAGACTGTCCTCCCAATGCAAACACTATAACCAATCCTTTTACATTTGTGGTTCAAAAGTTCCCATATATAAATTCTCATAATAATCTTACATCAACCCATAAATTTCCCTCTTAAATTTATGTCAAAATAGGCTAAATTAATTCCCATATTTAGATTTAAAATGGGCATTTTTGATCTATTTAGGAACTCACACAAATCAATAAATTGAACAAGCTTAATAATAAAATTTTCATAATCTCCACTCCCAAATTCATAAACATCGTAACCAAGATTAAAAACCTTATAAATATTAGTCTTATAAGGAATAAGCCTAAATGGATTTGGAAAAAGTGCAACAACCTTACGGGAGCTTTTCTTTTTGCTGGACCTATATTTTTTTTTGCTAGAGCTACTTCCTTTTTTGCTAAAGCTGTTTCCTTTTCTTGCCATCTTCTCTTATCGATCTAAAGAATTGCCAGATGTTTGGTATCTTCTCTCATAAATTCAAAGAATGGCTAGACTTTTGGCATCTTCTCTAACTAATTCAAAGAATGTTAAATGTGGAAAAGGTGTTTTCACCCAGATTTGAAGAATGGCTGATTTCTATAAAAGCTCCTAGAAAAATTTTGCCAATTTATTCTCATCCTCAATTAGACTTTGTGGAATATTCAAATTTACTATCCCTTGCATATAGGTATTTTCTACAATATTCCACTTCTTAAAGTTTTCTAACAAATGTATAAATTGACATGACTTAGAGAAAAGTTATATAAAACTAAGATCGCTACTTTCACTGAATTAAGAAAGATAAACAATAGCTTTATGCAAGATTTTTTTACTATAATTTAGACTTTCTTTATTAACATACATTTTTTTATAATGACCTGATACCATTAATTTGGCAGCATTTTCAATATGCAACAATTATACATCCTTAAATTTAGACTGTCCTCATAATACATCCTTCCAATTGGTGATTATGATCAAACTTTTAGTCTCATTATAAAATCCATAATAATTTAAACAATTCTATCTTTCATTGTAATGCACAACTGGACCTTACAATAGTTGGATATTTCGAATGCCTTTTTATATAGTACCTTTAATGAAGTGGTTTTATAGAGCAACCTCTTGGATTTGTTAATCCTCAACATCCGAACCATGTTTGCCTTTTAAACGGTCCCTTTATGGATTAAAGCAAGCACCATTTACTTGGTTCTGCAAACTCAGTGGATTTCTTGTTGACAATGGTTTCTTTTCCTTTAAAGCTAATTCATCTATGTTCCTTCTTAAACATGGATCTGAATTAGTAAATTTATTAATCTATATTGATGACATTACTGTTACTGGTTCTTCTATTATGATGATTAAATGGGTACTCTCTTTATTATAAAAGGAATTTCCAGTCAAAGATATCCAACCACTGTAGTATTGTCTTAGCAATTAGGTTACCCAAACTGATAATGGTGTGTCCATTAGCCAACATAAGTACTTGCAAGACTTGCTTCAAAAGATGAGACTTCACGATGCTAAGGGTTGTCTTACACTTATCGCTACTACACCCCCATTGTCAAAATTATAGGGCAAGCCATTTAATGATCCTTATCTTTATCGCCATGTAGTAGGTGCTCTGTAGTATGCAATATTCATAAAACCCAATATAGCCTTCTCTGTTAATCAGTTTTGCTAGTTCATGCACTGTCCTCTAGATACTCACTCGGTAGCAATGAAACATCTTTATAGTACATTAAACATACACTTCACTGTTCTTTTCATTTTGTTGGTCAAAACACTCTCAAACTCTAATGCTATTCCAATAATGATTGGGGTGGTTGTTCTGATATTAGACATTCTACAAGTGCTTTTAGCATCTACCTTGGCTCCTCTCTCATCTCCTGGAGCACCAAAAAGAAAGTCATAGTTGCTTGTTCTTCATATGACTGCAGCTAAACTTATTTATTTTCAATCTCTCTTATTCAAAATTGGTTTTGTCTGTACCTCCAAACCAATTCTATAGTGTGACAACATAGGTGCCATTTACATGTCTTCTAATCCAATGTTTCATGCTTGTACCAAATATATTGCCTTTGATTTTCATTTCGTTAGAGAGCTTGGTGCTAAGGGTCAAGTTCAGATCAATTATCTTTCCTCCAAAGACCAAATCAGCGACATCTTCACTAAGCCTTTGGGAGTTCGCACCTTTCAGCACTTCTATTATAAACTCAGGCTACTTATTCACTTCCTATCGGCTTGTTGGGGGGGTGTTGAGAAGTAAACAGTGATATTATATATACCACCATCATTAGGTGAAACATAGAGTTTTTTATGTATTAGGATACTTGTTATTTATCTTTGTAACCAACACTACTCATTGTAATCTCTGTATAAATGTCTCTAGTTCTATTCTAATACAACAGACACACAATTCCATAAACTCCTCTTCTGTATTTACTTTTATACTCTACCCTTAATAGATACAACTTTTTATTTATAGATAAATAAAATTTTTAATTACTTAAAATTTTTAATATGCATGCAAATTTAATTTTTAAAGATTATTTTATTTAATCTAATATATTTATAAACAAAATAATATATATTTTGTTATATATGAAAAATAAATATTTTACAAGATACATAAATAATATTAATTTATTCTACAAATTGAAAAAATAAAAACTCAACTTAATTTGATTAGAAATCATATATTATTTAGTTTAATTCAGTTTAGAAAACAAATATTTTGTTTGATTCAATTTTTTTGGTTTTAAACTCAACCAACCAAATGCAAAAAGCTAGCTATTCAGTGCTCACGATGTTAAACAAGCCTAAATTTTTTTTTAAAAAATACTAATTATATATTAAAATTATACATCAAAAAATTTTAAATAAATTATTTACTAAATAAATTATAATATATTTAATAAAAATCATGATTTTAGTTTAATAATATATTTTTTATAAAAAAAAACCATAAAATAGATTTTTTTTAAAAAAATCTTTTGCCACAAATTTGCGAAAATCATTGATATTTGTCAATTTGTATCATTTTGATATTTCTACTTACACATAAACCGTTAGAAAACCTAATTTATGAATACTTTTACCTACTTCACATTATGCTTGGTTGCAGTTGTTCTTAGGTGTGTTTAAACTCTTCATCTCTCTGTTTTCTCTTTCTCATTCTTCTCCATTTTTCTGCTATTGACTGAACTCTTGACACTCACATATCTGTCTTTTTTTTTCTTTTACTACATATAAAATTTTTCCCCTTTTGAAAACATAAATCCTTGATTTAGTTTTGAATGGAAGAAGATAAAGAAATAAAAGAACAGATGAGTTTTTTTATTTTTCTATTCATTCTTTGATTGTGGTTTTTTTTCCCCTTTAGTGTGGTAGTGTTTGGGCTATTTGAAGTCTTGATACTTTGGTTTTATGCATTTTCAATTTGATTTTTTGAAGCTTTTATTTTTTTTAAGTGGAGTTTGGAAAGATTGCTCATCTTCTTGATTTTAAGTTGTACCCATTATCAATTGGAAATTCGTATAATTTTTTTTTTTTTTGGATTTTAAAATTTTTTATTTTTTTTATTTGATGTGTATTTCATATTTTATTACCTTTTACTCATATGTATGGGTGAGTGATACACACTTTCTTTACATTAATCTTAAATTGTGAAAAATGTGTTTATATGTTAGGTTTTAAATGAATTGAAATGTTAAATTGGCAAAAATATAAGTGATAGTATCAAAATGATAAAAATTGATAAGTATAAGGGGCTATATATATATATGAAGCCTATCTATACACATTATTAGCACTCCTTATAGTAGAAATTTCAGTCATATAAATGGAAATAGCAATAATATTTTGTAAAAGTAAGTTTCAAATTTTGTATTTTTTTTTCACGACAATGTTTTAGAGTGCTAATTTTTTGCATTTTAACATATGTCTAATTTTTTAAATCTAGATAATCGGTATCTAAAATTCACCGGATAATAACTAATCTGGTTTAATTCAAATTTAAATTTTTTAATTACCTATGTGCTTTTTATTTTTAATACAGACAAAGTGCATATTAATTTTTTTCAAAGCCTAAACAATAATTCTACCCTTTAATTGGTTACAGGATTCATAACATTTCTGAATAAATTCTAAATAAAATTTATTTACAAATAAATATATATTAATGAAATATATTCAGTTTAAATTAATATTTTATGAAATAAATGCATTTAAAAATTCTAAAAATTTGGTTTAAATGATAATCAATTTCATAAAATTAAAAAGTTAAAATTTTAAAAATAAATTTTACAAAATTTTTATTTTAACCAAACATAAACATACTCACTTTATACGAATTTACAAATAAATTTAATAAAACTTTATAAAATTTATTTATATCGGCCTTAATATAACTTTTTATATCTAAATTTAACATTAACTTGGCAGATATTTTAAATAATTCAAGGTACCGATGTTCCGAATGCAGGTGCTTCCTTGCGAACATTGATCAGAATTTCCCCAGTTTGCTGTGTATTCGAGCTTAACCTTCCTGCATTAATTAATTAAATAATTAATAACACAACCATAATTCATGATTTTGGTACACTTTTGCACGGCGCAAGTACACATCCATATATAATTCTGGTGAATCGTTTACCATGATGATATCGTTATCCAGTGTGACACCGGTGTGCATATTAATGTAATTTTTTTAATTTATTTTTATTAAAATATTCATGTTTTATTTGATGTAAAACATTCCTATTCTATGAAACTTTACCTCTTTTGGTTGTAAAAAAAAAAGAAAAAACTTTACCTCTTTTTTCCATTAAAATTTATATTTTGTTATTGAAACATTCTCTTTTATTCAAATTAAAATACTTTCCTGTTTTTTTAAACTTAAATAGGTAAAAAATATGTAATTTTTCATCAATTTTATATGTTTATTTTATTTATTTGATAATTATAAAGACTATGCATATTAAAAATAATTAGTTGTAATTCCGCATACTAAATAAAATAAAATAAACATATCAAATTGATGAAAAATTACATTTTTTTTACTTATTTAAGTTAAAAAAGACTATGCATATTAAAAATAATTAGTTGTAATTCCGCACAATGCAGACAATGAAATAAAATGATTATATAAATAATTTACAGGGAATAATAATAAAATAAATTAAAAATAAAAAAACACATTAATTTTATTTTCTTTACTTTTTGTTGTCATAAATTTTTTGTTATAATAAGATTTGTTTTTAAAATTATTAGATAAGTATTGAAGTATGTATAATAGTGTTTTATTTAAAAAATTATATTAAGTAAATACTGTAATTTTTAATGGTTTAGAAAAAAATATTTTGAGTGATTTAAGATATAAAAATACATAATATATAAATAATTTTAGAATTTGAGTAGTATTAAAATATGTATAATAGTATTTTAGTTAAAAAATAATACTAAATAACTATTAAAAATATTTTATTTTAATAAAATATTAGGATTTTTAATAGTTTGACATATTAATTTTTCAAATGAATATTTAAATATGAAGGTGTACACTTATCAAATTTTTATTTTAATAATTTAGAATTCAACATTTAATATATAGGTAGATAAATACACTCAATAACAAATAATAAGTTTTTACTTTTATATTTAACTAATATGTAGTCTTTAATTTAATAAAATTATTTACTTAATTATTTAAAATATTTATATTATTTGCAATTCGTGCAAATCCAAATTATGACTAATTTATTACAGTTTTTAAAATTTTTTAAAAAATCTTTTAATTATTTAATTATTTATAATTTTAGTATAGCCTTCAAATTAATCAAAATTAGAAAAAAAAAAAAAAACAAAATTGATATGCGGTATATGATGAGATGATTAGTCGAAAATGGCTACCTGTGCTCTTTGTTTTTTAACTAATTTTAATTAATGTGAAAATTATGTTAAAATTAATAAATTGATAAATTTAATATTTTTATTAAATTCAAAAAATAAAATTTTACAATATAGCCAGTTTTCATTAAAAAAAAAAAAACATACATACACAGTATAATATCAATTATTCGATTTATGAATATAATACAGATAATATAAATGTTTTATACTTAATCTACAAATATAATCATATGGGGTGTGGATCATAGGCAAAAATTTTCTGTTTTCGATACGAATTGGCCGTTAATCTCTTGGTGTGAAGACAATTATAGCTACCTGCCAGTGCATCTAGAAGAGTTGATTTGCCGCAGCCGGAAGGCTCTCCCGTTTATTCATTCTTTTTTTCCATAATGCCGAGATTTAATAACAATAATATATTTTCTTTTTCTTTTTATTTGATTTATTGATATTTGATAATTATTAAAAGAATAAAACTCTGTGACGCATATTTTTAGGTTATTTATCACTTGAAAAATATTCAAATTACTTATGATTTGAGTCATTTTTTTAACTCTATTGTTTTAGATTTTATTTCTTAACATTGATTTTATTTTATTTTTTTATAAATAAGGAAGATTTAAATTCAGAAAATAAGAATATTAATTTTTTCATATTTAATTTTAATGAAATAAAAATGAATTTAGGTGTATTTAACTCAATATTCATTTTACAACTTCACTTCATATATATATATATATATATATGATTTTTTTTTTAATTATTGCACATGAGACGTGGCTGAATTTCGAACCAGAATTCTAGAAGTACAGCAAAATATTTTAACGATGATATGATTTTAATCTTTATAGGAAGTTGATTCATACTTATATGGACCGGTGGAAACATAATTGAACAGATATTCGTAATATGGATAAAGATTCACAGTCTAACTGCACTGAATTGACCACAATTTTACTTAGTTTAGATTTGATTTATTTATAATCAAACTTAATTTATTATGTTATTTGATGTTTACAAATTATTTGTGAAGTTAAATAAGAATAAATGAGTTTAAAAAACTAAAAAAATAACAAATTAAATTAAAATTAGATATTAAAAAATTTAAAATAAATTATTTGCTAAATAAATTATAATATGTTTAATAAAAAATGATTTTATTCTAATAATATATATATTTTCTAAAATGTCTTTTACAATAAAAATTTATATATTTTATATTTAAAATTAAATTGTTAAATATTAAAGTTACGAGTTGACTTGTAAGCTTATATTTGAACTTGTTCGTAAGGTTTACGAGTCAAACTTTTATAATTTGAGCTTGATTCATTTATTGAACGAGTTTAAATAAATTTTTGTTGAACTGAATACCAAGCTGCTTGCGAGCAGTTCGATTCATTTATTTCCCTAACTTCATGCTAATATCAAGGATTTATTACATTTTGATCTTTCTAATTTAAATTATTAACTATCTCACCAAAATTACTTTTTGTACTTAATAAATAAAAAAATAGTATATACAAGTTATTTTATATCAAGCTTCACATTATTTCAAAGCAGGTTTAACAAACTTCAAATCACAAGTACTACAATTATTTCGCAAAAGTAATATGTCAATCAAAAGTTCTATGAGCATAGATAAATCAATAGTAAGCAAAGCTAGAAAGACAACATGCTATCAATTAAATGCATCAGACTAACCTAGAGATTTGTTTGTTTCTCATCCACTTAATTAAAGAGATCTACCACTCCATATGGCGACAATCAATCATGAATGCTCTTTAGTCCAAATAAAAGGTGGAATTCAAAATTGGCATATTGCAAAAGCTACCAGCGGGAAATCTAAATACAAAGGACTAGATTACATATAACTATGTGGTAATATCTTAAAGCTTAACTTCACTAAATTAAGAATTCAATGAAAATGTTATTTATCATGACATTACATATGGAACTTGTAAAAGAATTGGAAGAATGCTTTTTATAAGGGAATGGACTGCAAATTAAAAAATCAAGAGGGAAATTTTCAACATAAAGCAAGGAGACATGACAATGTCTTTGTATTATGCCTAAATGAAAAGCCTTTGGGAACAACTTGGAGGCTTTAGTAAAACTAATAAGAATGGTTGTATAGGTTGCATATATGGTGTAACTACAAGGGAATGTGAAGAAGAATGACTACACCGATTCTTAATGGGATTGAATGATGCTTATGATGTTAAGAGTCAAATTTGCTATGCAGATCATCATTATCAATATTCATCCTTAGCATTGAAAGAAGTCACAATAAGAAGATCTTCATCCACCATTGAAAATGCATTATTTAAGGTTAGCACAAATAATTACAAGGGACAAAATAAAAAATCAAGATGCAATGATTGTAATAAATCATATCACATAAAGAATGGATGTTTTGAGATAATTGGATATCCTACTAACTATAAAGGAAAGACTATTGCAAACTGCACTACAACAGAAGAGAAAACCAGAAGAGAAAAAAAAATTGAACAACAACATTCTATATCCAGCTCCATCATGTGGAAGTAATACGAGTACTTAATTTCAATACTGAGTGCAGAAAAGGGAGTGCTAACTCTCAACCTAATTAGATGTATCTAAACCTACATCTAAACATAATAAATGGATATTAGATAGCGCGACACTTAGTCATATAGTTTCAGACATCACACTACTTAAATCACATTCAAAATTAAATAAATCCATTCATGTCACCTTACCAAATAGAGACAAGGCCTTAGTAATTAATTTTGGTAAGATTGGAATCAATGATAATATTACATTGAATAATATTTTATGCATTCCTAATGTCAATTGTAATCTTATGTTAATAGAATTGTACTATCTCAATGATCACTTAAATGCCAAATTTAATAATGAAGACTAATATTAAAGTACTGCATCAAAGATTAAGACATGTTCCATTTTAAAAATTGAAGGATATTATTTGGTAGTGATATAGCAGAAAATGAACAATTTAAATCTTGTGGTGCTTCCCATAAGACACGACAAATTGGAAATTTCTTTCAAATTAGTAATAATAAATCTAAAGAAATTTTCAGTATTGTTCATATAGATGTTTGGGGACCTTATAGAATTAACACACTCTGGAGCACAATATTTTTTTACCATTATTTATGACTATTCTTGTTGCATTTATGTTTATTTAATAAAAACTAAAAGTGAGACATAAATACTATTTCAATATTCATGCAAATGGTTTAAACACAATTTGATAAGTGGGTCAAAAAAGTAAGAAGTAATAATTCAACAAAATTTGAATGAGTAAAGGAATTTCATAATTTCATCCTTGAGAATGGCATGATACACCAAACTTTATATCCACATACACCATAACAAAGTGGAGTGGTGGAATGGAAGCATCTCCATTTGCTCAAAGTTGCTTATGCAATAAGGTTTTAATCAAATCTATCGCTAGAATACTATAGAGAATGAATAATAACTATAGTTGACCTCATGAATTTATAACCCTTACCGATGTTGAATGGTAAAACTCCATATGAACTTATTTTTAAAAGGAAACCAAATTATAATCACCTTTGTGTGTTTGGATGTTTGTGTTATACCTTTTTAAGCCTAAACCATTAGACAAATTTTCTTTAAGGGCTCAAAAAATATATTTTCTTGGAATATTGTGTAGGAAAGAAGGTCTACAAGGTGATGAAAATTGAAACTCAATGATTGTTTGAGCCTATAAATGTTCTCTTTTATGAAGAAATATTTCCCTTTCAAGAGAAAACTATAGAATCTCACCTTAAATAATACCATCTCTAAAATATACAAATGTTGAAGAGGACTTTGATAAATAGATAGACACCTTCAAAATCAAGATCCAAAACCTTAATTATACTTGATAGAAGATCAAACAAGTAACGAAGACACATTAGTAAATGAAAGTATGCAAATAATAATAAATGTATCTCTAAGCACTAAAGATACTCAAACCACAAGAAAGAGTAGACTTTCTTAATGATATTATGAATATGTTCTATATCAAATAACATTATTATAAGATCATAAAATAAAATCAAGTGAATTTGCTCATTAGTAAGTCTTGAGTCTACTAAACTTAAAAGTGAACTCATAACACAATAATCTTTTTAAGGATTATTTACTGAACCCATGAGGTTTGAGGAGGCAGCTTATGATCTAAAATGGCAATAAATAATGCATGAAGAATTGCAAGAACTAAATAACAATAACATATGGAGCATCATTCTATAGCTAAAGGGAAATAAAGTAATAGACTCTAAATGGGTCTATAAAATTAAGTGCAATTTAGATGGATCCATAGAGTAATATAAGCATGTCTAGTTATAAAAGGTTATGGCCAAACACGGGGAATGGATTATAAGAATACCTTTACTATGGTCACCAAGTTTACAACATTGAATTGTTTACTTGTCATTGTTGCCATTAAAGATTGAGAATTACACCAACTTGATGTTAACAATGCATTTCTTACAAAAGACCTCTATGAAAAAGTCTTTATGCAAATCCCACAAGCGCTACACATGGAAAATGGTTTGGTTTGTAAGCTCCAGAAATCATTATACAAGCTTCGTGACAATGGTTTGAAAAGCTTTTTATAGTTCTACTTAAATATGGTTTTAAATAATATTTTCTAATAATTATTTATTTACTTTGATTTGTGATAATTATCAATTAATTGTCCTTATTTATACATATGACCTTATTCATATAGGAGATGATCCAAAGAAATGTGACCAGTTTGAGAAATATTTGCAAAGTTATTTCAACATTAAAAATTTGGGACCTCTTTTCTATTTTATTATTTTAGAAATAACATGAAATCAAATTGGCATTAAAATATCACAAAAAACTATATGCTTGTAATATTGTAATTGAACTTGGACTTAAAAATGCCAATAGTTTAGTTAAAGACATGTTCATTCAAATCCCTTGGCCAATTAATTTTTTCTATACAACAAAGTTATAATCAACATTGCATCAAACTAGGTCTTCCATGAATGAACAAAATACGTATAAGTGGATTGTCACTATATTCATCTACTATACTAAGCCAAGCTTTTGAACCTCACTCACATTTTTTTCTATATGTAACTTGTTGGCATGTTCACCAAGGCTTTTAGTTCTATTTCATTTCACCACCTTTTAAGAATAATTGGTCTTCATCGAGACTACCCATTAGCTTAAGGGAGACATCGTAGGTATATTTGAATCCTATCATAAGCTAAATGTGTTCACACTCCAACAAGTTTGAGGGAGGCTATTAACAAATATCAAATATTCCTAAAATAGTCAAAAATCCATGCTAATATTAAGGATTTCATTATACTTTCACCTTCCTAATTTAATTTGTTATCTACTTCACCAACTTTGTTGTTTACTTCACATATTTTATTTCATACTTTACCATATATTACCATTATATATTCTTGTGTGTGTGTGTGTGTGTATATATATATATAATATAAAAATAATAAATGTAGTTCATGTTCTATTAAGTTTTACAAACTATATATAGAAATATATTATTTTCTTTTAACTTACATGATAAATTGGTATTTAAGAGTTTCACCTTTAATGAAGTTAGGAATGGAGAATGAATGAATTTAAAAAAAAGGGATTAGATGTTACTATAAAATAATAGAGTCAAAATGTGGCTAAATAGTGTGCCTAACGCTTCCACTCCAATGATTTTGTCTATAAAAATTTTAATAGTTTTTTACTTAGTTAGGACTTATATTTTAGTCTTAGAGTGTGAATTTTTATATATATAAAGAGTAACAATTACCTTGGAGATATTTTAGCCAGTTAGTTAGGAATAGGAGTTACTAATAGAGCTTTTAGAAAGATGAAGTGGTAAAGGGATTTTAGGAGCAATATAAGATATTGGAAATGTGGAGAGTTTTTAAGGGGTTGTATTATGGAGTAATAGCAAAGGTGCATAAGTCTAAATGTTGTAAAACGACTTCCTAGAGAAGGTGATATATTATAAGTTTAGAGTCCAATAGTGAGGTGGCATATGACAAGAATGTTGACTCTAGTTTTAATGGAAAAATATTTGACTATATTATCAGATATCCAACATCTAAAGAGGTCAAATTCTAAAAATTGACCAATAATAATTTTTTTATGCCCTTATGAACTTAACTCTCAAGATTTTTAGGTCTTTAACTCATTAGATACTATGAATGACAATACTTTTAATAGCTTTAATTAAAAAGCTCTTCAACTCTTTACTTGATCATATAAGCTATTATTAATAGTTAGTGCTTTATTTATGCTTTTGGAACTTTTGACTCTATAACTTTTGAGATTTTATCCACATTGAGTTTCTTTAACTTTTTAACTTGGTCTTATAGGGCTATTCCCATTGTTTTGAATTCTTTTATGTTTTTAGAACTTTAACTTTGTACTTTTTAACTCTATAACTTATTCTCATGCATCTATGCTTTGACATTCTTCTTATGTTTTTGATATTTTAGAGTTGCATTTTCTATCTTATGGGCTAATACCCATAATATAAAGTGTTTTCCCTTTTGCCTTTGGCATTTTAGAGATTTATTTCATAAATAAAATATAAATCCCATATTAAAAAATAGTAGAGGGGGTATTGGGCTTATAAATGTGGGCATTGCATACCCTAATAGACTAGGCTTTAGGGAGAAGGTAATGGCCTTATGACAAGTAGTATTAGAGCCAACTCTACCCTTCTCCAATGTAGGGCCCTCATTAGAGATACTAAGGGAGGGTATGCTTGGATTGCTAGAGTATCAAAGCAATGATTCAATGCTTAGGTATTGCCCATCCTTCAACACGTATGGAGTTGGTGTAATGAGCATGTTGCATAATCAAGTAGTGTAGAATGTCATGTATACAATGTGAATCCCATATCGAAAAGTAGTAGAGAGGGTCATGGACATGTAAATGTGGGCACTGCACTCCTTAATAGACTGGTCTTTTAGGGAGAATGTAAAGGTCTCATGACATTTATCTCTGTAGCATAATCTAATGGGTTATTGCCTATGGGTTGAAGTTCTTTTAATGCTTTTAGCAATTAAACTCTTGAGTCTTATAGCATGATCTTATAGCTTATTACCCATGGCATGACTTATCATGCCTCTAACATTTCAACTCTTAGCTCATGAAATTTATTCATTACATTTTTCTTTACTAATCCTTTTACTTTAGAAGCATTTTCAAATATGCAATTGTTATTCATCCTTAAATTGAGATTGTCCTCCCAATGCAAACACTATAACCAATCCTTTTACTTTTATGGTTTAAAAGCGCACACATATAAATTCACGTAAAAATCTTACATTAACCCACAAATCTTAATAAGCTAAATCAATTCCCGTATCTAGATTTAAAATTGGCATTTAGATTTGCTTAAGAACTTACACAAATCAGTACATTGAATAATCTTAACAATAAAATCTTCACTCCCAAATCTATAAACATCATAACTAAGATTAAAAACCTTATAAATATTAGTCTTATATGGAATAGGCCCAAATGGATTTGAAAAATGTGCAACAACCTTACTAGAGCTATTTTTTATATTTTTGTTGGAGTGCTTCCTTTTTTGCAAGAGCTACTTCCTTTTCTTCCGTAGTCTTTCATCGAACCAAAGAAAGGCCAAACTTTTGGCATCTTCTCTCTCCGATTGAAAGAATGGCCAGACTTTTGGCATATTCTCTTACCAATTCAAAGAATGGTCAAAGTACAAGAGATGTTTTCACCCTGATTCAATGAATACTTGATTCCTTCAAAAGCTCCCAGGAAAATTTTACCCATTTATTCTCATCCTTAATTAGACATTGTGGAATCTTCAAATTTACTATCCCTTGCATATATGCATTTTCTATAATATACCACTTCTTAAAGTGTTATAACAAATGTTTGAACCAACATGACTTAGAAAAAAGTTGTATGAAACACATTAAATGAATTGACACATCCTTTTTTATAGAGAAACTAAGTTCACTACTTTTACTAAATTGAGATGGATAAACAACAACCTTTTACAAGACTTTTATACTATAATTTAGACTTTCTTTCTAAACATTTATTTTTGCACAATGAACTAATACTGATAATTTGGCAGCATTTTTAAATATTTAGCCATTGTCCGTCCTTAAATTTAGACTGTCCTCCCAATGCAAACACTATAACCAATCCTTTTACATTTGTGGTTCAAAAGTTCCCATATATAAATTCTCATAATAATCTTACATCAACCCATAAAATTTCCTTCTTAAATTTATGTCAAAATAAGTTAAATTAATTCCCATATCTAGATTTAAAATGGGCACTTTTGATCTATTTAGGAACTCACACAAATCAGTAAATTGAACAAACTTAACAATAAAATTTTCATAATCTCCACTCCTAAATTCATAAACATTGTAACCAAGATTAAAAACCTTACAAATATTAGTCTTATAAGGAATAGGCCTAAATGGATTTGGCAAAGGTGTAACAACCTTACGGGAGATTTTTTTTTTGCTGGAGTTATATATATATATTTTTGCTAGAGCTGCTTCCTTTTTTGTTAGAGTTGTTTCCTTTTCTTGCAATCTTCTCTCATCGATCTAAAGAATTGCCAAACGTTTGGCATCTTCTCTCATAAATTCAAAGAATGGCTAGACTTTTGGCATCTTCTCTCACTAATTTAAAGAATGTTAAATGTGGAAATGGTGTTTTCACCCAGATTTGAAGAATGGCTTATTTCTATAAACACTCCTAGAAAAATTTTGCCAATTTATTCTCATCTTCAATTAGACTTTGTAGAATATTAAAATTTACTATCCCTTGCATATAGGTATTTTCTACAATATTCCACTTCTTAAAGTGTTCTAACAAATGTATAAATTGACATGACTTAGAGAAAAGTTATATAAAACTAAGATCGCTTCTTTCACTAAATTAAGAAAGATAAACAATAGCTTTATGCAAGACTTTTTTACTATAATTTAGACTTTCTTCATTAACATACATTTTTTTATAATGAATTGATACCATTAATTTGGCAGCATTTTCAAATATGTGACAACTGTACATCCTTAAATTTAGACTGTCCTCATAATGTAAACAATCTAACCTATCCTTTTATTTTTGTAGCTTAAAAGCACAAACATATAAATTCACATAAAAAGCTTACATCAACCCACTTAAATTTTATATGAAAATAAGCTAAATCAATTCTTATATCTAGATTTAAAATAGGTGCTTTAGATTTGCTTAGGAACTCACACAAATTAGTACATTGTAAAAGCTTAACAATAAAATCTTTATAGTCTTTACTCTCAAATCCATAAACATCATAACCAAAATTTAAAAACTTATAAATATTAGTAACATATGGAATAGGCCTAAATGGATATGGCAAAGGTGCAACAACCTTGTTAGAGCTTTTTTTTTTTGTTGGAGTTGCTTCCTTTTTTTTTTTGTTAGAGTTGCTTCCTTTTCTTGCCATCTTCTCTCATCGATCCAAAGAATGGCTAGACATTTGGCATCTTCTCTCACCAATGACTAGACTTTTGGCATCCTCTCTCACCGATTCAAAGAATGATTAAAGTGGAAATTATGTTTTCACCTCGATTTGAAGAATGGCCAATTTCTTTTTGCCCATTTATTCTCATCCTCAATTAGACTTTATGGAATCTTCAAATTTACTATCCCTTGCTTATAGGCATTTTCTACGATATTCCACTTTTAAAGTGTTCTAATAAATGTTTGAACTGACATGACGTAGAGAAAAGTTGTATGAAACACATTAAATGAACGGACATATCCTTTTTTGTAGGGAAACTAAGATCACTACTTTCACTGAATATAGATAGATAAACAACAACTTTATGCAATCTTTCATATTATAATTTAGACTTTCTTTCTTAACATTTATTTTCATAATGAATTTATACCTATAATTTGGCAGAACTTTCAAATATACAACCATTGTTCATCCTTAAATTGAGACTATCCTCTTAGTGCAAACACTCTAACCAATCCTTTTTATTTTATGGCTTAAGAGCGCACATATAAAAATTCATGTAAAAATCTTATATTAACCAAAAAATATTCCCACTTAAATTTTATGTTAAAATAATCTAAATCAATTCATGCATCTAGATTTAAAATTAGCACTTTAGATTTGATTAGGAAATCACACAAATTAATACGTTGTATAAGCTTAACAATAAAATCTTCATAGTTTTTACTTTTAAATCCATAAACATCATAACGAAGATTAAAAACCTTATAAATATTAGTCTTATATGGAATAGGCCTAATTGGATCTGGCAAAGGTGTAACAACCTTGCTGGAGCTATTTTTTTTGCTGGAGTTGTGCCCTTTTTTGTTAGACTTACTTCCTTTTGTTGCCATATTCTCTAACCCAATTAAAGAATGGGCAAAATTTTGGCATCTTCTCTCTTTGATTGAAAGAATGGCTAGAATTTTGGCATCTTCTCTCATCGATTCAAAGAATGGTCAAAGTGAAAGTGATGTTTCACCCCGATTGGAAGAATGGCCGATTCCCTTAAAAGCTCTTAGAAAAAATTTGCCCATTTCTTCAAATTTTCTATCCATTGTATATAGACATTTTCTATAACATACCTCTTCTTAAAGTGTTCTAACAAATGTTCAAACAAACATGACTTAGATAAAAGTTGTATGAAACACATTAAATGAATTGACATATCCTTTTTTATAGTGGAACTAAGATTGCTACTTTCACTGAATTGAGAAAGATGAACAATAGCCTTATGCAAGACCTTTATACTACAATTTAGACTTTCTTTCTTAACATTAATTTTTGGTAATGAACTAATACCGATAATTTTGTAGCATTTTCAAATATGCACTTACTGTCCATCCTTAAATTTAAACTGTCCTCCTAATGCAAACAATTTAACAAATTCTTTTACTTTTATGGTTTAAAAGTTCATGCATATAAATTAATGAAAAATCTTACATCAACCCATAAATCTTGCCTCTTAAATTTTATGCCAATATAAGCTAAATCAATTATTGTATCTAGATTTAAAATGGGCACTTTAGATTTGTTTAGTAACTCACACAAATCAGTATGTTGAACAAGCTTAACAATAAATCTTCATAATCTCCACTTCTAAATCTATAAACAGCATAATCGAGATTAAAACCTTATAAAGATTAGTCCTATATGGAAAAGGCCAAAATAGATCTAGCAAAGGTGCAACAACCTTTATAAAGCTATTTTTTTAGTAAAGCTACTACCTTTTCTTGCCATCTTCTTTCACCAATATGAAGAATTGCCAGATGTTTGGCATATTCTCTTATGGATTCAAAGAATGGCCATACTTTTGACATCTTCTCTCACCAAGTCCAAGAATGGTCAAAGTGGAAGAGGTATTTTCACCCTATTTGGCCATTTCCTCAATTAGACTTTGTGGAATCTTCAAATTTACTATCCCTTGCATATAGGCATTTTCTACAATATTCCACTTCTTAAAGTGTTCTAATAAATGTTTAAAATGATGTGACTTAGAGAAAATTTATATGAAACAAATTAAATGAATTGACCCATCCTTTTTTAAGGAGAAACTAAGATCGCTACTTTTATTGAATTGAGATAGATAAATAACAGCCTTATACAAGACTTTCATAATATAATTTAGACTTTCTTTCTTAACATTCATTTTTTCATAATGAATTGACACTGTTAATTTGGTAGCATTTTTAAATATGCAACCATTGTCCATCCTTAAATTTAGACTGTCCTCCTAATGCAAACATTGGAACCAATCCTTTTACTTTTGTGGCTTAAAAGCATAAATATACAAATTCACATAAAAATCTTATATCAATATGAAAATATTCATACTTAAATTTTAGGTCAACATAAGCTAAATTAATTCCCATACCTAGATTTAAAATTAGCAGTTTACATTTTCTTAGGAACTCACAAAAATCAGTATGTTGAATAAGCTTAATAATAAAATCTTCAAAATCTTCACTCCCAAATCCACAAACATTATAATTGAGATTAAAACCTTATAAATATTAGAAATTTATGGAATAGGCCTAAATGGATCCAACAAAGGTGAAATAACCTTGTTGGAGCTTTTCTTTTCTTTTACTGGAGCTACTTTCTTTTTTGCTAGAGATGCTTTTTTTTCTTGTCATCTTCTCTTACCAATCCAAAAAATGGCCTGACATTGGGATCTTCTCTCACTAATTTAAAGAATAGCTAGACTTTTGGAATCACCTCTCACCGATTTGAAGAATGGTTAAAGTGGAAGAGGTGTTTTCATCCCAATTTGAAGAATGGTGATTCTTCAAATGCTCGTAGAAAAATTTTGCCCATTTATTCTCATCCTCAATTAGACTTTATGGAATCTTCAAATTTACTATCCCTTAAATATAGGCATTGTCTATGATATTCCACTTCTTAAAGTGTTCTAACAAATGTTTGAACAGACATGACTTAAAGAACATTATATGAAACACATTAAATGAATTGACACATCCTTTTTAGTAGGGGAACTAAGATCGCTACTTTTACTAAATTGAGATAGATAAACAATAACCTTATACAAGACATTCATACAATAATTTAAACTTTCTTTCTTAACATTCATTTTTTCATAATGAATTGATACCAGTAATTTGGCAGCATTGTAAAATATGCAACCATTGTCCGTCCTTAAATTGAGATTGTCCTCCCAATTTAAACACTCTAATAAATCATTTTTACTTTTTTTGCTTAAAAGTGCACACATCTAAATTCATATAAAAATCTTACATTAATCCATAAATCTTCCCATTTAAATTTTATATCAAAATATGTTAAATCAATTCCTGCATCTAGATTTAAAATAGGCACTTGCACAAATCAGTACGTTGAACAAGCTTAATAATAAAATCTTTATAATCTTCACTCCTAAAACCGTAAACATCATAACCAAGATTAAAAACCTTATAAATATTAGTCTTACATGGAAAAGGCCTAAATGGATTCGACAAAGGTCCAACAACCTTATAGGAGCTTTTTTTTATTGGAGCCACTTCCTTTTTGTTAAAGCTGCTTCCTTTTCTTCCCATATTCTCTCACCGAACCAAAGAATGGCCAAATTTTTTGCATTTTCTCTCTCCAATTGAAAGAATGGCTAGATTTTTAGCATCTTCTCTCACTAATTCAAAGAATGGTCAAAGTGAAAGAGACATTTTCACCCCGATCCTAAGAATGGCCAACTCTCAAGAAATTTTACCCATTTATTCTCATCCTAAGTTAGACTTTGTGGAATCTTCAAACTTACTATCTCTTGCATATAAGCCTTTTATATAATATACCACTTCTTAAAGTGTTTTAACAAATGTTTGAACCAACATGACTTAGAGAAAAATTGTATGAAACACATTAAATAAATTGACATATCCTTTTTTGTAGAGGAACTAAGATTACTACTTTCACTGAATTGAGAAAGATAATCAATAGCCTTATGCAAAACTTTCATACTCCAATTTAGTCTTTCTTTATTAACATTCATTTTTTTGTAATGAACTAATGCCGATAATTTGGCAACATTTTCAAATATGAAATCGTTGTTCGTCCATAAACTTAGACTATCCTCCCTATGCAAAAACTCTAACTAATCCTTTTACTTTTTATGGCTTAAAGTGCATATGTATAATTCAAGTTAAATCTTACATCAACCCATAAATCTTCCCTTTTAAATTTTAGGTCAAAATAAGCTAAATCAATTCATATATCTAGATTTAAAATGGACACTTTAGATTTACTTAGGAACTCATATAATTCAGTATATTGAATAAGCTTAACAATTAAATTTTCATAATCTCCACTCCCAGATCCATAAACATTATAACTAAGATTAAAAACCTTATAAAAATTAGTCCTATATGGAATTAGTTTAAATGGATATGACAAAAGTGCATTAACCTTGTTAGAGCTATTTCTTTTTTGCTTGAGCTATTTTATTTTTTACTATAGTTTCTTCCTTTTTTGCAAGTGTTGCTTCCTTTTCTTGCCATCTTCTCTCACCAATCTAAAGAATGGCTAGATGTTTGGCATCTTCTTTCACAAATTCAAAGAATGGCCAAACTTTTGGTATCTTCTCTCACCAATTCAAAGAATGGTTAAAATGGAAGAGGTGTTTTCACCCTATTTTGCCATTTATTCTCATCCTCAATTAAACATTGTGGAATCTTCAAATTTACTATCCTTTACATATAGACATTTTCTATAATATTCCACTTCTTAAAATATTCTAACAAATGTTTAAACAGACATGACTTAGAGAAATTTATATCAAACTCATTAATTGAATTGACATATCCTTTTTTTTATAGAGAAACTAAAATCACTACTTTCAATGAATTGAGATAGATAAACAACATCCTTATGCAAGACTTTCATAGTATAATTTTGAATTTCTTTCTTAATATTCATTTTTTCATAATAAATTGATACCATTAATTTGGCAGCATTTTGAAATATGCAACTATTGTTCATCCTTAAATTTAGATTTTCCTCCTAATAAAAACACTATAACTAATCCTTTTACTTTTATGGCTTAAAAGCGCACACATATAAATTCATGTAAAAATCTTACATCAACCTACATATCTTCCTACTTAAATTTTATATTAAAATAAGCTAAATCAATTCCCATATCTAGATTTAAAATAAAACTTTAATTTGTATAGGTACTCAAAAAAATTAGTATGTTGAACAAGCACAACAATAAAATCTTCATAATCTTCACTTGCAAATCCATAAGCATTATAATTGAGATTAAAAATCTTACAAATATTAGTCTTACATGGAATAGGCCTAAATGGATCAAGCAACATTGCAATAATCTTGCTAGAGCTGCTTCCTTTTCTTGTCATCTTTTCTCACTGAACCAAAGAATGGCCAAACTGTTGGTGTCTTCTCTCTTTAATTCAAAGAATGGCTAGACATTTGGCATCTATTCTCATTGATTCAAAGAATGGTCAAAGTGAAAGAGATATTTTCATGTTGATCCGAAGAATGGTTGATTCCTTCAAAAGCTCTTAGAAAAATTTTTCCCATTTCTTCTCATCCTCAAATTAGACTTTACGAAATATTTAAATTTACTATCCCTTACATTTAGGAATTTTCTATAATGTACCACTTCTTAAAGTGTTATAATAAATGTTTTGAACTGACATGACTCAGAGAAAAGTTGCATGAAACACATTAAATGAATTGACACATCCTTTTTTGTAAGGGAACTAAGATGACTACTTTCACTAAATTAAGATAGAGAAACAATAACCTTATGCAAGACTTTCATGCTATAATTTAGACCATCTTTCCTAACATTCATTTTTCATAATGTACTGATACTAATAATTTGGCATCATTTTCAAATATGCAATAATTATTCGTCCTTAGATTCATACTATCCTGTTGATGTAAACACTCTAACCAATCCTTTTACTTTTATGGCTCAAAAGATCACACATATAAATTCATGTAAAAATGTTACATCAACCCAAAAATCTTTACACTTAAATTTTATGTGAAAAAAAGCTAAATCAATTCCTATATCTAGATTTAAAATAGACACTTTAGCATGTTAGAAGATGTCAAAATAGACACTTTAGATTTGTTTAGGAACTCACACAATTTAGCACGTTGGACAAGCTTAACAATAAAATCTTTATAATCTTCACTCCCAAATCCATAAACATTATGACCAAGGTTAAAAAATATTAGTCCTATATGGAATAGGCCTGTATGGCTCTAGCAAAGTTGCAAAAACCTTGTTGGAGCTTTTTTTTTTTATTGGTGCTGCTTCCTTTTCTTACTATCTTCTCTCATTGATCCAAAAAATAGCCAGAATTTTATGATATTCTCTCACTAATTAAAAGAATGGCTAGACTTTTGGCATCTTCTCTCATCGATTTAAAGAATGGTTAAATTGGAAGAGGTGTTTTCACCTCAATTTGAAGAATGGCCAATTTCTTCAAAACCTCATATCAAAATTTTACCCATTCATTCTCATCCTCAATTAGACTTTGTGGAATCTTCAAATTTACTGTCCTTTACATATAAGCATTTTCTACAATATTCCACTTTTTAAACTATTCTAGCAAATGTTTAAATTGACATAACTCAGAGAAAAGTTATATAAAACACATTAAATGAATTGACACATCCTTTTTTGTAGAGAAACTAAGATCGGTGCTCTTACTTAATTGAGATAGATAATCAATAGCCTTATACAAGAATACCATAGTATAATTTAAACTCTCTTTCTTAACATTCAAATATGCAACCACTCTCCATCCTTAAATTTAGACTGTCCTCTAAATGCAAACACAATAACCAATCCTTTTACTTTTATATCTTAAAAGTACACACATATAAATTCAAATAAAAATCTTACATCAACCCAGAAATCTTCCTACTTAAATTTTATGTCAAAATAAGCTAAATCAATTCCTGTATATAGATGTAAAATAGGCACTTTAGATTTTCTTAGGAACATACACAAATCAATATGTTGAACCTTTTAAATATTCACTCCCAAATCCATAAACATAATAACATAGATTAAAAACTTTTAAATATTAGTCTTATATGGAATATGCCTAAATCGATCCAGCAAAGGTGTAACAACCTTACTGGAGCTAATTCTATTTTTGTTAGAGCTGCTTTATATTCTTGCAATCTTCTCTTACCAATTTAAAGAATGGCAAAACTTTTGTCATGTTCTCCCTTTGATTTAAAGAATGGCTAAAGTGGAAGAGGCATTTTCACTCCGATTTTAAGAATGGCCAATTTCTTTAAAAGCTTCTCAAAAAAATTTGCCCATTTGTTCTCATCCTCTATTAATCTTTATAAAATGCTCAAATTTATTATCCATTGCATATAGGCATTTTTTTTTTATAAAATTCCACTTCTTAATATACCATTTTCTATAATATAATTTGATAGCATTTTCAAATACGCAACCAATGTCCATTATTAAATGTAGACTGTCCTCCCAATGCAAACACTCTAACTAATCTTTTTTCTTTTGTGGCTTAAAAGCACATACATAAAATTCACGTAAAAATTTTGCATTATCCCAAAACCTACCCACTTAAATTTAAATCAAAACAAGCTAAATCAATTCTCATATTTAGATTTAAAATAGGCACTTTACATTTGGTTACAAACTTACATAAATTATTACGTTGATCAAGCTTAACAATAAAATCTTTATAATCTTCACTACCAAATCCGTAAATATCATAATCAAGATAAAAAAAAAACCTTATAAATGTTATTCCTATATGGAGTAGGTGTAAATGGATTTGGCAAAGGTGTTGTCATACCTACTCTATATAGGAATAAAATTTATAAGGTTTTTGATTTGGTAAAGGTGATGTCATACCTAAAATTTAACTATCCCTAAAAAGGTCTAATGATGAAAAGAATCATCGAGATGACTAGAGTCTACTCGTTCGTAACACCTCTTAATTGTACAACCTTAACAAACCTAACCGACCCCACCAGTGTTCAAAAATTGATCATCGAGCCATTAAGTTATGCTTTGAACTTGTGAAATATGAATTATCAGAACAACAAGAGGTTTCTTTTGAGAAAAATCCTCTCAGAATACTTAACTCGTTGGGCCGATGCTCATTTCGTTAAACAGGGACCCAGCTTTGTGAAAAACTAGAAATTGATTTTAATATAATAGACTTAAAAAAACACATTTGAAAGGCTCCAAAACCTTTGGAAGTGGTCTCAAAATGGTCAGGCAAAACCTGAGTGTTAGTGCGTATCATATAGAAGTGTGCATAAATGCCCTTAGGTGTCATGTGCTAAAAATGAGGCCAAATTTGGCAAAACGAACTCCAAAAATGCATCTGGAAGGCCTAAAAACTCTAGGAATTGACCCTAGAATAGTGTACATAAAACTTGAGAAGTGTTGTAGAGCATCAAAGTGCGTGTGGAAGCGCATGTGTGTGCATGTGGCCACGCACAAAGAGCATGACCATGCGCACTTGGCGTGGCCACACATAAAATCCTTATTATACTTATGTGACCATGCCCCTACCACTATATTCTACCTAATTTTCCTTTTAAATAGACCCCTTCATACCTTATTTTAGAGGGGGAGCAAGTGGAAACATACACACACTCAAAAAATTGGTCTAATCGAAGGCATTGGAAACCCCTTTCTAGATAGTTTTTGCTCTACCGCAACCTTTCCCTTAAGTTGTTATATCCCTTTTCCACTAAACCAAGCCTTATCTTTGTCAAAGCACACTTTAAAGGTATACAATTTAGCATCATTCTATTGTCATTTTGAACCTATTGACGAGGAAAGCTTGATAATCTCTTAAAGCTAAAGCTTCAAAGCTCACACAAGCTTAGTTGAGTTTGAGGACCACAAAATTATTTTAGCACATTTATTTTATTGCATTACATTTTATTTTATTATCAATAGCATTTAGGAATATTATTGTGCTTGTGTGATGAGATTGGCAATCTTACATGCTATGTGAATAATATATGCTTTATTATGCTCATTTATTATCATTATTTTGCATCCTCTATTTTCAAAATCATGAAATCACATCGTAAATATCAATAATGTGAAAAATTTTATGTCCTGACATAGAGTCATCTTGCTCTTGGTCCAATGATGACCTCATGCATCCTTTATATTATCGTCATACATCATCATAGCATAAATAATCACTGGAAGCATGATCATCCTATCATTCATGAAATTGAGCAAGTTATGTAAATGGTCATGTTAAACTTGCAGATAAGTCATATCTAAATTAGATTTACTTTTTCATAATCTTTTCCTTTTCAAATGAATTTTATCAAGAAAGTGATGTAATAACATTTCCAGCTTTATTATCTGCCATTATTTGATGTACTATATGAATGCTATACAAACTGTCATTACCAAAACTAGAGTGTTGTGGTAGCTATACATCAAATATTGTATAATGAGAAATACTAAAAAAGTATATGTGATCCCCCGAACCCAAAAATCTCTATTGGGGACAATACTTATTGAGTGACTCGATGTTGTCCTTTTCTCTTCTCGCTTTTCTAAAAATTAAGTGGAAACTCCATAAAATCAAAAGCATCTCGTCCCCTTGAGACTAATAATTTGTCCTTATTCAGCAAAGCTGCCATGTCCCTTAGAAATGGAAAGACCCGCACAATGTCCCATAAAAATATACCGCTATAAAAAAAGCACAAAATAAAAAAACTGGTCGCTTGTAGATGCAACGCCTTTTTTTGGAGTTGCTTTCTTTTTTGCTAGAGCTACTTTCTTTTCTTACTATCTTCTCTTATCAATTCAAAGAATGGCTAGAATTTTGGCATCTTCTCTTTTTGATTCAAAGAATGGTTATAGTAGTAGTGGTGTTTTCACCTTAATTCAAAGAATGGTTGATTTTTCAAAAGCTCTATGAAAATTGTTGCCCATTTGTTCTCATCCTCAATTAAACTTTATGAAATCCTTAAATTTTCTATCTATGAGTAACCTTAATGGGTTTTTATTTTTTTGTTTTCCTTTTTATAGTGGACCTTTCAATTTTTTAGGGACATGACAACTTTATCAAATAGAAAAAAATGATTGGTCTTAGAGGGATGAGACATTTTTTTTCTATAGAGTTGCCACCCAATGTTTAGAAAATCGGAAAAAGAAAGGGACAACATTGGGTCACTCAGTGAGTATTATCCCTAGCAGAGATTTCCAGGTTCAGGGGATCGTATAAACTTTTTGCCTATTTTTTATTATATGATATTTGGTGTATAGCTATTACAATACCCTAATTTTGGTAACAACAGTTTATATAGCACTCATAGTACATCATATAGTATAAGATAATAAAGCTGAAAATTTTATTACATCATTTTATTGATAAAATACATATAAAATGGAAAAGAATATGGAAAAGTAAATCTAATATGATTAATATGTAAGAGTAACATGACCATTCACTCAGCTTGCTCAATTTCATGAATAATAGAATGATCCTGCATGCTTACAGTGATTATTTATGCTATGATGATGTATGATGATAATATAAAGGATGCATATAGTCATCACTGGACCAAGAGCATGATGACTTTATTCTAGGACATGAAATTTTTCACATTATTGATATTTACAATATGATTTCACGATTTCAAAAATAGAGGATGCATAATGATGATATAAAATGAGCATAATAAAGCATACATTATTCATGTAGCATGCAAGATTGCCAGTCTCATCATATAAGCACAATAGTATTCCCAAATGCTGGTGATAATAAAATAAAATGCAATGTGATAAAATAAATGTGCTAAAATAATTTTGTGGTCCTCAGACTCAACTAAGCTTGTGTGAGCTTTGAAGCTTAAGCTTCAAGAGATTATCAAGCTTTCCTCATCGAGAGGTTCAAAATGACAGTAAAATGATGCTAAATTGTATACCTTTTAAGCGTGCTTTGACAAAGATAAGGCTTTGTTTGGTGGAGAAGGGATCTAACAACCTAAAGGAAAGGCTATGGGAGAGCAAAACCTATATGGAAAGGGGTTTTCAATGCCTTCGATCAGACTAATTTTTGAGTGTGTGTGTTTTTATTTGATCCTCCCACTCAAAATGGGGTGTAGAGGGGTCTATTTATAAGAAAAAATGTGTAAAATGGGGTGGTGTAGGCTTGGTCACGCGTGTATAAGGGGATTTTTGCACTTGGCCATGCCAAGTGTGCACATGGTCATATGCTTAGCGCGTGGGCATGCATGCACATGTGCATTTTCATGCACACTTTAATGCTCTACGCTCTCTTCTCGGGCTCTACACACACTATTTTGGGGTTGGTTCTTAGGATTTTTAGGCCTTCCTGATGCATTATTGGAGTTTGTTTTGCAAAATTCAGCTTAAATTTAACATGTGATACCTATAGGTGTTTACATGCACTTTTGAGTGATACGTGCTGATACTCAGGTTGTGTTGGACCATTCTAGGACCACTTTTGAAGGTTTTAGGGCCTTCTGGATTTGTTTCTAAAGTTTGTTTTATCAAAATCAATTTTGCTTTTTCATGAAGCTAGGCGCCAGTCTAATGAAATACACACTAGCCCAATGAGTTGAGTATTTTGAGAGGAGTTTTCTCAAAATAAAGCCTCTTGTTGTTCCAATAATTCGTATTTTGCAAGGTCATAGTATAATTTAATGGCTCGATGATCAATTTTGATCACTAATGGGGTTGATTGGTGTTTTAAGGTTGCATACTTTAGAGGTTTTACAAATGAGCATACTCTAGTCATCTTGGGGATTCATTTCAACATTAGACCTTTTTGGGGACGATCAAATTTTAGGTATAACAATTGCCCCCTTGCTTCACATGTGTTGCATAGCCACCTAGTGCTAGTATCAATACATATGAAGCAAAATGCAAAGATGTAAAAAAAATTTAATAGGGAGAGAGGTACTTACCTATGGGTTGTCCTTAGATGTCTTGTCAAGATTTGACTACTGTTGTTATGTTTTATTGCTATTATTCTGTGACTTGGTTGTCATGCAAGGTGGTATTTAGGGCATATACAAGCTTGTGATTCATGCAAAGTGCACTGGGATTTATGTGACTATAACCTTTTTGGGTGTCACGGAAATAAGAATGTTACTAAGTAAAATGCGGATGCGACTATAACCTTTCTAAGTGTCACATAAATGAACATGCTACTAAGCAAAATGCAGATGCAACTATAACCTTTTTAGGTGTCATGCAAAATGAACATGTGACTATAACTTTCTTAGGTGTCATGCGAATGAACATGCTACTGTAACCTTCTTAGGTGTCACGTAAATGAACATGTGACTATAACATTCTTAGGCCTCACATAAATGAAAATGCAGTTATAACCTTATTAGGTGTCACACGAATGAACATGCGACTATAACCTTGTTAGGTGTCACAACGAATGAACATGTGACTATAACCTTCTTAGGTGTCACACGATTGAACATATGATTATAACCTTCTTAGGTGTCACACGAATGAACATGTGACTATAACCTTCTTAGGTGTCATGTGAATGAATATGTGACTATAACCTTCTTAGGTGTCATGCAAATGAACATATGACTATAACCTTCTTAGGTGTTACACGAATGAAAATGTGACTATAACCTTCTTAAGTGTCACGTAAATGAACATGCAACTATAACCTTCTTAGGTTTCAAGTGAATGAACATGCTATTAAGAAAATGAGAATGCTCCTAAGCAATGTGGATGCTCCTAAGTAGTGTGGATGCTCCTAAGCAATGTGAGGATGCTTCTAAGTGATGAAAGTGTTTTTAACCAATGAGAAGATGCTTGTAAGTAGTGAAAGTGCTTCTAAGCAATAAGTGTAAGTACTTTTAAGTAATGTGAGGGTGCTCCTAAGCAATGTGGGTGCTTCTAAGCAATGTGAGGATTCTTCTAAGCAATGAGAAGATGTTTCTAAGCAATGTGAATGCTCATAGGCAATGAGAATATACTTCTAAGTAATGAATGAGGTAGTGGTGATGATGTAGTAGTGGTCCAGTAGTGATGTAGTAATGATGTAGTGATTTTTCATGTTGAGGATCTTATTTTGATGATATGGAGTAAGATATCCTTATAGTGGATTTTCCTTGCTTTTTTCTTTTGTAAGATGTTGAGTTTTCTGAAGAAAGTGATATGTGCACAATGTCTTTACATAAATGGAGTCCACATCAGTGTACTTTTATGTGAGTTTAGTGCATGTCTCATGCTCAAATAGAAGTTTAAGACTATAAAAGTGAGTGCGTAAAATCTCAAAGTGTGCATAAAACCCACAAAAGAGCGTGTGGAAGGGGGAGGTGCGTATGATTGCGTGTGGGGGGGGATCACACGCTTCCCCCCTTCAAGCTTAATTAAATAGGTATTTTTGGAGGACTTGGGAGGCTTCATCTAGACTTCTTTGAGTGTTTTCTAACTTTTCTTAGCCCTTTTTATGTTTCAGGTGCTATCTGCTATGTTTTTCTTCTATACTTTCATTTTCTCAACATTCCTGAGCATTTGGGGTACATTTTATTGATGTAGATGTTGATCTTGAGGGTGACTTTATAGAGGCTACTGGAGCTGGGACGTCTACAGTAAGACTAGCATATCTGGTGCTCAGAGTTCTCAACCATCCAAGCTTTCTTGAGGAGACCCAATCACTATTGTTCATAGTTTAGAGACTCACACTTAGGTGCATCATCATCACAAGGTAGGTCCCTTTTTGCCCTTATTTTTTAAAGCTTGTTCGTTGACTGTTTTACCATTTATTTTTCTATAGCTTTATAGCTCTCATTGTAACTGTCTGTCTAGATTTACTATAGATGCTGATGCTAATAGCTCTTGCTTTATTTTCTCTTCATGTTGTCTGCTTGTCACAATGCTTTTCTTTTTAATTTTTATTATTTAGATCCTATGAAGTGATAGATAGAGAGGTGTGTTAGTATTTAGTAGCAGTGCAAATGTTTGATAGTGTACCTATTATTTGTAGCCCTATAGGTATGTCACTTTGCCATTTAGTAGTTTCAATAGGGTCAGCATGTACTATCAGGGTCTCCCGATGTGTGTGAAGCAGATGGTTACTGGGAAGGGCTTTGATGGGGTGATTACTGCATTATCTTATAACTCATATGCATCGAGTCAAATTGCTATGTATGCAATGATAGAGTGTTGGATGGACACAATGCATACTTTTCATCTGCCTATGAGGGAGATGACTATTAGCCTATTGGATTTTACCGCTATCATATGCTTGAGCTTTTCTGGAGAGCCCATTCCTTTCAATGAGGAGGAGTGGCCCACTACTATGGCGAGGAGGCACCTCATGATGGATTTTCTTATGGTAGTCACTCCTATGAAGTCTGGTTGTCGTACCTCACTCGATACACTGAGTTTGTTTCTTCTATGCGGGCTTTATATGATGATAGTCTTGTTTCAGTAGAGCAACTAGCTTATTTCTTTTTATTTTATTTGCTAAGTATTGTTATCTTCCCAAACCCTTCGGGTATGGGTGATCTGTAATTGTTTCCTGTCTTGAGAGACTTGGATGGCTTGTTGGGCTATTGCTATGGCACTATTGCTTTTGCTCATATGTACTCAGGCTTTGATGTAGCATGTTGAGGTGGCTCAAGGATCTATGGATGCTTGTTCATGCTGAATGTGAGTAGGAGTTGTGTTGTCTGTTCTTTTATTTTTGGGTTTATTATTTCTGAACCTCTGATTTTGATAGATCTGACCATATGAGTTCGAGATTCTCCCGCATCCGTCCATCAAGCATTTCCAGGAGGATGCCTTCCCTTATTATTCTTACTAGATTAGGAAGACTATTGATTTGATTAAGGATTGCACGGTAGCTCAAGACCATATGAGGAAGTTGTCTATTAGTCAGGTATGTCTGATTCTTATTATGTTGTTTGTTCCTTTCTTAGGGATTTTGTTTATTATTGCCTTTTAAGTAGATCTTTCTTTGCTAGTGGGTAGTAAAATCTCACTAGATGGTAGAGATGGTGGTTGTATGGTAGCTGACAGAGAGACGAATGTTGCTCTTTGGCCTTATCTGCAGGGTGTGGTATTTGGGCGAGTGAGTCCATCGTTGGTGGGATGGCCCATACATAAGGAGAGTTCTTATCCTTCCCCCTAGTGACATTTTCTAGGGTTATGAGCTCTGTGGTGATGATCTCACTATTGTTATAATGGGATTCCCCTTTGAGAGCTTCTTGGAGAGTATGGGTTTGCCTTATGATGATGTATTGATCCCTCAGCTGATTGATGTCGTAGCTAGTAGGAACTTTCCTTAACCTCCACCTTCTCAGGCAGATGCATCTCATCCCTTGAGTTTAAGGATTAGGCCATCACACTGGTCATGGAGAGTCACTTCTTCTAATTTAGTAAACTTTTATTCCTATTTTAGTGCAAGCATGTAGCAAACTTTATTTGTACTAAACTATAATTGACATGAGTTATGAGAACTTATCTGCAACGACATTGGAGGAGATCTGGTTCTCGCTTTGAGGGGGATGAGGGTACACTCCATACTAAGGTGATTGCTTATGCTAATGGTGTGGCTTTTAGTAGCACTATCCTTGGTGATTTAATAGTTTAGCCATCTTTATCTTTACTTGTGATGAATATTCTTGGTAGAGCAGTGAGCTTCAATTTGCCTAGACCCGGCTTTCCTCAGTCAGGTGTTGCTCCTACTGATGCTACCCATGTTCATGTTCTCCACTTATTCTTACCTACGTCTCATTTATTTAGTTAGTGGTGGTTGATTTACTTGCTTTCTTTTGTAGATTCCAGTCTCATTTGGTCAGTATTGGTGTACTATTGTAGGGACTGGACAATAGTGCTTTTTGGAGTTTGCTACTACTCAAAGGGTATGCCTTATTTATTGTACCTATTTATTTTATGCACATGTTTTATGTATGAGTGTATGATATGCAATATGTAATGCAGGTTGAGCACCATCTCGCTAGTCTTGAATGGGGGCGGGAGTGTTCAATATATTATGACCGCATTAGTGAGTTGGAGTCATGACTATCATCATTTATGATGAATGATGATGAGTCAGGATCTAATAAGGGGGATGCTTGAGCAAGATCATTGTTTTCTTTTGATGGTAGCCATGACTGATGTAGTTATTTTAGGAGATAGGTGCAGGACTTTTGGCTTGTGGTTTGTTTTGTTGTATTATTTTCCTGAGGTTATAGACTTTGGGTGTTGTATCTGGGCGTTTGTGCCCCATGTTGTATAATGCTTGTATGATGATGACTGTATATGCTTCCTGCTATATATGATTGATGATGATGTTTACCATTACCATCGTTTGCCCTTTTTTCCCTTTTTTGCCTAAGGCATCTCCTTTTGGAGCTTTTTGCACTTAGTTGGGTTTTCTTTTTCTTCCTTTTTTCCCTAATGTGTCTCTTTTAAAGCTTTTCACACATAACTAGGCCTTTTTTTTTGCTTTGATGATAGTGGTTGATCTCAAAGAGTGAGCTTAGTGAGGATGGTAAGAACCATGGTCATGTAATGAAAGAAAATATAATGCATGCTTGATGCAATTCATGATGATAAAATGTGTTGCACTTTTTTGAAGACATTTTGCATAAATTAGCAATCATTCTCATTTCACTATAATCATTTAAGAAAAGCATAAGTGCATTCATACAAAATTTGAATTTAAGGTTACCCCTGTCCTTAACTAGCCTTCTCAGGTTTTTTAGTTAAGTATTTTTTCTTTTTCCCTAATTTTTACCTAAGTTGCCATTTTTAGGTTTTCAACTCAGCAGGAAGTCCCTAAATTTTGTTTGAGCTGCCATTTTTAGGTTTTCAACTCAATAGGATGGTTTTTTTTTTTGCCTTAAATGTAGTACTTCTTCAGGCGGTCTGTATTGATAGGTTTAGAGAATTCATTACCTTCATAATCCATCGGCTTGACTGCTCCTTTTGATAAGACATGTTTGACTAGGTATGGGCCTTCCTATTTCGGTCTAAATTTCCCTCTATGGTCTAGAACATTCTATCTTGTTTGCTTTATCACCCAGTCTCTTGCTTTCACACTCTTGTGTTTTATTTTTCTGTTGAAGGACTTGGCTAGTCAAGCCTGATAAAACTGTGTGTGGTATAGAGCCTTAAGCCTTTAGCCATCTAAGAGAGTGACATTATTGTGCCTCTATTGAGCCTACTACATTTCTGGTAATTCAGATTCAATTGCTACCTAAAGAGACTTGATCTCTATTTCGATTGGAAGAACTACTTCTGATCCATACATTAATGAAAAAGGAGTTGCTCCTGTTGAAGTTCTGACTGTTGTTCAGTACCCCCATAAGGCATATGGCAATTTGTCTGCCCAATCTTGGTAAGTCTAAGTCATTTTTTATAAGATCATTTTAATGTTTTTGTTTGTAGCTTTGATGGCCCCATTAGCTTGTAGTCAATAAGGAGAAGATTTATGATGTTCTACCTTATAACTCCTTAGTAACTCTCTAACTTCTCCTTGGAATTAGACATCATTGTCAAAGATGATGTGATGGGGGAACCCATATCAACAAAACAGGTTTCTTTTAATGAACTTAGCCACTTGCTTGGCTCCTGTGGGTGACCCTTTATGAACAAGACCTTTGTGTTGTTATGGTTTTTATTGCTTTATTGGGCAGCATAGCGGGTTTTTTCGTTTACGAGGGACATGAAAACTTTACTGAATAGGAACAAGTGACTAGCCTCGGGATAAGATGCTTTTGACTTTATGGAGTCGCCACCCAATTTTTTAGAAAATCGGGAAAAGAAGGGGACAACATCGAGTCACTCAACAAGTATTTTCCCTAGTAGAGATTTCTAGGTTCGGGAGATTGCATATACTTTTTGACTATTTCTCATTATATGATATTCAATGTATAGCTACCACACACCCTAGTTTTGGTAATAATAGTTTATATAGCATTCATATAGTACATCAGATAGTATAAGATAATAAAGCTAAAAATTTTATTACATCACTTTCCTAATAAAATACATATGAAAAGGATTATGGAAAAGTAAATCTAATATGGTTGATCTACAAGGATAACATGATCATTTACATAACTTATTCAATGAATGATAGGATGATCATGCTTATAGTGATTATTTATGCTATGATGATGAATGACGATAATATTAAGGATGCATGAGGTCATCACTAGACCAAGAGCATGATGACTCTATTTTGGGACATGAAAATTTTCACATTATTGATATTTACGATGTGATTTCATGATTTTGAAAATCGAGGTTGCAGAATGATAATGTAAAATGAGCATAATAATGCATATATTATTTACGTACCATGCAAGATTGCTAGTCTTATCACATAAGCACAATAGTATTCCCAAATGCTAGAGATAGTAAAATAATATGCAATGCGGTAAAATGAATGTGCTAAAATAATTGTGTGGTCCTCAAACTCAACTAAGCTTATATGAGCTTTGAAGCTTTAGCTTTAAGAGATTATCAAGCTTTCCTTGTTGAGAGGTTTAAAATGATAGCAAAATGATGCTAGATTGTATACCTTTAAAGCGTGCTTTAATAAAGTTGAGGCTAGGTTTGTTGGAAAAGGGATCTAACAACCTAAGGGAAAGGCTATGGGAGAGCAAAAACTATGCGAAGAAGTGTAGCCAGTGGGGTTTAGTGCACCTAAGATTTTAGCAATTGTGACATTATTTGCGCTCAAGACCTTAGGGAACACACTACTATTTCATAAAGACATAGCATGGAGATGAGGAGTCACCACCCAGGGTAATAACTGGGATAAATTGAAATAGTGGTACTCGATTCTCTAAAAGAAAGCTAGCACCATAACCAAGAGATTTTGGGAATGGAGTACTAACTTCTCTTAGTATTGTGTTCATTTATAATTATTTTATGAATTACTATTTTTATTCTTTAATTACATGAAATTTAATTTAAACCCTAATTAAACATCCATTTAACCCAAAGACAACAAGTCATAAAATTATATGTAAAAATGCATACAAAAGGCAACGTCCCTATGTCTGAACTAGATTAATTTTATTAATTAAAGTTAGCTAATTCTACATATTTTATTTACAAGTAAAATGGACTAAAGATGGGCCTCCATTTTAATTGAATTAGTGAGCCTAAATGTACTTATTTTAGTTAGATTATTGTCTATAAATTCTAAAGAAGAAATTAGATTATTAAATGAGCCTAAGTCTAACTTAATTTTAACTCAAAAAATAGAGCCTAAGTTTATTTATTTTAAAAGAAATAAAATTAATGGGCTGTGCTAAATTTAAATTAATTTTAATTAACTACAAATGGGCCTAAGGCCTCATTAATTTTAATAAGAAAAAGAAATACATTAGTGGTTAGAACTAAAGTCTAAGTTAATTTTATTAATTAATAGTGGGCCTAAATCTAATTAACCTAAATGGCCTAAATTAATTTTAAATAAATTAAAACCTAAAAATCATTTTTAGGCCTATTATTAAATGGGTTAGAACCTAACGTGGGTTTGGGGCTCAAAAGGCATGAGAATAAAAAAAAACAAAACCCAATTCAACAAACATACCAAAAATAAATCAAAACAACAATTTTACGTGATTTTTATAAGAAACCCTAATTCAATTTCATACAACCCTAAAATTAATCTACTTCCATCATTGATTTTAATTAAATTTTACCAAATCAAGCCTAGATTACTAATCAATTTTTAATGCAGAGAATTAAAATTCCACTAATTTTTCACTATTGGGGCTATTACAAACTACAGTGCATGAAATTAAAGAAAATTAATTACAACCTAGTAAAAGCAATGAACAAAATACTATAGAAAATAATAAACCCTAAATTCTATGGGATTTCATAAAATTCAGTCCATGGCATCCCATGGATTCTTCAATGTAGCCACTGCCAAAATCTCACATCACTAACCTCACATCCAGAGCACCATAGAACACCAATAAAAAAAACACAACAAAAGATTTAATCAGTAATGACTAAACCAATGAATAAAATAAAGAAATCAAATCAAAATAAAAAAGTATAGAAAAAAGAGTAGGGGATGCTGTGCAAATGCTATTTGAATGCTCCTCATATTAGGATTGTCACTGTTTTGAGATTGACTTTTTTTTTCTTAATTTTCTGGACTTTAAAAGCAAAGAACATATTTTTGTTGATTTCTCAAGGGTTTTGAAAACAAAAAATAAAGAGCTAAGGTGTGTGGCTTTTTGTACGGTAAAGAAAATAACTAGGGTTTTTTTACAACCTTTTTTTTCACAAACTGTGCCTCTCGACTTTTGATCACGCAAGGAAATTATGTGATATTAGGAGTGGGAGGAGGAGTCTCACGAGTCTGGGTTTTAAAAAAAAAACTTTGAAAATCAAGAAAATAAGATGGTGATAGAGTTTTGAAAAAATCAAAGACTTACACACACAAAGACACGTGGTGTCCTGGACCAATGAAAAAATTAAGAAATGATGACAAAATCAATTTTCAACGTGAAAATTTAATTTTTAGTGAAAATTAGCACTATGGAATGCCGACCAATATCCCATAATGCTGAATGGCATTGCGTAATGCTAACAGACATTACATAATGCTGGTCGGCATTTCATAATGCCAATAGACATTATGTAATGCCAATTGGCATTATACAATATCGGTCCACATTTTATGTCAACCAATCACATTTTTTTATTTTTTAATTAAATTATAAAAAAGATCCTCAGAAGTTCCCAATTTTTGCAATCAAATCCCTAAAAAACCAAGTTTGCAATTAAATCCATAAAACATAGTAATTTAGTCCTTTAAATTGTGAAACTCGACATTAGACATTAATTCTTGATTAGATTTTCATCATAGGGGCTTTCATCACATGCATGCACAATTGCATCTTGAAATTATATGCTTACAGTTGCCCCCTTTTATTGTTGTTTGTTTAACAAGTTGCAGCAAAGCAGTAGTAGCACATAATTTCAAAAGAAAGAATTAAGGTACTTCATTGTATCCTAATTGACACAGAGGACCAGAGATTCTAGCTGACCCAGCCATTGTGCCTCTTCATTTTCCTCCAAACAACCTTGGACTTTGAGTGGTTCTACTGTGCTTCCTTTGATTCACCTTCACCTTTATAGGTGCATAGATATAGGTAATGAGGTAACACTTCCTTATTTCTATTTATTTCTGCAAAAATTTATTCAAAATGTTAGTAATCAAAATTAATTTTAGAATGCAAATTAATGTGTATATTATTGAAATTAGATTAAAAATCATTCAAAAAAAAGCATGAAAATTTTAAATTAAACTTAGGAACATAGGATTTTAGTTGAATGGCCGACCGAAGGTTTAAAAATCTGAGTCAGAAGTCTAGAAATTAGTTGGCATTTGTGCAATGTCAATTGGCATTGTGCAATGCCAATCAACATTACATAATGCCGGTTGACATTATGGAATGCCAATCGACATTCCATTTTGCCGATCCATAATTTTTTTAATCAATTAATTAATTATTATTATATTTTTATCCTTAAAATTCTCCCCAGTGACCGTTGAAATTCACAAACTATTTTTACATATCTTATGAATTATTTCATAGGCTACTAGAGAATATGGCGCAGTTAATATTGGCCTTCGGGTTTAGACAATTTATTGTTGGACTTTTGATATCTCGAGGGAGGTCCAATCGCCATTCATTATTCGCACTAATTGAGTGGTGGATGGACACCACCCACTCATTACATACTCGTATAGGCAAGTTGACTATTTCGCCTATGAGTTTTTCTATGATCACTGGGATTGCCTTCAGAGGGACTCCATTTCCTTTGATATTAGCTACTGTAGTCTCCCTAAGCATATGTTGAGTCAATATGTGTGAGATTTGATCAGGTTCATTCTGACATTGAAGAATTGAAAGAATGTTCTTTTTTCATTATTAGTTGAAGGATTTAGACATCTTCCTACCACTACTCCTCATCAGATTGCCTATAAGGCGAGGTGTCTCCTTATGATATTGCTTGGCATGACCCTCTGTTGTAAGACTAGTCATGAGGTCAATATTGCCCTTCTCGGCCCTCTTCAAAACTTAGACCGAGTTGTCACCCTTGACTATGGATCTACTACATTGGCTTATCTATATTATAGAATGGACACTGTCTATAAAGGTGCTATCACCATGTGTAGCTTTTGGCATGCTTTGCATGTACATCATCCTTTTTTTTTACTTATTTCCTCTTTCTAGATATGGAGTCTAGAGATTGGGCTGATTTATGGCTTCATGGCTATTAGTTTTGATAGGAGGCTCCCTCTAATGCAAAGATGGGGCTCTTCCCATCCATCGAGCTTCAAGAACACTTTACAGACTTACCATGATCAGCCAAACACTATCAAGTGGCACCTGGTAGGAAAATAGAATCATTAGTATTTCATAATTTAATGCAAATTAAACTTAATAACATGATTTTTCAAATTAATTCTAATTGGTTGGAGGGAGCAGATGATATCCAGAGGTATGATTTCATTGTTGTTACAGTACGACTTAAGGACATAAGGATTTTGCTCCTTGGTTATGGTTGCCGGATGTGGTATTTGGGGGAGCTGGTGTATCAGTGGCATTTTGGACCTTCTCAATGTCATATTCCCTTTGATGTTCCTCTCTCGATGGCATACAATTCTCATCTAACGAGTTTAGAGTTGAGAGAGGCATTACAGGGATATGATGCCATGATTTTTCTTGACTGATCTTGCCATTACCGACAGTTCATCTATGAGAACCTCTTGAAGTAGGTTCCTACTAACTAGATTGAGGTAACTTCTAATCATTTCTCTTCTGGAATGCTTATAACACTTATTTTCTTTTCTTGCAGTTAAAGGAGGCTCCCCTGTCGATGAGGTGATGGAGGAGGCGGCTGAAATTGCTTAGGGGGTTAAGATTGCTCCTAAGCTTGAGATCGTGCCTAAGATATCTAGGCCTAGACCTAGTCATGCACAACATACTTAACACGTTAGGACCAACTATGAGAGAACTTTTGTTTGTGCTATTTTTGGTAATTCCCCCCTTTTTGATAGATCTATGCTTTATTGGGCTCCTGTTATTTAAACTATGGTTAAGCAGTATATGCACTTTAGCGACGCTCAGTTTCATAGCTTTCCTCTAGCAGATGCTTCTCATGTGAGTCTATCTGACTTATTTCCTGTATGATCTATACACTTGACACCAACGTTAATGGAAAATTTTACAACAAAGTTCCTCGAACACAGGTAGAGTATTTACATGGTCTTGCCTCGTCTTAGAGGTTATTTACTATGCAGGTCACAGATTGTTGGTGAGTAAGTATATACACTAAAAAATGCAAAGTGTATGCATGGAATGCATATCAAACTGCCGTCTTGTACTTATCTATTTCAAATTTCCCTTTCTTAAAATTAGACTTGGATGAATATATGGTCTTAAGTGATTTTTTTTGCCTTAACTTTTGCCTAAGCTGCCCTTTTGGGTTTTTAGCTTAGCAGGCCTACCAAACTTTTGCCTAAGCTGCCCTTTCGGGTTTTCAACTTAGCGGGCTTCTTTTATGTACTAAAGCAAAATGGTCTCATAGAGCTTATTTTAAGCTTTTATGTTATGTTTTCCATTCTAGTACTTATGCATTATAAATAAGATAGAACATGCAACATTATAAAAAAATTCAATTTCAATAAGATTCATTAATTAGAGCCAAAATGAGTACATTTACTACATCACATGCCACAACTCTTGTTATCAGCTAATCCTTTTGGATTTTCTAACTAAATATTTTTCCTTCACATTTTATTTCCCTAACTTTTACCTGACTAGCCCTTTGCGGGTTTTCTAATCAATGGGACCTTTTCTTTTATTTATTCCCTAATTTTTTCCTATATCCCTTTGTGGGTTTTCTGAACAGTGAGAATGTCATAATTTTTGTCTGTAGCCTCTTTAGGTTTTTCAATCAGTGGACTTTATTTTCTTTATACTACTTTTATTTATTTTTACATGTAGTATTTCTTGAGGTGATCTAGATTAATAGGCTCTATGAACTCATTCCCTTGAAGGTCAGATATCTTAATAACTCCCTTTGGCAGAACTAACTTGACTAAGTATGGTCCTTCCCAATTCGGTTTGAATTTTCCTCTCAGATCGAACACCATTATTCTAGACTATTTTAACACCATGTCCCCAACTCTTATTTTCCCTAGCCTTACTTTCTTATTGAACGACCTTGCTATCCTCCTCTGATATATCTAAGTATGAAATAAAGCATTTATCATCTTCTCATTTAGAGATATTAGATGATTATATCTCTTTTGTGCCCATTCACTCTTAGGCATTTTGGCCTCCATAACCACTTTTAGAGACTTGATCTTAGTTTCTATAAGCAAAACTGCTTCACAACCATACTCCAAGGAGAATAAAGTTTGGCCCATGGCAATTATGGTTGTAGTTTTCCCCACAAGGCAAAAGGAAGGCACTCAAACTAGTCTTTATATGTTTTGACCATCTTAGAGAGGATCTTTTTGATATTCTTATTTGATGCTTCCACTACTCCATTAGCCTAAGGTCGATATGGTGAAGACTTATGATGCTCGATCCCATATTTCTGTAAGACCTTTGCTATCTCTACTTGAAATTGAACCCTATTGTTAGTCACAACATGATATGGAACCCCATATATGCAAATAAGATTCTTCTCAACAAATAGGGCCATCTGCTTTGCCTTTAAAGTATTAAAAGATTCTGACTCTACCTATCTAAAGAAGTAATTAATTACCATAACTATATACTTATGTCCAGTCGATGTTGCTGGCCTTATTTTTCCTATGATTTCAATCCCCGTGCTAAAAAAGGCTAAGGAGATGATAAACTATTCAACACCACTGGAGGAAGGTGGTTAAGATTCCCATAGATCTAACATTTATGGCATTGACTTACTGTCTTAATGCAATCTCTTTCCATGCTCATCCAACTGTACCTGCATGAGTCTTTTTCATCACGTCTTCTGCTTCATATTCTATATCCCATTCAGCATTCTCTTATACAACACTCCATTGTGACTTGCAAAATTATATGCAAAAACACATAGGGCGTATTTTTATTTTGACGCGGCTTTATTTGGATATTTTCCTTCCTTAATAAACCTTTGAACATCATAAAACCATGGCTTCTCTTTAGGCCTTGCTTGAATTCCTATAATCTACTCGCCCCTATAACATGGAGCTCTTGATTTCATGATCACTAATGGCTTCATAGTTAATCCAATTACACTATCCCATATTGAAGAGAGCATTGCTAGAGCATCTACCATTTAATTATTGTCTCTTGATAGATAGATAAAAAAACATTTGGTGAAGTTCTTTATTAAAGTCCCCAAATAATAGACATAGGGTTTTAGGTTTTCCTGCTTTACTTCCCATTCTTCGTTAGCCTGACTAATAACCAGCATCGAATCCCTATATACTAACAACTCCTTTGCTCTAGCTGCCATTGCTGCTTCCATTCCATGAATGCATGCCTCATACTCAGCCATATTATTAGTTACTTTGAAATCTAATTTCTTGGCCATTTTTATAGTTTCTCCTTCTAGCATAATAAGGATCACTCCTAATCCAACTCCTTTATTGTTTACAGCCCCATCAAAATAAGGCTTCCATTCCTGATGCTCTACAATTACTAGATTCTCATATAGAAATTCTAGGCTCCATAGTTCATCACCCTCTATTGCATTATGTGCTAAGAATTCCACTACTGCCCTTCATTTGATAACCTTTATGGTAATGTACTCTATATCAAATTCAATTAGGAGTACGAGCCATCGAGACATCCTTCTAATTAAAGAAGGTGTCTACAATAAGTATCTTAAGGGATCTATCTTTGAAATAGCCTGAATCCTATAAGACTAAAAGTAATGCCTTAATTTTCTTATTGCCCAGATTATTATCAAACACTTTTTTTCCACCAAATCATACATTTCTTTATATATCAAGAACTTTTTACTGAGGTAATACACTACGTGCTCTATCCTATATAGTCCTTCTTGAGATAACATTGCCCCCCATTGCCTTTTCCTCTAAAGCCAAATACAAGATCAACGGTTTACCTTGCCTCGATGGTCTCAATATAGGTGGAGTAGTGAGATATTCTTTTATCTTTTTAAAGGCCTTCTAATAATCATTATTCCACTCTATAGTTTAATCTTTTCTTAATAGCTTGAACCTTTGCAATGAACCTGCTAATATATTGTATCCTGCCAATAAACCCTCTTACTTCTTTCTTTGTTTTTGGTGTTGACTTTTCCTGAATAGTTTTCACTTTATCTAGATCTACTTCGATTCCTCTACTACTAACTATATGTCCTAGCAGCTTCCCTGAAGTAACTCCAAAAATGAATTTCTTTGGGTTGAATCTCATATTGTATCTCTCAATTCGAGCCAAGAACTTATCTAAAGCTTCAAAGTGTCCCTCCCTTGTTTCTAACTTGACCATCATGTCATTTACATACACCTCAACTTCCTTATGCATCATGTCATGGAAAAGAGTTGTAGCTGCCCTTTGGTATGTTCCACCTTTATTTTTAACCCAAAAGGCATAACCTTATAACAATAGGTCCCCCATTCTATAATGAAACCTATCTTGATCTTAACCATAACTGCCATCATTATCTTATTATACTTAGAGCACCCATCCATGGAAGAATACATTGCACTTGACGTTGTACTATCTACTATAACATCAATATGGGGTAAAGGAAAGTCATCTTTTAGACATGCTTTATTTAAATCCCTGAAATTGACACATATATGCACTTTAACATCTTTCTTAGGTATTGGGACTATGTTTGCTAGCCATTGGGGGTAATATACTACTTCCAAGAAGTTAGCCTAAATTTGTTTAGTAATCTCCTCTTTTATTTTCTCAGTCCACTCTAGTCTTAGCCTGTGCAATTTTTGTTTAACCGATTTTATTTCTGGATGAGTTGGAATATGAAGCTCTGCAATTTCCCTATCTAAACTTGGCATATCTTCATAAGTCCAAGCAAATACTACCTTCCTTTTTGTTAATATTCTCTCAAAATTTTCCCTCTCTTCAGAAGTTACATCATGTGATATAGAAATTTTTTTTGGATTATTATTTGTGCCCATGTTAAATTAATCAAATTAAATTGAATTAATTTCAAACATACATGAATGATCAAAATTATAATGCAAAAAACTATCAGGATGCACATCACACAAGTAAGCAAAACCAGCATTCATATCATTAACCATGGAAAAAACACAGTTTTTGTCCTCAGAAAGACCGGGCATTATTACATTAGTTTCTTCATAAAAAACATCACTAAAACTATTACTAATGATAGTAGCTAAATCCTAGGGTGGCTTCTTCAAGTGGCAAACACAACAGCTCTTTAATAGCAGCATTCCCAATTATTCTAGCTACCTGCTTCATCACTTCCTCTTTGTTATTCTCTACTAGGTTCTCCACAATCTGCTCCTTAAAGATTTTAAACCCAGAAATGTCTTTTCCAACAACATTGATAGATTCCCTAGCACCCATATAGTACTTGCCTTCCCTTGGCTTAATAAAATTCTTATTCATCGTCCTAATTCTCCCTAAGGGCTTATTTATCTTGGCCTCTCCCTTCTTCCTTCCTTTTTTTCTACCAGGTTCTATCTCAATGCACCCTAACCCCTTGGTATCACTTTGACTTTTGAACTCTGATAGCCTAGGGCTTCCCTACTCATTCTTTCCAAGTCCTTATTTAGGTTGATAATTCATGCTCTACATCATCTTTGTAACCCTTAGGTCCATTTCAATTATGTCAAATATCCTAGTAACTTGGAAACTAGGAGGAACACACACTTTCTTTTGTTTCTCCAATATGGCGGCCAAAGTTGCATCAGTTCCTACTTCTATAGTTACTACGTCTCCTTTATGAGGGAATTTTATTTTCTAGTGCATAATTGAGAGTACTCCTCTTAAAGCATGGAACCATGGCCTTCCCAGCAATAAAGTATAAGTGATAGGGATATTACCATAGGAAACTCAATGGTGGATTCCATAAGTCCTATTTTAACCAGAGCTTAGAATGTCCCCTCCACATTCCTAATGTTATCATCGCTGATTACTAAGTTTGAACTTGTTAAGTCATCGGCTTTCAAACCCAAATTAGACAGGATATTCAAAAGGCACACATTAATAGCAGAACCATCATCAACCATTATAATGTTGGTTTGCTTCCCCTTTACTTCAGCTAGGATAAACACTGTTTTATTATGATTTCTTCCTTCTAAAGGCAAATTATCATCCAAGAATGTTATTAGCCCATGTTTCTCTTCCATAACCTTTGCTACCATAGCCTTAGGTGTAGTTGTTGTTTCAATGTTCATGTTTGATAGAGCTTTGATAAGAGCTCTTCTATGACTACCTAAATGTATCAGTAGCTCCCAAATGCTGACATTTGCTTTAGCCTTCTTTAGCTATTCCAAATTTAGGTCTTCTTTTTCTCCTCCTTCTGTTTCTATATCCTTTACTTTTTCTCTTTCTATAGCCCTCTCGATTTTCTTTTCTATTGCCTTGTAATTCCTCCCACTCCTAGTGACATGATTCACATTGGGGTTATCGATCTATACATCAAGTCCAGTAGGACTTTCCTTGTCAAATTCGTAGAAGATGTCTACAACCCCAAAAATCCAATCCCTTTTTTCTTTTTTCCACACTTCCACTATGCATGTTTCTTTTCCCTCTATGTTAAACTTTTTAGATGCTCACTCAATAGCTCCTCAATCCCTTATTCAAGAGTTAAGGACCCATTACTCTCCTTTTTGAACTAATCACCCCATCCTATATGCATTATCTCCTTAAGGGGTATGTCACTAGAAGCTGATTTTAAATAGAATACTTTGTAACCAAATTTTTCTGAGGGTTGCCCCAACAAATCCTTAACTCCTCTTCGTGGCTATTGAAGATTTTTAGATTCTTTTTCTTCTTCTGTTGGCTCATTATCAAACTCATCCCCCCATCCTAAAAGCACTATTGATTCAACATGGACATCAGCAAAGGGTGGTTTGGAGTATAACACTTTGTAATCGAATTTGCCTAAGGGTTGTCCTATAAAATCCTCAAATCCACTAAAGGCATCAGGAGATTCCTTACTATCTGTAAGGTTTAAATTTTCAAAGGAGTCTAGCACTTCCTCCTCACTAACTCTCGAGTTGATCATCATGGTGGTTAATGGTGGGACATTTTGATAGTCTAGGAAAGGATTATTTCTAGTGTTTAGTTTAGGATTGGATTTTTTAGGGTCTATGATTTTTTTTGGAGTCTATCAGGTTTTGAATTTCTTGTTTGAGGTAGATACAGGTATTTGTAGAATGACTAGCTACTTGGTGAAACTTATAATAGCTATTAGGGTTATAGCCTGTTACATTTGGGTTAGGTGATTTGAAAAAGGTTAAAGGTCAGAGTAGGCCATTTTGGATTAATCAGTCTAGGACTTTTGAGAGTGGTTGATTGAAGTTTGAGAATCTCCTGGGTGGCTGAACTACACATAGCTCCATAGCTCAGCTAGTGCTTCCTTATTGTGTGCCCCCAGTTGAGAAATTTTGAGTTTTGGTGCCTCTAGAGCTTTTCTTCTTTTCATTCTCAATCTCTTCAGCTTGTAGACTATCATCATATAGGTCTATGAATTTTTTGGGGTTCATCATCTATAATCTCTTGACTAGATTAGGTGATACATTATGGACTATCACCCTAACTTGATCTTTCTTAGTCAACTTATTCTTCATTAGTCCTACTTTGTTCATGAACCTAGTAAAATAATCAGAGAAGGATTCATTCAATTTCTACTTTGTCAATTCTAAATCTCTGATGGACACTTCCAATATAGTGTTATAATTATTTTATTTCAAAAAGGCAATACATATTTTTTTCAATCAGCCTTAATGGATTTTTCTAGCCCATGATATCAGTTTACAGCCATCCCCTTTAAAGACAACAAAAATAACATAATGATTACTCCTAATGGGGCTTTAATAATACTCATAGTGGTCATGTACTAACTGAGATGAATCTTTGGGTCTCCTCTTCCATCAAATTTCTACAGCTGTGACATTTTGAACTTCTCAGGTTGCTTATTACCCTCCCACAACAGCATATCATCAAAGTCAAATGAATATCCCATGCCTTGTCCTCGAATCAGCTCTTCCATCATGGACATTTTCTAGGTCAATGCTTGCATATGCTTGGACTCATGATCTTGTACTAGTTCAAGTGATTCTCTTTTTGCCTTTTCCACTATGTAGTTCTCAACATCTTTAAGCTTCACATTAATAGCAGGTGGGTTTCTAGTAGTAAGTTACCCCTCAGCATTATTGGCAGTAGGTGGAGCATCTGTAGTAAGTGGGATAACTGTAGTAACATGTGGTTGCTCAATTATAGGTGGTGGTCTAACAGCAGCAGCAGGTTGCATTAATCCAGATAAAGCCTGTCTCAGTTCATCTTGCATTATAGCCTTAATGTCATCCATCAAAGCTACTTTGATATCCTTTAAGGTCTAGTTCCCTCTTTGTTGTTGTTCCATCTCTATAGGTTCAGGTGTAGTTGGTTCAGCTTCCAAGTAAAGTGAATTAATAGGACTCTTCTCCAGTCTATGAAGGATCACTTTAGCTATGGCTTTAAGACTTAAATTTATTCTTCTTAGTCTGCCACCTTTCCATCCCTAAATACGAGAAGACCTAGGTGAATCTATGATGGCTGCAAAATAAAGTATTAGTGTGATGGATGAAATGCATGTATACATGATGCACATGCTATGCAACAAGTAGCAAATAGCAAATATCAATCAAGTGTACAACATTCAACCTTCCAACCTTATTCCTCTCACACATGCATTCAATGGGAAATTTCTTTTCCTAGGATTTTTAGTCTTGGCCTTAATATCAACAGGGAATATTAAGAACTGATGCACATGCCAAATCTCTTTTAAAGCAATAAAAGCTTGGAAACAATATTTCTAGGTATAAAGGTTTATCCTAATCTTTATTAGCCCACATGGGCTCTTTAAAGTATGAGCTTAGGCTTTTACAAATAGAAATACCTTATGGCAACATACACAAGCAATTTGGGAAAATCTTAAGGGAAGTAACTAAGCCATTATATGTGGTTAAAGTCTAGTGAAAACTTAAGGTTCCCTTAGTAAGATGCCCTCCTTTAAGATTTGAGTTACAAGCCAAGGTTAAAGGGGCCTATCATCCTTTGCAAATTAGAGAGAAGACTACCCTCCCTTTAGGACTTGGGTTACAGACTCTAGTCAGATGAGCTCGGTAATCTCTCTTGAACTGAGTTAAGGCTAAGAGTGATAGTTAGCCAATTTATAACTCCATAAAGCTAATGGAATCATAAACCAATGTCATCGATTAATACGGACATGTAGAATGAATGTAAGAATAAAATAATAATTAATAAAATAATTCTAAAGAATACAAGTAGATTTAGTATCTCATATCCATAGTGGAGTCGCCATTATAGACAATGGGGTCATGTGCCTAAGATTTTAGCAATTGTGACACTATTTGGGCTCAAGACCCTAGGGAACACACTGCTATATCACAAAGATATAGCATGGAGATGAGGAGTCACCACCCAGGGTAATAACTGGGACAAATTTAAATGGTGGTACTCAATTCTCTAAAAAAAAGTTAGCACCACAACCAGGAGATTCTGGGAACAGAATACTATCTTTTCTTAGTCTCATGTTTATTTAGAATTATTTTACTTTCTTATTCTCTAATTACATGCAATTTTATTTAAACCCTAATTAAACATCCATTTAACCTAAAAGTAATAATTTATAAAATTACATGTAAAAATGCATACAAAAGGTAGCGTCCCTATGTCTAAACTAGATTAATTTTATTAATTAAAGTTAGCTAATTCTACATATTTTATTTACAAATAAAATGGACTAAAGATGGGCCTACATTTTAATTGAATCAGTGAATCTAAATCTACTTATTTTAATTAACTAAGAAAATGGGCCTATTGTCTACAAATTTTAAAGAAGAAATTAGATTATTAAGTAGGCCTAAGTCTAACTTAATTTTAACTCAAAAAATAGAGCCAAAGTCTATTTATTTTAAAAGAAATGAAATTAATGGGCTGAGCTAAATCTAAATTAATTTTAATTAACTAGAAATGGGTCTAAGGTCTAATTAATTTTAAAAAGAAAAAAAATAGTGGGCTGAACTAAAGTCTAAGTTAATTTTATTAATTAATAGTGGGCCTAAATCTAATTAACCTAAATGTACCTAAATTAATTTTAAATAAATTATAACTTAAAAACCATTTTTAAGCTTATTTATTAAATGGGTTCGAACCTAACGTGGGCTTAGGGCCCAAAAGGCATAAGAACTAAAAACAAAACCCCATTCAACAAACATACCAAAAATAAATTAAAACAACAATTTTATGTGATTTTTCTAAGAAACCCTAATTCAATTTCATGTAACCCTAAAATTAATCTACTTCCATCATTGATTTTAATTGAATTTTACCAAATTGAGCCTAGATTACTAATCAATTTTTAGTGCAAAGAATTAAAATTCTACTAATTTCCCTTTATTAAGGTTATTACAAACTACATTACAAGAAATTAAAGCAAATTAATTACAACCCAATAAAAGCAATGAACAAAATACTGCAGAAAATAATAAATCATAAATTCTATGGGGATTTCATAAAATTTAGTCCATGGCATCCAATGGATTCTTTAATGTAGCCACTACCAAAATCTCACATCACTAACCTCACATCCAGAGCACCACAAAAAACCAATAAAAAAACACAGCAAAAGATTTAATCAGTAACGACTCAATCAATAAATAAAACCAAAAAATCAAATCAAAATAAAAAAGAACAAAAAAAGAGTAGGGGATGCTATGTGAATGTTGTTTAAATGCCCTTCAAATTGGGATTGTCACCATTTTGAGATTAACTCTGTTATTTTTTCTTTCTTGATTTTTTGGACTTTAAAAGTAAAGAATATATTTTTGTTGACATCCCAAAGGTTTTGAAAATGAAAAATGAAGAGCTAAGGTGTGGCTTTTTGCACTGTAAAGAAAATAACTAAGGTTTTTTTATAACCTTTTTTTTCACAGACTCTACCTATAAGCTTTTAAAGCTTAGCCTAGCAACCTTCAACCCCTGTAATCATGCAGGGAAGTTGCGCATTTTTTTAACTTTCAAAATCAAGATAATAAGATGGTGATAAAGTTTTGAAAAAATCAAGGACTCGCACACGCAGTGACACGTGGTGTCTTGGACTAATGAAAAAATTAAGAAATTATGAAAAAAAAAATCAATTTTTGATGAAAAAATCAATTTTTACCTTAAAAAATTAATTTTTAGCAAAAATCAACACTTTGGAATGCCAACCAATGTCCTGTAATGCAATTGGCATTGTTTAATGCCAGTTGGCATTGAATGTCGGTTGATCACATTTTTTTTGTTTTTTAAATTAAATTACAAAAAAGGTCCTTAAAAGTTTCTAATTTTTGCAATCAAATCTCTAAAAAACCAATTTTGTAATTAAATCCACACAATGTAGCAATTTAGTCCTTTAAACACCAAAGATCAATTCTCGATTATGTTTTCATCATAGGGGCTTTAGTTGCATGTGTGCATAATTGCATCTTGAAATTGGGTGCTTACAAAAGGGATTTCCTATGCCTTTGATCGGACTGACTTTGAGTGTGTGTGTGTGTTCACTTGCTCCCCCCCTCCCAAAATGGGGTGTAGAGGGTTCTATTTATAGGATAAAAATATGTAGAATGGGGTGGTGTAGGCATGGTTATAGGCATAGAAGTTTATTTTTGCATGTGGCCATGCCAAGTGCACATGACCATGCATAGTATGTGCATGGCCATGTGCTTGGCACGTGATGCGTTGTGCCACGCATGCACATGTGTATTTTCATGTGCACTTCAAAACTCTATGCGCTCTTCTCATTTTCTATGTGTGTTGTTCTAGGGTTTGTTCCTAGGGTTTTTAAGCTTTCCAAATGCATTTTTAAGTCCTTTTTACTAAATTCAACCTCAATTTTAAGACATGACACCTAGATGTGTTTACACACACTTCCAAGCGATACGTGCTAATACTCAAGTTGTGTTGGACTATTCTAGAACCACTTTTAAAGGTTTTGGAGCCTTCTAGATGTGTTTTTAAGTCCATTTTGTCAAAATCAATTTTTATTTTTTCACAAAGCTAGGTCCTAATCTATTGAAATATGCACTTACTCGACGAGCTGAATATTTTGAGAGGAGTTTTTTAGAAATAAACCTCTCATTGTTTCGATAATTCATATTTCATAAGGTCAGAGCACAACTTAATGGCTCGATGATTAATGTTGTACACTGGTAGGTTCGGTTAGGTGTTTTAAGGTTGTACACTTTATAGGTGTTATGAACTAGCGGACTCTAGTCATCTCATGGATTCATTTCATCATTAGACCTTTTTGGGGACAGTCAAATTCAATGTATAATAGTTTCCCCCTATTTCATATGTGTTGTATTGCCACCTAGTGCTAATGTCAATACATGTGAAGCTAAATGCAAAGATGCAAAAAAAAATTTCGGTATGGAGAGAGGTACTTACGTGTGGGTTGTCTCTAGATAATTTGTCAAGAATTGACTACTGTTGTTATGTTTTATTTGTTGTTGTTGTTCTGTGACTTGGTCATTATTCAGGGTGCTATTTTGGGATATATGCAAGCCTATGATTGATGCAAAGTGTAGAGTGCATATGCAACTATAACCTTTTTAGATGTCACGCAAATGAAGTTGCTATTAAGAAAAATGCGGATGTGACTATAACCTTCTTAGGCGTCACATAAATGAACATACTACTAAGCAAAATATGGATCTGACTATGACCTTCTTAGGTGTTATACAAATGAACATGCAACTATAACCTTCTTAGGTGTCACGCGAATGAACATGCGACTATAACCTTCTTAGGTGTCACAAAAAATGAACATGTGACTATAAATATATGACTATAACCTTCTTAGGTGTCACACGAATGAACATGTGACTATAACCTTCTTAGGTGTTATAAGAATGAACATGCAATTATAACCTTCTTAGCTGTCATGCAGATGAACATGCGACTATAACCTTCTTTGATATCATGCGAATGAATATGTGACAATAATCTTCTTAGGTGTCATACAAAATAAAGATGCTAACAAGCAAATGAGAATGCTCCTAAGTAGTGTAGATGCTCTTAAGCAATGTGAGGATGCTTTTAAGTGATGAAAGTGCTTTTAATTTGTGAGAAGATGCTTGAAAGTGCTTCTAAGTAATGTGAATGCTCCTAAACAATGAGTGTAAGTGCTTCTAAGTAATGAGAGTGCTTATAAGCAATATGGGTGCTTTTAAGCAATGAGAGTGCTTCTAAGAAAATGAAAGTGAGTGCTTCTAAGCAATGTGAGGGTTCTTCTAAGCAATATGAGAGTGCTTCTAAGCAGTGTGGGTGCTTCTAAGGAATGAATAAGGTAGTAGTGATGATGTAATCATGATGTAGTAATGATGCAATGATGATGTAGTAATGATGTAATAATTATGCAGTAATGATGCAATCATTTGTCATGTTGAGGATTTTATTTTGATGATTTGGAGTAAGATATCCTTATAGTGAGTTTTCCTTACTCTTCTTCTTTTATAGGATGTTGAGTTTCCTAAAGAAAGCGACATACGCGCAGTGTCTTTAGACAAATGGAGTCCATATCAATGTACTTTTATGTGATTTTAGTGCATATATTATGCTCAAATGGAAGTTTAGGACTATAGAAGTGAGTGTGCAAGGTCTTAAAGTACACATAAAACCATAGAAGAGCACGAGGAAGGGGGAAGTGCGCATGACTGTGTAGGGGGGCGCATGATCATGCATTTATGCCCGAGGTCATGCACCTGACGTGTGATCACACACTTTCCCCCACTAAGCTTATTTAAATGGCTATTTTTGGAGGTCTTAGGAGGCTACGTCCGAACTTCTTTGAGTGTTTTTTAACTTTTTTTTACCCTTTTTGTGTTTCGGGTGCTTTTTGCTATATTTTTGCTTCTGTACTTCCATTTTCTTTTGCATAAAATGGATTTCCCCAATATTCCTAAGGGTTTGGAGGACATTTTTATTAATGTAGATGTTGATCATGAGGGTGACTTTATAGAGGCTACTAGAGCTAGGACATCCACTATAGGGACTAGCACATCTGGTGTTTAGAGTTCTTAGCCATCTAGGTTTTCTTAGGGAGATTTGATCCCTAGTGTTCATAGCTTAGAGACTCATGCTTGGGTGCATTATTGTCATGAGGTAGGTAACTATTTACCTTATTTATTTTACTATATGAGGTTGTTATAGATGTAGCTCTTGCCATAACTATCTATCTAGATTTATTATAAATGATGACGCCGATAGCTCTTGCTTTATTTTCTTTTTGTTATTTTTTATTTACTGTGATGCTTTTCTTTTCAGCCTTTGTTACTATTTTGATCATGTTAAGTGATAGAGAGAGGTGTGTTAGAATTTAGTAGCTACGCAAATGTTTGATAGTGTACCTATTATTTATAGCCCCGTAGGTATGTCACTGTGCTACCTAGTAGCTTCAACAGGGTTAGTATATACTATCAGGGTCTCTCAATGTGTATGAAGTAGATGGTTGTCGGGAAGGGCTTTAATAGGGTGCTTGCTGCATTATCTTATGACTTGTATACGTCAAGTCAGATTACCATGTATGCATTAATAAAGCAGTGGATGGACACGATGCATACTTTCCATTTGTCTATTGAGGAAATGACTATTACCCCATTTGATTTTATCGCCATCATGGGCTTAAGCTTTTCTGGAGAGCCCATTCCTTTCAGTAAGGAGAAGTGTTCTACTGTTGTGGCGAGGAGGTGTCACACAAGGGTTTTGCTCAGGGCAGTCACTCTTATAAAGTTTGGTTACCCATATCTTGCTTGATACACTGAGTTTGTTTCTTCTGTGTGGGCTTTTTATGATGATGGTCTTGTTTCAACAGAGCAGATGGCTCGCTACTTTTTATTTTATTTGTTGAGTGTTGTTATCTTTCTAAATCTGCTGCCTATTATGAGAGATCTAGATGGCTTATTAGGCTATTATTGGGGTACTATTGCTTTTGCTCATATGTACTCTGAACTTGATGCAACATGTCAAGGTAGCTTGAGGATCTGCAAGTGCTTGTTCATGCTAGACGTAAGTAGGAGTTCTGTTATCTATTCTTTTGTGTTTGGGTTTGTTATTTCTGACCCCTTTAATTTTGATGGATCTAGGCATATGAGTTCAAGATTCTCCCTTATTCGTCCATCGAGCAATTCCAAAAGGATGGCTTTCCTTATTATTCTTATTGGATCAGGAAAACTACTAATTTGATTAAGGATTGCACGGTAGCTCAAGACCATATGAGGAAGCTGACCCCTTATCATGTATGTTTGATTCTTATTGTGTTGGATATTCCTTTCTTAGGGGTCTTTTGTTCATTGTTTCCCCTTGAATAGATCTTTCTTCATTGGTGGGTGGCGAGGTCTCACTGGACAACAGCGATGGTGGTTGCATGGCAGCTAACAGAGAGACAAATGTTGCTCTCTAGCCTAGTTGGTAGGGTGTGGTATTTAGGCAAGCGAGTCCATCATTATGGGATGGCCCATACATGAGGAGAGTTCCCATCCCTCCCCCTAGTGACATGTTTTAGGGCCATAAGCTCAACGGTGATGATCTCGCTACTGTCATGATGGGATTCCCATCTGAAAGCCTTTTAGAGAATGCGTGTTTTCCTTATATTGATGTATTGATCCCTCAGCTGATTGGTGTCATAGCTAGTGGTACCTTTCTTTCACCTCTACCTTCTTAGCTAGATATATCTCATCCTTTGGGTTCAAGGGTTAGGCTATCACGTGAGTCATTGAGAGTCACTTCTTCTGATATAATAAGCTTTTATTCCTGTTTTGGTGCAAGCATGTAGCAAACTTTATTAGTAATAAACTATAATTGACATGAGTTATGAGAACTTATTTATAGCGACATCGGAGGAGATCTGGATCCCACTTTAAGAGGATGAGGGCACGATTCGCACTGAGGTGACTTCTCACGTCAATGTTGTGGCTTCTAGTAGCACTATCCTTGGGGATTTGATGATTCAGTTGTCTTTGTCTTTGCTTGGGATAGATATCCTTAGTAGAGTAGTGAGCTTTGATTTGCCTAGACCTGGCTTTCCTTAGTCGAATGTTGCTCCTATTGATGCTAACCATGTTCGTGTTCTTCTTTTATTCTCACTTGTGTTTCATTAATTTAGTGAGTGGTGGTTGAATTATTTGCTTGCTTTTGCAAATTCCTGTCTCCTATGGCCAATACTAATATACTATTACAGGGAGTGCGCAATAGTCCTTTTTGGAGTTTGCTACCATGCAGAGGGTATGCCTTCTTTATTATATGTATTTATTTTATGCACATGTTTTATGTATAAGTGTATGATATGCAATGTGTAATGCAAGTTAAGCACCATCTTACTAGTCGCAAATGGGAGCAAGAGCATGCATCTTGTCATGACCGCATCAGTGAGCTGGAGTCACGGCTATCGTCCCTTACAATGAATGATGATGAGTCAGGATCAGATGAGGGGGATGTTTACTATTACTATCGTCTGCCTTTTTTCCCTTTTTGCCGAAGGTGTCTCCTTTTGGAGTTTTTCGCACTTAGTTGGGTTTTTTTTTTCTTCCCTTTTTTTCCTAAGCTTTCTCCTTTTAAAGCTTTTCACACTTAGTTAGGCTTTTTTTTTTTTGCTATACGATAGTGGCTGATCTCAAGGAATGAGCTTAGAAAGGATGGAAAGAACCATGGTCATGTAATAAAAGAAAATACAAAGCATGCTTGATGCAATTTATGAGGATAAAATGTGTTGCACTTTTTAAAGACATTTTGCATAAATTGGCAATCATTCTCATTTCACTGTAATCATTTAAGAAAAGCACAGGCTCATTCATATAAATTTTAAACTTAAGGTTACGCCTATCCTTAACTAGCCTTCTTAAGTTTTCTAGTTAAGTATTTTCTCTCATTCCCTAATTTTTTCCTAAGATGTCATTTTTAGGTTTTCAACTCAATAGGAAGTACTTAACTTTTGCCTGAGTTGCCATTTTTAGGCTTTCAACTCAGCGGGATGATTTTTTTATGCCTTAGATGTAGTACTTCTTTATATGGTCTATAATGACAGGCTCAGAGAATTCATTGCCTTTAGAATCCATCAGCTTAACTGATCCTTTTGATGAGACATGTTTGACTAGGTATGGGCCTTTCCAGTTTGGTTTAAATTTCCCTTAGAGTCCAAAAAATTCTATCTTATTTGCTTTAGCACCCAGTCTCCTACTTTCACACTTTTGTGTTTTACTTTTATATTGAAGGACTTGGCTAGTTGACCCTAATACAATTGTGTATGGTATAGAGCCTTGAGCCTTTGGCTATCTAAGAGAGTGCAATTTTTGCACCTCTATTGAGCCTAATATACTTCTGGTAATTCATATTCGATTAATACCTAAAGAAACTTTATCTCTATTTTTATTAGAAGGACTGCTTCTAATCCATAAACTAATGAGAAAAGAGTTGCTCCTATTGAATTTTTGACTATTGTTTGATACCCCTATAAGGCATATGGTAATTTGTCTGCCCAGTCTTGGTAAGTCTGAGTCATCTTTGACAAGATATTTTTGATATTCTTATTTGCAGCTTGGACAGCCCATTCACTTGTGGTCGGTAAGGAGAAGATTTATGATGTTCCACCTTGTAACTCCTTGATAGCTCTATAATTTCCCTTTGGAATTGGACATTGTTGTCAGAGATGATGTGATGGGGGATCCCATATCAATAAAATAGGTTTCTTTTGATAAACTTAGCCACTTGCTTGGCTCCTATCCTTGTGAATGATTCTACTTTGACCCTTTTTGTAAAGTAGTCCACTGCCACTAAGATGAACCTGTGTCCATTTAAGGCTATCAGGTGAATTTCCCCAATTATGTCTAGCCCCCATGCTGAGAAGGGCCATGGAGAGGAGATGTAGTGTAGTTCTATTAGGGGAAGATAGCTAACCTCTTATAGATCTGACATTTTCAATATTTCCTTACAAATTTGATGCAGTCTTCCATCATCATCATCTAGAAGAACCTTATCTTATTAGCTTCTTAGCCAAGATTTCTCCATTCATGTGTGGACCAAAAACACCCTCGTGTACTTCTTCTACTGCTTTTTTAGCTTCATTGTCATCTAGACATCAAAGTTGTAAACTATCTGAGGTTCTCCTGTGTAACACACCCTGGTGTGATGTGAATTTTGATGCTAGTCATCAAATGACTACTTTATCTCTTTCATCTGCTTAATTAGGATAGGCTCATTCCATTAGATATCTCTATATGTCATAGAACCAGGGCTTTTCAACTGCTTCTATCTTTGCTACTTTACAATTTTTATGGCAAGGTTATCTTGAGTAAAATTAGAGGCTTCATGGGCATTTTGGATGGTCCTTCCCATATTTATGCTAGGGAAGCATGTGCATCTTCCATCTAGTTGTGATTCCTAGGGAGATGAATGAATCTACATTTTTGAAAGGGCATGGTGAGTAGCCTTAAGTGGTCCAGATAAGGCTTTAAGTGTTGCTCTTTCAGTTCCCACTCTTTCGTGGCATAATTGATTACTAGCATGGATTCTCTAAAGATTTTCACTTTTGTGACATCCAAGGTTATCAGTGCTTCTATTCTGAGTGTGCATGCCTTGTATTCTACTTCATTGTTTATGACTTTGAACTTGAGCTTTTTAGCAATTAGTACTACTTTACCTTTTGGAGATTGTAGTATTACACTGACTCTTATGCTGAACTAGTTGACTACTTTGTCAAAGTACATGCGCTATCCTGAGATTTCAATGGCTAAGATGAGGTCATATGGGAAGTCCAGTTGGATTTCTTTTAAGTCTGGAATAGGGTTGAGAGCTAGAAATTCAACCATTGCTCTCCCTTTTACTGCCTTCTTAGTCAAATATTGTAAGTCAAATTCTATTTGCAGTACGAGCCACTTGGTAATTTTTCCCACTAGAGAGGGAGCTTTGTAGAGATACTTCATCGGGTCCATTTTAGACATGGCTTGGATTTTTTAGGATTGAAAGTACTGTATGGGTTTCTTCATTACCCATACCATTACTAGGCATATTTGTTCAACTTGGCTATACTTCTCCTTATATGGTAGCATATTCTTGCTTAAGTAGTAGATTGCATTTTCTGCTTTTATTTCTCCCTTTTGAGCTAACATTGCATCAATTGCACTCCCTTTAATGGCTAGATACAACATTAGAGGTATCCCTAATTTTGGTGGTTTTAGGACTGGTGGGTTGGATAGGTAGCTTCTAATCTTATTAAATGCTAGCTAACACTTTTCATTCCATTCAACCAATTGATCTTTTATGAGTAGCTTGAAGATCGGTTCACACACTGCTACCAGCTTAGCAATAAATCTACTAATGAACTGTAGTTTCCCTAAAAACCCTCTGATTTCTTTCTCTATTTTTGGCACTGGCATCTCTCTGATGGATTTTACTTTGTCTTGATCTATTTCAATCCCATCCTAACTAACAACATACCCCAACATCATTCCTGAAGTTACCCTCAATATGCATTTCTTTAGATTTAGCCTGAGATTGTACTTTTGACCCTAATGAGGAACCTTTCGAGATCAAAGGGGTGTTCTTCCCTGGTTCTTAATTTGACCATCATGATATCAATATATACCTCCACTTCTTTATGTATCATGTCATGGAACATCGCAGTTGCCATTCTTTGGTAGGTTGCCCCTACATTCTTTAGTCCAAAAGGCATTACTCTGTAGCAATAAGTACTTATTCTATTACGAAAGTTGTCTTTGCTTTGTTAATAACAGTCATTAGGATTTGATTGTACCTAGAGAATCCATCCATGAAGGAATACATTTCACATATGGTAGTGCTATCAACTAGTATGTCTATGTGGGGTAGTGGGAAATCATCCTTTGGGTAGGACTTGTTCAACTGTCTGTAGTCGATACAGATTGTAACCCTTTCATCTTTCTTTAGTACTAGCACCACATTTTCTAACCATTTTGGATAGTCTACTACCTCTTGGAATTTTTCCTTGATGTGTTTCTCAATGTCCTCTTTCACTAGTCAGGCCTATTCTAGTATAAGTCTTCTCGACTTCTGCTTTACTTGTTTGCACCCTTCTTTGGTTTAAATGAAGTATTGAGCAATGTCTCTATTAATACTAGGCATATCATTGTATGTCCAAGAAAATACTTTTGGATATTTTATTAACATTTTTTTAATTTCTCTCATCTCTTTAGGAGTAACATTTTCGAAATATGTAGAATGCGTGGTTCAAATTTCGTGCTAATGTTAAATAATGTAGTACATATGGAATGAATGTCAAATATGCTAATGTTTTGATCAATTCTTGATAAACTTTTGAGTTAATAGTAGCCAATCATTTTTTATTTCATCTTCAAGGTTAAAGAACCATGCCCTCAGTCCTTCCTCTAGTAATGTGAAGAAGAATCAAATAATTTATGATTATGTAAGCTTTATGGCAGCCATGAAGGTAGCATATTACCTTAGATGGACCCTCGAATCTCTTATTCTGCCAAACTTAGCAAAGTTCAGTAGCTTAAAATCATCTAGAAGCGGCTCATCATTGAATAGTGCCAGGTCGATGAAGCTTTTGGAGCCATTAGTTCCCTTATCTTTGAAGGTGAATTCTAACTAAGCCATCCTATTGGCCAATATTTTGACCTCCCCTATTGATTCAAGCTTGGTCATGTCAGTAATTTTGTAGCTTTTAGTGCATTCTTGAGATCTTAGTAATAGTCATTGTCATCATCAGATTGAATTAGAGTGCAAGGAACTCCCTTTGCCTTATCTACCCTCAGGTGAATAGATGCAGGTGCTTCATTTAGTGTGTGCTATTCCCATCTCAGGCATTTTTGGCTTTGATTTGGGCTTGGAGAATTTTAGCTATGGTGCCATCAGCAAGCAACTTTTGGATCCCCTATTTTAGCTTATCTTCAAATTGCTAACAAGAGATATCTTCTCAATCACTAATGCTTGAATGTAGTATTCATATACATTTATTAGGGTTAGCTAAATGAATGATGCATGACATATGCCTACAAAAGAAAAGGGTGAGCATGTATGCATGGAGTGGATGAAAAAATCCTATGATGGAAAAATGATTATTCCTGCAAGAAATAGTGGTTAGTACATGCTATCTACATGTATATGATGTATGCATGCTTAAATTTAGTCAATTTTTCTGCACAATGACTAAACCAATCATAAGCAAGCTCTCGCTTCCAACCTTATTTCTCCATGAGGTCATTCAGTCTCTTTCCTATGTGGGTTTTGAACCTATAGTCATCATGGGACTATGGTTCTGCTCTCAGAACTAGGTTGTTTTAATTTATGTTGGTAAGAACCAAAGGGTAAACTAAGAAATGATACTCAAATATGCTTGAGGTAATCACATGATGTCAATATGAGAGTCAATTTTCGGGCTTCAAATGATGTCCAAAGCCCATATGCACCTGTATGCATAGGACCAAGGTCAATCAAAGGGAGTCTGAGTTCTTGCCCCCACATTGATATTTGATATGCTTATTGTGAGTCATAGAAGTATTATTTGATAGTTTATAGTTTGATTTTACCGACATAAAGGTCCACAATCTAGTTGGGTTCCTAACCCATTCATTTGATCTAATAATGATAAATGGATGACATCCCGTAGGTTTCATCATCGAGGGATGTCGTTATTTGTTAATTCGCATAGACTATTCAAGCTAAGGTATATGATTCTCATCATTCCTTATGCTTTTAGCTCACATGAAGTATATGAGAATCACATGGTCTTGAGTGTAAATTTTCTATAAAATCTGACATTATGACATCATTTTATAATAAACACTATGAGGGACATGTCATTTATGAGTATCAGGTCAAACGGACAATGTTAGGACAAGGATAGCATGCATAGCTTGGTGGAATCCTAGTGGATGTTGCTACTGGTTTATCTACATGAGCTGAGTTAAGGTGAAAGGCTACGGGTTCCTTTAGCAAAAATGCCCCCATATGACTAGGGTTACAGACTCTAGTGTCAGTGAGTCTAGCATTCTTTTGATAACTTAATTGCCCCTTCTTAAGGACTTGAGTTATAGACTCTGGTTAGATGAGTCTGGTGAATGCATGAGTAAAGTCTAAAGACGATAATATTGTATCTTCGTCACCCCATGACTTGAGTGGAATCATGGTAGCGATGTTATTTAGTATTATCGAGGCTTTTAGAGACAAGTGGTGCACATGTTATATGTAGTGCAAATGCAGTGTTGAGGGGCTCTATACGATTGAGTATTGCATAATGAGAAATAGTCATTTTCGAGTTGAACCCTCTTACTTAAAAGTCCCTAATGGAGTTGTGATGCGGGTAGAATTGTATACCCTAGTTTCTAAGACTTAGTATAGAGCAAGTAGGGTGTCAAACACTCGGGAACTTAGGGTAAATCTTATATTAACTGGATTGATACTTAGATGGATAGGTAGAATAAAACCAGAATAATAGTAATAATGACTAAAAACAATAAAGAAATCTAAACACTAACTAATTACTAAAATAATAAAACAAAAAATATATATATCTATCTATGGGAGAATCACAAATAAGAATCAAATAAGAACTTTAAACATAGTTATCAAAAAACATATTGATTGGAAATTAGTCTATAGTCTTTAAAAGCACCTCTCGTTGTTGATTAAAGGTATTTCCTCTTAGAGTCTACAAGCACTCTCATTCTATTGCAAAGATAAGAGAAAACTATAAAGCATATTATACTAATTATGTCTCCCTTAAATTAATTCCCTTTATGATTCCTAACAAAATTACAATCTTAACTAATCTCAATCAGTTTCTGCCAAATTACCCCAACTCTCGTTGGTCATAATTTGATTAACAAGTTACATATGGTGATCAAGCATACATAACACAAATAAGCACTAATTGAAATTAAATCATGAAAGGTATAAGATAAAAATGTTGTTCTTATTTAATTCATCATTAGAATTCCTATACAAAAGACTTAGCCTAGATACATGATTAAGAAGCAACAAAAGAATACCAAATTCAATATAGAAAGAAAGATAAAAAGATAATGAATTGAATAAGTAAAACTCCCTTCTATGTCTTCTAAAGGATCCTTGATACTTAGGACGATCTTCTCTTGCACTTAGCTTTGTCTTCTTCAAGTGTTTTCACAATCACTCTTAAAACTAAAAGATAGTAGTATTTTTAAAACACTCTATTTATTCATATGTCTCTCTCTAATCTTCTTCTTGTTGTCCTATTTTCCTTTCCTTTTGTATTTCCCTCTTCTTTTAGGCTAGAAATGATGCATATATATGACTTGGAAGCTGCTGAAAGTGACTAGAATAGGATTGAACTTGGAAAGGCACTACTTGAAAGCAAAGGTCAACCCCCTTTGCAAAATCTGTAAATTCAAGGGCATTTTTGTCCATCCCTATGATTTTATCTCTAGAAAGTTCTTTTATGGAAGTTGTAGAACATTTTCTTATCTTTCTAGAGGAACTTGAATCACCTAATTTTTTGCAAATAGAGTTATGGCCAAAATATAAAAACTGCTCAAACCGAGAAACGTTACAACCCTTTGGCAAGAAATGAGTGTGACGACTCATCAAGGGGTGATGACTCATCATAGAGACTCTTGGTGATGAATCATACACACTGTCATGACTCATCATCCTTCCTTATGATTCAAGCTTGACTCCTTTTTCTTCCTAGCTTATTCCAATTAACTCTAAGTGTCTTCTAAAGCATATTTAAGCCCTAAATCATGCATAAAACTTACATGATAAGTCTTAATGATGAAATAAGTAAAAAAAAATTAATTTAATAACTAACAAAACATAAAGCATGATGAAATGAAATGAAAATAGACCTTAACTATCCTAAATAACTATGTATATTTGCATTATATCCAGTCACCACTATGAGCAACCTTTTGTGAAGAAGACTTTTGTGTTGTGGTTTTTGTTACTTTATTGGACAGTGTAGTGGGTCTTTCCATTTCCAAAGGACATGGCAACCTTGCCGAATATGGAAAAGTGATTGGTCTCGAGGGGATGAGTTTTTAATTTTGTGGAGTCACCACCCAATTTTTAGAAAATCGGGAAAAGAAAGGGACAACATCGAGTCACTCAACAAGTATTGTCCCTAGTAAAAATTTTCAAGTTCGGGAGATCACATCTACTTTTTGACCATTTCTCATTATATGATATTCAATGTATAGCTATCATAATACCCTACTTTTAGTAATGACAATTTATATAGTATTCAAACAATACATCAAATAGTATAGGATAATAAAGCTAAAAATTTTATTGCATCATTTTCCTGATAAAATACATATTAAAAGGAAAAGATTGCAAAAAAGTAAATCTAATATGGTTGATCTATAAGGATAACACTATCATTTACATAGTTTATTCGATGAATGACAGGATGATCATGCTTGTAGTGATTATTTATGCTATAATGATGAATGATGATAATATAAAGGATTCATGAGGTCATCACTAGGCCAAGAGCACGATGACCCTATTCTGGGACATGAACTTTTTCTCATTATTGATATTTAAGATATGATTTCATAATTTTAGAAATAGAGGATGCAAAATGAAGATGTAAAATGAGCATAACAACACATATATTATTCACGTAGCATGAAAGATTGCCAATCTTATCATACAAGCACAACAGTATTCCCAAATGTTGGTGATAGTAAAATAAAATGCAATGTGGTAAAATAAATGTGCTAAAATAATTGTATGGTCCTTAGACTCGACTAAGCTTGTGTGAGCTTTAAAGCTTTATCTTTAAGATATTATCAAGCTTTCCTTGTCTAAAGGTTCAAAATGATAACAAAATGATGCTAGATTGTATACCTTTGAAGTGTGCTTTGACAAAGATGAGGCTTGATTTAGTGGAAAAGAGATCTAACAACCTAAGGGAAAGGTTATGGGAGAGTAAAAACTATACGGAGAGGGATTTCCCACACCTTCTATTGAATTGACTTTTGAGTGTGTGTGTCTTTACTTGCCCCCCCCCCCCCAAAATGTGGTGTAGACATGGTCATATGTGTAGAAATGTATTTTTGTGCGTGGCCATGCCAAGTATGCATGGACATCCATAGTGTGTGTGTGGCCACGCATAGTGTTCGTGTGGTCATGCGCTTGGCGTATGGCCACACACATAGGTGCACATTTTCACGAGCACTTTAATGCTCTATGCGCTCTTCTTGGGTTCTACATGCGTTGTTTTGAGGTTGGTTCCTAAGGTTTTTGGGCCTTTCAGACGCATTTTTGGAGTCTTTTTTGCCAAATTCAGCCTTGACTTTAGGGTATGACACCTATGAGTGTTTATGTGCACTTTTGAGTTATACGTTCTGATACTCAGGTTATGTTAAACTATTTTGGGATCACTTTTAAAGGTATTAGGGCCTTACAAATGTGTTTTCAAAGTCCATTTTGTCAAAATTGATTTATATTTTTTTAAGAAGCTAGGTCCCGGTCTAATGAAATACACACCAGCCCGATGAGATGAGTATTTTGAAAGGAGTTTTCTTAAAATAAACCTCTCATTGTTTTGATAATTCATATTTCACAAGGTCAGAGCACAACTTAATGGCTTCATGATTGATTTTGCACACTAGTAGGGTCAGTTAGGTGTTTTAAGGTTGTACACTTAAGAGGTGTTACGAACAAGTAGACTCTAGTCATCTCAGGGATTTGTTTCATCGTTTTACCTTTTTAGGGATAGTCAAATTTGAGGTATGACAAATCTTATCCTTGTGAATGATTCTTCTTTAACCCATTTTATGAAATAGTCCACTACCACTAGGATGAACCTGTGTCCATTTAAGGTTGTTAGGTGGATTTCCCCATCACTGTCTAGTCCCCATACTAAGAAGGGCCATGGAGAAGAGATGTAATGTAGTTATATTGGGGAAATGTAGCTAACATTCCTATGGATCTGAAATTTATGGCATTTCCTTATAAATTTGATGCAGTCTTCAATTATCATCATCTAGAAGAACCCTTGTCTGATTAGCTTTTTAGCCAAGATTGCTCCATTCATGTGTAGACCATAAACAACCTCGTGTGCTTCTTCTATTACTCTTGTAGCTTTAGTTTCATCTAGACATTGGAGTTATAAACCATCTGAGGTTCTTCTGTATAACACACCCTAGTGCGATGTGAATTTTGATGGTAGCCATCGAATGACTACTTTGTCTCTTTCATCTGCTCGATCAAGATAGGCTCATTCCTTTATATATCTTTAGATGTCATAGAACCAAGGCTTTTCAACTGCTTCTGTTTTTCTATTCTACAATCTTTATTACAAGGTTATCTCAATCTAAGTAGAATTAGAGGATTCATGGGCATTTTGGATGGTCCTTCCCATACTGATGCTAGGAAGCAAGTGCATTTGCTATATGATTGTGGTTCCTAGGGAGATGAATGAGTCTGCATTTTCAGAAGGACATGGTGATTAGCCTCAAATGGTCCAGATAAGGCTTTAAGTGCTGCTCTTTTAATTCCCACTCTTCTATGGCATGATTGATTACTAGCATGAAATCTCTAAAGATTTTGAATTTTGTGACATCCAGGGTTATCAATGCTTCTAGTTTGAGTATGCATGCCTCATATTTTGCTTTATTATTTGTGACTCTAAACTCAAGATTTTTAGTAATTGGAACTACTTCACCTTCTTGAGATTGTAGTATGACACTGATTGCTATGCCAAACTGATTAACTACTCCGTTAAAGTACATGAACCATCCTTGGATCTCAATGGCTGAGCTGAGGTTATTTGGGAAGTCCAGTTGGATTTCTTCTGAGTCTACAATGGGGTTGAGAGCTACAAATTTGGCCATTGCTCTCTCTTTTACTGCCTTCTTAGTCAGATATTATACATCAAATTTTGTTAGAAATATGAACCACTTGGCAAGTTTCCCTATTAGAGAGGGAGCTTTATAGAGGTACTTCATTGGGTCCATTTTAGACACAGCCTGAATTTTTGTAGGACTGGAAGTAGTGTCTAAGTTTCTTCATTGCTTATACCATTGCCAAGCATATCTGTTAGACTTGGTTGTACTTTGCCTCCTATAGTAGCATCTTCTTGCTCAAGTAGTAGGCTATGTGTTCTGCTTTTGTTTCTCCCTCTTATAGTAACATTGCACTGATTGTACTTTATTTAATGTCCAGATACAGGGTTAGAGGTATCCTTAGTTTAGGTGGTCTTAAAACTGATGGGTTGGCTAGGTAGCTTCTAATCTTATCAAATGCTACATGACACTATTTAGTCCATTTAACTGATTGATCTTTTCTGAGTAGCTTAAAGATCAGTTCACACACTGCTATTAACTTAGCGATGAATCTGCTGATAAATTATAGTTTCCCTAAAAACCCTCTAATTTCTTTCTCTGTTTTTGGCATTAGCATCTCTTTGATGGCTTTTGCTTTGTCTTGTTCCATTTCAATCTCGTTCTGACTGACATTATGTCCTAGTATCTTTCTTGAAGTGACCCTGAACATGTATTTCTTTGGATTTAACCTGAGATTGTACTTTTTGACCCTTTTAAATAATTTTTCAAGATCAAAGGGGTGTTCTTCCCTGGTTCTTGAATTGACCATCATGTCATTGATTTATACCTCCACTTCTTTGTGTATCATGTCATGGAACATTACAGTTGCCATTCTTTGGTAGGTTGTCCTAGTGTTCTTTAGTCTAAACGGCATTACTCTACAGCAGTAAGTACCCCATTCTTTTATGAAAGTTGTTTTTCTTTGTCAATAATGGCCATTAGGATATGATTATACCCAGAGAATCCATCTATGAAGGAGTACATTACACATATGGCAATGCTGTGAACCAGTATATCTATGTGAGGTAGTGGCAAATCATCATTTAAATAGGCCTTATTTAGATCTATGTAGTCGATGCAGATTCTAACCCTTCCATCTTTTTTTAGTACTGGTACCACATTTGCTAACCATTCTGTATAGTCTACTACCTCTAAGAATTTTTCCTTGATATGTTTTTTATGTCCTCTTTCACTAGTTGGGCCTATTCTGGTCTGAGTCTTCTTAGTTTCTACTTTACCAATTTGCACCATTCTTTAGTAAGAATGAAGTGTTAAGTAATGTCTTTATCAATACTAGGCATATCATCATATGTCCAAGCAAATACTTACGAATATTTTTTTCATTTTCTCCCCTCTCTTCAGGGGTAACATCTTTCAAAATATATAGAATGTGTGGTTCAGATTCTGTGCCAATGTTAAATGATTCAGTGCATATGGAATGAATGTTAAATATGCTAATGTCTTGATCAATGCAATTCACACTACCATCAGGAAATACATTAAACAAGTAAGCAAAATTTGATTTCATTGCATTAACTTTAGAGTTCATTACATCATCATTTTCAAATAAAGAAAAAGTATAAAGATCATCATCAGTAATGTCTTTGAACAGGATGTCATTAATTCTTAATTTGAGGATGGTAGTAGCTTGGACATGATTGATAGCTTCACTCTTAGATTCTATCTCTAGGTTCTTCATTAGCTCATAGATGTCAGTCTCGGTGATCATGTCTAGTAAGTGTTTCTCCTTGAAGGTGTCATTAAAGATCTTAAACCCTAGTTTCTTGATTTCATTGCTCATCCATTCCTCAGTTTTCCTTTAATAGACTTGGATCGAGCTTTTTGCCATAAAAGATGTTGATTTCTTAGCCCCAGTATCCTTTTTAGGATTGTACCTTAGACCTATTAGTCTATCCTTAAAAGTTAAGGAATTCTATAACTCTAGTGTTTCTTTCTCCTAATCCTATTCCAAGCAAATATTGCATCTTCTTTATTATAGTAGCAACTTTGGGATTGACATGACCGTCACTAATCATAAGACCTGGAATCCTACTGGGACCACATTCAAATAGGCAATAATATTATTTGTCTCAGCTAGGATGGTAACAACCTTTCCATCAAGAGGGAACTTGATCTTTTGACGCACAGTGAAAGGTACACCCCCTAGCGGGTGGAACTAAGGTCTTCCTAGCAGCAAGGCAAAAGTTGAAAGGATGTCTAGGATAGTAAATTCTGTCTCTAATTCTATATCTCCCACTATAATAATTACTTTAAAAGTGCCAATGACTAGCTTTTTTGAATCACCATAGGCTCGTATAACCATATTGGATTCTTCTAGGTTTTAAACATTTATCCTAAATTTATGTAGCAACCTCAAGGGGCAAATGTTAATGGCAGGCCCATTATCTACAATAACACATGGGGTCTTCTTAGTCTTAACAATTGCCTATATGAAGAGAGGATGATTGTGGACCCTTCCCTCGAGGGGTAAACCTTCATCTAAAAAGGTGATTGCAATGGAAGGAGCTTTCAGTATAGAGGCTATCATCTTGCAGGGTGAGGCATCAGTGGTAATTTTTGCTTCATCAAGTTTTTTGACTAGGGCATCTCTGTACTTCTTCGAGGCCATGAGTAGGTCCTATATATTGGCTTGTGCTTGAGCTTTTTTAAGCTATTTAAGGATAGTGTCTTCCTCTTTGACCAAAGCTTAATCCTTTATTGCTTCCTTCTCCTTAGATGGTTCCTTTTCTTTCTTAAGAGGTTGATATACCCGCCTGCTATGAATTACATGATTAACTACTAGTGATGGCTTCTTAGTTGCTTGCTTATCTGCTTTTGTACTGCTGTTCTAGTCCTAGAAAATGATTTTAGGATCATCAGAGTCGTACCATATGTCTATCCCTATAACTTGCAGGTTCTGAGCTAAATAGTGCTGACCATCCCATCTTCATTGTAAATGTTAATTTGAAAGTGCCGATGACTAGCTTCTCCTTAACCTATGGGTACTATGTCTTTTAAGAGTGTGTGGGGAGTAGGAGGTGCTGTGTACTTAAACTTCCTAGATGGTTGGCCAATTAGGTCCCATATCTTGTGGTCACTGCTGAGATTTTTGTTTGTGTCTACTTCTTATGAGTAAGGGCAATTAATCACTTCATGGTTCATAGGGAGAGCTATATCCCTAGCTTTTTTCACATCATCAAGTGGGGAAGGAATTTTTAAGGCATTGGAATATATTCAAAGGTAAAAGGACATTGATCATCTTCACTAAAATCATGAGGCTCGAGAATGGGATATGAGGGTTTGTCCTTTGAGGGTTTATCTTGGGTTTCTTATATGGCTTGGATTGATTTTTCAACAAGGTCTTTTAATATACTGGAGGAGATCATGTTAATAGTTGGTGGAGGCATGTTTTGATAGTTTGGGAGAGGATTGATCTTGATACTAGGTCATTTTTCTGGGTCATTAATTTTTCCAGAGTCAATGAGGTATTAAATTTCATTTTTGAGAGTTTTGCATGTATCAGTGTTGTGGCCAGGCATCTGGTGAAAGTGGCAGAACAAGTTTTGGTTCATTTGGGGGTGGTAGCAGGTTTGGAAGAGGCCTAGGCTCTCGTGGCTATAGGAGGTTCTTTCATTAAAGCCTTTAGAATACTTTAGATAGTGGGAGGTTAAAGTTTGAGAATTTTCTTAGTGGTCTGATGGCATTGATAGATTGTGGTTATTGGATTGGATCATGTTTATTTCTACAGCTTGGGTGAAGGTGCTTTGGGTGTTTGGTTAGGTATTATGATGAAAAGTGCTTCTAGCTTACTGAGGTTCCTCATCCTCAATTTTGATCCTAACCTTATGGAGAGCTCTGAAGTCAGGATAATGAGCAAAGATTGTTTATTTTTTGAAGTGTGGTAGTGCCTCTTTAATTATCATCTCTATTTGTTCATCCTCAAGAGGATGGTTTCTCATCTTGACTACCTTTCCCAGCTATCTGGTGACATAATCAGAGAAAGCTTCACTGGGTTTCTGCCTTATGGTCTTAAGGTCCCTTCAAGTGATGTCTAACTGAGTGTTGTATTCATACTGTTTGCTAAACTTCTGAGTTAGCAATAGCTAATTGCTCTTGATTTCATCTTCAAGGTAAAAGAACCATGCCCTCAGTCCTTCCTTTAGTGATGTTAATAAGAATCAAATAATATGTGATTCTGTAAGCTTTATGGTAGCCATAAAGGTAGCGTATTGCTTTAGATGGACCCTCAAATCTCCTATTCTATCAAACTTAGCAAAGTTTAGTAACTTAAATTCGTTTGGAAGCATCTTATCTTTGAACAATGCCAGGTCGATGAAGTTTTTGGAGCCATGAGTTCCCTTGTCTTTAAAGGAAATTCCAACTGAGCCATCTTGTTGGCCAATAATTTGACCTCCCATGTCAATTCAGGCTTGGTTGTGTCAACAATTTTTACAGCTTTTGGTGCATTCCTGAGATCTTGGTAATAGTCCCTTTGGCTTATCTACCCTTAAGTGAACAGATATAGGTGCTTCATTTAGTGGTGTGTTATTCCGATCTCGAGCACTTTTGGCTTTGATATGGGCTTGGAGGATTTCGACTATGGCGCCATCAGCGAGCAACTTTTGGATCCCTTTTTCTAGCTTGTCTTTGAATTACTGATAAGAGGTATCTTCTTAGTCATTCATGCTTGAATGTGCATTTATTAAGGTTAGCTAAATAAATGATGCATAATGTGTGCCTGTAAAAGAAAAGGGTGAGCATGTATGCATGGAGTGAATTCAAAAAATCCTATAATGGAAAAATGATTATTCCTGCAAGAAATAGTGGTTAGTATGTGCTATCTACATGTATGTGATGTATGCATGATTAAAGCTGGTTAGTTTTCCTACACAATGAACAAACCAATCACAAATAAGATCTCGCTTCTAACCTTATTTCTCCATGAGGTCATTCAATGTCTTTCTTAGGTGGGTTTTGAACCTACAGTCATCAAGGGATTATGGTTCCGCTCTCAGAACTAGGTTGTTTCAATTTATGTTAGTAAGAACCAAAAGGTAAACTAAGGAACAATACTCAAATTTTCTTGAGGTAATCACATGATGTCAATGTGAGGGTCAATTGTCAAACTTTAAATGATGTCCAAAGCCTGTATGCACTCGTTTGCATAGGACCAAGGTTAATTAAAGGGAGTCTAAGTTCTTGCCCCCACATCGATATTCGATATGTTTATAATGAGTCATGAAAGTATTGTTTAATAGTTTATAGTTTGATTTTGCTGACATAAAGGTCCACAATCTAGTTGGGTTACTAACCCATTCATTGGATCTAATAAGGAAAATAGATAACATCTTGTAGGTTCTTTCATGAGGAATGTCGCTATTTGTTAATTTTCATAGACTAATCAAGTTAAGGTACATGATTCTTATCATTCCTCATGCTTCTGGCTCACACGAAGTAGATGAGAATCACATGGTCCTGAGCATAAATTTTCTATGAAAATTGACATTACGATGTCATTCAATGATAGACACTAGAGGGTCATGTCATTTATGAATATTAGGTCAAACATATAGTGTTAGGACAAGGATAAATGCATACTTGGTGGAATCCTAGTGGATGTTGCTATTGGTTTATCTACATGAGCTGAGTCAAGAAGAAAGGCTAAAGGTTCTTTTAGTGAGAATGCCCCCATATAACTAGGGTTACAAACTTCGATCAGTGAGTCTAACATTCTTTTAATAACTCGATCGCCCCCTTTAAGGACTTGGGTTATAGACTTTAGTCAGATGAGTTTGGCGAATGCATGAGTAAAGACTACAGGTGATAATACTATATCTTTGTTGCCTCATGACTCAAGTGGAATCATGATGGCAATGTGATTTAGTATTATGGAGGCTTTTAGGGACAAGTTGTGCATGTGTGATGTGTGGTGCAAATGCAATGGTGAGGGGCTGTATATGATTGAGTATTGTATAATGAGAAATAGTCATTTTTGAGTTAATCCCTTTTACTTAGAAGTCCCCAATGAAGTCGCCATTGTGAGCGACCTCAACGATTTTTTATTTTTTATTTTTCTTTTTGTAATGGGTCTTTTTGTTTCTAAGGGACATGGAAACTTTGTTGAACAGGGATAAATGGTTAGTCTCAGGGGGATGAGACATTTTAATTTTGAGGAGTCCTACCCAATTTTTAGAAAATTAGGAAAAGAAAGGGACAACATCGGGTCACTTAGTGTGTATTATCCCCATTAGAGATTTCTAAGTTCGAGGATCGCATCTACTTTTTGACTATTTCTCATTAGACGATATTCAGTGTATACCTATCGCAACACCCTAGTTTTGATAATGACAGTTTATATAGCATTCATATAGTACATATATAGTATAAGATGATAAAGCTAAAAATTTTATTACAACACTTTCTTGATAAAATACATATGAAAAGGAAAAGATTATGAAAAAGTAAATCTAATATGATTAATTTGCAAGAGTAACATGACAATTCACACAACTTGCTCAATTTCATGAATAATAGGATGATCATGCTTGCTTGTAGTGATTGTTTATGCTATGATGATGTATGATGATAATATAAAGGATGCAAGAGGTCATCATTAGACTGAGAGCATGATGACTCTATTCTAGGACATATACTTTTTCACATTATTGACATTTATGATGTGATTTCATGATTTTAGAAATAGAGGATGCAGAATGATTATACGAATTGAGCATAATTAAGCATATATTATTCATATAACATGCAAGATTGCCAATCTCATCACAAAAGCACAATAGTATTTCCAAAGGCTGGTGACAATAAAATAAAATGCAATGTGATAAAATAAACATTCTAAAATAATTATGTGGTCCTCAGACTTGACTAAGCTTGTGTGAGCTTTAAAGCTTTAGCTTCGAGAGATTATCAATCTTTCCTCATCGAGAGGTTCAAAATGAAAGTAGAATGATGCTAAAGTGTATACCTTTAGAGTGTGCTTTGACAAAGATGAGGCTCAGTTTGGTGGAAAAGGTATCTAACAACCTAAGGGAAAGGTTATGGGAGAGCAAAACCTGTCCGGAAAGGGGTTTCCAGCACCTTCAATCGGACTGATTTTTAAGTGTGTGTATATTTCTATTTTCTCCCCCTTCTTAAAATGGGGTGTATAAGGGTCTATTTATTGGAAAAAATGTGTAGAAAGAGGTGGCGTATACATGGTCATGCGTATATAAGGGGATTTTTGCATGTGGCCACATGCACACATGTGTGTTTTCACGTGCGCTTTGATGCTCTACGCGTTCTTCCCGGGCTCTACGCATGTTGTTCAGGGGTTGTTTTTTAGGGTTTTTGGGCCTTCCAAATGCATTTTCAAAGTCTGTTTTACCAAATTCAATTATGATTTTAGCACATGGCACCTAGAGGTGTTTATGTGCACTTTTGAGCAATACACACTGATACTCTAGTTGTGTTGGACCATTCCGAGACCACTTTTGGAGGTTTTAAGGCTTTCCGAATGTGTTTCTGAAGTTCTTTTCTTCAAAATTGATTTACATTTTTTTCATGAAGCCGAGTCCCAGTCTAATAAAATACGCACTAGGCCAACAAGATGAGTATTTTGAGAGGATTTTTCTCAAAATAAAACCTCTCGTTGTTCCGATAATTTGTATTTTTCAAGGTTGGAGCACAAATTAATGGCTCGGTGATCAATTTTGAACACTAGTGGGGTTGGTTAGGTGTTTTAAGGTTGCACACTTCAGAGGTGTTATGAATAAGTAGACTCTAGTCATCTTGGGGATTTGTTTCATCATTGGACCTTTTTAGGGACAATCAAATTTGAGGTATGATATTATCCTTAGCATATAGGCATTTTCTACAATATACCACTTTTAAAAGTATTCCAACAAATATTTGAACATACACAACTCAGGGAAAAACTATATGAAATACATTAAATGAATTGACATATCTTTTTTTATGGAAAAATTAAAATCACTACTTTCACTAAATTGAGATAGATAAACAACAGCCTTATGCAAGGCTTTACTACTATAAATTAGACTTTCTCTCTTAAAATTCATTTTTTTCATAATGAATTGATACTGGTAATTTAACAGCATTTTCAAATTTGTAACCATCATCCATCATAAAATGTAGATTGTCCTCCTAATGCATACACTCTAACTAATCCTTTTGCTTTTAAGGCTTAAAAGCGCACATATATAAATTCACATAAAAATCTTACATCAACCCACAAATCTTCCCATTAAAATTTTATGTTAAAATAAGCTAAATCAATTCCTGTATCTAGATTTAAAATAGGAACTTTAGATTTGCTTGGGAACTTACACAAATTAGTATGTTGAATAAGCTTAACAATAAAATCTTCATAATCTTCACTGCTAAATTCATAAACATCAAATTGAGATTAAAAACCTTATAAATGTTAGTCCCATACAGAATAGGCCTAAATGAATTCGGTAAAGGGATAACAACCTTGTTGGAGCTATTTTTTATTTTTTATTTTTTTATAGGAACTACTTCCTTTTGTTGCCATCTTCTCTCATTTATCCAAAAAATGGCTAGACTTTTGGCATCTTCTCTTATTGATTCAAAGAATGGCTAAATTTTTGGCATCTTCTCTTACCAATTCAAAGAATAGTTAAAGTGAAAGAGGTGTTTTTACCTCAATTCAAACAATAGCCAATTCCTTTAAAAGGTCTCAGGAAAATTTTGCCCAATTATTCACATCCTCAATTGGACATTATGGAACCTTCAAATTTACTGTCCCTTGCACATAGGCATTTTCTATAATATACCACTTCTTAAAGTGTTCTAACAAATATTAGAGGTAACACAAAATAGAGAAAAGTTTTATAAAACATATTAAATGAATTGACATATCCTTCTTTATAGAAAACTAAGATCATTACTTTCATTGAATTGAGATAGATAAGCAATAGCCTTATGTAAGGCTTTCACACTATAAGTTAAACTTGATCTTTTATCATTCATTTTTTCATAATAAATTGATACCAATAATTTAATAGCATTTTTAAATATGCAACTGTTATTTGTCCTTAAATGTAGACTATACTCTTAATGCAAACACTTAAACTAATCCTTTTGCTTTTGTAACTTAAAAGTGCACACATATAAATTCACATAAAAATCTTATGTTAATCCTCAAATCTTTCCACATAAATTTTATGTCAATATAAGCTAAATCAATTCCCCTATGTAGATTAAAAATAGGCATTTTATAGTTGCTTACGAACTTGCATAAATCAGTAAATTGAACAAGCTTAACACTAAATCTTCATAATCTTCACTACCTAATCCATAAACATCATAATCAAGATTAAAAACCTCATAAATGTTAGCCCTATATGGAGTAGGCTTAAATGGATCCGGTAAAGGTGCATCAACCTTGCTAGAGCTATTTTCTTTTTTGTTAGAGCTGCTTCATTTTTTGCTAGAGTTGTTTCTTTTTCTTACCATCTTCTCTCGCTAATTCAAAGAATGGCCAAATTTTGGCATCTTCTATCACTAATTTAAAGAATGGCCAGAGTGGAAGATGTATTTTCACTTAGATTTAAAGAATGGTTGATTCCTTTAAAAGCTTCCAAGAAAATTTTGCCCATTTGTTCTTTTCTTTAATTTAACCTTGTGGAATCATCAAATTTATTATCCCTTACAAATAGCCATTTTCTATAATACATCACTTCTTAAAGTTTTCTAACAAATGTTTCAACTAACACACTCAAAAAAAAAGTTGTAAAAAACACATTAAATGAATTGATACATTTTTTTAAAAAAAAAATTAAGATAACTACTTCAACTGAATTAAGAGAGAAAATCAACAGCCTTATACAAGGATTTCCTATTGTAATTTAGACTTTCTCTCCTAACATTCATCTCTTTAGAATGAAATGATATTGGTAATTTGACTGTATTTTCAAATATGCAATCAATGTCCATCATTAAATGTTGACTATCCCCCCAATACAAACACTCAAACCAATCCTTTTGCATATGTGGCTTAAAAGTGCACACATATAAATTCACGTAAAAATCTTACCTTAACCTAAAAATCTACCCACTTGAATTTTATGTCAAAATAAGACAAATCAATTTTTGTATGTAGATTTAAAATAGGCACTTTACATTTGCTTACAAAAATACACAAATCATTACATTAAACAAGCTTAATAATAAAATCTTCATAATCTTGACTGTCAAATTCATAAACATGATAATCGAGATTAAAAACCTTATAATTGTTATTCCTATATGGAGTGGGCCTAAATGGATCTAGGAAAGGTGCAACAACCTTATTGGAGTTACTTTCTTTTTTCGTTGGAGGTGCTTCATTTTTATTAGAGTTACTTCCTTTTCTTACCATATTCTCTCACTAATTCAAAGAAAAGGCAAAATGTTAGCATTTTTCCTCACTAATTCAAAGAATGGCCAAAGTGAAAGTTGTGTTTTCACCCTGATTCGAAGAATGGCCAATTCTTTAAAAGCTGTCAGGAAAATTTTGCCCTTTTATTCTTTGTGAAATCCTTAAATTTACTATCCCTTCCATATAGGCATTTTTTATAATGTGCCACTTCTTGAAGTGGTCCAACTAATATTTGAACTGACATAGCTCAAAGAAAAGTTATATGAAACACATTAAATGAATTGACACATCATTTCTTTTGTAGAAAAACTAAGATAACTACTTTCATTAAATTAAGATAGATAAACAATAATCTTATGCAAATCTTTCCAACTATAATTTAGACTTTTTCTTTTAATTTTCATTTTTTTATAATGAACTGGTCTCGATAATTTGACATCAGTTTTAAATATACAATCATTGTCTATCATAAAATGTAGATTGTCCTCCCAATGTAAACACTTTAACCAATCCTTTTGCTTTTAAGGCTTAGAAGCGAACATATATAAATTCATGTAAAAATCTTACATCAACCCATAAATATTCCCACTAAAATTTTAGGTCAAAATAAGCTAAATCAATTTTTGTATCTATATTTAAAATAGGCACTTTAGATTTGCTTAAGAACTTACATAAATTAGTATGTTGAACAAGCTTAACAATAAAATCTTTATAATCTTCACTCCCAAATCCATAAACATCATAACCAAGATTAAAAACCTTATGAATGTTAGACTTATATGGAGTAAGCCTAAATAAATCCAACAAAGGTGCAACAACTTTATTGGAGTTTTTTTTTACTAGAGTTGCTTCCTTTTTTGCTAGAGTTGGTTCCTTTTCTTGCCATCTTCTCTCACTGATCTAAAGAATGGCTAGACATTTGGCATTTTCTCTTACTGATTCAAAGAATGGCTAGACTTTTGGCATGTTCTCTCACTAATTTAAAGAATGGCTATAGTAGAAGAGGTGTTTTCACCCTAATTTAAAGAATGGTTGATTCCTTCAATCTCATAAGAAAATTTTTCCCACTAATTCTCATCGTTAATTGGACTTTTTAGAACATTCAAATTTACTATCCCTTGCATATAGGCATTTTCTATAACATAAAACTTCTTAAAGTGTTCTAACAAATGTTTAAATCGATACAACTTAGAGAAAAGTTGTATGAAACACAGTAAATGAATTGACACATCCTTTTGAGTTAAAAATCTAAGATAGCTACTTTCACTGAATTAAGATAGATAAACAATAATCTTATACAATGCTTTAATACTATAAGTTAGTATCATTTTCAAATATGTAATTTTTGTTCATCGTTAAATGTAGACTGTCCTCCCAATGCAAACACTCTAACTAATCCTTTTACATTTATGGCTTAAAAGCATAGACATATAAACTGTCCTAAATATCTTACAGTAATCCATAAATCTTCCCATATAAATTTTATATCAAAATAAGCTAAATCAATTCCCCTATCTAGATTTAAAATAGACACTTTAGATTTGCTTACGAACTTACACAAATCAATACATTAAACAAGCTTAATAGTAAAATTTTTATAATCTTCACTACCTAATCCATAAACATCACAATCGAGATTTAAAACCTTATAAATGTTATTCCTATATGGAGTAGGCTTATATGGATCTAGCAAAGGTGCAACAAACTTATTGGAGTTGCTTCCTTTTTTTGCTAGAGCTACTTCTTTTTCTTTCCATCTTCTCTCATTGATTCAAATAATAGCTAGAATTTTGGCCTTTTGTCACCGATTCAAAGAATGGCCATAGTGGAAGAGATGTTTTCATCGCAATTAAAAGAAAGGCTAGTTTGTTCAAAAGGTCTCAAGAAAATTTTGCGTATTTATTATCATCTTTAATTTAACTTTATGAAATCCTCAAATTTACTATCCTTTGCATATAGGCATTTTCTATAATATAATACTTTTTAAAGTGTTCTAACAAATGTTTAAACTAACATGACTCAAACAAAAGTTGTATTAAACACATTAAATGAATTGACACATCATTTTTTTGTAGATCAACTAAGATCACTACTTTCACTGAATTGAGATAGATAAATAATAGCCTATACAAGGCTTTCATACTATAAATTAGATTTTCTCTCTTAACATTCCTTTTTTCATAATGAACTTATATTGCTAATTTGACAATATTTTCAAATATGCAATTGTCATTCATCATTAAATGTAAAATGTCCTCCTAATGCAAACACTTTAACCAATCCTTTTGCTTTTGTGGCTTAAAAGTGAACATATATAAATTCACATCAAAATCTAACATAAACACACAAACCTTCCCACTCAAAATTTATGTGAAAATAAGCCAAATCAATTCCCATATCTAGATTTAAAATAGGCACTTTAGATTTTTTTTTTTTTTAGGAACTTGCACAAATCAGTACGTTGAACAAGCTTAACAACAAAATCTTCATAATCTTTACTCCTAAATCCATAAATATAGTAACGGAGATTAAAAATGATCTTTTAAAAAACTATACCAAATGGCACAGGAAGGGAAATGATCTTGGCTCAGTGTACTTTGATGGTAGAGATTGGCAGGTGAATTTTATTTTACAAATTTAATTTTTCTCTAATGCATATTATAGGAATTTATTTATTTCTACAGTATACATAAATATCTATTTAAGGCCTATGAAAGCCAATGGACAAAGTTTTTAAGCCCATATATATATGATGAAAAAATTTAGTGGGGCAAAATAAATAAAAAAACTTATATTACATTAAAAAAATTTATGGGGCAGTGGGGGCAAGTGCCCCATTCCCCCTAACTAAATCCACCCATGAATAGCAAGAATTTGTAGATTTCCTTAATGGCAAGGAGCAATAACCATAAACGCTTGGATATTAATAGGGTGTAACCAAGCCAAATTAAATTGAATTTTTTAAAGCTCAAACTTGATTTTTCTAAAAATTAATAAACTCGAGTAGAGTTCAATTTTATTAAATTTTTAAATCTCTAGCTCTAACTCAGCTTAAGCTCATGTTTGATCAACTTGAGCCAAGCTCGCGAGCTTGTGAGCTTGGCAAGTTCAACATACTATGTAATTAAACGGCTCGACCTACCACAACTACTTGTCTTGGCTTTCCTTTCTACTACATGGTTGGCACATGCATTAGAGAATGACATTTTATAAATTATTCATTTTCTTTTCTTTTGTTTTATTTTTAATGTGGGATTTTGAACTCTAAAACTATATGCCATAAAAATTTATATTCTCTTTGCTGCTTTTCTTTTATTTCCTACTCAATATGGGATTCTAAATATGAACATTATACACTATAGCCACATATTTTCTATACATTTTTCACCAACATATTTATTTTCTCAAACTAAAAATAACTAATTATGATTGACTTTTAATTCTAAAATTTATAATTTTTATAATTTTTATATTTTTTGAACAAATACCTTACACTATAGCATCTCAAAATTTTTAGTGAAATTTTAGTTTTTACAATGTTTCACTTATGGAAAAAATATATATATAAATCAGTAGTGTTTCACATTTTTAATTTTTACTATATTTCATGTTTAAATTAATTTTTAAAATTTTTTATTTATTAATATGTTATATTTACTTGATGTTGTTATTAATGTTAATATTAATTTAAAATTACATTACAAATATGTAATTTTTATTATATTTAATCATGTTTATTTACTTAATATTGCACTGCTATTTCATTATATGTACTCAAAATTATGGTTACTTAATACAAATATTAATTTACTTCAAAACTTTAAATTAAAATTATATTTAATAATATTTATTTAATTAACATTAATGCTTAATTATATTTACTTAATACAAATTTTATTATTAATATTAATTTATATAAAAATTGTATAATTTCATTATTAATATGGAATTTTATTATAAAATTTAGTAATTTTATTACAAATATAAAATTGTTTTACTAGAATTAAAAACTTTAATTGTGTTATATAATACTTACTTAATGCTATACTTTATAGTAATACTACTTTGCACCAAAACGATATAATTATTAATATATATATATATATATATTCATTTCTATTATGAATATATAATTTTTATTTAATATCACCACCTAGTACTAATATTTAAATTAACAAGCTAGTAACTAAGCCTATTCGTGAGCTGGCTCACAAGCTTGTTCGCAAGTATCTCACGAGCCTATGAACAAGTTTGTTCACAGACTTAAATAAGCCGAGTTTAAAAAAGTTCAGACTCGACTCATTTAATTTATGAGCCTTAAAATAAAACTTAAGCTCGACTCATTTAATTTAATAAACTCGAATGAATTTTTTTCAAATTAAGTTACGAGCAAATCATTAAGCGCTCATTCTCTTGATTACACCTTGAGATATTAATAGGCTTAACTTTTTCAACAACCTTTATGATACCAAAGAACATGAGGCGATAAAAAAACCACCATACACAAGAAGATAACAATATCAATCCATTTAGAGTAACCCATTTCAACTCGCTAAAAGCTTGCCAAAAATTCTTCACCAATAACTGTAGTTGGCTCTCTTAGTTGATTATTTGGAGACATCAATCTTTCAAATTCATTTTTGTAGAATCCTTTATTTGCACACTTATGTAATGCAATAAAATAAATTGGGTACCTCCAAAATGGCTTCGGAAGATCATCTGGTAACTGGAAAAATCCTCCGTTCAACATCATTAGTCCTTGAATTCTAGCCCCTGTAATAATACCCATCAAGAAATTTGGTACAAGACTCGCAACAATCATCATTAGGCTTTTCATGAGCATCATGGTCACAAAGAGTACAAGTTCGATTTCATTAAATTTTCAAATATCTAGCTCCAACTCAGCCTAAGCTCATGTTTAATGAAGTCAACTTGGCAAGCTCAACACACTATGTAGCTAAATGGCTCGGCCCACCACAACTACTTGGCTTGGTTTGCCTTTCTACTACATAAGTTATGTATGTACTAAACAATGACATTTTATAAACTATTCATTTATTTTCATTTGTTTCATTTTCAATGTGCGACTTTAAACTCTAAAACTCTTTACCATAAAAATTTATATTCTCCTTGCAACTTTTTTTTTTTATTTTCTATTCAATGTGAGACTTTAAATATGGGCATTATACACTATAGCAACATATTTTTTATACATTTTTTCTCCAACATATTTATTTTCACAAACTAAAAATTAAATAACTAATTATGATTAAATTTTAGTTTCTACAATTTATGATTTTTATACTTTTTGAACTATTACTTTACATTATAGCAAAAACTTTTGTGAAATTTTTAGTTTTTACAATGTTTCACTTATAGGAAAAAATATATAAATCAATGGTGTTTCACATTTTTTATTTTTACAATTTTCCTGTTAATTTTTTTTTTTAAGGAAATTTTCCAGTTTAAATTAATTTTTATATTTTTTTTTATTAGTCTATTGTTTTTACTTAATGTTGTTATCGAGGCAAATATTAATTTAAATTACAAATATGCAATTTTTGTTATATTTAATAATATTTGTTTACTTAATGTTGCATTACTATTTCATTATATTTTACTGAACACAAATACTATTTTACTTTAAAACTTGAAATTAAAATTATATTTACAAATTTTTATTTAATTAATATTAATGCTTAATAATTTAAATTATGTTTATTTAATAAAAATTTTATTATTAATATTAATTTATATAAAAGTTGTATAATTTTACTATTAATATGTAATTTTTATTATTAAATTTAGTAATGTTATTAGAAATATAAATATTTTTTACTAGAATTAAAAATTTTAGTTGTATTATGTAATACATACTTAATGCTATACTTAATACTACTACTTTACACAAAACTATATAATTATCGTTATGAATATATAATTTATATTACATTTAGTAATTTAAAATACATATAATTTCTATTTAATACCATCACCAAATACTAATATTTAAATTAACAAATTAGTAAATGAGCATGATTGCAAACTGGCTCATGAAACTGTGCACGAGTTTGTTTGTGTACTTACTCACAAGCCTACAAATGAGCTTGTTTGAGTTTAAGGAACATCGAACTCGACTTATTTAGCTTATGAGTCTTAAAATAAAGTTTAAACTCAGTTTGTTTAGTTCAACAAACTTGAATAAGTTTTTTTAAACTGAGCTCCAAGCGAATCACTAATTGCTTGGACTTGGTTACACCCCTAGATATTAATAGGCTTAACCTTTTCAACAAATTTTATGATACCAAAGAACATGAGGCGATAAAGAACTACCATACACAACAAGATAACAAGATCAATCCATTTAGAGTAACCCATTTCAACTTGCCAAAAGCTTGTCAAAATTTCTTCACCAGTAATAGTAGCTGGCTCTCCTACTTGATTATTTGGAAACATCAGTCCTTCAAATTCATTTTTGTAGAATCCTTGATTTGCATACTTATGAAATGCAATATAATACATCGGGTATCTCCAAAATGGCTTCGGAAGATCGTCCGGCAACCGAAAAAATCCTCCGTTCAACATCATCACTCCTTGAATTCCAGCCCCTGTAATAATACCCATCAAGAAATCTGGTACAAGACTCGCAACGATCATCATTAGGCTTTCCACGAGCATCATGGTCACAAAGAGTATCAATGCAAAGTAGACAAAGTGTTCAAAGCCCTTTTGAAGGCCAACAAGATAATAAGCTATTGCTCCAGGGACTAATGAGATTATTATCAGGTATGGAATGGAGGAAAATGTGTTTCCAATAACAAATGCACCAACACCATAGTGCCCATTTAACCTTTCGCGTCCGAATATCTGATTTAGAAAATAAAAGATAAAACAGTGTTAATATATGATTATAAATGCAGTAGTGGATGAGACCTAAATCAATTTTTCTAGATAGATCAACCTTCATATCTTCGACAAAAGAAGGGAAGCCTCCAATGGCCATGAAAGTCAAGAATGCAGCCACAAACATAAGCATGGAGCCTCTAGCCTGTAAAACTACAATTGTTGAACATATAGATGTGGAGTTATGTAAATTGGCATTGAATTTTAATTTATGAGGTTGTATATGTATATACCTGAATTGACCCAAAAGTGAAGCCAATGTCATGAAAAATTGTTCCTACACATAAGCACAATGCAATGTATATTGCAAGGCGAAGCCAGTAATAGCCTAAGTCACGATACATGTTCACAAAGGATCTCTTGGTAAGAACGATGCACTGGGTTATGAAGCTTGCTTGGCTTCCTGTCTTCTCCAAAATTCCTCCCTTCTACAAATTCAAGAAAAACTATTGAGCATTAATTAACATATACATCACAAATACGTGAACTGAAATATAACTCAAAAATCGAGCGTATAACCATAGCATATCTTCATCTTTCAATAAGCATACTATATAACTAGAAACAATATTAGATAAAATTGCTTAATGGTCATGAAAAATATTTTTGTTTTTTTTATGCCCCTAGTATGCGGTAATTACAATAGCTTCAATTATTATGAGATTGAGTCGAGCAGACCCACAAGTAGATAAAGTTCTCTTAGTATCTATTTTTTTCATATGTAAAATCCAAAATTAATACTTTATTTAATTTAATTTTAGTAATACAAGTAGAACCAAAGAGATTGAAACGAAATCCGTTTTGCATTTTTATTGCATGTGTAAAACAGTCAAAATATGTGTCATATATCCAATAATCAAGTACAATACTGTTTTTTTTTTTTTTTTTTTTTTTGTGAAAATTACAATACTCAAGTGTAAGTAATTAAGGATGCCCGAATATGGAAAGTATCAGTGTGCCTGTACCTTTTCATGTATGTCTGCTACTTGCTTTTGAACATTATGACAAATCTCTGATGATTGGTATGAATTAACAAGAATATCAATAGCTTCTTCTGTGTTTATGGAACCACCAAGCCCTTGTTCAATGTCATTGTCCTGAAGTAAATACATAGTTATAACCCAAGTTCTAATGATGACTATGTCCTATAGTTATATACATACATGCAGCACTATGAAAAGAAAATTTATTTACCACATCGAAGTCTTTGTTTATGGTCCTGAGATAGTGATCAGATGGGTTCCTCAGAGTTGGGCATGGAAAACCCTTTGAGGAGAAGAACTGCAACACCAAAAAAATTCAATTCGTCAGTCCCAACAAAGCAGGAGTTTATACTAAATTAATGGAGTAATAACTTTTAAAATATAAAAATGTCTACTAGTTGAAGTTTTGGTGCATGATAGTTGCATATATAGACCATAGGCGCACCTGTTCTGCAAGTGAAACAGGACCAAAATACACAGTCCTTCCAGAAGAGAGTAGGCAAAGATTCTGAAACAGCTCAAAAACCTCACTACTAGGCTGATGAATTGATGCAATAACAGTCCTTCCATCTTGCTTAGCCAAGCTAACAATTCGTTTCATTACATGATAAGATGCTGCACTATCTAGTCCACTGGTAGGCTCGTCAAGAAACAGAAGCTTAGGTCGAGTCAAGATTTCAATGCAAATGCTAACTCTTCTCTTTTGTCCACCACTAAGACCTTTTGAACTCCACCCTCCAATTCTAGTATTAACAGAATCTTGCAGGCCCATCTCCCTAATTGTCTTCTCTGCTCTTTCCTTCTTTTCTGATCTTGACAAGGCGTCTGGAAGTTGCAGCTGCGCTGAGTAATACACAGCTTCCGCTACTGTTAATGTTGTCATGAGCATGTCATCTTGGGTCACGTAGGCCTAGAAATTTAAATGATCATTAAAAGAAACAAACAAACATATTTATGAGCCTTCATGATGCCCTATCAAAAACGGACTTCTTCACCACTTTTTCTTGGCAAATTCAACAAAATTTCAATGCACTAGTCATTTTCTTCTCTCGTCTTCTCACCATACTACTTATGGGCCTCTTGTCATTCTATGGTACTATTTATTTTGAACAACATAAGGGAAGACAGGGAATGAGGTGTTCGAACATGCTCTCCTCAGCAGGTGTTGGTGTAGTTAGATGCCTCTTATAGAGTTACAACTAACAGTTTATTAGTAACAAAAAAAAAATCGAATTTATATATTATATTTAATCCGATTACACTACCATACTGACACTCGCTCACTAAGGGATGAGGCTCGGAGGATCCCAAATGCAGTTATTCAAGGGATTTTAAATTCTTTTAAGGGGTGTTTGTTTGTAATTTTGAAATGCAGTATAAGCTGTTCAATTTCCGACAGTTAGAATATGGCCAGCTTAAAAATTCTTAGGTAATTTTTTTTATAGGATATCAAATCATTAATTTAATTATTTTAAATATTAATTATCTTTAAAATTAAACAGTGTTAAAACCAAAAAATAAAAATAAAAAATTACTATTAACATTAATAAATTTTTGTGACACTTTTTTTTATTGAAAATTAAAAGATCGGGAAATTGAAAGTTAAAAAAATTATCTAGCAAATAATTTGTCTAAAAAAATTGAAAACAAGGAGATACAATTAATAAAAATAAGAAAGAAAAAATTTAAAAATTATATATTTATATTTTAAAAAAATTAATTAAGAGCAATAACATCATGTTAGAAAACACATTTTGTATTAAATTGACATTTTATTACTTCATTTATATTTACTTTTTATCACCATTAAATAAAATTTATTTCATATATTTAATAATAATTATTTGTAAACTAAAATTTATTTCGTAAAAGATAAATGATTAATTTGTTACAAAATATAATAGATTAAAAATTATTTGAACATATTTTTGAATAAAATTTATAAAAATAATAATTTAAATATATATATATATATAAAGCTGCATACATTTCCAACTTTTAAAACTTTAAAAATTTTATAATTAGGTTATGTATGTATTTTTTAAAAAATTATCAATTTTATTTGTTAGTAACTATTAAAATTAATTTTTTATTAATATGTATGACTTAATTGTACTAAAAAAAAGTTATAAAACTTGATTGTACTTATAAAATGTTCATTATGGTCTAAATTTACAAAAAAGTTCTAATTTGACTAAAAAAAAAAAAGGAATCTAATGTAAAATTAGTGTGAAACGTGAGGGTTCAATTTGCACCTCTAACCTTTTAACAAACCATATTTACCTAAATTTATAAATAAATTTTATAAAATTTTATATAATTCACTTATATTAAATACACCCTTAACATAGCTTTTTATATCTGAATTTTGTTTTTGAAACATATGATTTCATTAAACATTGGTAAGCCAACGAAGAGGAAAAACTCCAAATGCGCATGTAAAAGTGTACCAATTGAATTTTTTTATCTACCAGATAAATTGGTAGATATTTTTATAATAATCAAATTTAGATATCTACCAGATAAATTGGTAGATATTTTTTATTTGGTAGATGTTTTTTTATATATAAATTTAACATTAAATTGGTAGATATTTTAAATAATTCAAAATACCGATGTTCCGAATGCAAGTGTTTCCTTGCGACCATTGATCAGAATTTCCCCAGTTTGCTGTGTAGTCGAGCTTAACCTTCCTGCATTAATTAATTAATTAATAACACAACCATAATTCATGATTTTGGTACACTTTTGCATGCGCAAGTACACATCCATATTCCTTCAAAAAAAAAGTACACAACCATAATTCTGGTGAATCGTTTTTTACGATGATATCGTTATCAGTGTGACGAAGCATATTAATGTACTTTTTTTCCCCTAGAAGTGTTGTTATAAAATATCTTAACATTTATGATATTTCTGTAAATTTATTATAGTTTGTTGAATTTAATAAAAATCTTTTAATTTAATTAATTATTTATAATTTTAGTATAATATGCAAATTAATCAAAATTAGCCAAAAAAAATATAGATATGCAGTATATGAGATGATTAGTCGAAAATGGCTAATTGTGCTTTTTTAAAAAACTAATTTTAATTAATGTGAAAATTATGTTAAAATTATTAAATTAAATATTTTTATTAAATATTAAAAATAAAAAATTTACAAAAATATAGCAAGTTTTCATTAAAAAAAAATCATACATACACTCAGTATAAAATCAATTATTCGATTTATGATTATAATATAGATAATATAGGTGTTTTACACAGAATCTAATCATCTGCGGTATTGGATCATAGGCGAAACTTATCTATTTTTTATGCGAATTGGCCGTTAATCTTTTGGTATGAAGACAATTATAGTTACCTGCCAGTGCATCTAAAAGAGTTGACTTGCCGCAGCCGGAAGGACCCATGATAGCAAGCACCATCCCTGGCTCAGCATATCCGGTGAGCCCTTGCAAGATCGGCCTGCGCCCATTTTTCCCATCAGCCACTGTAACCAACAAATCTTTCCACGTCAAGACAATCTTACTGCTACTGCTACTACCACTGCTACACCCTTTTGCTGTGAAACCTTCTGCTTCATCATCTTTGCATGAAAACTGCTGCTTGCTTATTCCACCCACGTTAACTGCTGATTCCCTCTCAATATTAGGTGGAGACGGTGGACGATGATCACGGCTGCTAGCAAAGGCTGAACTAAATGGGAATAATATAGTGTTTTGGCTAAAGGACTTGGAGGAAGACTGCTCATTTTTCTCCTCATCATCAGAAGCTATGCTTTGATCGTCATCGTCTCTTGCTTCTTTTACAGGCTCTTTTTGATGAAGTGATTCACTTGGGCTCGGATTTGGTGACCATCTAGGCACATTCACTGTAGAATCCATGCTATAGGTGCAACAGAAAGGTGTGTGAGAATTGAGATAGATCCTGGGTCTTTGTGTGCAAGCTGCTACTCTTTATGATATATGACTGCTTTGTTGAATCAGTCTCTCCCATTTATTCATTTTTTTTTTTTTAATGCCGAGATTTATCAATCACATATTTTCTTATCCTCAAAAAAAAATTACATTTTTTCTTTTTCTTTTTACTTGATATATTGAAATTTGATAATCACCTAAATTTTATATAATTATTTCAAAAATTTATATCGAATAAATTTTATCAAAAGAATAAAACTCTTTTACACATATTTTTAGATTATTTATCACTTGAAAAATATTCAAATTACTTATGATTTGAGTCATTTTTTTTAACTTTATTGTTTTAGATTTTATTTCTTAACGTTGATTTTAATTTTTTTATAAAAATAAGGAAAATTTAAATTCAGAAAATAAAAATAATAATTTTTTCACATTTAATTTTAATGAAATAAAAAATAAAACAAAAATATACCGGCATGGAATGAAATAAAAATGGATTTAGGTGTCCTTAACTCAATATTGATTTTACAATTTCACTTCAAATATATATATATATATATATATATATATATATAATTGATGAAATTTTTTTTAATTATTTCACATGAGACGTGGCTGAATTTCGAACCGGAATTCTAGAAGTGCAGCAAATTATTTTAACTATGATAAGATTTTAATCTTTATCGGAAGTTTTTTCAAAAAAAAAAAAAAAGTCTTTGTAGGAAGTTGATTCATACTTATATGGACCACTAGAAACATAGTTGCCCCCTAGCTATTAATGAACAAATATTCGTAATATAGATAAAGATTCACGTGGGATCTAACAGTACCGATTTAGCCAAATTTTGATTAGTTTATATTTAATTTATTTATAATCAAACTGAATTTACTATGTTACTCGTTGTTTGCAAGCTATACATAAAGTAAAATATAACTAAATGAATTTAAAAAAATTTTTAAAAAAATATAAATTATAAATTAAAATATATATTAAAAAATAAAAAATAAATTATTTATTGAATAAATTATAATATATTTAATAAAAATTATAATTTTATTTTAATAATATTTTTTTTAAATATCTTTTACAATAAAAATTTATATATTATAAAATAAAATTATTAAATATTAAAATTACAAGTTAGTTTGTGAGTTTATATTCAAATTTGTTCATATAATTTACAAATTAAATTTTTATAATTTAAACTTGACTCATTTATCAAACGAGTTTCAATATATAAATTTGAATAAATTTTTATAAAATTAAACATTAAATCGCTCGCAAGCGGTTCAACTTATTTACAATCCTAAATTCATACTAATTTCAAAAAATTATTACATTTCAATCTTTCTAATTTAATTTATTAACTATCTCACCAAAATCACTTTTTGTACTTAATAAAAATACAAAAATAATATATACAGGTTATGTTATATCAAGCTTTACATTATACTAAAGAAGGCTTAACAAACCTCAAATCACAAGTGCTATAATTTTTTCGCAAAAGTAACATGCCAACTGAAAGTTCTACGAGTATAGACAAATCAATACTAAGCAAAGCTAAAAAGATAACATACTATCAATTGAGTGCGTCAACCGACCTAGAGATATGCTTGTGTCTCGTCCACTTAAAGGTCATTTCCAACCATTAATATTAAAATAGAGTTAATTTTACACCAAAATATAATTTTTATAGTAACTTTTTTCTAATTCAATATACTATTTTTAATACTAAAAAAAATATTCTCTACATGTTCTTTTTTATATCTCATATTATAATATTTAAACATTAACCACCTTACATTTATATTTATATTCTTTTAACAAATACATCCACTAATAATATATTTTAATATTCATCAAATAATATTAAAATAATAAATTAATAATTTTTTAAAATATATTATATTTATTTGAAATATACATATATATTATTTTAGAAGGAAAATAGGTTTTTTAGCTCCAACCTCTATCTATTTCTTTAGATATTTTTGTGTAAATGAACATAGCAAACCTATTGTTAGGTTTGCCATGTTCACTTGAACGTGTTTTGGGGTTTTATTTTTAAATTATAGTATTAATTTTTAAGATATTTAATTCAGTCCAATTTCTCACTGTATATACATAATTTTTTTAATAATTTAGTTTAAAATATTTATTTTATTTAAAATAATTTTCTTTATATATATATATATATATATATATATATATATATGAGTTGGAGTTGCCCTAAGGGGATCTACCACTCCACATGGCAGCTCATATGAAATCAGTTTATCTGATATGAAATATATCGAATGTGTGGATGTGCTAAGTGACAGTGTAGTTCATCATCTTTGATTTGATAAATTTGTCTATTGTAAATTTCGTGAGAATCCAAAGATTTCAGAAAATTATTCTTTGTCGCGAGAAGGTGAATGTCATTTGATGATAAATTTCTATGTAATTGTTTTCATTTCTGTGTCCTTGTATTTTATTACCTCTACATAATTTCCTCATAAAATTCTTTTATTTTATCTTTAATTTTCCATCATCAAAGAAAAAAAAAATCTCAATTATTATTTTATCTTTAATTTTCCATCATCAAAAAAAAATTCATCCAAAATAATTTATAAAGTTAGTTTTTATATTCTATTTGTGTTAAAATTAAATTTTCAAAAAAAATTAGATAAAATATTTTCTATTTTTTATAATTTTTCTCAATTTTTAAGGTGAACATATGATTTAAATTTAATAAAATTTAAAAATTTAGAAATTAGAATATCAATTATTATAAGAATAAATTTTGTCTTCGCTTTTTAAGTTTATTTTCATTTTCATTTCACTGAAAATTAAGTAACCTCAAAAAATTATATTTCATTCTTTCTTCCGCTGCACTAATCAATTCCCATAAGAATAGTCAACTGTTTAAAATTACAAATATTTTAAAGACTATTCTTGTTTTCTTGTGAAATAAATGTCTAATATTTGTTTTCTTTTCTCTTTCTCTTTAAAGCTAATGCCCCACTTCAACATCCAATGAGCTTGTGTTGTGTTTTGGTGGGAAAGTCATTATTTAATGATGATCAAATTTTCTGTAATTTTTAAATGCTATGAATGCTCGTTTATCCAAATAAAAGGCAGAATTCAGACTTGGCACACTGTAAAAGCCAACAACTGGAGATCAAATTAAAGAGGACTAAATCCCATATAACTACATGGTAATATCTTATAGCTTAACTTCACTAAATTAAAAACTTCATAAAAATGTTGTGTCATGACATAACATATGGAACCTGAAAAGAATTGGAATAATGCTTTTTATAAGGGAATGGACTACGAATTCAAGAAATCAAAGAGGGAAATTTTCAACACAAAGCAAAGTGATATGACAGTGTCCTTGCATTATGCCAAAATGAAAAAGCCTTTAGGAACAACTTGGAGGCTTTGACAAACGTAATGAGAATGGTTGTACAGGTTGCATATGTGTGTAACTGCAAGGGAATGTGAAGAAGAACGACTACCCTCCATACCTTTTCCAATTTTAATAGATACACTAACAATCACCACACCAAACTTGAACACTGTAAACCAAACAATCAATCTTAACCAAACCAACAAAGAAGTTATAATACAAAATATCCAAGTACAGATAGCCTTAATGCAACAACAACTAATTACTTTAACACAAAGTGGGAATTCTGAACCAGCTCAAATTGACAATAACACGACACTCTGACAGGCACCAGAGATAAGCAGGGGAAATGGTAAAGCATCGGAAGGGGAATATAGTTCAACAATTCCGGCCCTTGAAGACTCCAAGTTAGCTCAGAAAGTTGAGGAGGTTATACATAAAGCCCGTACAACAGCAAGAAAGGAGGATGAATGTGTTATGGACAGCAGAACTCCATTGATAAGAAGGATAATTCAGACGGAGAACCTACTAAATTTAGAATCTCACCACTTAATCAGTATGACAGGACGGGAGATCTAGTCAACCACATATCAACGTTTAGAACAAGGATGTTGCTCCAAAATGTAAATGATAAAATCATGTGTAGAGTCTTCCCAAGCATACTCAGAAAGAATGCCCATAAGTGGTTTAATCGACTCCCGGAGAATTTTGTCACTTCTTTTGAGGATCTGGAGGAGCAATATTTTACCAGGTTCATCACCAATATTCCCCCAGTTAAAACATCAACGATCTTCGGATGTGCCGGTAAGAAGTCGACGAGTCTCCATGAAGTTATCTTGATCGGTTCAACAAAATAGCCATGCAGATTGAAAACCTTGTTGATGAAGTTGCCATAGAAGCTTTGAAAAATGACCAAGGAATCGGGCACCTTTGTGGAAGTAATGGAAATGGTAGTCAGAATGATAAAAATGGATGAAGATAGAAGGATGCGAAGGGAGGAGGAAAAGCCACCGGCCAAAGATGAAAAACCAAGACCCAGACGAGCAAGCTTCCTAAAAATAAATTTTAGAAACTCGGCAGAGAGATTTGATAGGGAAGCAGACAGATACATACCCCTAAACACCTCTCGATCCAGAATTCTCATGTGGATCAGGCATAATGGTGTTAGAATTACCCCAGCTAAGAGAATTAGTCCTAGCCGAAGATCCATACAAGACAGGGGATAATACTGCTAGTATCATTGAGAATATGGGCATGATGCTGAGGCTTGCAGAGACTTGAAGCACGCCATAGAAAGACTGGTGTAGAATGGTAAACTCAATAATTTACAAACATATCTAAAAGGAGTAAAAACCCGGAAGCCCAGGTGCATGACATGCCAGAAGCAAAGAAAGCTCGGAAGGAGCCAATTGGTATTATTAATATGATCATTGGCGAAGAAAATTATGAGAAGAAATTGAAATGGAGTAGGGGAGAAAAGCCAGTCTTCAAGAAAAGAGAGATCATATTCAATTCGGAATATGGCTTGCATGTTCGCCATCCCCACTTTGACGCCCTAGTGATTAATGCCTACATAGACAATTACTTAGTAAAGAGGTTATTGGTAGACAATGGAAGCGCTATTAACACTTATCTTGGAATGCATACAAAGTGATGGGAGGCTCTGTCACTAATCTAAAGACCATCCAGAACCCCCATCACAAGCTTCTGTGGAGGAACTATATAGCCAATGGGAGTCATGGAGTTAAATCTAGAATTTGGGAGTCGAGACGACGAAAAAATGAAAGTTATCAGAACAGTATTCAACGTGGTGGATCTCCCACTGGCATATAATGGAATCGTAGGACGACCAAGGCTCTATAAAGCAGATGCAGTCATTAGTATCTGACACTAAATAATAAATAATAAAAATTAGGGTAATTAATTAAATCCTAGTTTAATTTAAATATATACACATATATACACTTTATTTTAGCACTTTAAAAAAATATATATGAGTTCATGCAAAGTCGTTAAATTGTTTAAAATAATTAATATTAAATTATTTACGTGTTAATTTTTTCGAAAATAAAATTCTTGGGAAAATTTTACGTAAAGTACTTAAAATAATATAAAATAATTAAAATAAGCTTTAAATAAATATCAAACTCATAAAAATATCATAATTATATACAAAATTATTAACACTGCATATCCCGATTTAGTTTAAAATATTTTAAAAACTCGGGATATTACACTAGTCTATAACTAGTTAATGACACGAAAGCTCTACAAATTATGGACGGCAAAGTGGTGAAGATCGGTAGCGAACTTGACTGTGACATCAAGGAAGGAATAAAGGAAGTCCTCACTAGACACTCGAAAGATTTCACTTCGTAGGTTTCTGAAATCATCGACGTGGATCCACAGGTTGCTTATCACAGTTTAAACATCATATCGGGAGCAAAGCTAGTGGCCCAGAAAAAAAGAACCTTTGCCTATGAGAGACAGAGGATAATTGCTAAGGAAACAAAGAAGTTGTTGGAAGCTGGATTCATCAAGGAAGTTACTCATCCATAATGGGTAGCCAACATGGTACTTGTCAAAAAAGCAAATGGGAAGTATAGGATGTGCGTGGACTATACTAACCTTAATCGAGCATGTCCCAAAGATAGCTACCCATTGCCTACGATCGACTAGCTCGTAGACTCCACTGTTGGCTATGGATTATATAGTTTTATTGACGCGGCACAAGGATATCACCAAATACCGATGAAGGAAGAAGATTAGGAGAAAACATCCTTCATCACCCATGAAGGCTTGTACTACTACAAGGTGATGCCCTTCGGACTGAAGAATGCTGGAGCAACATATCAAAGAATGATAAACCAGGTACTCCAGGACCACATTGGTGCAAGCGTGGAAGTATACGTAGATGACATCATCATCAAGAGCAAACATGTAGAACGACACCCAGCGGATCTGGATCAAGTTCTCCGATTATTGAGCAAGTCTAGGATCAAGCTAAATCCAAAAAATGTGTCTTCGGAGTCAAAGCGGGCAAATTCTTGGGATTCATGATATTTTATAGAGGTATTGAGGCCAACCCAGAGAAAATGGAAGCCATACTCAACATGAAAGCCCTAAAAAATATCCACAAAGTACAAAAGTTAAATGACAGAATCATAGCATTTGGGCATTTCATTGCATGCTCAGCTAGACAGTGTCTACCATTATTCTGAGCTTTAAAAAATTCTAAAAAGTTTGTTTGATTTGTAGATTTCTAAACAGCCTTCGAATACATCAAGAAGTTCTTATCCTCACCACCCCTACTCAGTAGGCCCGTCCCAGATGAAATATTATATTTATATCTCTCTATAGGCCAAGAATGCATCGCTTCCATACTAGTAAGAAAAGAAGGAAGCTAGCAAAACCCGATATATTACATCAGCAAAATGCTCCGTAGATCCGAAGTCCAATATCCAATGTTGGATAAGCTGGCTATGGCCGTAGTTCATGCGTCCCGGAAGCTCCGACACTACTTCTAAGCCCATCCTATCGTGCTCCAATACCATTTTCCTTTACGAAAAATCTTACAAAGACTGGAGACCTCGGGCAGACTAGTTCAATGGTTGGTGTTACTTGGAGAATTCAACATTGATTATGAGCCTCACCAACAAGTGAAAGCCAAAGCATTAGCAGATTTCATTCAAGAAATGGCTTCGGAAGACCTCACCCTGACCAAAGCACTGGAATGGAAAATCTATGTTAACAGAGCATCCATCGCTTAAGGATTCGGTGCCGAAGTGATTCTCAGATGACCGCATAAAATTCACATCTGGTAAGCAATTCGAATAGGATACAATGCAACCAATAATGCCATAGAATATGAGGCACTCATCATAGGCTTGAAATTAGCTGCCGAAGTTAGAGTTGAACACCTTATAATACACTCAGACTCCCAGTTGGTAGTAAATCAGGTTAACGGCATATTCCAGGTCAAGGACATAAGCATTGCTAAATATGTGGGCAAAGTCAAGCAACTCTTAAAACATATTGAATAAGAAGGGGGTTAGTGGGAGATCGTCCAGATACCTAGGCAAGAGAACTCTGAGGCCGACCTCCTGGCCAAATCAGCAGCTGAAGACAGCCAGACATTTAAGGATATGGAATTCACCGAAGCATTAACAGAACCCAATACAGAAGATCCTGAAGTCTTGGAGATACGGGAAGTCTCGAAATAGATGCGTCCGATAGTCCAATATCTGAAACACGAAACTCTCCTTGAAGACAAATTGAAAGCTCGGAAACTAAAAACGAGAAATTTTATCAAAAGAATAAAACTCTCTAACAAATTACTTATGGTTTGAGTCATTTTTTTAACTTTATTTTTTTAGATTTTATTTCTTAACATTGATTTTAAATTTTTTTTAATAAAAATAAAGAAGATTTAAATTCAGAAAATAAAAATAATAATTTTTTCACATTTAATTTTAATGAAATAAAAAATCAAACAAAAATATGCCGTTATGGAATGAAATAAAAATGGATTTAGATGTCTTTAACTCAATATTCATTTTACAATTTCACTTCTATATATATATAGTATGTATGAATTTTTTTTTTAATTATTACACATGAGACGTGGCTGAATTCGAACCAGAATTCTAGAAGTGCGGCAAAATATTTTAACTATGATAAGATTTTATTCTTTATAGGAAGTTTTTTCAAAAAAAAAAAAAGAAATTGATAGGAAGTTGATTCATACTTATATGGACCACTAGAAACATAATTGCTCCCTAGCTAGAGCAGTAATAAACAAATATTCGTAATATAGATAAAGATTCACGTGGGGTCTACCCGTACGAATTGAGCCAAATTTTGATTACAATCAAACTCAATTTACTATGCTACTTTGTAAGCTATTCCCAAAGTTAAACTTTATTAAACGAGTTTAAATTTTTTTTAAAAAAATATAAATTATAAATTAAAATTATATAATAAAAAATTAAAAATAAGTTATTTACTAAATAAATTATAATATATTTAATAAAAATTATAATTTTATTTTAATAATATATTTTTAAAATATCTTCTATAATAAAAATTTATATATTATATAATTAAATTTTACTTTACTATCTTATATTCATATTTATTTGTATAATTTACGGGTCAAACTTTTATAATTTAAACTTGACTCGTTTATCGAATGAGCTTTAATATATAAGTTTAAACAAATTTTTATCAAATCAAACATTAAATTACTCGCGAACAGTTTATCTTGTTTACAGTTCTAAATTCATGCTAATATCAAGGATTTATTACATTTCAATCTTTCTAATTTAATTTATTGACTATTTCACCAAAATTACTTTTTGTAGTTAATAAAAATACAGAAATAATATATACAGGTTATGTTATATCAAGCTTTACATTATACTAAAGCAGGTTTAACAAACCTTAAATTACGAAGTCCTATAATTTTTTCACAAAAGTAACATGTCAATTGAAAGTTCTACGGGGATGGACAAATCAATAGTAAGCAAAGCTAAAAAGATAATATACTAAATTATTTTTAAGGGTAGTCCCTTTCCCAATTAAATTATTTTTCAAAATGTTTAGTGTTGCAGCTTCATTGGATTAAGATAATAGAGCCAAGATTATATTCTACAAATGATTATTACACGTGACAATCTATGAGTAAAAGAGCAAGAAATTAAGAAATATCGATGCTTACATATTGACCAACTGCCCTCTTAATTGTGATTAAGAGCTAAAGTTGATTAATGTCCAAGTAGAATTCCATTTATTCGAATTGGCTGCCTCTTTGTACCCTTGTCATTCATAGTTATCTAACATGGTCACCCACAGAGCCGCAACCAATCACACCTGACCAAACTCTTTTCGCACACCTATATCATACGGTTTATATCTCTAATTGTGATAATTAAAAAAAAAAATTGAGAGGTCAGATGCTGCATAGCAGAAAATACTTTTTTTTTGAAACGACGTTAAAAATTAAATCCTATATTTTAAAATATCTTTTAAAAAAAATTATCATTTTTTTATAATAATTACATAATTGTTGCTACAAAAGCTACTAAACAGCTGCCACTTTCATATTGGCATACTTTGCAAATCAACAACTTTGCTCGTAGAAATATTTGGCATCTGCTTGAGACATGGCATATGTAGAGAGGAGGGATAGACAACAAAAATGCTAATATTTGGCATCCCATGGAATATATATATATATATATATATATATATATATATATATTTGCATGTTGGATGAAGCATCGAAACGCAAAAGGATGAGAAAAGCAGATTGCGTGTGCTAAAATTCTAATAAATTGCCAAAATCAAAAGACTATTATTCAAATAGAGTAAATGATGAATTGACACGTTGTCATCAACTTGTCTGTTGCTACCTAATACATATATAGATACGTTTCTAACCCTATGCATAGATGCACTGTGCATACGCTAAAAGTAACCATATTGTTACCAAAGATATGAAGAGTGACATGTTACCAAAAATTGATGATGAGGGCATTTTTCTGCCATGCTTAATTAAACAATTTTCTTTAAAAAAAGAAAAAATATATATATTATTTAGATATATGAACAAGTTGCTAACTTCGCCAATACAAATGGATTGACAAATCCGCAAGTTGAAAGAATCCCAATTCAATTTGTGGGTTTGGTATGTCATTTGTGTGATTGGCTCTTTGATGCTCTGATTGTACAAGCTATTACAATTCAAAGATATGGTCATATTTCTAGAAAGTCAAAAGCCAACCATTTTGCTTTGTAAAATAATATTAATCAAGGCGTCTCTCTCTCTCTCTCTCTCTCTCTCTCTCTCTATATATATATAAAGTCTTCAGTATTAAAAAACTCTCTTCTCTCATTTTAAAGCCAAGATTCAATACCAATCCCAAAATGATTTTTAAAATATTAACAACTAATTGTGTTTCTTCATGTCCTAATAATATTGAGTCCTATATTGAATTAAAAAAATAAATAAATAATTCAATACAATTGAATATTCATATCATTATTATTACCTATTTAACTCAAGAATTAAGATCCATCTTGTTTCTTAAACGGCAAATGGTCACATTTACTTCTATTATTTCTATGGGTAAAAGGTGAAATTTAAAATTGGCACATTGCAAAAGCCAACAACTTGAGATCCAATTAAAGAGGACTAGATCACATATAACTACATTGTAATATCTTAGAGCTTAACTTCACTAAACTAAGAACCCCATGAAAATGTTGTGTATTATGACATAACATATGGAACCTATAAAGAATTGGAAGAATGCTTTTTATAAGGGAATGGACTACAAATTCAAAAATCAAGAGGGAAATTTTCAACATAAAGCAAAGAGACATGACAATGTCTTTGTATAATGACCAAAAGAAAAGCCTTTGGGAACAACTTAGAGGCTTTAGCAAAACTAATGAGAGTGGTTGTACAGGTTGCATATGTGGTGTAACTGCAAAGGAATGTGAAGAAGAACGACTACACCAATTCTTAATGGGATTGAATGATGCTTATGATGTTAAGAGTCAAATTTGCTATGCAGATTATCACTATCAATATTCATCCCTAGCATTGAAAGAAGTCATAATAAGAAGATCTTTATCCACCATTGAAAATGCAGTATTTAAGGTTAGCATAGATAATTATAAGGGACAAAATAAAAAATCAAGATGCAATTATTGTAGTAAATCATATCACATAAAGAATGGATGTTTTGAGATAATTGGATATCCTACTAACTAGAAAGGAAAGACTGTTGCAAACTACACTACAACATAAGAGAAAACTAAAATAGAAAAATAAATTACACAACAACATTCTATATCAAACTCCATTATGTGGAAGTAATACGAGCATTTGATTTCAATACTGAGTGTAGAAAAGGGAGTGTTAACTCTCAATCTAATTAGATGTATCTAAAACTACATCTAAAGATAATAAATGGATATTAGATAGTGGACACTTAGCCATATAATTTCATACATCACTCTACTTAAATCACATTCAAAATTAAATAAATCCATTCATGTGGCCTTACCAAATGGAGACAAGACCTTGGTAAGGAATATTGGTAAGATTGGAATCAATAATAATATTACATTGAATAATATTTTATGCATTCCTAATGTCAATTGTAATCTTATGTTAATAGGTTAATTGACGAGGCAATTAAATAGTTGTGTTATTTTCACTCCTAACAATCATTATTTATAAGACTGTATAACTAAGAGGATGATTGGGAGGGGTTCAAATAGAAGGAGACTTGTACTATCTCAATGATCACTCAAATGCCAAATTTAATTTTGCAAAAATGAAGATTAGTGGCATCAAAGATTAAGACATGTTCCATTTTAAAAATTGAAGGTTATTTTTGGTAGTGATATAACAGAAAATGAATAATTTAAATCTTATGGTGCTTTCCATAGGACAAGACAAACTAGAAATTTCTTTCAAATTAGAAATGATAAATCTAAATAAATTTTTAGTATTGTTCATATATATGTTCAGGGACCTTATAGAATTAACACACAATCTAGAGCATAATATTTGTTTACTATTGTTGATGACTATTCTCATTGCATTTAGGTTTATTTGATAAAAACTAGAAGTGAGACACAAATAGTATTTCAATACTTCATGCAAATGGTTTAAACACAATTTAATAAGTAGGTCAAGAAAGTAAGAAGTAATAATTCAGCAAAATTTGAATGAGTAAAGGAATTTCATAATTTCATCATTGAGAATGGCATGATACACCAAACATCATATCCACATACACTATAGCAAAGTGGAGTAGTGGAATGGAAGCATCGCCATTTGCTCAAAGTTGCTCATGCAATAAGGTTTTAATCAAATCTATCATTAAAATACTGGGGAGAATGAATAATAAGTATAGTTGACCTCATAAATTTATAACCTTTATAGATGTTGAATGGTAAAACTCTATATGAACTTCTTTTTAAAAGGAAACCAAATTATAATCACCTTTGTGTGTTTGGAAGTTTATGTTATACTTTTGTTAAGCCTAAACCATTAGAAAATTTTGCTTTAAAGGCTAAAAAATATATTTTCTTAGAATACTGTGTAGGAAAGAAGGTCTACAAGGTGATGAAAATTGAAACTCAATGATTATTTAAGTTTATAGATATTCTCTTTTATGAAGAAATATTTCCCTTTCAAGAGAAAACTATAGAATCTCACCTCAAATAATACCATCTCTAAAACATACAGATGTTGAAGAGGACTTTGATAAATAGATGGACACCTTTAAAATCAAGATCCAAAACCTAAGTTATACTTGACAGAAGATCAAACAAGTAATGAAGACACATTTGTAATATCCCAAGTTTTTAAAAATATTTTAAACTGCATCAGGATATGCAGTGTTAATAATTTTGTATATAATTATCATATTTTTATGAGTTTGACATTTATTTAAAGCTTATTTTAATTATTTTATGTTATTTTAAGTACTTTACGTAAAATTTTCATGAAAATTTTATTTTCGGAAAAATTGACACATAAATAATTTAATATTAATTATTTTAAATAAGTTTACGAATTTTCATAAATCCATGCATTATTTTAATTGTCATATTAGAATACATATATATACATGCATATACATTCTTATATTTAATTATTTTAGGGTTTAGTAATTATTTTAATTATGTAAGTGTATATTATATAGTTGTTATCTAATTACTATGTGTGTGTATATATATATATATATATATATATATATATATATATATATATATATATATATATATATATATATATATATATATATATACATAGTTTGTCAAATTATAATTCATACCCCTCCCCCTTCTTCTTCCTCCCGACGCCAGCCTCACCCTCGTATTGCAAATCTGGCCGACTACCGTCGGTGTGCCTCCTGGACGTCCACCCTCTTCCTCCAGTAGCTCTGCCACTCCCTTCCACCCTCGCCGGCACCGGTAAAGCTAAGGAATCTTGTTTAGGCTGAAAGTTGCCTCTTCCTTCACACCTGACATTTTCGGCCACCAAAACCCATCATTCTGGTGCCTTTAAACTCCTCAAACACCATAGAAGATGATTCTAAGCTTCTTTTAAGCTTAAAACTCGATTTGGTAAGGTTTTTATCAATTTTTCAAATTCGGCCTACTTGAGTTTTTGATTTTTTTAAGCTTCAATTTGATTGATTCATGAAAAATTCCTTCACAAACTTTGATTCTAGTAGCTTAATCTTCATGTGGGAATTTTTTTGGAATTTTTTGGAATTTATTTTGATTTTTGGGTATTTTTGATTATTTTATTATTATTATCTAATTTTCAAAAATAATTAATTAAATTATGAAATTGTGTTTTATGGTAATTATAGGTATTGAAATGAATTATAGGAATTTATTTGTAATTTTTATGCATTTATTTTGAATTTATTTAGTTTATGTAATTTTGAGAAAATAGGGTTAATTATGTTGGAGCTCGGTTGACTTAGTGTCTCGGGGCCAGTCTACTGTCCAAATGGATCAAGTAAATATATTTGGAATAAGTGAGCTTGTATGGCTAGAGTGTTGTCTAACACTGTTTTGAGGTTGCGATTTTCTAGGGTTCTATTTGATCCTTCATAAACTGTGATTTTCAATAAAAATATATAAAATAATTTTATTGCATCTGTGTGTATTTGCTTGTATATATACTTATTATATATATACTATTGATTGTGTGCATTGTCATTTAGTATGCATGTATATATATTATAGTAATTCACTCAGTGAGGTCTGACTCCCCTCCGTTGACTATTTTTCAGGAGAGTCATCTTCATCAGACCTTAGTAGCAGACCTATACGTCGGATTTCTTCTGCCCCCGCTTCATTATATAAACTGCTTACTTGAGTTTTATTTTTATAATCTAGACACTGCAATAGTTGTAAAATTATTAAAAAGATATTGTATTATATTTGTGTGAGTTATGTATTTTAAGAATTTGAACTAAAACTTGTATTAAAAGTTTATTTATATATGAGATGAGGATTCGATTTAATTTTATTTGGTAGAAATATTATTTTGATATTTATGATTTTATTCTGATGCATAATATTTTACTTAATTGTATTGTTATTATTACTATTGCATGTTTTTATTTTATTATAAGGCTTGCTACAGGTTTCGGATTCAAAAGAATTCTTGTTCCCTAGCGCCGGTCATGGCCCCTGTTTTGGGTCGTGACAAAGTTGGTATCAGAGCGGACAACTGTGTTAGGGCTTAGTTGTGTGAGTTATGGCCCTAGATTTTCTAAGTTGTGTTTTCTGTTGAACTACTGCAGTGAATTAGGTTCGAGTATGTCTTGATAAGTATTCCTTGCTTTAGTTTTCTACATTATTCCTCCGTTGTCTATTTTGTCTGAATCATTCTGTTGTCTTTTCAGAATGAGGAGGCGAGCGTGTGTCGCTCCACCGGTCGTTGAGGATGATGAGCCTTTTCAGGACGAGGTTTTACCTCCTGAGCAACCAGTTAGATGTAGAGGTCGTGGCAGAGGTAGACCTCGAGGAGCGGTAGGTCGTCGTAGGCAGAGAGAGATTCAGGACGAGGAGCCTGTTGAGCCTGAGTTTGAGGATCCTGTACCTCTAGTTGTTCAGCCTGCCTACCAACAGGGTATGTTTGACCCTGAGGTAGCTCTGTTTTATGCCAAAGTCAGCAGGATTACGTTTGATGGAACTTCCAATCCGTTAGACTTTCTGCACGCGATTGAGACTCAGACTCAGACTGCTCACATCGAGTACCAGTGGATCATGATCATTGAGTTGTCTGTTGAGGGACCAGCTCTAGACTAGTTTATTCAGATGATCTAGCCCTATATGATGACGATGACTTGGGCTTAGTTTTGAGAGCGGTTTATGACGAGATTCTGTCCAGAGCCTCTCCATATGAGCTATCGTCTCTGATTGACTAGCATTTCTTGTGGTGATTGATCAATAGAGGAGTAAACCTGAGAGTTCCTTCGGTTGGGTAGATATGCAAAGGATATGATGCGAGACCAGTATTTCACAGTCATTGCCTACGTTACCGGATTGGGTTCAGCATTTGCTGGTATCCCTACAGTAGGCCTTACTTTGGAGTCTGTGATTGAGTTGGCCAAGGAGATTGAGCTGAGGCTAGTTAGGCAAGGAGCGATGCCTGATTATTACCAGTTGGGTGTTCAATTGAGTGGTTTGCAGACTACTTCGTACTCTAGTTTTCATGTTGGTTCGAGTAGTCAGCAGAGAGGTCCAACTCAGTAGAGCCAAAGGCAGCAGCAATGAGTGCATCAGAGCAGTAGACATGGCCGTGGAGGTCAGCGTTGGTTGTTCAGATTTGGGTCAGGTGCTTCGAGCAGTAGTAGTGGTCGCAGTTCTAGATCAGCTGCCAGTGTTTACCAGACCTGCGATAGAGTCCATCAGGGATTGTGTTACCTGACACCACTGACATGCTTCAGATGCAGGCAGACAGGACATTATGCCAGATCGTGTCCTTACTCCGGGTATCAGCAGCAGCAGATTCTGTGATTCCCATAGCAATCGATTGCTAGTGCTGCACCAGTTCCATTTCAGTTGCCTCTAGCCCAACATCAGAGTTCTACTTAGATTGTTCCGCAATAGGGTCATGGTAGAGGTACTAGAGGAGGTGCCAGAGGTGTTGGCCAGACTTCTACTAGTCAGCAAGGAGGTCGAGGATAGGCTAGAGTCTTCCACCTTACTCAGCAAGATGCTCAGGTATCTAATGCAGTCGTGGCAGCTATTGTTTTTGTTTATTACCTGGATGCATGGGTTTTTTTTTATCCGGGTGCCACACATTCGTTTGTTTCTTCCGTTTTTGCTTCTAAGTCTTGTTGGCAAGCTTCAAGGATGACTTTTCCTTTGTCTATTGCCACTCCTCTGAGCGATTCCTTGGACACCGATATTATTCTTTCTGGTTGTCCAGTTCTCATGGGAGGTAGAGAATTACCCGCTGATTTGATTTTGTTAGATGTGATGGAGTTTGATGTTATTCTGGGTATGGATTGGTTATCTCAGTACTATACTGTAGTAGATTATTGGAATAAAGAGGTGACTTTTAGAATTCCTGATGAAGAAGATTTTAATTTTATGGGTGATAGGAGTTCAGCACCTCAGAATCTTATTTCTGCTATTACGGCTAGGAAGTTACTGAGGAAAGGTTGTCAGGGATATTTAGCATTAGTCAGGGATACTTCAGTGGAGAAGTTGTCACTCATAGATGTTCCTATTGTCTGTGAGTTTCCTAATGTATTTCCTGAGGAGTTGCCAGGTTTACCACCTCACAGAGAGATTGAGTTCTGTATAGATGTGGTTCCAGGTACTACTCCTATATTTATGCCACCCTACAGAATGGCTCCTGCAGAGTTGAAGGAGCAGTTGCAAGAGTTTTTGGATAAGGGTTTCATCATACCTAGTGTTTCTCCTTGGGGTGCACCAATCCTGTTTATGAAGAAGAAGGATGGTACTCTGAGACTGTGCATTGACTATAGAGAGCTAAACAAGGTGATAGTGAAGAACAAGTATCCTCTCCCGAGGATAGATGACTTGTTTGATCAGCTACAGGGTGCATAATTTTTTTCCAAGATTGATTTGAGGTCAAGTTATCATCAGTTGCAGATTAGTGAAGCCGATGTTCCTAAAACTGCATTCCGCACTCGATATGGCCATTATGAGTTTCTAGTGATGTCTTTTGGTTTGACTAATGCACCAGCAGCTTTTATGGACCTGATGAACAGGGTATTCAGACTATATGTGGATTAGTTTATGGTAGTCTTCATTGATGATATACTCATTTATTCAAGGAGTATGGAGGAGCATATATATCATTTGAGGACTGTACTGCAGACACTGAGAGATCATCAGCTTTATGCTAAATTCTCAAAGTGTGATTTTTGGATGGAGAGTGTTTCTTTTTTTGGACACGTGGTGTCTAAATAAGGTATCCAGGTTGATCCACAAAAGATTGAAGCAGTGTCTGTGTGGCCTAGACTGACTTCTGTTACTGAGATTCAGAGTTTTCTGGGTTTAGCTGGGTATTATAGGTGGTTTGTGTAGGACTTTTCTAGAATTACAGCCCCTATGACTCGCTTGACTCAGAAGAATGTTAGATTCGAGTGGTCAGAAGCTTGTGAGAATAGCTTCCAGTTGATGAAGGAGAAATTCACCACAGCCCCAGTGTTAGCTTTGCCTAATAGTGTGGATAAGTTCATAGTTTATTGTGATGCCTCTAGAGTTGGCCTTGGTTGTGTATTGATGCAAAATGGTAGGGTGATAGCCTATGCTTTGAGGCAGTTGAAGAAGCATGAGCAGAACTATCCCACACATGACCTTGAAATGGCTGCAGTGGTCTTTACTCTGAAGATTTAGAGACATTATCTGTACGGGGTGACTTGTGAGATTTTTATTGATCACAAGAGCCTTAAGTACATTTTCTAGCAGAGAGATCTGAATCTGAGGCAGAGGAGATGGTTGGAATTATTAAAGGATTATGATTGTGAGATATTATATCATCCGGGCAAGGCTAATGTGGTAGCAGATGCCTTGAGTAAAAAGTCCTCAGGCAGTCTTGCTTACATCAGTGTTGAGAGGAGACTATTGATGCAGGAGTTGCATCTGTTAGTGGATCAAGGTCTGATGATGAAGATCAGTAGATCAAGTGGACTGCTAGCTCAATTTAAGGTACGATATGTACTGAGGGATAGGATTAAAGCAGCTCAGAGCCGAGATCCTATTCTAGAAGAGCTTGCAGAGAATGTTCGAGTAGGGAAGTTCACTAATTTTACACTCGATGATGACGGTATGTTGTGGATCAGTGGTAGATTGTGTGTTCCTGATGTGGATGATTTGAGAGAAGAGATCCTAGAGGAAGCACATTCTACAGCTTATAGCATACATCCGGGTATCACTAAAATGTACCACAGTATCAGAGATTTATACTGGTGGGATAGACTGAAGAAGGATATCGTTGATTATGTTGTTAAGTGCCTGACGTGTCAGCAAGTGAAAGCTAAACATCAGAAGCCTTCTGGGAAGCTTTAGTCTCTTCCTATTCCCGAGTGGAAGTGGGAAAGGATAGCTATGGATTTTATGGTTGGTTTACCTCATTCTAAGGATGGATACGATTCCATCTGGGTGATTATAGACAGGTTGACAAAGTCTGCACATTTCTTGCCTGTGAAAGCTACCTATTCTGTAGCTAGATTGGCGAAGCTATATATGAAGCATATTTTGTGCCTTCATGGAGTACCTGTGTCCATTATGTCAGACAGAGGTTCAGTTTTTACCTTTCGATTTTGGTAGAAGTTGCAGGAAGCGATGGGCACTAGGTTGGATTTCAGTACTGCTTTTCATCCTTAAATAGATGGTCAGTCTGAGAGGACGATCCAGACACTGGAAGATATATTGAGGATGTGTGTCCTGGATTTAAGAGGTAGTTGGGATGATCATTTGCCACTCGTAGAGTTTGTATATAATAACAGCTACCATACCAGTATTGGCATGACACCATATGAGGCGTTGTATGGAAGGAAGTGTAGATCCCCTCTGAGTTGGGATGAGATTGGTGAGAGAGCTTTGACTGGACCTGAGATGGTTCAGGATGCTGCAGAGAAAGTCGCTGTGATTAAGCATAGATTAGAGACCACAGTTAGCAGGCAGAAGAGCTATGCGGATCCTAGACGCAGAGATATGGAGTTTCAGCTCAGGGATTTTATTTTTCTAAAGGTGTCTCTGATGAAAGGTGTGATGAGATTTGATAGGAAAGGTAAGTTGACACCGAGATATATCGGACCGTTCGAGATTTTGGAGAGAGTTGGCATTGTTGCATATCGATTGGCTTTGCCCCCGAGTATGTCATAGGTGCATCCGGTATTCCATATCTCGATGTTGAGGAAGTATATCTCAAACCCTTCACACGTGTTGCAGCCTAATAGTGTAGAAGTGAGTGAAGATTAACGTTTGTGGAAGAACCTATGGCAATCATTGACTATCAAATTCGATAGTTGCGGTCGAAGCAGATTCTGATGGTCAAGGTTCTGTGGCGTAGCAACAGAGTTGAGGAACATACGTGGGAGACTAAAGCTGAGATGCGAGCTTCTTACCCATATCTCTTCTCTTCTTGATCTTGTAATTATTCTTTTCTGGAATTCGGGGATGAATTTTTGTAAAGGGGGAAGACTGTAATATCCTGAGTTTTCAAAAATATTTTAAACTGCATCGGGATATGCAGTGTTAATAATTTTGTATATAATTATGATATTTTTATGAGTTTGACATTTATTTAAAGCTTATTTTAATTATTTTATGTTATTTTAAGTACTTTACGTAAAATTTTCCCAAAATTTTATTTTTGGGGAAATTGACACGTAAATAATTTAATATTAATTATTTTAAATAAGTTTACGAATTTGCATGAATCCATGCATTATTTTAATTGTCATATTAGAATACATATATATACATGCATATACATTCTTATATTTAATTATTTTAGGGTTTAGTAATTATTTTAATTATTTAAGTGTATATTATATAGTTGTTATCTAATTACTATGTGTGTATATATATATATATACATATATATTGTTTATTTTAAACATGTGGTGTGTGATTTTCCTTAGTATTATATTAATATATTTTAATATAAATTATTAAAGTTATTAATATATATATATATATATATATATATATATATATATATATACATAGTTTGTCAAATTACAATTCATACCCCTCCTCCTTCTTCTTTCTCCAGACGCCAACCTCACCCTCCAGCTGCAACTCCTGCCGACTACCATCGGTGTGCCTCCCAGACGTCCACCCTGTTCCTCCAGCAGCTCCGCCACTCCCTTCCACCCTCTCCAGTAATGGTGAAGCCAAGGAATCCTGTTTTGGCCGAAAGTTGCCTCTTCCTCCACACCTCACATTTTCGGCCACCAAAACCCATCATTCTGGTATCATTGAACTCCTCAAACACCATAGAAGACGATTCTAAGCTTCCTTTAAGCTTAAAACTCGATTTGGTAAGGTTTTTGTCAATTTTTCAAATTCGGCCTACTTGAGTTTTTGATTTTTTTAGCTTCAATTTGATTGATTCATGAAAAATTCCTTCATAAACTTTGATCCTAGTAGCTTAATCTTCATGTAGAAATTTTTGTGGAATTTATTTTGATTTTTGGGTATTTTTGATTATTTTATTATTATTTTCTAATTTTCAAAAATTAATTAATTAAATTATGAAATTGTGTTTTATGGTAATTATAGGTGTTGAAATGAATTATAGGAATTTATTTGCAATTTTTATGCATTTATTTTGAATTTATTCAGTTTATGTAATTTTGAGAAAATATGGTTAATTATGTGTTTAATTGAAATTTATTGGTTAATTAAGTATATTTATTGATATTATTGAAATATATGTTGAGAAAATTAATTTTGTGCCATTATATGATTTTTGGTGAATTTTTGGATTAATTTTAGTATATTTATATATATATGGGTATTTTGGTAATTTTACCCTAAATTGGCTAAAAATTTAATTAAATTGGTTTTGATAGTTATTTAGGGTATAAAAATGATTTCTACAAATTATTTGGTATTTTTAACTAATTAAAACTATTTTTCGTAAATTATTTTCAATTATATATATAATATACGATTTTTCTAATAAAATGAGTTTTTATCGATTTTTACTATGTTTTAGGGTTAATTACATAATTTTTACTTATAAAATGTATTTTTAGTATATAAGGGTATTTTTGGTATTTTGTAAATATTTGGTGAATTATAGTTTTAGGTCTGACCGGGGGATTGTGATTATGAATTCTGTGTTTATTTTCGAAGTGTATTTCTTTGCAGGGCTGGCTCTACTCTTTGAGTAGAGAGACGTCCATTTTACAGGGGAGATTCTGTCGGATTTTTGGTAGAATTCTCGTAAAACGTGATGTCCGGTCGAATTTTGATTTAATTCGGTGTCTAGTATTCTAGATCAAGTCTTTAGAACTTCTGTTAGATTTATTCTGGTTCCTGTCATTATTTATTTGTTTAGTTGCGCCGAGACCAAGGCCTAATGGGTCAAGCCCGTCGGACCCATCTCGAGGAGCATAATAATTGTGAGTTGCTATTTTATAAATATATGCTCTAGGGTGCATGATTTTAGAAATATAAGTTTTATTTTGATTAAATATGCATAATGGTTCAATGAGTACTTAAGTTTATTTTTAGTTTATTTTTGGTTTATTTTGGTTTATCTTTGGTATATTTTAAACTATATGCATGTTTTATTAATGAATTATGTTTAAAATGTTTTTGAATATATTTCTAGATCGTTTTGTAATTTAATTAGGTTTATTTGACGTATATATACTCGAAATATACCTGGTTTACTTTTGGTATATTTCTAGTATATATATGATTTATGTTGCTGTTTATTTTAAATTCATGTATCATTTATTTTTATGAATGTACGTTTTATATTTTAATGAAGGATATCAATAGAGCGTGCTACCTAGTAGGCAGCATTAGGACCGAGTATGTACCGGTACGCTGATAGCATTTAGGCTATATTACTAACCATTTGTGGATATTGATTGGATCTGATTATTTGATGTGTGAGATATGATTTGGGAGTGTGATTGCTGGAGCTCGATTGACCAAGTGTCTCGGGGCCAATCACACTGACAGTTAGACTGCTGGAGCTCGGTTGACTTAGTGTCTTAAGGCCAGTCTACTGTCCAAATGGATTAAGTGAATATATTTGGAATAAGTGAGCTTGTATGGCTAGAGTGTTGTCTAACACTATTTTGAGGTTGCAATTTTCTAGGGTTCTATTTGATCCTTCATAAATTGTGATTTTCAATAAAAATATATAAAATAATTTTATTGCATTTGTGTGTATTTGCTTGTATATATACTTATTATATATATACTATTGACTGTGTGCATTGTCAGTTAGTATGCATGTATATATATTATAGTAATTCACTCAGTAAGGTCTGACTCCCCTCCATTGACTATTTTTCAAGAGGGTTATCTTCATTAGACCTCAGTAGCAGACCTGTACGCCGGATTTCTTCTACCCCGACTTCATTATGTAAATTGCTTACTTGAGTTTTATTTTTATAATCTAGACACTGCAGTAGTTGTAAAATTGTTAAAAAGATATTGTATTATATTTGTGTGAGTTATTTATTTTAAGAATTTGAACTAAAACTTGTATTAAAAGTTTATTTATATATGAGATGAGGATTTGATTTAATTTTATTTGGTGGAAATATTATTTTGATATTTATGATTTTATTCCGCTGCATAATATTTTACTTAATTGTGTTGTTATTATTACTATTGCATGTTTTTATTTTATTATAAGGCTTGCTACGGGTTCCGGATTCAAAAGAATTTCCGTTCCCTAGCGCTGGTCATGGTCCCTGTTTTAGGTTGTGAGAACATTAGTAAATGAAAGTATGCAAATAATAATAAATGTATCTCTAAGCACCAAAGATACTAAAACCACAAGAAAGAGAAGACTTCCTTAATGATATGATGAATATGTTTTATATCACATAACATTATTACAAGATCATAAAATAAAATCAAGTAAATTTGTTCATAAGTAAGTCTTAAGTCTACTAAACTTAAAAGTGAACTCATAATACAATCATCTTTTTAAGGATTATATATTGAACCAATGAGGTTTAAGGAGGTAGCTCATGATCTAAAATGGCAACAAGCGATGCATGAAGAATTGCAAGCACTAAACAACAATAACATATGGAGCATTGTTCTATAGCTAAAAGCAAAGAAAGCAATAGACTTTGAATCGGTGTCTATAAAATTAAGTACAATTTAAAAGGATCCATAGAGTCATATAAAGCATGTCTAGTTGCAAAAATTTATGGCCAAACACAAGGAATGGATTATACGAATACCTTTACTATGGTCACCAAGTTTGCAACAATGAATTGTTTACTTGTCGTTATTGCCATTAAAGATTAGGAATTACACCAACTTGATGTTAACAATGCATTTCTTAAAGAAGACCTTGATGAAAAAGTCTTTATGCAAATCCCACAAGGGCTACACATGGAAAATGGTTTGGTTTGTAAGCTCTAAAAATCATTATACGGGCTTAAACAAGCTTCATGACAATGGTTTGAAAAGCTTTTTATAGTTCTACTTAAATATGGTTTTAAATAACATTTTCTAAGAATTATTTTTTTCTTTGATTTATGATAATTATCAATTAATTGTCCTTGTTTATAAAGATGACCTTATTCTTGTAGGAGATTACCCAAAGAGATGAGACTAGTTTCATAAATACTTGCAAAGTTATTTTAACATTAAAAATTTAGGACCTCTTTACTATTTTATTAGTTTAGAAATAACATAAGATCAATTTGGCATTAAAATATCACAAACGAATATATGCTTGTAATATTATAATTGAACTTGGACTTAAAAATGCCAATAGTTTAGTTAAATACATCTCAGCATATTAATCTTTTCTACGACAACAATGTTACAATCAATATTGCATCAAACTAGGTCTTCCATGAATGAATGAAATACCTATAAATGGATTGTCACTATATTAATCTACTATACCAAGCGAAGCTTCTGAACCTCACTCACATTCCATCTTATACATAACTTGTTGGAATGTTTGCCAAGGCTTTTGGTTCTATTTTATTTCACCACCTGCTAAGAATAATTGGTCTTCATCGAGTCCACCCATTAGCTTGAAGGAGGCATCTTAGGAATATTTGAATCCTATCATAAGCTAAATGTGTCCACACTCCAACCAGTTTGAGGGAGGTTATTGACGAATATCAAATATTCCTAAAATAGTCAAAGATCCATGTTGATATTAAGGATTTCTTTTAACTTACATGATATATTAGTATTTAAGAGTTTCACCTTTATTGAAGTTAGGAATGGAGAATGAAAGAATTGAAAAAAAGGGATTAGATGTTACTATAAAATAATAAAGTTAGAATGTGGCTAAATAGTGTTCCTAATGTGAATGTGGCTAAATAGTGTTCCTAATGTTTCTACTCCAATGATTTTGTCAATAATGATTTTAATAGTTTTTTACTTAGTTAGGACTTATCTTTTGGTCTTGGAGTGAGAATTTTTATATATATAAAGAGTAACAATTACCTTGGAGATATTTTAGCTAGTTAGTTAGGAATAGGAGTTACTAAGAGTGCTTTTAGAAAGATAAAGTGGTAAAGGGTTTTTAGGAGCAATATAAGATAGTGAAAATGTGGAGAATTTTTTAGTTGTATTATGGAGTAATGGCAAAGGTGCATAAGTCTATATGTTGTAACATGACTTCCTGGAGAAGGTGATCTATTGTAAGTTTAAAGTCTAATAGTAAGGTGGCATATGACAAGAATGTTGACTTTAGTTTTAAAGGAAAAATATTTGACTATGTTATCAGATATCCAGCATCTAAAGAGGTAAAATGCTACAAATTGACCAATAATAATTTTTTTACGTCCTTATGAACTTAACTCTCAAGATATTTAGGTCTTTAACTCATTGGATACTATGAATAGCAATACTTTTAACAGCTTTAATTAAAGAGCTCTTCAACTCTTTACTTAATCTCATAAGCTATTATTAATGGTTGGTGCTTTATTTGTGCTTTTGGCACTTTTGACTATATAACTTTTGAGATTTTATCCACTTTGAATTTCTTTAATTTTTTTAACTTGGTCTTATAGGGCTACTACCCATAATCTAGAATTCTTTTATGTTTTTAAAACTTTAGCTTTGTACCTTTTAACTCTATAACTTGATCTAATGGATTTATGGTTTGACATTCTTTTTATGTTTTTGACATTTTAGAGTTGCAGTTTTTATCTTATAGGCTAATACCTATAATATAATGTGTTTTTCCTTTTGCCTTTAGCATTTTAGAGATTTATTTCAAAAATAAAATGTAAATCCTATATCAAAAAGTAGTAAAGGGGGTCTTAGGCTTATGAATGTGGGTATTGCTTACCCTAATAGGGAGAAGGTAATGGCCCTATAACTAATAGTATTAGAGCTAACTCTACTCTTCTCCAATGTAGGGCCTTCACCAGAGATGTTAGGGGAAAGTATGCTTGGATTGCTAGAGTATCAAAGCAATGATTCGATCCTTAAGTACTGCCTGATAGGTCCCTATCCTATGACACGTATGGAGTTGGTGCAATGAGCGTGTTGCACAATTGAGTAGGGTAGAATGTCACGTATGAATCCCATATCAAAAAGTAGTAAAGAGGGTCATGGACTTATAAATGTGGGCACTGCACTCCTTAATAGACTAGTCTTTTGGGGAAAATGTAAAGGTCTCGTGACATTTAGCTCTTTAGCATAATCTTTTGGGTTATTGCCTATGGGTTAAAGTTCTTTTAATGCTTTTAGCAATTTAAATCTTGAATCTTATAGCATGATCTCATGGCTTATTACTCATGGCATGACTTATCATGCCTTTAACATTTCAACTTTTAGCTCATGAAATTTATTCATAACATTTTTCTTTACTAATCCTTTTACTTTGGTACCATTTTTAAATATGCAACCGATGTTTGTCCTTAAATTGAGACTGTCCTTTCAAAGCAAACACTCTAACCAATCCTTTTACTTTTATGGCTTAAAAGTGCACACATATAAATTCACGTAAAAATCTTACATTAACCTATAAATCTTCCCATTTAAATTTTATATTAAAATAAGCTAAATCAATTCTCGTATCTAGATTTAAAATAGGCATTTTAGATTTGCTTAAGAACTTACACAAATCAGTACATTGAATAAGCTTAACAATAAAATCTTCAAAATCCTCACTCCCAAATCCATAAACATCATAAATGAGATTAAAAACCTTATAAATATTAGTCTTATATGAAATAGGACTAAATGGATCTAGAAAAGGTGCAACAACCTCACTGGAGCTATTTTATATATTTTTGTTGGAGCTACTTCCTTTTTTGCTAAAGTTGCTTCCTTTTCTTCCCATATTCTCTCAATGAACCAAAGAAAGGCCAAACGTTTGGCATCTTCTCTCTCCAATTGAATGAATGGCCAGACTTTTGACATATTCTTTTGTCGATTCAAAGAATGGTCAAAATGAAAGAGATGTTTTCACCTTGATTCTAAGAATGGTTGATTCCTTTAAAAGCTCCCAAGAAAATTTTGCCCATTTATTCTCATCCTCAATTAGACTTTGTGGAATCTTCAAATTTACTATCCCTTGTATATAGGCATTTTCTATAATATACCACTTTTTAAAGTGTTCTAACAAATGTTTGAACTAACATTACTTAGAAAAAAGTCATATAAAACACATTAAATGAATTGACATACCTTTTTTTTGTAGAGAAACTAAGATAACTACTTTCACTAAATTAAGATAGATAAATAATAGCCTTTTATAAGACTTTTATACTATAATTTAGACTTTCTTTTTTAATATTTATTTTTTCATAATGAACTAATACTAATAATTTGGCAACATTTTCAAATATTTAGCCACTGTCCATCCTTAAATTTAGACTGTCCTCCCAATGCAAACACTATAACCAAACCTTTTATATTTGTGGTTTAAAAGTGCCCACATATAAATTTAAATGAAAATCTTACATCAACCCACAAATCTTCCCTCTTAAATTTAATGTCAAAATAAGCTAAATCAATTCCCGTATCTAGATTTAAAATGGGCATTTTTTATTTGTTTAGGAACTCACACAAATCAATACCTTGAATAAGCTTAACAATAAAATCTTCATAATCTCCACTCCTAAATCCATAAACATCATATCTGAGATTAAAAACCTCACAAATTTTAGTCCTATATGGAATAGGCCTAAAAGGATCTGGAAAAGGTGCAACAACCTTGTAGGAGCCTTTTTTTTTTTGCTAGATCTATTTTTTTTTTGCTAGATCTACTTCCTTTTTTGTTAGAGTTATTTCCTTTTCTTGCCATATTCTTTATTGATCCAAAGACGCCAGACGTTTGGCATCTTCTCTCATAGATTCAAAGAATGGCTAGACTTTTGACATCTTCTCTCACTAATTCAAAGAATGGTAAATGTGGAAGAAGTGTTTTCAACCTAATTCTAAGAATGGCTAATTTCTATAAAAGCTCCTAGAAAAATTTTGCCCATTTATTCTCATCCTCAATTAAACTTTGTGGAATATTCAAATTTACTATCCCTTATATATAGGTATTTTCTACAATATACCACTTCTTAAAGTGTTCTAACAAATGTATAAACTGACATGATTCAAAGAAAAGTTATATAAAACACATTAAATGAATTGACACATCCTTTTTTGTTGAGAAACTAAGATTACTACTTTCACTGAATTGACAAAGATAAACAATAGCTTTATGCAAGACTTTTTTACTGTAATTTAGACTTTCTTTCTTTATATACATTTTTTTATAATGAACTGACACCATTAATTTGGCAGCATTTTCAAATATGCAACTATTGTTCGTCCTTAAATTCAGACTGTCCTCCTAATGAAAACACTCTAAACTATCCTTTTACTTTTGTAGCTTAAAAGTGCAAACGTATAAATTCACGTAAAAATCTTACATCAACCCATAAATCATCCCACTTAAATTTTATGTCAAAATAAGCTAAATCAATTCTCATATCTAGATTTAAAATAGGCACTTTAGATTTGCTTAGGAACTTACATAAATTAGTATGTTGAAATCCATAAACATCATAACCGAAATTAAAAACCTTATAAATAATAGTAATATATGGAATAGGCCTAAATGAATTCGATAAAGGTGCAACAACCTTGTTGGAGCTTTTTTTTTTTTTTTTTTTGGAGTTGCTTCCTTTTTTGTTAGAGGTGCTTCCTTTTCTTCCTATCTTCTCTCATCAATCCAAAGAATGTCTAGATGTTTGGCATCTTCTCTCATCGATTCAAAGAATTGTCAAAGTGGAGAATGTATTTTCACATTGATTAAAAAATGGCCAATTTCTTCAAATGCTCTTAGAAAAATTTTGCCCATTTATTCTCATCCTCAATTAGACTTTGTGCAATCTTCAAATTTATTATCCCTTGCATATAGGCATTTTCTATGATATTCCACTTCTCAAAGTGTTCTAATAAATGTTTGAAATGACATGACTTAGAGAAAAGTTATATGAAAAACATTAAATGAATTAACACATCTTTTTTTGTAGAGAAACTAAGATCGCTACTTTCACTGAATTGATATAGATAAACAACAATTTTATGCAAGACTTTCATACTATAACTTAGACTTTCTTTCTTAACATTCATTTCCATAATGAATTTATACTGATAATTTGGCTGCACTTTCAAGTATACAACCATTGTTCATCCTTAAATAGAGACTGTCCTCTCAGTACAAACACTTTAACCAATCCTTTTTGTTTTATGGCTTAAAAGCGCACACATATAAATTCACGTAAAAATCTTACATTAACCAACAAATCATCCTACTTAAATTTTATGTCAAAATAAACTAAATCAATTCCTATATCTAGATTTAAAATAGGCACTTTGGATTTGATTAGGAACTCACACAAATTAGTACATTGAACAAGCTTAATAATAAAATCTTTATAGTCTTCACTCTCAAATCCATAAATATCAAAACCGAGATTAAAAACCTTATAAATATTAGTCTTATATGGAATAGGCCTAAATGGATCCAGTAAAGGTGCAAAGAAGGGTCAAAGTGAAAGTAATGTTTTCATCCCAATTTGAAGAATGGCCGATTCCTTTAAAAGCTCCTAGAAAAAATTTGTCCATTTATTCTTATCCTCAATTAGACTTTATGGAATCTTCAAATTTACTATGCATTGCATATAGACATTTCCTACAATATACCTCTTTTTAAAGTGTTCTAACAAATGTTTGAACTAACATGACTTAGAGAAAAGTTGTATGAAACATATTAAATAAATTGACACATCCTTTTTTATAGAGGAACTAAGATTGCTACTTTCACTAAATTGAGAAAGATAAACAATAGCCTTATGCAAGACTTTCATACTATAATTTAGAGTTTCTTTCTTAACATTTATTTTTTGGTAATGAACTAATATCGATAATTTTGCAGCATTTTCAAATATGCAATCGTTGTTCATCTTTAAATTTAGATTGTCCTCCCAATACAAACACTCTAACAAATCCTTTTACTTTTGTGGCTTAAAAGTACACACATATAAATTAACGAAAAATCTTACATCAACCCATAAATCCTCCCTCTTAAATTTTACATCGAAATAGGCAAAATCAATTATCATATCTAGATTTAAAATGGGCACTTTAGATTTATTTATGAACTTGCACAAATCAGTACATTGAACAAGCTTAATAATAAATCTTTCATAATCTCCACTCCCAAATATATAAACATCATAACCGAGATTAAAAACCTTATAATATTAGTCCTATATGGAATAGGCCAAAATAGATCTGGCAAAGGTGCAACAACCTTAATGGAGCTATTTCTTTTTAGTAGAGATGCTTCCTTTTCTGACCATCTTTTTTTTACCAATTCAAGTAATTGCTAGACGTTTGGCATCTTCTCTCATGGATTCAAAGAATGGCCATACTTTTGGCATCTTCTTTCATTGATTCCAAGAATGGTCAAAGTGGAAGAGGTGTTTTCACCTTGTTTGGCCATTTATTCTAATCCTCAATTAGACTTTGTGGAATCTTCAAATTTACTATCCTTTTCATATATGCAATTTCTATAATATTCCACATCTTAAAGTATTTTAGAAAATGTTTAAACTTAGAGAAAATTTATATGAAATAAATTAAATGAATTGACCCATCCTTTTTTAAAGAGAAACTAAGATTGTCACTATTATTGAATTGAGATAGATAAATAATAGCCTTATGTAAGACTTTCATAATATAATTTAGACTTTCTTTCTTAACATTCATTGTTTCATAATGAACTGATACTGTTAATTTGGCAATAATTTCAAATATGCAACCATTGTCCATCTTTAAATTTAGACTGTCCTCCCAATGCAAACACTCTAACCAATCCTTTTACTTTTGTGGCTTAAAAGCATACATATACAAATTCATGTAAAAATCTTATATTAACCTGCAAATCTTCCCACTTAAATTTTATGTCAAAATAAGCTAAATCAATTCCTATACCTAAATTTAAAATTAGAACTTTATATTTTCATAGGAACTCGCAAAAATCAGTACATTGAACAAGGTTAACAATACAATCTTCATAATCTTCACTCCTAAATCTATAAATATTATAACCGAGTTTAAAACCTTATAAATATTAGAAATATATGGAACATGCCTAAATGGATCCAATAAAGGTGCAATAACCTTGTTGGATCTTTTTTTTTTTTTTATACTGGAGCTACTTCTTTTTCTTGCCATCTTCTTTTACTGATCCAAAGAATGGCCTAACATTTAGTATCTTCTCTCACTGATTCAAAGAATGACCAGACTTTTGGCATCATCTCTCACCGATTCAAAGAATGGTCAAAGTGAAAGAGGTGTTTTCACCCTGATTTAAAGAATGGTCAATTTCTTCAAAAGCTCCTAGAAAAATTTTGCTTATTTATTCTCATCCTCAATTAGATTATGGAATCTTCAAATTAACTATCCCTTGTATAAAGGCATTTTCTACAATATTACACTTCTTAAAGTTTTCTAACAAATGTTTGAACAGACACGACTTAAAGAAAATTTTTATAAAACACACTAAATGAATTGACACATCCTTTTTAGTAGGGGAACTAAGATCGCTACTTTCATTAAATTGAGATAGATAAACAATAGCCTGATACAAGACTTTCATACAATAATTTGGACTTTCTTTCCTAACATTCATTTTTCATAATGAATTAATACCAGTAATTTAGCAGCATTTTAAAATATAAAACTGTTGTCCATCCTTAAATTGAGACTATCCTCCCAATTTAAACACTCTAATCAATCCTTTTACTTTTTTACTTTAAAGTGCACACATATAAATTCACGTAAAAATCTTACATTAACCCACAAATCTTCCTATTTAAATTTTATATCAAAATATGCTAAATCAATTCCCGTATCTAGATTTAAAATATGCACTTGTACAAATTAGTTGTTAAACAAGCTTAACAATAAAATCTTCATAATCTTTACTCCTAAATCCACAAACATCATAACCATGATTAAAAACCTTATACATATTAGTCTTACATGGAAAAGGCGTAAATGGATTCGACAAAGGTACAATAACCTTGTAGGAGCTTTTTTTTTTAACTTCCTTTTTTGCTAAAGTTACTTCCTTTTCTTACTATATTCTCTCACTGAACTAAAGAATGGCAAAATTTTTGGCATATTCTCTCTCCAATTGAAAGAATGGCCAGCCTTTTGGCATCTTCTCTCACCAATTCAAAGAATGGTCAAAGTGAAAGAGATATTTTCACCTCAATCCTAAGAATAGCCGACTTTCAAGAAAATTTTGACCATTTATTCTCATCCTAAGTTAGACTTTTTTAAATCTTCAAACTTACTATCCCTTGCATATAGGCCCTTTATACCACGTCTTAAACTGTTTTAACAAATGTTAGGACTAACATGACTCAAAGAAAAGTTGTATGAAACACATTAAATAAATTGACATATTCTTTTTTTGTAAAGGAACTAAGATTGCTACTTTCACTAAATTGAGAAAGATAAACAACAGATTTATGGAAAACTTTCATACTATAATTTAGTCTCTCTTTCTTAACATTCATTTTTTTATAATGAACTAATACCAATAATTTGGCAACATTTTCAAATATGCAGTCATTGTCCATCCTTAAATTTAGATTATCCTCCTAATGCAAACACTCTAACCAATCCATTTACTTTTTGTTGCTTAAAGTGCACATGTATAAATTCAAGTAAAATCTCACATCAACCCACAAATCTTCCCTCTTAAATATTATGTCAAAATAAGCTAAATTAATTCTTGTATCTAGATTTAAAATTAGCACTTTAGATTTTCTTAGGAACTTATACAAATCAATACGTTGAACAAGCTTAACAATCAAATCTTCATAATCTTCACTCCCAAATCCATAAACATCATAACCGAGAATAAAAACCTTATAAATATTAGTCCTATATGGAATTGGTCTAAATAAATCCGGTAAAAGTGCAACAACCTTGCTAGAGCTATTTCTTTTTTGCTGGAGCTATTTTATTTTTTGCTATAGTTGCTTCCTTTTTTGCAAGAGCTGCTTGCTTTTCTTGCCATCTTCTCTTACCGATCTAAAGAATAACTAGAGGTTTGGCATCTTCTCTCATAGATTCAAAGAATGGCTAAACTTTTAGTATCTTCTCTATTCAATTCAAAGAATAGTCAAAGTGGAAGAGGTGTTTTCACCCCATTTGGCCATTTATTCTCATCCTCAATTAGATATTGTGGAATCTTCAAATTTACTATCCTTTACATATAGGCATTATATATAATTTTCCACTTATTAAAATGTTATAACAAATGTTTAAATAGACATGACTTAGAGAAAATTCATATGAAACACATTAAATGAATTAACATAAATTGATACATCCTTTTTTTGTAGAGAAACTAAAATTACTACTTTCAATAAATTGAGATAGATAAACAATAGCCCTATGTAAGACTTTCATACTCTAATTTAGAATTTCTTTCTTAACATTCATTTTTTTTATAATGACCTAATATTGTTAATTTGGCAGTAGTTTGATATATACAACTATTGTCCATCCTTAAATTTAGATTGTCCTTCCAATGCAAACACGTTAATTAATCCTTTTACTTTTATGGCTTAAAAGCACACACATATAAATTGATGTAAAAATCTTACATCAACCCAAAAATATTTCCACTTAAATTTTATGTCAAAATAAGTTAAATCAATTCCCGTATCTAGATTTAAAATAGACACTTTGATTTGAATAAGAACTCATAAAAATTAGTACGTTGAACAAGAATAAGAATAAAATCTTCATAATCTTCACTCAAAAATCCAGAAACATCATAACTGAGATTAAAAATCTTATAAATATTAGTCTTATATGGAATAGGCCTAAATGGATCAAGCAACAATGCTACAATTTTGTTGGAGCTACTCCCTTTTTTGTTAAAGCTGCTTCTTTTTCTTGCCATCTTCTCTCACCAAACCAAGGAATGGCCAAACTTTTGGCATCTTTTCTCTTTGATTCAAATAATGGCTAGATGTTTGGCATCTTCTCTCATCGATTCAAAGAATGGTCAAAGTGAAAGAGATGTTTTCACCTCGATCAGAAGAATGGTTGATCCCTTCAAAAGCTCCTAGGAAAATTTTGCCTATTTCTTCTCATCCTTAAATTAGAATTTACAAAATATTTAAATTTACTATCCTTGAAATATGCATTTTCTATAATATACCACTTCTTAAAGTGTTCTAGCAAATGTTTAAACCAATATAACTCAAAGAAAAGTTGTATGAAACACATTAAATAAATTGACAAATCCTTTTTTGTAGAGAAACTAAGATTTCTACTTTCACTTAATTGAGATAGATAATCAATAGCATTATGCAAAACTTCCATAGTATAATTTAAGCTCTCTTTCTTAATAGTCATTTTTCATAATGAACTAATATTGGTAATTTGGCATCATTTTCAAATATGCAACTGTTTTATGTCATTAAATTTAGACTGTCCTCTAAATGCAAACACTCTAACCAATCTTTTTACTTTTATGGCTTAAAAGTGCACATATATAAATTCAAATAAAAATCTTACATCAACCCACAAAGCTTCCCACTTAAATTTTATGTCAAAATAAGCTAAATCAATTCCTGTATATAGATTTATAATAGGCACTTTAGATTTGCTTAAGAACACACACAAATTAATACGTTGAACCTTTTAAATATTCACTCCCAAATCCATAAACATAATAACCTATATTAAAAACCTTTTAAATATTAGTCTTATATAGAATAAACTTAAATGGATTCAGCAAAGGTGCAACAACCTTGTTGGAGCTGATTCTATTTTTGCTAGAGTTGCTTCATATTCTTGCAATCTTCTCTTACCGATTCAAAGAATGGCAAAATTTTGTCATCTTCTCCCTCTAATTTAAAGAATGGCCAAAGTGGAAGATGTATTTTCACTCCAATGTTAAGAAAGGCCGATTCTTTTAAAAGCTCCTAGGAAAAATTTGCCCATTTGTTCTCATCCTCTATTAAACTTTATAGAATGCTCAAATGTATTATCCCTTGCATATAGGCATTTTCTATAATATACCACTTCTTAATATAATTTGATAGCATTTTTAAATATCACAACAAGTTTCCATCATTAAATGTAGACTATCCTCCCAATGCAAACACTCTAACCAATCTTTTAGCTTTTGTGGCTTAAAAGTGCTCACATAAAAATTTTGCATTAACCCAAAAATCTACCCACTTAAATTTTATATCAAAATAATCTAAATAAATTCTCGTATCTAGATTTAAAATATATACTTTACATTTTCTTATGAACTTACGCAAATTATTACGTTGATCAAGCTTAACAATAAAATCTTTATAATCTTCACTGCCAAATCCATAAACATCATAATGAGATTAAAAACCTTATAAATTTTATTCCTATATAGAGTAGACATAAATGGATTCGACAAAGGTAAAATAACTTTGTTGGAGTTGCTTTCTTTTTTACAGGAGGTGCCTCCTTTTTTGCTAGAGCTACTTCCTTTTCTTAACGTCTTCTCTTACCGATTCAAAGAATGGCCAGAATTTTGGCATCTTCTTTTATCGATTCAAAGAATGGCTAGAGCATAAGAGGTGTTTTTACCTCGATTCAAAGAATGGCTGATTCTTCAAAAGCTCCATGAAAATTTTTGTCCATTTGTTCTCATCCTCAATTAAACTTATGAAATCCTCAAATTTACTATCTCTTTCATATAAACATTTTCTATGCTATACCACTTTTTGAAGTATTCTAACAAATATTTGAACATACATGACTCAGGGAAAAACTGTATGAAACACATTATATGAATTGACATAACTTTTTTTATAGAAAAACTAAGGTCACTACTTTCACTAAATTGAGATAAATAAACAACAACCTTATGCAAGGCTTTACTATTATAAATTAGACTTTCTCTCTTAAAATTCATTTTTTTATAATGAACTAATACCGATAATTTGCTAGCATTTTCAAATATGCAACTATCTTCCATCATAAAATGTAGACTATCCTCCTAATGCATATACTCTAACTAATCCTTTTGCTTTTAAGGCTTAATAGTGCACATATATAAATTCACATAAAAATCTTACATCAACCCAAAAATCTTTCCACCAAAATTTTATGTCAAAATAAGCTAAATTAATTCCTGTATCTAGATTTTAAATAAGAACTTTAGATTTTCTTAGGAACTTACATAAATCAATATGTTGAACATGCTTAACAATAAAATCTTCCTAATCTTCACTGCCAAATTCATAAACATCATAATTGAGAATAAAAACCTTATAAATTTTAGTCTTATATGGAATAGGCCTAAATGAATATGGCAAAGAGGTAATAACCTTATTGGAGCTATTTTTTATTTTTATTTTTTTATAGGAGCTGCTTCCTTTTATTGCCATCTTCTCTAACCAATCCAAAAAATAGCTAGAAGTTTGGCATCTTCTCTCATTGATTTAAAGAACGGCCAGCTTTTTGGCATCTTCTCTTACCGATTCAAAGAATGGTTAAAGTGGAAGAGGTGTTTTTACCTCAATTCGAACAATAGTTAATTCCTTTAAAACCTCCTAAGAAAATTTTGCTCATTTATTCATATCCTCAATTAGACATTGCGGGATCTTCAAATTTACTATCGCTTGCACATAGGCATTTTCTACAATATAACACTTCTTAAAATGCTTTAACAAATGTTAAACGTGACATGAATTAGAGAAAAGTTGTATGAAATGTATTAAATGAATTGACACATCCTTCTTTATAGAAAACTAAGATCACTACTTTCACTGAATTGAGATAGATAAGCAATAGCCTTATGCATCGCTTTCACACTATAAGTTAAACTTGATCTCTTAACATTCAAATTTTCATAATAAATTGATACTGATAATTTGATAGCATTTTCAAATATGCAACTTTTGTTCATCCTTAAATGTAAACTGTCCTCCTAATGCAAACACTTAAACCAATCCTGTTGCTTTTGTTGTTTAAAAGCGCGCATATATAAATTCATATAAAAATCTTACATTAATCCTCAAATTGTTCCACATAAATTTATGTCAAAATAAGCTAAATCAATTCCCCTATATAGACTAAAAATAGGCATTTCATAGTTGCATACGAAATTACATAAATCAGTATGTTAAACATGCTTAACAGTAAAATCTTCATAATCTTCACTACCTAATCCATAAACATCATAATCGAGATTAAAAACCTTATAAATGTTAGTCCTATATAGAGTAGGCTTAAATGGATTCGACAAAGGTGCAACAACCTTGCTGGAGCTACTTTTTTTTTTTGTTAAAGATGCTTCCTTTTTTTGCTAAAGTTGCTTCCTTTTCTTACCATTTCTCTCACCAATTCAAAGAATGGCAAAGTTTTGGCATCTTTTGTCACCAATTTAAAGAATGGCTATAGTTGAAAAGGTATTTTCACCTATATTCAAAGAATGTCTGGTTCTTTCAAAAGCTTCTAAGAAAATTTTGCCTATTTATTTTTATCCTCAATTTAACTTTATGGAATCCTCAAATTTTTTATCCCTTGCAAATAGCCATTTTCTATAATACACCAATTCTTAAAGTGTTCTAACAAATGTTTTAACTGACATGACTCAAAAAAAAGTTATAAGAAACACATTAAATGAATTGACATATTTTTTTATAGAAAAATTAAGATCACTACTTCAACTGAATTGAGATAGATAAATAACAGCCTTATACAAGGCTTTCCTACTGTAAGTTAGACTTTCTCTCTTAACATTCATTTCTTTAGAATGAACTGATATCGGTAATTTGATTGCATTTTCAAATATGCAACCTATGTCCATCTTTAAATGTTGATTGTCCCCCCAATGCAAACTCTCAAACTAATCCTTTTACATATGTGACTTAAAAGCGCACACATATAAATTCATTTAAAAATCTTACCTCAACCCAAAAATCTACCCACTTGAATTTTATGTCAAAATAAGATAAATCATTGTATATAGATTTAAAATAGGCACTTTACATTTGCTTATGAACTTACACAAATCATTACGTTGAATAAGCTTAACAATGAAATCTTCATAATCTTCACTGCCAAATTCATAAACATCCTAGTCAAGATTAAAAACCCTATAATTGTTATTCCTATATGGAGTAGGCCTAAATGGATCCAGGAAAGGTGCAACAACCTTGTTGGAGTTGCTTTATGTTTTGTTAGAGGTGCTTCATTTTTTTTACTATAGTTTCTTCTTTTTATTAGCATCTTCTCTGACTAATTCCAAGAAAAGCCAAAATTTTAGCATCTTTCCTCACCGATTCAAAGAATAATAGCTATAGTAGAATATGTGTTTTCTCCCTGATTTGAAGAATGATTGATTCTTCAAAAGCTTTCAATAAAATTTTACCCATTTGTTTTCATCCTTAATTAAACTTTATAAAATCCTTAAATTTACTATACCTTGCATATAGGTATTTTCTACAATGTGCCACTTCTTAAAGTGTTCCAACTAATATTTGAACTAACACAACTTAGAGAAAATTTTTATGAAACACATTAAATAAATTGACACATCCTTTTTTGTAGAAAAACTAAGATCACTACTTTCACTAAATTGAGATAGATAAATAACAATATTATGCAAGACTTTCCAACTATAATTTAGAATTTCTCTCTTAAATTTCATTTTTTCATAATGAACTAGTCCTGGTAATTTGATATTATTTTCAAATATGCAATCATCATCCATCATAAAATGTAGATTTTCCTCCCAATATAAACACTCTAACCAATCCTTTTGCTTTTAAGGCTTAGAAAGAAACACATATAAATTCACGTAAAAATCTTACATAAATCCATAAATATTCCTACTAAAATTTTAGGTCAAAATAAGCTAAATCAATTTTTGTATCTATATTTAAAATAGGCACTTTAGATTTGATTAGGAACTTACACAAATTAGTATTTTGAATAAGCTTAACAATAAAATCTTTATAATCTTCACTCCCAAATCCATAAACATCATAACCGAGATTAAAAACCTTATGAATGTTAGTCTTATATGGAGTAAGCCTAAATGGATCTAGCAAAGGTGCAACAACCATGTTGGAGCTTTTTTTTTTTATTGGAGCTACTTCCTTTTTTGTTAGAGTTGCTTCCTTTTCTTGCCATCTTCTCTCACCGATCCAAAGAATGGCTAGACGTTTGACATCTTCTCATATTAATTCAAAGAATGGCTAGAATTTTAGCATCTTCTCTCACCAATTTAAAAATGGCCAGAGTAGAAGAAGTATTTTCACCCCAATTCGAAGAATGGTCGATTCCTTCAATAGCCCCCAGGATAATTTTGCCCATTTATTCTTATCCTTAATTAGACTTTTTAGAACATTCAAATTACTATCCCTTGCATATAGGCATTTTCTATAATGTACCAATTCTTAAAGTATTCTAACAAATCTTTGAACCGATATGACTCAGAGAAAAGTTGTATACAACACATTAAATGAATTGACATATCCTTTTTAGTAGAAAAACTAAAATCACTACTTTCACTGAATTAATATAGATAAACAATAGCCTTATACAAGGCTTCCATACTATAAGTTAGACATGCTCTCTTAACATTAATTTTTGAATAATAAATTGATACTAGTAATTTGATAGCATTTTGAAATATGTAACCATTGTCCGTCATTAAATGTAGACTATTCTCCCAATGCAAACACTCTAACTAATCCTTTTACATTTGTGGCTTAAAAGCGCAGACATATAAATACACCTAAAAATCTTATAGTAACAAATTAATCATCCCACTTCAATTTTATGTCAAAACAAGCTAAATCAATTCCCCCATCTAGATTTAAAATAGGCACTTTAGATTTGCTTATGAACTTACACAAATCAGTACGTTGAACAAGTTTAACAGTAAAATCTTCATAATCTTCACTACCTAATCCATAAACATCACAATCAAGATTTAAAAACCTCATAAATGTTATTCCAGGCAAAGGTGCAACAACCTTGTTAGAGTTGCTTCCTTTTTTTGCTAAAGCTACTTCCTTTTCTTACCATCTTCTCTCATTGATTCAAAGAATGGCCAGAGCGGAAGAGATGTTTTCACCCCAATTAAAGGAAAGGCTAGTTTGTTTAAAAGCTCTTGATAATATTTTTCCTATTTATTATTATCCTCAATTTAACTTTATGAAATCCTCAAATTTACTATCTTTTGCATATAAACATTTTCTATAATATAGTACTTTTTAAAGTGGTCTAACAAATGTTTAAACCAACACAACTTAAAGAAAAGTTATATGAAACATATTAAATAAATTGACATATCCTTTTTTATATATTAACTAAGATCACTACTTTCACTAAATTGAGATAGATAAACAATAGCCTTATGCAAGTCTTTTAAACTATTAGTTAGATTTTAAGGCTTTCATACTATAAGTTAGATTTTCAAGAGTTTCATACTATAAGTTAGATTTTCTCTCTTAACATTTATTTTTCATATTAAACTTATACTAGTAATTTGACAACATTTTCAAATATGCAAACGTCGTTCATTGTCAAATGTAGACTGTCCTCTCAATGCAAACAGTATAACCAATCCTTTTGCTTTTGTGGCTTAAAAGTGAACACATATAAATTCACATAAAAATCTTATATAAATGCACAAATCTTCTTACTTAAATTTTATGTCAAAATATTCCAAATCAATTCTTGTATTTAGATTTAAAATAGGCACTTTAGAATTTCTTAGGAACTTACACAAATCAGTACGTTGAACAAGCTTAACAATACAATCTTCATAATCTTCACTCCCAAATCCATAAACATTATAACCGAGATTAAAAATGATCTTTTTAAAAACTGTACCAAATGGCACAGGAAGGGAAATGATCTTGGCTTAGTGTACTTTAAGTGTAGAGATTGGCAAGTGAATTTAATTTTAGGGATTTAATTTTTCTCTAATGCATATTATAGGAATTTATTTATTTGTGCAGTATACATAAATATCTATTTAAGGCCCATGAAAGCCAATGGACAAAGTTTTTAAGCCCATATATATATATATATATGATGAAAAAATTTAGTGGGGCAAAATAAATAAAAAAATTTATGGGGCAAGTGCCCCATTGCCCCCTAACTAAATCCACCCATGAATAGCAAGAATTTGTAGATTTCCTTTATGTCACGGAGCAATAACCATAAAAGCTTGCATATTAATGGGGTGTAATCAAGCCAAATTAAATTGAATTTTTAAAAGTTCAAACTTAATTTTTTTTTAAATTAACAAACTCGAGCAGAGTTCGATTTTATTAAATTTTTAAATCTCTAGCTCTAACTCAGCTTAAGCTCATGTTTGATGAACTTGAGCCAAGCTCGCAAGCTCGTGAGCTTGGCAAATTCAACATACTATGTAGCTAAATAGTTCTAACTCAGTTTTCCTTTCTACTACATGGTTGGCATATGTACTAGACAATGACATTTTATAAACTATTCATTTTCTTTTCATTTGTTTCATTTTTAATGTGCCATTTTGAACTCTAAAACTATATGTCATAAAAATTTATATTCTTTTTGCAGCTTTTCTTTTATTTCCTATTCAATGTGGGATCCTAAATATGAACATTATACACTATAGCCACATATTTTCTATACATTTTTCTCCAACATATTTATTTTCTCAAACTAAAAATAAATAACTAATTATGATTGAATTTTAATTCTGCAATTTATAATATTTATATTTTTTGAACTACTACCTTACACTATAGCATCTCAAATTTTTTTGTGAAATTTTAGTTTTTACAATGTTTCACTTATGGAAAAAAATATATATATAAGTCAGTGGTGTTTCACATTTTTAATTTGTACTATATTTCATGTTTAAATTAATTTTTAAAATTTTTTATTTATTAATATGTTATATTTACTTAATGTTGTTATTAATGCTAATATTAATTTAAATTACAAATATGTAATTTTTATTATATTTAATAATGTTTATTTACTTAATATTGCATTGCTATTTCATTATATTTACTCAAAATTATAGTTACTTAATACAAATATTAATTTACTTCAAAATTTGAAATTAAAATTATATTTAACAATATTTATTTAATTAATATTAATGCTTAATTATATTTATTTAATAAAAAATTTATTATTAATATTAATTTATATAAAAATTGTATAATTTCATTATTAATATGTAATTTTTATTATAAAATTTGGTAATATTCACGAGCTTGTTCGTAAGCTGGCTTACGAGCCTATGAACAAATTTGTTCACGGACTTAAATAAGCCAAGTTTAAGGAAGTTCAAACTCGACTCATTTAATTTATGAGCCTCAAAATAAAAATTGGGCTCAAGTCATTTAATTTAATAAATTCAAATGAGTTTTTTTCAAGTTAAGTTATAAGCAAATCACTAAGCGCAAATCACTAACCTTTTCAACAACCTTATGATACCAAAGAACATGAGGCAATAAAGGACCACCATACACGACAAGATAACAATGTCAATCCATTTAGAGTAACCCATTTCAACTTGCTAAAAGCTTGTCAAAATTTCTTCACCAGTAATGGTAGTTGGCTCTCTTGCTTGATTATTTGGAAACATCAATCTTTCAAATTCATTTTTGTAGAATCCTTGATTGGTATACTTATGGAATGCAATATAATACATTAAGTACCTTAAAAATGGCTTGGGAAGATCATCTGATAACTAGGAAAATCCTCCGTTCAACATCATTACTCCTTGAATTCTAGCCACTTTAATAATACCCATTAATAAATATGGTTCAAGACTCGTAACGATCATCATTAAGCTTTTTACGAGCATCATGGTCACAAAGAGTATAAGTTCGATTTCATTAAATTTTCAAATATCTGGCTCGATCTCAACTTAAGCTCATGTTAGATGAAGTCCACTTGGCAAGCTCAATGCACTATGTAGCTAAATGGCTCAACTCACTACAATTACTTGGCTTGGTTTGCCTTTCTACTACATGAGTTGTGTATGTACTAGACAATGACATTATATAAACTATTCATTTATTTTCATTTGTTTCATTTTCAATGTGGGACTTTGAACTCTAAAATTATATACAATAAAAATTTATATTCTCCTTGTAGCTTTTTTTTTTTAATTTTCTATTCAATGTGAGACTTTAAATAAAGGCATTATACACTATAGCCACATATTTTTTATAAATTTTTTCTCCAACATATTTATTTTCTACAAACTAAAAATTAAATAACTAATTATTATTAAATTTTAGATTCTACAATTTATGATTTTTATACTTTTTGAACTAGTGCCTTACATTATAGCAAAAACTTTTATGAAATTTTTAGTTTTTACAATGTTTCACTTATAGAAAAAAAAAAAAAAATATATATATATATATATATATATATATATATATATATATATATATATATATATATATATATATATTTCACATTTTTTATTTTTACTACTTTCATGTTAATTTTTTTTCTTTGAAGAAAAATTTCAAGCTTAAATTAATTTTTAAAATTTTTTATTTATTAGTCTATTGTTTTTACTTAATGTTGTTATCGAAACTAATATTAATTTAAATTACAAATATGTAATTTTTATTATATTCAATAATATTTATTTACTTAATATTGCATTACTATTTCATTATATTTACTCAAAATTATAGTTACTTAACACAAATACTATTTTACTTTAAAACTTGAAATTAAAATTATATTTACTAATTTTTATTTAATTAATATTAATGCTTAATAATTTAAATTATGTTTATTTAATAAAAATTTTATTGTTAATATTAATTTATATAAAAATTGTATAATTTTATTATTAATATGTAATTTTTATTATTAAATTCAGTAATGTTATTAGAAATATAAATATTTTTTACTAGAATTAAAAATTTAATTGTATTATATAATACATACTTAATGTTATACTTTAGACTACTACTTTACAAAAAACTATATAATTATCATTATGAATAGATAATTTCTATTCCATTTAGTAATTTAAAATACACATAATTTCTATTTAATACCATCACCAAATACTAATATTTAAATTAACAAATTAGTAAATGTGCATGATTGCGAACTACCTTACGAGACTGTTCATGAGTTTGTTCACGAGCTAGCTCACAAGCCTACGAACGAGCTTGTTCGAGTTTAATGAACATCGAACTAGGCTCATTCAGCTTACGAGCCTTCAAATAAAGTTTGAACTCAATTTGTTTAGTTCAATAAACTCGAATAAGTTTTTTTGAACTGAGCTCCAAGTAAATCACTAATCGCTCAGACTCGATTATGTTGTTTTTTAGCAAAATATGTCTATCCCACATCGAGAAAATAATTTTGATGGGAGGAGTTCTTTAGTTATAAAAGAAATCCTCTCCCTTTTAGTTAAATCATCCTAAAATTGTCACTCCTATATATTTAGAAAATTGTATTTTTTTCTCTCTCTTTTGTAATATTTCCTCAATTAGTGAAATATTATTTTGGTAGTGTCCGAGGATGTAGGCATAATTGGCCAAACCCTATTAAATTTTGGTGTTCTCTTTTATGTCTATTTAATAGCTATTGTCAGGTATAGTTGTTGTTAATTATTTTACTATTAAAATTATTTATCTTGGTAAAAATTCTATCTAAGGAGAGTGATTTTTTAAGTAGGACCATTGTGACCCCTCTACTCTTTCCTGGGAATATACCTTAGGTTGATTTTTAATACAATCGTTTACACTCTAGACATATGTGCAATAGTTCTCAAGGTGATTTTTTTTATTAGTGGAAATTAATCTGAATTTCACAACAATTGGTATCATAGCTCTTGGTTTATTTTAATATGCTTTGTGGTTGTAACTTAGACTGATCTTCCACATCAGAAAAAATTCCTTTGGGTTAATTAACATTCCACATCGGCAGCTATTAAATAGAATTTTATAGCAGAAATGACATACGACACAAAAGTATCCACATCAATGTCAACAACTTCTTCATCTTCAATATTGGCAAGAAGAAATGTTGTGACAAATGCTAGATTTATGGTGGAGATTTTTAATGGCATTGGTCATTTCGGCATGTGGCAAAGTGAGGTTCTACATGCCCTCTTTCAACAGGGTCTAGACATTACTATTAAAGGAGAGAAACCAGATGATGTTGAGGAGAAAGAATGGAAGGTGATCAATAGATTGACATGCTGGTACAATTCGATCACGTCTTCCTAAAGAGCAGAAGTATGCATTTTCTAAAAAAAACTTCTGCAAGTAAATTATGAAAGGCATTGGAGGAGAAATTCTTAAATAAAAGCAGTCAAAAAAAACTTTATATGAAAAAGAGATTGTTCCACTTTAATTATGTCCCAGGTACCATGATGAATAATCATATTACTAGCTTTAATAAGGATGTGACTTTTAATGATGAATATCTAGCTCTAATGTTAATGGGATCACTTCTTGATGAGTTTGAGTATCTTGAAACTACTCTACTTCATGGGAAGTTTGCTATGTCTCTAGGTGAAGTAACTACAGCCTTGCATAGTTATGAATTGCAAAAGAAAGAAAAGCAAGAAATTCAAGTGTTGAAGCAGAAGCTCTTATTATCAGAGGTCATTCACAGAGCCAGAATAAAGGAAGGAGAGGGAGATTAAAGTCAAAGTCCAAACTACGCAAAGATCAATGTGCGTTTGTCGAGAAAAATGACACTGAAAGCAAGATTGTCCCAAGCTAAAGGACAAAGGAAAATCTAGAAAGCGAAATGTTGTCTTAAATTCAAATGCAGCTGTGTGTGATGATGTAGATTTAGATCTTTCAATTGTTGTTGCACTATCAACCAGCTGTTCGAGTTCATGGTTACTAGATTTAGCTTGTAGTCACTATTTGACTCCCAATCGAGAATTATTCTTTATCTTTAAAGAATTAAAAGTGGAGTTGTATAAACAACGAACAATGCCCCACTTAACACACATGGGATTGGTTCATTTTGCTTAAGCAATAAGGATGGATCAATCAGAACCTTAACAAGTGTTCATTATGTGCTGAATTTGATGAGGAATCTTATTTTTGTGGGAACCTTAGAGTCAAAAGGTTTCAAAGTAAGGGCGAAAGATGGGATAATGAGAATCATCTCTATGCACTTATGATAATGAAAGGGATTCGAAAAAGAAATAATGTGTATTACTTTTTGGGTAGTACAATTATTGGGACAACAGCAACGGTAGCTTCTACTAATGATTAAGAGTAAGAAGCAACTAGGTTATGGCATATATGCTTAAGGCATGCTGGAGAAAATTCCTTAAAATTACTGATAGATTAAGGAATTATGAAAGGAGCTCGGATATAGAATTGGATTTTTATGAGCATTGCATTAAAGGGAAAAAGACAAAGGTGAAATTTGGAACAGCTATCCATGATACTAAGGGAATTCTGGATTATGTTCATTCAGATATGTGGGGGGCCTTCTAAGAATGCTTTATTGGGAGGAAAATACTATTACATTTCCTTTGTTGATGATTTTTCCTAAAGAGTATGGGTCTATACAATGAAGACAATATGAGGTGCTAGAAATTTTCCTTAAATGGAAAAGGATGGTGGAGACTCAAACAGGCAGAAAAGTCAAACGTCTCCATACAGACAATGGTGGAGAGTTAAAAAATGATCCATTTTTAAAATTATGCTAAAGATGAAGGTATTGTTAGACACTTCACCATCAGATATACACCATAATAAAATGGGGCGGCAGAGCGAATGAACCGAACATTGCTGGAGAAGGTTCAGTGTATGTTATCCAATGTTAGGTTGGGCAAAGAATTTTGGGATGAGGCTGTAGTCTATGGTTGTCACCTTGTCAACTGCCTACCATCGACTGTTATTGGTGGTAAAACACCATTGGAGAAATGGTTTGTAAAACCTGCTATAGATTATGATTCCTTACATGTGTTTGGTTCCACTGTATATTACCATATTAAGGAGTCAAAGTTGGATCCAAAAGCAAATAAGACAATCTTTATAGGGATCACTTCTAGTGTGAAAGGCTATTGTCTTTGGTGTCTAGAAACAAAGAAAGTAATTTTCAGCAGGGATGTTACCTTTGATGAATCTACCATATGGAGAAAGGTGACTTCAAAAAAATGGAGCAGACAGATGGTACTCCTAAACAGGTGGAGTTTGATGGCAACAGAATTGTCCCAACCAATGTAGAAACTGATAATGACTCTCCTATAGTAAAAGAAGAGTCAAATGAAGAAGAGGTTCAGACCCAAGAACCTCCATAACAACATGAATCATTTGCATTAAAGAAGGAAAAGAGGACCATTAGACAACCTGCTCGCTATGCTGATATAATCTCTTATGCATCACCAATTGTCATTGATGACATTCTTGTCACTTATAATGAAGAAGTCCAAAGTTCAAAACAAGATAAGTAGAGGATCGCTATGAATAAAGAAATGCAGCCCCTTCAAAAGAATTAGACATGGAAACGAGCTAATCTTCTGAAGGGAAAGAAGGCAATTGGGTGCAAATGGGTATATACAAGGGAAGATGGATTTCCTAACAAGGATAATGTTCGCTACAAAGCAAGATTGGTGGCTAAAGGCTACTCACAGACAAAGGGAATTGATTATAATTAAGTATTTTCTTCAGTTGCAAAACATTCCTCCATCAGAATTTTATTAGCTTTGGTAGCATAGTTGGATTTGGAACTAGTTCATATGGATGTGAAAACTGCATTTTTACATGGAGACTTGGATAAGGAAATTTATATGACTCAATCAGATGGATTCAAAGTTGCTAATAGAGAAAAGATGGTTTGAAAATTGGAAAAATTGTTATATTGATTGAAGCAATCTTCAAGGCAGTGGTACAAGCGATTTGACAAGTTTATGATAAGGCAAAAGTACAGAAGAAGCAAATATGATCATTGTGTGTATTTGCGCAAGCTACAAGATGGATCCTATAAATATCTTCTTCTTTATATTGATGATATGCTAATAGCTTCCAAGAGTCAAATAGAAATTGAGAAATTGAAGACTCAATTGAATAGGGAGTTTGAGATGAAGGATCTTGGTGAAGTAAAGAAGATTCTCAACATGAAAATATCTAGAGATAGGAAATTAGGGAGGTTTTGATTGTCTCAAAAAGAATATCTGAGGAAGGTAATAAAATGTTTTGGCATGAATGAAAAGTCAAAACAGTTAATACACCACTTGCGCCTCATTTCAAGCTTAGTGCATTCATGTCACCAAAGAATGATGCAGAACGAGAACACATGTCAAAAGTATCGTATGCAAGTGTCGTTGGTAGCTTAATGTATACAATGGTGCATATGAGGCCCGATATTTCACAAGCAATTAGGGTTGTGAGCAAGTACATGCATAATCCTAGAAAGAAGCATTAGCAAGCTGTAAAATGGATTCTACAGTATATTTTGAACACTGTAGACATTAGTTTGATATTTCAGCAAGATAGACAAGATAGTCAGTGTGTAGTTGGGTATTGTGATTCTGACTATGCTGGTGATTTGGATACGTTGATCAACTACTAGTTATGTGTTTACTTTTGCAAAGGCACCAGTCAATTGGAAGTCCACCTTACAATCAAAAGTTGCTTTATCTACTATGGAGGCAGAGTATATGGCAGTTACAGAGGCTGTAAAGGAGGTTATTTGGCTTCAAGGGTTGCTTGATGAATTGGAAATTGAGCAGAAGCGCATCAAAGTGCATTGTGACAGTCAGAGTGCTATTCATTTAGCAAAGAACCAAGTTTATCATGCAAGGATGAAGCATATCGATGCCCAATATCACTTTATACGGGATATTCTGGAAGAAGGTGGAATCACAATCCAGAAGATTCAAACTATTAAAAATCTTGCTGATATGATGACAAAAGTGGTAAATGCAGTTAAGTTTAAACATTGTTTAGGATTGATCAATATTGTTACAAATTAAAAAATGAAATTTACAGATACTACTGAAAGATGGATTTTAGAGAGAATTGTATGAAATTTTGTCAAGGTGGAGATTTGTTATTTTTTGGCAAAATATGCCTATCCCATATCGGAAAAATAATTTTGATGGGAGGAGTTCTTTGGTTATAAAAGAACTCCTCCCCCTTTTAGTTAAACCATCCTAAAATTTCCTCTCCTATATATTTAGGCAATTGTATTCTTTCTCTCTCTTTTGTAATATTTCCTTAATTAGTGAAATATTATTTTGGTAGTGTTTGAGGTCATAAGCATAATTGGCTGAACCTTGTTAAATTTTGGTGTTCTCTTTTATGTCTATTTAATAGTTATTGTCGGGTATAGTTGTAATTAATTATTGTACTATTAAAATTACTTGTCTTGGTAAAAATTCTATCTAAGGAGAGTGATTTTAAGTGGGACCATTATGACCCCTCCACTCTTTCCTGAGAATATACCTTGGGATGATTTTTAGTACAATCGTTTACACTCTAGTCACTTGTGTAATAGTTTTCAAAGTGGTTTTTTTTTATTATTGGTGGAAATTAACCTGAATTCCACAACAGGTTACACCCCTAGATATTAATAGGCTTAACCTTTTCAACAAATTTTATGATACCAAAGAACATAAAGCGATAAAGAACCGCCATACATAATAAAATAACAAGATCGATCCATTGAGAGTAACCCATTTCAACTTGCCAAAAGCTTGTCAAAATTTCTTCACTAGTAATGGTAGTTGGCTCTCTTGATTGATTATTTGGAAACATCAGTCTTGCAAATTCATTTTTGTAGAATCCTTGATTTACATACTTATGGAATGGAATATAATACATTGGGTATCTCCAAAATGGCTTTGGAAGATTGTCCAGTAACCAGAAAAATCCTCCGTTCAACATCATCACTCCTTGAATTTCAGCCCTTGTAATAATACCCATCAAGAAATCTAGTAGAAGACTCACAACGATCATCATTAGGCTTTCTACGAGCATCATGGTCGCAAAGAGTATCAGTGAGATTGCTCCAGGGACTAATGAGATTATTATCAGGTATGGAATTGAGGAAAATGTGTTTCCAATAACAAATGCACCAACACCATAATGCCCATTTAACCTTTCTTGTCCGAATATCTGATTTAGAAAACAAAAGATAAAACAGTGTTAATAAATGATTATATAATGCAGTAGTGGATGACACCTAAATCAATTTCTCTAGACAAATCAACCTTCATATCTTCAACAAAAGAAGGGAATCCTCCAATGGCCATGAAAGTCAAGAATGCAGCAACGAACATAAGCATGGAGTCCCTAGCCTGTAAAACTACAATTGTTGAATATATAGATGTGGAGATATGTAAATTGGCATTGAATTTTGATTTATGAGGTTGTATATGTATATACCCGAATTGACCCAAAAGTGAAGCCAATGTCATGAAAAATAGTTCCTACACATAAGCACAATGCAATGTATATTGCAAGGCGAAGCCACTAATAGCCTAAGTCACGATACATGTTCACAAAGGATCTTTTGGTAAGAACAATGCACTGGGTTATGAAGCTTGCTTGGCTTCCTGTCTTCTCCAAAATTCCTCCTTTCTACAAATTCAAGAAAAATTATTGAGTATTAATTAACATATACGTCACAAATACATGAACTGAAATGTAATTTAGAAATTGAGTGTATAACCAGAGTATATCTCCATCTTTCAATAAGCAGCACCATATAACTAGAAACAATATTAGATAAAATTGCTTAATGGCCATGAAAATTTTATTTCTTTTTTTTTTTTTAAACATTTGATGCCCTTATAATGCAGTAATTACAATGGCTCCAATTATTATGAGGTTGAGTCCAGTAGATTCAAAGGGGGCGAAATTCTCGAAGTACCTATTTTCTTCATAAGTAACATCCAAAATGAAGACTTTATTTAATTTAATTTTAATAATACAAGTAGAACCAAAGAGATTGAAATGGAAATCCATTTTTATTGCATGTGTAAAACAGTCAAAATGTGTCATATATGCAATAATTAAGTACAATACTCTTTTTTTTTTTTTTTTTTTTGTGAAAATTAAGTACAATACTTTAGTGTAAGTAATTAAGGATGTCCGAATATGGAAAGTATCAGTTGTGCCTGTACCTTTCATGTATGTTTGCTACTTGCTTTTGAACATTATGACAAATCTCTGATGATTGGTATGAATTAACAAGAATACCAATAGCTTCTTCTGTGTTTATGGAACCACCTAGTCCTTGTTCAATGTCATTTTCCTGAAGTAAATTCATAGCAAATAAATAACCCAAGTTCTAATGATGACCATGTCCTATAGTTATATACATACATGCAGCACTATGAAAAGAAAATTTATTTACCACGTCGAAGTCTTTGTTTATGGTCCTGAGATAGTGATCAGATGGGTTCCTCAGAGTTGGGCATGGAAAACCCTTTGAGGAGAAAAACTGCAACACCAAAAAAATTCAATTCGTCAGTCCCAAAAAAGCTGGAGTTTATACTAAATAAATGGAGTAATAATTTTTAAAATATAAAAATGTGTACTAGTTGAAGTTTTGGTGCATATAGACCATTGGCGCACCTGTTCTGCAAGTGAAACAGGACCAAAATACACAGTCCTTCCAGAAGAGAGTAGGCAAAGATTCTGAAACAGCTCAAAAACCTCACTACTAGGCTGATGAATTGATGCAATAACAGTCCTTCCATCTTGCTTAGCCAAGCTAACAATTCATTTCATTACATGATAAGATGCTGCACTATCTAGTCCACTGGTAGGCTCGTCAAGAAACAGAAGCTTAGGTCGAGTCAAGATTTCAGTGCAAATGCTAACTCTTCTCTTTTGTCCACCACTAAGACCTTTTGAACTCCACCCTCCAATTCTAGTATTAACAGAATCTTGCAGGCCCATCTCCCTAATTGTCTTCTCTGCTCTTTCCTTCTTTTCTGATCTTGACAAGGCGTCTGGAAGTTGCAGCTGCGCTGAGTAATACACAGCTTCCGCTACTGTTAATGTTGTCATGAGCATGTCATCTTGGGTCACGTAGGCCTAGAAATTTAAATGACCATTACAAGAAACGAACATACATATTATGAGCCTCCATGATGCGCTATCAAAAACGGACTTCTTCACCACTTTTTCGTGGCAAATTCAACAAAATTTTAATGCACTAGTCATTTTCTTCTTCTCATCATACTACTTATGGGCCTCTTGTCATTCTATGGTACTATTTATGAGGCTTGATTTCTTTTTGGACGGTGTTAGTGTAGTTAGATGCCTCTCATAGAATTACAAGTAATAGTTTATCAGTAAAAAATATGGAATTTCTATATTTATATTTATATTTAATCCGAAGACGCTTACACTCGCTCACTAATGAATGGAGTGCAGCTCAGTGGATCCCAAATGTAGTTACTCAACGGATTATATTTGTTTTAATTATCGGGATGCACCTATTAGCTGTTTAATTCTCAATAGTTAGAACATTACCAGCTTAAATTACTAGGGATTCTTAGGTAATTTTTTTATAGGATATCAAATCATTAATTTAATTATTTTAAATATTAATTATCTTTAAAATTAAACAGTGTTAAAACCAAAAAAAATTAGAAAATAATTGACTATTAACATTAATAAATTTTTGTGAAACTTTTTTATTGAAAATCAAAATATCGGAAAATTTAAAGTTAAAAAAATTATCTAACAAATAATCTGTCTAAAAAAACTGAAAAACAAGGGGATACAATTAAGAAAAATAAGAAAGAAAAAATTTTAATATTATATATTTATATTAAAAAAAAATTAATTAAGAGCTTTTTCTTTAAATTAATGAATATAATTAATAACATTATGTTAAAAAAAACACATTTTGTATTAAAATTGTCATATATATATATATATAATAAGCTGTAATTTGAAGCTTTTCATCAATAACTCTTATTTTTAAAATTATATTTACTATTTTATCTTTAACCTTTTAACTTTAATTAATTATCATCACTTAATAAATTATTATTTGCATAATTATAAAAAATATTAATAAATTATTAATATTATAGTTTTTAAAATATTAATTATACAAATAAAAATATTTAAAATTATATTAATAAAAAATTTTACAACTCATTTTATATATCTAATATTAATAATAGTAATAATATTAGTAATTTATTTAAAATAAATTGTAAAAAATTTAATAAAAGTATTATATTCATTTTTTGAAAATTTATAAATAAAACCATCTACAATATTTTTCATTATAAACATTAAATAATTTTGGGATAAGTATAACTTTGATGCATATAGTTGTCTTTTGTCAAAATCAGTCCTATAATTTTTTTTTAGCTTTTAAAAACCCATGTGTTTTACATTTTAGTATTCTTCTAACTAATATCATCATTATTTTATAAGAAAAATGAATACAATATTAAATTTCAATGATAAATTTATTCTATATATGATTTAGTATCAATTTAACCAATTAGTTATTTTTAAAAATATTATAAATTTATTTTAAAAAGCATTTATTTTTATTCATAATTAAATTAAAAATATATCTAAATTTAATTTTTTGTAAGTTTATTGTAGTTAGTTGAATAATATATCACTCATTATATGATTTTAGCATTGAAAATGCAAATGAGTTTTACATTAAAGCATACATTTTAAATAATATTTGTTAAAAAGGTACTAAAATGTAAAACAATGTGAAATACATAACACTTAAAAGTCAAAAAAAAAAAAAAAATCAAATGTCTGATTTTGTCAAAAGGCGAGACCATAAGGATGAAAATTGTACTTATCCCAACGATTTTTTTTTTATCACACACACACACACACACACACACACACACACACACACACACACACATATATATATATATATATATATATATATATATATATTATCAATAACTCTTATTATAATTTTATCGAACACTTACCCTTTGTTTCATTTAATTTCACCAAAAAATTCATTTCATTTCTAAATAAATTTGAAATTCATTTAAACCAAACATATTTACTTGAATTTGTAAATGAATTCCATAAATTTTTGTAGAATTCATCTTAACCAAACAAACTTTTACCCTTTATTTGGTTCAATTCTACCAAAGAATTCATTTTATTTCCAAATGAATTCCAAATTCATTTAAACTAAATGTACTTCATTAATCAGAATTATTGATTTAGTTTCAAACAATTCCACAATATTTAAAAGTTGGAATTCAAAATGAATTTAACAACGTTTTCATTTAAATCAAATATACTAACTTGAATTTGTAAATAAATTTCACAAAATTTTATGGAATTCATTTGAACCAAACAAACCTTTAGCCTATGTTTGGTTCAATTCCACCAACAAATTCATTTTACTTCCAAATGAATTTTTATTAATGAAATGTGTTCGGTTCAAATGAATAGTTTGTAGAATTCATTTGAAATGAATTCCATATCATGTTAGATTGTGTTTGATATAAATTTAGAATTCAAGTTAATTTTGATTTTGGTAAACAGTACCCTTCAAAATAGATTGTGTTTTTTTTTTTACTTTTTCTTAGGTTTCTTATTACATCATTAAAGTGTGATTATTTAAAATTCAATTTAAAATTTTAATTTCTTTTTAAATATTTATTTTTAATTATATTTTTAATTTATCTCAGGTATTGAATATTTATTTTTAATTAATATGTATGCTGTTTTATTTTTATTACAAGGAAAATGAAAAAAAAAAATAAGGCGCTTATACCACTTATATTATGCTGGTCAAATTTTCCTGAAAATTCAATTTTTGATTCATAAATTTATAATTTTAATACTATAAATATGAATTCAAATTTATCTATTTTACAAAAAAAAAAAAAAACAAAAAAAGAACTAAACTAGGATTATTTATTTACTTCATGAAGCATGCGGTTCATAATGCATGAATGCAACATTACTACTATATATGTGACAGACCAAAGAAAATAAAAATAATATATGCGAAATATTACATTAAATATCTTGGAATATCATAAAAATAATCATCGACTATATAATAATTATAATAATAATAATAATAATAATAATAATAATCTTACAATGTTATTCATAATTTAGAAATAATTTACGAGAAATAGCAAACTAAACCCAGACCATCAGGTCTTCCCACAATACCCGACCTAAGCTATTAAATTTTAAGTGAGAATTAGTCCATACAATTGAGAAAATATTAATGGGAAAAAGATCATCTTTATTGATTATAATGTGTGCTATATATACAAGCATCTGTACATTTAATATAGGAAAAAAAACTAAGCTTGCACCTAAAGAATAGGAAGCAAATAGGAAGCAAGAAATATAGGAAATAAAGTTAAACAAGGAACGTCTAAAATAAGAACATCTATGATAGGAAGCAAGAAATATAGGAAATAAAACTAAATAAGGAACGTCTAAAATAGGAACATCTATGATATAGGAAAATCTCAACACTCCCCCTCAAGTTGGAGCATGAAGATTACAGATGCCCAACTTGCCTAACAAGTGGTGGAACTATTTGAATCCCAATGCCTTTGTGAAAAGATCTCCAACTTGATCACTTGAACGAACATGACAAGTGCGTATCTCATTACTAATCAAATGATCACGTATGAAGTGGCAATCAATCTCGATGTGCTTTGTTCGTTCGTGGAAAATCGGATTGGCAGCAATATGGAGAGCAGCTTAGTTGTCACATATGAGAGACATAAGCGAGGATAATGTGACTTTGCATTCCAGAAACAAGGAGCGTAACCATAATAACTCACTTGTGGCATTTGCCATTGCTCGATATTCTGCTTCAGCTGAAGAGCGGGAAACCATAATTTGCTTCTTTGATTTCCAAGATATGGGACTCTTTCCAAGGAAGACTATGTAGCCAATGGTCGATCGTCTAGTTGTAGGACAACTTGCCCAATCCGAATCACAATAACCTGTCAAATGTAATGAGTTTGAAGAAGAAAGAAAAATGCCTTAGCCTGGCGTAGACTTTAAGTAACGAAGAATGCGAAATGCTGCATTCAAATGAGGCACTCGAGGGTCTTGCATGAATTGGCTTAGAACCTGTACAGGGTAAGTGATGTCAGGGCATGTAATGGTCAAATACAATAGTCTACCAATGAGCCGGCGATATTGTCCCACATCTGATACTGGATCTCCAACATTTACAGTAAGATTGTGTCGTGATTCTATGGGGAAGCTTGTTGGTTTAGCATCTAATAAGCCCACCTTTTCAAGAAGATCTAGTGCATATTTTCGTTGGTTAAGAGTTATCCTTTCTTTGTTGCGTGCTACTTCAATGTCGAGGAAATATTTGAGGGTCCCAAGATCTTTGATGTGAAAAGCCGAGTTCAAATAGTCCTTTACTTGACTTATAATATGCAGATCATTTCCTGTTATAACAATATCATCAACGTAAACCAGCAAAGCTATAAAATGATTATCTCATACCAATGTAAACAAGGAGTTATCTGCTACACTTTGCTGAAAACCAAACCTTTGAAGGGACTTAGAAAGTGTTTGGAACTAATTTCATGATGCTTGTTTAAGTCCGTAAAGGGATTTTCTTAACCTGCAAACACGATTATCACCTGGTTTAGCAAAACCTTATGGGACTTTCATGTATACCTCCTCATGCAAGTCTCCATGAAGGAAGGCATTGTTTACGTCTAGTTGGTGCAATTCCCAATGACGTATGGCAGCAACTAAAAGCAAACATCGTAAGGTTGTAATCTTGGCAACCGGCGCAAATGTATCATGGTAGTCTAACCCTTCAATTTGCGTGAATCCCTGAGTAACCAAATGCGCCTTAAAGCGCTCAACAGTACCATCAGATCGATATTTAATTTTATAGACCCATTTAAAGTCAATGGCATGTTTGCCTGGCGGTAAAGGTTCCAAAGTCCATGTATGATTCTCCTCTAATGCATGAATTTCTTGCTAGATCGCATGTTGCCATCTGGGGTCTTTGACAGCTTGATGGAAAAATTTAGGTTCATCTAATGAAGAAATGGATGCCAAGAAAGCTTTATGGCTATTAGTAAAATGAGAATAAGAGAGACAATTTGAAAGAGGATAGGACATACCTGAGTTCGCTGATGGAGGGGAGCCTTATGATGGCGCTAAGGATGGTAATAGCTCATAGTCGAAACCAGAAAGCTTTGTGGACACACGTCGGGACCTGACTGGTCGTTAAAAGGGAGAAGAGCTATTTTCATTATTGTTGATTGGTTCAGGTTGTGTGGGATTATTGGTTTGGGGACTGCAATGATGAATTTTAGGCATGTTTTGGTTGATAGATAGAGGTCTGACTGGTGATATCATTGTGGTAGTTTCTTTGCTTGCTTCATCATTTGGATAATTGTCAATCCGCATAGGCTCGATTTGGTCTGAGGCAACAGGATCTGAAGAATGTGCCGACTGGTAAATAAGATCAGGTGGTTGGTTAACCAACGGTGATGGAACGACTGTATTCAGGTTTGTGTTAGTTTGGAAAGGAAAAATCTTTTCATAGAATATCACATCTCTGGACACAAGCAATTTCTGTTTTTCAAGATTATAAACCTTATATCCCCTTTTTCCATGTGGATATCCCAAGAAAATACAATGATGTGCTCTAGGTGAAAATTTATCTTTTGGTTTATCATGGACATAACATAGAGAGCTAAAAACTCTTAAGTGCTCATAATTAGGTTTCTTATGAAACAAAACTTCATAGGGACTTTTATTGGCAAGGATGGGTGTGGGCATTAAATTTATGAGATAAACTGCAGTAAGAACACATTCTCCCCAAAATTTTAATGGCAAATGTGCATGGAAACGTAAAGAACGTGCTACCTCAAGTATATGATGGTGCTTTCGTTCCACTCTCCCATTTTGTTGTGGTGTATAGGCACATGCAGTTTGGTGTTCTATCCCATGATTAGTAAGGAAATCTCTCATTCTGTTTGAAATAAACTCTCCCCCATTATCACTTCTTATCACCTTGATCCTAGAATAAAATTGGTTTTGCACAAGATGGTAAAACATGGTTAGGTAATCATAGGCTTGTGATTTATTTTTCATAAGATAAACCCAAGTACATCTAGAATAATCATCCACTATGGTCAAGAAAAAATTAGCACCACTTAATGAAGGAATTGAATAAGGACCCCAAACATCCACATGAATGAGGTCAAAACAATTGATGCTTTTTTTATTGCTGATAGAAAAAGGTAAACGAGTTTGTTTTGCTTTATGACATGCATCACAAACTTCATGAAAATCACTAGAGGGGAATCTCTTAAAAATAAATTTAAACTTGCTAAAGGGATAATGTCCTAGTCGCATGTGCCACAAAGCATAATCCGTTTCAAGAACACTTCGACTTGCCATTCCATATCTTCCTTCCATTTGATAAATGCCATCTTTCAGCTTACCCGCTCCAATCAGTGTCCTCGTACGTAGGTCCTGAAAGAAACAAAAATTAGGAAAGAATGTAGCCAAGCAATTCAGGTCATTGGTTATCTTAGAAATTGAGAGGAGGTTATATTTAAAACCAGGTATGCAGAGGACTTTCTTTAACTCAATGTTTGGTGTTATACGTACATCACCAACATGAGTGACTGAAAGGGAAGAACCATCTGGTATTTTTACATTTGGGTATGTCGAAACATGCACATAGTGGTCAAATTGCCTCTTATCTCCAATCATATGATCGGAGACACCACTATCAACAATCCAAGGATCATTAGTCATGGAACTTTTACCTACAAAGTTTGCTAAACCTTCATTACCATTGTTCTGATTGGCAGAGGATGTGAGAAAAGACAGCAATTTAGAGCATTGATCTGCTGTTAGTCCCAGAGTTTATTGAACTTGATGTTGCGCAACATTAAGTTCATGATTTCCTAGTTCTGAATTACGCCATTATTGTTTACCAGGACTTGATGATCGGGATCCTGTTGTGGCTATATTGTTGTAGCCTTGTCACTGCCTCAAGGCACCTTTTCCATTGCTTCCATGGTTTTATTGATTAGTTTTCCAATTGGGAGGATACCCTATAATCTCAAAACATTCTTCTTTGAGATGTCCATTTTTGCCACAATGTACACATTTTTTTTAGACCGATTTGATAAGTTCTGGCCTCTGTTTGAATAGTTCTTTTCATCACCGTTTAGTTTTGTTACAAATGCTGCACCCTTCTATAGTTAATGGCTAATCTGTGGTGACAAACACAAGTCCTGGATGATCTGAAGGGTGAAGAATATATGGTGAATCATCATAATTCTGCATTATAATTTCTCCCCCTTTCATTGAACTTTGTGACTTTTTTGAACTTCCTTCTTGATCTCCCATTGATGTTATTGACAAGATGGATTCTGGTTTCAATTTGTTTGAACCAGGCTCTGATACGATGAGAAAATATTAATGGGAAAAAGATAATCTTTATTGATTATAATGTGTGCTATATATACAAGCATCTGTACATCCAATATAGGAAAAAAACTAAGCTTGCGCTTAAAGAATAGGAAGCAAATAGGAAGCAAGAAATATAGGAAATAAAAGCTAAACAAGGAACGTCTAAAATAAGAATATTTATGATAGGAAGCAAGAAATATAGGAAATAAAACTAAACAAGGAACGTCTAAAATAGGAACATCTATGATATAGGAAAATCTCAACAAGAACAAGAAACAAATACAAAAACCAATATACTAACAATTCTAAATGAATTTGAAGTGAATAAATTTCCCAATATTTAACTAACAATTTAAAATCCATCATATGCCTGCGGAAATAAACCTGAATAACCTGAATAAATAATAAATAATAAATAATAAATAAAAAAGGCTAAAGAATTACCTGAATATATAGTCTTCAATCCATTAACAAAATAAGGTTAAACGGAGACAGTTTTTATTTTTTCTTAGAGAAAGAGTTATTTTTTAGCAGATAAAAATATAGTTTTGAAAATAAAAATAATGAAAATATTTTATTCATTTGAAAATATAAGTTTAAAATTTGTGAAATTTATTTGCAAATTCTAACTATTTTACAGAATTTACTCTAATTGTAGTCAATTCCACATATTTTAAAAGTTGGATTTGGAAATGAATTCAACACAAAATTCTTTATCCCTTGCTTGGTTCAATTCCACCAAAAAATTTATTTGGGATAAGAACAATTTTGATTACTGTAGTTTTACCAAAAGTCAAAACCAATCCTGTGATTTTTTTTAAGTACTATATGTTTCACTTTTTTGTTTTACACATTAGTATCATTTTAACTAATGTCATTATTATTTTATGATATAATATTAATTTTTACTGATAAATTTATTTTATGTTTGATTTACGATCAATCCAACTAATTAGTTGTTTTTAAAAATATTGTAAATTTATTTTAAGAATCATTTCTTTTTATTCATAATTAAATTAAAAATACATCTAAATTTGATTTCCTGTGTGTTTATTATAATTATTTGAATAATATATTACTCATTATTTTATTTTAGCATTGAAAATGCATATTATTTTTATATTAAAGCACATATTTTAAATAATATTTATTAGAAGGGTAATAAAATAAAATAATATGAAACACATGGTACTTAAAAGCTAAAAGAATAATACATGACTGGTTTTATCAAAAGGTAAAATCATATGAATCAAAATTGTACTTATCCCAATTTATTTCATTTCCAAATAAATTCCAAATAATATTCATTTCTAAATAAATTTCAAATTCATTTAAACTAAAAATATTTTATTAATAAGAATTGATTTAATTTCAAACAATTATACAAATTAAAAAGTTAGAATTTTAAATAACTTTTACACATTTTTCATTTAAACCAAAGGTATGTAATTGGATTTACAAATGGAATCCACCAAATTTTATAGAATTCATTTGAACCAAATAAATTTTTAAACCAAATATGTATAATATGGATTACCAAATGAATTCCATAAAATTTGTTGTAAAATTTATTTATGTCAAACAAATTTTTACCCATTATTTGGTTTAATTTTATCAGAGAATTCATTTAATTTCCCAAATGATTCATTCTAAATGAATTTCAAATTTATTTAAATTAAATATACTTTATTAATAAAAATTGATTTAATTTCAAATCATTTTATAAAATTAAAAAGTTAAAATTTCAAATAAATTTTATAAAATTTTTATTAAATCAAATATATTTATTTAAATTTATAAATAAATTCTATTTAAACCAAATAAACCCTTAATATCAATTAACAATTACCAACTAATCACCAACCATCAACTATAAGTACAGTTTAATGAAATAGCTCTAGTTGTGGATGGGAGGTCACCGAGTAAGGCAAAGCACGCAAGCACCTCATCACCCCATCCACATGAGTGGGGCCATGGGTTTCCATTTAATGTAAAGTTATTGCATGGAAAGACACGTATGTGCTAAATTCTCATCGATACTTATTACTACTTGTAGACCTTGATTTGATGTAAACTTTGTTGCATTGGGAAATAAAAAAAATGCATAATTCTCATTATATAAATAAATAATGTATAAAAATAAATACACACGCTCTGAGGTTATGTTTGGTCATAGAAAACTATAGAAAATTTTTTAAAATTAAAATAAAAAATAGAATTTTATATTATTTTTGAATATTATTATAAAATTTATATTTAAAAATTATTTTTACTATTTTTATAATTTAAAAAAATATATAAAATAATTTTTTTAAAAAAATATAAAATGAAAAAACTAAATTTTTATTTGAAAACACACTGATTTAATCAAAGTGTTTTTTCTACTTTTTATTTATTTTTTATTTATTACTTTATTCAAATATTAGAATACAAAACAAAATCTAATTTTCAAGCATCATATTGTCTCTTTGCTTTGATACATATTTTTTTTTCCATTGTCTTCTGTTTTAACTTTCTTATCATTTTTTATTCAATAATTATTCTATTATATGTTGCAATTTATTTGTTGAAAATTTTTTAGCTTATTAATTTTGATTTGCTCTTAAATTTTTAAGAACTAAAGTATATATAAATAAATACAGATAATTTTTAAAAAATAATCAAAGTATATATATATATATATATATATATATATATATATATATATATATATATATATATATATATAAACGGTAGAGGAGAAATTTTATTTCATGTATGTAAGAGAAAATTTATATTCATTTCTAGAGAAGTAGGGCTTAATTTTACTTCTAAATTGTAAATAAGAACATGTAAACATATTTTCTGTTTTCAAAAAATATAAAATAATTTTTAATTTCTAATAAATAAACATATTTTGTAAATTTTTTATGAAAATGAAAATAATTTTATATAAGTAAATACACTATTACTCTCGCATTTTCTCTCTCCTTATGCTTATGTTGTAAGTTCTTTTTTTTTTTTTCTGATTTTAGGTGATTTGGTTATATTTTGGTCAAAAACTATTTAACTACCTACTTTTATATGATACTATTTATAAATAATTTTATTTCAATGTATATTTTTTTTATGTTTCTTTCTTCATTTTGCTAACTTGTTTAATTATCATGGGCAATATCTCCTTTTTCGAAGTGAATTTATGGATTTATTTTAAATTTTAGGGATAAATATAATTTTAATTTTTATGATTTTACCTTTTGACAAAATTAATCTAAAGTTTTTTTAGCTTTTAACAACCATGTGTTTCATATTATTTTACACTTTAATATCCTTTTAACAAATATTATTTAAAATATATGCCTTGATATAAAAATAATATGCATTTTCAATACTAAAATCAAATAATGAGTAATATATTATTTAAATAAATACAATAAATTCACAAAAAAATTAAATTTAGATGTATTTTTAATTTAATTATGAATAAAAAGAAATGATTTTTAAAATAAATTTAATAAAAAGAATGATTTTTAAAATAAATTTATAATATTTTTAAAAATAACTAATTAATTGGATTGATCATAAATCATATATAGAATAAATTTATCATTAAAAATTAATATTATATTAATATTTTATTATAAAATAATGATAATATTAGTTAAAAAGATATTAAATTGTAAAAAAAAAAAAAGTAAAACACATATTACTTTAAAAAATCCACATAATTAATTTTGCCAAAAAGTAAAATTATAGGGATCAAAATTGTACTTTATCCCTCACTTTTATTTCACCATTTATGTTCAGCTCTCGTATATTTATTGATGATGTTGTTTAAAGTACGTAAGACATTTTTGTTGTCTCATTTCCAAAATTAAAATTAAATTTGAGAGTATTTAAATAGTTTTCGTTTGCTATTTGAGGAGTTTATTTAGTTGTTTAAACAACATTCTCTACATATTGCAGTTTATTTTTTTTTAGAATTGTATGCCAACAATGTATTTATTTATTTTGTTTCGAACTTAAAAGAAGGTGGACGAAGGTGTTTTCATTTTTGTCTTTTTTTATTTGCTAGAATTTCTTAAAATTTTGGACTTTTTTGAATTTGTAATTAATTAGTCCATTGGACTAAAGTCTCATACAGTTCTTTGACATAAAAAAAAATATCTACTTTTTTATTGGGTTAAAAAGATAATATATGCAAAAAATTAAATAATATTTATAGACAATATTCTCATCAGTTGTTTTTTTTTAATTTATTATTTGTATATTTAGCCTTTTTTTTTTATGAAAGAGAAAAAATATATTCCTTACTTTGAAGTTGGAATATATGATACATATTCAATAAATAATAACACAACAAAAAACAAACAAAAATATACAGATATTATTGACAAATCGACCCCCACACCAACACATATATATATTTGGGTTTAATACATATGGAGCCCCTGATATTTGAGGTTTTTTTTTTTCCGTTTTATAAAAAAAAGAAAATACCAATTTGCGGTAGTTTTTTTTTTTTAAAATTACCAAATTGTAGTAAAAGAAAAACGAAAAAAAGTTGTTTTAAATGGAAATGCTAGGGGACAAAAGTGTCCTGCACCATTTCATTAATTTCATTAATATATATATATATATATATATATATATATATATATATATATATATATATATATATATATATATATATATATATATATATATATATATTTATTTATTTATTTATATATAAAGCTACGTTCCAACTTTAAAAATTTTATAATTAGGTTATGTATATATATTTTTAAAAAATTATAGTAACTATTAAAATTAATTTTTTTATTAATAGGTATAACTTAATTTTACTAAAAAAAAAAGTTATAGAAATTAATTATACTTATAAAAGGTTCAATATGATTTAAATTTACAAAGAAAAAATTCCTATTTGACTAAAAAAAATTAATATAAAATTAATATAAAATGTGAGGGTCCAATTTATACCTTTCACCTTTTAACTAAATATATTCTGCTGAATTTATAAATAAATTTTATAAAATTTATTTCTATTAAACACATAATTAGCATAGCTTTTTATATCTAAATTTTGTTTTTGAAACATCTAATTTCATCACGAAAAGAGAAAACTCCAAATACCATGGATGAAAATCCATGTATATAAATTGGTAGATATTTTATAATAATTGAATTTAGATATTTACCAGATAAATTGAATTTAGATAAATAATTGAATTTTGGACTTTTTTTTTTTATAATAATTGAATTTAGATATCTACCAGATAAATTGGTATATATTTTTTATTTGGTAGATATTTTTTTTATATCTAAATTTAACATTAAATTGGTAGATATTTTAAGTAATTCAAATTAGCGATGTTACGAATGCAAGTGTTTCCTTGCGACCATTGATCAGAATTTCCCCAGTTTGCTGTGTAGTCGAGCTTAACCTTCCTGCATTAATTAATTATTTAATAACACAACCACAATTCATGATTTTGGTACACTTTCGCATGCGCAAAAAAAAAAAGTACACTTAGAATTCTAGTGAATCTTTTTTTACGATGATATCGTTATCAAGTGTGACACATGCATGTATGCATGTTAATGTACTTTTTCCCCCTAGAAGTATTGTTATAAAATATCTTAACATTTATGATATTTCTGTAAATTTATTATAGTTTGTAGAATTTAATAAAAATCTTTTAATTTAATTAATTATTTATAATTTTAGTATAATGTGTAAATTAATCAAAATTAGCCAAAAAAAATATAGATATGCAGTATATGAGATGATTAGTCGAAAATGGCTAATTGTGCTTTTTTAACTAATTTTAATTAATGTGAAAATTATGTTAAAATTATTAAAATTATTAAATTAAATATTTTTATTAAATATTAAAAATAAAAAATTTGCAAAAATATAGCGATTTTTCATTTAAAAAATCATACATACACTCATAGTATAAAATCAATTATTCATTGTTATTTTTTCATAGTGCCGAGATTTAACAATCACATATTTTCTTATCTTCAAAAAATAATCACATATTTTCTTTTTCTTTTTACTTGATATATTGAAATTTGATAATCACCTAAATTTTATATAATTATTTCAAAAATTTATATTGAATAAATTTTATCGAAAGAATAAAACTCTCTGACACATATTTTTAGGTTATTTATCACTTGAAAAATATTCAAATTTCTTATGATTTGAGTCATTTTTTTAACTTTATTGTTTTAGATTTTATTTCTTAACATTGATTTTAAATTTTTGTTAATAAAGGAAGATTTAAATTCAGATAATCAAAATAATAATTTTGTCACATTTAATTTTAATGAAATAAAAAATCAAACAAAAATATACCGACACGGAATGAAATAAAAATGGATTTAGGTGTCTTTAACTCAATATTCATTTTACAATTTAACTTCAAACATATATATATATATATATATATATATATATATATATATATATATATATATATATATATATATATATATATATATATATATATATATACTATTTATGAAAATTTTTTTAATTATTACACATGAGACATGGCTGAATTTTGAACCAGAATTCTAGAAGTGCAGCAAAATAGTTTAACATTGTGTTTGGAAAGAAGGGAAATGGAGGAAAGAAAATATAGTGAAAAATATGAAGGAAAATAACTCTTTTTCTTTCATGTATTTGGATTTTAAGAAAAATAATATTTGAAAAAAGGAAAGTTGTTGTACTTTTTTTATTGGAAAGATAAAATATTAAAAAATTAAAAAAATATATATATGCTAAATTTACTTTTATGCCCTCACATATAACAAATGCTACTTTCTAAAAACCTTTTATTTTTTATGAACCCTTTTTTTTATCAATTTTTTATTGATGAACTTTGTACAAATATAAATCTCTAAAATTTTTTATTAAGAACTTTGTAAAACTACAAAAATCATTAAATTAGTCAATCCAAATTTCTTTGTTTTCAAAAATTCAAATTATTAATTTAACAAAAATTACTTGTCTAGTGATGGCATATTTATTGATTAAAATTGTGTTAGGTTTGATAATAAAAAATTTGACAACTACAATAAAATTACTTAGCAATCAACCTATCAACTATACAACATACACATAACAACAACCATAATTATATAGCATACACTATTATTCTACAAATTCATTGGTCCTTACTAATATATATATATATATATATCAACCATGATAAAACTGTTTTGCCACCTTCTCAAATGTTGCCTATACTTCTCATCAACGATTCCAAATGTCTAGCTTAGGGGAGACCGAAAAAAGTTGTTGTTGCTGCCAGATTATTTGATAAATAACAATAAGCATTCATCAAAAAATCTTGATGCATTCCTATTAATTCTAACTCTGAGTAAATCTCTTCTTCCTTGTAGTAATGAGGTCGACCACTTTTAAGAATTGCTAGTGATCTTTCAGCTATAATATTCCCTCTTTCCAACACTTCAGAAACACGTTGAATTTCAGAATTCAATTTTTCATATTGATTTTCCAACATAGAAAACCAAGAGTTGCAATGAAAAAACAAAAGTTCAAGGTACGGTCATGCAGAAAAATTATATATATTCATAAACAATATACAATAATGGAATAATAAAATGATGAATTTAATTAATAAATTTAATAATTATATAATTTAATAAAATTATAATTAATGAGGATGATATTTAATAATAATAATAATAGTAATAATAATAATAATAATAATAATAATAATAATAATAATAATAATAATAATAATAAAACCTAACCGTAAGTATTTTTAAATAAAATTGGATGTAATTTTTTTTAATTAAAAGACAATTCTGTCAATTAAAATATGTTAATATAATATTATTTTAATAATGATATTATTTTTAATATTAATATAATTATCATTATTGTTATTAAAATCAAAACAAAAAAATAAAGAAGTAAAAAAAATTTAGTAATGAATTTTGTATTTGAATGGGTTAAAAGGGCTAAAATGAAATAGTAAAAATAATAATAAAATATGTATAAACCATGTCAATGCAAAAAAAATCACGTAAATATATGACTAATATACTAAATTTTAACTAATAAAATATACAAAAATACTCTTCTCATCCTATGATAAAGTGGTCGTATCAAAAAAAATTTAATTATATAAATAGTGATTTTGGTAATAGCAAAAATAACAAGCACTAATATGAAATGAAACTAAATCACATAAAATTTTGAGTAATACATCAAACGGGAGTGAATAAAATAAATTGAAATATTCATGTTATTTTTCTAATGAAATGACTAAAAAGAAAAAAAATTTGAGTACAAAATTTTTTTCTTATAAATAGTGATATTAGTAATAGCAAAACGGATAACACATTAATTTTTTTGGCATGGCCAAATTTTGTGGGGGAACATATGGAAAAAAATAATAGTAGGGCAAAATTGGCATTAGATATGAACAGTTATAGGAAGTTTATTCATACTTATATGGACCACTAGAAAGATAATTGCTCCCTAGCTAGAGCATTAATGAACATATGTTCGTAACATAGATAAAGATTCAAGTGAGGTACGACTTGGGACCAATTTTGATTAGTTCAAATTTGATATGTTTATAATTAAATTGAATTTATTATATTACTTGATGTTTATAAGTTATTTACAAAATTAAACGGAATTAAATGAGTTTAAAGAAATTTTTTAAAAAATATAAATTATAAATTAAAATTATATATTAAAAATAAATTATTTACTAAATAAATTATAATATGTTTAATAAAAATTATAATTTTATTTTAATAATATATTTTTAAAATATTTTTTACAATAAAAATTTATATATTATAGAATTAAATTGTAAAACATTAAAGGTACGAGCTGATTTGTGAGCTTATATTCAATTTTGTTCGCATAATTTACAAGTCAAACTTTTATAATTTGAACCTGACTTGTTTATCGAACAAGCTTCAATATATGAGTTCGAACAAACTTTTATTAAATCGTACACCAACGCGAGTAGTTCAGCTTGTTTACAGCCCTGACTTCATCCAAACATCAAGGATTTATTACATTTCAATCTTTTTAATTTAATTTATTAACTATCTCACCAAAATTAATTTTTGTACTTAATAAAAATACAAAAATAATATATACAGGTTATGTTATATCAAGCTTTACATTATACTAAAGCAGGTTTAACAAACCTCAAATTACAAGTCTTATAATTTTTTCATAAAAGTAACATGTCAGCTAAAAGTTCTACAGGTATGGACAAATCAATAGTAAGCAAAGCTAAAAAGATAACATACTATCAATTGAGTGCGTCAGTCCGATCTAGAGATCTACTTGTGTCTCTTCCACTCAAAGGGATCTACCACTCCATATGGCAGCAATCAGTCATGAATGCTCGTTTGTCCAAATAAAAGGTGGAATTCAGAATTGGCACATTGCAAAAGCCAACAACTGGAGATCTAATTAAAGAGGACTAGATCACATATAACTACATGGTAATATCTTATAGCTTAACTTCACTAAATTAAAAACTCCATGAAATTATTGTGTATCATGACATAACATATGGAGCTTGGAAAGAATTAGAATAATGCTTTTTATAAGGGAACGGACTATGAATTCAAGAAATCAAAAGGGAAATTTCCAATACAAAGCAAAGAGACATGACAGTGTCCTTACATTATGCCTAAATGAAAAGCCTTTGGGAACAACTTGGAGGCTTTAACAAATGTAACGAGAATGGTTGTACAAGTTGCATGTGTGGTGTAACTGTAAGAGAATGTGAAGAAGAACGACTACATTAATTTTTAATGGGATTGAATTATGCTTATGAAGCTAAAAGTCAAATTTGCTATGTAGATCATCACTATCAATATTCATCCCTAGCATTGAAAGAAGTCACAATAGGATGATCTTCATCCACCATTAAAAGTGCAGTATTTAAGGTTAGCATAAATAATTACAAGGGATAAAATAAAAAATCAAAATGCAATGATTATAATAAATTAAATCACATAAAGAATGGATGTTTTGAGATAATTAGATATCCTACTAACTAGAAAGGAAAGAAAGGAAAGACTGTTGCAAATTGCACTACAACAAAAGAGAAAACTAAAAAAGAAAAAAAAATTGCACAACAACATTCTATATCCAACTTCATCATGTGGAAATAATACGAACACTTGATTTCAATACTGAGTATAGAAAAGGGAGTATTTAAACCTACATCCAAAGATAATAAATGGATATTAGATAGTGGGGCTTTTGATCATATAGTTTTAGACATCACACTACTTAAATCATATTCAAAATTAAATAAATCTATTCATGTCACCTTACCAAATGGAGACAAGGTGTTGATAAGGAATATTAGTAATAATGGAATCAATGATAATATTACAATGAATAATATTTTATGCATTCCTAATTTCAATTGTAATCTTATGTTAATAGGTAAATTGATTAGGCAATTAAATTGCTGTGTTGTTTTTATTCCTAACAATTGTTATTTACAAAACCTTATAACCAAAAGGATGAATGGGAGGGTTAAAACAGAAGGAGAGTTGTACTATCTCAATGATCACTTAAATGCCAAATTTAATTTTGCAAAAATAAAGACTATTACTAAAGTACTCCTTCAAAGATTAAGATATGTTCCATTTTAAAAACTAAAGGATATTTTTTTTCGTGATATAGCAGAAAATGAACAATTTAAACCTTGTAGTGCTTTCCATAGGACAAGACAAACTAGAAATTTCTTTCAAATTAGTGATAATAAATCTAAAGAAATTTTTAGTAATGTTCATAACGATGTTCGGGGACCTTGTAGGATTAACACACACTTTGGAGCACAATATTTGTTTACTTTTGTTGATGACTATTCCCATTGCATTTAGGTTTATTTAATAAAAACTAAAATTAAGACACCAATATTACTTAATGCTTCATGCAAATGGTTTAAACACAATTTAGTAAAGCATGTCAAGAAAGTAAGAAGTAATTATTCAGCAGAATTTGAATGAGCAAAGCAATTTCATAATTTCACCTTTAAGAATAGCATGATACACCAAACTTCATGTCCACATACCCATAACAAAGTGGAGTGGTGGAATGGAAGCATCACCACTTACTCAAAGTTGCTCATTCAATAAGGTTTTAATCAAATCTACCACTAAAATACTGAGGAGAATGCATCATAACTATAGTTAACCTCATGAATTTATAACCCTTACAGATGTTGAATGGTAAACTCCCTATGAACTTCTTTTTAAAAGGAAACCAAATTATAATCACCTTCATGTGTTTGGATGTGTGTGTTATAATTTTGTTAAGCCTAAATCATTAGACAATTTTGCTCTAAAGGCTAAAAAATATATTTTCTTAGAATATTGTGTAGGAAAGAAGGTTTGTAAGGTAATGAAAATTGAAACTCAATGATTGTTTGAGTTTATAAATGTTCTCCTTTATGAAAAAATATTTCCCTTTCAAGAGATAGTTATATAATCTTACCTCAAATAATACCATCTTTAAGACACATAGATGTTGAAGAGGACTTTGATAAAATAGATGGACATTTTCAAAATGAAAATCCAAAACCTAAATTATCCTTAATAAAAGATCAAACAAGTAACGAAGACACATTGGTAAATGAAAGTATGTAAATAATAATAAATGTGTCTATAAACACCAGAGATACTAAAACCATAAGAAAGAGTATACTTCCTTAATGATATGATGAATATGTTCTATATCATAGAACATTATTGGAAGATCATAAAATAAAATCAAGTGAATTCACTCATAAAGTAAGTCTTAAGTTTACTAAACTTAAAAGTGAGCCCATAAGGCAACCATCTTTTTCAGGATTATAAATTGAACCCATGAAGTTTGAGGAGGGAGCTTATGATCTAAAATAGCAATAAGCGATGCATGAAGAGTTGCAAGCACTAAATAACAATAACTCGTGGAGCATTATTCTATAGTTAAAGGGAAAGAAAATAATAATCTTTAATTGGATCTATAAAATTAAGTACTATTCTGATGGATCCATAGAGTAATATAAGGCATGTCTGGTTACAAAAGGTTATAGCCAAACACAGGGAATGGATTATAATAATACCTTTACTATGGTCACCAAGTTTGCAATAGTGAAATGTTTACTTATCATTACTACCATTAAAGATTGAGAATTACACCAACTTGATGTTAACAATGCATTTCTTAAAGGAGACCTCGATGAAAAAGTCTATATGCAAATCCCACAAGGGCTATACATGGAAGATGGTTTGGTTGGTAAGCTCTAGAATTCATTATGCGGGCTTAAACAAGCTTTGTGACAATGGTTTGAAAAGCTTTTTATAGTTTTAGATAAATATGGTTTTAACAATTATTTATTTACTTTGATTTATGGTAATTATTAATTAACTATCCTTATTTATATAGATGACCTTATTCTTATAGGAGATGATCCAAAGATGTGACCAATTTGAGAAATACTTGTAAAGTTATTTTAACATTAAAAATTTAGCACCTCTTCATTATTTGGTTGGTTTAGAAATAAAATGAGACCAATTTGGCATTAAAATATCACAAATGAATATATGCATGTAATATTGTAATTGAACTTGGACTTAAAAATGCCAATAGTTTAGTTAAAGATATGTTCATTAAAATCCCTCGGCCTATGATTCTTTTCTACGATAATAAAGTTGCAATCAACATTGCATCAAACTAGGTCTTTCATGAATGAATGAATGAAATACATATAAGTGGATTGTCACTATATTTGTAATAACCCAAAATTTTGTGGTATTATTATTGTTATTGTTGTTGCTATTATTATTGTTGTTATCAATATCATTATTATTAGCATAATTATTTTTGTTATTATTGTGGGTGTGTGTGTGTATATATATATATATATATGGGATAAGGACACATGTCTAATGGGTATTAAAAAAGGGGGAAAGGGCTCTGTAGGTCGAGAAAAGGGAAAAAAGCAGCGGTGATATGGTTTTGAGTAGTAAATTACCTTTTGATACTAAAACTTTGTTCTCCTCCTTTAACTACACAAAAGACCTCCAATCGACCCCATATTTGAACCACATATTCTACTCACTCTCTTTTACACTGCAATAGCTTTCATTTTATGAGAAACCACCTAGAAACATGCAATTTTAGCCTATATCAGTTGGACATTATACCTTTGTTTCGCACTATTATAGCAGTTTTCAAACATCACAGTTTCTTCCAGTGTGTTCCTTTCATCACCAAGAGTTCATAGCCACCAACCATGCATTTGATCTTTATCTATAAAATATTTGGTGAATTTTAGGTAATTTTTCTTTAATTTTTCAATCCAAGAATTGTGTGTATATTTAAGGTTGTTTGAGACTTTAGATATGTTCTAATAATTATTAGAAACATTTTGGTATATTCAGTTTTTTCGGGTGATACTTTTCCTATGAGAAATCTAATGGGTCCTACCCGAACTCCGATGAATAAACAATATCGACCCGAGAAAAATTTATGGAACCATTTTTAATAAATAGTATAAATTATGATGATCAATTTCTATAAATTGAGTTTAGTTTAATTATTTACAGATTTTGAGAAATAAATCTCAGAAAGTTTGTAGTGGAAATTCTTTAATTTCCATTTAAATTAGTTAAATTATCGAAGATAAATTTCTTTAGTCTTAAAAGTTATATTTAGGATTTTTCTAAGTCCATTTTACAAATTCCTTGATTTTAATAATTTTTCTGAAATTTTGGAAAATTTTTATGAATTTTATTTGTTATATATAAGCATTTTTTAAATAAATACTATTTATTATAAAGAGTTCCAAAGCGTGAGACATAGCGTCTAGGCAGTCAAGGACACATCGGATGGTACGCTCCAGCTATGATTTAATTTTGTAAGATGGTTGTTGAGATTATATAAATAAGAAATTTCGTGAGAAAAAAATTTAACTATGAGTATGAATATTATTTTGAGCATGATTTATTTACTATATTAATGCCAAGAATTTTTAGTAGATGCTTTAGCTTGATTCCATCATGTTTTAATTTATTCTACTTCATTTATTTTATTTTATATGATAAACATGTTTTAGGGAAAATGGTAGAACATGCCACTTGGTCAGTGTCACCAAGACTGTGTGCATGCCAATGTTGATTTCTGTACTGGTTATTGATTGATTGTGAGCTCTGGTTGAGTGAGACTCTTAAGGCATGATTATTGATTATAAGCCTAGTTGAGTAAGACTCTTTGGGTAGGTATATGTCTACTGGTTGGACTTTGGTCGAGCTTGCTCTCTGGGCATCAGTAAATAAATTAGTGTAACGGAACGATTGTGGTTGGACCCTAGTTGAGTTACTCTTTGGTACCGATAGTCATTTGGATTTAAGAGAGTCAAAAGACTAGTAGAATTGATGTTTAGGGTTCTATCATAATTTCCACTATAGTTTTAGTTACTATATAACATTGTTTTTGGCATGGACTTTTTTTACTTAAGAGATTTATAAATTTTAGAAAGGTATTTATATAAATAAATTTTTATTAACATAAAGGATTTCAATTATCTATTTATTTTAATTAATGGTTTTAAATAAGTATTTTAAAACCAACATGCATTTTATAATTTTTATTTACTCAATGAGGTTTGATTCTCCTTAATTTATTTTCCTAGGATCTCACAGTCAGACTGATAATTCTCATCATCTTAGCCAGATTTCTTCTTCTTTGGCTATTTTATATAGATCTTATTGATGTTGATTATCTTATAGATGTACCCTAGACACCATAGTGGTAGTAATTAGGTATTGAATAATATGTATTTATGATTTAATTGGTTTATTATGGATACATGTATTATTTACTATAAGGTTATGATAACATGAATTTAGTGTTGAATTTTTGTGTTATGGTAGAGTTATGCTGATTAAATAATATTTTTGGGGTGTTATTTGCATTTTACAAGTTTAGTTTATTCCCAGTATAGAGAAAACTCTGCTGAATTTTCATTAAAAATGTTAAAGTGAGTTAATTATATTATGATAAATCTTTTAGACTTACTATAGGTTTTGAAAGCTTTAGGCTTTCCCATTTCATAGTACCAGTCATAACAAAGTTGGTATCAAATCAATGGTTCAATCCTTGTTCTTTTGGTTATTAGTGTCTGTCTTTTCTTAGAACTACCGCAGTGATTAGGTTGATAAATGTCATTCATTGTCATTGTTATTTCTAGAATTCTGCCTTTAGGTTAGTTCCCTTATTGTGTTTTGAATCTTATTGGTTTTTATGCCTTTTAGAATGATGAGGGGAGCATGAAATGCTCCTACTGTAGATGCAGTATATGATGATGGTGAGTAGTTCATTCAGGATGAAGCTTCTCCCCCTATCCCATGAGTTAGAAGAAGGGGTGGACCTAGAGCAATGAAAGTTTAAAGATAAGAGCAACAGCAACAAGTAGAACCAAAAGCTCCAGATATAGGTCCAGGAGCCTTTATAGCTAGGATGGCAAGAATAAATCAAGGTTTAGATGCACTTAACCAAGCCATGCCATTGGTGTAGCAAATTCTTCAACAAAGGAATCAAGGGATGACAAATGTTGATGCACTTCTTTTACACTTCTGAGTTGGGAGGATTTCCTTTGATGGAATTAGAGATGCCTTGGACTTCATTAATGCCATTGAGTCAAGAACTAGGAGTGGGTATACAAATTATCAGAGGATCCTTATTGTCGAGTTGTTAGTCCAAGCAGTAGCCCAAGATTAGTTAATGCGGTCTATATAGCCCTATATGGACACTATTACTTGGATTGAATTTAAAGGCTAATTCATGAGGTATTTCTGTCCACCTGCCATGAGGGATGCATACAAATGGTAGTTTTTACATATCAGTAGGGGAGACAAATCGATTGAGGATTATACGAGGGAATTCCTTAGATTTTCACATCATATAGTAGACATAATGAGAGATGGGCGTAGAGTAGTAGATTAGGACCGACATATGTAGGGATATGCATTGAGGGTCACACTTTAGAGAGTATTATTGATAAGGCTAGATAGTTGAAGAGGCAACACATAAGGCATTATATGATTCCGGACCCATATATTAGTGGAGATGGTAGGACAATAAGTATTCAAGGTATTCACTAGCTAGTGTTTCAGCTTGGTTGTATCGGTGTTTAGATTGGTACCTCCCAACAGCATAGAAGTCAGAGGGGATATAAATCTAGAAGACATAATCGCAAGCATGGTATATTTATTAGATTTGGACTTGGATCCAATGGTAGTAGTGGATATAGTTCTGGGTATATCAGTATAGGCTCAAGGCCCACTACATGTCCTAACTACTTGTCCCCTACCATCAGGAGCATGTTTTAGATATGGAAATGTTGGATGCTTTATAATAGCATATTCATATTTTTTTTATCAGTAGGTATACCTTCAAGGTTCATTTGCTATAGTTGCTTAACCATTACAACAGATTGCTCAGTTTCATGCTCCAGTGTATCCTCAGCAGAGTGGTACTTAGTTTATGGGCTCGCAGGCCATGGTATAAGAGATAGACATAGAAGGAAACCTGGTGGTAGAGGATTTATATAGAAATCTACTTCACAACAAGCAGGCCATAGGTAGGTTAGAGTGTTTACATTGACTCATTAGGATGCTCAGGTGTCCAATGTAGTTATGGCAGGTACTCTTTCGGTCTATTATTTGGATGCTAGAATTTTGTTTGATCATGGTGCATCACATTCTTTTATATCTCTTGTTTTTGTTTCAAGAATAGGATGGCAATCGTCCAAGTTGTTAATTCCATTATCTATAGTAACTTCTCTTAGTGATGAGTTGGAAACAGATATAGTTTTTCCATCTTGTCTAATGTTGGGGGAAGGTAGAGAGTTGCTTGCAGATTTAGTTTTATTGGATGTGATAGATTTTAATGTGATTTTGGGAATGGATTGGTTAGCTCAACACTATGCTACTTTAGATTATGGAGACAAAAAGGTGATCTTTAGAATTACTAATAATATGGAATTTCGATTTAAAGGTGATAATAGTTCAATGCCTCATAATCTCATTTTTGCGATCATAGCTAGAAAGATTCTTAAAAAAGAGTGTTAAGGCTATTTAGCTATGGTCAAAGACATAAAGGTAGATAAAAGGGGCAGTTGAAAATATGTCTATTTTTTGTGAGTTTCCTAATGTCTTTTTAGAAGAATTCCTAAGCCTACCACCAAAAAGAGAGATAGAATTTTGTATCAATATTGTACCTAGTATGTATCCTATCTATATGCCACCTTATAGGATGACAGCTGTAGAATTAAAAGAACTTAAAAAGAAATTATAAGAGTTGCTTTATAAGGGTTTTATTATACCCAGCACATCTCTTTAGGGTGCTCCAGTTTTATTTATAAAAAAGAAAGATGGTATCTCTAACTTTGTATCGACTATAGACAATTAAACAAAGTCACCATCAAGAACAAGTATCCTCTTTCAAGAATAGATGAATTACTTGATCAGCTTCAAGGAGCTTGGTGTTTTTCCAAGATTGATTTGAGGTCAGGGTATCATCAGTTTAGAATTATAAGTGGAGATATAACTAAGATTGCATTTTGGATAAGATATGGACATTATAAATTTTGGTGAAGTCCTTTGGGTAACTAATGCCCTAGTAGCCTTTATGGACTTAATGAATAAGGTGTTTAGGCCATTCTTAGATCGATTTATGATAGTCTTTATTAATGAAATCTTTATATATTCCAAGAGTGATGCAGAATATGCTGTGCATTTGAGAATGGTGTTTCAGACTTTGAGAGAACACTGGTTATATGTCAAGTTCTCAAAATGTGAGTTTTGCTTGGAATAAGTGGCATTCTTAGGTCATGTAGTATCCAAAGATGGCATACCAGTTGATCCTAAGAAGATTGAAGCCATTATAAAATGGTCAAGCCCTATAATAATTATTGAAAGAAGGATTTTTCTAGGTTTACCTAGCTACTATAGGAGATTTATAAAGGATTTCTCCAAAATAGTTGCATATTTAACAAGGTTGACCCAGAAAAATGCTAAGTTTGTGTAAATAGACAAATGTCTGGTGCACTTTCAGTTGCTCAAGGACATGTTGACTTCAGCTCCAGTGTTGAATTTACCTTTAGGAAACAAAGGGTATACAATGTCTTATAATGCTTCATGAGTAGAATTAGGATGTGTATTGATGCAAAATAGGAGAGTAGTTGCTTATGCTTCATATAAGCTAAAGAAGCATGAGCAAAAATACCCTACTCATGATTTAGATATGGTAGTAGTGGTGTCTGCACTGAAGATTTAGAGGCATTACTTGTATGGCGTAACTTATGGAATAGACACTAACCATAAGAGTTTGAAGTATTTTTTCCAATAGAGAGATTATAACTTGAAGGAAAGGTGATGGATGGAACTTTTGAAAGACTATAATTGCTCTATCATATATCATCTAAGCAAAGCTAATGTAGTAGCTGATGCATTGAGTAGAAAATTAGTATGAAGCCTTGCTCATATTAGCTCAAAGAGGAAGCCAATCATTAAAGAATTGCATGAATTGATTAATCAGGGATTGCAGTGGAAGGTAACCAAAAACTATTTATTGGCTCAATTTAAAGTATGATCAGTGTACTTGGATAGAGTCAAGGCAGCTCAAAGAAGGAACCCACAGTTGTAAAGGATAATATTTGAAGTACAACAAGGTCAATCTAGAGATTTTTCTATTGATAATAAGGGTGTATTATGTTTAGGCACTAGGTTATATGTGCTAGATGTGGATGAGTTGAGAAAGGAGATTATGGAGGAAGCTTACTTTCCTAATTACAGTGTTCATTTAGGTTCTACTAAAATGTATCATAATTTAAAAGATACATATTGGTGGAATGGGATGAAAAGAGACATTGCAGAATTTGTATCTAGGTGTCTCACATGTTAGCAAGTAAAATTAGAACATCAGAGACCCTCAGGATTATTGTAATAATTTCCTATTCCATAATGGAAGTGGGATATGATTGTTATGGATTTCATGACTGGATTATCTTGTACAACTAGAGGCTATAATGCTATTTGGGTGATAATTGATAAGCTAACTAAGTCAACTTAATTTTTACTAATTAAGAAGATATACTCTACTGACAGGTTAGTAAGGTTATATATTAATTGAATTATTTGCCTCTATGGGGTACCAAAGAGTATAGTGTTTGATTGAGGAGCTGCTTTTAAAGAGTATAGTGTTTGATTGAGGAGCCACTTTTACTTCAATCTTTTGGCAAGAATTGTATAAGGCTTTGGGCATGAGACTTGACTTTAGTATGGTGTTTCATCCTTAAATAGATGGTCAATCAGAAAGGACCATTCAGACATTAAAAGATATGCTGAGAATGTGTATGATAGACTTTGGTGGTCAATAGGATTTACACTTACCATTGATTGAATTGTATGTAACAATAGTTATCATGCAAGTATTAAGATGGCTCTATATAAAGCATTATATAGTTGGAAGTGTAGATCACCTATGTGTTGGGAAGTTGGAGAGAGACATATAACAGGCCTAGAATTAGTGCGAGTGACTTCCAAGAAAGTTCCTATCATTCAATAGAGATAAAAGACAACTTTTAGTCAACAAAAATACTATACTAATCCTAAAAGGAAGGATGTATCATTTTTTATTGGAGACACGGTGTTTCTCAATGTGTCTTTAATGAAGGGAGTAATGAGATTTAGTAACAAGGGCAAGCTAGCTCCAAGGTATATCAGACCCTTTGAGATTCACTCAAGAGTTGGCGATGTGGCTTATAGACTAGTGTTTTTACTAGAGTTGTCATGGATTCATATAATATTCCATGTCTCTATGTTGAGGAAGTATGTCTCTGATCCTTCACATGTTCTTCAGCCTTAGATAGTGGAGCTCAATGAAGATTTTACTAATGAAGAGTACCCAATGGTGATTATGGATCAATAAGTTCACCAATTGCGTACCAAAGAAATACCTATGGTGAAGGTATTGTGAAGCAATCATGCAATGGAAGATTGCACTTAGGAGATGGAGACCAATATATAGAGCCGATACCCCTACCTATTTCAATATTGAAATAACTTAAATTTTTATAGGAATATTATTGTTATTATTGTTATTATTATTGTTGTTGTTGTACTTGCTATTGTTGTTTTTGTTATTAATATCATCATTATTAGTATAATTATTTTTATTGTTATTTGTGTGTGTGTGTGTATATGTGTGTGTGTATATATATATATAAAGTCAAATGGGATAAAGACAGATGGCTAGTGGGTATTAAAAAGGGGGGAAAGGGCTTTCCAAGGTCAGGAAAAGGAAAAAAAGCAACAGTGATATGGTTTTGAGTGGCAAATTACCTTTTGATATGAAAACTTTTCTTCACTTCTGTTAACCATTCAAACGACCTCCGATCGATCCCAAATTTGAACCACAGATTCTTCTCACTCTCTTTTACACTGCTATAGCTTTTATTTTATAAAAAACCACCCAAAACATATAGTTTTAGCCTAGATCGTTAGCCCATTCTACCTCTATTTTGCACTGTTTTAATAATTTTTAGACTTCACAGTTGCTTCTAGTGTGTTACTCTCACCACCAAAAGTCTATGGCCACTAACCATGCATCCAATCTCCATCTCTAGAATATTGGGTGAAATTTTAGGTAATTTTTCTATCCAAAAATTATGTGTATATTTTGGATTGTTTGAAGCTTTAGATATGTTCTACTAATTATTAGGAACATTTTGCTATATTTGGTTTTGTCGAGTGATACATTTTCAATGAGAAATCTGGTAGGTCTTACTCAAACTCTGACAAATAAATAATATCGACCCTAGAAAAATTTATGGAATGAGTTTTAATAAATAGTATAAATTATGGTGATTAATTTCTGTAAATGGATTTTAGTTATAAGCAAATGAAGTTTGGAATGGAGAATGAATGAATTGACAAAAAGGGATTAGATGTTACTATGAAATAATAAAGTTAGAATATGGCTAAATAGTATTCCTAATGTTTCTACTCCAATGATTTATCAATAATGATTTTATAGTTTTTTACTTAGTTAGTATGTATCTTTTGGTTTTAGAGTGAGAATTTATATATATATATAAAGAGTAATAATTACCTTGGAGATATTTTACCTAGTTAGTTAGGAATAAGAATTACTAAGAGTGTTTTTAGATTTTAGGAGCAATATGAGATAGTGGAAACGTGGAGAATTTTTAGGTTGCATTATGAAGTAATGGGCAAAGGTGCATAATTCTATTTGTTGTAACACCACTTCCTAGAGAAGGTGATCTATTATAAGTCTAGAGTCCAGTAGTAAGGTGGCGTATGATAAGAATGTATACTCTAGTTTTAAAGGAGAATTACTTGACTATGTTATAAAATATCCAATATCTAAAAAGGTCAAATGCTACAAATTGACTAATAATAATTTTTTTATGCTCTTATGAACTTAACTCTCAAGATTTTTAGGTCTTTAACTCATTGGATACTATGAATGACAATGCTTTTAATAGCTTTTAATTAAAGATCTCTTTAACTCTTTACTTGATCTCATAAGCTATTATTAATGGTTAGTGCTTTCTTTGTGCTTTTAGCACTTTTGACTCTGTGGCTTTCAAGATTTTAGCCATATTGAATTTCTTTAACTTTTTAACTCAGTCTCATAAGACTAATATCCATAAGTTGAAATTCTTTTATATTTTTAGAACTTTAGCTTTATACCTTTTAACTCTATAAATTGTTCTCAAGGATCTATGTTTTGACATTCTTCTTATGTCTTTGACATTTCAAAGTTGCAGTTTCTATCTTATATGATAATGCCCATAATATAAAGTGTTTTTCCTTTTGCCTTTGTCATTTTAGAGCTTTATGTCACGAATTAAATAAATCTCATATTAAAAAGTAGTAGAGGGGGTCTTAGGCTTATAAATATGGGCATTGCATACCTTAATAGACTAGTCCTTAGGGAGAAGGTAATGGCCCTATATAAGTAGTACTAAAGTCAACTCTACTCTTCTCTAATGTAGGGCCCTCACGAGAGATACCAGGGCAAGGTATGCTTGGACCGTTGGAGTATCAAAGCAATGATTTAATCCTTAGGTACTATTAAGTAGGTCCCTCTCCTCTAACATGTATGGAATTAGTGCATGAGCATGTTGCAAAATCAAGTGGGGTAGAATGTCATGTATGAAATGTGAATCCCATATCAAAAAGTAGTAGAGAGGGTCATGGACTTATAAATGTGGCACTATACTCCTTAATAGATTAATTCTTTAGGGAGAAGGTAATGGCCACGTGATATTTAGCTCTATAGCATAATCTCATGGGTTGAAGTTATTTTAATGCTTTTAGCAATTTAGCTCTTGAGTCTTCTAACAAGATCTCATGGGTTATTACCCATGGCATGACTTATCATGCCTCTAACATTTTAACTCTTAGCTTGTGAAATATATTCATAATAATTTTCTTTACTAGTTACCTTTTAATTTCCAAAGCTCTTGGCTATATAGTTAATGGAATATATCCATGATGACTTTCTTTAGCGTTTAACTTTCATTTCTTGAGATCTTAATCTATAAATCATGGAATTTATCTATGGAAATATTTTAGCATTTAACTTCTAATATCTTAAGCTCATATATCTATAATTTATAGAATTTATCTAATGGCAATTTTCTTTAGCACTTATTTTTTATTTCTAAAGTTCTTAACTATGTAATTCAATATATTTATCCATGGTAATTTTCTTTAGCATTTAGTTTTATTTCCAGAGCTCTTAGCTTTACAACTTATGGAATTTATCCATGACAATCTTCTTTAACTTTTAGCTTTTAATTTCTTGAACTTTTAACTCTATAACTCATGGAATTTATGCATGGTAATATTCTTTAATATTTAGCTTTTATTTCTAAAGCTCTTAGCTCTATAACTCATGTAATTTGTCCATGGAAATATTTAAGCATATACTTTTTAATTTCTTGAGCTCTTAGCTATAAAACTAATGTGATTTGGCAATGTTCCATAACATTTAGATTTTAATTTCTAGAGCTTTTAGATATGTAACTCATGGAATTTATCCAAGGCAATATTATCATTTAGCTTTTAGTTCTAAAGCTTTTAGATTTGTAATTCCAAGGTAATATTAGCATTTAACTTTTATTTCTAAAGCTCTTAGCTCTATAACTCATGGAATTTATCCGTAGCAGTGTTCTTTAGCATTTAGCATATATTTTTAGAGCTTTTAGCTCTGTAACTTATAAATTTACCTATGGAAAATTTATAAAGCTTTTGAACCCTTTTGACCCTATGGTGTGCTCTTATAGGCAACTACCTATGAAATGAAGTCCTTTTTATGCTTTGGCATTTTAAAGCTTAGCATTTCAACTTTGAAACATAATCTTATGGATAATTTTTTGTTTTCTTTTTATGCCTTTAGCATTTTTTAAGATTTTGCTCTTTAACTTTTTAGTGTGGTGTCATTGGCAATTATCCATAGTTTGACATTCTTTTCTGCCTTTTGCATTTTGGAGCTTTAACCCTATAATATAATCGCATGGACAATTATCCACCATTTGAAGCTCCTTTTGTGCCTTTGAATTTTAGCACTTTTGGCTTTTCTAGCTTAATTTCATAGGCAATGAATTAACTTTTTATACCTTTAGCTCATTTTTGTTTTCTTTTTATCTCGTAAATAATTATCTATGCCAGCCTTCTTATATGTGCATATGGACCTATGAATACTTACAAGCAAATATCTGTGATTGAAAAATTTACTTTCACACATCTAGATGTGTACTTTTCATCTATTTTTTCTCATGAAAGATATTTCATTTGAGGTTTTTTAGCAGTTGGTATATATGCTTTTTCCATTTATGTATATCAAGGTAGGAATAAGTGAATTAAGGAATAAAAACTTTCATAACTATAATTAAACAAGTACATTTTGACTCCTTTAATTGTGATAGTTGCTTAAGCTTTTTAAAGAAACATAAAAACTATAAAGAAGATTAAAATAACTATAGGATTGTTTAATCCTTTTAGGGAATTGAAAAAACAACTAATGACTATTCTTACTAGTTAATTAAGATGATAACTATTAAAATTACTAGAAGTACCTTTTTAAGCTCTCAACATTTCATGTTCTATATACATTACAAAGCTTGTCTTTTGAAGCCCTTTAATGGATGAATTTGTTCAATGCACCTTTTTGAATTAAACACTCTATCTCCTCTTTGAGGTGCTAATAACCACTGTGTCATTTCCATGAAACTTACAACATCTTATTTTATGTCCTCTTTTGGCCACATAATTACTCATCTGCTTTGGCCATTGTATGTTATTTTCAACCTTCTTTCTACACTTTAGCACTTCAGCTTTGGAGAAATTCAGTGGCCTAAACTATGCATGGCGATGGGTTAATCTTTGCTTTAAATCTAGTCTTTTTCTTCTATTCTCTTTGATGTGTGTAAAATCTACAAATATTTGAGTTGAATTTTAATGAATTTTGACTAATTAAGTAATATTAGTTAGGTAGAATTTAAGTTTAATTAGGAAATATTTTAGTTTAGAGTTTTAATTAGGATATTATTGTTTTTGGTTTAATTTTAGTTAAATTAGGAGTTTATATTTAATATTAATTAGTTTTTCCCTTTTTGTAGGAAAATTTATTAAAGAATATAAAAAAGTCAAGGATTTGAGCAATATTACTATGGCATGGGCATACTTGTATCTATACCATGCGTTGGAAGAAAAGACAAGGAATCACGACTTGCAACACGATCACGCTGGAGGCCGTGTCTACCATAAGACCTTAAATATCATGCGACAAGGGAGCAGCATAGTCATGCGCTAGACTGTGTACTTTTATTAAAGAATTTATAAAGACTCAACACTGCTGGAGCACCGCTATGCACCATACCATGTTACAATTTGGATGAATGGACTCGAAGATAAGCATGGCTATATGCCAAACTGTATCAAAAATAAGCAATTGGACATGGATAAAGACATGGTCATGTTTAGGCTATGTCAAACAAAAGAAAATTTCCTTTTTGAGGACTTAGAAATTTGAGAGAAAATAGATCTTTTTTAAGCTTTTCATATATAAAGGGGCATTAAAAAGTATTTTTCATCAATTATGGAGCATTCTTTAAAGACATAAAGAAGTACTCAATGGAGATCGAGGAGATTTTGCATAATACTTTAGAATTTCATTTATTATTTCTTCTTCATCTTTAATTCTTCAATTATGTCTATGATTTTTGCCACAACTATATATGGCTGAACTACTTTTAGGGTTTAGGTTAGGAGTAACTATTTCATGTTTTGATTGAATACAGTTTCTTTATTTAATTTTATTTTCAATTAATTCTATAAGTTGTGCTTAATTTATGTTTTCATTCTTGGCTAACTTATTTGCATGTTTATGGGTAGATTAACCAATGAAAGTTAGGGAAATTTACCAGCTTAAGACTTACAAGACTTAGACCACTTGACCACTAGAGTAGGTGAGCTATTCATGAATAAAATAATTATTAAGGAACTTAATGAGTTTTGATGAACTTTTTTAATTGTGAGAGTATGTTAAAATTTAATCTTAACATGTTTAATTGAGCTTGAGAGAGTCTTTACGCATTTTAGAACAATTATCCTTAACTAAAATCAAGTTATTTAATAATTAAAAAGTTCATTATTTTATTGGAATAGTGAAACTAAACTTAAGCTCTATCTTTTAATTATTTGATTTCTTGTTAGTTTAATTTGTTTAGAAATATATTTTGGTCTCTACATTACCTTTAATTGATTTGCTAACTAAGATAATAAGTAAGGATATTAATAATCAATATACAATCCTTAAGGGAATGATAACTCTTTATACTGCAATTCACGATTTGTGCACTTACGGGTTTTGACTCCTCTCATGGTCTTTTCCCTTGATATTTTTTCTTGTTCTCATGGATCTCCATGCTTCATTATGTCTTATAAACTTTTGTATCATGCTTATCAACTCGGTCTAGAAGTAATAAGTCAATTAGCTTTCCAAGTCCAGTTCCTTGCTTTAAGGCTATTAGTGACTCATTATAGCTTAAGGTTTTTATCTAGATTGTTGCTTTATTGAAATGGCTTATGTCTCAAGCTTTCTCTTTTTTTATACTATCTTTCATAGGTCAAAAGATATGTTTATAGTGGGTATGTTTATGACAAACCTTGCTTTAAATAGGAAAGATAGTTAGGAAAATGAACTTATGGAAGCTTCCTTTAGTTTATGAAAGCTTCCTTTAGCCCTTTGTATCACTCTTGAGCTATATCCTTTAGCATTGTTGGAAACACCTTACACAATAAAGCTTTAAACATGGTGTGCAAATGCATAATAGTATAGACTTTTGACTATGGGTATTATGGATTAATTATTCCATTATAAGATGCAAGTTGTGGAATCTTAAAGTTTGGAGGAAGAGGCTCATTCAAAAAATTTTTTTTTAGGAGAGATGTATTATTACGGCCATGATCCCAAAGAAAAATTCTCTAACCTTGCAAGATAAATAAATGCTTTAGTGTGTTGAGGTGCAAAGCTTTATATATACACACAATAGTAAATAAATAGAAATACAAATATAAATTATGAAAATTATTGCAAGATAATTTTGGCATTTTGTTTTTTGTGAAATACATAATTTTTCCTTGAACTTTAGGTGATTAACATTTGAAACTCTTTAACTTTTATTATTTTATCTAATTTTTAAACTTTTATTTTGAACATATTTAACACATACAATGCATTAAAATTAGCACATTTTATATATTAATATTGACATGGACAAAAAAAAAACTTATATAAACTAAAATAATATTTGGTTAAAAGAGATGATATAACTTAAAACAAAAATTTTCTATTAATTTTTAATTTTATTTTTGTCATTTTGAACCTAATTTTTAGCATTTTATATTTTGATATTTTATGATTTAAACAAGATTAAAAAAGTACAAATTTAAGGGTGAAAAAAGTAAAAATAAAAACAAAAAATTATAAGTTGGATAAAAAATAATAAACATTTAGAGGTGTTAAAAATTAATTGTGTGAAGTCCATTGGTGAAACATACATTTGGCTGCATTTTTGCCCTGTTTCCAACCCATATTTGAACCCTACACTTTAACAACTATAAATTGACACCCTACATTTTTATTTTTCTATATATTAAGTCCTTTCTAATAGTAAGTGAAAATATGAAATTCATTTGCCATTAAATAATAAGAATAAGGCTTATCTATGAATAAATATACTTGTAGGCGGTGGGGTTTAATGCGTGCCTATTTGGCAACCACAGCACTGTGTGGGCTCAAGGCCCACTAGGAAATACGATATAGGTCTTGGGCCTATTCGGAGATGGAGTCGCCACTTGGATAAAAGCTGGGACACACTGTACAGCAACTGGATCCCACGGAGGTTACCAGAAGCTGTCATCAAAAATCGGGTTCAGAAACTGGGTATGAGCGTTTGAATGCTCACCCAACCTTGCGGTTGGCCTCCGTTTTCATTTTGTGTTCTATTACCTTTAATTATTTAATTATTTCCTCATTTACATTCAAAATTGCACTTGCCTTCATTCACTTTCCAAATTTTATAGTTAAGTCCGAGTTTGCACATTAATCTAATTTCATGCCTTTGAGTCCCAATAATCAATAGAAATAAAATAAATAATAATTTACAACCATACATTCAAAATCAAATAGGGGGAAAGGGATTAAGGATTACAACGCTTTTAGGCTAAATAAAAGAATAATATACAAAAAATAAACTAAACATATACTGAAAGTAAACCGATAATAAACAATAAACATGATGGTATAAAAGGGATAGCTAATGAAAGCGACTACTTAATGATGTAAATCACCAAGTAATTCCTGAAAACAATACACAATAACAACACTTACAAAGAGATGCTATAAAAGGGGTTTTCATGTTATGAACTAAGAAAAATCATCAAATGATCAAGATGAGCATCATCATGCAATGAGATAGCCATGTTTAAGGTCAAAAGACACATATCAAAGTGGACGTTGCGACAAAAATTAGTAGAAAAGTAAAGCTAACAGTGGGTCGACATGTCAATGTGGCGATCGCCTCATTGATGAGGCGACACCTCATCAATAGGGGCCTCTAATATTTCTAAGGCAAAAAGAGCATATAACACACATAAACAAAGGAGAGAAACTTCCTGGAGGACTGTCAATGGGGCGATCGCCTCATTGACAAGAGGCAATGCCTAATCAATAGGTCGATTCTGACTCTCAAACGTTTAGACTTCTACTTTAAGTAACAGTACATGCATATACACACTCTATAAGCACCAAACTACAACTACATGCAAAAGTCTTCAAAGATCACATCAATAAAGTGAGATATTAAGCAAGATAAACTATAGATAAACCTAAAATATACTAATAACTTAGTTACACACAAGCAAGAACACATAAAATGATGCACATGTCAAGTTTAAGTGCAAGTTTTCTACCAAAATAAAAGGCCCACAGAGATGTTTTTTATTGTGATCATTGCTAGGATGTGATCTCTACTTTTGACACAAGCTTCTTCCTTCTTCTCTTAGGAAAATGTGGACTTTCCCTTACTTCAATCTCTCCTTCTTCCTTGAGGTCGTCTTTTTTTTCTTCCTTTTATTTTCAAAGCTCCTCCTTCTCTCTTTTTTCAATAATGGTTCCTCCCTATAGATGGTGGGGTTTAGCGTGCATCCAAGATTTTAGCAACCACGACATTATTTAGGCTTAGGGCCTTAGAGAACACACTAACCACTATCACAAAGACATGGCATGGAAATAAGGAGTCGGCACCCAAGGTAATAACTGGGACAAATAAAAAACGTGGTACTCGATTCTCTAAAAGAGAGCTAGCACCACAACCAGGAGATTTTGGATATGGAATACTAACTTTTCTTAGTCTCGTGTTCATTTAGAATAATTTTATAAATGATTATTTCATCCTCTAATTACATGTAATTTTATTAAACCCTAATTAACATCCATCTAACCCAAAAGGCAACAGGTCAATAAAATTACAAGTAAAAATGCATAAAAAAGGCAATGTCCCTATGTCTAAACTATGTTAATTTTATTTTATAAGTTAGCTAAATCTACATATTTTATTTACAAGTGAAATGGACTTTAAATGTGGGCCTACATTTTTATTAATTAGTAAACCTAAATCTATTTATTTTATTTTGTCTAAGAAATGAGCTTAAATTTATTTAATTTTAAAGGAAAATTAAATTAGTGGGCCTAACTCTAAATTAATTTTATTTTAAGTGACAAGTGGGCCTAGGTCTATTTATTTTAAAAGAAATGAAATTAAGTGGGTTGAGCTAAGTTTAAACAAGTTTTTAATTAACTAAGTGGGCCTAAAATCTAATTAACCTAATGGGCCTCAATTAATTTTAATTATTTAAGTACCAAACCATTTTTTAAGCCTATTTATTAAGTGGGTTAGTCTAGACGTGGGCTTGGGGCCCAAAAACATAAAATAACACAAAAAAATAGCAAAATCAAATCAAAACACATTCACATATGATTTCAAAAAAAAACCTAACTTAATTACACACAAACCCTAATTAACTAAAGCCACTATTAATTTTAATTAATTTTACCCAGTGAACCTAGTTTTACTAATTAATTTTAAATGCAAAAAATTAAATCTTTTACTATTCCCACTACTGGGGCTATTACAAACTACGTACAAAAAAATTAAAATTAAACAATTATACACCCATAAAAAACAAAGAACACCAAAATAAAAATAAAAATAAAACCCTAAATTCTAGTGGGAAACAATACAGGATCTTCCATGGCATTCCATGGACCTTCTGTTCATTTGAACATAGGCAGCATCCTCTGCAATCCTCATTTGCATATCAAAACAAAAACACAGAAATCATTAGATTAGTAATGAAATTGAATAATAAAATAAAATAAAATCAAAAATCAAAAAAAAGAGAAGAGAAGAAAAGAAAGAAAATGTTGTGCATATGCTTTGAGATAGCCCCTCAGACTAGGATTTTCACCGTTGTTTTTGACTTGTTGTTTGATTCTAGACTGGAAAGAGTGTTCTCAATAGCTTTTTTAATTTTTAGGGTTTTCTCTTTTTTGTGCAATCAGGTTTTTTTTTACGTTGTTCTTTCTATGAATCTTCAAATTTTTTCCAAAAAAAAGGCCTCCTCAGTACGCATGCAGACTCTACTTTTAAATCCAGAGTCTGTGCATACTAGCCTCCTTTAAAGGAGGAACATACTCATCTTTTATCAAAACAGACTGATAAGGATTTGATTTTTGAAAGTTGTGTGTTTTGAATGCATCAAAATCTTTTCCAGATAAAAAATAATTCTAAAAATTCAAATTTTAACTAATCAAAACACTGAAAAATCGATAAAAAATAAGCAAAAAATTGAAAAAAAATGGAATTTTATGAGTCGGATTTATAGAATGCCAATCGGCATTACAACAATGCCGATTGGCATTTTAAATGCCGATCTTAATTTAATTTTTTGTACTTTTAATTACCGAAAGACCCTTGAAAAATTGATTTATTTGCAATCAAATCCTAAAAATTATTACAATTTAGTCCCTAAAGTCCAGAAAATCAACAACCAAGTTCAATTTTTGAATAAATTTCATCATAGGGGCTTATGTCGCAATTGTGCACAATTGCATCCTGAAATTGGGTGCTTACAGTTGCTCCCCTTTGTCGCTGTTTGCTTTACAAATTACAGCAAAGTAATAGAAGCACACAATTTTGAAAGAAAGAGATTAGGAAACTTGATTATATCCTAAGTGATAGATTGATGCTCAAATTGCTTAGCAAAGTATAATGTTTGACAAGTCGCACTATATTTCCTATGGAACGTCTAGTGGACTTTATGCAATTGAGTTTCGCTATATTCCCCATAGGACGTTTAGCGATGATAAATTGAAAACCTGTTATAATTCCTGTGGAACGTCTAGCAATGATGAATTTTGTTATATTCCCTATGGGACATCTAACGATGCACACTATATTCCCTACGGGACGTCTAGTGATGATAAATTGAAAACTTGCTATAATTCCTATGGAACGTCTAGCAATGATGAATTTCATTATATTCCCTATGGGACGTCTAATGATGCACACTATATTCCCTGTGGGACGTCTAGTGATGATAAATTGAAAACTTACTATAGTTCCTGTGGAACGTCTAGCAATGATGAATTTCATTATATTCCCTGTGGGACGTCTAATGATGCACACTATATTCCCTGTGGGACTTCTAGTGTAGTTGAATTGAATTTCGTTATATTCCATATGGGACGTCTAACGATGAATACTATATTCCCTGTGGGACATCTAGTGTAGTTGAGTTGAATTTTGTTATATTCCTTGTGGGACGTCTAACGATGCACACTATATTCCCTGTAGGACGTCTAGTGCGGTTGAATTGAATTTCGTTATATTCCCTATGGGACATCTAACGATGCACACTATATTCCCTATAGGACGTCTAGTGTGGTTGAATTGAATTTTGTTATATTCCCTGTGGGATGTCTAACGATGCACACTATATTCCCCATGGGACGTCTAGTGTAGTTGAGTTAAATTTTGTTATATTCCCTGTGGGACGTCTAACGATGCACACTATATTCCCTATAGGACTCTAGTCTGGCTGAATTGAATTTTGTTATATTCCTTATAGGACGTCTAATGATGCACACTATATTCCCTATAGGACGTCTAGTGTAGTTGAATTGAATTTCGTTATATTCCCTGTGGGACGTCTAATGATGCACACTATATTCCCTATGGGACGTCTAGTGTAGTTGAATTGAATTTTTGCTATAGTTCCTATGGAATGTCTAGCAATGATGAATTTGAAAGTTTATGTCATAATTACTATGCAGTACATAACATAATGAAGGTTATTACTATTGTGTAGCACATAACATAATCACTTGAAATTCATATCATAGCTACTATGCATCATATGAATCCTTTGATTGAAATGATGCATGTAGCTATGCAGTACATAACATACTGAAAGTTATGACTACTATGCAACATATGAATCCTTTAATTGAAATGATGCATGTAAAATGCAGAAATTGAATTTTGTAATCTTGGTCTATATTCTGTACTTGAAAAAAAATTCAAAATCACAGATTGATTATGCAACTTTAATAATTCAATGAATTATTAATTTGATGAATGTCATGATTTAATTAGGAACATGTTCCTAATCAGAATGCAAATATGGACCAAATTGCAATGAAAGAACTTGAATTCATATGCACACAAAAGTGATGGACTAAAGTTGAATACATTACACTCGATCATGTAATTTTGATTGATCTATACGATTATGTTGCAATCCATAATTACTCGCTGATGAAGTTGTAGTCCATAACTGTTCACTGATGATGCTGCAATCTATAATTGTTTGCAAATTGACTGCAATCCTTTCATTGATCACCTTCGATGTTGCTACAGTCCATAACTACTCCCTGATGATGCTGTAATCTATAATTGTTTGCAAATTGACTGCAATCCTTTCATTGCTCACCTTCGATGTTGCTACAGTCCATAACTGCTTGCTGATTTTTATCTTTGGTTGTTTGAGTCAAATGCTTTGAATTCCACTATGCACTTCCTTCTGGTTATAATTCCTACATACATATTGGAGTTAGTTTCAACCATGATGAATGTATAAAAGTACATTATAATATTGGCAATTTATGAGAAAAGTCATCCTTTTATCATAAGATAGCATGCACTTAATGAATCTCACTTTTTTTTTATTTTCATGACTGTCACTTATTTGCCATTTTCAAAGGTCAAAGGCATCGTTAACCATCTTATGCTGAGAGTGTATTTTTTACCAAGTAAAGAGCTTACTTCCACATCTAATTTTAAGGACAATTTTCTAAATAAAACTTGTGGAAATTAAGCATAAAAATATGGAATTTGGAGTATCAAAACAGTCTTTGAATTATTTTTATGCATTTCATCCTTATCCAAGTATTCCCCCACCTTTCTCATATTACTCAGCGTGGATACCGTTGGAAAGGTCCTTTGGATACTCATACTCTTACAGAGCATTGGAGTAAATAGAGTAATTTTTTTAACGTGGGTCCTCTTTTAGTATTCCCCCACCTTTCTTATATTACTCAGTGTGGATACCGCTAGAAGTTCACATTGATACTCTTGCTCATTTTTGGGCATTGGAGTACATCATGCTTGCTCTTATTCTGATTTTCCTCTTAGTGTTCCCCCATCTTTCTCCTATTACTCAGCGTGGATACCATTGAGGGATTTGTACTCATACTCATTTCTAAGCATTGGAGTAGATTATATGCATATTTATTATTTAAAAGACCAAAATGACACTTTAAAATTTAACCAATTTATACTGCAAGTCCATAGATTTTGTCTTTGCATATTCTTCCCCTCGTTTGGGTGTAAAGTAAGCATTAGATTGATTAGAGTTTTAGAAACTCTCAGCATAGAACTGTCAATAAGACATCTAAATTCTGAGAGGCTAATAAAAGAAAGCCATTAAAATCAAAGGTCATGAGATAAGTTTTCGCACATGATATCATGAAGTGGATCAATTTACTCTCAATTTTATAAATTTTCTTTCAATTTGTACTTTACTACAGAATCAAAAAAGAGATAAAGTTATACTACTTCCCTTTGGTATTTTTCAGGCTATTTGTCATATAGAGTGAGATTTTGACGAATGATTGGCATTTTCTATCCTAATCATTCTTATTGATGTATCAATTCCTTTCCTCTTCTTCATTCTCTTTTATTTTCCCTACACAAAATACCATAAGTTAGTATGGTTTATTTGTAAGTGAAGAAATTTTGTCAAAATGCAATGTTATTCTTTTGCATTCTTCCCTTTTTAATTGGGGTGATGATGCCTCTAGTCGTAGGGTCACGATATTCTGCCATCGAAGTTGTGGCTTTATTTTGTTGGTGCTATGGTAGAGGGCCTTATTCCTTTTCCTAATGTTTCCTAAAAAAGAAAAGATTTGGGAGTTAGAGGTTTTTTATTTCATAATTAAAGAATTTTTTAGAGTGCATTCATCTCAAGTTTTAAGTGCATTCTTCCCTTTTTAGGGCCGAGCGCATGTATCATTGATATATTAGACCTCCTCGTTACCATATTCCACACCCTACAATGGTCTAACTATTATGGAGAGATATTCCAAATGATGCTCCCGATGAGACTATGGAGATGGATACTGAGTTTGAGGAGCTTGAAAATCTTATCCAGCTTCTTGAGGTCACCAGGATGATGCTTCTTGGTAATGTTACTCCTTTTATTTTCATTCCTTCATATGCTTTACCTATGAATACTCTGACTACTTTCCTGCACTTTCAAATGTTAGTAGTAAAGTGTTTGGACAATCTTGACTAGGCTCAAAGACTTTATTATACAAAGAAAGTATTTCACAACAAATGTATGCAAGTGTATGCATGTTATGCATAACATGCATGATCCTAATAGGTCTTTTGTTTGGAGCAAAGCTATGCTCGTAGCTTGGAGTGTGAGAATGAGGTGCCTCATCAATAGCTTATAGATGCTTCACTATTGGTACTTCTGATGTTTGAGCTTCTGATATAGCCTATCGGACAAATAACTAGGTGAGCAAGTGGGATCTATGGCTTTACACTGGAGCTCATGATTGATCAATACACTATTGAAATTTTCTTTTTGTTATTGCTTTTGCTGTATGATAACTATTATATCTGTATGCTTGTAGTATACTCCTTTCTGCCCTGAGATCATTTTCACTAACTTTGAAGTGCTACTGTTGTATTTACCATTTTGCCCCTAACTTGTCTCGAAGTTACATTTTGCCCCCAGCTTCATTTTGAATTCATCCTAGCAATCACTTTCTTCATGTGCACAAGAGACTCAGTTTGGTCATTTATTGTTGTTAGCCCTTTGTCTTACTAACCCTATTAGCTGCAATCTCATGCATTGGAGATGCATAAGAGTGGGCGAACTGATTAAAGCAAATTCTGGATGATGAAATCAATTGGACTTGCACTTCGAAGAATTCTTGAGCAGAATATGAGACTTGATGCTGACAGTAACAACATATGGGTTGAAAAGCAAGTTACTGAATGACCAGGATTCTCAAGGTATAAGGGGACGCTAGGCTTATAAGGAAAATTACAAAAAAAGTGGTAAAAAGAAAACATAACTAAAATAGTGATCTCATAGTTCTGATTTAGCTTTCATCATATATTATTTTTCCATTCAGATACTTATGCAGTATGATAAAGACCAATATGCGATGTTTGAACAAAAATTTAAAATTAAATTTTAATCATTCATTAGGGTAAAAATGAGAGTAGTCATTACATCACATGATATATCTCATGTTATCAGTCAGTCATGAATTTTCCTCTCTAATTTTTACCTTACTGTTCTTTCTTTCTCTTCTTTTTTTCTCTCTTTATTCTTTATTTTTTCTTTATTCTTTTTTTATTTTTATTTTTTATTTTTCTCACATTTCCTATCTTCAGAAGTTACATCATGTGATATATGTATGTTCTTTGAATTTGCATTTGTGCCCATGCTGAATGAATTTAATTGAATTAAATTTAAGTCAAACAAGCAGATGTAATCAATATCATAATGCACAGTACCATTAGGCTATACATTACATAAGCAAGCATAATCTAAATTTATATCATCGATCACTAGAAACTAAAATTTTATTCAATGAGACAATGAGAAATTTTATTTCCTATTCTAAATGCTAGCGATGCTGAGTCTCATAATGGTTGTCCTTGAGGTGGTTGACATAACAACTCTTTAACAATAGTACTACCCATCCTCTCAGCTGCCAGTTTCATCACTTCCTCTTTGTTATCCTTCATCAGATTCTCCATAATCTGCTCCTTGAAGATCTCAAACCTAGGGACATCTGCTCCAGCAACACTGATTGATTCCTTAGCTCTCAGATAGTATTTGCCTTCCCTTGGCCTGATGAAGTTCTGACTCAAAGGACCAACTTTTGCATAAAGCTTCCTCATTTTTGCATTGAATCTCTTCCTTGCCCTTCTACCTTTTGGTTTTGCTTCCCCTGTAAAACCCAATCCTGTTGTGTCATCTTGATTTTTGAATCCTGGGAATTCTCCTTGTTCATTCTTCCCTAGTCCTCATCCAAACCGGTGATTCATGTTCCCCATCATTTTTGCTACTCCTCCCAGGAAATGAAACCATAACCTTCCCAACAACAGGGCATAGGTGACAGGGATGTCTAGCATAGAAAATTCAACAGTTAACTCTACGGGCCCTATTTTGACTAAAGCCTGAAATGTTCCCTCCACATTCCCGGTACTATCATCGTAAGCTCTTATTATGAGATTTGAAGCTATTAAGTCATCTACTTTCAGACCCAAATTAGGCAAGATCTTTAGTCGGCATACATTTATAGCTAAACCATCATCCACCATTACAAAGTTGGTTCTCTTCCCTTTTACTTCAGCTGGGATAAATAATGCCTTGTTATAGTTTCTTCCCTCCAAAAGCAAGTCATCATCTGAGAATGTTACTAGCCCATGTTTCTTTTCTGTCACCTTTGCTACCATAGCCTCAAGCGTAGCTGTCATTTCAATATTCATGTTCGATAGAGCTTTGACAAGAGCTCTTCTATGGCTGCCTGAATGCATTAATAATTCCTAAATGCTGACATTTGCTCTACCCTTCTTTAGTTGTTCCAAAATCAAATCCTTTTTCTGTTCTTCTTTTATCTCTGCATCTTCTGTTTCTTCTCTTTCTGTTACTCTTTTTATTTTCTTTTCTACTGCTTTATAATTCTTCCTACTTCTAGTGACATGATTCACTTTAAGATCATCACTCCAGACATCAAAATCGCCTAGGCTTTCCTCATCAGAGTCATTCCAGATGTTAATAAATCCAATGATTCGGTCTTTTTCCCATCTTTCCACACTTCCATTGTGCATGTTTCCTTCCCTTTCAGATCTTCCATATTGAGCTTACCTAAATGTTGTTTTAGCAAATCTTCAACTCCTTCTTGAGACTATTTAAGAGCTAAAGGTTCATCCTCAAATTCATCACCCCACCCTGTAGGCACAATGATTCAATGGGAATGTCAGCGGAAGTGGGTTTAGAATAGGACAATCTATAATCGAACTTGCCCGAAGGTTGTCCCAAAAAATCTTGAACTCTTCTTGGTGACTGCTCAAGAATTTTAGGCTCTTCTTTTGTTGGCTTATCATCAAACTCATCTCCCCAACTTGAGGGCTTAATTGATTCAATAGAGATATCAACATAGGGTGGTTTCGAGTAAAATACTCTATAATCAAACTTGCTTGAGGGCTAGCCCAGTAAATCTTTTACTCATCTCTGTGGCTGTCTGAAAGGTTCTCGAAGGAGCTTAATACTTCTTCAATAACCGCTGAGTTGATCATCATGGTGGCTGGTGGTGGAACATTTCGGTAGTCTGGGAAAGGGTTGTTTCTAGTGTTTGGGTTGGAATTGGATTTCTAAAGGTCGGTGATTTTTCCAAAGTCTATCAGGTTTTGGATTTCATATATTAGGCGGATACAATTGTCTATGGGATGGCTAGAAGCTTAGTGGAATTTACAATAACTGTTAAGGCCAAAACTAGGGAGATTTGGATTCGAGGGTTTGGAAAAGGTTAAAGGTCGGAGCAGGTTTTTTGGATTAGCCTCTCTAGGACTTTGGAGAGTGGTTAGTTGAAGTTGGAGAACCTTCTAGGTTGATTAACTGCACGCACCTCTACAGCTTGGCTAGTACTTCCTTGTTGTATGCCCCTAGTTGGGTAGTTTCCAATTCCTGTGCCTCTAGCAGTTTTCTTTTTCTCACTCTCAATTTCCTCAGCTTGTAACCCATCATCATAAAAATCAATAAAGGTTTTGGGATTCATCATTTATAACCTCTCGACCAAATTAGGTGACACATTATGAACTATCATTCTAACTTAATCCTTTTCAGTAAGCTTGTTTTTCATTATCCCTGCTTTATTCATGAAATGAGTCAAGAAATCAGAAAAAAGACTCATTTGATTTCTATTTAGTCAACTCCAAATCCCTAATTGACACTTCCAATCGAGTGTTATAATCATATTGTTTCAAGAATGCAGCACATAGTTCCTTTCAATCAGCTCTAATAGACTTTTCTAACACATGGTACCAGTTCACAGCCATTCCTTCCAGGGATAACACAAATAACCTAGTGACTACCATTAGAGGTGCTTTTGTAGTGCTCATGGTTATTGTGTATTGGCTCAAATGAATTCTAGGGTCTCCTTTCCCATCAAATTTCTGTAGTTAAGGCATTTTGAAATTTTTAGGCAACTTGTCACCCTCCATTTACAACATATCATCAAAGTCAAAAGAATATCCTATTCCTTGTCCTCTAATCAGCTCTTCCATCATGGACATTTCCTGAGTCAGTGCTTGCATCTGCTTGGACTCAAGGTCTTGAACCAATTCAAGTGATTCTCTTATCGCCTTTTCTACCATGTAGTTTTCAATGTCTTCCATTCTCACATCAATAGCAGGCATATTTCTAGCAGCAGATTGCCCCCCAGCATTGTTAGCAGTAGGTGGAGGAGCTACAACAATAGGTGGAGCTCCTACAATAGGTGGCTGTTCAATAGTAGCAGTAGGTGGTTGTTCAATAACAGTAGCAGGTGGTTGTCCAACAATAGGTTGTACTAGTCCAGCCTAAGCCTGTCTCAGTTCATCTTGCATCATAGCTCTCATGTCATCCATCAAAGCTCCCTTAATGTCCTCCAAGGTCCACATCTCTGGTTGTTGTTCCATTTTAGTCTGTTCAGTCTGAGCTAATTTAGCTTCTAAGAATAGTGGATTGATTGGACTCCCCTCTAGTCTTTCCAGTCTATGAAGAATGCTTTGAGCTATGGACTCCTGACTTAAATCAACTCTGGTCAATTTTACACCCCTTTATCCCTAAACACGAGAAGACCTAGATGAATCTATGATGGCTGCAAAACAAGGTATTAATATGATGCACGGACTGTATGTATGCATGATGCATGTGTTTATGCAATAAATAGTAGGCAAGCACTTAGCAAGTAGCAAGTATCAAGAAGCAATCAACAAGCAACATGAAAGCATAAGCCTTCTAACCTTATTCCTCCCACACACGTGTTCAATGGCGAGTTTCTTTTCCTAGGGTTTTTGGTCTTGGCCTTCATATCAACAGGGGATATTAAGAGCCGACGCACATGCCAAATCTCTCTTAAAAGAAAAAAAAAACAAAAGCAGCATTTCTAAATATAAAGGTCTAGCCTAATCCTTATTAGCCTGAATGAGCCTCAAAGGTATAGGCTTGGGCTTTTATAAATAGAAATACCTCATGGAAATTCAAACAAACAAGCATTTTGGGGTAAAGACCCTAGGGGAAGTAACTAAGCCATTATATGTGGTTAGGGTCTCGTGAAAAGTTAGCGCTCCCTTAGCAAGATGCTCTCCATTATGTACTTTGAGTTACATGCCAAGGTTAGAGGGGCCCAACATCCTTTACCAACTCGAGAGAAGATTACCCCTCTTAAGGACTTGGGTTACAGACTCTAGTCAAATAAGCCCAGTAATCTCTCTTGAATCGAGTTAAGGCTAAAAGTGATGGTTAGCCAATCTACAACTCCATGAAGCTAGTGGAATCATGGAATCATAAACCAATACCATCAGTTTAGTAGGGACATGCAGAATGAATGCAAGAATGAAATAATAATCAATAAAACAATTATAAAGAACACAAGTAGAATCAGTATCTCTTATCCTCAGTGGAGTCACCACTGTAGACGGCGGGGTTTAGCGCGCATCCAAGATTTTAGCAACCATGACAATATTTAGGCTCAGGGCCTTAAAGAACACACTAACCACTATCACAAAGACATGGCGTGGAGATGAGGAGTCACCACCAAGGGTAATAACTGGGACAAATTGAAAAGGTGGTACTCGATTCTCTAAAAGAAAGCTAGCACCACAACCAGGAGATTCTGGATACGGAATATTAACTTCTCTTAGTCTCGTGTTCATTTAGAATAATTTTATAAATGATTATTTCATCCTCTAATTACATGCAATTTTATTAAACCCCTAATTAACATCCATTTAACCTAAAAGGTAACAGGTCAATAAAATTACAAGTAAAAATACATCAAAAAGGCAATGTCCCTATGTCTAAACTATGTTAATTTTATTTTATAAGTTAGCTAAATCTACATATTTTATTTACAAGTGAAATGGACTTTAAATGTGGGCCTACATTTTTATTAATTAGTAAACCTAAATCTATTTATTTTAGTTTGTCTAAGAAATGAGTTTAAGTCTATTTAATTTTAAAGGAAAATTAAATTAGTGGGCCTAAGTCTAAAATAGTTTTATTTTAAGTGACATGTGGGCCTAGGTCTATTTATTTTAAAAGAAATGAAATTAAGTGGGTTGAGCTAAGTTTAAACAAGTTTTTAATTAACTAAGTGGGTCTAAAATCTAATTAACCTATTGGGTCTCAATTAATTTTAATTATTTAAGTACTAAACCATTTTTAAAGCCTATTTATTAAGTGGGTTAGCCTAGACTGGGCTTGGAGCCCAAAATAATATAAAAAGCCCAAAAACATAAAAAAAAAAACATAGTAAAATCAAATCAAAACACATTCACATATGATTTCTAAAAAAACTTAATTTAATTACACACAAACCCCAATTAACTAAAGCCACCATTAATTTTAATTAATTTTACCCAGTGAACCTAGTTTTACTAATTAATTTTAAATGCAGAAAATTAAATATTTTACTATTCCCACTACTGGGGCTATTACAAACTACGTACAAAAAATTAAAATTAAATAATTATACACCCATGAAAAACAAAGAGCACCAAAATAAAAATAAACCCTAAATTCTACTGGGAAACAATATAGGATCTTTCATGGCATTCCATGGACCTTCTGCTCATTTGAACACAAGCAGCATCCTCCTCAATCCTCATTTGCATATCAAAACAAAAACACATAAATCATTAGATTAGTAATCAAATTGAATAATAAAACAAAAAAATGAAATAAAATACAAAATCAAAAAAAAGAAAAGAGAAGAAAAGAAAGGAAATGTTGTGCATATGCTTTGAGATAACCCCTCATACTAGGATTTTCACTGTTATTTTTGACTTGTTATTTAATTCTGGACTGGAAAGACTGTTCTCAATATCTTTTTCAATTTTTAGGGTTTTCTCTTTTTTGTGCAGTCAGGTTTTTTTTACGCTGTTTTTTCTGTGAATCTTCAAATTTTTTCCAAAAAAAGGCCTCCTCATCACGCATGCAGACTTTACTTTTAAATCCAGACTCTACACGTACTAGCCTCCTTCAAAGGAGGAACAGACTCATCTCTTATCAAAACATACTGATAAGGATTTGATTTTTGAAAGTTACGTGTTTTGAATGCGTCAAAATCTTTTCCAAATAAAAAATAATTCTAAAAATTCAATTTTAACCAATCAAAACACTGAAAAATCGATAAAAAAAGCAAAAAATTGAAAAAAAAATTGAATTTTACGAGTCGAATTTATGGAATGCCGATCAGTACGGCATTATACAATGCCGATCAGCATTACACAATTTCGGTCGACATTATGTAATGTCGGTCGGCATTACATCAATGTCGATCAGCATTTTAAATGTCGATCCTAAGTTTACTTTTAATTAATAAAAAACCCCTAAAAAATTGACTTATTTGCAATCAAATCCTAAAAAATATTGCAATTTAGTCCCTAAAGTCTAGAAAATCGATAGCCAAGTTCAATTTTTAAATAAATTTTATCATAGGGGCTTACGTCGTAATTGTGCACAATTACATCCCAAAATTGGGTGCTTACACTCTCCCTTTCTTTTTCTCTCTTTTTCCTTTTATTCCCTAGCTTCCCCATGCCCCTAAGCTCTCTAGCTCATCATGAGGCTCTATAGCCTTTTTCTCTTCCCCAAAAATCTCTTCCTCACGCAAGAATCAGGTCTAGAGGGTGGAGCCCACACCACTTGGCCACAATGGCTGCAGCTACGAGTGGGCTGTCGTAGAGGCAGCGCCTCTTCGATGAGGCGATCACCTCATTGCACTAAGGTGATGCCCCTTTGGCCCGAGCCTGCACTAGGCCAAGCGAGCTTAGGCCAATTTTGGGCAATTGGGCTAAGTTTTAAGCTTTTTAGGCTTTAGGTTTTCAAGTCTACCTTCCATTAAAGATTCAAGCTTCATTCTCATGTCCATGTTTCACATTCTCATCATTGGGCTTGACAATGGGCCGGTCAAATCGAGCACTCTTAATTCGTCCCCTAACACGAGCCGACCGAATCGGGTGTCTACAGTTTGCCCCCTGATTTTTTGAAAAATCAATGCATGCAATGACCATTTTTTGAAAAAATCACATGTACAACAACAATCAAACAATAAGAGAAAAAAATACCTAACTCTCGGGTCTCACCTGAGAGATGAATCCTTTAATTCTGAAACGTGACCGTGATCCTCAGATTTTCCTGGCCCGATCAGCCACTCATTAATATTTTATAGAGATATTTGAAAACTGTCAACCTAGGGTTTTCCTAACCCAATTACTATTTTGTTGGGGACATAGACTTATGGGTTTTCCTGGCCCAACCATTAGCCACCTGAAGCATGATTTTTTGGTTTTCCTGGCCCGATTTTCACCACACCTAAAACATAATTCGTGGGTTTTCCTGGCCCAATTGTCATCACACCTAAAATGGGACTCATGGGTTTTCCTAACTTAATTCGTCATCACACCTAGGACATGATTCTCGAGTTTTCATGGCCCAATCATCATTTAATCTTGGCTTTGGTTCTCGAGTTTTCCTGGCTCGATCACCACTAGGGATATGGTTCTTGGATTTTTCTGGTCTGATTATAACTGCTCTGGGGACACAGACTTTTTGGGTTTTCCTGGCCCAATTTTCATTCACTTTCAACTTCAAGGATACTACCCAAACAACCATCTCAATCTTATGAGCTTTGGGGATTCAAACTCGAACAGCCCTGTCCTTGAGCTTTGGGGATTTAAACCTGAACAGCTCTGTCTTTGAGCTTCAGGGATTCAAACCTGAATAGCCCTATCTTTGAGCTTTGGGGATTCAAACTCGAACAACCCTCTCTTTAAGCTTCAAGGATTCAGACCCAAACAACCCTATCTTTAAGCTTCGAGGATTCAAACCCGAATAGCCCTGTCTGTTAATGGCATGAGTTTTCCTGGTCCACTCTTCTCGAAACTTTACTTTGTAAATCTCTATTTTTGAATTTCGTCTTATTAGCATACGACGTTAACCATCCTCTTTTTTTTAAGAAAACCCTACACCTTGCATGCTATAAAATTAACCTTTCCCTTATCTCTCTTCCCTTTCACTCTTGTCATCTTTCTCTTTTCTTCTCTCTTTTTCTTTTTGCACTTTCTGCACTTTCTGTACCTTTCCTCTTTTTATAGTCAATGGAGAATGAAAGAACACCCCCTGTGCCTGAGTGGGATCACATCCTACCTTTTGTTAGTGCTTCAAGGAGTTTAGGATTGACTCGAGGAGGCTCAATTCCCCTTCTGGTATAATTAGGGTCCCATATCTTCTTGTCTACATCTGGAGAGGTTAATACCCCAAAATTTCCTTCAAAATCATGCTAGGTCAATGATTATTCTTGCATAATTATTATTCTAGGGCATTATTAATTAAATAAACATGGAATTTTTCATTTTAATTGCCAAAAATTAAGAAATATCACTGTCTGCATTTCGCAGAGGCAATCGCCTCTTTGATGAGGTGATCGCCTCTGTAATAAGGCGATCGCCTTTATGATGAGGCAATCGCTTCATCAACAGGGAGAACTATGCTATTTACATGTCCGTTTATTCTGAATTTCTTTCTGAAACTAAAAAATGCATAAATTTCACTTCCTTATCTCTTCGCTTGTAGCATGACGCTTAGACATTTAAGGGCACTGGGAATTTCCATAGAGCCCGAGTTTTCTACAATGAGTTGATCGACGACTAGAGGGATCGAATTTAGGAGACTGGGTTCGAGGACTTTGTACTCTCGCTTCCTTCCGAGCAAGGGTGCATGGATTATCAACCATTGCATGCCCTGATGGAGAGGTGGCTCGATACAACTCACACTTTCCACCTCCCATTCAGTGAGCTTACTCTAGAACCTGTGTCGTTTACCGCCATTATAGGGATTGCCTGCGCCAAGGACCCCGTCCCTCTTGATGCAAGCCTTCACCAGCTGTCTCCAGATAAGGCTACATACATCGAGCGACTTTTGGGCATGACTCCCGACATGAGGGGGACTCATACCCTTAAGTTGGACTTGATCAGGAGCTTCTACACCCAAGAGTAGGCTGTGGCGATGATCACTCCCCATGAGATTGATCAAGTGGTGAGGGCCTTCTTGCTCTATCTGCTCAGTACTACCTTCTTTATTGACTCCACCAGCTCCATCGACCTGATATTCCTTTTGGCTCTTTGAGACTTCGATCAGGTACCTATGTTCAACTGGGGTAGTTGTGCTCTGGCATACTTGTACCGGAGTATGGACGAGGTGGTCCGAGGGGCTAGGAGATTCTACGACTTTTAGCACGGTGTTTTGGTGAGTTGTGATCCTCGCTTTCTTTATCTTGCTCTAACCTCCATTAGTTTCTCAACTTCTCCTACTTTCTTCCCCCAGGTTTGGGCTCTGGAGCAAGAGCTGCTTGTGGACGTGACACGAGCGGGGGATCACTTCCCAACCCTCAGTAGATAAGGAGCCAGTCGAGTTGTGAAGAGGCATTGCACGAGTTCACATCCATAGACAGCACCTAAACTCTCTCACACAGGATACGGTAGCTACAAAGCACAACCTTCCTTATTTGTAAATTATGCATATTCAACTCACTTACCTATTGACATCTCCTTTTTTTGTAGATTCAGAATGACTTGTGGGGGCCTAAGGATGGCCAAACCATTAACATGACTCACTCCAAGTCTTTAGCCCGAAAGAGAGTACTCCTCTGCGGTCTTGGATATCGATCTTGGTATTTGGGCGAGCGGGGTCCTGAACTAGAGAGGAGGTGTTAGAGCGAGACGGGTTCCAAGGTCTCCTCCTGACAACAAGCTTTGGGCTTATGAGCTGGAGGGCGACGACCTTGCCTAGGCTATTGCAGGCTCACCAGTTGTAGGTCACACAGTCTAAGTGAAGAGCCGATATGCAGAGTTTGTTCGCACCCACCTTCTGTTAATGGTCCCCTTTCAGGCCACTTATACCTCTCAGGTATGTCCCTATCAATTTTCCTCACCTTAAGAATTGATTGTGTTCTCACATGTTTCTCCTGTCTTATCTTTAAGCTGCTCCTACTAGACCTGTGGCCCCGATTAGATCCTGAGTGCGAGAGAGAGAGCCCCTGAGGCGTCGACTGGATCCAGGCAGGGAGAAGACCTCTGCGACTGGCGAGCAAGTCCGGCCGACTATTGCCCCCAGTTCTGAGTTCATCCTAGGCAACTTTATTTATGTCCTTGACCCTTTAACTCGATGTTGGGTTCCTCCTGGAGAGTTGTCGTGTCAGTTCTTGACCTTGGACGAGGACTTGAACCCTACATGCACCCCTGGTAGTGCTACTCATGTAAGCACTTTTTTCTGACCTGCTTTTATTATGATTCTTAAACTAACCATTAGTTTTAACATTCATTTCAATAATGCAAATTCCTCTAGAGCAAGGCCATATATGTATCGCATGATAGAGGCCCAGAGAGACTACATGTTAGAGATCTCTCAGTAGTGGAGGGTAAGAATCTCTTTATTTTCTATATTTATGCATGCTCGCATGGTTTACTAACCTGTGATTTGTTTGAACAGGATCGGGATGAGGCTAATAGGGTGAGGATCACCACTCTTGAGCATTAAATTGATGTATTTCAGATAGATGAGGATGACGAGGATGAAGATAGGAGTGACAACGATGCTGGAGGAGGGGATGACCCTAAGGGTACCGAATCAGATGCTTGATGTACTGGGGTTAAAACTTGTGTAGTTTTTGAACAGTGAACACATATTTTTCCTTTGTTGTTGATTTATAAACAAACAGATTATTTACAAAACTCGTCATTCTCCTCAATTAAATTGATTTATTTTTTTCATTCTTCACATGTGAGCTAATTTCAATGATTACATATGTATCTGCCCCACTATATTCTGATCTACACCTGTTAAGACTGCACAATTCGAAGAAGTGTAATGGCCCACACTACTGATGAAGCGATCACCTTATTGACCTTTGATGAAGAGGGGATCGCCTCTTGCTGCTAAGGCGGCACCTCAGCGATGAGGTGATCACCTCAGCAGTAGATGATCCTGCCCTTTTAAAAACCCACATTCTTGTGTTCAGCCCATTTCTTGAGTTCCCTTCATCCCTAACCTCCTATTTCTCTCTTTAAGCACCTCTAAAAGTTATAACCATGACTGAATGGAGTCTGAGGCTGCTACAATCGATCTTAAAGGGTTTAGACAACAAGTCTTAGACTAGGTTAGAGCTTTTTCACCTTCCAGTCTTCAAATCACTCCATACTAGGAGAATCAACTTCCCTTTTCTCCATGCCATGGTTCAATTTTGGGATCCCTATAAACATGTTTTCCAGTTCAATACAATAGAAATATGTCCTCTGCTAGAGGAATTTGAGGCAATTCTCGATCATCATACAAATTCTTCCTACAGACTTGTGGTTCCCGACCTTGAAAACGTAAATTCTCACTCCATTCAACATCAAATGGCACGTATGTTCAACCTTCCACCCCGGTCTTCTCTTCACTACATCCTTAGTTCAGAAATCAAACTAGAATCTTTTCTCGAGGTCACCATGAATGTGGATAAAGAAGAAACTTATTGGCCCCGCATGATGGCCATCTGCTTGTATGCTTAATTTTTGCCGATTTCTTCCTCAAGACACTGCGATTCGAAGATCCTTTCTATCCTTGATCAAGTGGATTCAGGGTTCAATCCCTTCCCTCTCATCTTAGCAGAAACTATCATTGGATTGGACAACTTCACGAAGACATGACGATTCTCAGGAAGTCCATTCCTGTTGGAAATAAGTTTCTCATTGTCCCTTCCTAACTTCCAACTGTCATACTATTTACATCTAATCATTTGCAAACCTGCAAATGTGGTTTTATGAAAAGTTGGGTATGCTCGAACCTCCTCAATACATCAGGCATTATAAAGCCAAGCATTTTCAAACAAGAAAACTGCATCTCATTCCTATAGATATTCACAGCTGGCTATTAATATTTTCTGATAGACTGATCCGCTGGATATGCCCCTGGTGGGGGTTACAGCATGTGACCATTCGGTCTTATACATATTATGTCCCGATTATCAGCCTCTATTTTGCCACCTTTTATAATCCAGCCCGACTATGCCGCCAATACAGTCACAAACAACTGATTGTGGAGCTAGTTCATGAGTTCGAGCCAAGGTCCCTTTGTCAAAATTTCCTGGACCACTTGGTAGCAACTTGGCCTAGAAGAGTTATTGAGAGAAATTTAAGCTACGACGGAGATCAGACTACTAATGATCATTACAAGGCATGGGTTTGTTTACAATAGATAGAAAGAGATGAATTTATTAAGTACAAAAGGATAAGAGAGTTACAAATGTTAAGTTCCCAGGGTAAGCAACAAAAGAAGAGAAAAAATTAGCTTTTGGAATAAAGTCGTCATTTCCCCTTTTGTTAGATGTAATTTTCCTTGTTTGACAATTAAACGACTTGTAATGGACACATCACGCAATGTTTAGCAATAATTAAAGCAATCCATTTCATTTCATTTAAGCATAAAATGTATATACATTTCGCTTCTAGTACATCTTATGTTATTAGTTGGCTTGCCTTTGTAAGTTTTCCAACTAACCATTTTAGGTCTCTCTCTCTCCTTTTACATGTCCTTAACTTTTGCCTGGATTGCTTCTTTTGAGGTTTTCAATCCAGCAGGACCCTTTTTTCTTTTTTTTTATTCAGTCTCTACCTTTTGCCTAGACAGCCTCTTTTTGAGGTTTTCTCCCTAGCGAGATTTTTCACAAAAAGTATTTCTTGAGCTTATCTAGGTTGATGGCCTCTTTGAACTCATTTCCCTCCATGTTAGACAAAATGGTGATGCCTTTTGAGAATAACTTCTTTACCAGATACGATCCCTCCCAATTGGGCTTCAACTTTCCCTGAGGGTTGGTCATGACTGATCTTGTAAGTTTTAACACTAAATCCCCTTCTGGAATCTTTCCTAACTTGATCTTCTTATTGTAGGCATAGGCTATTCTTTTCTTATATAGCTGAGAATAATACATAGCCTTCATCCTCTTTTCATCCAGCAATGTCAATTGAGGTAACTGACTTTCGACCGATTGATACTCGGGGAGTTTAGATTCCAGAAGGACTCTCAACGACCTTATTTCGACCTCTACCGATAAAATAGCCTCACACCCATAAACTAAAGAGTATGGAGTGACCCTTGTTGAAGTTCTAGCAGTGGTTCAGTACTCCCACAATGCAAATTGTAAGTATTCCACCCAATCACGATAATTTTCCAACATCTTGGCCAGGATCTTTTTCACGTTCTTATTAGTTGCTTATACCGCCCCATTTGCCTGCGGCTTATATAGAGATGACCTATGGTGCTTAATCTTATAGACTTTCAGTAGTGTGGCTATTTCTGCTCGAAATTGAACACCATTATCTATAACTATGTGGTGTGGTAGACCATATCTACAGATTATGTTTTTCTCGATGACCTTGTCATCTGTTTTGACTCGACAGTAGCATAAGATTCAACCTCAACCCACTTGGAGAAATATTCAATAGCCATAATAATGTGTCAATGACTATTAGTCGCTCTTGGTCTTACTTCTCCTATAATGTCAATCCCCCATACAGCAAACGACCAAGGAGAAGTCATTCCCTAAAGCTCCATAAACGGTAGGTGGCTAACATCACCATGGCAATTGTGACATTTCTTCATAAATCTAACACAATCTACCTTCATGGTGAGGCAAAAGTACCCCTGGCAGGCTATTTTCTTTGCCAAGATGGTTCCATTCATGTGTGGCCTGCATACCCCTTCATGAATTGCTTCTATAAGCTTTCGAGCTTCATCCTTATCAACACACCTAAGGTGTACCCTAGTTGGCATTCTTTTGTATAACATCTCGTTGTGACTTATAAACTATCGAGACAACATTTTTAGGGATATTCTTTCTTTCTTATTAGCGTCATTTGAAAATTGCCCAATTTCCAGATACCTTTGTAAATCATAGAACCAAGGTTTCTTAATAGCAACAACTGGCGTCACCCTCACCTCCTCGTAACAGGGGACTTGAGTTTTTATAAGAATTATGGACTTGGCTTCTGGTTGTTTCCCACTTTCCCACATGGAGGCTAATGTGGCTAAGGCATCAGCTACTTGGTTCCCTTCCTTTGACAAGTGGATAAACTTACATTGAGTAAAGAAGCACATGATGGTGGTCGAGTATTCCTAGTACAACCGTAATCTGTCTTCTTTTATCTCCCATTCTTTGGTGGCTTATTTTATAACTAGTATGGAATCCCCGTAAACAGTAACATTTTATTCCCCTATGCTGCGCAATGCCTCTAAACCAAAAATGTAGGCCTCGTATTCTGCTTGGTTATTAGTTGCTTCAAACTCAAGTCTTTTTGCCATCGGGATCATTTCTCCTTCTGGCGTAACCAAAATTACCCCTATTCTAGCCCCCTTATTGTTGATAGCTTCGTTAAAGTAGATTTCCCAACCTTGTATCTCTATCGCCCCTAAATGCTCATTAGGAAACTCCAACCTCCATTCTTGGTCGTCATCCATTGGGCTTTATGTCAAGAAGTCTGCTACTACTCTTCCTTTCACTGTCTTTCTAGCTATATACTCTATGTCAAACTTCGTGAGTAAAACAAGCCACCTAGCCAATTTCCCTGTAAGAGATGGGGTCTGTTGGAGATACCTAAGGGGATCATGTTTAGAAATCGCCTGCACTTTATAAGACTGAAAATAGTGTCAAAGTCTTTTTGTCACCCAAATCACTACTATGTACGTTTTCTCCACCAGGCTATAAGTAGTTTCGTAAGGCAGAAGCTTCTTAATCAAGTAATACACAGCATGCTCTACCTTCTTTTCACCTTCCTGTGCCAACATTGCCCCTATTGCGTCTTCCTCAATTGCTAGATACATAGTTAAGGGTTTACCCGGTCTCGATGGTTGTAAAATGGGAGGATTCATCAGATAATCCTTGATAGCTTTAAAGGCTTATTGACATCTTTCATCCCACACAACAGGTCAGTCTTTCTTTAGAAGCTTAAAGATGGGATTGTATATGGCTCTTAATTTGGCTATAAATTTGTTGATATACCGTAAATGCCCCAGAAACCCTCGGACCTCTTTTTCATTTTTTGGTGCAGGCATGTCCCTAATTGCTTTGATCTTATATGGATCCACCTCTATTCCTTTCTAGCTAACAATGTGTCCCAGCAGTTTCCCAGATGTAACCCCAAAAGCACACTTCTTCAGGTTCAGTTTAAGATTATAAATTTTTGCCTTAGCTAGAAACTTGTCTAGCAATTTAAAATGCCCTTCCCTAGTTACAGACTTCACCATCATATCATCGACATATACTTTTTACCTCTTTATGGATCATATCGTGCAGTAAGGTGGTCACCATCCTCTAATAAGTGGCCCCTACATTCTTCAACCTGAAAGGCATCAATCGATAATAATACACACCCCATTCGATGATGAAAGATGTCTTCAATTTATCCATTACTACCATCATAATCTGATTGTACCCCGAAAATCCATCCATGAAAGAGTACATTGCATTGGAAGCTACACTACTAATTAATGTATCGATATGCGATAGCAGAAAGTCATCCTTGGGGTAGGCTTTATTCAAATCTCGGTAGTCTACACACACTCTGACCCTTCCATCCTTCATAGGAATAAGAACAATGTTTGCTAACCACTGAGTGTCCTCTACCACTTCTAGAAAGTTTGCCTTTAACTGCTTTTTGACCTCTTCCTTAACCAAGAGAGCCCATTCTGGCCTTAACCTTTTTTGCTTTTTCTTTATTGGCGCTATGTGAGGGCACATGGGGATCCTATGTTCTGAGATCTCCCTGTCAATTATGGGCATGTCTTTATAACTCTAAGCAAATACTTTCTATCCCTTTTTTAAGATTTCTTTCATTTTTTCTCTCTCACCATGAGTTAAACCAGAAGCAAGCAATATATTTTTAGGATTATCACTTGTGCCTAAATTAAATGACTCAATTTGTGTGGAATTAATGTTAAACATATGCATGAAATGATCATCACAAATAGAATAACCATTAGGAAACACATCACACAAATAAACAAATTCAAACTTCATTGCATTCACTTTTGAAAAGAAAAGATCATCAATCTTAAATAGAGAACCAAAAGAAACATCAAAGTCATTATAAGAGGTATCTATAATAGAGTTAAGGATGTAGGTTCCAAAGTTAAGGTCTTTGCTTTGATCATCAATGCCTTTATGCTCTGAGGTAGCTTTATCCTCTTTAAAATCCTCTTCAACCAATACCAGCTCCTCAGTAGGGGCTCTTTCAACTGTGACTCCCTCGGCTTTGTTCATAAATTCAGCAAAAATCTCAAACCCCGGGATAACTCCCCCAGCCATCAGGAGAGGTTCTAGAGTCCCATTGTACGAGTGCCCGGGGCCTTCCTTTACAAAGACTTCCTATAGAGTTTTCTTTCCAGTTATGGTCTCCTTTTCCTTCTCTGTAGACCAACCCCATACACTTACCTCTTCCCCAGCTCTGTTAGCCTCTTTAAACCCTAACCCGTGCTTCAAAATAAGTACTTTGTTTCCCACAAACTCTGAAGGTCCACTCTGATTTTTCCCCAATCCCATGCCGGACAAAAATTTCATATTGCGTATCATTCTCAAAACCTTTTCATCCATCTCATTCTCATAAATTACATGGACTTCAAAACTAGGGCTAAGGGAAATCTCCTTAGGGATCAACTTCAGTGCAACTACAGCGACTTCAGTTTCAGTTGAGATGGTGACAACCTTTCCTTCATGTGGGAATTTAATCTTTTGATGAACAGTGGATGGAACGCCACGTAAAGGGTGAAACCATGGCCTCCCTAATAGAATGGCAAATGTCACTAGGATATCAATCACATGCAAGTCAACCCAGACTTCTATAGGTCCTGTTTTAACCAATGCCCTAAAAGTTCCTTCTATAAACCTTTTGGTGTCATCATAAGCCTTGATAACTACCTCAGAAGGCTTTAAGTCAGCCACCGTCAACCCTTGCTTTAGTAGAATCTTCAACAGACACGCATTGATGGCAGAACTGTTGTCGACCATCACAGAGCATGTCATTTTCCCTTTCACCCCAGCCTTGATAAATAGAGCTTTGTGGTGATCCCTCCCTTCTAGAGGTAGATCATCATTGGAAAATGTTATCATTCCTTGAGGGGTTTCCATTAGTGACTGGACCATCTGCTCTGGAGTAGAATTAGTGGAAATCTTTTTCTGATCTAGTGCCAGAACTAGGGCTTCCCTGTGATCCCTAGAATGCATAAGTAATTCCTAGACACTAGCAATGGTCTCTTTGCTTTGTTCTATCTCCTTTCCCTTCTTTGCACCTCCCACCTTTTCGGGCTTAGACTTGGCAACTTTGGGTTCCTCTCTCTTTTCTTCAACCTTCCCCACAGACTGACTTGGCTTACACCCATCGTTGTCCCACGGGTCAACTTATTCTTCACTCTCATCATTGAAACTCCATATGTCCAAGATGTGCACCTGCAACTCCATGGGTTGTTTATTTGGTTTTAGATTTTTAGGTTTGGTTTTTAGGGAATTATGGGAGACATCAACAAAGGAGATTAGGACTTGCTCTTCTGTTAGGCCAGAGTTAACCATCAAAATGGGTGCGTTTGGTAGTGGTACATTTTGGTAATTGGGTAATGGGTTGGTTTGGGTGTTTGGTTTTCTATTTTCTAGGTCGGTAATTTTTCCTGAGTCTATTAAGTCTTGGATTTCATGCTTTAACTGGGCATAGCTGTTTGTGTCATATCCGATGCTCTGATGAAATTTATAGAAAAGCTTTAGGTTGGCTCTAGGCAAGGGTTTTTGTGAAGGTAAAGGCCATAGCAAGTTGTTCTCAATAAGCTTATCAAGGACTTTGGACATGAGACATCCCAGATTTGAAAATCTTTGAGGCTGTCTAACAACACTGATTTGTACATTGTTATTTAGTGGTCAAATGGCATGAATCTAAACATTACCACTTGAGCTGGCCCACTCTTTGCCCCCAAATCCTCTTCTGAATTATTTCTTCTATTTAGCCAAATCTGACTCCTTCTAGATCCCAAATCTATACAATTCTTCAAAGCTTTTAATTCCCAGATCCCTTAATTTCCTAAACAATGCTGGAACACACCCTTTTATTACCAAGACTAACTGGTCTGACTCAGTAGGCCTATGCCTCATTAAGGACAACCTTCCTCTCCAACGAGTCAGGTAGTTAGCAAAAGACTCATTAAAGTTCTGCTTGGTATTCTACAAATCTCTCAAGGACACTTCTAATTGAACATTAAGACCGTATTGCTTGATAAAAGCAATACACAATTCTTTCCAATCCAACTGCACATGTGATTCCAAGGTGTAGTACCAATGAATTGGTGCTCCCTCCAATGAGATAGGGAACTATTTGATAATTTGGCTCTCAGTTAGCTCGATAGCCTTCATGTAAGTCACATACTACTTCAAATGCAAATGGGAATCCTCGGCACCAGTATATTTCTTCATATCAGGGAATTTAAACTTATGAGGCAGCGATTCATCTCCCTTTTCTAGATTCAGATCATAATCTAGAGGAGTGACCATACCCTTCTCTTTTATTATCATATGCATCTGGTTCATCACCATGGTCATGTTCTTAGCCCACTCAGTTTGACCCACATCTTTGGCTGGGATGACATTTCTTCGATTCGTCGGATTGGCCAACTGTAAGCATCCAATTTCTGGATGCAATTATGCACAACTGCAACGTAAGCCCCTATGATGAAATTTATTCAAAAATTGAACTTGGTTGTTGATTTTCTGGACTTTAGGGACTAAATTGTAACATTTTTTAGGATTTGATTGCAAAGAAGTCATTTTTTCAGGGGTGAATTACAAGTTTTTAGGATCGGCATTGGTGTAATGTTGAATGGCATTGTGTAATGTCGATCAGCATTAGACAATGCCGATCGACAATGCATAGTATCGATGCGCAATAATTCCATTTTTTTATTTTTTCACGTATTTTTCCTTATTTTTATTGATTTTTTCAGTGTTTTAATTGGTTGAAAAAATCAAATTTTATCTGATAAGGTTTTTAAAAAAAACGTAGAAGATATTTTTTTTGAAATAAAAACAAATGCTATTTGATCTGATCAAATAAGTATGTTCCTCATTTGGAGGAAGTTCAGTACGGGCAGACTCTGCATTTAAAAGCAGAATCTGCATGTGTGCGAAGGGAGGTTTTTTTGGCTAGAGGATTTTTTACAGATAGAAAAAAAAAGCTTTGATTTCTTCTGTTCTTTAAAAAAAACCCTAATTTTTGCAGTTCATTTGAGGAAGACGATACAACTATTTTTAGTCTTAGTCCATAATCAAATCAACACTGAGTCAATTTCAATGGTGAAAATCCTAATATGAGGGGCTGAAAAAGGGCATATGCACAGCATTCATTTTTTCTTTCTTCTCTTCTATGATTTTTATTCATTTCGTTAATTATTTTCTTAATTTCACTACTAATTTGACTATTTTTTTTTGTTTTGATGTCCGTATGTGGATTGAAGAAGAGGAAACCGCCTGTGTTTAATTGAACAAAAGATCCATGGAATGCCATGGATGAACTTGTACTGTTTTAATAATAGTTCTTAGGATTTTAATTTTTGTTCTGCATTTTTGTATCATGTGTAATTTATTTTAATTTCTGGGTGTATAATTATTTAATTTTAATTTTGTACGTGATTTTTAATAGCCCCAGTAGTGAAAATAGTGAAAGATTTAAATTTCTATATTTTAAAATTGATTAGTATTTAGGTTCAACTGGGTAAAAAAATCAATTAAAATCAATGGTGGCAATAGCTTAAATTAGGGTTTGCATGTAATTAATTTAGGGTTTTTTTTAGAAAATCACTGTAATGTTTGTTTGATCTATTTTTTGTGTTTTATTTATTTTAGACTTGTTTTTTTTATGTTTTTATATTTTCTTTTGGGCCCCAAGCCCACGTTTAGGTCTAACCCACTTAATAAATAGGCTTAAAAAATGATTTAGGTTTTTAAATAATTAAAATCAACTTAGGCCCATTAGGTTAATTAGATTTTAGGCCCGCTTAATTAATTAAAATTGTTTAGACTTAGCTCAGCTCATTTAATTGCATTTCTTTTAAAATAAATAGATCTAGGCCCACATTTCACTTAAAATAAAACTAAGATTTAGGCCCACTAAATTGATTTTCCTTTTAAATTGAATAGACTGAAGCCCATTGTTGGGTTTCATGATACAAACGCAGTGAAAAAATTAAAATTTTATCACGTTCCTAAGCCTGGATCCATGTAATTCGACTACTTGATTAAATTTAGGGTTTTAAGAATCTCACCGAAATGCAGAAGAGGCAAGATTTTCTGGAAGGATGAGAGGAGGTTCACACCGGTGACACCTTACCTCGAGCTTTTTGGCTTGGTTGTTCGAATCAAGACATCTCCAAAAGGATGCGTCCTCTATAGGTATCCATATAAACAGCCCTTCACAAAATGAATTGGAGTGTGTGTGTTAGCAACCTCCTTGATTGTCTTACAAATCAAGAACAAAAGAAAAACTCTGTCTTTGTTTTCTAAGAAGAAAGAAAATGAATTTGGAGGCAGGAAAAACAAGTGTGTGAAACCCTAGAGAACATAACATATTTATAGACTTCAAATTAGGTTTCACCTACCAATGACCTTTTGGTAATTTCCATTTATTATATTCTGATTTTTTTTAAAAACAAATCAGAAATAATATCTTATTTATTTATTTAAAATAACATTTATCTTAAATAAATAAAACACTTTAATGATTTATTTCCATAAAGTTTATTTTAGGCTTATTAAACCCATATTCATTTTGGGCTTGTTCTAAGTGTATGACCCTGTACGTTCACGTAACATTGGTAGTGGGCCTAAATCTCTATTTAGGCCTACAAGTCATAAGTGGCCTCTAGCAAGACCTTATACTACCCAAGTCATATGAAGTCAATAATCCAACATAACCAAATTACAATGAATTTTATCGTCCCTTTATCACATGATATCTTAATTGAACATAAGGCATAGAGTGTCATCCTTATATAGTTCAATATTATGACTTGATTCCAAGTAGACTAAAAATGATAACTCTTTATCAATTCATTTCAGCATGGCCATGCATTTTCCTTCAGTCTATCTCATCAAGGGGCCCTTAGATATCTTTCTCATATTAATGAGGAATAAATCCCTTCTAAATCACTCACATTCCTCACATAACTAATTTCATATCCAACAATATCCTATTTAATCATCCGGTTAAAGACAATGTTAGAATGTATCAAAACATAAAATAGCTATGTAGAAATCCATGATGATTTCAAGGTCAAAGGACCAAAATAAAATTATTGTGATGAGAAATACTTATGACAATAATCTATGTAGTATTTTCATAGTGGGTCAATCCAGTACATGATCTCTCATCATGTACCTATGAGCTGACTTAATATCTCATATTCATGATTAGTAAAACATAACCATCAGTCAACTTCATACTAGCCTTAATACTTTAATATTTATATATAATGAATAAATGGCTAGGGATAATTAGAATAGAACTCTTATTTTAATTTAAGGGTTTTACTATCAAGTCACATACTTGATGGCCTTAGAAGAATTAACCATTCATATAATTATCATAAAATCAAATGATAATGAAATACCTCTTTATTAATAAAATAAGAAATTCAATACATAATCGCAAATGATTAACCTAGTGCATATCACTAACACCCATATCTTAAAAAGACTAAAATAAATAGATTTAGGCTCAATAATTAAAAACAATGTAGGCCCACCTTTAGTCCATTTTTCACTTGTAAATAAAATGTAGATTTAGCTAACTTTTTTAATAAAATTAACATAGTTTAGACTTAGGGACAACACGATCTTAAGTGCATTTTTCACTTGTAATTTTATTGACTTATTGCCTTTTTGGGTAGATGGATGTTAATTAAGGTTTAATAAAATTGCATGTAATTAGAGGATGAAATAATCATTTATAAAATTATTCTAAATGAACATGAGACTAAGAGAAGTTAGTATTCTGTATCCAGAATCTCCTGGTTGTGGTGCTACTTTTCTTTTCGAGAATTGAGTACCACCAATCAAATTATCCCAGTTATTACCCTGGGTGGCGACTCCTCATCTCCACGCTATGTCTTTGTGACAGTGGTTAGTGTGTTCTCTAAGGCCCTGAGCCTAAACAGTGTTACAGTTGCTAAAATCTTGGACGTGCACTAAACCCCGTCGTCTACACCAACACTGTCACATCATCTTCTTCCCTACCTCTAATCGGTATTTCCTTATCGAGATCCACTGGATCGATTGGCGGTGCATTAGATGGCTGTGCTGGCTAACTCTCCCCGATGAGCTTAGTAATTTTTGCCATCATTTATCTCATCATAGCTCGGGTTTCCACCATTACTTCTTCTTTTAACTATGCCCTAAACGCTTCTGGATCAAACCCTCCTACCATTCTTATTTATGAATTTCTGACCAGGCAACCTGAACTAGTTCAAACCTACCCTGCTGAACTTGAAGGATCTATAGTGCTGCAAAACCGTTAGTTAGAATGATGCATGACGTGTATGCATGATATGCAAGTCCATTTTATTTTAAGAATTTAAGAAATAAATTATCACGCATAAAAAGATACACAAGACCAAAACATGAAGCTTAAATGTGCAAACTTCCACCCTTATTTCTCCCACACACATATTCAATGGCGAGTATCTTGTCCTAGGATTGTTGGCCTGGGCTTTAATTATCATCGAGGGATAATAAAATCGACGTATGCAAGAAAACTCTCAAAATGATTTAGACAAGTAATGATTCATTCAAATAAAGCCAAAGTCCACTTTCTATGAGCCAAAATCCTTAGCACCATAAACTTACTTGTCAAGGCCTATTTGAAATGGATTATGAGTAGGCATAAGAGGCCTTTGTTGACTAGCTTATTTATAATGGGTTTTGGTTGGACACGAGGACCCATTTTATTTTGGACTACTTATTGATGGGCTCGAGATTTATTTTAAAGGTCCATTATATGGCATAAGACACATGCATGTAGGAAAATTCCTAAGGATAGTTGCTAAGTCATTACATGGGCTTGAGTCTTGGGTAAAAAGGCTTCGGCTCCCACAACAATATACATCCATATACGTCTCCCTACTCAAGGGTCAAACAACATGGATTAGTACATGTCGTGAATGACAATAATCAAATATTCCACCACCAGGTTTGAGTGAAACGTAGGTAGCAAAGTACTGATTATTATCGGGTTAATTCGGGACTAAAGTGCTCATTATGTGCAAAATGTGTAGTGAATGCATAAATGCAGGAAGAAATAAGAAAATAATTAAAGATGATAAAATACAAAATACTATAATTAGTTTCTCTATCCCTAGTGGAGTCGCCACTATAGGCGACGGGGTTTAGCATGCGCCTAAATGTTTAACGACCACGGCACTATGTGGGCTCGAGGCCCATTAGGAAATATGATATAGGTCTTAGGCCTATTCGGAGATGGAGTCGCCACCCAGATAAAAGTCAGGACACACTGTACAGCAACTGGATCCCACGGAGGTTTCCAGAAGCCGTCATTAGAGATTAGGTTCAGAAATTGGGTATGAATGCTCACCCAACCTTGTGATTCTCCTCCGTTTGTGTTTTGTATTTTATTACCTTTAATTATTTAATTATTTCCTCATTTACATTCAAAATTGCACTTGCCTTCATTCACTTTCCAAATTTTATAGGTAAGTCCGAGTTTGCACATTAATCCAATTTCATGCCTTTGAGTCCCAACAATTAACATAAATAAAATAAATAATAATTTACAACCATACATTTAAAATTAAATGGGGGGAAAGGGATTAAGGATTACAATGCTTTTAGGCTAAATAAAAGAATAATATACAAAAAATAAACTAAACATATACTGAAAGTAAACCGATAATAAATAATAAACATGATAGTATCAAAGGGATAGCTAATGAAAGTGACTACTTAATGATGTAAATCACCAAGTAATTCTTGTAAATAACACATAATTAGTCCTTCCCTTCGAAAATGAAATCGCAAATAACAATACTTACAAAGAGATGCTATAAAAGGGGTTTTCATGTTATGAACTAAGAAAAATCATCAAATGATCAAGATGAGCATTATCATGCAATGAGATATCCATGTTTAAGGTCAAAAGACAAATATCAAAGTGGATGTTATGATAAGCATTAGTAGAAAAGTAAACCAAAAAGTCGACCGACCTGTCAATGTGGCGATCACCTCATTAATGAGGCGACGCCTCATCAACAAGGGCCCCTAATATTTCTAAGGCAAAAAGAGCATATAACACACATAAACAAAAGAGAGAAACTTCCTGAAGTCCTGTTAATGGGGCGATCGCCTCATTGACAAGAGGCGACGCCTCTATGAAGAGGCGTCGCCTAATTAATAGGCCGATTTCGACTCTCAAACATTTAGACTTCTACTTTAAGTAACAATACATGTATATACACACTCTACAAGCATCAAACTACAACTACATGTGAAAGTCTTCAAAGATCACATCAATAAAGTGAGATATTAAGCAAGATAAACTAGAGATAAACCTAAAATATACTAATAACTTAGTTACACATGAGCAAGAACACACAAAATGATGCACATGTCAAGTTTAAGTGCAAGTTTTCTACCAAAATGAGAGGCCCTCATAGATGTTTTTTTTATTGTGATCCTTGCTAAAATGTGATCTCTACTTTTGACACAAGCTTCTTCCTTCTTCTCATAGGAAAATGTGGATTTTCCCTTGCTTTAATATCTCCTTCTTCCTTGAGGACATTTTTCTTTCTTCTTTTTTTTTCAAAGCTCCTCCCTCTCTCTTTTTTCAATAATGGTTCCTCCCCCTTTCTTTTTCTCTCTCTTTTTCCTTTTATTCCCTAGCTTCCCCATGCCCCTAAGCTCTACAGCTCATTGTGAGCCTCCATAGCCTTTTTCTCTTCCCCAAAAATCTCTTCCTCATGCAAGAATCAAGTCTGGAGGGTGGGGCCCACACCACTTGGCCACCATGGTTGCAGCTGCATTAAATGCAGCTGTAAGTGGGCTGTCATAGAGGCAATGCCTCTTCGACGAGGCAATCGCCTCATTGCACTAAGGCGACGCCCCTTTGGCTCGAGCTTATGGTGGGCCAGCGAGCTTGGGCCAATTTTAGGCAATTGGGCTAAGTTTTGGGCTTTTTAGTCTTTAGGTTTTCAAGTCCACCTTTCATTACAGATTCATATTTCATTCTCATGTCCAAGTTTCACATTCTCATCATTGGGCTTGACAACGGGCCGGTCAAACCGAGCGCCCCTAATTAGTCTCCTAACACGAGCTAACCGAATCGAGTGTCTAAAATACTTTTTAAAAAATTTTACTTTAACCTTTGTACTTTTATTTTTGTCAAAATTAAGTTCTTACACTTTTTTTTTTATACATTAAGTTCATAATATGAATTTATAAAATTTTGTCAAATATATATATATATATAATTTAATTATTCATACTTATTTTTTAATACAAAATTAGTATTAAATGATAATCTCTCTTATGAAAAATTAAATCTAAATAATATAATAGTAATTGTCTTTAAAATTTTTATTTGATTTTTGTAAAATTATTAAAGCAAAAATTTTAATAGATTTTATTTTAACTAATTTTAAGTAAAAATTGATAAAAAAAAATTTTATATATACAAATTTTTAACAAATAGAAAATTTGTATACCTAAAAACTAGTTGGTAATAAATCTTCAAGAAATGAAAAAAAAATTTGTATTGATATAATTTTTAAAAAAATTTGTCCATGTTATTATTTTAAAAAGATAAAGTTTTAGTGTATTTAAAATTTTTAGAGTGAAAATAAGTGCATTCTTTAATAATTTATTACTTAAAATTAAATTAATGGTAAAATGTGTAAAGGAGTATACTAAAAATTAATATTAGATTATAGTTAATAAAAAGATAAACAATTTAAAAATGTTTATGTTAATAATAAAACATTCAACTAGAAGTTTAAAGTAGGTAAATTATAAATTTATTAATAATTATATAAATGTTAATAATTAATTAAAATATTTACTGAAAGTAAAAAATTAAAAAAATTAATGATTAATTTGTTAAAAAATTAAAATATACAAATTTTAAAAATTATAGGGACTAAATATAATATTTTAATATATATATGTAACATCATTTCTACCTATTTTTATCAGAAGAACTCAATGTGTAAAAAATAAAAGTATATGGAGTCAATGTATAGAAAAATAAAAATATAAGGTGCTAATCTATAAAAATTAAAGTATAGGGGTAAATTAAAAAATAAAAAAAATAAAAGTGCATGGACAAATATGGATTAGGACTTCTTTGTCTCTAAGAGTTTGGTTACTGGATTCAACATGTATTTGATTGGAAATTATTTATGGATTTGTTTGAATCTATTTGTTGATTGGATTTAGCTTAAAAGATTTTATTTTAACTTTGATGTTTTTGCATGCCTATTTAGCTCATGTTTTGAATGTGCCACATGCAGATTAATTATTAAAAAAAAAAACGTTTTTTAAGGTGTCAAAATCTTGATTTTTAGACATTTATTCAATATGTTACTAATCCAAGATAAGGTGGGGGAATTGATAATTTTAATTCTATCAACTATACTGCAATATAGGAATAATTACATGAATGGTGCCTAAATTTTTCAATGTTTGACAATATAGTGTCTAAACCTTTTTTTTTTCAATCAAGTATTTGAACTATGAAAAAAAAAATATTCAGACAAGTGTTTTGGATTGCTTTGGGCATAGTTATTATAATGACTAAGCTAAAGTGAGATCAAATATGATTACTTAGTCTCCATATCAGCTACCATATCCCCAGTTATATTAATTTTACTAAAATACACTACTAAAGTTTTCAATAAAATATTAAAATTGAAAATTCAGTTAAGGTTTTCATATAGAATATGGATAAGAAGAAGTGTAAATCAAAGATAAAAACTTTGTTGAAATTAACTCTTAGTTAACATAAAATAAATAAATAAAGTATAATACATTTGTGGCACTTTGTACTTGGCATAAATTGTCAGTTTGACATCTCAACACTTAAACTTGTCTAAAATGTACTAACATACACTAATATAATGACATAATACATCTAGTAGTCCTTGTATTTATCACTTTTTTTTAGTTTGACACGCCTTTACTTATAATTTTTTATCAATCAAATTCTTGTAATGTAGCATACACTAATTTATTATTTCATGCTACATGTATTGATTTGGGGTTTTAAAATTATATTTTAGATAAATTTAGGTGTTAAAATGACAAAACTATAAATTAAAGTGTCAAACTAATAAAAAAAAGTGACAATGGGCCATGAATGTATTATGCCAAAAATATATAGAAAACTCTTTTCATTACCATTCTACAGTCACTACCGCCACCATTGCTTGCTCAACCACCATTGTTGACAACTCCACTGCCACTATTGCTAGCAACAGCAACAACCACATCAACAACCATAACAACATCAACATCAGTATTAGTAGCAACAACAACGATAAAATTAAACAAAAAGGATTGAGAAGAAAGAGAACCCAAAATTATAACACCTTATTCTTTCTACATGCCACAGTATCTCAATTACTATAATCTCCCAACACCTCCACAACAATTGCAATCACAATCACTATCAATAACATTATCAAACTCAAGGTCAGATTTTTCCTTCTTCAATTAATCAATCTAATCTGTATAATAACAAAGAGAAAGGGAGGAATAGATGAGAAGAAAACAAGTAATGATTTTGTTAGAATGAGGTTTGCTATAATTTTTAACTTCTTCTTTTTCTTCTTGTGTTCTTTATTGGAATTTGGTATTGCGATAATAAAGAGAAAAGGAGGAATAAATGAGAAGAAACCAGAATCACTAAATTGTATTGACAAGGCTAGATCTTAAATTTTGTTGCTATCAATCTCAGTTCCAAATGTTATTCGTCAAAAAAAAAAAAAAAAAAAAATCCCTTAATTCTTAAATTCACAGTGTAATCATATCTTTTACCCAAGGCTATTTTGGTCATGCTAGCTTTTTTTTAAAAGGTTATTATGGTCTTTTATTTAAACTTGATGACATGGAGTCCTGAGTCATTTTTTTTAGCCCTAATAGCTCACTAATCGTGCTATGTATGTGTAAATCGTTCAGAAGCACTTGCCTATATTTTTTCTTGGTTTAAACACTTAATTAAAAAAAAAAAATTAGACACTATATTGTCAAAAATTGAAAAATTCAAACATTACTAATGCAATTTTTCCTAGTAATATATGAGAATAAAAAAGAGCAACTTTTTGTAATCTAACTACAGATGATATAGGATAGTTAATTTATTATAATTATTTTATATAAATTAAATATATTATAGTTGTTGTTTTTAATTATATATGTGTTATATTAATTGTTAAAGTATTACATTATTTCTTAAAAAAAATGCAGCAACAACCTATATTATATGAGTCTATGACTACTTTTTAAAAAAATTACTGATTTTCATTTTTTTTAAAAAAAAAAAAACTTAAAAGCTTTATTGTCAATGGAAAAAGGCCTAGTGGCCTGAGGATGTGGGTTACTTCTGTGCTTTTGTTCTTTTGATTTCTCTTGATATTGGTTGTTGAAAATGCTATGATTGTATACACATAATGGGGTTTGTTAGTGACTTTGAACATGTATGCAAAATGCATCTTTAATGCCTCATCAAGGAATAATGATGAACCAAGAAAAAAAAATTATCAGTTGAAATTAGGATTTTTCTGTGGTGCTTCTTTTTACTTTTAATTATAACATTCTTGAAGCTTCAACTTTAATTTACATGATCATTCATAATATCCTGGTTGAACTATGAGATCTAATTAATCAAAATCAAAACCCTTTTACATAATGGATTTTCTTTTTAAAAGAAAAATGTCGATTGCTTGCATCACAAAGTGAGAGATGCAATGAAAGAAAAATTATGCATATTTTCATATATAAGAATATCGACTTTATTCTTATATTATACACATAAAATGCAAATTGAAATTTAGAATTGATGTCGCGTGTATTTTACATATGGGACAAAACAATTCATGAATATACAATAATAATTATTTTATTTTATTTACGAATTGAGTCAAATTGGGACATCTCCAATCAAAAGTCTAAAAAACTATGATGACATGTTACAAATTTAACAAAAAAAAAGTGAAGATAATATGATGTTTGTAAAAATTATCGCATACTATTATTAATGCTTAATACATATATAATCATCCATAATTACTAATTTTGGTCATTTTAACACATTTATTTATATATTTATTAGTTTAACACTTAAATCTAGCTTCTAAACACATATTTTTCACTCTTTGATGCGCATATTACTTGCCCTCACATAAAAGACACATTGTAAAAGTGCTTATGTGATATTAATAAAATTAAAATTAAAGTTGAAAATCTAAAATTTTCCTTAGTCACCACCATCGTCATTATCATGCTTTTTGATCAAAATAAAAAATTATGTTTGTCCTTTAAGCTTCATTTTTCATTCTTCTCCCTTTTCAAAAGCACCCCTTTTCAGGAACACCATTAAATTTATTATCCAATTCCTCTTCATTGCTCATTACTCTTAAATCTCATCACCAATAATCACAGCTCTAAACCTCCATTTGCAGTAACTTTTAACACCATAACAACCTTTCAAAATTGTGCCAATTGGGATAAGGTACATTTTGGCCTTAATATTTACCCAGAGTGCACTTAAGTACCTTATGTAATTTTGGGCTCAATTAAAAAAAATAAAGTTTTTTTTTTTTATATCCAAGCCCTCCTCCAGATGTCTGTATACTCCAGCCTATTCAAATCTGTTAGCGTCCTTAAAGTTGGGCCAAATGATATGCCACGTAGACTAGCAAATTCGAAAACCAACATTCGCTGCCCTCCAGCAATACAGTATCCAACAAGAGACACCAGACGACGATGATGAACACGGCTAATAGTCTCAACTTCAGCTTGGAATTCTCTCTCTCATTGTCCACTACCGAACTTAAGGCTCTTGACTGCAATCTCCTTTCCATTAAGCAGCACACCCTTGTGCACGAAGCCAAATCTGCCCTGTCCCAATAAATTAGCCTGATCAAACCCACCAGTAGCTTATGCAAGCTCATCATATGTGAAGGTACTTTGGTTGAGCCCAAGAGCAACGTTTGGTGAAGGAGGCGGCAAGGGCGGACGGTGCAGACCAGAGAAATTAGAGCTCATTTCACCGCTCGCCATCATCATTGGTGGAGACAAAGGAGACCATGCCATCCATTTGACCTGATGAATGGTTTATCTTCATCACGTGATCTGCCCCAACGGGCGACCCTTTGTGCCAAGTTGTTTAGAAGGAGCTGTTGTAATATTGGTCACTACCTGTGCCTAAGCCATTGCATAGAACAAATGAACATCCCATGTTGTTTAACGAATGAAGCAGAAAATCTCCTTTAACAATGTCAAAAGATAGAAATTATTTTCAGACGACCTGAGGAGAGCCGGATCCTTTTTCAAAATGAGATCTTCTTATATTAAAATGTGCAGTGTCAATGATTAAAATTTCAAAATGCACATAATATATAAGTAGGTGATTAAGATTTTGCTAAAACTTAATTGAAATCAGATGCAAGATTACATATCAGAGAATTTTTTTTTTTTTTTTTTTTTTTTTTTAATGAATTGAAGATCTTATTCATCAAATAAGAGATGCTCCTCAAGAAAAAGAGGAGGAAACAAAAACTCATTGGGGCAAGCATATAAGAGGGCTGCTTTTGCAATAGCATGAGCATAGCCATTAACATGCCTCCTTATATGGTGAGCAAAGAAATCTAAACTCCGATGACGTAAAGAGATGCACTCATTAGTCAAAAGCCCAAAATCTGATGAGTCCTCAGTTGAAGAGTGAAAGGCATTAACAACTTGGAGTGAATCTGTTTCAAATTGTATTGTTTGAAGACCAAGATTACCACACCACCGAATTGCCTTCCTCAGCTCAAGACGTTCCGCCTCCCGAACTGAAACGGTAAAAGGAATTGGAAGCCATTTGCCTCGAATGACAGCTCCTATATTGTTCCTAATAAGCAAACCAATTCCCACTGTAGAGCCATCCAACGAAATAAGATCTTCAGAGTTACATTTTAACCAACCAACACATGGCTTACTCCATTTGTATCTTGTCCGACGTCTTCCTATTGAGCTCTGATTATTACTACTATAAAACTGAGCTGCACTCCACCGATTTTGAACATCCATTGCCCATGTAACAGCTTGAGACGGAGAGAGACAATGACCGTTTCAAAGCTTTCTATTCCGTTGGCACCATATGCTCCAACACAGCATAGCAATCTTCTCTTTCAGCTTGGTATCTGGTTTTTGCAAACACTGATTAAACCAGAGCTGAAACTCATCACAGTTTGCATTTTGCACAGATTTTTTCGCTGATTCCCAGCAGTTCTTGGCATAAGGACAGTTAAGAAATAAGTGCCTATTATGTTCCACATCTGAAGAACATAATACACAAGAAAGTGGAACTGAAATACCTCTCTGAACCAAACTCTGTCTATTAGGCAAAAACCATTTGCTTATTATTTAAACCACTGTCATCTGAAGAAGAGGAAGAAGAAGAAGAAGAAGAAGCTAGTGGTGGCGGTGGTGTTGGTGATGATCTGTGTGGCAGAGGGGGTCAATGGGTGTAGAAGGTGATGAAGTATTACTGTTAAGAGGTGGGGGTGGAGGTGAACCTTTAGATTGCGGTAGCGGAGGTGGTGAAGACAAAGTACCATTTGGTGGAGGTGATGCATTTGATGGTGGGGGAAAAGCTGCATTGGGTGGCGGTGCAGGTGGTGAGGATGTGGGAGATGATGAATTTGTTGATGGTGAAGGTGGAGAGTTGTCATCTGGTGACGCAGCCGCAGAATTATTGGGGGACGAAGATAGTGATTTGGTGGGTTTTAGTCTTTAGTCTTTAGTCTTTACCCTTTTTCAACACTTTGTTTGGAGAAAAATAATAAAGAAAAATAATATATATATATATATACTTGCATTTTTCATTCTTATATTTAGATATAAAAAATAATATAAGAAATAAAGAAAATAAATTTATTTTTTTATTGGAGAACAAAAATATATGTTATATATTTATTATTATATTTCTAAATTAAAACATATCTCTATTTGTTAAACAAAGAGTAAAATAATAAAATTAATCATTATAATATACTTTCCTCTCATTTTAAGAAAGATGAAAAGGAAAATAAATTCAATTTTTATCTCTCTTTATTTTTCTTTTTAAACTAAATATTAAAAAATTACTTTCCTTCTATATTTTTCTCCATATTTTCCACCCTTTTCAACTTTCTTTTTATTCAAAACATAGGGTTAGGGTTTAAGTTCTTGTGGTCAACAAGAGATTTTTGTTGGTCTACATGACATATTGTTTGGCCCAACTTTAAGTGCACTAACGGATTTGAATAGGCTGGGAGTATATAGACGTTAGGGGGAGGACTTGGATATATAAAAATATATATAAAAAAAAACTCTATTTTTTTTTAATTGAGCACAAAATTAAATAAGGTATTTAAGTGCGTCTTATCGGGGCAAATATTAGGGGCTAAAATGTATCTTATCCCTATCAACTTTTACCATCATAACAGCACTTTTCAAAATTGTACCAAAAACTAACACTACACCAACCCATAAATTGCATAAAAAAAAAAAATCAAATCCAAAAAAAATATTGCATAAAAATCAAATCAAAATCCAATAGATGCCTGTTCAAAAAACTTCAAAAATTAAATTAGATTAAAAAAAAAACTCACATTTTAACAATAATGTCTTGATGAATATTCTTATTATTAATATCATGACCCAAAAGATTTCTTTCCAGAACATATCTTGAACAAAAGTTAATAAATTTATATTTATTAAATTTATTAAAATGTTAAATTGATAAAAGATGTTTATGAGTTATATTTAAAGCAAATTAAAGAGTTAAATTGATAAAAGTGTAAGTAAACGTGACAAAATGACAAAAGTTAATAAATTTATATTTTTATTAAGTCTATTACTAAAATTTTAAACACTTTTTGTTGTCAAAATTTTCAAAGTGAGATTTGGGATATCAAAAAAAATATTTTTATTGAAAAATTTATTAACTATTTCCACAAACCTAAGAAAAAAATAACAAAATATTTTTGACGGAGAAAATAGGGAGATTTTCTGAAAAAGAAAAAAAAAAACAAAACAAAATTTTATCAACAGGAAGCAGCAGACAGCTCACCCGAGACACCCGCTCTCCGTCTCCGTCGCCATCACTCATGTTCTCTTTTTAATTTTTTTCAAAATTACCTACCAATCACTGTATGCCACAGCACACTCATTGCTGACGTGTCCAACACAGAACAGGTTATCTCCTTCGTTATTGCTCGAACTGACTAAAACGGTGTCGCACCACAGTAATAGAACTGCTGGAGCTCCATAAATAATGATTGAGAGATTGATTAATAAATAAATCTTGGCATTGCCTTACAGTTCACACAAAAAACAGAGAGTATTAGAACAAACAATACTACTAGCAGCACTAGTACCGAGATCTACTGCTGCTACTATAACTTTGATCTTTGATTTTAGATTGATTTTTGAGGTGGGTAATGGCGAGCGGAGGTGGGTATGGAGATCCGAGCCAGAAGATTGATTATGTGTTCAAGGTTGTGCTGATAGGGGACTCTGCGGTTGGGAAATCGCAGATACTAGCAAGATTTGCGAGGAATGAGTTTAGCTTAGATTCTAAGGCGACAATCGGTGTAGAGTTCCAGACAAGGACTTTGGTCATCCAGCATAAGAGTGTCAAAGCCCAGATCTGGGATACTGCTGGCCAAGAACGGTACATACTTCTCTACTGTACTCCACTTTTTGTCATCTATTTATTTATTTATTTTTGTACTTGCTGTTGGCGATTTTTGGGTTTGATTGCAAGAACTTAATGTAGATCCAAGTAGCAAGCACTATGTGCACGACTGATGCTTAATTACATGTTCAGTGCGTAATTGTCCTGTTCTTTTCATTCACTTCAGTAGTACTACTGATATTACTCTGTTATTAATGCCAATAGAATTTTTTTTTTTTTTTTTTTTTTTGAGAATTCTGTTGTTTGGGACTTGGGTCTGTTTTGTTTATCACATCTCCCAAGAAATTTTTTTTTTTTTAGATATTGTGAAATTCGTGTGATTTTTACATTTGATGCGAATTGAGTTCTAGTGCTCATTTCTAAATAATCTCAACTTTTTACCATTAGTCAAAACCACCAGTTTTGGTAGATAAGATTTTTAGTACGAATTATCTTTTATTCTTTCCTTAATATGCTCCACTGATATGTAAATTTCATTATAAAATATCTTTTGTTTACATCACTATATTGCTCTCCAGTCTCCATCAGGATCAAGGGACCCAATAAGTATTAATTGATTTTTCTTTCTTCTTCTTCTTTTTTTTTTTTTTTTTTTGGAGAATAGATGAAATTTTAGTGCGTTAGTATTTGAACCAAACCCTCGCCATCACATTTCACTACCCAACAAGGATGCCGCTGCACTATACAGGTGCGGGCAAATACCCTTTTAAATCTTGCATTTTGTTGCTGTACCACGAGAACCAAAGATTCATTTTCATTCTTGGTCTGTTGGAGAATAGATATAAGTGTATGTATTTTGAATGAATGGATATAGCATCCTCATAGTTGTCCATGGCAATTGTATGATTTGTTCCTATGGTTTGATCTTTGATGGCAGTTATAGAGCAGTCACAAGTGCATATTATAGGGGTGCTGTTGGAGCGATGCTGGTGTATGACATAACAAAACGGCAGACATTTGATCACATACCTCGCTGGCTGGAAGAGCTGCGTAGCCATGCTGACAAGAACATAGTTATCATTCTGATCGGAAATAAATGCGATCTTGAGAGCCAGCGGGTTGTCCCGACTGAAGATGCAAAGGAATTTGCCCAAAAGGAAGGGCTGTTCTTCTTAGAGACCTCTGCAATGGAAGCAACAAATGTTGAGACTGCCTTCTTGACTGTGTTGACAGAGATCTTTAACATTGTAAACAAGAAGACCCTGGCTGGTGGTGAAAATCAAATTAATGGCAACCCTGCATCCTTGACAGGCAAGAAAATTGTTGTTCCAGGCCCTGCACAAGTAATTCCACCCAAAAGCAAGTGTTGTAGCTCATTATAATGTGATTAGACTATGGTTTTGAAATGAGTGGTTTTCTGTTCTATGCCTCTAATAGCAATTTTTTAAAGGTGTGATGTGTTTTTTGTTGTAAATTTTTCATTGGGTTAGTTTAGCTAGTTTGCATGAGCAGCTGATAAATTCCATATTAAATTGGATCTGAATTGCGTATTAATTTTTGCTTTGTTCTGAAATACAAGTTAGAACTCATTCATTGTCAGGCAGGGTTTTTGAACCATTTTGATGAAATACGAAGGGAGCAATATGTTTCTGGAAATCCGTGTATTTATTGATTTATTTATTTCTCAACTGAATTAAATGTGGAAAATTGTTACCTGGCAAGCATGTTTTGTGGTGGTGCGGCAAGCATGTTTATATATGGATGCATCTGAAATCTCGTATCGAATATCAAGTTTCTAGACTCTGGGTTCAAAAAAAATGCATATAATCATTTTTAAAAATGCATAAAAAAAATCCATAAATTTTGTTAACAAAACTACATGCAGACTTCATAAGCTACTCAATATAATCATTTTAGCCTTCTTAACCTCCTTTCTGATTGTTAATGAATGTTAGCGTTCAACTGCTGTTTTCACTCGAGGAAATTCAGCTGTATATAAAATATTTGAGCAAAAATGTTCGGCCATTTCAAATGAAAGAAAGGACCAAGAATATTACGACCTTTTAAACTAACCCAGGGCTTAAAGAAACACTACGATGTATCTGTTATGCCATTACCACCCTAGTGCCACTAAATTAGCGTAGAACTTCAAAATTAGCAATTACTTTAGCTATCTGTAGCTCGTTTGGCAGTTTCTGTTTTCATTTCCTCAACTTTTTCAATTCCATTTGTAGCATCTTGTGCTTCACTGGCCTCAGTAATGTTTTCTTGCACTGTAGAGCATTTTCCAGCATCCATGCGTACTGAAAGCCTTTCTAACATTTCTTGGCAGTCAATTGCTGTAACCATCACACTCAAACTTGACCTACCCTTCCAGCAGCCAATGGCTATAGTTGAAGCATCCACCTGGATAGGATCAGACAAACTTTTGCCATCTGTAAAAAAAAATTAGAAAAGGTGAACTCGCTTTGAAACACTGATTACCAATAGTGATTTGTACACTTCCAAAACTATAACACATTAGAAATAGTGATTCACACACCTTTCAATACTATCACACAGCAACCCATCAGTAGCTTTGATGCCTTATCCCCAAACTCAGCATCAACAAAATCCATGTATTTTACAGATTTATACTGCAAAAGGTGCTTGAAATCTACTGGAGAGGCACACAGAATCTGTTTGGTGATGTGAGGAAGAATCACCAGCAATCCTTCAGATGATATCCGAAATGAACATGGAGCAGATGTACCTTCTCTCGATGTTTGTCGTTCCTTTAAGAACAAAAGAAGAAGGAAATGAGTTATTCATCAACAAACAATTGCTCAAATAAATCATGCTTGCTGGCCTCTTTGTTCAAACTTCAGGATTTTAGGCTGTAATCTTGAGTGAATCAATCTATAGGGTATGGCAACAGCAAGCCAAAGAGGGGGAAGAGAGTAAGTGGGGAAATGCAACAGACCAAGGCTTTTGAAAGTAATATGCACAAACAATCAAAAGTCAACAATAGGATGCAAAATTAACTTACAAACATCTTCAAGCCAACTGAAGCTATCTTAAGTTGCTGACCACCAAGGAGATTCAGTTCAAGAACATCCTTCACTGATTTTGAAACATAGTAAATTCTCTTCACACGGTTATTATCAATATTTCTGGAGATTAAGTGACCATCGAATGGAAATGATTCATCAATACCATAAAATGCCTTTATGCTATTGATAATCGCTTCATCTTTAAAAAACAGAACAGGGTCAACCCCCTTCCATCTGCCTTGAATTTGCAACTTCCTCTTTCCCATAGCCTTGCCAGATTGAGTCTCCCCATTAGTCAGTGTTTGTGGTTTCTCTGACTCATTCTCATTACATGCATTAAAAGAATCAGGTTCTAATACAGTGCTGTCCAGTTCATTCTCAATTAAATCAGCTTCTGAAGCTTCTTCAGAAAACCTTTCCAATGCAATTTCTTCAGAAATTATCTCCATCCCATTATTACCTTCAACAATATGATCTGAGGACTTCTGTGGTGGTTCATGTTTTTGACTCGCTAAGTTTCTTCTGCAGCTGGGTTTCTCTGGAATGACTGCAGAAATAAAGATAGATTGATTATAAATAATAAATGTTTAAAATTGAATCAGTATAATGACTCATATGCCTACCACTATGATTAACTGCTTACATTGATCACAATGGTATGACACCTCAAAAATAAAATAAAATAAAATACAAAACCTGGCAAAGAAGATAGCTTGTGGAAGACAGCAATGAAAAAGGCCCCGCTGTTCTGATCATGAGGGACTATCCTCATGCAACGTTCTAGAGGGAGTTCAGAAACTTCCTCATTATCTTCTGCTGAAGCCATCTGATCTTCCACAGGCTCATCTTCTGAAATCTTATTACAACCATTCTCATGCTTCTGGCCACTCTCTGCTGGGGCAACATAGCTCCTGCCAGAAGGAAACATGCTGGGGAGAATCCCATATCTGCGGAACTTGGAGACATCTTTGTAGGAAGATAACCAGATGCCCTTATCACGTACCTGTACCCACAATAAACAAACAAGATAAATATACAAGCTTAAATTGAAATTCAGTTCAAAATCTCTTATCCAGTTGCTGTTCCCCCCTAGAATAGCAATATAGTGGAGAGGTATTCGCCACATCCTTTCAAACAGTTTCAACCATGTTTTTAACCTACATGCCCTTTCCAAGTATCTAGCAGACAAAATGGAAACTAGACAAAACAGTGCATATTCTTAGAGATGAGTATTTGTCATGTCTTAAATGAATATATGCCAGAACGACTGCAGCATGCATGCAGTAATAATATCTAGCAGCTTCAAAGATTCTACAAATTTTGACATTTTTACCTACAAAATATATTTCTAAGAATCAAAGTAAGTATCTAAATTTTTTGGCTGCTTTAGGTTTTCTTCCTTATAGAAGCATTATATCCATTTTATGAAAAATCAAGATCAGCAAACACGTAAAAATATGTTGAAAGCAAAAGATCATCAATTGAGCAAACAACTTACTCAAGATTTTAAAAGGTGGGCACCTATCACTCTGATGGTTTGTAATTTATTTCATCAGTATTCACTAACACATTCCCTTTATTCCACAAAGATTATCCAACATGGAAGGGAAAAATAATGTCTGATGAAACCATAATCAATAAATTTATAAATCTCTTAGTCAACCAATTGAAAATTGCTTTTTCACTATTAAAAACAAGAGTGAGGGTTGATTTGAAAAGTCGGAAAGAAAATTAACGCAAAGCCATTGTTCTCTGTAATGAGAAACATATAGAAGACAACCATAATAACAAGAGAAAATTTTTGTAGATGTTTGACCTTAGTTGTTATCACCAATGCATAGTAAATGTTTGATTATAGAATGAAGAAACATATTTAAATCCTCCAAAAACTGCTGTCAAGGACATCATGACACATTTGTTTACATTGCTTGGGTTTAGTCATCATTTACAGGAGAGCATTGTCTTCCATTGGCTACATCCAAATTTACATGCTTAATTTCAGAATGCGAACGGAAAGACATTGTGTCATATTTACATTGAATCAAAATACCACTATCCTTAGAATATTATGCAAAATTAAAATCTTTAATCTACCACAATTAGGCTTTCTAGTATCACTAGAAAAAGCTAAGCAAGTCAGCATGTAACAAACCTTCCATTTTCTTAGACCTGGCCGGCGAACAAGTTCAGGAAGCTCATCGGAGACATCAACTAGTTCAACAGACCCTCCACACTTTCGTAAAATCTAACAGAATTGGGCAATGGGTGCCCAAAAAAAAAAAATTAGAATAGAAACAGTCAAGAAATACTCTCATAACTTGAGTCTAGATAACAGATTACCTCTGCAACAACAGCCTCATTTTCAACTGGATTCATTGAGCATGTTGAGTAAACCATTCTTCCACTAACTTTAAGCAAGCATAAGCCTATAGAAATCAACAAGTCAATTTAAGTCTGATACATTCTTCAATTTGAAACAAAATCCGCCTAAAATTCCAACGAAGCCCATGAATGAATAAATGCAAGAGACAGAAAGAAATTCTTTCAAATCCAGAAATCAATGTGCAGAAATAATCAAGCCAAAAATAACACTCCAGTATAGTGAAGAAAAACATTCTTAACCGACATGAGTAGACAGATTAAGAATACAGCATATGCATGTCTTACCTCGCATTGCTATTTGAATTTGCAGGACATGGAGCCCATTGCCCATCCCTGAATTCCTGCAAAACAGGGCCAAAAAAAAAAAATTAATCCACTCCAGAGGTGATGTAACAAGAATCATATATTCTGGAGAAGGTTTATTTTTGAAAATGTATTTGAAAAAACACTAACCATTTCCTCCACAGATCAGGAGCCTTACGAAGGGTGCCATCTCCACTGCAGGGAACATCACATAAGACACGGTCAAAAAGAAGTTGACTGATTGGAGGCTCAAACTCAATCTCTGAAGCTTTTGCACTACTTTTGCTTGCACGGCATCCAGGGAAATGTTGAGCTTCATTGTTTGTAACAATCAAGTTAGCAGTGCACATTCTTTTTGTTTGATGGATTAGAAGATTACATCTTTGGACATCAAGGTCATTAGCTATAACCTAAATGAAAAAAAAAAAAGAAAGCAATAATGAATTAATTTCACATAAAAGCAGAGGGATGACAAATGACACTACCGAGAAATAATTAAAAAAATAATGTATAAATGGGAGATTCTGCAGTAACTAAATTTGTTTTACAGGGTAACCATTACTGATAAATTAATAGACCAATGAATTAATTGCCAAAAGATTTTATAATGGCAAAAATTTCAAAAAAAAAAAAAAGGAAAGTATATAATCTTTTTTTAAAATTTAAAAAAATTTTAAAAAAACGAACCATTCCATCAGGCAGCGATCCTGGTTCCACTGACTGGTATATAATCTCCAGCAATTGGAATGTTTTTGAACCTGGTGCAGCACACACTAAACAAAAGAGCAAATGGTTATAGTAGGAAAGTGACAGGAGCAGCAAAGGTAAGAAAACGAAGAGAATGCATCACAAATTACTTACTATCAAGTACAAAATGATCTGGACGAACATCCAAAAACAGAGGTGGCACCTGCATCCCATGCAAGCATTTAGCAAAAATGATTATGTAACAGGTGATGTGAGTGGATAACACATGAAAAAAATATATGACACTGATGCTTTGAAGAAAACACAATGAAATGTCATTAATGAAAGCCCAACGTAAGAGATGCCCACCATGCTGACAGCCTCCTGTCTAGTGATGTTTCCAATTTCATTTTCTAGCTTTAAAAACTCATGAAACCTGATACATTCATGAGAATTGTTGATTGCAAAAAAGGAGAGAAGATTAAAAAAAAACTTGGAACAATAAGATAAAAGTCTCTACTAAATTGGAGCAGCAACCAAGGAAGTCTCAGCATTATCAGATATATAGTGAAAAGAAAAAGATGACTGGAAGGAAAATGCAATAACAAAGAAATTTGCAATTGAGGGTTATATGATTCACCTCTCAAGAGTTTGATTCTTCCTTAGTTGCATCCGAGAAAAATTAGAATGCCAAGCAAGATTATTAGGATACCAAGGCAATGGTCTAATAGCATCCACTTCGCCACCATCAATAGCCTAAAAAATGACAAAAGAAGAGTAACAACTAATCAACAAAGCAACAATAGGCAACATAATTACATATCGCAAAAGAAATTATAGAAAATAAAAGTGTGAACTTGCCTCAGCCTGAAGAGATTTCATGAAGTCATTTTCTAACTGTAATCTAATATCTGTACAAAATTGACTACTGCAAAAAAAAAAAAAAAAGTGAAATTTGTGAGCTATAACATTGTAGCTCATAACTAACTATCATAGTTATTAAAGGCGAAAGGCGCATCAAAGTGCAAAGGGATCCTAGAGCCTACGCATAGGTGCGCGCCTTTTCTAAGTGAGGTGCAAAAAAAAAAAAAAAACATATAATAAAGCTAATAAGACTTATAACATGTATAAAATCATATTCTAGACATTAATATTTTATAAATCTTCAAAAGAGAGCTGCTGCTGTCCCAAATTCTTCTTTTCTTCCTTTCTAAAAACCCTAATTTTAACTAACAAGGCTAATAAAATAAGTTAGGCCCAGCCCATTTTAAGTTTTTACTTAACACGGCTTTTTAACTAACAAGACTAATAAACTAAGTTAGGCCCAGCCCAACTCAAAAATAGACATTTATGTCAGCAATTTCATTGAGGCGCGCGCCTAGGCTCTAAGGCACGCGCCTAAGTGAAATGCCTTGCCTTGGAGGCTAGGAGGCACCTAGGCCTGCGCCTCATGCGCCTTGCCCTCAGGCATGCCTGTTAACTATGCTAACTTTAAGTCATAAATATATCATTGTGTTGTCATGTTTTATACTGTTCAATTCAAAGGCTACCCCATTCCTTTCTATAAGCTTCATTAAAGTTAAGAAGAAGGAACAAATCAGACCTTAAAGATAAATCCCAAATTACATCAGAATTTGGCTACTCATTACTTGCAGTACATCTACAGTTCCAGCTTTTGAATTCAATTTATATTCAAATGTATGAGGATGGATCCCTTATAGAGAGGATGGTTCCCTTATAGAGAGGAAGACTCATTTCTTAATCAATGACATTCCTTTCCTACAGGCTACAACATCTATCTCAGTTGTCCCTTCTAACAACTCATGTTCCACCAATTCTGCACATTCTTCTTGGCATTCTAAAAACATCTTATCTTAAGATAATTTACCTCAGATCTACAAATTCATATCTTTTTGAAATAACTATGTTATCCAAAACTGACCCTTACTTAGGATCAGGAACCTGTGCATTTGGGCACATTACAATCACAGCTATTAATGGTAGAGAATGCCAGCTGAATGTAACACTGCCATCTTCTGAATATATCCAAGAAGCCATATACATTTATGCAATTTCCAAAGTATACCCAACAATTTCTCTTATGTCTGAGAGTTAATTTTATTTTATGCAGAGCATAAACATTAGGCATGTATAGACAAGCAATATCCACCTTTCTTGTCAACGGACAAGAAGTTACTCTAATTTAGTTAAAGAAAGAAACTTTACCGTTTACACCTCATACAGAAGAAGTTCATTTCAATCAAATTAAGACATAATAAACCATAAAATGGGATCACAACGAGAACCAAAAAAAAAATAAAGAACCTGGAATTGATTCTGAAAGCAGCAGGCAATGGTTTTCGAAGAACTTCAACAAAAGTATCCCATTCTTCAGGTGCTACAATCCCTTGTTCCTAATAACAAAAATGGAACAGAACCCACTAATCATTTTGAGAACAAAAGAGACAACACAACACAACAGATGCTAGAAACATAAAGAACCTTGTAGTATTCATCAAAGGCTACGTTTTGAGTAGCAAAGGGCTGCCAAGTGGGGTTATCGGTGTTGGAGTCAGTGGTGGTGTTGAGATCAGAAGAAGAAAGAGAAGAGTGGTCGGATTTGGGTCGCTTCCAAATGTTCTCACGGCCATCGCGAAAGTGTTTTCTTTGAGTTCGTGACCTGTTTCCTCTTCCTCTGCCGCCTCCCATTTTCTTTTTGCTACGCTAACCACTGAAACTGTAATTTCCTACAGCGGTCGCGTTTTACTAATGCTAGGTTTTAGTTGCCCCTTCTTCTCATTTTCATTAAAAAAAAAAAAAAAAACAATTATTTATTTATTTATGAATGTAGGTGTTTTACTTTATTTTTAAAATAAAGTAGCCTATTTTGTTTAAGGAATTTTATTTTAATTTACGAAAACTGTAAAAGCTTTTTTTTTTTTTTTGAAGTAATAATATATTTTGTAAGTATAAGAATTAGTATTTTTTTTATTAATTTTTTGTTAAATTGGACTCTAAAAAATAAATTATTTCTTATGCAATTAATTTCTATAACTATAAAAAGTTTTTTAAAGTGTTGGTGCCATGTTATCAATTGAAAGCGTTCTTTTTTAACATTCATATTTTGCAAATATATATATATAGAAACTTTATTTTCGCTTTTAAGAAAATGTGAGAAGATTATTATTTTCTGTAAAATAACATTATTTTCCCTAAGTGTAAGAATTAATATTTTTCTATTATAACTTGGTATATTTTAGTAAACTATTTATAGTTTTTGTTAATTTAAAATATTTTATGTAAAATAATTTTACTTATATAATTATAAAATCTATAAAATTTAATTTCATAAAAAAAAGGTTTTTTTTAATGAAACAACTTAACTAAAATATATAAAATTATAATGAAAAATATTAATTAATATTTACAAAAAATAATATTATTTCACAAAAAAATAATATTCTTTTCATAAATTTTTATTAATAAAGTATATTACTTTATTTTAAAACAAAATAATTGTAAAATGTCCCTTTTATCAATGTAATAAAGCTTTCTATTGGTTATTAATTGGGATATATATATATATATATATATATATACACACTCTCAAGCAAAGAGAAGGATGTCATCAGATTTTGACATTTTGACAACTGGCATTCTATGCTTTTAGCATCCATATACCACAATCTCTCTTGACTGTCTTTATTTTCTACTTGTTGTTATGTTTCTCAAATTCAATAGGAAGATAGTTTTATTTTCCCAAATTGTTGGTTTCAGTTTGTTCTCGTTCTCTCTTCTTCATAAAGGAAGGGTTTTGGAGACACCTACCACATTAATAAAAACACTGCCCAACTCACTATTCCTCTTTTCCTATGTGAAAAATCCTCCAAATAGCACCATCTCAATGAGAAATTAAAACCCACAAATCTATCAATCAAATGACTTCTTCTTCTTATCTTTTAAATCATGTGCGTTTAACATTGTTTTTTTTTTTTTGAATCTTCATATATATTTTTAAGTAGACTCTTTCTTTCTATAACAATTCGTCATGTTTAGTTTATGAAATTTTGCCCAAACATGGTCTCCGGTCATTTCCCAATTCAATAACCAACTATACTTTCTTTAATGGTAGTAGATTCTAAGTCCTTTTAGAGAAGCCTTGATATATTCAATTTGATTATTCAGTTCATTATGATAAAGAAATTACAAGAAAGTTGAGTATTGGGTCGATTATAGATTCAAAAGGGATTCAGGTTTAACAATTCTTCTTATGGTTTGACATTAATATGATGAAGGTTGCTTTAACTCCTTCTAATTATATTTACTTTAAGGTTGGCATCATCAATAAGAAACTTGACGTTGATCAATTTTAGACCATTCACTCCTACCATGATGGTGTCTCCTGTAACAGTTTTGAGATCCTTCTCCAAATACTCTATTAATTTCTTTTTAGTTTCTAATTTAAGTTCCATTGTTGTTATTGGTCTATTTTATTGGATTAATTATGAGCATAAATATTGCTACTTGCTATTTTAGGAAAATTTTTAATTAGAATCTATTGTATTGAATTTCATCTTATAATTTTAATTATGTTATTGAAAATGGTATTTTCCTAATAAAAAAAACCAAGCACTCTTCCTTTGTTGAAGACGAAAGAGAGACATGTCGATGTTCACTTTATGATTGATGCTCCTTAACATGTGCTTACTTTTTCTTTTCCTTCTTCTTCTTCTTTTTATCTTCTGTTGATTCAATTAAAAGTTAATTGCTTATGATTAATAAAATTGGTGTCTTTGGGTAATATGTTACAATTTCAATTTTTTTTAATGTTAGTGTTAAATCCCTAATTTATCTCTTTTTTTCTTTTTGAGAAGGTTCATTTATTGTTATGTATGTTAATTTTGTAGATGTGATGGCATTTCCATGTAAATCTTTAAATTATATATGTTAAAAAATTCAATATTGCACACTAAGTTCTATTTATGATACTACTTCTAGCAATAGAAAAGTATTTTTGTGTAAATCTCTAAAATTTGTAGATTGTGATGGCATTTTTATGTAAATCCCTCTAGGCATTGATGCTTCAAGATGAATCACAATGTCATAGTGTTTATAATGGAAAAAGAAATGCAGTATATGCTTCTATGATTTACATTTTTTACAACTCGGTGCTATTATTGTATTGATAAAGTTGGTGTTTTAGTCATTCAAACCAACTACTCCCTTCTGCTTATAGTGAAAGGATGTTTCTTTTCTAATGGAAATAAATGAGTTAAATACCCTTTTCCCCTAGAAGGTAAACAAGAAGAGAAAGGGTACAAGTACAAGCATGAAAAGAGACTTATAAGTATTGTTTCAACCTTCAATAATGAAATAAAAGCACAAATGGTAAAATTAAGATATTAAACACACCAAAGTAGAAGTAGAAATCTTAAACATTAAAATTTATTACAAGTGCAACTACAAAAGATCCTGTTTTAATATTTCACATGTAAAGGTTCCCATGTAAAACAACAATTAAAATCTCACACTAAACATAAAATACAAAAGATAAAATTAGAAAAGAGAAATTACATAATTTTTTACTAAAGTAAAATTAGAAAAGAGAAATTACATAATTTTTTACTAAAGTAATTATCTTGATCCTAACCCGTAAAAAAGAGTTGTGCTAATAAGAACCATAATTACTGTCAGTGGGAATCCTTTAGTCAACTAATTAAATAATAATAATCATAATTAGCCAATGTAATAGTCAAAAGACCAAACAAAAATTCAAATAGTAGTCATTTAGTTCTCTCCTTACCATTGTAACTAGCTTTCTATTTGGTCATCATGGTACTGTAATAAGCAGTGTTTAATAGAGGTAGAAGATGCCAATCAAATGTATGATTTTTTGCCCTTAAGTTACTAATTAGTGAGTTTGTTTGTTCTTATGATCCTTTAGTTGAAAAATATTTGTCAACTTATTTTGTATTTTAGAACTTCAAGTCATGCGGAATAACAAGCGAAAGGAGATGGAAGAAGAAGCAAATGAAAATTAAATGCCAAAAACTTTGTAAGTTGAGGACTTTTGATGGAGGTCTAAGAATCTGGAGAATTTTAAGCTCTTTCCTCTTCAATTGTTAATTATTATGTGTTTTTGTTCCCATGATCTTTTTGGCAAGTAATATTTTATTTTAGACCTTTGAGTAATATGGAACAATGAGTGTAAGGAGATGGAAAAAGGAGCATCAGGTAAGATTATATCTCATTAATTACCAAACAATATTATATTTATTTCAATTACTAAAAATGATTTATAAAAATAAAATATAATGCATCATATACCAAAAACTTAAATCATTTTTTATTGTTTCCTTTAAATTTTTAGTATTATAACTTTTGAACTTAAACATGCCCTTGGCATTTTGCTATCTTTTATTCTTAACCAGCTCCATCCTTGAATTATTACAAATTGAAGCTTAAAAATTTCTACATCAATCAAACAATTAACACAATGATTGCTTAAATTGAACTCTTCATTATCTTCAGCATATAAAGTTTGGACAAACCTTTCACAATCAACATTGCAACAATCCACCCATGATCCAATTGTAATTCTTCTTGCAACATTTTCACAAAATATTATGTGCTCTTGAAAAGGACATCAATTGCTTTAGTAAAATTCCTTTAAAGTGATTATTGTGATAAAGTAAAGGAATTTGCAAAATTATAAATTAAATAGACCCTTTTAAATAGAAGACTATATTCCAACAATTACAAACCTCGATTCATATCATAGTTTCCAATATCAATTATAGATTGTAGAAAATTTCTACCACTATGATGAAGAATCTAACTTTTTCTTTTAAACTCCAAAAATTAAAATGTTTGAGGTCAAATATGTTATTTGCCATACCCCGAAATGACTCGTACCTAAATTCAAAAAATCAACAAAATTGAATGAGAAAAAATCCACAAAAATATGAACTTACAAAAATGAAACTTGCAAAAAGAAAGATAGTCACACAAGCATCACATCAAACAAATCTACATGATTTTGACCTATTAGAAAAAGAAAATTTCAATCCATATATCATTTGGAAGAAAATTCCAACAAAAACTTTTAGCAACATGAGCTTTTTTTCTTTTCAAATAAAAACTTAAAGTCATCATTATTGAATGACAAAGATAGTTGCTTAATGAGAAAAAGTAATGAAAACAAAAATTATACCTTATTTATAACAAAAGTATCAATCTTGCAATGTCTTTTTATTTTCTTTTCTCTTAACCTATCTCCTTTTTTAAAAACTTTAGTATATTTAAGAGTTAATGGCAGTATGTAATAATTATTAGAGGTTATAAATCATTAATTAGATACAACTGAGTAATAGTTGTAAATCATTAATTAGAGGTTACAAATGATTAATTCATTAACAATTTATAAATGATGAATAATAATTTATATTTAATTAATTAGTTATAATAGGTTTTTACAATAAATTTTTTTCTTTTCATCTTCACTTAGTTTATATCTTTTCATTTTTCATCATCATTAACCACAATTCAAGTTTTGGGAGTTTAATAAATAATTATTTTTAATGGCAAAAAAAAATTGTGAACTTTTTCATATTGAGATAGCATCTTATGCATAACTAACTACATATAACTACAGATGAATGATATAAGAGTTATATGTTATTTTTGCATAACAAATCAATGCAATAGACTTTAATATGAACCTATAAATCAAAAGAAATGAATTGATTACAATATTGTTTAATTAATCTTTCCACTTCTTATTTTTCTAACATTAACTTTTTATTTTATTCTCATTTACAGTTTCAAATACCACAAGTTCAACATGTATATGAAGAATTTTGAGTTCAACAATATAATTACAATAAATTCAAGTCAATGGAAAGTGATCAAAAGAGATTGTCAACAAAAGAATAAACAAACTCTATACATATATGGGATCTATCTCTACTTCTACAAATTAAAATTCATTGAAGGTGTCAAAATGCTACAACAATCGAACAAACTTAGAAACGTACATACAACATTTGCATTAGCCATGATCCAACATATCTTAGATATTTCTCGAGAAACAATTGTACTTTTGCAAATTACTAAACAACCTCATTCTAAAAATATTCTTCCAACTCTTAGACCAACATTTTTTAAAATGGTTTCTTATCCATTCTTTACAACAAATTATGAGTGTGAAAAGTATAATACTTTAAGCACTAAATCAGGTGGATTAGGAAGTTTTTAAGAAACTTTTTTTTTTTTTTAGTTCTTTACAATGTTTTTAAGTAGTTTTTATGCTTTTGTAACATTTTATAGTTTTCGTTAATTTAAAGTATTTTAGGTTAATTTTATATAGTTTTTGAAGTTCAAGGTTGTTTGAGGAACACTAAAGGAGTTATGCAAAAGGATAAGTTAGAAATAGGAGTTGAAGATTGGGCAATCATAGTGTAAAATCGAGCTTTAAAGGCAAAAAATAATTGCATGACAATGCACTTTAATGCACATGGCTATGTTTGAGTGCACCTTTATCAAAGAGGAGTTTTTAACAATAATCGAAGGCCAAAGAGACGCATGGCCATGCGTCTAGGAGTGTACAGTCGTGCATCAGCAGTTGTCATTTTGAAATTTGTATTTTAAGTGCATCAATAGTTGTCATTTTGAAATTTGCATTTTAAGCTATTATTTTCTTGGGATTATGAGATCTCTTTTTTAAGGTTAAAAAGGAGAGATGGGGACCATAAGAGGGGGCTTTTTCTTTTGAACATTCTACATATTTTTCTTTAGAAAATAAAATAAAATTTTAGCTTTTGCTATTGATCAAGAGATTTGATGTATTCAAGATTAAGAATTCTAAAACTTCCAATTCAACTTTGAGTAATAGAAAAAGGGTTTTTCCTTTCTCATTCTATTGTTATTCAATTTCAATTTAGCAATAATGTTTGAATTTTTATTTTGTTATTCATATCTTCTTTTAATCAATATGTGTGGTTAAATATCTCTTAGGATTTTGGCTTTGACTCAGTTATAAGATTAAAGTGAATTAAACCTAAATCAAAAGACACAATTCATTGGTTGTTATTGTGCTTAAGGTCTTCATCAGATTGATCACCTAATGAATGAATCTAGATAATAGGGTTTGATTGAAAATGGATTCTATTTTAAAAGAATAACAACCTATTAATTGTTTAATTAGTTAAGATTGTTTAATTAGTTGAGAGACAATTAATATTAATTAAAAACTGAGATTAAAATTGGTTACAAGAAGCATTTAATTAAATGAGAGTTGAATAATTAGATGTTAATTATATTCAATTAAATTATGGATTTATTTAAGAGAAAGATTCATAATTCTTAAGATACTCACAAGTGAACAAAGGTCTAAATTGGTTTGAGAATTTAATTAATTCTTAGAAATATTAAGTTAAAAGTAAGAACCCTAGTCTTTTAATCAGATTGTGAATTTATTTATAGCTTTGAAAAATTAGATTTAAATTAGAGCAAAATCAATTTGGTTGTCTAAACAAGTGAATACTTGAGTAACTTAATAGTTAATTCTCAATATCTGTGGGATGATCTTTGTTTACTGCTTTTTCGATTTTGTACACTTGTGAATTTTCACAATCAACAAAACATTAAAATAGACTACTGCATCAACAAAAATCAGCAACACATTAGAAAATGAAATATGAGATTCATATGATTATACTACAATTAATTGCATAAAATGTATATTAGATATAGAAGTTTTTACTATTTTATCATTCAATAATTGCCAAAGAATTATTTCCATTAAAAAATATAACTAATATTATCAACTTATTATTTTTCCTATTATTTTAAAAATAATTAACCCCAACATATTTTTATCTATAACTTCATTTTATATTTTAAAATAAAATATTATTAAAATAATTATTTTCCCATGCAACACACAGGTCACTCACTAGTATTTATATAGAGTTAAAACAAGTTGAAAAATTTTATAATTTTAAAATTTTAAAATTTTAAAATTTTAAAAATTTAACATTTAACATTTTTATTTATTTTTTAATGCAATATAATATTCTTTTTCATATGTTATTATATAAAGGCAAATATTCTTGAATCAGAATTTGAAAATTTAGAATTTATTACAAATTATTTTATAACTGATTTATAATTTATTATATAATTTATTTTTATTCATAACTTATTCAATTTAGAATCAATTTTTTTTACTAAATAGAAGATATTCTTATATAAAATATAAAGAATTTTTTTTTATAATGATGATCACCTTTAATAATTTTTTTTTAGGATATCACTCATAAATCATAATTCTTCACTCCTAAGTCATAATTCTTACTTTTATATATACTATTATAAAAGGCCGATTGGTCTAAAAAATTTAAATGTTTTTAACTTGTTTGTTATTGACTTTTGATAGTAATTTTTTAGACTCTTGATAGTAAATAAAATATTAAATTGATATTATGATTATTGTTGTTGTTGTTATTATTATTATTATTTATTTAAATAAAATTTTTGAAAATAATAAAAGTATTATTTTATGTGTCTAATAATTTAAAAGTTAAAACTACAAACTTATTATAGTTATGATTCATTACAATTTTAATAAATTTTTATTTAAATAATTATATAATATTTATTCAATATTTTTATAATTAATATTTCTCTCAACTCTAAAACTAATTTTATATGAAACTTATTATGGCTATAATTAAGAGAAAAATCCATAAAATGACCCATTTGACCATGGTTCTTTCTTTTATAGTCCGACCCATTCCTTTTTTTCAAAATTGGTTTTTACCTTTTCATTTTTGAGCTTGCGTGTTTTTGGTTTTCATTTCTAGATTTTTTATTTCAGTGGTGGGTTTTCATCATTTTTTTATTTAATTTCCTTTTGGTTGTTTCTTTGATTTTCTAGGGATTTAAAATCTGCAATTTCTTCTCCTTCTTAATCTTGTCATTTTTTCTTGTTTTTCTTTTTTTTTTGAACTAGTGTTTGTTGTTCATTGGAGTTTAAGTTAGTAGTTATGACAAAAGATAGTAGTAATACTATTTCTAGAAAAATGTCTCATTGTTTAGGCTGTAGTATTGAAAAATCTAGTTTGAATCCTTTATTAGGAAAGAAGAAGGCTATGAGTTCTCTTTCATATGTCAAGAAGAAGAATGATAGTGTTTCTAAGAAAAGGAAGAATGATAGTGTTTCTAAGAAGAGGAAGAATGATAGTATTTCTAAGACGAATGATAGTGTTTCTAAGAAGATAAAGTTATCATTTTATGAAAGTTCTCTTAAGAAATATGTAAGTTGCTTTAAGGTATGTTTGTTTTTCTTTTAAATTTTTTTTTAAAAACTTGATCCATTAAATTGTTATTTTTGTTGCAGTTTATGTTGTTTTACGTTTGTTCTTTTTGTTTTTTTTTTTTTTTGAGTTTTTAATTTGATGTTTTTAATGTAATTTTATTTATTTATTTTAGGAATGAGAGTATTTCATTAAATCAAAAGACAATTTTAATAATAGAATTTTTAGTAGTATGAATGAGAATATTATATCAATACTGAAGAAAAATTGACTGAAAATCAATTGAATTTATTTAGAAAAACTTATTTTTGTGTATTTTTTGGATATGAAGAATGTGAAGTTCCAAGCTCATGTCGTTTATTGCTTGCTCTAAGGGAAGCTAGTCAATCTAGGTCTAATGAAATTTGGTGTAATGTTTCTGGTTTTCTTTTCAAGTTTTCTCTTGATGAATCTACTATTGTTACTAGCCTAAAATGTTTTAGAAATTTTGAGAGAAAAAATATTGGGAAATCTATGAAGAACACTTTGGTTGATAAATATTTTAATGGTTCTTCAAAAGTGAAGAAGAATGCTATTGAAGATTGTTTATTTTCTCAAAAAGCATATTATGATGAGGATGCTGTCAAGTTGGTTGTTCTTTATTTTGTTAGTTTGTTTTTGTTTTCTTCTCCTAAGATCAAGTTTATTAATAAAGATTATTTGGATATTGTTGATGTTGATTTGTATAATCAATATCATTGGGGAAAAAATGTTTTTAGCTTTACTTTGTATTCTTTTAAGGGAAGGCTTTTGAAGGCTAAAAAGAAAGGTGACTATTATTATTTTTACCTTTTTTTGACTTTCCATTGGCTTTGCAAATTTGGTTTTATAAATGTTGTTATTATTGTGTTGGTGTGTTTGTTATTGATGAGGGTTCTTTAATTCCTCATCTATTGAATTGGTGTGATTATATTGTTCTAAATTTTAAGAAGTTGAGTTTAGAGATTATAAATTTATCTTCTTCTCAGGTAATTGCTTTTTTTTTTTCTCATGTTTTCAGTTTTTATTGTTTCTTGTTACTTTTTATTGCTTTTTGTTTGCTTATTTTTTTATTTATTATTTTTGTAGTTGAAATTGAAAAATATTGTTCCCGCTTCTACTAAAGATGAGTAGTTGGATTTGAATGGTTCTTTTGAAAAATAAAAAGTTAAAAAAAATGAATGTATCTCCTATTCATAATCAAAATATGGACTGTGGAGATGATTTTCAACCACTTATTCTATGAAAATCTAAAAAAGTTAAATATGCTAGTCATAAAGAAGGATCAAACATTAATTATGGTGTTGGTGATATGGAGTATTTGTTGATGAAGAAAATTGATGATATAGATAAAAGACTTAATTAAAAAATTTCTTCTTTGAAAAATTTTGTTGATGAGAGATTATGTGTTTTAGAAGGGGAATTAGATAAAATTCTTTAACAGAAATTTAATTCTATTTCTTCCAATGTTGATAGTAATGATGATAATGAGAAATATGATGAAGTTGGTTCTGATAGTAAAAATAATAAGGATAGTGTTTTTAAGAGATGGTTTTTTTTTTTTTTATGATTTTTTTATGTTGTTATGCTAACAAGAAAAATGAATTTAATGAAGAGAAGAATAGTGTTGATGAAGAGAATTGGAAAAATGATGAAGATAAGAAGAAAAATGACGAAGAGGAAAAAAAAAATGATGAAGAAAATCATGTTTTAGGTGTTGTTGGTATATATACTAATTTTGAGGAATCAGAATCTTCTAATACTAATTTTGATGACAATTTTTTAAGGCAGATATATGCTATTATGAAAAGTTTTAGACAAAGCAAGGTAAATTTTCTATTGTTGCTTTTTTATTTATTTTTGTTGCTTGTTTCTTTTTGTAATTTTTTGTTGCTTTTTCTATTTTTGTTTTTTTTTTGCGTTAATTGTATTTTAATTTTTTTAGGAAGCTACACTTGAACCTATTAATTCATTTATTAATCCAGTGAGAGATATAATTCCATATGTTGCACCTATATCAATGGTTTTTTCTCCTGAATGTTTGAAATATTCAAATAGGGTTGTTAAACCCAGTGTGCAAGTTAAATCTCCATTTGTTAAGGAGTTCGATTCAGGAGCAAGTTTAAAGGAAGTTGTCAAGTCTTTTTAGGTTGCATGGCCTTTTGATGATGATGTTGATAATACTCCTGAATTTGAAGATCTTGTTACTTTTAACAAATGGATTGATGAAGGAGTTTATAATCACAAAAAGTAATTATTATTTTTATATTTTATTTTCATACATTATCTATTTTTTATTCTTGTTAGGTCAAAGTTCAAGTATCCTCAGAAATATGAGATGCTAAATCATGGATTTAACTATAGTGTTGATGTAATTGCTTTAAAAACATGGTTTCATCCCTTATTTTATCTTAGGGAGCTCATCTCGGATTCTGTATATTTGTTATTTAATTATTTATTGCCATTTATTTTGTTATTTAATTATTTTTTGTCATTTATTTTGTTATTTAATAATTTTTTGTTCTTTGTTTTTATTGCAACACATTGATGTGATTTTTTTATTATTTTAGAGAAAAGGGAAAATTTTCTGAAAGTTGCAGTATATCTTTTACAACAACGGATACATTATTTTATCAAAATTTGCAAAGAGCTTATGATCTTTTATTAGAAAATGATTTTACATTTTCTTTCAATTATGTTATCTCTAAGTATATAATAGGAGAAGGTATGCTTATGTCAAAGCCATGGGTTGAAGTTGAGAATATTTTGTTTCCTATTCATATTAAATCTCAACAATACTGAGTTCTTGGAAGGTTGAGCATCAAGGATTGGTATATTTATGTATATAATTATTTGAAGGGTGCTCATGATAATGCTTTTATTGTTGATGTCATGAAATATTACAACATGATGCTACCATTTTTTTAAAGAGATTGGGATTTTTCTAGTCGTAATGTCGGTAATGAAAGAAATTTGCGAGTTGTAATTATTGCTAGTTTGCATGTTTAGAATACTATGTAAGGATTTCATTTTTTTTATTGTTTCATTTTTTTTATATCTTTAATATTTTTTCAGTGATTATGGCAATTTTGTTGCTGGATTTACTGAATATTTTGTTCATGGTGAGGAGATTCCCAAAGATTTTGATATTGAAGTTTATAGGTTCAAGCTTGCATTGTGGTTGTATCTATATGGTATAAGAAAGGTCCATGGTAAAGTGGTTAGTGATTCAAAGCAGACTGTGAAGATTAGAAAGAAAGGGAAGGTGAATAAGTGATTTTTAGAAGTTTTTTGTTTGTTTAGTATTGTTAAGTTTTTTTTTATGTTTCTTTTATTTTGTATTATGGTTTATTGATTAATACATTAAATTTGAATTTGTGTAATGCACATTTATTTTTATTAATATATTTTTCTTAAAGTTTTATTGTGAAATATTTTGAGTGTTAATGTTGCTTTTGTTGCTTTTTTTCTTGTATAGATTTCAATTGTTGTTTTTTTTTTGTTGCTTGTTGTTGATAGTTGTTGCTTGTTGTTATTTCTCAATCATTGCTTGTTGTTGTTTTTTTTTATTGTTTCTCGATTGTTACTTCTTGTTACTTTTTGTTTTTTTTTTTAATTCTCATTGTTGCATATATTAAAATGAACAAATAAAGAAAATAAAAAATAAGAAAAATAATATGAAATTTTAAAAATTAGGTAGCTACAATCATACTAATGAAATATGTGATATCTCACAATAAGAATGATTAAAATTTTATTTTTTTAATAAATAAATAGTTTATTTTTAGTTTGTTTAGGTGCATTTCTGCATGTCTTCCTATTATGCCCAAATTGTCCACACTTCCCACATTTGTTTTTATTTTCATTTTCCCATGGTGCTTTGATTCTTCTTTTCTTTAGTCTTCCAACTTTTATTTTGACTTGTAGTGGATCTACTTGTATTTGTTGCTCTTCATTTGGGATTTTTCATGTTGCTTGATTTGGAATTGGATGTACTATTTCTTTATATGTTTCAAATAGTGTCTACTTTATGTAGAAATGTGAGCAATATTTGTATGTATTTTGATTCATTTGCTTCAATATTACAAGTGTGAACATGGAAACTCATCAATTTGGAACCTGTTGCATGTGCATTTTCTTTTTTCCATTTTGATAATGAATGTTGTATTCAAGTCATACACAATGAATATATCTTCAATTAAAGGTTTAACCTGCATTGAAATTAAAAAAGAATTAGGAAAACAGTAATAATAATAATAAATTCCATAATACTTTTTAGATCAACATCTGACAGCAGTATTATCTGTTATTTTTTTATTGCTATAATATAAATTCCATCAATAAATACAATATCAACAATTTCAATAAAAAAATATCATAAGAAAAATAATAGTAGGATGACAAACAACAACAATAGCAACAAAAAATAACAATATTAATAATAGTAAACAAAGAAGTAATAATATGACATATAGCTTTAGACCTTTCATATAGTTGTTATTAATCATATCTTGTGGTCTTTTTACAAGTCTGGTGAATGTAGATCTTATAAGATTCCTATTTATGTAGGACCATTCTTATACTAAAGCATGCAAATACTTTAGTAATGTTGTTATCGGTAGGTCTTTAGTATTTTTGTTTACTGCATTCAATGATTCAACTATATTTGAAGTCATTATTGAATATCTATTATTGATTAAGAAAGGTCTAGTCCATTTATGATACCCAATATTTTTCAGGTATGGGGTTATTCTTTAATCAATCTTATCCAAGTCATTTATGTGGTACTCAAACTCTTTAATAATGTATGCTTTTATTGCTTGAAAAAAAGAATCTTTGATGCTTTTTGAGTTTTTTTTTTTAAGTTATTCTTCAGGTTGTTTAAAAGATGTTATATACAAATACCATGGGTAGCTTCAGGGTATGTTTCTAGTACTGCTTTTTCTATACTTTCATGTTTATTAGAAACTATGGACATTTCTTTTCTATAGCCAAAAGCATTTCTAATTTTTCTAAAGAACCATTCCTAAGATTCATCATTTTTAGAGTAAACAATAGAGAAAGCAAGAAAAAAATCTTACCACCAACATCTTGTATTGTGTTGAAAGTAGAGTGCCACCATATGTTCTTGTCAGAAATGTGTTATCCATTACTATAATTGGTCTACAATATTTCCATCCTTTTATTGATGCATCAAGTGACATGAACACATAGAGGAATGAGTGATCTTCTATCGTATCAAGATCAACAATTAATCCTAGATTTGTTATTTCAACATATATAGGAAACTTGGTAGAAGTGCATAGGATTCATCGGGTTTACCTCTTAGCATTTGAATGCCTTTTCTCTTAATCTCTAGATTTTAAATAGTTTATATTAATGTCATATTCTTCTTTCATGTCTCTTATTATATCTACTAGTGAGTATATGGTTTTGACACTTTGATATTTTGAGTTTATACAGTCAGCCACCAGAGATGTTGTTATTTGTCTTTCATCTACTAATTTGATCTCCATGCTATAGGTGTGGATGTTATTGAACTTTTTGACAATGAATCTATCAATTTTTCCTTTTTTTTTTGTAGCTCTTATCACCTAACTGCATTTTTCATCCAAGCATTTTACAACAAAGCTCAGATTGTTTATCTTAATTATTCTATATACTTTTGTTCTTGATAGCACTAAATCTTAATGCTTTTTTAAATTCTTATTTAATGTTGTATATTACACCTTCTTCAGGTTCCATTGCTATTTTATTGTAGATTATGGATGATTCTTCACTCTCATCTTCTTATAAAAGCATGTTTGTTATTATTTTTGCATAATTTAAAAAATCTTAATTTTGTTTATTTACTTTTGTGTTTGTTGAGCTGTGTTCAAAAAGTGATACCATATATGTTTGAGTCAACAGCATGTTGTTATTAAAGCCTAATTTAGAAATTCCTTCTTATCAACAATGATGCATAAAGGAAATTTTGTGAAATCAGACTCTTTTCTTCTTTAGTTGTAAATAAAAGAATAAAGTTGCATTATCTTCTATTTTTAAAGGTGGATAATTTTCTCTTACTTTGTACTGTATGATCATTTTTTGAAAATTTATTTCAATTCGAAGCTAATTTGATAGTATTTTTCAGCATTTTGTCAAAGCTGTAGTTTATTTGTATGGTAATTCCAGTCATATTGAAATCAACATAATCTATTACTTCATTCCAGTTCCCATTGTGATGAATGAAAACATGTATGACTTCCATTGTACCTATAATTAAAAAATCAAAGAAATTGGTTAGTCATTTTTATATTTAAAACATTGTTTCTTTTTTGTTTTTACTTCTTTTCTCATGTTTTCAGCTTTTGTTGCTTCTTGTTGATTTGTGTTACTTTTTTTCCTCATGTTTTCAACTTTTGTTATTGCTTATTGCTTTTTGTTACTTTTTTTTCCTAAGAATCTGAATGACAAATATTATTTTTATTGTTTATAATTACTGAAACAACATTTATGTTGTTTGTATTTAGTTAAAACATTTTTTATAATTATGAGTTATTGTTATTGAAACCATGTGATTTCAAAAATTTTGTTTATTGTTGATTTTAGAAAAACAGAAAAGCATATCTGATAATTTTATAAGTTACGTACCTAGTTTGTGAGTGATTTTTGCTTTTGATCTTTAATGTTGTTTTGATTATTACTTCAATGTTGATCTCTATGATTTTTTCAACAAATTTGGTGCAGTTATGAGTTTTGCAAATCGAGAAACTTGAGTTCCAGGTAACTGCGATCGCAAAAATGAGAAGCAAAAATTAAAATTGATTCAAGAAGAAGTTTGAGTTGATCACGATTTTGATAGATTCAAGAAAAAATTAAAATTGATCAAAGAAGAAGTTTGAGTTGATCAATTGGAGAAGAAGACTTGTTGAGGATGATTTTGTTTAAGAATTAGTGTTTGTTTAGGAAACATTTTTTGTTTGTTTTGGAACGTTTTTCTTTTAGTTGAAAAAACGTGATCTTATATATGGTCTTGACTTGAAACAAAAAAAAGCTCATTGAAATTAGTTTTGAAAATATATTTGGTCCATGTGGCTATTGAAAATATTTTTGGTTTTTGGTCTATTCATGAAAAAATTCCTATAATTAGTTAGTTATTAATAATTATTAGTTTTAATTATAAAATTAAATTTATATAAAAATTATTATGGGTATAGTTAATTATAATGGCTATAAAAATTAATATAATAAGATATTATTAGTTATTTTATTAATAAAAAATTTAAAAATAATAGAAAGATTTATTTTCTTCATATAATGATCTAATATTATAACCTCATTAAACTTTTACTTTATTATAATTTTAATAAATTTTCCATTCAAGGAATGACACATTGTTTTTGAATATTTTTATTATTAATAGTTTTATTTAATTAATTTAATTTAATGTAATATTTTTAATTTTAGCTAATAATAAAATGATAAAATTAAGTAATTTAATTTTAACTCTTTTTAATTAAATTTTAATAAAAAATTTAAAAAATAATAACAGAGATACTACTCTTAGATAAATTATATGATTTAGTTTTTAAAATATGGTTATAGATACAAGATAAATAAAATTTTTGATTAATTAAATTTAATTCCTTACTTAATAAATCTAATTCAACAAGTTTTTAAAAATGTTAAAAGTATTATTTTATTCATGTAACATTCTAATTTTCAATCTTGATAGAGTTACATTATGATATAGAAATTTCTTACAAATATAATAAATTTTTTATTTGAACAATTATATCACTCTTTTAACATTTTTATCTAAATACTACTCTTATTTTAGAAACTTGATAGAATTATAATATAATAATTTATTACAAAATTTATAAAAGTACGGAAAACCACCCTATAATTTCACAGTTTTAGAGTTTTAAGTATGTGTTTCATTTTGTGACAATTTGAGTCCTATGTTTGTCATCGTTTGACAATTTCTAGTATATAAGTCTAACGCCATTAAATGAGCATGACATATTGTACGACCCAACTAAAAAAAATTAAGGGGAAATACAAAAAACCACCTTGTAGTTCCAATGTTTTGTAATTTTAAGTATGTGTTTCACTCATTTAACAACGTTAGCCTCATATACTAGAAATTGTTAAACGATGAAAACATACAATCTAAATTGTCACAAAATGAAACACATATTTAAAACTCTAAAACCATGAAACCACATGGTGGTTTTCCATACTTTTCCCAAAATTTTATTTAGCCACTCTTTCAACATTTTTGACTTAAAATTAAAAAATATATTTATATTTTTAAAAAAATTACAACTAAAGTTTGAATTAATTTAATTTTTGTTAGAGATAAGATAGAAGTTAATCTAATTAAAATAGGAAATATACTTTTAATTAAATTAGAATTACATTTTAAATAATTTAATTTTATCAAAGATAAAATAGAAACCTAATGAAAATAGAGAACTTTCAATTAAATTCAAATTATATTTTAATTATTTTATTTTATTTTATTAATAAATGAATAAATTATCTAATTTTATACAATTACAAGTAAAGATCTTTCTATAGTTTTACATATTTCCCCTTTCATATATACATCGAATTGTTGATTCATTGCCAAAGATGGCTTAGAACCAACAGTTCATTATCTAATGAATTTTTAAGTTCTAATACTCAATTTGAGAGTTGGTAGTATTCATTAAATATGTTCCTATCTTTTTTTTTTTGGAATTAAATATGTTCCTATCTTTTTTTTTTTGGAATTAAATATGTTCCTATCTAATAGAATGCTACTGGATCAAAGGACAAAGGCATTATTGAGAAAAAGATGGCTTTTCTCAAATGAAATGAAAAATGGATTCATAAGAGAAGAAAGGTTTTCTATTCCTTATCTAGAAAGATATGTGACTATGAAATAGGGATTAAGTGGAACATAATTGATTGGGTAGTAGAGTCATGGAAATATATATTTCAACCATATTTTGTACATAAAACAAGATGTTACTACGAAAACATGGAAGATTTGGAATCTTATATTAAAACACTATGTATGGATTGTATGAGTAGCTTGGGGAGTATGTTCGCAAGAATGAAACTTAAAGGAATTGAAGAGGGCACGCACAAGCAGTGGAGCATGTGCTTTAATTCAATGCGAATACAAGGCTATAGCTTAGTTAGGTAGAGTGCCTCATTTACATGTGCGCCAATACTTTTTTTTAAAGGAGTTCATCATGTAATTAAAAAACTTATTAAGCATTTGATGTCTTACTCTATGACTTTTAGGGAATAAAAGAACAATAGCCTGACACAAAAAGGTTCAGTCTAGTTTTTAGGTGCCTTTGTAAACACCTAATAGATTCCATTGTTGATTTAAGACCGTGATAAGGTGAATACTAGTCTATTCAATGCTAGGTATAATGAGTATAAGGGCCTCAAAAAATTCTCTTTTCATCCTATCTTATGAACTTTAATTTAAGGTGTATGAAATTTCATATTTAATTCTTTAAATAAAAGTGGGGTGATGGAGATTCCATTTAACTTTGGTTAATCTAAGCCAAAAGCAAACCTACATTAGGATAACCCTTTTTTAAAGCCCTTTAGTAGTGCTCTCAAATTGGAATCCATAAATCAAAGTACTTGTAGCCATCTTTTTAATTTTTTGCCAAGAGAATTATGGTAGACTAACTTATTATTTAGATCAGTTAATGAACGAGCCTAATGTAAAGAAAAAAAAGAAGCATGTTAGGTCTTCGAAAAAGTTTAAATCATTTTAATAATAATCAGTTTGATTTGCTTTACTGAGAAAGTCAATGATTTAAGTCCATATAGCCTTAACCTTAAACTAAAATAAATAATAAAAGTAATGTCATTCTTGCTATTAAGGAGCTTATTATTGAAACCTTCAATTTCCATCATTTGTGGTATCAAAGCTTTGGCTTAAGATTGAGGTTACGTATCCATTTTATTTTCAATTCTTGTTATTTTATGTTTCCTCTTCTTCTTAAATTATCTATCCATGAAAGTGCCTTAGAGGGGGGGGGGGGGGTGAATAAGGTTAATAAAGGATTTTAGAAAAAATAAAAACGAATTTAAGGAATGAATAAGAATTGAAAAAGAATAGAGTAGGACAAATAATGAACACAGAAATTTAAGGAGTTCAAATTCTCAATAATCCTATGTCTCTACCTAACTTATCCCCAAGTTACGATTTTCAATACCCATAATCTTATTCATAAGATTGAGATTATAAGAGTTTGAGGCTCACTCTTCAACCTTATATAAATAAGAGTTTTAAGTTTAACTCTTCAACCAATTCCTAAGTGTTTTAATGGCTAAACACTTAAATCAATTCCATTAGAAATATACCTCACTTTCCTTCTAAACTATTATAAGAATTAGATGAAGATGATGTCCTATTTCTATCACACAGCCAACTCTCCCAAGAGTTAATCAATACAAAGAATATTGATATAAAAGAAAAAAAATGAAGTTTAATGAATGCTTAGAGAGTTTTTGATAATCAAAGAGTAATGTAATGTGTGTTCTTGTTATTACAACTCTAGACCATATGTATATAGATTAAGCTTTAAAAATATGGCCATTGGAGCCAATGATTATGTCTCCAATGTCTTTTTCCTTCAATAATTTCCAAAATATGTCTATTGGATTTTTATAAAGTTTGATGTCACCATGGAAGCAAGGCTTTAGTCACAGCCCTCTGCTGAGCTAAATTATAAGCTTTCTATCACCATGATAGCCTTGCTTCAGTCCCAGCCCTCTGCTAAGCTAAATTTTGACTTGGCTTCATTAAGAGTAATATTGTACCTATGATTATAATTACACTTTATCAAAGAACATTGTTGATCCAAAAATATTTGTTAACATTAAAATAGGAATGGATTAACACTTGATCATGCAAATGTTCAACAATCTCCCCCTTTTTGACTTTGAATAATAAAGAACAAATTATAAGTGCAAGTGTGTGTAACTTTGCTTAATGGCTCCTCTTAAACATATACTAAGGGTTTTAAGAATTTTTAATATACTTCCCCTCAATAAATACTTGGATGGTTAAAAAGAATGAGCATTTAAAGGCATAGACATATGAATTTAATTCAATAAAGCATAAATTTAACCATCAAGCATCCAAATATTCTAATGTACATAAAAAAATATTTAAGAGTGCACATTAATTCAAATATGCAATATTCAAAATCTCATTCTTCTCCCCTTTTTGTCAAAGGAAAACAAAATATAAAACTTAAAATAACTAGAGAAGATGAAATTTTTAATGAACATAGGAAATGTAGTATATGCATGATATTAATACAAAAAGTATAACTTATTTTATTATGCATCAAAGAAAAATAAAAAAAATGAATAATCACAGCATGTATATAAGGATATGAAAATATCAATTGAACAAATAAAAAACATTCTTTTAAAAAATACCAAGTAAAATATTTAATATATTTCTTTATTTCTCCCCTTTTTGGTCATGATAAGAAATATAAATTTAGAACTTATTCCCTTAATAAAAAAAACAACATTTAACATAAGGGAAAAAGAAACATGGCCTAACATGACAAGTGTGTTAAAAACATAAAAACATGATCATTAACAATAATGCTAGGCAACATAAAAGGAAATAATTTCAAATATATATAAGAACTAGTAGCACTTACAATGCTTGTAGTACTACTTAATACATCACAAACATAGTACATATAGCACTTATGTTGAAGCTTAACAAATTTAACTATCACATGATAATATAGAGCTTATCTAATCAAAACATGATCCCTCCTAAAGGAAACAAAAGTCCTAAAGGAAACAAAAAACCAAGAATCAAAACAATGAAAACAAAGATTGTCCATCCATATAGCCAAAGCATGTCCATCTAGCCAAGTATCACATATGTACACATATAAACAAAGTAAGCAAAATAAGACTTTTCATCACATATAAAAGTATGACAAAACTAGCCACATTTACAATGTTATTATGCATACATAAACAAAATTATGTAAAATAAATTCAAACAACTATGCATAAAATTTTTAATTCAAACTCAAATATTCCCCCCCCCCCCTTGTCAAAATGCAAAAGGAAATTTTAATAAAATAAAAATTGCATTAATGAAAAGGATAGAGTTACAATGATATTGAAATACCAATTATAAACTAAAGAGAAACACAACATAAACAAGACATAAAACTAACAACTCAGAGCTAATATCCAAAAAATATCCAGAAGATAAACTAAACATAAACTGTCCCAAAATAATTATAAAAATAAACAAACAGTTTAAGGATTAGATATGGAAAATATATTGAAAATAAACTAAACAGAAACTGGTGAAAACACATAACATAAGACATAAAAATCTAGTCTTGTTGAAGAGGGGGAAAGAATGAATAATTTTGCTAAATTAAAATAATTAATTAATTGAATTTAACTCAATAATTAATTATTAATTTGCAAAAAATAAGGTTTTAACAAAAAAAAATTGAATGAACGTATCATAATGCACATATTAAATTTAGACATATATAAATGAATGACAATTAAAAAAATGTTATGCTTATTTTGAATAATTACTTTATTGAAATAATTTCAATAATTAATTATTAAATAGCAAATTTTTTAAAAAAAAATGTTAAGATCAAAATCAAAATTAATAATCAAAGCAATTAATAAGCACAACATAATTTCACATGAAAACAGTCCAACCATCAATTAAGCATAAAATCAAGACAAACTAGAACCATCAATCATTCCAAGATCATAATGAAATTCCATCTCTCTTCATTAATAGGTTTGGTGAAGATATCTGTAAGTTGATTATTTGTATTAATATATTTAAGTGCGATATCACCAATTTGAATATGATCACACAAGAAATGATGTCTAATGTTTATATGCTTGGTTCTAGAATGTTGAATAGGGTTCTTGCTAAGGTTAATACACTTGTATTGTCACATTTGATTGGAATGATATCAAGTTTTATACCATAGTCCAAAAATTGTTATTTTTGCTAAAAAAACTTCTGAACAACAAAGACTTGTCATAACATACTCAGTTTTGATGGGGGGACAAGGCAATCAAAACTTATTTCTTACTAAACCAAGAAACTAAACATTGTCCTAAGAATTGAAAAGTTCTAGATGTGCTTTTTTTATCTAGCAAACTACCGGCAAAATCTGCATCCAAATAACTAATTAAGTCAAAAAATGAACTCCTAGGATACCAAATTCCTAAATGTATTATTCCATAAAGATATTTGAAAATTATTTTGATTGCATTCAAATGAGACTCTAGGACTTGATTGAAACCTAGCACACAAGCATCTAGCAAACATAATATCTGATTTACTAGTAGTTAAATAAAGAAGGGAACTGATCATACCTCTAAAAAGCTTTTTATTAATTGATTTACCATTCTCATCTTTGTTGAGTTTGGTGGTGGTACTCAAAGGATTCTTGCTTGATTTAGCTCCATCCATGCCAAACTTCTTGAGAATGTCCCTAGCGTATTTAGTTTGATTGATGAAAATCTCATCTTTGCATTATTTAATCTGAATTCCAAGAAAGAATTTGAGCTCACCCATCATGATCATCTCAAATTCTCCTTGCACCAACTTGGAAAATTCCTCACACAAGCAATGGTTAGTAGCTTTAAAAATAATGTCATCAATATATATTTGCATAATAAGTAAATCATGCTTGGATTTCTTTATAAAAAAGTTATGTCAACCTTTCCTTTATAGAAACCTTTCTCTAATAAAAAGTTACTCAACCTTTGATACTAAGCTTTAGGAGCTTTTTTTAATCCATATAATGCTTTTAAAAGTTTAAATACATGACTAGGAAAATAAAAACTTTCAAAATCCGGAGGTTGTTCAACATATACCTCCTCTTCAATGAAACGATTTAAAAATGCACTTTTAACATCCATTTGATAAAGTTTAAAATCCATGAACAATCATCATAATCAATGCCTTCCTCTTGATTATAACCTTTAGCTACTAGTCTAGCTTTGTTCCTAGTTATGACACCTTGTTCATTCATCTTATTTTAAAACACCCATTTGGTGCTTATAATAGGGTGATGTTTAAGTCTAAAAACTAAAGTCCAAACCTTGTTTCTCTCAAATTAATTTAACTCTTCTTGCATAACAAGGACCCAAAATTCATCACTCAAAGCATCATTAACATTTTTTTATTCAATTTGAGATATGAAGGCTAAATTAACAATAGACTTAAGTTGAGATCTAGCAATTACCCCCTTTGTAATGTCACCTATGATGAAGTCTTGAGGATGTGCTTTCTTAAATTGTCAATCCTTTCATCCTTCAAGGTAGGTCAAGACATCTCCTTATTGTCTTTCTTGCTTGGACCTTTAAGTTTCAAAGGCTTACTAGCATTTTCTTCTTGAGTGTTCACATCCATATAGTCAATTACAAAATCATCAACATTATAAACATCCTTTCTAGGATTAAGTGAGTCTGATTCATCAAATACAACATGCATTGACTCTTCAACTGCTAGAGTTCTTTTGTTAAATACTCCATATGCTTTACTAGTGGTGGCATAGCCTAAGAAAATTCCTTCATCAGTTTTAGAATCCAATTTCCTAAGATTATCCTTGGTTTTCAATATAAAGCACTTGAATCCAAATACTCTAAGATAAGAAATTTTAGGTTTTCTATTGTTCCAAAGCTCATAAGAAGTTTTATTTAGAATTGGTCCTTTAAACACTCTATTTGTAATGTAGTAAGATGTGTTAACGGCTTCCACCAAAAGTATAGAGGTAAATTATATTAATTGTAACACCCTATTTCTTTGTTACTAAAATAGCCCAAGTCTTTATTTAACATATTAATTCAACCATATCATAATTAACAAAGTCCATATATTATTTAAGCATTTAAAAATTACAAATTTTTTATTCTTATATTATATAAGAGTTATAATTAAAAATAAGTACAAAACATATCTTTTTTGTCTAAGTGTATACTTATGATATAAGGCAAGAGAGTGAGAATTCGATCAATGACCTTTGCTCTATACTTTATTTATAATGTGATATGCTTTAAAACAGTCACACTTTAAACTTCACTATTTGGAAAAATAACTGATATTTGGTGAGTTGTGACTCAATGAATATAAATATCAATTAAATTCTGAAGGCATAAAAAAACAACAATTGATATTAAATCACAATACAAGTATAATTCATTTAAATGCAAGTGTTAATGTACTATTCATTGATTTTGTTATGGCCTGACAAGATAAATATTGCTCCTGGCATTCATATAAAATAATTGCCATTTGATTTTGCTGGCCAGCATATAACATGTGAATCATATGATTTTCTTTGATCATTTGTATTTGCCATGTGATTTGCAAATATTTTCCAAGCCAGTCACAGCATCCTTTTATATCCATATGTAAGTGCTCACATGTGAATTTGCATTTAACTTATAAATATTTATGTATAGACATAATCAATCAATAAGCAAACCATATATGTTTAAATAATCAAAAGGAAATTCATCTTAATCACACAATTTCACCCACTAATTCAATCAATATTTATACTCATTGTTTAAGATGCCAAACACTCTATGGATGACTTGAATCACCTTCTTAAGCTTCACCAATGCTTTGGGATCCTAAAATGTAACATATATTTGACTAAAAAAATATGCCTACACTGAGTGTTTATGTTTGGTATACAATTGGGATATGTTCTGTATATGTGTAAACTTAAAATTTATGCATATTTTTTTCCTTGTTAGGTAGCTTGACCATACTAGACCTGGGAGTGAATAACTTTCACCACATAACTCCAATTTACTTGATTCAATTTTTTTAAAACAACTAGACACACAGGCTATAACATATCCAAAAATAAGCTCAATATATGCCCTACATAATAAATGGTGAATTTTTGAATTCAAACATATGCTATGCACATAAATAGTTTGAGTAGGTCTCAATCAATTTAGAATTTCTTGAGTTATACAAGTATAATTGCAAAACAATATTTCAAGAACTTCATTGACATATAAAGGAACAACTTTCATGTTTTACAATTTATCTAATTCAGCCTCTAAGGTTCTCATATTAGTTAGGGAAAATCGGACTTCCTGTAGACATTACAAGTAGAACCAGTCCCACTCCAAAGATGATTTCTCATTACACATATATTATTTAACAAAAATACATCACATGGTATTAGATAACATATAAATTAAGAAAACTTATGTTTATTATGTTATCTAATTCAGTCTCTAACATCCTAAAAAAAAATCAATCATCATCAGGTAGCTTGTTGGAACTGCTACTTGAACCAGTCCCAAATAAACTTCCATAAAATTTTACACACTAGATACCTCATAAAACTCTTTTACAGATATAAAGATGAGACATAAATATGCAAGTTTCATGCTTTGTGTTTCTCTTAATTCTTTTTCTATGACTATGAAAATAAAGGTGTAAAATTCTATCCTGACACAGAATTCCCAACTATAAATCATTTTTCACCATCATCATATAATTTCAAATATAATTCAAAATAAAAATAATTAACTTACATAAATCAATAGTTGAGATCATTCATATTCAAATTAGGAACTTAAGAGAAAAAGAAAAGAATTAGATATCTATATATTGATTGGAAAAGGATGATGGTTTAAGGTGGAGATAAGTAAAGTTTTTTTAGTGTTTTTTTTCTTTTATTATAATGTTCCTTCCCCTTTATATGTGTGTATATATATATATATATATATATATATATATATATATATATATATATATATATATTTTGTCGTATATCCCATATTCTAACAACTTTTTTTTACTAAACAATGACATCTCCATAATTCAACTAAAATTAATTCTTTACATATATAATACCCCAAATACATCCTATAATACACATATTCAAGTATACCATTACAATGCACTTTGAAAAATACAAAAAAAAAAGAGAAAATGTGAAATACACATAGCTAAATGGAATGATTTAAGATGCACATGTTCAAGTGAATTATATGCAATACGAACAAATTAATTGAAAAGCTTATGGTTAGGGTCAAGGATGTTACATTTTTTCCCCTTTTTTAAGAATTTTGTCCTCAATATTCAGTAGCTGTAAATAAATAAGGATATTGTCGCTTCATATTCTCCTCACTTTCTTAAGTAGCCTCTTCTTGTGAATGGCTCCTCCATAATACTTTAACCAAGGAAATCTCTTGATTCCGTAACTATTTTGTTTTTTAACCAATGATTTTTACCGATTCTTCAATATAACTCAAATCATCAATAATTTCTACTTCTTGATTTTTAAGTACATGTGTAGGATCATATTGATATCTTCTAAGCATACTCACATGAAACACATCATGGATCTAAGCCATTTCTGGTGGTAATGCTAATCTATAAGCCAATTGACCAATTCTTTCAAGAATTTCATACGGCCCTATATATCGAGGACTCAATTTGCCCTTTTTGCCAAATTTGATTGCTCCTTTCTATGGTGAAACTTGTAGAAGCACTTTTTTACCCACTTCATATTCCATTTTCCTTATGTGCTGGTATGCATAGCTTTTTTGTCTATCCTGTGCTACTTTGAGTCTACCTATGATTAGTTTTACTTTATCCATTATGTCTTGTACTATCTATGGTCCTTCTAATACATAGGTTCCCTCTTCATCCTAATAAATAGGACTGCAACACTTTCTTTCATATAATGCCTCATATGATGCCATCTGAATACTACTATTATACTAGTTATTATAAACAATCTCCATTAAACCTATATGTTCATCCCACACACCTTTAAATTCTAATATATAAGCTTGGAGCATATCTTCAAGTGTTTGAATTATTCTCTCTGATTGCCCATCTGTCTGAGGATGAAAAGTAGTGCTAAAATTAAATTTAGTACCCAAAGCCTCATGCAAACTTTTTCAAAAATGAGATGTAAACCATGGATCATTGTCTGATACAATGGACACTAGAACTCCATACAATATAACAATTTCATTCACATACTCTTTCGCTAAAAATTCAAGTGAACTACCTCATCTGATTGGTAAAAAGTGAGCTGACTTAGTTAATCGATCAATGATCACCCATATGGCATCATTCTTTTTTGGGGTTTTTGGTAATCCATACATAAAATCCATTGTTATTCTTTCCCATTTCCATACTGGAACTAACAATGGTCTCAACTTTCCAACTAGAGCTTGGTGTTCTAATTTGACTTATTGACATATTAAACATTTTGAAACATAATCTGCCATATCTTTCTTCATTTTAGGCCGCCAATAATAGGGTCGCAGGGTGTTGTACATTTTAGTCATTCTTGGGTGCATAGCATACGGAGCATTATGTGCCTCTTCTAAAATTTCTCAGCGTAGGTTATCAACATCAGGTACATAAATTCGTGACCCTATTATCAAAATATCATCTTGAATGTTAAACTCTTTGTTCTCTCCTTGTCTTGCTTTGCACTACTTTAACTCTATCCCATAATATTGGTCTAACTTGTAAAGTAGCAATTAGCATCCCATTTTCTTGCAAATTTAGTTTCACATTCATAGCCTGTAGTTGAATAAAATAAGATAGTGGAAGTATCTACAAATGAGCTATAATGCCTCTTAATTTTTTGCTCAAAGCATCAACTACCACATTTACCTTTCCTGTATGATACTAAATTGTACAATCATAATCCTTCAACAATTCTAACCAATGCCTCTGTCTCATGTTTAACTCTTTTTGGCTCAGTAAGTACCTCAAAATCTTATGATCAGTAAATATCTGAAATGTTTCTCTATATAAATAATGCCTCCATATTTTCAAAGCAAACACCATAGTAGCAAGTTCTAGATCATGTACTGGATAAGATAATTCATATGGCCTTAGTTGTCTAAATGCATATGCAATCACCTTGCCATATTGTATTAACACACATCCCAATCCCTGATGAGAAGCATCACTATAAACTACAAATCCTCCACTACTTGTAGGAATTGTTAGCACCAGAGTAGTTGTTAACTTGGTTTTCAATTCATCAAAACTCTTTTGACATGCTTTAGACTAGTCAACATTTTTTTAAAGTAACTCTGTCAAAGGGATGGCTATTAGTGAAAATCCCTTAATAAATCGGCGATAGTACCTAGCTAATCCTAAGAAACTTTAGACTTTTACAATATTCTTTGTAGTTTCCCATTTCACTACTGCTTCTATTTTCTTTAAATCCATTTTTATGACCCGTTTAGAAATAACATGTCCTAAAAATACAACTTCATCTATCCAAAACTCACATTTACTCAATTTAGCATACAATTTTTTTCTCTCAAGGTTTATAACATAATTCTCAAATGTTGTTCATGCTCTTCCCTACTTCTTGAATATACAAGTATGTCATCAAACAATCATAAATCTGTCTAAGTAAGGGTGAAATCCCTTATTTATAAGAGCCATAAATGCAGCTGGTGCATTACTTAAACTAAATGGCATCATTAAAAATTCATAGTGCCCATATCTAGTTCGAAAAGCAGTCTTTAGTATGTCTGGGTTTGAAATTTTAAATTGATAGTAGCCTGATTTCAAATCAATCTTAGAAAACACTTGAGCTCCCTGTAACTGATCAAACAAATAATCTATTTTAGGCAAAGGATATTTATTATTCACGGTGATGGAGTTCAACTGCCTATAATTGATACACAACCTCATTGTCCCATCTTTCTTTTTAACAAATAGCACTGGAGCACCCTAAGGTGACACACTAGGCCTAATGAACCCCTTATTAAGTAGTTCTTGTATTTGAGTTTTTAATTCTTTTAGTTCAACTGGTGCCATTCTATAAGGTGAAATGGATATCGGTGCTACTCCTAGTACTAATTCAATTGTGAATTATACTTCTCTATAAGGTGGCAAACCTAATAAATCATATAGAAACACATCTGAAAACTAATTTACCATTAGGATATTCTCAATTCTATTATTTTTAGTTCTAGTATCTATCACATGTGCTAGATAAGCTTCACAACCTCTTTTAATGATTTTGAAAGCCTTCATAGCAGAAATTAAACATGTAGGCATAATTTGTCTTTCCTCTAGAAACATGACCCTCGGTTGACTCGAAGATTCTAAAATAACCTCCTTAGTGAAACAATTCACTATGGCATGATGTTTGGTCAATCAATCCATACCCAATATCACATCAAATTCACAATGTGGCAATAATAATAAATCAGCTCTCAACTATGGTTTATTAATGCAAATTAAACAGTCATGATAAACACTGTTCATAACCATTATTTCTCCCAAGGGAGTACCCATATTTAAGTCAAAACCTTAGGGTTCATGTTTATTACAAAATTGAGATGTCATGTTCCATGATATAAAAGAATGCATGGAGCCAGGTTTAATTAAAACATAAGCTTCTAAATCATGGATAAGAATTTTACCAGTAACAACTTTTAGGGGTAGCAATACCTTTTTGTCTGGTCATGGTAAACACTATAGCCTGTGCCTGAGGTCTAGAACCCTATCTTTCTATTATACTTATACATTTGCCAATTGCAGTTGTTCTACCTTTACCTCTACCCCTACTAGATATTGCTCCAACTCCACTTGTAAAAACTCCCACTGTAAGTTTTGATATAGCTCTACCTTTGCTACCTTCTACCACACTAGTTCTTTCATGATAGTCTCTATACACATAATCAAAAAATCCATAGAAGTATCACGCACCAGTAAGTCTCCTACACTCACCACCATGTTGTTTCACACAATGTACACATATGGGTCATTATGCTATAACTTAACTTTGACCTCTGCCTGAGTAAGATGGAACTCTAGATCCCTTTCCTTTGAAATTAGAGTAACCACCTTGAGAACTAACCTATGGTAATATGTATCCTCCATGTTTGCCTTGCTTTCTACTAGAATCTCCTACAATTTCACTTGGTCCCCTTTTTGCTCATTGTTCTATTCCCTCTTTTCCTGGTCTTTTAGCTTTAATTATAGCTGCTCTCAACTTAGTGTAACTCTTAAAATCTGTAGGTGTGATCCTGTTTTTGATTTCATATATTAGTCCCTCTTCAACCATTCATCATTTTTCTCTATTAGTGGCCACCAGAGAATAAGCATAACGAGATAACTGATTGAATTTTACTTTATATTCTGCTACAGTCATTGTTCCCTATTTCAAGTTTAAAAACTCTCTTCTTTTATCATCTTTGTATGCTTCTGGTAAGTAGTTGTTAGTGAAATCACGAAGAAAATCATCCCATGTTAACACCAAAGGTTAAACATCATTCTCGAGAATAGTTTCCCACCATTCATAAGCATCTCCTTGTAATAGTGATACTACATAATCAATTTTTTCTTATGGTGTGCACTTCATCAAATTAAGAACTCTTTGTGTCCTTTTCAATCAAGTTTCTGCAATTAAAGGATCTGTAGTGCCATGGAAATCAACTGCACCCTATTTCTTTAATTTATCATATCTCCTTTTCTTATACTCCTATGGTCCTTGTACTTCCTGCTCATGTTGCTCTAAGTGTGTTTGTTCATGGGATGTATGTTGTGCATGAGAATGTGTAGGAGACACAACCCTATTACCAAGCTGATCTCGTGATGGATGATATGAGGCTTCCATTGAATGTGTATTGGTCGACTCCTCTCTCCTTGATAGTGTCCTATAGACATACAAAACTATATTATATGATAATGTTTAGCAATGCACATGTCATGTCATGCTATTATGTATGTGCCCTATGGAACCTATCGCCGCTCTAATACTAATAAATGTAACATCCTATTTCTTCATTATTAAAATAGCCCAAGTCTTTATTTAACATATTAATTCAACCATATCATAATTAACAAAGTCCATATATTATTTAAGCACATAAAAGATTACAAACTTTTTATTCTTATAATACATAAGAGTTATAATTAAAAATAAATACAAAACATATCCTTTTTTTCTAAGTGTATGCTTATGATATAAGGAGAGAGAGTGAGGGTTCGGCTGGTGACCTTTGCTCTGTACTTTATTTATAATGCAATATGCTTCAAAACAGTCAAACTTCAAACTTCACTAGCTGGAAAAATAATTATGATTTGGTGAGTCGCGACTTAAGGAATATAAATATCAATTAAATTTTAAAGGCACAAAAAAAGCAACAATTGATATTAAATCACAATACAAGTATAATTCATTTAAATGCAAGTGCTAATGTAATATTCATTAATTATGTCGTGGCTTGACAAGACAAATATTGCTCCCATGATTCATGTGAAACAATTGCCATTTGATTTTATTGGCCAGCATATAACATGTAAATCATATAATTTTCTTTGATCATTTGCATTGGCCATGTGATTTGCAAATATTTGCCAAGCCAGTCACAACATTCTTTTATATCCATATACAAGTGCTCCCGTGTGAATTTGCATTTAACTTATAAACACTTATGTATAGAAATAATCAATTGATAAAAAAACCATATACATTTAAATAATCAAAAGGAAATTCACCTTAATCACACAATTTCACCCACGAATTCAATCAATATTTATACTCACTCTTTAAGATGTCAAACACTCTATAGATGACTTGAATCACCTTCTCGATCTTCATCAATGCTTTGGGACCCTAAAATGTAACATATATTTGATTAAAAAAATTCCTACATTGAGTGTTTATGTTTGGTATACAATTGGGATATGTTCTATATATGTGTAAACTTAACATTTATGCATATTTTTCTCCTTGTTAGGAAGCTTGACAATACTAGACTTGGGAGTGAATAACTTTCACCACATAACTCCAAATTACTTGATTCAATTTTAAAAAAAAACTAGATACACTGCTATAACATATCCAAAAATCAGCTCAATATATGCCTTACACAATAAATGGTGAATTTTTGAATTCAGACATGTGCTCTGCATAGAAATAGTTTGAGCAGGTTTCAATCAATTTAGAATTTCTCATGTTATACAATTACAATTACAAAACCATTTTTTAGGAACTTCAGTGATACATAAAGGAACAACTTTCATGTTTTACAATTTATCTAATTCAGCCTCTAAGGTTCTCATATTAATTAGAGAAAATCAAACTGCTGTAGACATTGCAAGCAAAACCAGTCCCACTCCATGGATGATTTCTCATTACACACATATTATTTCATAAAACTACATCACATGGTTTTAGATAAAATTCAAAGGAAAAAAACTTATGTTTATCATGTTATCTAATTCAATCTTTAACATCCTCAAACAAAATCAATCATCATCAGTAGCTTGCTAGAACTGCTACCTAAACCAGTTCCAAATAAACTTTCATAAAATTTTACACACTTGATATCTCATGAGACCCTTTTACAGATATAAATATAAGACATAAATCTACAAGTTTCATGCTTTGTGTTTCACTTAATTATTTTTCTATAACTATGAAAATAGAGGTGTAAAATTCTACTCTAATACTAAATTCCCAGCTATAAAATCATTTTTCACCATCATCATATAATTTCAAATACAATTCAAAACAAAAATAATTAACTTACCTAAATCAATAGTTGAGATCATTTAGATTCAAATTAGGAACTTGAGAGAAAAAGAAAAGAATTAGATATGTATATTTTGATGGGAAGAGGACAATGGTTTAAGGTGGAGATAAGTGAAGTTTTTTAGTGTTTTTTTTCTTTTATTATAATGTTTCTTCCCTTTTATATATATATTTGCCACATATCCCATACTCCAACACATTTTTTTTACAAAAAAATGACATCTTCATAACTATCCATTATTATTATTATAATATCTAGCAAAATTCAAATCACTCCATGTAAACAAGTCAACTAAAATTAATTCTTTACATATTTATAATACTCCAAATACATCATATAATACATATACTCAAGTATACCATTGCAATGCACTTTGACAAATACAAAATAAATGAGAAAATTTGAAATACACATAACCAAATGGAATGATATAAAATGCATATGTTCAAGTGAATTATATGTAATACATGCAAATTAATTGAAAAATTTATGGTTAGGGTCAAGAATGTTACACTCATGAAGCATGGTTATAGCCATTTCCAATAGAGTTCGATTTTTCTTTTCAATAACACCATTTTGTTGAGGAGTTCTAGGAGAAGAAAAAGTATGTGAAATACCATTTTCATTGCAAAAGATTTTGAAGAATTCATTTTCAAATTTGGTTCCATGATCACTCCTAATAGATGAAATGTAGAAACCTTTTTCTCTTTAAACTCTTTTTGAAAAACTTTCAAATGCTTTAAAAGCATCATTCTTATGAGTAAAAAAACACACCCAAGTGTATCTAGAGTAGTCATTAACCAAGACATAAGCATAGTGCATACCACATAAACTAGCAACTTTAGTTAGTCCAAATAAATCCATGTGTATAAGTTCAAGTGGCCTAGAGGTTGACACTACATTGAGCTTAAAAGAAGACTTGGATTATTTTCCCTTTTGACAAGCATCACAAGGCTTATCCTTAGTGAATATAAGTTTAAGTAAACCAATCATAAGTTCATGCTTATTAAAATCATTCAAAAGCTCAAAATTTGCATGTCATAACCTTTTATGCCATGTCTATGTGTCATGGGAGATAAAGATTAAACATTTTATATATTTGTTATCAATTTTATTCAAATCAATAACATAAACATTGTCTACTCTTTTACCACTAAAGATTACTTTATCTTTATAAAGACTACTAATAAAGCAATTTCTAGGATAGAAAGTGACTTTATTTCCCATGTCATATAATTGACTTATACTTAACAAATTATGTTTAAGACCATTAACAAGCAAGACATGGTGTATAGATAAGAGTTGACGATTACTGATTTCTCTAATGTCTACTATCTTTCCTTTGGCATTGTTCCCGAATGTAACATGTCCTCCATCTTGTGCATCAAGCTTGTTAAATTGCTCCTTATCTCCTGTCATGTGTCTTGAACATCCACTATTGAGATACTACTTACTTTTTATTCTTGTGGATTTCAGGCACACCTACATAACATAATTTAAGTGTTCTTTTGAACCCAAACCTTTCTTAGTCTAGGTTGGTTAGTCTCAAGATAATCCAAAGGAAGTAAGTTTATGTGTAATCTTTTATAGAAGTAGACATTGTTGGTATGTCATTTGATCATATAATATGAACATATAACATTTTTAAATTTATTTCTCCTAAGATGATACAAATTCCAGTAAATGAGACATGCCTTTGGTGTTATGATTATGTATAATTCCTAAAATTTCTTTATGCTATATGTGAAGAGTGTGACATACATTAATAATGGCAATGTGTATTTTGATAGGTTTATATAACATGCTTAGGAGTATTATGTCTAGTGTACATATAAGCATGTTTAAGTTATGTTCTTCTAACTTGTGACTTATCTCTTTATGTCATGTAAGGCTAAGTCTTATCAGACTTGCTTTTATTATTTGACATATGAGATTTCTTAGCTTTGAAAGCTTAAGTCTCAATAGTTTTAAAGGTAGATGGAATAAAATTATATAAAGCTTTAACAATTAATTTGAGATGATGATGAGAAAAAAAAGCATTCTATTTTCATATCCAATTCCATGAGTATTTCCATGGAGTTTTTGTGAGTCAAGTAGACTATCTAAACTCTCCTTTCCTCTTTTAAATTTGAAAATGGAATTTTTTAACTGTAATACCTCATTGGAAAGCTTATGATTTTCATCACTTGCTTTCTTGAGTTGCTCTTCTAAGGAATTAAAAGTTTTTAAATCAGTAGAAAGTTTATCATTTGATTTAACAAGATTAGAAAATTCATTTTAAAAATTTTTGAATTCCTTGATTAAGCTAGTTAACTCATGCTTATAATGTTTCTTCCTAGAAAGTAAGCTTTTGCATTTAAGCAAGAGTTTTCTCATAATAGAGCTCTCATCATCATCATCATCATCATCATCATCATCATCATCATCATCATATTCATAATAATCATCACAATAAGAGTTAAAAGTATATGGTACCTTATTTTTATCTTCAATAGCCATCAAGCAAAGGTTGACCACTTATTGTTGCTCCTCTTCCATTTTCTATTCGGAGGAGTCATCCCATATAGCTTTCAAAAGCCTTATTTTTCTCCTTTGCTCCTTTATTCTTAAATTTAAGTTTGGGGCACTCACTTTGAATGTGACCTGGTTTCTTGCATCCATAGCAAGTAACCTCTTTAGTTTTCTTCTTGCCTTCTCCTTTACACTTCTTGTTGAAGTCTTTTGTTCTTAAGATATTTTTCTTTCTCAAGAATTTCTTAAAGTTTCTTGTGAGCATAACAATACCACCATCTTTATCACCTGAATCTTCAAGGCTTTCTTCTTCACTATCTTCTCATAAAGCTTTTAATGTTATACTCTTCTTTTTCTCTTCCTTCTCTTCTTGCTCTTCTCCTATTTACTTAATTGTAAGCATGTGTAAGGAGCTTTCCAATAAGCACATCGATTGAGAGAGCTGAGAGGTATTAAGCTTCCTCAATTGAAGTGACTCAAGATTCTCAATCCTTCTTAGGTAGGATTCTTAAAATCTTATTGTTCACCTCTTCCTTGGAGAAATATTTTCCAAGTTTGAAGAGTATTAAGATGATTTTTTATCTCCATAATTGATTCATAAGGCTTCATTTTAAAGAGTTCATATTCATACATATGAAGTTGAATCTTCTTGCTTCTTACTTGTACATTGCCTTCATAATGGTTCTCCAAGGTCTCCCACATTTCCTTGGTTGAAATGCAATGTTGAAGTTTGTCTCCTTCTTCTTTTGACATGGAAGAGACTAAAGAAATCATAGCTTTCTTATTTTTATAATTTTCATCCTTTTGTTCACCATTCCATTAACTTCTTGAAAGAGTTATTTGTACACCATTAATGGTAGCTTTAGGTGGTTCCTAACCTTTAATAATAACTTTCCAAAGTTTAATGGAATCACAATATAAATTTAGCTCCATTTTAAACTTCCAATGTGGGTAATCACTTTCATCAAAGAATGGTCTAAGTGAAGAAATATTTTAAAATTCACTCCTCATGATCTTGTATTTTAGTAATGAAGTTCCTAGAATTCAAGCTCCAAAACCAATTGAAAGTGCCTTAGAGAGGGGGTGAATAAGGCTAATAAAGGATTTTAGAAAAAATTAAAATGAATTTAAGGAATGAATAAGAATTGAAAGAGAATAAAGTAGGAAGAACAATGAATATAGAAATTTAAGGAGTTCAGATTCTCAACAATCCTACATCTCCACCTAACTTATCCCCAAGTTAGAATTTTTCAATACCCACAATCTTATTCATAAGATTGAGATTACAAAAGATTGAGGCTTACTCTTCAACCTTACACAAACAAGAGTTTTAAGGCTAACTGTTCAACTAATTCCTAAGTGTTTTAATGGCTAAACATTTAAACCAATTACACTAGAAATATACCTCCCCTTCTAAACTATCCTAATAATTAGATGAAGATGAAGTCTTATTCCTATCACACAACCAACTCTCATAAGAGTTAATCAATACAAAGAATATTGATACAAAGAAAAAAAATGAAGCTTAATGAATGCTTAGAGAGTTTTTGATAATTAATAAACAATGTACAATGTGTTCTTATTATCACAACTCTAAACTATATATATATAGATTAAGCTTTAAAAATATGGTTGTTGGAGCCAATGATTATGTCTCTAACGACTATTTCCTTCAATAATTACAAAAATATATCCGTTGGATTTTTATGAAGTCTGATGTCACCATGGAAGTAAGGCTTCAATCACAGCCCTCTACTGAGCTGAATTTTAAGCTTTCTATTACTATGGTAGCCTTGCTTCAGTTGCAGCCCTCTGCTGAAATGAATTACAAGCTTTCTATCACCATGGTAGCCTTGCTTTAGTTGCAGCCCTCTGATGAGCTGATTTTTGACTTGGCTTTCATTGAGAGTAATATGGTACCTATGCTTATAATTACACTTAAACAAAAGAATATTAATGATCCAAAAATGTTTGTTAAAGTCAAAATATGAATGGATTAACACTTGATCATGCAAATGTTCAACAATCTATATTATCTTGTGTTTTATCTTTTTGTGTTCTTGTTCAAGTGTTCTTTCTTCATCTTTATTATCAAGTTATTTGTTTTTAAGCTAATTGTTAACATTATAAAAAAAATTCATGCATATCTAAAAAATTAAAACAAAATATTTGTAATCTTTGTATTATATTTGCGTGTTACCACTCTAATTTGCTGTCATGGTTTCAAAAAAATTCAATTCAAAGGTCCAAATTAAGTTATTTGCATTATTTGTTTGAATCTAAACTTTTAGTCTATCTTTTAATTATTTTCTTGTTAGCCCCCTTTAATTTTCTTATTAGTCTATCCCAATTTCACTCCATTGATTATTGCATTCTTAAACTTTGCTTAATTAAGAATCTTAGTTCATCTAAGAAATCAAAAAGGTAAATTAAGAGGTAAAAGGAAAAAGGAAAAAGGGTAAGGACAAGGTAAGAGGGTAAGGATATTAAAGAGAAAAGCCAAAATTTGAGTGCAAACATAAGAATACATTAAATTTTGAGTAAAACACATTAGGTTATGTTATGAGGTTTTATCATTCTTAATATTTTAGGTTTCAAGATGTTTAGCAAAGAGGCAAGTTCATTATCTATAAATGATAAAGTGATCTAAACTATACAACAATAATTTTAGAGAATGTTTAAGATGCTGGAGGGAGTCAATGAAAGATTGAAAAGACATGATGATCTCTTTAATCAAATGCAAAGAGCACATAAACAAAGGAGACAATCACTAATTGTTCAAGATGACTATGATGGAGAGGATGATCTTGATGATGATCAAATAACCTTGGTGGGCTATCGTAGAAGGCAAGCTCAAAGAGGATGTGTGCAAGATGTAGATCATAACCTTAGAAGCATCAAAATGAAGATTCCTTCATTTCAAGGGAGAAATGACCCAGATGTGTACTTAAAGTGGGAGCGAAAAGTAGACCTTATCTTTAAATTTCATCATTATTTGGAGGAGAAAAATCTAAAATTACTACTGTTGAATTTTATAATTATACAATTGTTTAGTGGGATTAATTTTATAAGGAAAGATATAGATATGGAGATAGACCCGTAGAGACTAGGAGAGAAATGAAGCAAATAATGAGAAAGAGGTTTGTGCCAAGTTATTTCTATAGAAGCTTCATCAAAGTCTTTAAACATTAAACTAAGAGTCCATGAGTGTAAAAGAGTAGGATAAAGCAATGGACATAGCCATGATTAGAGCAAATGTGGAGGAGGATTATGAGGCTACCATGGCATGATTTTTTAGAGGTTTGAATAAATATATTGTAGATGTTGTATAGTTGCAACATTATGTGGAGATTGAGGATATGGTTAACTTAGCCATGAAGGTAGAAAAATAACTTAAAGGACAGAGGTATGATTCCAAACTAAGTTCTTTTTCTTCTTGGAAAAATTTTTAGGAAAAAAATGATGAATCTATTACTAAGTCTAAAAGGGAAGAAAATAAAACTAAAAAATGACTTGGGTAATAAGGGAAAGGGTGAGAATCAACTAGCCCAAAATAGGAAAATTAGATGCTTTAAATGTTTGGGAAATGGGCATATTGCTACAGAATGTCCACGTAAGAAAACTATGATTATAAGGGATGGTAATATTGACTTGATAAGTAAGAAGGAGAGTGATAATGAAATACTACCTTTAGAAGATTATAATGATGTAGAATGTGCAAAGGGTGAAAATCTTGTTGTTCAAAGAACATTGAGTTTGCAAAATAAATATGATGACCATGGGAAACAAATGGAAAACTTATTTCATACTCATTGTTTGAAATCTAACAAATTGTGCAACATGATTATGGATAGTAGTAGTTGTACCAATGTAGGAAGCATACTACTAGTGGTGAAATTAAAGTTGCAAAACATCAAGCATCCAAAACCACAAAAGCTTCAATGGTTGAATGAAAGTAGTATTGTGAAAGTAAACAAGAAAATTTTAGTTTTCTTTTCAATTGATAGATATAAAGATGAGGTTTTATATGATGTGTTACCTAAATTGGCTAAACATATATTGTTGGAAAAATCTTAACAATATGATTGGAAAGTGTCACATAATTGGTTCAAAAATAAATATTCCTTGACAATGAATGGAAAAAGGTATAACCTTGGACCATTAACTCCCAAAAAAAAAAATTTAAAGACCAAATGCACATCAAACATTAATATGAAGAATTAAAATCTTTATTTAGGAAATCTTTAGTAAGGGAATACCAAGAGAGAAAGAAAAAAGGTGAGTTGAGTGATAAAAGTAAGATGAGTGAGCCTAAAAATTCCTTTTATCTTAACCAAAATAGGCAACCCAATGGGAGAGAAAATAATGAAGGAATAAATGAGAAAAAATGAGTGCTTTTACAACCATGAGTGATGTAAGGGAAACCTTAATTTTGATATAACCAATGCATGCACCTATAAATAAGGAAATTTTGATTATTTCTAATGAAATAACCTGAAATTTGTCTATTATTATTGTTGTTGATAAGTTTAGTGAAATGGCACATTTCAAAATGGATGATGCACCATATCACTAATATATTCTTCAAGAAAATTATAAGGCTTCATGAAGTGCGAAAGATAATTGCAAGTGACAGGGGTGTCAAATTCCTAAGTCACTTTTGGAAGACTTTTTAAGAAAGAATGAGAATCAAGCTCTTGTACTCTATAACTTGCCATCTATAAATGAAGGGACAAATTGAGGTGATCAATAGCATACTTTTAACACCTTTGGAGGCTATTATACAAAGACATTTAAAGAATTGGGAGAAGTATTTGCCATATATTGCATTTGCCCATAAAAGAGTATACATGGTTGAACCAACCCTTCATCATTTAAGGTTAATAATAACTTTAATCCATTAGCACCGATGGATTTGCTACCATTACCTAAGAAGAGAGTACATGTGGAGGGGAAACAAAGAGTTGAATTCACCTAGACTTTGCATAAAAAAGATCAAACTCCTATAGAGAAAAAACACTCCGATATGAGAAGCAATACAACAAAGGGAGAAAGCAAGTCAAGTTTGAACCTCGAGATTAGTTATGGGTACAATTAAGAAAGGAAAAGTTTCATGATCAAAGGAAATCAAAGCTAATGCCAAACGGAGATGGACCTTTTAAAGTGCTACAAATAATAAATAACAATGCCTATAAACCAGAGCTTCTAAAATGATAATGTTAATGCTACTTTCAATACTAGTGACTTATCTTTGTTTGATGTAGGTGAAGAAGAAGATGATTTAAGGATGAATCCTTTTGAAGAAAAGCAGAATGCTATGAATCCAAACCTTAAGCCTAATAAGGAACAACAAAGCATAAAAGACCAATATGGCCCAATGATAAAGTCCAAGACCAAAAAGGTTCGGTAGGCCTTAAATGGGAAGAATCAAGATGTTTGGAAGGCTCAAGAATACCAAAATTCTATTCAAAAATTTAAAGGACAAAAGGAGGCTCAAATAATCATGTTAACTTCATCAAAACAAGTGGAAGGTGTTGAAAAACCTTTTATGACAACTGTTACAAGTGCTACAATCATCACGACAAATACTTCTACAAAGAAGTAATTGTTATGATACATTCTATGATTATCATCACAACTATTACGACTATCACAACAACTACTTCTGTGCAAAAGTAGTTAATAACATACTAAGGCGACCACAAATGTTATAAATAAAAGGAGTTAAGCATTGGCACCACTTCAAATGTCTTTTAGACCATTTTTCAATAGTAAATCATAGAATAAATCATCTTGGGATGTAATAACACTTGGGGTTATAAATTAATTCTAAATATGGTTGTTGGTGGAGAATTAATGCCATTAGAGTGTGTAATTATAGATTAATGGTTCTAATTGCAAAATGTAATCCTATGTTTCAGTGCCTAGAAAATGTGTGTCTGCTTGGCTTTGTATTATATATAAACAAAGTTATTTCTTCTCTATAAGCAGGTTAAGTTATATGAATGAAATTTAAGTGTTTATTTCAGAATTATTTTGTGAGGAATTTGTCTTTGATTTCTTGAATAAACTTTAAGACTTATCGAGCTTAGTTCAAGTTTATGGAATAAAAAAAACCAAAAATCTTTCTTTTCTTCTTAGTCATCAAACTCTTTTGTTTATGGTGTGAGAAGGGATTCAAAGTCTATCTTGATTTCTTTGTCCTTGTTAGTAAAAGTGTTAAGTAGTTATCTTCTTATCTCAATTCTTAAAATGATACAAATTTGTGGTAAAGTGTGGAAATTTCAAGTTTTCTTCAATTTAAACTAATCATAGCATTATTGCTATTAGGGAGTTTATTATTAAAACCTTCAATTCCCATTAGAACCAAAAGACTTTAAAACCATATCGAACTAAACAAGTTTAATCATGAACATAACCGCACCAGATTTTGTAATTAATTCAGTATGTTATTGGATATTTACAAAAATTCAAATCGAAAACCGTACCAAACGTTTAAACTAAAAACCAAATATTAATTTAATAAATAATATATAAATAAGAATAAATAGTAGTGAACTTAATTATATACTTTTCATTATATTATTAAGTAGCATATATTAAGTAGCAATAAGTATAATAATATATGATCAAAATTAATATGCTTTGTGTTTAAAATATAATAAATTAATTACTAACAAAATATTATTATTATTATTATTATTATTATTATTATTATTATTATTATTATTATTATTATTATTATTATTATTATTATTATTATTATTCAATTGACAAGTAAAAATATGAAATGTCTATTACATTACATTTTAAACTTAAAATATGAAAATGAAAAAATCACATTGTATAATTTTAAATAATTCAATTAATAAATAAGAATGTAAAATGTTTATTACAACATAATTTAAACCTAAAATCCCAGAAATAAGAGAATTATTATTATTATCAACAAAAAGTAAAAATATGGAATGTCCATTATATTTCAATTTAAACTAAAAATATGAAAATAAGAAAATTAACATGATATTATTTTGAATTGTATAATTTATTAATTAAATATATTATTATTATTATTGACAACTTATTAATTATTATTTTTAGTAAGTAATCTAATCTTGTTGATATTATTTAAAATTAGTGAACTAATATAATCATTATTTTTATTGCTACATACATATATTATTAAAACTAAAAATGACATAATTTTACCCAAAATTACGTTATTTTGATTAAAGTAAGTAGTGAGCTTACAAACAAAAATAAGAGAGAGACCATTTTTATTAATTAAAATATATTGTTATTATTATATTTAATAACTTTATTTTTATTATTATTATTATTATTATTATTATTATTATTATTATTATTATTATTATTATTATTATTATTATTATTATTAAGTAATTTAATCTTATTAATACTATTTTATATTAATGAGGTAAATAATATTATTATAATTATTATTTTTTATTGTATACTAATATATATATATAAACATTTATTATAGATAACCAAAACAATGTAGTTTTACCCAACACTACATTATTTTGATTAAAAGTAAGTAGTGATCATAGAAATAAAAAATAAGAGAAGTTAGGTTATTTTTATTAATTAAAATTTAATATAATTTTATTATATTTAATAACTTATATATATATATATACACACACACAGAGTTGCTGAAAATATATATAATATAGGGTTAAGCATATAATAATTTTATCAAAAATATTGAATAAATATATGTTTATACAAAAACGTATAAACATACACAAAATTTTATTGTTTATTTGGTGGTACTAAATATAAATTCAATCAATAATATAAATTTGTATATAACATAAATTTTCGAATTCTCGTTTTAAATCGTACCATATTGATATGTTCCAATAGAACCAAATCTCCGTACCAAACCATCCAAAAAATGAGATGGTATCAATATGGAGACTTTTAAATTTGGTATTGGTACTGGTATTAGAAATTTTATTTTTGAAATCTTTGAAATTTATATAGTTCTGAAGATTTTAAAACACTAAATTCCTGACTTGTGCTTACCCTTAGTCGACACTACTACCACATACCTCACCACCGTTGAAAGGCTTACTTTTATGCTTTTTCATCCATCTTTTAGATCTTGATGAGCATGCCACTATCCGCTAATCTCTACTAGAAATACAAAGTTTGATATGTACCGATGCTCAAAGATGACAAGGTGCAGGTTGTGCACATCACCTACAACGGACATGAAAGGAATGTTGTATAGATGTACCGCCAGAAAATAGGTGATTCACATGAGCATATCACACAAGAGAAGGTGAATGGTTCAACAGTGAACATCGAAATCCATCCGTCGAAGGTTAGTATCAGTAAGCTCCTTCTTAACCAGGATAGTGAGTTGTTTCTTAATCAAAAGGCAAAGGGTCGTGCTATTGTTGATAAATATGAGGGTACTAAATTTACTACTAAGGATATTTTGCAAAATGTAGATCAATTTTAATTTTATATGGTGGAGTGAAGTCATGTTTTGTTATCTCTAATTAAGTGCAGATTTTATGGTCTTTTAAAAGGATTATTGCTCTTATTCTAGTATTGAAAAATTGCCAAGTTCTATCTCTCATTTGAAAAATTGCTACTCTTCTTCTAACAGGTTTATTGCACCAATGGTACCTTAACTTTTGCCTATGTTTCATTTTGGTACTATATTTTTAATTTTTTTTCTTTTCGAATGAAATTCTAATTTTGTTTTACGTTAAAGTACCTTGAATATATCTAAACAAATTTTGTATACGTGGCAGCCAGAATAAGACTATTCTTAGTATATTCGCCATATAAGCATCCCATTAAGCAGTCTAATCAACTTGTGGCCCTAGAAAATAAATTTTAGCATACGTGAAAACCCTAATAGAAGGACAAAAATATAGGATTTTATGGCCCACAAGATGACTAGGCTACTTAATGGGATGCTTACATGACAAATATACTAAGAATATGCTTATTCGAACTGCTATATATGCTAAATGTGATCGAATATGTTCAAGGTACTTTAACCTGAAACAAAAATAAAACTTCAATCACTGAAAAGAAAAAATTAAAAATCTAGTACTAAAATGAAACATAGGCAAAAGTTAAGGTATCATTAGCACAATAAACCCTCTTTTAACAGATAAATTTCAATTTTTTTGCCCTAAATCCTCTTTTTGGGGAAGAAGATAAATTAAGGGGTAATTTTAGCAAATTAAAATTTATTGCATATGTGGCATGTGAAGTGTCTGCTTATAGAGAACAAGTGGATCATATTAGTGTTTAGTCAGTACTCAGGCCGCCACTGATTATTAGAAGCACCAAATTGAGACAAAAACAGGAGTTTAGACACTTGAATGCAAAAAAAAATCTAACAATCAAAATAGTAAAAATGGAAAAGTTTAGAAACCAATAGTGCAATTTTTTTTCTAGAAAATCTAGATTAATTTATAAAATATCTTTGAAACTGGACTAAAATGATAATACTGAACAATTTATAGATAAAAATTTTAAAGTCACCGCTCTGATTGTGTATGTTGATGATATGGTGGTCACTGGGAATGATCCGAGTGAGACAACAATCTTGCAAAGACAGTTAGCAACTTAGTTTGAACTTAAGGATTTGGGTAACTTAAAGTATTTTTTAGGAATTGAAGTTGCAAGATCAGCTCAAGGGATTTCCCTTTGCCAATGAAAGTATATAATGGACCTATTGACAAAGACGGGCATGCTTGATTGTAAGCCAGCTGAGACTCCAATTGAAGTTAAACATGGACTTTTAGTCTTAAGAAATCAAGTCCCAACGGATAAAGATCAGTATCAAAGGCTGGTGGGCAGGTTGATTTACTTATCTTATACTCGGCTAGACATTACTTATGCAGTAAGTCTTGTAAGTCAGTTCATGCATTCTCCGAGTAAAGAACATATGGGTGAAGTATACCGAGTATTAAGATATCTAAAGTCTTCTCCAGGAAAAGGTTTATTCTTTGGGAGAAATAAGGATTATGAAATTACTAGCTATACTGATGTTGATTGGGCCGGAGATCATACTGATCGAAAATCAACATTTGGTACTTTATGTTTGTAGGAAAGAATTTAGTCACTTGGAGAAGTAAGAAACAGAAAGTCATAGCAAGATCAAGTGTTGAAGCTGAGTTTAGAGGAATGGCTTATGGTGTATGTGAGTTACTGTGGATAAGGCAAATTATTCAGGATCTAGGACTAAAACATCCAAAGCCTATGTTGTTACATTGTGATAATAAGGCAGCCATAGCAATTGTAAATAATCCAGTTCAACATGATCAAACTAAGCACATAGAGGTTGACAGACATTTCATCAAAGATTATATGAACTAAGGAACAATTGATCTTCCATTTGTTTCTTCTCAGACTCAACTAACTGACATCCTTACAAAGGCTGTAACTAGAAAATCGTTCTACAACTCACTTAGCAAGTTAGGAATGATTGACATACATTCACCAACTTAAGGGGGAGTGTTGAGGAAGTAAATATTTTAATTGTATATATTAGGAAGTAAATATTTGTATACAATTAGGAATAAATTCTTTATTTTATTTAGGATGTTATTCTATTCCTAATTAGGATGTTATTAGGATTCTTATATGTATATATAAAGGTTGTAACCTCTCTTATGAATATATCGAAAAAGATTTCCCTTAAAATTTCTCTTCTTTTCTTTGAATTTTATTCTTCAATCCTTTTTAAAGTATACACTAAATTCCATTGTTAAAATGCAAACAAAAACATTTGCAATATATATATATATATATATATATATATATATATATATATATATATATATATATATATATATATATATATTAAAAGGAGAAGCAAAATACTTCTTTACACCACATTGTGACATATGACAATAAATTATATTATATTATTATAATAGTTTTTTTTTCCAATTAAACACATTAATAGAAAAGAAGCACCATATATATATACTACATACATATATATAATATTACTCTCTTTTTAAATTATTACAAGGAAATTCTATTTTTTAAATCAAATAAAAATTATTATAAATTAATAATGGTAAACATTAGAATATTTTTTAATTTTTTTCATCCATACTTCCAAGTATGATTAATTCAATTTAATCTGAATAGGACTATAAAATGACAAAACTTTCCCAACAACTAATTTAATACAACTACATATGTGACACATGTTAAGAATGTTAGGCATACATTGTATACATGAGACTCATAAATAACAAATTTTAGTTCACATTTTGATATATATAACAAGATTTTTCTTTTTAAATAACACATATCACACACCACAAAACTCACAACATTAAGTAGTTCATATCTTTCCTTATATTATTTATATACAATACACTAGTTTTAATGCAAAATATAAAAATTCACTAAACATGCTCCATTCTAAATAAATAGAGGATGACCTCTTGCTGGCCACCCACCTGATACAATGCTAGTGTAATGGATGCAATTATTTCTTCAAGACCGACTACAGTTCTTCTAATCCTGAAAAATAATGCAGAGGAGTGAGCCTGTAACTCAGTACAGAAATAACATAATATCCTATAAAAAAATAACACATTCAAACATGGAGTATAATCAATGATCCATCCATTCAATGTTTAGCTATGAATTTATCATATTTACATAGCATAATGTTTTCTTTTGGACAGTAATAAACTTATGAATTATTTGTAAAATCAAAACTTCTTTCATTTATTTATGAATCCCCATATGCACACAGCCTGCCATAATCGTTTACAACATTTTTTTTTAGCTTTTTTATGGCATAACAAAGAAATTCAATAACACACATAGCATTGCCTTATTTACAAGTAGCATTGTGTCCACATACTCATCCAACCATTTTTCTTATATTTACATATACATCACATACCACTCCTTTAAACAATTTACATCCCATAATACATAACAAATCAATAATATACCAAAAATACACTCATATTTCAACATGGCAAATTCAATAGTGCAAATTCACTAATATACCAAAAATATACAAAAAAAAAACTCATATTTCAACATGGTAAATTCAATAGTGTAAATTCAACAAATATACCAAAAATTCCACATTGTGAGTATCAAAGCCATACTCTCTAAATCAATAGCATTATAAGTCTAAATTATTTTACAATTGATTTCACATCAATTAGACATATATAGAAAGAGAAACATTAAAAACAATCCATCATGGTCAAGCTATCCACAAAATTAAGCAACAAAAAGTATTGCCCAAATTGGCCATCAAAACAGTAAAATTAAACTTTTTTTATTTCTATCAATTTTGTAAATAACATCTTCAAGTGTTTATAGAAACAAACAACACCTTATTATGAGTTATAAATATCAAGATATTCCTTCAAAAATTAATATGTTCTCATCCAAACATGACACCTAAATTTAGCAACCACTATTCATATGTATAATCTCATTCATATATACACTCTCATCTCAAAATAATCAACCATCAATATAATAATAAAAAATCAGCATCTATCAATTAGAATATACATATTACCCATAATCAATAAGCTTAACAAAGAAATTCATAATTTTTTATTTTTTATGTTATATTTATATAGAACATTAAGTTATTCTCCTAACTTTGTTGCTTCCTTCCCTTTGCTTGCATTTACATGTGTGAAAACCTCATTTCCATATGGTTTAGCTGAAATATATCATAATTCACTTGTTTTTAAACATCCAATAATAATGGAAACTCATCTAGCATGATAACATCACTAAACTACCTAAATATATGAACCTGCCAACTATAATAGATTTAATAGGGTGAATTTAAAATTTCACCAATAATTCTATACAATGAATTTAATGATGAAACTTTCCAGATCACTAACTCTATATGCTTAGCAATGGAAACTGAGTAATAAAATATTTCCTTTTACTACACTAACATAGAGTTTGAATTAGATAGAGATAAAAGAATGACAGTTTTAGATAACTCATAAACGTTTCCATATCAGCAAAGAACACTCAATTTAAAGCTTCTTATCTCAAGATATGATCAAGACAATAAGACTAAAAAATCAGTTCCTAAGAACCTGAATTTTGCATCTTCTAAACATTAACTCGATTCAACAAAAATATTAAAATTACTCACCAAATAAACTTTTAAAGCCTTTGATGATGAAGATTATGATCTAGAATGAATTCTAAACCTTCAAATTTCAGTTAAAATTTAGCTCTCTTCTTTTATTAAGAATAATAATAATAATAATAATAATAAGTAAAGACAATCCCCTTTTCTTCCTTCCTTATTTCTATCTGGATCTTTTTCTTTTCCTTTCTTTATGGTTGCCACATACCTCAAATCTAGTCCTACACTCATCATTTTTTTTAAACAATCAACTGCAGATATATATATGATATTCCCATGTCTATATGATATGCACATTATGTAAATAAATGTAAATACATTATGTGGGCATTACATTTCTCCTCTCTTTAAAGAATTTCGTCCTTTAAATTAAGTGTGACTCACTAATCTCAAAAAATAGGTAGGGGTAATGAACTCTCATGTCCTTTTCCACTTCCCATGTAGCTTCCTTTGGTAAATGTCAACTCCACTTAACTTTTTTATTGGAATTTCTTTATTACGTAACTTCTTTATCAATATATCAAGAATTTTAATTGGTTCTTCTTTATAACTTAAATCTTCTGTCAATTGTATTTCTAACTCTTGTACAACATGTCTAGAATCATATTTATATCTTCTTAACATGGACAAATGGAACACATCATGTATCTAAGATAATCCTTGTGGTAGTGCTAATCTGTATGCCAAAGGACCAACTCTCTCTAATATCTCATAAAGGCCTATATACCTAGGACTTAATTTTCCTTTCCTACCAAATCATATAATTCCCTTCCATGGTGATACTTTCAAGAACACTTATTTACCCACATCATACTCCATTTCTCTTATATACTTGTCCATATAACTCTTTTTTCTGTCTTGTGCAACCTTTAAACACTTTTTAACCATTTGAATTTTATCCATAATTTCTTGTATCAAGTTAAGACCTTTTAATTATTGCAACCCTTCTATATCCCATCAAACAGGACTTCTACATTTTCTGTCATATAAAGTTTCATATGGAGCCATACCAATACTTGAATGATAACTATTATTGTAAGCAAATTCAATTAATGGCAAGGGTTCATCCCAATTCCCTTTAAATTTAAGCATACACACTCTCAGCATATCTTCTAATGTTTGAATTATCCTCTCTGATTGTCCATCTATCTGGGGGGGGTGAAATGTTGTACTAAAATGGAGCTTTGTTCCTAAAGCTTTTTGTAAACTTCCCTAAAAATGAGATGTAAATTGTGGATCTCTGTTTGACATAATTGATGTTGGCACTTTATGTAATCTTACAATTTCTGACACATATATTCTAGAAAAAATTTTCGGTGAATCACTTTATTGCACAGGTAGAAAATGAGCTGATTTGTTAAGCCGATCAACAACTACTTATATGGCATCATGGTTCCTGAAGGTTTTGAGGCAATCCAAAAATAAAGTCCATTATTATCTTTTCCCATTTCCACTTTAGAATAGACAATGGATGAAGCTTACTAGTTAGTACTTGACGTTCAACTTTTACTTATTGACATGTTAAACATTTTATGACACATTTAACTATATCTTTGTCATTGTCGGCCACCAATAAAAAGGTCATAAATCTTTGTACATTTTAGTGCTTCCAAGATGCATTACTTACAGTGCATAATGGGCTTCATTTAGAATTTCTTCTCTCAATTCCCTTATATATAGAACATAAATACATCCATTAATCAATAACATCCCATCATGCCTCAATGCAAATTGTTCATTCTTTCCTTATTGCACCATATCCTTCATTTTTTTTAAATATGGATCACTCATTTGCTTTTCTTAAATTTTACTCTCCAATAAAGGCTTAACATGCATACTTGCAATAAATATGTCATTCTGAAGTGCAAATTCTATATGCAATGTTTTAAGCTCTACCAATGACCTTACTACATAACAAGTCATTTCACCACTTCTTTCAATGGCTTTCCTACTCAAACCATCCGCAACTTTATTGGCTTTTCCCGGATGGTATTCTATAGTACAATCATAATCTTTTAACAACTCCATCCACCTTATTTGTCTTAAGTTTAACTCTTTTTATGTTGGGATATATTTCATACTTTTATGGTTAGTGAAAATTTAAAATGTTTCTCTATACAGATAGTGCCTCCATATTTTAAAAGAATGGACAATTGCTATTAATTCTAGATCATGAGTTGGATAATTCAATTCATGACTCCTTAACTATCAAGAAGCATAAGAAATAACTTTTTTTCCATTTTACATTAACACACACCCCAATCCTTACTATGATACATCTGTAAAAATTACATATCCACCATTTCCTATAGCAAAATTAGAACTAGTGCAAAGATTAGTCTTTTCTTCAATTCTTCAAAACTTTCCTCACATTTAACATCCCATTTAAACATCACATTCTTCTTCAGCTAGTTTGTTAATGGTTTGGCAATGATTGAAAATCCTTCAATAAATCTCCTATACTGTCACGACCCGAACCCGAGGGCACGTGACCGGCACTAGGGAATGGGTAGGCATAAGGCCACCGAAACCCGTAGTAAGCCTAAAGGAAAAGAAAATAAAACCATTCACATTTTAACTTTAATTAAAAATAGAACATATTATCAAACTGGTTTTTCTCAAATTACACAAATTTAACTGTTTAATAAAATATGATTCATATACATAAATTGTATTTCGTACAAATAAACTACATAATTTAGTTTAAACCATATAAATCCTCAATACATATACTACTGCAGCATCCTAGATTAATACACAGTACAGCTTACAATGACCTATATAAAATTGCCGGTGAAGAAGAAATCCGGCGTAGAGGTTGTCGGAGGTCGAACTCCCAAGCTCCTGAAAAAAATAAATTGAGGGGAATCAGACCTCACTGAGTAAGTCAATAAAAGAGCTGTACGGTTTGAAAACCTTTTTAAAAAACTATATATTTTTATAGTGAAAATAATTTATAATATATATATAATTATAGTTTTGAAAAATCTTGGTAGAACCCTAGTCCCAAGTCTAAATGGCCAACTGGGCCCACTTATTCCAACTAGACTACCGGTCCCCGAGAGCAAGGGCATCAGCCGAGGCACCAAGCCGTAGTCATTCACTTAATCCAAATATATGGATCTGGCGGTCCCCGAGAGCAAAGGCATCAACCGAGGCACCCATCCCAGTCTAATTTAACCTTACAAATCACTGGCGGTCCCCGAGAGCAAAGGCTTCCACCGAGGCACCCGTCCCAGTTTAGCATTCACCAATCATATATATATCGGATCCATCTCTCAATCTCTACCATGTGCACATAGTCCTGGTGAAGCCCACCAGGTAGCCCGTTCTACCAAAATTTCTCGAAATCGATTTTAAATAAATAAAATGCGTTTAAATCTTAAATAATAGCATTAAATTAAATAAATCATGTAATCAATGTAATAAAATATGGGCGCATGCATTTTTACATAAACACACGCACAGATCGTTCTACTGACTTACAGGATGAATGTGAAGGCTGACGACCACGCGTCTGCCTCGGCCTCACGGCTTCTGCTCCGAAATGATCTAAAGGAAAATAATAATCGACCTTTAAAATATGACTATGGACACCGAAACCAAAAATCAACAAAGCAATGAAATTCCAAACTGACTCGACAGACAGGTTTTTAACCTAATTAACGGTAGACATTTTTCTACGGATATCACGTTTTACGAGAAAATCTACCGAATTTCGACAGAGTCTCCTCTGTAAAACGGACATCTCTCTACCAAAGGTAGAGCCAGACCTGCATAGAAAATGCACTTCTAATTTCCAAAACCATCCACACTCGAGTCGGGCTCCCAAAATACAATTTGCCCCGACCGAGATCACAACTCAAATAAAATATCACAATTTAATAATATGTGTTTCTTAAATACATATCACATTCATACATATTAGAATAGATAAGATTATACAAAATCTCCATTATTCAAAATTGAGCAAATTAAATTTGTATTATATGTATATATATATATATATATATATATTAGGAATTTGATATTCAAAATTTACATTAATTAGGAAATCATGTCAATTAATTTATAAAAATTATCTAAACCCTTTAATTATTAATAAAACTAATTAAAATATATATTTATCATATTTAGTGTAAAATTACATTTTTACCCCCCTAAAATACATAATTTACATAATGAGCTTTTACTACTGAAAATAATTCCTAGAAATTATTTAATCATGTCAAAAATTCATTTTCTCAAAATACATTTTCTTAATGTAATTAAAACATTTAATTAACCAACAATTTCCTCCCAAAAATATTATTTACCCCAAGAATCAAATTTGGCATAAACTTAACTATAGTTATAAAAATAGTATAAAAATCTCAAAAATTATGATTTGAGTTCTAAAATTCATATTATTCACTAATAACCTCATTTATCAAATTTCATTACCTATTTAACCCAAAGTTTCAAAATTAGTCTAATTATTATATTTTGACATAAAGCATAAAAATTCCTAGAAAATTTGTATAATCTTCTTAAAATTATCTACTCTACCCTAAACTTAATTTCAACACTTAATATCACCAAAATGTCAATTAACATTATTATTTTCTATTTTATATGATTAATTCCCGAAAATACCAAAATTCATTAAAAATCAAAATAATTACCTAAAATCTCAATAAATTTTATTTGCTCAAAAATAATCAATAATAATCTCCCTAATTGCTAATTATAGCTAAATAACTATCTAAATAACCAAATGAACATTAACTAAATTTCTGTAAATTCAATTTAACTACCACAAATCCAAGAAAATTTAAATCAACTCAAATACATGCTAACCAACACTAATCATCCTAGAATTGTCAAGATCAAGCAGAAAATTGAAGGGAGAAAAGAAAGAAAACAGGTGAGCATCTCTCACCATCAAGCAGCGGAAACAGAGCAGGGGAAGGACTTGCTGCCGTCGGTGAAGATGGGGAAGATGAGGCTGCTCACATGGAGGCGAAGGGCTGGTGGACACTTCCAGGAGATGGCACCACCGAGCGACGAAGCTGTGCAGACGAGACGCAGGGCTGCTACTGCGCGAGGAAAGGAAGAAGCTGCTGCGCGAGGTAGAGGGGAGCAGCTGCCAGGCGAGAAGAGAAGAAGAAGAAGAAGAAGAAGAAGAAGAAGAAACAGAACCAACAGCAGCTGAGAGGGCTGGTGAGGATGGGGGCGGACAGAAATCAGGGAGTTGGTGTGTGTTTTGATGTGTTGATGAGTGTATGTATATATATATATATATATATGTAGGTATGTGCGGGTGTATATATATATACATATATATATATAAATCTACTTTATACTATAGCTTATAAAGATATATATGTATGACATATAGATGTACACATACATATATATGTTTACATATGTATAGACATATACATGCATATATATATATATTATACAACCTACCAATATGCATACATATATGTATATTTATCTATAGGTACACATGCATAGCCTTAAAATTTAATATCATTTTAAATAGCAATAATAATAATAATGATAATAATAGACAATGAAATTCTAGAAAATAAACAAATAATACTCACATAAATTAATAACCCTAAAAATTAATATTAACATAAATGTAATATAATATAATGTAAAAGTACTTATTAGTAACACTATTTAAAATCCCTTTATTTAAATAAATATATAGGGTATTACATATACTATCCAACCAATCCCAGAAAACTTCATACCTCTGATATATTTTTAGGGGGTTCCTACTCCTTTATGGCTCCAATCTTTGAAGGATCAAGTTGTACACCATTTTTAGAAACAATATGCGCTAAGAATTCAATCTCTTCTAACCAAAACTCACATTTACTGAATTTTACATAAAGTTGTTTTTCTTTCAAAATCTGCAATACTTTTCTCAAATACTCTTCATGCTGCTCTCGAGTTTCAGAATAAATCAATATATCCTTGATAAACACAATGACAAATTGATCAACATACATCTAGAAATTTTATTCACTAAGGACATAAAAGTAGCAGGAGATTTGTTAGTCCAAATGGCATCACAATAAATTCATAATGTCCATATAGTGTTCTAACTGCAGTCTTTGGTATGTGTGCTTTTAAAATTCTCAATTGCTAATATCCAAACCTTCAATCAATTTTGGAAAATACAATTGCTCCTTTTAACTAGTCTAACAAATCATCAATCATGGCAACGTATATTTATTCTTTATAGTAACTCGATTTAATTACCTATAATCAATACACAATCTTAAATTGTCATCCTTCTTCTTTACAAACAACACTGGAGCTCCCCATGGTAATATACTCAGTCTAATAAAACCTTTTTTCAATAATTTTTCCAATTGTTTCTTTAATTCTTTCAACTCTAAGGTTGTCATTCTATATTGTGCAATTGATATTGGTGCTACCTCAGGTATGGTTTCTATCTCAAAATTAGTCTCTCGATGTGGAGGTAAACCTAGTAGTTCTTCTGGAAATACATCTACAAATTCCTTCATTATAGGAACATCCACTACTCCTGGACTAACTTTGGGTACATCCACCACATTGGCCAAATAAGCTTAAGAACCCCTTTTAATCAAATAGAAAGCAGTAATAGCCAAAATTAAACAAGTTGGGACAATTTTTCTTTCATCCATAAAAACTATTTTTCTCTATTCTGAGGTCTCCATAACCACTTCTTTTGTTTAACAATCCACTATAGCATGATTTCTAAATAACTAATCCATTCCCAAAATAACATCAAATTCCTTAAGTTTTATCATAACCATAGGTCATAATTTGCCAACCTTATCTACAATTACAGTACTCCCAGCAGGCATTGATACACAAATGTTATACCCTAAAGTTTCTACATTACTATGGATTTTCAATGCAAATTCACATGAAATAAATGAACATGTTGATCCTGGATCAATTAATGTATAAGCATTAAAACCATAAATAGAGATTATACCAGTCATAGCATCATATGCAAAAGGTGCTTTTTGTCTTGTCACTGTATATACTCTAGCTTAGGGCAATGATTGTTGAGGTTGGCCTATCTGTCCAGCCTGTACCATGCTAGAACCTCCTCCTCATCCCACTCCTCTAGCTCTTTCTCTATTATATTTTCACCTATGCTACTCTACCTTGTAACCTGACTTTTACTAGCTCGATTCTTACTCCAATAATCTTTAGCTATATTCCCTAGCTTACTATAGTGAAAAAAAAGTATCTGCCTTGGTCCCCAACACTCTCCACTATAAAACCTACCATATCTAGCACATGGTGCACTATATCCTTGGCTAGCTGAAACACCTCCCTCACCTCTCTTACTCTCTGCTCTACTCTAATTGTAACCACCTCGTCCACCTCTACTCGATGTTATTGTGGCAGACCTACTCATACTTTGATGACCAACTCCTCTCCCATATTATCTACTCCCTTGAGACCTAGAACCTCTAAATGAAAAATCTCTTCGTTTTCTTTATGAACCATCATATTCACTTATCACCTTTCTTTTCTTTACTGACATTGCATCTTTCTCAATCAAACACTCTTCCACCCTTAATGTAGCCTTTAATAAAACACTATAACTTAGTAGCTTCAAGGAAATATTTTCTCAAATATCCATTCATAATCCCTTCTCAAACTGTCTGTTTTACATCTTCTATAGCCACTTCTTCTAATGCATACTATGACAATCGAGAGAATTGCATTAGAAGAAGTGGTGTGTATTTATTTACAAATTCCCTATGGAAGTCATCCCAAGTCTGGTCATAGGTCTATTTCTACTTCCTGGAATCAGATCCCACCAATCTAAAGCTAATTTTCTCAACAATGATACAACATATTTCAACTTTTGTTCTACTGTGCAGTCCAACCTATCCAGCACCCTGTTTGTTTCCCATAACCATTCCTCTACTACCTTAGGATCAGTGGTCCCCTTAAATTCTATAGACCCTTATTTTCTTAGTATGTCATAAGTTTTGTCTTTAGCCTATATTTCTCTAACTTCTGCCATTGGCTATTGAACTAGCTAGTTGGCTATCTAATTAACTGTCTGTAATATTGGTTGTATAATTTACTGTAAAGTATTAAGAAATTGCTGTATTACTAGTGGTAATTCATGGGCTGGTTGTGGTGGTGCATTTGCATGCTCGACTCCATGCACAAACTCTTTATCATTTTGGTCAACATGACTCCCCTCCCTACTTATCCAATTCAAAATATGAACACTTAGTCTTAATTAATTTAATCTTTTTAACACCTACATGTATTCCTAACATGTATATATGCATTCACACTTTTATCCTAAGGGATTCTAAACCATGCTTTGATACCATTAAATGTGACACCTATTAAAAATGTCAGGCATACATTGTATGCATGAGACTTATAAATAATATAGCCATAAATGTCCAAATTTTAGTTCTTATATCAATATATGTAACAAGATTTTTCTTTTTAAATAATATATATCACACACTACAAGGCTCACGACATTAAGTAGTTAGCATATTTCCTTATATTATTTATATACAATGCACTAGCCTTAATGCAAAATATGAAAATTCACTAAAAATGCTCCATTCTAGAAAAAATGTGGACGACCACATGCTGGCCTACCTAACACAATACTAGTATAATGGATGCAATTATTTTTTCAAGACCGACTACAGTTCTTCTAATCCTAAAAATAATACAAAGGAGTGAGCCTGCAACTCAATAAAGGAATAACATAATATCCTATGAACAATAACACATTCAAATATGAAGTATAATCAACTATCCATTCATTCAATGTTTAGCTATGAATTTATTGTATGTACATAGCATAGTGTTTTCTTTTGGACAACAATGAACTTATGAATTATATGTAAAACCAAAACTTCCTTTATTTATTTATAGATCCCCATACACACATAGCTTGCCATAATCTTGTACAACATTTTTCTTTAGCCTTTTTACGACATAACAAAGGAATTCTATAATGCACACAGTTTGCCTTATTTACAAGTAGCATTGCGTTCTCATACTCATCCAACCATATTTCTTATATTTACATATACATCACATACCACTCCATCAAACAATTTACATCCCATAATACATAACAAATCTATAATATACCCATTTTTCAACATGGCAAATTCAATAGTGTAAATTCACTAATATACTAAAAATATACTCATATTTCAACATGTCAAATTCACCAATTTACCAAAAATATACCCATATTTCAACATAGCAGATTCGATAATGTAAATTCAAAAATATACCAAAACTTCCACATTATGAGTATCAAAGTCATACTCTCTAGATCAATAGCATTATAAGTCTAAATTAATTTACAATTGATTTCACATCAATTGGACATATATAGAAAGAAAAACATTAAAAAAAATCCACCATGCTAAAAATTAAGCAACAAAAAGTATTGCCCAAATTGGCCATTAAACAACAAAATCAAACTTTTTCTATTTCTATCAATTTTGTAAATAACGTCTCCAAGTTTTATAGAAATAAACAGCACCCCATTTATAGTTATAAATCTCAAGATATGGCTTCAATAATTATTTTGTTCTCACCCAAATAGGACACTCGAATTTAGCAACCACCATTCATATGTACAATCTCATTCATATGTACAATCTCATTCATATATACAATCTCATCTCAAAACAATCAACCATCAGCACAATAATAAAAAATTGGCATCTATCAATTACAATATACATATTTCCCATAACCAATTAGCTTAACAAATAAATTTATACTTATTTATTTTATATGTTATATTTACATAGAACATTATGTTATTCTCCCACCTTTATTGCTTCCTTCCCTTTACTTACATTTACATGTGTGACAGCCTCATTTCCATATGGTTTAGCTAAAATAGATCATAATTTCACTTGTTTTTAAACATCCAATAATAATGGAATCTCATCTAGCATGATAACATAACTAAACTACCTAAACATATGAAGTTTCCAACTATAACAGATTTAATAGGGTGAATTTAAAAATCCACCAATAATTCTATACAATGAATCTCATGATGAAACTTTTCAGATCACTAGCCCTATATGTTTAGAGTAATTTAAAATTGATTTTACTTCAATTAGAAGTGTATAAAGGATGAACCTTAAGAAATAATCTACCATACTTAAACCAGTGATGAAAACTAAACAATAAAATATTTCCTCTTATTACACTAACATAGATTTTGAATCAGATTTTGATAAAGAGGGACAGTTTTGGATAACTCATCAAAGTTTCCATATCATCGAAGAAAACTCAATTTAAGGCTTTCTAACTTAACATATGATCAAAACAATAAGACTAAAAAACCAGTTCCTAAGAACCTGAATTCTGCATCTTTTAAACATTAACTCAATTCAACAAAAATATTAAAATTACTTACCAAATAAACCTTCAAAGCCTTTGAAGATGAAGATAATAATCTGGAATGAATTCTAAACCTTCAAATTTCGCTTAAAATTCATCTCTCTATTTTTTTTAAGAAGAAGAAGAATAAGAATAAGAAAGTAAAGACAATCCCCTTTTCTTCCTTCCTTATTTCTATCTAGATCTTTTTTTTTCTTTATGGCTGCCACATACCCCCAAATCTAGTCCTATACTTATCATTTTGTTTTAAACAATCAAATGCATATATATATATATATATACATTCCTCATGTCTATATGATATGCATGTTATGCAAATAAATGTAAATATATTATATGGGCTACAACATATACTATAACTCAAATTAGAAACCTTGTTTAAGCGAAAATAAACCTTACAATTTAAGACATTACTTGAGAAAAAATAACGCCTATTAGTTGATTTCAACAATTGTTAGAAAAAACCTTTTTAATTCTTTAATTAAATATTTCATTTTCACTCAATCTATTTATGAATGACCATTGATGTGTTTTTTTTTTCACCTTTAATTTCTAATTACATAATATGAATGAACATTTAAAGGAAGAAACAAGAAACAAAAATATGAAATCAGTTCAAAAAAAAAAGAAACCAATATGAAAAGGGTGAAATCATTCTCATGTTTTTCTTCAAAGGAAAGTCAAACGTTGTGGCTACACTAATTTTTTTTTTTTCGGCTACACTAATAAGAACATAAACATATGTAATAATTAAAATGAAAATTCTTCTCAGCCCCGATCTTATCGCGAACAATTTTCCATGGATAAAGCAAGAAAAAGGGGGAAAATCCTTATCTTGCATCAAGCAAATTAGCTAGTTATGTCTATAAAAGGACAACCTAAATATCAACTATCAAGCACATAGCCTGAGGCAAAGCAAAATGAGCCTTCCCACTTCACTCTGCTTCTTCTCTCTTATCCTGTCAATCTTCCATTCCTTTGCATCTCCATCTGCATTATTATTTTAGGTAAGAAATGTGTTTTTATGCAGTGATAAATGGTATTGTATCTTTACACTGTGTGGCTGATGCATATGCATGATACTATAGGGATTCAATTGGAAGTCATCAAATAAGGCAGGAGGATGGTACAATTCACTCAAGAACTCTATTTTTGATATTGTTAATGCTGGAGTTTCTCATGTCTGGCTTCCTCTTCTCTCTCAGTCCTCAGAATGTTCAATTCAACTACAATGATTTTTTGTCAATTTTCCTGATATCTCTTTTTGTTGGAATTTGAATTTTTTGTCAGGTTGTATGCCAGGCAGATTGTATGATCTTGACGCATCGAAATATGGATCCAAGGATGAACTGAAATCGCTGATACAGGATTTTCATCAGAGTAGTATTAAGTGCTTAGCTGACATTATGATAAATTATAGAACTGCTGAAAAGAAAGATGGTAGAGGAATATGGTGCATCTTTGAAGGTGGAACTCCTGATTAAATCCTTGACTGGAGACCGAACTTAATTTGTAGAGATGATACTGCCTATTCTGATTGCCACGGAAATCCTGACACAGGAGATTTAGGCTTGCTCCTGATATTGACCATCTCAATCCAAGAGTTCAAAAGGAGTTATCAGATTTGATGAATTGGCTAAAATCTGAAATTGAATTTGATGGTTGGAGATTCAACTTTGTGAAAGGGTATGCTCCAAGCATTACAAAGATCTATCTGGAAAGAACTTCGCCAGATTTCACAGTTGGCGAAAAATGGGATTCATTATCTTATGGTCAAGATGGAAAGCCTCAAACTAATCAGCATGGACACAAAGGTGCTCTCCAAGATTAGGTTAAAGCTTCAGGTGGAGCTATTACAGTATTTGATTTCACAATAAAAGGGATACTTCAAGCTGCTGTGTAAGGAGAGCTATGGAGGTTGAGAGACTCAAACGGAAAGCCACCAGGATTGATTGGACTATCATCGCAAAATGCAGCAAAATTCATTGATAATTATGACACAGGATCCACACATCATCTTTGGCCATTCCCATCAGACAAATTCATGTAAGGATATGCTTATATTCTTACTCATCCCGGAATTCCATCTATAGTAACTTCTGCTCTTCATTTGCCAATCTATTAATAAGTTGACTGCTTTTCTTTTAGGGTCCTTGATAATTACATATGTCATTATTTGAGAAAGCTAGGGGATCGCATAAGTGAAACAAAATTCTCCGAATATTTATCTTTCCATATATAAAACTTGAATTAAAAATCTTATTTAAGGAATTTAAACTTATCCTCACTTAAACCAACAGATATTAGTGTTTTATTTATTATATATTTTTTTTTATTATAGGTCACTCTTGATATATACATAATGTCCTTCACTAAAGTGGGTTTTTTTTTTTTTGTGCAGTTCTATGATCACTTCTTTGATCGGGGACTAAAGCAAGAGATTGGTAAATTGGCTACAATTAGGAAGAATTATGGGATAAGCTCATCGAGCTCTGTCAATATTTTGGCTTCAAATTCTGATCTCCATGTAGCAACAATTAACAGAAGTATAATTATGAAAATAGGGCCAAAGACAGATCTTGGAAACCTCATCCTTCCAGTCTTCCGGGTTGCTACCTCAAGACAAGACTATTGTGTGTGGGCGAAAAAGTGAAATATATATACATATATATAAAAAGTAGTGCATTGATTCCTAAAATAAGGGAATGTTTGGTTTAGCTAATTGGAATAACTGTTAAAAATTTATTATTAAAAAATTAATCAAAATCTGTTTATTGAATTTTTAAAATCAGTAGCTGATTGACTCTCAATCAGCTACTGATTCAATAAACTCCAAATCCTAACTTTTTTTTTAAAACAGCTCACTACAAGTGTTTTGTTTTTATAAAATTAACCTAATAAAAATATCAGCTTACTATTGGAATTTGACGGTTTACATTTTTTTATTGTACTCCTAATCACATTTAAGAAATGGAAAAAATTTGGACATTTGTTGTATGCTATGGAAAGTTTGCTGTAACCCCACATCTCCATTCCACATATGAATCGAAATTGTTTGTATTTTATATATATGTTTGGATACAATATTCTTGAATGGAGATTTGATAATCTAATAATATTGTTTTATTTTGTTTTATTATTGTTGTTGGTTTTTTTTTATTAGCAAAGAATTTGATAATATAATAATATTGTAGAAAGTCTCACATGTTTTAATGAATAAAATTTTGGATTGTTGCATAAAAATTAAATTAAATTGTTAAAAGAGAAAAAAATTAAACAATATTATTTTCACTTATTAAAAAATTATAAATTTAATACTATATTATTATTAAAATGCTGCTGCTGTTTGTAAAATTTATTATTATAGTTATTATTATTTGTTTGTATAAAATAAATAAATTATATCTATAATAGTCATTTTATATATTAACTGAAATAGCTCACATAAATTTTACCAAATACTATTACAAAACAACTATCAACTATCTAAAGAATAAAATTCAGAGAAAAAGAGAGAAAATTCAAGGGAAAATTTTTTCATGATATTCAAAAAAGGATTACACCCCTTATATATACACATAGGAATCTTAATCACAATATAATTAGAAATAGAATAACATCCTAAATAGAATAAAGATTTTATTTCTAATTGTATACAAATATTTACTTTCTAATATATATAATGAAAATATTTACTTCCTCAACACTCCTCCTCAATTTGGTGAATGTATGTCAATCATTCCCAACTTGCCAAGTGAGCTATAGAACGTTTTTCCGGATACAGCCTTTGTGAGAATGTCAGCTAGTTAAGTCTGAGAAGAAACAAATGGATGATCAATTGTTCCTTGGTTCAAATGATCTTTTATAAATGTCTGTCAACTTCCACATGCTTAGTCCGATCATGTTGAACCGGATTGTTTGCAATTGCTATGGCTGCCTTGTTATCACAATGTAACAACATAGACTTCGGATGTTTTAATCCCAAATCCTGAACAATTCGCCTTACCTAGAGAAACTCACATACTCCATAAGTCATTCCTCTAAACTCAACTTCAGCACTTGACCTTGCTACAAATTTTTATTTCTTGCTTCTCTAAATGACTAAATTATTTCCAACAAACGTAAAGTACTCGGATGTTGATTTTTTATCAGTCTGATCTCCAACCCAATCAGCATCAATATAGCCAGTGATTTCATAAACCTTATTCCTCCCAAAGAATAACCCTTTGCCAGGAGAAGACTTTAGATATTTTAATACTCGGTATACTACATCCATATGTTCTTTACTCGGAGAATGCATAAACTGACTTACAACACTTACTACATAAGCAATGTTTGTCTGAGTATGAGATAGGTAAATCAACCTTCCCACTAACCTTTGATACCAATCTTTATCAGTTGGAACTTGATCTCCTAGGACTGAAAGTCCATGGCTGACTTCAATTGAAGTCTCGGCTGGCTTACAATCAAGTATGCCCGTCTCTATCAATAGGTCCATTACATACCTTCATTGGCAGAGGGAAATTCCTTGAGCTGATCTTGCAACTTCAATTCCTAAAAAATACTTTAAGATACCCAAATCCTTAAGTTTAAACTCAAATGCTAACTGTCTTTGCAAGATTATTGTCTTACTCGGATCATTTCCAGTAACCACCATATCATCAACATATACAATCAACGCGGTGACTTTACTTAACTTCTGTTTTTTGAATAATGTGTGATCAACATCACTTTGCTTATATCTAAGCTTTCTCATGAAAGTTGAGAGTCATCTGAACCATGCTCAAGGCGATTGCTTAAGTCCATACAATACCTTTTTTAGTTTGCATACTCGGTCAGTACATCTAGTTCCGAGTGGTGAATCCATATACACTTCTTCATCTATAGTTCAATTCAAAAATGCATTCTTCATATCAAATTATTATAGCGGCCAATCCAGGTTGGCAGTTAAGGAAATAAAAACTCGAATGATTTTCATTTTTGCTATTGGGGCAAATGTATCTTCATGGTCAATTCTATACTTTTGAGTATACCCCTTTGCTACCAACCAAGCTTTATACCGATTTATGCTTCCATCTGAATTGAGTTTGACAATGAATATCGACCTGGACCCTACAGTTTTCTTTCCTTTAAGAAGAGGAATAAGATCCCATGTCTGGTTCTTCTGTAATGCCTCCATTTCATCATTCATGGCTTTCTTTCAATCCAAATCATCTAAGGCTTCTTGCACATTACTCAGAATAGATATAGTAGATAATTGATTTATAGTAAATGCATATGAGTTAGATAAACAATTGGCTGATATAAAGTTGTTAATAGGGTATTTAGCTTTGGTATGAAGGTCTGGATCATATTATTTTTTCAGAACTCCTCTATTGATTCTAGAAGGATATCGAGGCTCAGTATTTGGAGTTACTAAAGGAGACAAGTTTACCTTATTGTGTACATCCGCATCCAGAGTTTCTTCAACTTCTGGTGTGAGTTGGGAAGATGTATTATCTTGATTACTCAGATTTTCTTCTATGATCTGTCCGGGTGAGATGCTCTCGGATGTAAGATGCTTGGAATACTTGGGAGACTCAGACTCGGAATACTTAGAATGCTATCTTCAACATTCAGACCACTCAGAATATTATCTTTCGAAACATTTGGAATGTTATCTTTAACATAAAAAAGGTTTATATTTTTCTCCCACTGAAGAGAGCATTCGAAGTGAGAGAAGAAAGGAGTGTTTTCATTGAACCGAACATCCCGAGTGACATAAATCTTCTTTGTATTCGGATCATAACACCGATATCCCTTTTATAGATCTGCATAGCCAACAAAAATACATGGGATAACTTGAGGGTCTAATTTGCCAAGTGTCTGATGAATATATGTCGAGCATCCAAAGACTCGGGGCTCGAGAATATTGAGGGGTGGAGATATGACAAGTTCTTAAAGTTTCTAAAGAGGTGTTTTGAAATTGAGTACTTTTGATGGTGTCTGATTTATAAGGTACGCAACGGATCAAACAGCCTCTCCCTAATATTCTCGAGGAACATTCATGTCAAATAATGATGCTTAGACAACTTTCAATAATTGTCAGTTCTTCTATTCAACTATACCATTATGTTGAGAGTGTTGGCACAGGATGTTTGGTGGCAAATGCCCTCTTCATGGCAGAAATCATTTAGAATTGAGTTAACATACTCCCTATAATTGTTAGACTGCAAGACTCGAATTTTACTCTGGTATTGCATAACCACCATTTTGTACAGGTCCCAGAACTTGGAGCACACTTCTCCCTTATTTGAAAGTAGTGATACCCAAGTCATCCGGGTACATTCATCAATAAACGTTACAAATTATCGAGCACCAGATAGAGTAGGAATTCGAGTAGGTCCTCATACATAGGAATGAATGGTTATAAATGGAATTGAATTTTTATTATAACTCGGTACATAAGAAATTCGATAGCCTTTTTCCAATTCACAAATATCACACTTGAATTTCGAGTTTGTGGTATTCAAAAATAAATCTGGTTTTATTTTTCTAAGATAATGAAAAGAAAAATGACCAAAACGATGATGCCATAAGATTACTTAGTCTTTACTCGAGCAACTTCCACCAATCCTATTAACTTGACTTGACTTCTGACTTAAATCATCAAGCAACTCAAGATAGTATAACTTTCCATGTTTAACACCAAAGCCAATAATCTGGTGCATTACAATGTCCTGAAATACATAATAATTAAGATAAAATTTGACAGTGCAATTCAAGGTTTTAGTGATTTGGCCAACAGATAGTATATCACAAGAAAGAGATGGAACAATAAGAACAGTATCTAGATTAAAGAGTCAGAGTTAGATATTGATCCTTCATGAGTGACTGGTGTTATACCTCTATTAGCAGTCAGAATATTTTATTGGGCTGATGGGCGGATGGATGTAAGATGGTGAGTGAAGTTTGTCATATGATCAATAGCACCTGTATAAATAATCCATGTATTATTTTGAGTAAGATTTGTCATACCTGATGTTGCATCAAGATGACCACTTGGTTTAGTACCACTGGAGGCAGTAATTATAGCATTTTTGAGCTTTTTACGAGGCTTTCTATTGAAATTCCACCATTCTGGATATCCCATAATTTTACAGCACTGTTCCTTGGAGTGTCCAACTTCACCACAATGAGTACAGGTGTATGTGATTAACTTACTCGGTATTTTCCCTTTGAACTGAGGACGAGTCTAAGCTACTACAAGTACATAATGGTCCAACAGTATCTTCGACTCTTCCATCATATGTCGTTGGTTATGATCCCTCCGTACATATGCATAACTAGACTCGAGATCAAGAGGTAGATCCTTCCGGAGTATTTCACTTTGAGCATTATTAAATTTTGAATCAATCACGGCTAGAAAAATATATGTTCGAAGTTGAGTAATATGTGTGTGGAGTGATACTACTCCATTAACATCCTCCCCTTATGCACACGTCCAGACATCGATTTTCTGAAATATTCCAATCAGTTCATTATAGTATGCAGGTAATGGCTTACCATTCTGACGTGTTGTGAATGATTTTTGGTTCAATTCGAATAACTGAGTTTCATCATATCCATAATAGAAGGTTTTTGAGATAGCATCTCATATCTCTTTTGTTGTTGGAAGATGGATGAATCTCTATATCAATGTCGAACTCATAGAGTCAATTAGCCAACTTTTGACTCGATTATTATCAAGGAGCCAAGTCTCCAATGCTTTATCTTCTGCTGATGGCTTTGGCGTAGTGCCATTAAGGAAGCCATATTTATTTCTAGCTCCAATTCACATCTCCATGATCTGTGACCATAGAGTATAGTTTGTATTATCAAGAATAATTCCTGTGGAAAAAGGAGAATTATCTTGAAGGGTTTGAATAAAATTGGGTGTTCCATGGGATACGATGGATGTGTTTTCGATGGTCATGATTTTAAAGATTCAAAGAATTAAAAGGAAAAAAGAAAAAATACGACTTTAAGAATTCAATAAAAAATTCGATTTCAATGGGTATTCTTTAATACCATGAAAAATAAAATTCAAAGAAAAGAGAAAAAATTCAAGGAAAATTTTTTCCATGATATTCAAAGAAGGGTTACACCCCTTATATATACACATAGGAATCTTAATCACAACATAATTAGGAATAGAATAACATCCTAAATAGAATAAAAACTTTATTCCTAATTGTATACAAATATTTACTTCATAATATATACAATGAAAATATTTACTTCCTCAACACTATCAACTAATAGAAATAGCTAAATCAAACAGACTCTAAATCTTTAATTTTAAAACCTTGAAAAGTGCTCTACTAAAAGCTTGGATTATCTTTGACTTGGATTTCGATGCTAATAATTTTATTTTGGTTCAAATGAATTTTAAAAAATTTTGTAGAATTCATTTTTAAATTTTAGTAAATATGTTTGGTTTAAATGAAAACTTTGCAAAATTCATTTTGAATTCCAACTTTGTAATTTTGTGGATTTGTTTGAAACTAAATCAATTTTTATTAATGAATTATATTTGATTTAAATAAATTTGGAATTCATTTGAAAATAAATTCTATTTGGAATTCATTTGGAAATGAAATGAATTCCTTGATGTATTCATTTGTTTGATTCAAATGAATTCTATAAAACTTTGTGGAATTTATTTGCAAATTCAAATAAGTGTGTTTGGTTTAAATGAAATCTTTTTAAAATTTATTTTGAATTCCAACTTTTTAATTTTATGGAATTGTCTAAAAGTAAATCTATTCTTATTAATGAAGTATGTTTTATTTAAATGAATTTAAAATTCATTTGGAAATGAAATTAATTTTTTGGTGGAATTAAACCAAATAAGAAGTAACTATCACTTTAAATAAATAAACAAATATTATCAATTATCTACTACATATTTAAGCGGTTAAAAGTAATAAAATTCTTTAAAGAAAAGTAATAAAATGATATTTTGAATGTTAATAAAAGTAATATATAGTCTTTTTTTTATATATAATTTTTAGATAGTATTATGTTATTAATTTGCCTTTATAGTGATCATAACTATCAATTATTAGGCTAATAAAAATAAGGTAGAAGTAAAGATCAGTTGATTTAGGTAAAATCAACAGAATCATCAAAATTTTTTAAAGGGAAAACCATCCGTTCTATCTTAAACTGTAAGTCAATTATTAATTGAATTCTATTTTGAAAGTCATTTCAATTTATTTTTTCAATTTTGTGAATTGTGTCAATACTACTGTCCAATTTTATGTGAAGAATCTAATTGAATTTTTAAAAAAATTATTTTTAGGTCCCTATAAAATAAATTTGACACTTTTTAATTTTTTTTATCCTCTTTTTTCTTTAAAAATATAAAATGTAAGAAGAAGTTTTTAAATTCTAATTTTGTTACTCTTGACATAAATTTTAAAATTAATTTTTAAATATTTTCATAAATTTTAAATTTTTCACTAAATCCTTAAATTTTTATTTTAAAATTTACTTCTTAACTTTCAACCACATTATTTAGAAATTTTTCTAATAGAGGTCAAACCAAAAAGTATTAGATAAAAAAAGAGAAAATTTGGAGACACTAAACATATTAGTCAATAATATAAAAATATTTAGTTTTTATGAAAAATATGAAAAAAATTAAAAATTACAATTTTATTATTATTTATAGTGATAGTTAAAAGTGTTTCTTTTATTTATTTTTATTTTTTAAATATTAGTTTATATAATAAATTTATTCACAAGTTATCACTTTTTTTTATTAGTTTTAATTAATACATAAAAAGTTAAAAATTTTATGCAAAAATTTAAAAATTAATTTTTAAATATATTTCAAAGAATGTTAAAATTAAAATTTGAAAATATTTTTCAAAATTTTAATTTTCTTAAAAATGAATTTTTAAAATTACAATTGGATCCTTTATAGGGATTTAAAAGTAATTTTTATTTTATAGGGATCTAAAAGTAAGTTTAAAATTATAATTAGATTTTTTAAATAAAATTGGATAGAATTTATACAATTTATAAAGTTAAAGGAGCAAATTAAAATGACATTAAAAGTATGATTTAATTAATAATTAACCTAAATTTGAGGAAAAAACAAATCATTTTCCCTTTTTTTTAACTATTGATAAATTAGAACAGTATTTTCTAAAAGAAATGAATCAAAATATTTCAATTTGGTTCAAATATTAATATGAATCTTTTATATATATATATATATAACAAAAAAATATTTTCATTTATATATAAATTAATAAAAAAAAAAAAGGTGTGATTCACATCCGTGTTACTCTTACCGTTTCTGACTAAATTAAAAGACAGAAATTCATAGTCAATAATTCACTTATTGAGGATGCAATTTTCTTCTGATATTTATTGTGTGCAAATCATGATATGCATTTTTCTTTTTATTTTGTTACAGTCAACTATACAAATATTGAATTATCATCAATATAATTTAAAAATCAGAATGAAGGTTGAACCGATAATAATTTAACCTATTTAATCAACATAACATATAAAGTTTATTGTTTCTTTTTCTACATTAAAATATTGACTTACTTTAATTGGTTGAATTAGCTGCTCTTGTAGTTTAACTTGATGGCCAACTCTGTCATCAACATACGATTCTACCCAGAATCGATCACACCTGCCCTCTGGTACTAATGGCAAATATATATATATGTTAAAATTTTAACATTCAAATGCTAATCAATACTACTGCAAATTATAATGGCATATTTTTTTGGTTACAAGACTATACGAAATTCGGCATTCCATAAAACTTCACTAATTTGAATTTGACCCATAATAGATCTTGACGGACAATAAAGACTCTCTTCAACTTATTTACATCTTCCTTAATAGAATGGTATATTTTAGCTATAGTCAAAGTCAAACTGAAACTGTTAAAAAAGGCCGAAGGAAATAAAAAAAGTCTTGAACATCATAATAATCTATTAATTAATAAAATGTTAAAGACCATAAATTTAATTTCCTTCCAAGTACGACCTCTTATTCAAAGTTTAATTGATATTAAACCATTTTTTAATTTTATAAATTTATGTATGTAATTAAAAAAAAGAAAAGAAATATTCGCCATACTTTATATTTGATCTAAAAATGAAAAATTTTGATTTTGATTTTGATTTTTCTTATTTATTATTTTTACTATATTTATCAATTATATAAAAATATTTTTAAAAATAAATTTATTTTTGTTATATAGTTAATAAACTTTGACTTATTAGATTTGATTTCCAAAATTAATTTTTTAAGTTTTCACTATTAAAATATACATATATAACTTTTGTGTTTGAATAAGTTAATTTTTGAATTGTATATTTTATTTCTACAACTTGATGGACTATGTAACCCAGAAATGGAAATGGAAAAATAAGAAAAACGTGAAAATGGATAGGACAAAATATTATTTTTAAAAAAATATAGAAAATATAAATTTGAGAAAAATGTATAAATATTAAAAATGTAAGAGTATATAAAATAAATATTAAATATATATGAAGATATATAGATATAAATTTTATATACAAATACTGAAATGTTTTTATTTATTCTATCAATTAATAGTATAATTATAAAAATTATTTTGTTTAGTTAAGAAAAATATAAATTTATCTTTTAATTTGTCCTCTTTTTTACTTAGAAAAATACTAAGTAAATATATTTTTCAAGTTCAAAATGCATTTTCAAATATGATTTCCTAAATTTGTATATTTATGGAAATGATCTTGAAACGTTTTTAAGGAGTTTCTTAAAATTTTCGATTCAAAAGCGTTTCTAAAAATATAGAATCGTTTGTTACGACCATAACTCAAAAAAGGGCACGTGACTGTCACTAGGGAATGAAAATACATAAAGTACCAAAAACCTATAGTAAGCATTAACAAAAATACAATAAAATATAGACAATAACAAAATGACATAATTTAAATAAAGATAAAAAGCACAATTGAATTAAAATCCAACACAAACTTAGACAATATATATAATAATAATCTTTAATATACATTCTTCATACATATGGTAATTCAAAATACATCATAATAATTAACCAATTAATTACTACTGTGATGTTGTAGATTTAAATACACACATGATAATAATATCTATCAGATAAACCTACATAAAACAGTCGGAGATAAAAAAAACCCAACATAGAGTAGGCTGACAAACATGCAACTCTCAAGACCCTGAAAAATAATTGAGGGGAGTCAGACCTCACTGAGTAAGTTAATAAAAAAAATGTATACAGTATAAAAGCCTCTTTAAAAATATTTTTATGAAAATAAGAAATTTATAATTTATAATTTAAACTATTTAATTTTTTTTATTGAAATAATGCTTTACCGAAATAAAGTATTTTAAAATCATAAAATACTTTATAAAATACAAATAAGCTTCTTAAATCATTTTATATATAAAAACTAGGTAAAATCTTAAACCACAAATCTAATAGCTTTTCGACTCTATTATAATCTAAAGACTACCGGTTCCCGAGAGCAAAATATCAATTGAGCTACTAGCCACAGTCAATTCACTTAAATCAATATTTACTGGCGGTTCCTGAGAGCAAAGTATCACCGAGCTACTAGCTCCAGTAATATACAAATCACGCTCGAGAGCAAAATATCACCAAGTCTTATATATATATTCTCACAAAATCATACCCGAGAGTAAAGCATCATCGAGCCTTATAACCACCAACACTCATTTTCAATCCTATCAGTGCACATACGGTCTTGATGAAACCCATCAGGTAGCCCGTTCTACCATAGTTTTTTTTTTAAATAAATAAATAAACAAGGAATATTACAATAAATGAAAATAATATAAAATTTACTAATCATTTGAAACTTAATATAAACATGCTAATATATATATATATATATATACTTCCTATATATAGTTCAATTATTAACTTACAGTTGAAATGCGCTCCTCTGCGCAGTCGTGCTCGACTTTGACCAGTCTGCTCGGCTGGAGACGCTGCTAAAGAGAAGAAATAAATAAAAATAGAATTCCTAAAAATTTTAGATTTTTAAGAAAAAACTCGATTAAAGAAATACAACTCTACTAAAATAGACTCGATGTCACGTTTTACGATAAATCTATCTAAAATTCGATAAAATTTTCTCTATAAAATAGACATCTCTCTACCAAAGTAGAGCCAACCCTGCACAAAAAGACACTTCAAAACTCATAAATGTTCACCACCTCGGATTGGGACCCCAAACTACTCAATTCTCAACCGAGGATCACAAATCACAAAAAAAGCAATATCTAATAATAATAATAATAATAATAATAATAATATACTAAAAACCATCAAAATCCATAATTATCAATAATAAACTACAATATAATTTATTTAAATATCAAAAACATTAAAGTCAATTATTTTCACATTAATTAAATAAAATCTCTAATAAATTATATAATATTAATAAAAATCCAATTTTTTGATTATTCAAAATTAAATAGTAAAATTCTCCATTAATTATCTAAATAGTTTAAATATATAATAAAAATAGTTAAAAACTCATTTATTCACAAAAATAATAAATAAAACTATTATTTGAATATATTTCTAGAAATTATTATCAATTAGTTATAAATAGTAAATAATATGCAAAAATTATTATAATACCATTTATTATTTCAAAATTATTTGAAACATATAATTTAACTATAATTTCAATTACAATACATAATTTACCCATTAATCAAAATTTCACATAATACTAAATATTTTCCAAAAATTACTCAAAATTACTAAAAATTATTTTCTCACTTCTAAAATTAATAATTTAAATTAACTATACTAATTTAACATAATTTCACTATAAAACACATAATTAATAAAAATTCATTTAAATTATTAAAAATACAATAATTATGCATAATTCAAATAAATTCAAAAAAATAAACCAAAAATATATTTGAGAAACTAAAGATTCACACAACAACATTTCCAAAGGGAGTTAACAAGAATCATTCAAACTAAAGCTAAAAAAAATAAAAATAAAATAAAAACCCTATTAGGCATAAACTAAAACTTGAAGATATACAACTAACCGGATGTCCTAAGCTTGAACTGACTTGAGAATCGAGTAGAACACGTTGAGAGAAGTCAAATGAGCCCAAAAGCTCGAGCTGGAACGACTGGATTCTCACCGGAGCTACTGTAGCTCTTCTCGAATTTTCAGCAATTTCAGGGGGCTAGGCAGCAGCGGAAGAAAGGGAGGGGAGGCGATGGCGAACTCGTGGTGGTCCAATGATGGCTCAGGTGGCATGGGTGGTGATCGGGCTGGTACAGCAATGGAGGAGGCAGAGAAGGAAGAAGAAGAAAAAAAAAAGAAAGAAAGAGGAGTTGACCCGAGAAAAATATTGATCACTCCTTTATATATATATATATACACTAATCTTAACACATATACATATATATACACATAGATAACAATACATAAACACACATTAAAATAATAATACTAATAATAACAAATAATAATAATAATAATAACAATAATACTAACTTCCAAATAAATACTTTGCATAAATAAAATATTTAATATAAAGTAAACTAATATTATTTACAAATATTGATAATATATAAATAAAAAATTTAAAATATTATTAACACTACATATTTTAAAATAATTTTAAATAATTTAAAATAAGGGTTATTACATTGTCTATTAGAGAAGTTTCCGTGGATCATGGATGATGGATAGAAATTTTATTTTTATTAAAACAAGTACATGATGCAGTAAAAAAAAGCCACAAAGTCAAATTAGACCATTAATTATACCCTAACTTAGCATTGGACTTTAATATGTCTTTTGGTTCTAATAGGAACTTTTCCTTTAAAATTAAATCATATTGGATCTTATTTTAAAAAAATTTAACAATTAAATCATATTCATCAAACAAAATTTTAATTTGAATAATTAACTAACAAAAAATTATTTAAACTAATAAATAAATTGACAAATATTTTCAAAAAATATACATCACATAATCATAAAGTTTTAAAAACTTTTAAGCTTACATAGTAATTTTTTTATTTTTTAAAATTTTTAATAAAAATAAATTTAAAAAATTTACAATTAAGTGATGTATATTTTAAAAAAAAATTCATCAATTTTGATAATTAATTCAAATAATTTTTTGTTAGTTAATGATTAAATTAAATTGATAAATAAAATTTTATTATTAAACTATTAAAATAAATTTAAAAATAAAATTGATAGAACTAGTTTGATATCTAAATAGTTTCGTTTCAAATTATAAAAATATTATTTATACATATTAGGTAGTATTAAAATATTTAAATGATAACTTTATAAACTAAGCTAATAAATCAATAAAAAATATTAAATTCAAAAAATTATCAAAAGTAAATGAATTATTTGATTAATTATTATTTAATTATAATTTATAATGAAAGTAAAAGAATACAATTATTTATATATATAGGTACACATATGCAAAAGGGGCATAAAACATCTTCCATCCAAAAAAACAATAATGTTCCCCCAAGTTGGACAATGGCAGAAGAGAAAATTCAACATTTTCAGGGGACCACCTCATGCCCATAGCTGTGGACCTTAATCTGTCCAGAATGAAACCATGGTTCATTGTCTTTGTTCACATTAATGTTGTAGACATTTTTATTGCAATGTCGACGTGCACCATGTTACATTCTACGTAATATCATGGTAATTTGATATCTATTAAAAAAAAAAATTCAAAAATCTGTTCCTTAACATTTTTTCTACAGCAAGAACAAAATTTTATTTTCCAACATGAGAGAAAAAATAAGGGAAAAGAAAAAATATGTGGTTTTATGTATGATATTTTTTACTATAAATAGCTATCATATGATTCAATTTGTTAATAATTGGAAGCAATTTGTATTGATACAGTTAAAAATGATGATGTGATATGAGTAAAATTGAATTTTAGATTGGTTAAAAATTTTATATTTTAATTGAAAATAAATATTATCACATGATAATTATTTGTATTTTTTTAATAAATTTATTTTATAATAAAATGACATGTTTTATTTAAGAATATTTATTTTTATTTATGAAAGAAATATGAAGATATTATTAATTTGATATTTTATTATTTTTTGACATATTTACATTAATTAATTTTTTATTTTATTTAAGAATATATGTGCTTCTTTTTATTATTTCATTTTAAATAAAATAAAATAATTTGAATTAGTTTATACAAATATTTTAAATTTTTAAAAAAGTAACCTGTGGTGCTTTCAAAAAAGTTTATTTTCATAAAATATATAACTCTTTTTTATAAAATATTTGGTTCTTTTTTAAAAATAATATCAATTTTACATAATAACACTTCTAATTAGAAAATAGCACTAAAATTTTGTGAAAAATTATATAATTATAAAAGATAATTTTATAAAATAAAAATTAATATATATTTTCTATTTTATTTAATAATATTTGTACTTGCTATTATTTTTATTGTAAATAAAGCAAAATTATTTTAATTATTCTATAAAATATTTGAAATTTATATTAATAATTTACAAAAAAGAGGTAACTTATGGTATTTGAGAAAAAAAAAACATTTTGCTTTCTTAAAATATATACCTCCTTACCATAAAACGTGCGGTCTTTTTTATTAGAAAATATCAATTTTTATATAATAACACTTTTAGTTATAAAATAACATCAACACATTGTTAAAAAGTATAACTGTAAAATTTTAATTCTATAAAAATATAATTTCTTTTTCATAAAACAAAGAAAATTAATAAATATATGTTTTTGTTTTAATTATTTATATTTTAAAATTATTTTTCTTTTAACTCAATTAAGGTTGCTTTTAAATGAAATTTGAGAAAATTTTAAAAAATTGTGATTACTATTTGCGAAATAGTATTCACAATTACATGTCCACGGTTATATCACTTTAAATATTTTAAGATAAATTTAAAAAATTTCTTAGAATTAAGTAATTATGTACGCACATCAAGAAATGAAAAAATTTTGTAGTTTAGTTAATTTTACTTAGAATTCTCAAAAAAAAAAAAAAAAGAATTACTTGGAAATGTCAGTTTAGCACATGAATTTCTTTATTATCTTTTTGTATTTGCAAATGTCTGTAACATTGCCTAGGCCATATTTATTTACAAACAAGTACAATAGCATAGATAAGGTTACTTTTCTTGCATTATTTGCGCTTAATTGCTCAGTAAATATAATAGAAACTGGCAATGCCATAAGTCCACCAAAACAAACAAATAAAACAGAAACTTCATATTATACGGACACTTTATAGGTTATTGCTATAATATAAATGTTTGTATCTATATAAAAAAATTATAATCATTAAATAAATTTATATTTAATTATAAACATTAATTATCCTTAACTATTTATATTCATAATATATATTAATAACTATAATTAAATAAATATTAATGTAATAATTATAATTTTATTTGTGTCGATATACTTATTTATACTAAAAAATTGTGGTTGTACAAATAACTGCATAGTCCATTCACCCCACTGGACAAATTTAGCCCAACATTAATGACTCATTCCGCCACAAATACCATAATTTTGCACCACTTGTTAGCTGTGGTCACGGTGTATGGAGCGTTCTATTAAAAGACGTTTCTCAGTATTTATATCTTTATTTTTTATGCCATATTATTTAAATACTTCAATTAAAAAATAAACATGTCCTATGTCTATCTTCATTTCTAATATCCTCTTCTTTATTTTCGTACTATCTAGATCATCATATTTTTTTTCCACAATAGCAGGAAAAAAAAAAAAAAGCCATGAAGTGTCATCGTCCTTAATAAAGATGCTACAAAAAATCATACAAATAATTAATTAACTTCGCATCAATTTCGTAAATAAAATTGTGTGGTTTATATAGCAATTAGAAACTTTCATTTAAAAATTTAAAATTTAAAATTGAATAAAAATTTAATTGATATATTTTTTATTTATTTTCTTTAATTCTTTCAAAAATTAAATTTTAAATTCGATTGGCATAACTAAAAAATGTCTCCAATTCATAACCAGATTATATATATAACAAATTAAATTTTATTAAATCTGTTGTTAGAATCTTACGATTCAAGTCGATTCACCACAAATTCGATGTGAATTTATGGCTTAATAGGGAAAATATGAAAATCAATGTTTAACATTACAATTCAATATGAATTTACAATTTCCACCAGTTCTTATGTTAAATGAAACAAATCTTATTTAATAAATTATACAATTAGGGGATAGAAAAAATCATGGTCTTTTATTTAAAAACACTTAAAAGTTAAGCAATACCTTATATAAAATATATTATTTGTCACGACTCAAACCAAAAGGTACATAACCGATAGTAGGAAATGGAAATATATAAAATACCTGAAACACATAGTAAGCCTTAAAAAATTTTCACAAAGTATGAACAATACATTTAATAATAAACCGATAATAAATGCACAAAATCAAATACATATAATAATATTTTTCAAATACAACATCTCAAGTCAGATAAAATCAGAATACAAATAATACAATTTTTTTAATTAACTACTGCGGTATTTAGAATTTACTTATACAATACATATTTCAATTCAACATATATAGTGCATCGGTGAAGAACATATTTGGCGCAGATGGAGAACACAACAAAGCTGACTATAAGGTCCTAAAAAATATAAATTAAGGGGAATTAGACCTCACTGAGTGAATCAATTTTATAAAATGCATACTGATTTTAAAAACATTTGTTAAAACCCTTTTTTTTAAAAAATAAAATAGAATAAAGTAATTATAATTATTAAAATCATTTACTTTTCTCAATGATAATTATATAAAATCTTTTTATAACCCTTAAATCAGTTTAATATGAAATCCCCGTATGAATATATATAAAATAATTATTTTAACAGAAAATCTGATAGAACATCTAAACCATTATTCTAATAGTTTTTCGACTTTCTTATAATTCAAAGACTGTCGGTTCCCAAGAGCAAAATATCCACTGAGCTAACAGCCACAGTCAATTCACTTAAACCAATATTTACTAACGGTTTCCAAAAGCAAAGCATCACCAAGCTATCGACTCTAATAATATTTATAAATCACGTTCGAAAGCAAAGTATCACTGAGCCATATAACCTCCAACACTGAATCTCAATCTTACCGATGCACAAACAGTCCTGATGAAACCCATCAGGTAGCTTGTTCTATCGTTATCTCCAAATCAATTAAAATTATAAATAATTAAATAAAATAAGTAAATCATTAAATAATGGATAATTAAACTACTAAATAATAATTAAATAAACATTACAAAATAATTTTCCTTTTAAGCATGTGTTCAGTTACTATTCAAAAATGTAGAAGAAATGATTATGCATATCATTATATAAATATATTCATAAATCAATCATATGATAATTTTTTTAATATTTTTAATTATTTGAACATATAATGAAAACATGCACAACACACATTTCATAAAATTAACCATAGGTTAAGCGTGCTAGGCGACACGTTCTCTGTTGCCCATGTGTTATAGCTCGAGTTCTGGAATTTTCTAAATTAAATAATATTTAATTAAAATATGCTCGTAAAATAAAATAAATAAATTCATAAAAATTCTCAAAATTATAAAACTATAGGAGTGACAAAACTAACTTGACCAAAGACAAAAATCAACTAACACTAGAAATTCAACAATGGTTGATGTCACATTTTACGAGAAATCTATCAAAAATTCGATAAAGTCTCCTCAGTAAAACAGATATCTCTCTACTAACAGTAGAGTCGCTCCTGCACGCAAACACAAACTTCAAAAATTTATAGCACTCAAAATCTCAAGTTGGCCCCCTGAATTAAAATTATTGCCCAACCAAGAACCAATTCATCAAAAATCAATAATATAATAATAAATATTAAAAATTACTAAAATCCATAAAAATAAATAAAATACCACAATTCAATTTATTTAAATAATAAAAACATCAAAGATATTTATTTTCAAAATAAGTAATAAAATCCCAAATATAATTAAATAATATTAATAAAAAATCCATTTTTCAAATATTCAAAATTAAATAGCATAAATTATCAATAATTATTTAAATTGCTCAAATATATAATAAAAATAGCTAAAAATCCATTTAATCATAAAAATAATAAATAAAATTATTATTTGAATATATTTTTGAAAATTATTATTAATTAGCTAAAAATAGTAAATAATTTATAAAAATTATTTTAATACAATTTATTACTCAAAAATTATCCAAAACATAATAATTAACAATAATTTCAATTAAAATACAAAATTTAATAAAAAAATACTAATTTTCCAAAAATCAAGTTTTACATAAACATTTGAAAATTCATAATAAATAATCGGAACATAATTTCAATAAACTTTCTTTACAAATATGCTTAAAATAATTAGTAGAATTTATTAAAAATATAATTTTTCAAAGCTCAGAATAGTACATCAACTGTAACACAAGCCTAGAAATTCAAATTTTTAGAAAAATAAATAAAAATCACATTTAGCTTCCTCACAACCTCTACAACAATTAATTTCAAAGCAACAATAGTTAATAAAATCAAATAAAGGATTAAACTAACAAAAACTCAAAATACTAAAAATAGAAATATATAAAAACATAATAGTTTCCGAAGTCAAAACTCGAAACGTTTTGAAGATTTGAGAAGCCCAGAGGTTGAGCTTCCAAAAGAAACCAACCTCATGCTCTGAGGCGGTGGTTGTCGGTGGTTTACAGAGAAAGGGAAAGAAAAAAAAAAGAAAAAAATAGATAAAGAAAGAAGAAGAAGAAAAATGGTAGGCGAAAGGGATGTGCATTGCATGCACATTTTTTACTTTTGTAATTTTTTTTTATTTGGAGAAAAGATAAAATAGTATAAAACTAATATATATATATATATATATATATATATATATATATATATATATATATATATATATATATAAGAAAAGGACAAAACAATGTAAACATAATATTTTTAATTTAAATATTTACTTTTCTAATTAATTTCACCATAAATATATTAAAATATATTAAATACTCTAAATTAACACTATTCACAAATAATAATATCATAAAATAGTTAAATAATTATCGACACTAATAAATCTCACAATTTGATTTAATAAATAATTAACTAAAATAATAATTAAAACACAATTATTCTCACCCACAAAATATATATGTACAATATTAAAATACATTACACCAATAGTTCACAATAATAATTTTAATAATATTAAAATAATATTCAACACTAAATCTTCAAATTTAATTTCACAAGATAATCAAATATTATAATTTAATAAAATATTTATTAACACTGCAAATCTCATAAATTAATTTAATAATTTATAAAATATTAGTGTAACAATATTCCCCCCTTACAAAAATTTGTTCTTGAATTTCGCATAAAAAGAACAGAATACAAGAATTCTTCGAAGAAAAAAAATATAGGAATAAGTTGTTCGCATCTTAACTTTTGTCTTCCACATGTACTCTTCTGAGTTATTGTTCCTCCACAATACTTTAACCATCAAGATCTGTTTCTAACGTAGCTGACGAATTTGAGAATCCACAAATGCTATTGGTTCTTCCTCGTATGTCAAATCTTCATTTACTTCCACACTCTGGGGTTGTAAAATGTGTGAAGGGTCCGAAATGTACTTCCTCAACATCAAGGCATGAAACACTGGATGCACTTAAGACAAATTCGGAGGTAAAGCCAACAGATATACAACCATGCCAACTCTCTCTAAAACCTCGAAATGTTCTATATATCTCGGTGCCAACTCTTCTTTCTTATATCATCATCATGGTCACCATTAACTAACTAATACGCTCAAGCATAAGTCAACTTATACTATTTATTAATAAGCATCACCTATTTTCCTCAAACTTCATGTTTTCAATTATCCATATTAATAGCCTCTTCTCATTGTTCTTCTTACTGCTGCATACTATATTAACTTCCTTGTTTATTCCTTCCAATAACCATATTTCCATACACTATGGTACATTTAATATTTATTTCACAACTATGCTTATATCCATTAATCATTCAAATCTTATAATAGATTTTCTGTATATATCACAAATTCTAATTTGCTAAACTAGTAATTCACCATATAATAACCATAAAGTTTTAATGCTTCCTATTGTCAGCAAAATTCGTTAAACTTATACTTATTACTTATTAATCTAAATATTCAATTTATCATCAATCTTTAGTCTAATTAGAGATTTGTCTATCTGACTTTCACTGCACTACAATGATGTACTACTTTATATATTCTACTTATCACTCTCAAGGTAACTAGCATAGCTTAAATGATATAATCTCAGCTTGAACTTAAGACTTTCACTTAATCTTCAAAGATATGCACTTATTTCTTATAATTTCAACAGTTAAATTCTTAAGTTCACTTTTCTCATAACTACACCTTTAGTTTTCTTAAATTGAAACAACTCCAATTAAAATTTTAAATTTGAATTCTATCTTCTTATTCCACACATTTACTTATACAATCACTATCTTGTTATATAACACCTCATATAATTTATAAATTATGCATTTACTATTGTATGTCAATTTTTCTTACCTGCTAAATTGATATGATTCACACTTACCCACAATGCTAGTGTCATATCATTATAGAGTTATACTCAAGAATATATATATATATATATATATATATATATATATATATATATATATATATATAAATATTCAAGTCTCTTTTATACATTTTACTTTATTATCATTAATTTTTGTATCAACTCTTAAGATCAAACTCAACACAATTAATATCGAACAATCGTAGTCCTTTAGAAGTTTCATCCATCTATTTTGCCTTAGGTTCAAATCCCTCTACTCGAAGATATACTTCAAGCTCTTATGGTCGGTGTATATTTCACAAGTGACACCGTATAGATAATGTCTCCAAATCTTCAGTGCGAATACAACTGCTACTATCTCCAGATCGTGAGTAGGATAATTCTGCTCGTGCTTCTTCAACTGCCTTGAAGTATAAGCAGCCACTCTGCCATTCTACATTAGCACATAGCCCAATCCTATATGGAAAGCATCACAATACACCGTGTATCTATCGTTACCAAAAGACAAAGTCAGCACTGGACCTGAAGTTAATAAATCTTTAAGCAACTGGAAATGCTCCTTACATCTGTCAGTCCACACAAATCTAACATTTTTTTTGGGTCAGTCTAGTCAAAGGTGGGACAATCTTGGAGAAATCCTTCATATATCTCTTATAATAGCCTGTTAAACTTAGAAAATTTCTCACTTCAATAACCGTTGTGGGTCCTGGCCACTCAATGATCGCCTCTATCTTCATAGGATCCATCTGAATGTCATCTTTAGATATCACATGGCCTAAGAATGCCACTTGGTCTAATCAGAATTTACATTTTGAAAATTTAGCATACAACTAGTGCTCTCTCAAAGTCTACAGCACCAATCTCAAATGCAATGTATGCTTTGCCTTATTTTTGGAATAGACCAAAATGTCATCAATAAACATGATCAAAAATCAGTCCAAGAATGTCCTAAACACCTTGTTCATCAAGTCCATAAAGGTTGCTAAGGCATTAGTCAACCTAAAGGACATCACTAGGAACTCATAGTGACCATATTTAGTCCGAAATATTAATTTAGGTGCATCTTCACTTCTAATCCTCAGCTGATGATACCCAGATCTCAAGTCAATTTTGGAGAAATATCGAGCTCCTTGTAACTGATCAAACAAATCATCAATCCTGGGGAGTGGATATTTATTCTTGATGGTAACCTTATTTAGTTGTCTGTAGTCAATACAGAGTCAAAGAATACCATCCTTCTTCTTCACAAAAAGAACTCGAGCACCCTAAGGAGATGTACTAGGCCGAATAAAACCCTTTCCAATAATTCTTACAATTGCTCCTTCAACTTCTTCAGCACTGTAAGTGCCATGCTATAAGGCGGCATAAAGATAGGATTTATACCAGGCACAACATCAATATAGAATCCTATCTCTCTATCCAATAACAATCCAAGTAACTCCTCTGGAAAAACATCTGAGAACTCATGTACCACTGTACCCTTTCTACTGATTCCATTTCTACTTGAACATCTCTAACTATAGCTAAATAGCCCTGACACCCTCTATTAAGTATCTTCCTAGCTATAATAGTAAAAATAAGATTATGAGGCACGAAACTCTCACTACCTCTGAATATGAATTCCTCTTCACTTAGAATTCTAAAAATTACTTCTTTCGCTCGACAATCCACAAAAGCATAATACTAGGACAGCCAATCCATTTCCATAATCACATCAAACTTAATCATATCCAAAAGAACCAAGTCTGTTAACAACTCTCTACCTTCAACCAACACAGGACAATATGGAAAGAAGATGTCCGTTTCTAACTCATCACTAAGCGGAGTCAAAACAGACAAAGGAAAACTCATCTTGGAAGGAAGACAAGCCACTTTGAAAGCAAATAAAGGAGATATAAAAGAATATGTATCACCCAGATCAAATAGGACTCTAGCCTTAGAGCAACAAATGGGAATAATACCTGCTACCATAGCATTAGATGCCTATGCATCCTGAGGAGTCAAAGGGAAGACCTTAGACTGTCCACGTCTTGGTTGTTGCGAGGTGAATGGCTGAGTCTATCCTCTGCCTCGGCCTTGCTGACTTACAAAATGAATCGGTCACTATTGAGGGTATATGGGTGTTTGATACTACTGAAGCACCTGCTAGAAGGCCTAGACAATAAAAGGTAAAGATCCCTGAGCCAAGGATGACTGGAACCCATAGGGACATCTAGCAAAATGTCCAAACTGACCACATCTAAAATAAGCTCTTGGCATCAAATGACAAGGACCCTGGTGCACTCGCTCATATGTGGCACACGCACTGGCTTCAAACCCAGAATTACCATGTCCAAAGCTTTATCCACTGATGCTATTAGCACTACCACTAAATCTAGTAGCCCTACTACTCCTGCAATCCTGAGCAAGGTAGTGACTACCAGTCTAATATGCTCTAAACTGTATGCTCTGTTGAGAAGGACCTACTAACTAAGTACTCATGATGCCTATTTGAAACACTAACTATGCACCCTCTAAACAGGTCTGACAATGCCATTATCATATGGGTCAGGTATGTTGCCGTGTTGAATATGCCTCTGCTCTAGCTGTCTCGCCTCCTCCACAATACTCTCTAAACTACGACCCTATAGTCGATTGCTGATATAAGTTGCGCCTAACCCAGTCACATAAAGCTCAACTGCTCTGATAATATTCTGCCTCACATCCTCAACATGTCTCATCAATTTATAGAATTCACGAGCGTAGTCCTCAACTGATCAATCTCTCCTATTGATATTAAGCATCTGCCATCTATAGTTCTCTCGCATAGATAAAGGATAGAAGAATCTCATAAACTGCTCCTTAAATCCCAACTAAGTCATCATGGTCATGAAAGGCTGAATGGACTGCATGAACTAGTCTTGAGCTGCCGCTGAGACTGATAACTCCACTATCATGATTCTCTGATAATCAAAATACCTAGATCTGGTCCTGGACTCAATGGTGTTAATAAAATCCAATGTGTCTCCAGTACCATTAAAATAAACTTGCCCCATTCTGGAGTATAACAATGATACATCTGCATCAGACATCCCTTAATTCTGTCATTGACGCATCTACTGCACTATAGCCATCGCCTGATTAAGAGCTGCCAAGCCCTGATTAATACCCAGCATACCAATTGCAAAAGCTGTAAGATACTCTACTGGAATTTGAGGCTCTACCTGAGGCTGATCCTGCCTTTGAGCTGCAACTACTCTAGCTCTGCCCCTATCCCTACCTCTAGGTCGATGAGCAGGAGGGAGAATCTCATCTTGAAATGACTATTCACCATCATCATGCTCTGCATCAACAACAGGGGCATTTTGAGCATGCCTCATTCTGAAAAGATAAGAAAACCTAAATTAAAAACTAAACAAGAACAGAGATACAGATGCAGTATCCTAAAGATAAGAAAATCTACAAATAACAGATAATAACCTAAGTACTACAGTAATATGAGAAAAAACAAACATCAACAATTAAAAGCATGAAAAATGAGCTAAAGCTTTAATACCAATTTTGTCACGACCCGAACCTAGGGGCACGTGACCAGCACTAGAGAATGAGAAAGCATAAAGCTACTGAAACCCGTAGTAAGCCTTAAAAGAAAAATGTAGAATATTTTACTTTAAAACCTTACAATAAAATAATTAAATCATAATGCACCTTATCAAAATGATTTTTCTCAATTTAATTGAACCATAACATCATAGTGCATAAAATAAAATAAACACCTTCAGTTATATAAAATAGTATCTCGGTACATAAATCTCAATACATAATATCCAAATTTAAAATATGCAGTTATACAGTTCTCTACTGCGGTACATGGATACTAATACAAACACGACTATATAGACCTACACAAGATAACCGGTGAAGAAGCTACTCAGCGTAGAGAAGTAGGCCTAACAGAAGACTCCCAAACTCTTGAAAAAATAAATTGAGGGGAGTTAGAGCTCACTGAGTAAATTAACAAAAGAAATGAATGCAGTTTGAAAATCTCCTTTAAAATAAGTCTTTTTATGAAAATATAATATATTTATAATTTTATTCAAATAATTTGATATACTTATAAGAAATCCATTTTTCAAAAGGAAAGAAATAAATATGTAAATGCTTTTTAAAACATTTCAGTATAAAAACTAGGTCGAACCTGAGTTCTCAATTTTAACAGTCAATCGGCTCCCTTATATCCAAGACTGCCGGATCCTGAGAGCAAAGCATCACCAAGGTGCACAGTCGCAGTCATATCACTTAATCCAATATCACTGACGGTGTCCGAGAGCAAAGCATCACCAGACTATCGGTCCTAGTGATTTAATAAATATTATTCCAACTATACTGGTGGTGTTCGAGAGCAAAGCATCACCAGACATTTGGCCCCAGTATTTATTAAATAATCAAATATTATATTATTGACAGTGTCTAAGAGTAAAGCATCACCAGACCAACAGCCCCAGTAATATAATAAAATATAATCAAATATTTTACCAGTGCACATACGGTTCTAATGAAACCCATTAGGAAGCCCATTCTACCATAGTTTATTTAAAATAAATAAAGATAAATAAAACAAGAAAAATTACAATAAATGAAAATAAAGTAAATCGGCTATAATTTAAATCATGCATCATATTTTAAAAGTACCGACTAGAATCTCACAAAATATATAATTCATCAAAATTTATTATGATTTAAATTGAAAGACCCAACACTTAAATCAAATATTAACTTACAAGATGAAGGCGCTCCTCTAATACGTCATGTCTGACCTTGACTGGTAGACGCGACCGAAGGGGCGATTAAAAGATAAAAAATGAAATGACAATCAAAAAACAGAAACCCTAACTTTTATAATTTCTAAGGAAGACTCGACTCAGAATTCAAAAATTAAGATTGAATTGATGTCACTTTTTATAAGAAATCTACCGAAAATTTGATAGAGTTTTTTATGTAAAACAGACATTCTTCTACCGAAATAGAGTTAATCCTGCAAGCAAAGACACTTCTAAATTCACATAAGCTTTAGACCTCGGGTTGGGATCTCGAACTACCAAAATCTCCAACCAAGGTTCACAAAACACAAGAAGACAAATATTAAATACTGGCATATTAAAATCATTAAAATCAATAAAATCAATAATATAATTTATTTAAATTTCAAAACACTAAATATAAATATTTTTCACAATAATTAATAAAATCTTAAATAATAATATAATATTTATAACATTCCTATTTTTTTAATATTCAACATATTTAGTCAAAATCACATTTAATTATTTAAATAGTTTAAATATATTATAAAAATAATTAAAACCCATTTAATCACAAAATAATAAATAATTTAATATTTGAATATAATTTTCAAAAATTATAATTAATTAGTTAAAAATAGTATTTAATTTATAAAATTTATTCTAATACTCTATAAAATTCTAAAACCATTTAAAATATAATTTCACTTTATTTTCAACAAAATTACATAATTACCCAAAATTCCAATATTCACATAAACATAATAATTCCTCAAATATAATATTAATTTACTAAAAATAATTTTATTAACACAAAAATTACTAACTTAATGTACTAACACTAATTACTCAAATTTCCAACCAAAAATAATTAATTAACATAATTAACAAAAATTACAATTTATATTATTAAAATATTTAAAAATACCCATAATTAAAATTTACTAAAATAATTTAAAATCAACTAAGTACATATGTAGATCAACTCAAAAATTAACCAAATATTAAAAATAATTAAGCAAAAATTACATTAATTAACTAAAAATTAAAATAAACACAATAACTAACAAACAACAAAGAAACAACATAGAATCAACCAAACAAACTCAACTAAACTAACCTAGAACTCACCTAACACAGAATTCTAGGACAGGGGAGGGCTACTGTCATGATCCAAACCCGAGGGCACGTGATCGGCACTAGGGAATGGGTAGGCATAAAGCTCCCGAAACCCGTAGTAAGCCTTAAAGAAAAGAAAAATAAAACCTTCAAATTTAAAAATTTATTTCATACAAGAACACATTATCAAACTGATTTTTCTAAAAATAATCATAATCGTGCACAATATAAAGTATTCTCCATCATCAAATATCATAAATCAATCTTAAAGCATTATACATAAGTGTGGTTCAATAAAATGCAATACATGAGTATACTTAAGTTATTCAAACTCATAGTATAAATACTATTGCAGTATTCTAGAGTTACTACTACAATACAGCTCATAAAGACCTACATAATATAGCCGGTGATGAAGAAATCTGGCGTAGAGGCGGTCTGAGGTCAAACTCCCAAGCTCTTGAAAAAAAAATAGATTGAGCGGAATTATACCTCACTGAGTAAGTTAATAAAAAGAGCTGTACAGTTTGAAAACCCTTTTGAAAATCATATAGATATAGTGAAAATAATTTATAATGTGTATATATATATAGCTTTTGAAAAATCTCGGTAGAACCCTAAACCCAAATTTCTAAATGGCCAACTGGGCCCACTTAATCCACATAGACTGTCAATTCCTGAGAGCAAAGGCATCAACCAAGGCACCAAACCGCAGTCATCCACTTAATCCAAATACATGGCACTAGCGGTCCCCGAGAGTTAAGGCATCCACCGAGGCACTCATCCCAGTCCATTATTAACTTTCCAATCACTAGCGATCCCCAAGAGCAAAGGCTTCCATGGAGGCACCCATCCCAATTTATATCCACAAGTCATAAGCACATCGGATCAATCTCTCAATCTCTACCAAGTGCACACGGTCCTGGTGAAACCCACCATGTAGCTGTTCTACCAAAATTTCTCAAAATAAATTTTAAATAAATAAAATGCACTTAAATCATAAATAGCAGCATTTAAATTAAATAAATCATATAATGAATACTAAAAATATGAGCGCACGCATCTTTAAATAAAAAACACGCACATATCAATTTATTAACTTACAAGACGAACGAGAAGGCTAACAACTACGCGTCTACCTCGATCCAATAACTTCTACTCTAGTATTATCTAGAACAAAAATAACAGACCTATTTTAAAAACATGTCTATGGAATTAAAATTGAAAATCGACAGAAATAGTGAAATTCTAGACAGACTCAAGGAAGATCGGATAAGACTCGATAAATAGGAAAAAACCCTAATTAACGCTAGGAATCTACGGAAGATGTTATGTTTTACTAGAACATCTACCGAAATTTTGGCAAAGTTTCCTCTGTAAAATGGACATCTCTCTACTATAGGTAGAGCCATTCCTACATAGAAAAATGCACTTCTAAAAATTCGCACACAGTCTACACTCGGGTCAGCTCTCCAACACAGTTTTAGCCCGATCGAGTTCACAACTTAACAAAACATCACAACTTAATTCTAACTAATAAAATTCATGAGAATATTACTTTCATAAATAAACATTAAATCATACTTAAAATATAACATAGCACTTAATTAAATTCAATTAGACATAAATATATACAAACCCATAATTTCCAATAATATACATTTTTCTTAAAATATACGTTTATAATCCACAATTAATATAACTATACACAAATACCTTAAATAAAACCCTCATACCAAATATATATATATATATATATATATACATATTTGTTACCAAAATAACATATTATACATATATATATATAATATTTGGAAAAAATATTCAAAATTAACATTACTTAATTAAAAATACCAATTAATTTATAAAAATCCTCTAAACCTCTTAAATATTAATAAAACTAACTAAAATATATATTTAACTATAATAGCATAAAATTACATATTTACTCATATATTAGAAAAATACACATAATACTCAAAATAATACCTAATGTATTATTTAAAATTAATTTTTGAAAATTAGTGTTAATTAGTCTAAAATAGTAAATAATTTGTAAAAATCCTTTTAAATTCCTTAATTATTATTAAAACCAACCACAATCTATTATTTAGCTACAATTAGCACAAAATTACGTTTTTACCCCTATAATACATAAATTTACATAATATACTATTATTACTCAAAAATTCCCTAAAAATTATACAAATGCCTAAAATTTACTTTCTCATCATCAAATTTCTTAAAATTAATAAAAAAATAAAATTAACTAATAATTTCTTCCAAAATATAAATTTAACCTAATTATCCACATTTGACATAAACTTAAAATAATTATAAAAATAGTATAAAAATCACAAAAAAACCATAAATTAAGTTCTAAAATTAATAAAATTTAATAATAATGCCAATTATCAAAATTTCATAATTTTTAACAATTAATTTTTGAAAATTAATAAAATATTAATTAAATATCCAAAATTCACAATTAACACAATAATTTTCTATAATCTTAAATAAAATCAATATATCAAAAATAATTAACATTAATTACTCTAATTACTAATTAAACTCAATTAAAATCAAATAAAAATAAAAAAAATCTATAAAATCAAGAAAAATCAAAATAATATACAAAAATTGGATTTATACAACTAACGTAGCATAATTAATCATTTAACTTAGAATAAATGAAGCTTAACACATAAATCAACTCAGACAACCAAAGAACAACCCTAAAACAACCTAAAAACAACCCTGCACAACTCACCTTTAACCTCAATTTCTGACACCAGAAATGGGTGGCAGCAGCGAGGCTTGGTGTCAACCGACATTTGAGAAGGTGAGGAAGGCTGAGGGAGCAACGGCGGTATCGATCCAGCTCCAACGGCGGCGGTGGAAGCTCAAACCGAGAGAAAGGGAGACCGGAGGGAAGAAAAGGAGAAGAGGGGAGAAGTTAGCGGCTACTGCGACAGTGATGGTTGCTCCGAGAGGGTCGTGGCGTGCCGGAGGGAGAGGGAGTGACGATGATGGTGGCGGACGGGGAGGAGGGGTAGCGAGGTTGGGTGTTTCGGATTTCTTGGGTATGTTTCTCTTCCTTTACATGTATATATATATATATATATATAATGGTTACTCTATATTATAATAATATAATATAATATATATATACATATACATATATATGTATTTATACATATAAAATTTCAAATTTACATAATACACATGTATTTTCACACACATGCACGTATATATGTATATATATATATACACCCAAAAATAATTCTTACATCAAATAATAAAACCCTAAAATAATAATAACATAATCTATCTCAATTAAATAGCTGAATAATTACTAAGTGTATAATATAATTTAAAATTATTTATTAATAACACAAATTCAAAAATTACTTTATAAAAATATAGGGTATTACAGCTAATACTTGGACCAGAGCTACTACTACCGTTGCGCTGGCCTTCTGTTGTTGTTGCCGGCCTTTTGCTGTTGTTGTTGTTGCTATTGAAACATTAAGAAGAAAGAAGAAATAGGCGGTGGTGTTACTGGAAAAGGAAGAAAGCAGCGTGAGAGAGAGAGGGAGCAGGAGAGAATTGTGTGGGAAAGAAATGAAGCAAAAAAAAAAAGAAGGGAGAGCAAGGGTTGACCGGGTTTTTTGAGGCTTTGAACTATTATTATTATTATTATTATTATTATTATTATATATATATACAACATATAACAATAATAAAAATAACTCTAGTTAAAATAATAATAGTAATGCTATATATAAAAAAAAATATAATGACAATAATATATTAATAACTTTAGTATTTTAAATAATAAAATTCTTAAAATATAGTTATATTAATTAAAAATATATCGGTTATTGGACATCAAAACAAATAAATAAAACAGAAACTTATTATACATATTATTCACACACTTTATCAGTTATTGCTATGATATAAATGTTTTTATTTATATAAATAAAATTATAATCATTAAATTAATTTTTATTTAATTATAAATATTAATTATCTTTATCTATTAATATTTATAATATATATTAATAGTTATAATTAAATAAATATTAATTTAATAATTATAATATTATTTATATCGATATACTTATTTGTACTGAAAAATAACTTTACGTTGTCACGATGATATTGATAGTTGTACAAAAACTGCATAGTCCATTCACCCCACTGTACAAATTTAGCCCAACATTAATGACTCATTCCACCACAAATACCTTAATTTTGCACCACTCGTTAGCTGTGGTCATGATGAATGGAGATTCTATTAAAAGACGTTTTCCATTATTTATATCTTTATTTTTACGCCTATATTATTTAGATACTTCAATTAAAAAATAAACATGTACTATGTCTGTCTTCGTTTCTAATATCCTCTTCTTTATGTTTGTACTATCTAGATCATCATATTTTTTTCAACGATAGCAGGAAAAAAAAAAAAGCCATGAAATGTCATCGTCCTTAATAAAGATGTTACAAAAAATCATACAAATAATTAATTAACTTCACATCAATTTCGTAAATAAAATTATGTGGTTTATATAGCAATTAGAAACTTTAATTTAAAAATTTAAAATTTAAAATTGAATAAAAATCTAATTGATGTATTTTCAATTTATTTTCCTCAATTCTTTCAAAAATTAAATTTTAAATTCAATTGGCATAACTAAAAATTTTCTCCAATTCATAACCGGATTATATATATATAACAAATTAAATTTTATTAAATCTGTTGTTAGAATCTTACGATTCGAGTCGATTCACCACAAATTCGATACGAATTTATGGCTGAATAGAGAAAATATGAAAATCGATGTTGAATCGTACAATTCAATATGAATTTACAATTTCCACCGGCTCTTATCTGTTAAATGAAACAAATCTTATTTAATAGATAGAAAAAAAATCATGATCTTTTATTTAAAAACAAAAAGTTAAGCAATACCTTATATAAAATATATTTTCTATATAAAATATTGTCACGACCCGAACCCGAGAGCACGTGATCGGCACTAGGGAATGGAAAGGCATAAGGCCTCCGAAACCCGTAGTAAGCCTTAAGGGAAAGAAAAATAAAACCTTACAATTTAAAACTTTATTTTAAAATAAAACACATTATCAAACTGATTTTTCTAAAATTTAAACATAATTGAATACATGATTAACATATTTCCAGCGTCACATATATAAATCAAACTTAAATCGTTATACATAAACGTGGTGCATATAAATAAAATACACAAATACACTTAAGTCATACAATTCAAAATACATTTACTACTGCAGCTTCCTAGAACACTACATCAGTACAGCTTACAATGACCTACATAAAATGGCCGGTGATGAAGAAATCCGGCGTGGAGGCAGTCTGAGGTCGAACTCCCAAGCTCCTGAAAAAAAAAATTGAGGGGAATTAGACCTCACTGAGTAAGTCAATAATAAGAGCTATACGATTTGAAAACCCTTTTTGAAAACCATATAGTGATAGTAAAAATAATTTATAATATATAGATATTGTAATACCCTATATTTTTATTTAAATCAAGTAATTTCCAAACTGTGTTATTAATAATTACTTTTGAATTATATTATACAAATGTTAATATTATTTTTAGGGTTATTAATTTATGAAATGATTATATGTAAGTATTATTTATTTATTGTCTAAAAATTTCATTGTTTATTATTACTATTATTATTATTATTATTATTATTATTATTATTACTATTTTAAACTATATTAACTTTATGGCTATTTATGTGTTGCTATGTACATGCATATATACATATATATGTGTGTGTGTGTGTGTGTGTGTGTGTGTACGTGTGTATGTATATAAGTAGGGTTTAATTACTAATTTATATGTGTATGTGTGTCAAATTATTTTGGTGTATATACATATAAATACATATGTATATATGTGTTATTAGGATTTATAATAAATATAAGATTATTGTAATAGTATATGTATATATATATGTATTATGATGATGGGTGTGCATGTATATTAGTAGGTTATATAATACATAGGTATATATATATATATATATATATATATACCCATCAAACACCAAGAAATCCGAAAACCACCCTCCGTCCTTCCTCGTCCGTCACCATCACCACCCTTCCTCTCCTTGTGCAGCTCCTTCCACCGCCTGAGACTCCATTTCCGTCGCGAGCTGAAGCTTCCTAGTTGCTGCTGTTGGTGATGTTCTCCTTCTTCCTCTTCTTCTTCTTCTTCATCATCATCTTCTTCGCCTGGCAGCTTCTCTTCATCGCGTGACAGCCCTGTCTTGGTCCGCCTGCCCAGCTTCGTCCCCCACCTCCTGTGCTGCCTCTCAACTGCGACCTGCTGCTCCATCTTCTCCATTTTCCAGTGGCAGCAAGCTCTTCCTTCCCTTCCCCATCGTTCAGTTGACAGTGAGTAACACTGTCCTTGGTAGATCCTAAGTTAGTTAGGGTTGTTTAGTATGTATTGAAGTTGGTTTTAATTTTTGGAAATTTTTGATGAATTAATTGATTTTTCAGAATTTTATTTGATATTTATTTGGGGTTTAGTTAGCAATTAGGGTGGTTGTTGTTAATTACTTTTTGGGTGAGTTAATTTTATTGAAATTTTTAGGAATTATTGTGAATTTGGTAAAATTTTTGAATATGTTAGTAATATTTTGTTTATATCCGAAATTATTTGTAAAAAAATTATAAAATTTTGATAATTGAGGTTATTATTAAATGTTATTAATTTTGGAACTTAAATTATAGTTTTTGTGATTTTTAAACTATTTTTATAAATATTTTTAGGTTTATGTCAAATGTGAATTATTAGGTTAATTTATATTTTTAGAGGAAATTAGTAGTTATTTATAAGTTTAATTGATGTTAAGTTGATTAAGGTAGAGAAAATGATTTTTAGATATTTAAATAATTTTAAGGAATTTTTTTTAGTATTAATAATACATTATGTAATTTATGTATTTATGGGTAAAAATGTAATTTTATGCTAATTATAGTTAAACATATATTTTAGTTAGTTTTATTAATATTTAAGAGGTTTAGAGGATTTTTATAAATTAATTGATATTTTTAATTAAGTAATGTTAATTTTGAATATTAATTCCAAATATTATATATATTTATAATACATTATTTTGGTAATAAAAAAATTGAATATATGGTTGTATTTAGCATGTTTGGTATAATGGTTTTAATTTAGATTATAATTATACTTTGATAATGAAATGCAAATTGAGTTGTTTAATTTTTGAATAATTGAGATTATATATATTTTAGTATATATGTATGTGTAATATGTATTTTTGGGAAAATAAATGATATTAATTATTGATGTTTTGTTGAGTTGTGATCTCGGTCGGGGCTAAGTGTAGTTTTGGGAGCCCGACTCGGGTGTGTATGTTTGTTGTTATTAGAAGTGCGTTTTCTATACAGGTCTAGCTCTACCTTTGGTAGAGAGATGTCCGTTTTACAGAGGAGACTATATCGAAATTTCGGTAGATTTTTTCGTAAAGTGTGATATTCGTTATGAATTTCTACCGTTAGTTAGGTTCTATCCTGTCTATCGTGTCTTGTCCGGTCTTCCTCGAGTCAGCTTGGAAATTCATTATTTTGTTGATTTATGATTTCAATTCCATAGTCATGTTTTAAAATCGATTTGTTATTTTCTTTCTAGAGCATATCAGAGCAGAAGCCGTGAGACCGAGGCAGACACGTGGTCGTCAGCCTTCACATTCGTCTTGTAAGTCAATAAAACAATCTATGCATGTGTTTATTTAAAGAATGCATGCGCTCGTACTTTATTATATTGATTATATGATTTATTTAATTTAATATTATTATTTAAGATTTAAACGCATTTTATTTATTTAAAATCAATTTTGAGAAATTTTAGTAGAACGGGCTACCTGGTGGGCTTCACCAGGACTATGTGCACATGGTAGAGATTGAGAGATGGATCCGTAATATATATGATTGGTGAATGCTAAACTGGGAAGGGTGCCTCGGTGGAAGCCTTTGCTCTTGGGGACCGTCAGTGATTGTAAGGTTGATAATGGACTGGGATGGGTGCCTCGGTCGATGCCTTTGCTCTTGGGGACCACTAGTGCCATATATTTGGATTAAGTGGATGACTACAACTTGGTGCCTCGGTTGATGCCTTTGCTCTCGGGGACCGATAGTCTAGTTGGAATAAGTGGGCCCAGTTGGCCATGTAGATTTTTGGGTTTAGGGTTCTACCGATATTTTTCAAAAGCTATACCTATACATTATAAATTATTTTCACTATAAATATATAGTTTTCAAAAATGTTTTCAAACCGTACAACTCTTTTATTGACTTATTCAGTGAGGTCTGATTCCCCTCAATTTATTTTTTTTAGGAGCTTGGGAGTTCGACCTCAGACTACCTCCACGCCGGATTTCTTCATTACCGGCTATTTTATGTAGGTCATTATAAGCTATACTGTTGTATTACTCTAGGATGCTGCAGTAGTATATGTACTAAGAATTGTATGGTTTAAGTATATTTGTGTAATTTATTTGTATAAACCACGCTTATGTATAAAGATTTAAGTTTGATTTATAATATGTGACATTGAAGCACATTTTATTTAGCACTTGAATTTGTTTATTTTTGAGAAAAATTAGTTTGATAATGTGTTCTATTTTAAAATAAGGTTTTAAATTGTAAGGTGTTGTTTATTCTTTCTTTTAGGCTTACTACGGGTTTTGGGGGCCTTATGCCTACCCATTCCCTAGTGCCGATCACGTGCCCTCGGTTCGGGTCGTGACAGATATAGCTTTTGAAAAATCTTGTTAGAACCCTAAACCTAAAATCCTAAATGACCAAACGGGCCCACTTGTTCCAACTAGACTGCCGATCCCCTAGAGCAAAGGCATCAACCAAGGCACCAAGTCACAGTCGTTCACTTAATCCGAATATATGTCACTGGCGGTCCTCGAGAGCTAGGGCATCAACCGAGGCACCCATCCCAATCCATTATTAACCTTACAATCATTGGCGGTCCCCGAGAGCATAGGCTTCCACCGAGACACCCATCCCAGTTTAACATTCACCCGTTATAAATATTTCGGATCCACCTCTCAATCTCTACCATGTGCACACGGTCCTGGTGAGGCCCACCAGGTAGCCCGTTTTACCAAAATTTCTCAAAATCGATTCTTAAATAAATAAAATGTGTTTTAAATCTTAAATAACAACATTAAATTAAATAAATCATATGTTAAATATAAAAATATGACTGCATGCATTCTTTAAGTAAACACACGCACAGATAATTCTATTGACTTACAAGATGAATGCGAAGGCTGACGGCCACGCGTCTACCTCGATTTCACAGCTTCTGCTCCGATATGCTCTAGAAAGAAATTAACAGGTCGATTTTTAAAACATGACTATGAAATAAAAATCAAAAATCAACAAAACAATGAATTTTCCAGGCTGACTCGAGCAAGACTAAACAAGACTCGTTAGACAGGATAAAACCTAACTAACGGTAGAAATTATTATGAATATCACATTTTACGAGAAAATCTATCGAAATTTTGATAGAGTCTCCTTTATAAAATGAACGTCTCTCTACCATCGGTAGAGCCAAACCTGCAAAGAAAATGCACTTCTAATAACCACAGACATACACACTTAAGTCGGGCTTCCAAAACTACACTTAACCCCGATCGAGATCACAACTCAACAAAACACCAAGAAATGATATCATTTATTTTCCCAAAAATACATATTATACATACATATATACTAAAAATATATAAAATCTCAATTATTCAAAAATTAAACAACTCAATTTGCATCTCATTATCAAAGTATAATTATAACCTAAATTAAACCATTATACCAAACATGCTAAATACAACCTTATATTCAATTTTTTTTACCAAAATAATGTATTATAAATATATATAATATTTGGAATTAATATTCAAAATTAACATTACTTAATTAAAAATATCAACTAATTTATAAAAATCCTCTATACCTCTTAAATATTAATAAAACTAAATAAAAGATATGCTTAACTATAATTAGCGTAAAATTATATTTTTACCCCTAAATACATAAATTACATAATGTATTATTATTAGTGCTAAAAATTCCTTAAAATTATTTAATCATCTAAAAAATTATTTTTCTCAAAATTAAACTTCTTAATATAATTAAAACATAAAATCCACTAATAATTTCTTCTAAAAAAATATATATAATTTAACCTAATAATGACAAAAACTATAATTTAAGTTCTAAAATTAATAACACTTAATAATAACCTCAATTATCAAAATTTTATAATTTTTTCACAATAATTTTCGAAATTAATAAAAATATTAATTAAATACCCAAAATTTTCAAAAACTTATAATTAACACCAAAATTCCTAAAACCTTAAAAACAATCAAAAAATTACAAATATTTAACCTTAATTACTCTAATTTACTAATTAAACTAAAGAAAAATCCAATAAAGTCAAATAAAATTAAATAAAATTATACAAAAATTTTGTAAATCAAGAAAAAATCAAAATAATGCACAAAAATTCGAATTTGAACAACCAAATGGTATAACTCATTATTTAGCTTAATTTGTCTAAAGATTAACACCTAAACCTACTCAAGCAACCAGAAAATGACCCTAGAACAACCTAAAAACGACCCTAAACAACTCACCTTCAACCTCCAATTCTGACGCTGAAGGTGAGTTGCAGCGACGGGTTCCGACTTGAACTGATGCTTGAGAAGATGAGGGAGGCTGAGGAAGCTTCGGTGGCGCCGGATCCAACTCCGATCAAGAGTGACAGAAGAAGAAGGAGAGGAACAGCAACAACGACACCACTCTTAGGAGCTCTGACGTTGCGGTAATAGCATCTCCGGGCGATGTTGGGGTGGCACGGTGAGAGGGAAGACAGAGGCAGTGACAGGCGGAGATAGGGAGGTGGGCAATAGCTTAGTCTTTGGTTTCGAGGAGGAAGCTCTTCTTTTTTTTTTTTTATCTATATATATATATATATATGTGTGTGTGTGTGTAAATATAGGTGTATGTAAATGTATATTACTGTAATGGTATATACGTTATATGTATACACACATGTATATCTATGTATATGTATGTATATATATATATATATATATATATATATATATATATATATGTGTGTGTGTGCATATATATACTCATACTATTATAATAAACATGAACATACATATACTATTATAATAACTTATATTTATTATGAACCTTAAATATATATATATAAATGTTACATATATATTAGGCCTAAAATAACAAGATTAATATAAAATAATTTTACACTTACAAAATAGTCAAATAATAGTTAGTACTATAGGAATTATAATTCATTAAGGTAATAATTACATAACCCTAATATAATAATATAGCTAGCTAATTAACAACTATTTAATATAATTTAAAATTATTTACTAATAATGCAAACTAAATGATTATTTTTATTTAAATAAAACGTAGGGTATTACAAATATATTATTTGTCATGACCCGAATCAAAAGGTACGTGATCGACACTAGGAAATAGAAATACATAAAATACCCAAAACCCATAGTAAATCTTAAAATTTTTTCGTAAAGAAAGAACAATACACTTAACAATAAACCGATAATAAATGCAAAAAACAAAATACATATAATAATATTCTTCAAATACAACATCTCAAGTCAGATAAAATCAGAATACAAATAATACAAGTTTTTTACTTAACTACTGCGGTATCTAAAATTTACTTATACAATGCATATTTCAATTCAACATACATAGTGCAGTCAGTGAAGAATGAATCCAGCGCAGATGGGGAACACTACAAAGTTGACTATAAGGTCCTTAAAAATATAAGTTAAGGGGAATCAAACCTTATTGAGTGAATCAATTTTATAAAATGCATATTGGTTTTAAAATCCTTTTTTTTTTAAAATAAAATAAAATAGAATAAAGTAATTATAATTATTAAAATCATTTACTTTTCTCGATGATATTTATATAAAATCTTTTTATAACCCTTAAATCAGTTTAATATGGAATCCCCGTATGAATATATATAAAATAATTATTTTAATGGAAAATCTGGCAAAACACCTAAACCATTATTTTAATAGTCAAAGACTGTCGGTTTCCAAGAGCAAAACATTCACCGAGCTACCAGCTACAGTCAATTCACTTAAACCAATATTTACTGGCAGTTCCCGAAAGCAAAGCATCACCAAGCTACTGGCCCAAATAATATATATAAATCACGTCCGAAAGCAAAGTATCATCAAGCCATATAACCTCCAACACTCACTCTCAATCTTACCGGTGCACACACAATTCTAATAAAACCCATCAGTTAACCCGTTCTACCATTATCTCCAAATCAATTTGAATTATAAATAATTAAATAAAATAAATAAATCATTAAATAATGGATAATTAAATGACTAAATAATCATTAAATAAAAATAACAAAATAATTTTCCTTTAAGCATGTGTTCAATTACTATTGATAAATGTATAAGAAATGATCATGCATATGACAATATAAATATATTCATAAATCAATCATATGATAATTTCTTTATTATTTTTAATTACTTGAACATATAATGAAAACATGCGCAACACGCATTTTATAGAATTAACTCATAGGTTGAGTGTGCAGGGAAACGCATTCTCTATTGCCTCGGTGCTACAGCTCGAGTCCTGGAGTTCTCTAAATTAAATAATATTTATTTAAAATATGCTTGTAAAATAAAATAAATAAATTGAAAATTCTCAAAATTATGAAAACTATAGGAGTGACAAAACTAACTTGACCAAAGACACAACTCAAATAACAATAGAAATTCCACACAAGTCGATGTCGCGTTTTACGAGAAATATACTAAAAATTTGATAGAGTCTCCTTTGTAAAACGGACATCTCTTTACTAATAGTAAAGTCATTCCTGCATGCAAACACACTTCAAAAATTCATAGCACTCAAAATCTCAGATTTGGCGACAAAATTAAAATTATTACCCAATTGAGAACCAATTTAACAAAAATCAATAATATAATAATAAATATTAAAAATCACTAAAATCCATAAAAATAAATAAAATACCACAATTCAATTTATTTAAATAATAAAAACATCAAAGATATTTATTTTCAAAATAAGAAATAAAATCCCAAATATAATTAAATAATATTAATAAAAATCCATTTTTCAAATATTCAAAATTAAATAGCATAAATTATCAATAATTATTTAAACTGCTCAAGTATATAATAAAAATAGCTAAAAATCCATTTAATCATAAAAATAATAAATAAAATTATTATTTGAATATATTTTTGGAAATTATTATTAATTAGCTAAAAATAGTAAATAATTCATAAAAATTATTTTAATATTATTTATTACTCAAAAATTATCCAAAACATAATAATTAACAATAATTTCAATTAAAATGCAAAATTCACCAATTTATACTAATTTTTCCAAAAATCCAAATTTACATTAACATTCAAAAATTCATAATAAATAATCAGAATATAATTTCAATAAACTTTCTTCACAAAATATGCCTAAAATAATTATTAGAATTTATTAAAAATATAATTTTTTCGAGCTCAGAATAGTACATGAACAATAACCACAAGCTTGGAAATTCAAAATTTTTAAAAAAATAAATAAAAATCACATTTAGCTTTCTCATAACCTCTACAACAAAAAATTTCAAAGTAATAGTGTAGACACCCGATTCGGTCGGCCCGTGTTAGGGGACGAATTAGGGGCGCTCGGTTTGATCGGCCCGTTGTCAAGCCCAATGATGAGAATGTGAAACTTGGACATGAGAATGAAACCTAAATCTCTAAATGGAAAGTGGACTTGAAAACTCAGAAGCCTGAAAAACCCCAAAATCGAGCCCAACTATCCAAATTCGGCCTAAGCCCGCTTGGCCCAGCGCAAGCTCGGGCTAAAGAGGCATCGCCTAAGTGTAATGAGGCAATCGCCTCTTTGGCAGCTGCCAATGGGGCGATCGCCTCATTGATGAGGCGCCGCCTCTATGGTAGCCCATTTGCAATTACATTTAATGCAGCTGCAATTATGACAATCAAGTGGTGCGGGCCCCACTCTCCAGACCTCCTTCTTGCGTGAGAAAAAGACTTTTGGGGAAGGAAAAAAGGCTAGGAGAGCTCATGATGGGCTAGGAGGCTTAGGGGCATAGGAAAGCTAAGGAATAAAAGAAAAAAAAAGAGAGAGAAGAAAAGGGGAGGTTGGTGAAAAAATAGGGAGGAAGCTCTGAAAAAAAAGACATAGACAAAAGAAAAGAAAAAACGTCCTCAAGAAAGGGGAGGAAGGTTGAAGAAAAGAGGTCGACTTTCTCCATAAGAGAAGAAGGAAGAAACTTGTGTCAAAGGTAGATACCACATCCTAGCAAGGATCTCAATCAAAATAGCTTTGAGGGCCTCTCATTTTGGCATAAAATCTGCACTTAAACTTGACATGTTCATCATTTTATATGTTCTTGCTTATGTGTAACTGAGTTCTTAGTACATTTTAGGTTCATCTCTAATGTGTTTAGCTTGATATCTCACTTTATTGATGGGTCTTTGAATACTTTTGCATGTAGTCGTAGTCTGATGATTGAAGAGTGTGTGTATGCATGTATTGTTACTTAGAGTGGAAGTCTGAATATTTTGAGAGTCATAACTAGCCTGTTGATCAGGCGACCGCCTCATTGGCAGTTTCAATTTGCTTTCTGCTATGTTTTCTTTCATGCTCGTCGTGATGTCCATTTTGATTTGCATTCCTTTAATCTTAAATATGCATGTATGATTGCATGATGATGTTTAATCTTGATTGTTTGATACTTTCTTTAGTTCATAATGTGAAAACCTCTTTTATAGAACCTCTTTGTAAACATCATTACATGTGATTTCATTTTTTTGATGAAAGGAAAGGCTAACCGTGTGTTATTTGCAAGAATTACTTGATGATTTTTGTCATCGAGTAGTCACTTTTGCTAGTTACCTCTTATATATTGCCGCTTTTATATTATTTTAATAGTTTATTTTCGGTATATATTTGGTTTATTTTTGTATATTATTCATTTATTTAGCTAAAAAGCATTGTAATCCTTAATCCCTTTCCCCATTTAATTTTCAATGTGTGGTTGTAAATTATTATTTATTTTATTTACTACGTTTTTTGAATGTTGGGACTTAAAGGCATGAAATTGGACTAATGTGCAAACTTGGACTTAATTATAAAATCTGGCAATTTCATTACGTGTGGTAACTAAGGAAATAATTAAATAATTAAATGGTAATAAAATGAAAAACACAAACAGAGGCCAACCACAAGGTTGGGTGAGCATTCAAACGCTCATACCCAGTTTCCGAACCCGATCTCTGATGATGGCTTCTGGGAACCTCCGTGGGATCCAGTTGTTGTACAATGTGTCCTGGCTTTTATCCAGGTGGAAACTCCCTCTCTGAATAGGCCCATGACCTATATTATATTTCCTAGTGGGCCTCGAGCCCACACAGTGCCATGGTCGCCAAACACTTGGGCATGCGCTAAACCCTGCCACCTACATTGGCGACTCCATTAGGGATAGAGAAACGGATTCCAGTGTTTTATATTTTATCATCTTTAATTATTTTCTTATTCCTCCTGCATTTTTGCATTCACTACACATTTTGCACACAATGAGCATTTTAGTCCCGAATAAACCCAACAATAGTCAGTACTTTGCTACCTATGTTTCACTCAAATCTAGTGGTGGAATATTTGATTATTGTCACTCACGACACGTACTAATCCATGTTGTTTGACCCTTGAGTGGGGAGACATATATGGATGTATCTCGTTGTGGGAGCTGAAGCCTTTTTACCCAAGACTCTAGCCTATGTAATAACCTAGCAACTATCCTTAGGAATTTTCCCACATGCATGTGCACTATACCATATAATGGACCCTTAAATAAATCTCGAGCCCATCAATAAGCAATCAAAAATAAAATGGGCCCTCGTGTCCGACCAAAGCCCATTATAAATAAGCTAGTCAACAAAGGCCTCTCATGCCTACTCAGAACCCATTTCAAATGGGCCTTGACAAGCAAGTTTATGGTGCTATGGATCTTGGCTCATAGAAAGTGGACTCGGGCTTTATTTAAAGGAACCATTACTTGTCTGAATCATTTTAAGAGTTTTCTTGCATACGTCAATTTTATTATCCCCCACTGATAATTAAAACCTAGGCCAAAAATCTTAGGACAAGATACTCGCCATTGAATACGTGTGTGGGAGAAATAAGGGTGGAAGTTTGCACGTTTAAGTTCCATGTTTTGATCTTGTATATCTTTTCGTGTGTGACCTTTTTATTTCTAAATAAAATGAACTTGCATATCATGCATATGCGTCATGCATCATTCTAACCAAATGTTTTGTAGTACTATAGATCCTTCAAGCTCAGCTAGGTGGATCCAAGCTAGTTCAGGTCATTTGGTCAAAATTTCAGAATTAGGAATGGCAGGAGGATTCGATCCAGAGGCATTTGGGGCACGGTGGAAAGAAGAAGTAATAACAAAAACCCTAGCTATGATGAGAGAAATGATGGGGGAGATTACTAATCTTATCAGAGAAATTCAGCCAACACAGCCACCCAATGCACCACCAATCGATCCGATCGATCTTAATGAGGAAATACCGATTAGAGGAAGGGAAGAAGACGATGTGATGGTATTAGCCAATCTGGTGAATCAAAGAAATGCCATCCAAGCCCAGGATATGGGTCAGACTGAGTGGGCTAAGAATATGACTAAAGTGATGAACCAGATGCAGGTAATGATGAAAGAGAAGGGTATGGTCGCCCCCTTAGATTACGATCTGAATTTGGAAAAGGGTTATGAATCGCTGCCTCGTAAGTTCAAATTCCCAGACATGAAGAAGTATACTGGTGCTGAGGATCCCCATTTGCATTTGAAGCAATATGTAACATACATGAAAGCTACTGAGCTAACTGAGAGCCAAATTGTTAAGCAATTCCCTATTTCATTGGAAGGAGCGCTGATTCATTGGTATTACACCTTGGAACCACATGTTCAGTCGAATTGGAAAGAACTATGCACTACTTTTGTCAAGCAATATGGTCTCAATATTCAATTAGAAGTATCCCTGAGAGATCTGCAGAATACCAAACAGAACTTTAGCGAGCCTTTTGCTAATTTCCTAACTCATTGGAGGGGAAAATTGTCCTTGATGAGGCATAGGCCAGCTGAGTTTGACAAGTTGGTCCTGGTAATAGAAGGGTGTGTTCCCGCATTGTCTAGGAAATTGAGGGATCTGGGGATTAGGAATTTTGAAGAATTATACAGATTTGGGGTTTAGAAAGAATCAGATTTGGCTCAAGAGAAGAAATTCTTCGGAAGAGGTTCTAGGGGCAAAGAGGGGGCCAGCTCGAGCAGTAACGTTCAAATTCATGCTATTCAACCACCAAGCAGTAATGTACAAGTCAGTGCAGTTAGACAGCCTCAGAGATTTTCTTATCTGGGACGTCCTATGTCCAAAGTTCTCGATAAGCTCATTAAGAAGAACCTGCTACGACCTTTGCCTTCATAATAACCCTTGCCTGGAGCCAACCCAAACCTTTTCTATAAATTTCATCAAACCATTGGGCATGACACAGACAGCTGCGCCTGGTTAAAGCATGAAATCCAAGATTTGATAAACTCAGGCAAAATCACCGACCCAGAAAATAGAAAACCAAACACTCAAACCAACCCATTACCCAATTATCGAAATATATCACCTCCTAACCCATCCATTCTGATGGTCAACTTTGGCCTAACAAAAGAATAAGTCCTAAACTCCTTCATTGATGTCTCTCACGATTCCCAACAGGCCAAACTTGAAAACTTGAGAACAAGCAAACAACCCATGGAGTTACAGATACAAGTCTTAGATGTATGGAGTTCTGATGATGAAAGCAGAGAACGAGATAATCTATGCGACAATGAGAGCCAAGTCAGTCTGTGGGAAAGGTCGAAGAAAAGGAAAAAGAAACTGAGGTTACCAAGGCTAAGCTCAAAAAGGCAAAATGTGCAGAAAAGGGAAAGGAGGTAGAACAAAGTAGAGAGACCATTGCCAGTGTTTGGGAATTACTTATGCTAACTAAGAATCACAGGGAAGCCCTGGTCCTGGCATTAGACCAAAGAAAGATTTCCACTAATTCCACTCCAGAACAGATGGTCCAGTCATTAATAAAAACTCCTCAAGGAATGATAACATTTTCTAATGACGATCTGCCTTTAGAATGGAGGGATCACCACAAAGCCCTATTTATCAAAACTGAGGTAAAAGGGAAGATGACCTATTGTGTGATGGTTGATAATGGTTCTGCCATCAATGTGTGTGCATTGAAGATTCTGCCAAAACTAGGGTTGATGGTAGCCGACTTTAAGCCTTCTGAAGTAGTTATCAAGGCTTATGATGACACTAAAAGATTTATGGAGGGAACTTTCAGGGCGTTAGTCAGAACAGGACCTATAGAAGTTTGGGTTGACCTGCATGTGATTGATATCTCGGTAACCTTTGCCATTTTATTGGGGAGGCCATGGTTTCACCCCCTGGGTGGCATTCCATCCACTGTTCATAAAAAGGTTAAGTTTCCATATGAAGGAAGGGTTTTCACTATCTCAACCGAAACTAAAGTCACCATAGCCGCACTGAAGTTGATCCCTAAGGAGATTTCCTTTAGCCTTAGTTTTAAAGTCTGTGTGATCTATGAAGATGACATGGATGAAAGGGTTCAACATTTGCTGGTATGCCTACAGCAGGCCTTACTCTAGAGTCTGTGATAGAGTTAGCCAAGGAGATTAAGCTGAGGCTAGTTAGGCAGGGAGCGATGCCTGATTACTACCAGCTGGGAGTTCAGTCGAGTGGATTGCAGACTACACTATATTTGAGTTTTCATGTTGGTTCGAGTAGTCAGCAGCGAGGTCCGACTCAGTAGAGTTAGAGGTAGCAACAGCAAGTGCATCGGAGCAGTAGATATGGTCGTGGAGGTCAGTGTAGACCATTCAGATTCGGGTCAGGTGCTTCGAGCAGCAGCAGTGGTTGTAGTTCTGGATCAACTGCCAGTGTATGCCAAACCTACGGTAGAGTCCATCAGGGACCGTGTTACCTGACACCACTGACATGCTTCAGATGCGGGCAGACAGGACATTTTGCCAGATCGTGTCCTTACTCCGGGTATCAGCAGTCGTAGATTCCACTATTCCCACAGCAGTCGATTGCTAGTGCTGCACCCGTGCCATTTCAGTTACCCCCAGCCCAACATCAGAGTTCTACTCAGCTTGTTCCACAGCAGGGTTATGGTAAAGGTACTAGAGGAGGTGCCAAAGGTGTTGGCCAGGCTTCTACCAGTCAGCAGGGAGGTCGAGGATAAGCCAGAGTTTTTCATCTCACTCAGCAGGATGCTCAGGCATCTAATGCAGTCGTGGCAGGTATTGTTTCTGTTTGTTACCTAGATGCATGGGTTTTGTTTGATATGGGTGCCACGCATTCATTTATTTCTCCTGTTTTTGCTTTTAAATCTTATTGGCAAGCTTCGAGGATGGCTTTTCCTTTATCTGTTGCCACTCCTCTGAGCAATTCCTTAGACACCGATATTGTTCTTTCTGGTTGTCCAGTTCTCGTGGGAGATAGAGAATTACCCGCTGATTTGATTTTGTTGGATGTGATGGAGTTTGATGTTATTATAGGAATGGACTGGTTATCTCAGCACTATACCATGGTAGATTGTCAGAATAAAGAGGTGACTTTCAGAATTCCTGATGAAGAAGATTTTAAGTTTGTAGGTGATAGGAGTTCAGCACCTCAGAATCTTATTTCTGCTATTACTGCTAGGAAGTTATTGAGGAAAGGTTGTCAAGGATATTTGGCATTGGTCAGGGATACTTCAGTGGAGAAGTTGTCACTCATAGATGTTCCTGTTGCTTGTGAGTTTCCTGATGTTTTTCCTGAGGAGTTGCCAGGTTTACCACCTCACAGAAAGATTGAGTTCTGTATAGATGTGGTTCCAGGTACTACTCCTATATCTATGCCACCCTACAGAATGGCTCCTGTAGAGTTAAAAGAGTTGAAGGAGCAGTTGCAAGAGCTATTGGATAAGGGTTTTATCAGAACCAGTATTTCTCCTTAGGGTGCACCAGTCCTGTTTGTGAAGAAGAAGGATGGTACCCTGAGACTATGCATTAACTACAAAGAGCTGAATAAGGTGACAGTGAAGAACAAGTATCCTCTTCCAAGGATAGATGACTTGTTTGATTAACTACAGGGTGCACAGTTCTTTTCTAAGATTGACTTGAGGTCGGGTTATCATCAGCTGTGGATTAGTGAAGCCGATGTTCCTAAAATGGCATTCCACACCCGATATGGCCATTATGAGTTTCTGGTGATGTCTTTTGGTTTGACTAATGCACCAGCAGCTTTTATGGACCTGATGAACAAGGTATTCAGACCATATGTGGATCAGTTTGTGGTAGTCTTCATCGATGATATACTGGTTTATTCAAGGAGTATGGAGGAGCATGTACATCACTTGAGGATTGTACTGCAGACACTCAGAGATCATCAGCTTTATGCTAAATTCTCGAAGTGTGATTTCTGGATGGAGAGTGTTTCTTTTCTTGGACACGTGGTGTCTAAAGAAGGTATCCAGGTTGATACACAGAAGATTGAAGCAGTGTCTGAGTGCCCTAGACCAACTTCTATTACTAAGATTCGGAGTTTTCTGGGTTTAGCCGGGTATTAGAGGTAGTTTATGCAAGATTTTTCTAGAATTATAGCCCCTATGACTCACTTGACTCAGAAGAATGTTAGATTTGAGTGGTCAGAAGCTTGTGAGAATAGTTTCCAGTTGTTGAAGGAGAAATTAACCACAACACCAGTGTTAGCTTTGCCTAATAGTGTGGACAAGTTCACAGTTTATTGTGATGCCTCTAGAGTTGGCCTTGGTTGTGTGTTGATGCAGAATGGTAGGGTGATAGCCTATGCTTCGAGGCAGTTGAAGAAGCATGAGCAGAACTATCCCACACATGACCTTGAAATGGCTGCAGTGATCTTTGCTTTGAAGATTTGGAGACATTATCTGTACGGGGTGACTTGTGAGATATTTACTGATCACAAGAGCCTTAAGTACATTTTCCAGTAGCGAGATCTGAATCTGAGGCAGAGGAGATGGTTGGAATTGTTAAAGGATTATGATTGTGAGATTCTATATCATCCGGGCAAGGCTAATGTGGTAGCAAATGCCTTGAGTAGAAAGTCCTCAGGCAGTCTTACTCACATCAGTGTTAAAAGGAGATCATTGATCCAGGAATTGCATCTGATGGTGGATCAAGGTCTGATGATGAAGATAAGTAGGTCAGGTGGACTGCTAGCTCAATTTAAGGTGCGATTTGTACTGAGAGATAGGATTAAAGCAGCTCAGAGCCGAGATCCTATTATAGAAGAGCTTGCAGAGAATGTTTGAGCAGGGAAGTTCACTGATTTCACACTCGATGATGATGGTGTGTTGTGGATCAGTGGTAGATTGTGTGTTCCTGATGTGGATGATTTGAGAGAAGAGATCCTAGAGGAAGCACATTCTACAACCTATAGCGTACATCCAGGTTTCACTAAGATATACCACAGTATCAGAGACTTATACTGGTGGGATGGATTGAAGAAGGATGTCACTGATTATGTTGCTAAGTGTCTGACATGTCAGCAAGTGAAAGCTGAACATCAGAAGCCTTCCGAGAAGCTTCAGCCTCTTCCTATTCCCGAGTGGAAGTGGGAAAGGATAGCTATGGATTTTGTGGTCGGTTTACCTCGTTCGAAGGATGGATACGATTCCATCTGGGTGATTGTTGATAGGTTGACGAAGTCTACATATTTCTTACCTGTGAAAGCCACTTATTCTATAGCTAGATTGGTGAAGTTATATGTGAAGCATATTATGTGCCTTCATGGAGTACCTGTGTCCATTGTGTCAGATAGAGGTTCAGTGTTTACTTCTCATTTTTGGCAGAAGTTGTAGGAAGCGATGGGCACTAGGTTGGATTTCAGTACTGCTTTTCATCCTCAGACAGATGGTCAGTCTGAGAGGACGATCCAGACACTGGAAGATATGTTGAGGATGTGTGTCCTGGATTTGAGAGGTAGCTGGGATGATCATTTGCCACTCGTAGAGTTTGCATATAATAACAGCTACCATAGCAGTATTGGCATGGCATCGTATGAGGCTTTGTATGGAAGGAAGTGTAGATCCCCTTTGAGTTGGGATGAGATTGGTGAGAGAGCTTTGACTGGACCTGAGATGGTTCAGGATGCTGCAGAGAAAGTTGCCATGATTAAGCGCAGATTAGAGACCGCAGTTAGCAGGCAGAAGAGCTATGTGGATCCTAGGCGTAGAGATGTGGAGTTTCAGGTTGGAGATTTCGTGTTTCTGAAGGTATCTCCGATGAAAGGTGTGATGAGATTTGGCAAGAAGGGTAAGTTAGCACCGAGATATATCGGACCGTTTGAGATTCTGGAGAGAATTGACACTGTTGCATATTGGTTGGATTTACCTCCGAGTATGTCACAAGTGCATCCAGTATTTCATTTCTCGATGCTGAGGAAGTATATCTCAGACCCTTCACACGTGTTGCAGCCCGAGAGTGTAGAAGTGAGTGAAGATTTGACGTTTGTGGAAGAACCTATGGCGATCATTGATTATCAAGTTCGACAGTTGCAGTCAAAGCAGATTCCGATGGTTAAGGTTCTGTGGTGTAGCAACAGAGTCGAGGAGCATACATGGGAGACTGAAGCTGAGATGTGAGCTTCTTACCAGTGTCTCTTCCCTTCTTGATCTTGTGATCATTTTCTTTCTGGAATTCGGGGATGAATTCTTGTAAGGGGGGAAGACTGTAATATCCCATGTTTTTAAATATTTTTATACTGCATCGGGATATGCAGTATTAGTAGTTCTTATATATAATAATGATATTTTAAGAGTTGTAATTTAATTAAAGTTAATTTTAATTGTTGTATATTATTTTAAGTGTTTTACGTAAAATTTTCCCGAGAATACTATTTCCGGGAAAATTTTTACGTAAATTATTTATTATTAATTATATTAAATAGATTTCCGGACTTGCATGAACTCATATATATTTTTAAAGTACTAAATAACGTATATATGTGTAATTATTTATTAGGGTTTAAATAATTACCCTAATATTTTTATTATTTATTATTAGTTTTAATATTATTTAATTATTTTTAAGTGTATTAAATTTTAAAATATTAAATTATATGTGTGTGGTGTATATTTAATGTGTACGATTTTATATTATTTTAATATATAGTGTAAAGCATATATATATACATATTATATGTCAAAAATCAAAACTTATTGCCAAATTACTGAATTGCCCCTCCCTCCTTCTCCTTCTCTCCCGACGCCCTACCCTCACTGCGCCTCCCGTTCCACCATGTTGGACCGCCCTTCGCCACCATCAGCTGCCGCCAGCCTCCTCCCCTTTCCTTCCTCTTCCTCTCCGACGTGACTAGGCTGTCGGAAGCCCGTTGGAACGCCCGAAATTCGCAGTGGCAGCAAGTGAAGCTCTTCGCCGTTGATCACGATTTCGGCCACCATTTCATGCACCGCCGGTCTTCATTGACTCCTTGAGCTCCGGTGGTCCCAATTCTAAGCTCCTTTTGACCGGAAAACAAGTGGTTGATAAGGTTTGAGCTAAATCTTCAATTCGGCTATTTTAGCTTCTTAAATTTTTTGAACTTAGAATTGATTGATTCATGAAAAGTCCCTTAAAAAATGTTGATCCTAGCAGCTTAATCTACATGTGTGAATTTTTGTAGAATTTTTGGAGATTATTTTGATTTTTGGGTATTTTTGAATATTTTAATATTATTTTCTAATTTTAGAAAATTAATTAATTAAATTATGAAATTGTGTTTTATGATAAATATAGGTGTTGAAATGAATTATAGAAATTTATTTTGAATTTTTATGAATTTTTCTGTATTTATTTTGAATTTAATTAGTTTATGTAATTTTTGAAAAATAGGGTTAATTGTGTTTTTAATTGAAATTAATTAGCTAATTGAGTTTAATTATTGATATTATTGATAAATATGTTGAGAAAATTAATTTTTTGCAATTATATTATTTTTGGTGAATTTTTGGAGTAATTTTAGTATATTTATATATATAGGGGTATTTTGGTAATTTTAGGCTAAAAATGTAATTAAATTGGTTTTAATAGTTATTTAAGGTATAAAAATGATTTCTACAATTTATTTAGTATTTTTAACTAAATAAAACTTTTTTTCGTGAATTATTTTCAATTATATATATAATATATGATTTTTCTAATAAAATGAGTTTTTATCGGTTTTTACTGTGTTTTAGGGTTAATTACGTAATTTCTACTTATAAAATGTATTTCTGTGATATAAGGGTATTTTCGGTATTTTTATAATTGTTCTGTGAATTGTGGACCCCGGTCGGTAGACTATAGTTTGGAGTCTGACCGAGAGGCTGTGGATGTGTTTCTGTGTTTGTTTTTTTGAAGTGCATTTCTTTACAGGGCCAGCACTACTCTTTGAGTAGAGAGATGTCCATTTTACAGGGGAGGTTCTGCCACATTTTCAATAGAATTCTCGTAAAAGTGATGTCCTGTCGAATCCTAATTCTGATTCTGTGTCTAATATTCTAGATCGAGTTTCTAGGATTTTCTGTTAGGTTTATCTGATGTCTATTATTTTTGTATGTTTAGTTGCACCGAGATCGAGGCCTAATGGACCAGGCCCATCGGACCTATCTCGAGGAGCGCACTAAGTGTGAGTTACTATTCTATATATATATGCTTTAGGGTGCATGATTTAGAAATTTATGTTTTATTTTGATTAAATATGCATAAATGGTTTAATTATTACTTAAGTTTATTTTTAGTTTATTTTTGGTTTATTTTCTGTATATTTTAAACTATATGCATGTCTTATTAATGAATTATGCTTAAAATGTTTTTAAGTGTATTTCTAGTTTATTTTGTAATTTAATTGGATTTATTTGACGTATATATACTTGAAATATACCTGGTTTACTTTTGGTATATTTCTAGTATATATATGGTTATTATTGCTATTATATTTAAATTCATGCATCATTTATTTTTATGAATGTATGTTTTATATTTCAATGAAGGATATCAATAGAACGTGCTACCTAGTGGGCAGCACTAGGACCGAGTACGTACCGGTACGCTTATAGCATTTAGGCTATATTACTAACCAGTTTGAGGATATTGATTGGAATTGATTTATCTGATGTATGATGTGATTTGGGAGTGTGATTGCTGGAGCTCGGTTAACTAAGTGTCTCGGGGCCAATCACACTGACAGTCAGACAGCTGGAGCTCGGTTGACTTAGTGTCTCGGGGCCAGTCTACTGTCTAAATGGAATAAGTGAATATTTTGGAATAAGTGAGCCTCTGTGGCTAGAGTGTTGTCTGACACTAATTTGAGGTTGCAATTTTCTAGGGTTCTATTTGATCCTTCATAACCAGTGGTTTTTAGACAAAATATATAAAAATGATTTTATTGCATCTGTGTGTATTTGCCTGTATATATATTTATATATGTACTATTGACTGTATGCATTGTCATTTAGTATGCATGTATATATATTATAGTAATTCACTCAGTGAGGTCTTACTCCCCTCCGTTGACTATTTTTCAGGAGAGTCAACGTCTTCAAACCTCAGTAGCAGGCCTGTATGCCGGATTTCTTTCGCCCCGGCTTCTTTATGTAAACTGCTTATCTGAGTCTTGAGTTTTATTTTTATAATCTAGACACTGTAGTAGTTATAAATAAATTATGGGTTTTATGTATTATAATTGTGTGAGTTATGTATTTTAAGAATTCGAACTGAAACTTGTATCAAAGGATTTATATATATGAGATGTGGATTTGATTTAAATCCCGTGGTGGATTATTATTTTGATATTTATGATCTTATTTCCAATGCATTAAATACTGTTATTATTATTATTCTATGTTTATTTTATTTTATTTTATTTTCAGGCTTGCTATGGGTTCCGGATTCGAAAGAATTCCTGTTCCCTAGCGCCGGTCATGGCCCCTGTTTTGGGTTGTGACACCTGACCACCATCCTGTGCTCCTTCACACAGTGTAAATTCGTCCATTTGCCAAGGGAAGGAAACCAGGTAGCTGACGCCTTAGCCACACTGGCCTCCATGTGGGAAAGTGGGAAACAACCAGAGGCCAGACCCTTAATTCTCACAAAGTCTCGAGCCCCCTATTACGAAGAGGTGAGAGTAATGCCAGTTGATGTCACTGAGAAACCTTGGTTCTATGATTTACAAAGGTATCTAGAAACTGGGCAATTTTCGAATGACGCTGATAAGAAAGAAAGGATATCCCTGCAAATGTTGTCTCGACAGTTCATAAGCCACGGTGGGATATTATACAAAAGAATGCCAGTTGGGGTACACCTCAGGTGCGTCAACAAGGATGAAGGTCGGAAGCTTATGGAAGCAATTCACAAAGGGGTATGTGGACCACACATGAATGGGACTGTCTTGACAAAGAAAATAGCCCGCCAGGGGTACTTTTGGCTCACCATAAAGCGGATTGTGTTGGATTTATGAAGAAATGTCACAATTTCCAAACATATGGTGATGTTAGCCACCTACCATCTATGGAACTTTAAGGAATGACGTCTCTTTGGCCGTTTGCTGTATAGGGAATTGACATCATAAGGGAGGTAAGGCCAAAAGCAACTAATGGCCATCGGTACATCATTGTGGCCATCGACTACTTCTCCAAGTGGGTCGAGGCTGAATCTTATGCTATCGTGGGGGTGAGGCAGATGCCGAGGTTCATCGAAAAGAAAATAATCTGCAGATATGGTCTGCCACACCACGTAGTTACGGACAATGGGGTTCAATTTCGAGCAGAGACGACCACACTACTAAAGGACTATACGATTAAGCACCACAGATCATCTCCATATAGGTCACAGGAAAATGGAGTAGTGGAAGCAGCAAATAAGAATGTAAAAAAGATCTTGGCCAAGAAACTGGAAAATTATCAAGACTGGGTTGAATACTTACAGTTCGCATTGTGGGGGTATCGAACTACTGCCAGGACTTCGACAGGAGCCACTCCGTACTCTTTAGTCTATGGGTGTGAGGCTGTTTTACCAGTGGAGGTCGAGATAAGGTCATTGAGAGTCCTTCTGGAATCTAAACTCCCTGAGTATCAATGGGTCAAAAGTCGGTTGGCTCAGTTAACACTACTGGATGAAAAGAGGATAAAGGCTATGTATCATTCTCAGCTGTATCAAAGACGAATAGCCCGTGCCTACAATAAGAAGATCAAGCTGGGCAAGATTCGAGAAGGGGATCTGGTATTGAAACTTATAAGATCACTCATGACCGACCCTCGAGGGAAATTCAGGCCCAATTAGGAGGGATCGTATTTAGTAAAAAAGTTATTTTTGAAAGGTGCTGCCATTTTGTCTGACATAGAGGGGAACGAGTTCAAGGAACCTATCAACCTAAATAAGCTTAAGAAATACTTTCTGTAAAAAGTCTCGCTGGGGAGAAAATCTTGAAAAAAGGTTGTCTAGGCAAAAGTTAGAGATTAAAAAAAGAAAAAAGAGAAAAAAGGGGGGTCCTGCTAGACTAAAAACCTGGAAAGAGGCGGTCCAGGCAAAAGTTAAGGACATGTAAAAGGGGAAGGAGAGGCACAAAATGGTTAGTTGGAAAACTTGCAAGGGCAAGCCAACAATTAAGATAAGATGTACTAGAAGCGAAATGTATATATGTTTTGTGCTTAAATGAAATGAAATAGATTGTTTTAATTGTCGTTAAACATTGCATAATATGTCCATTACAAGCCATTTAACTAGTACAAAAGGGAAATTACTTCTAATAAAAGGGAAAACGATGACTTCATTCTATGAGCTAGTTTTATTTTCTCTTCTTTTGTTGCCTACCCTGTGAACTTAACATTTGTAATTCTCTTGTCCTTTTATATTTAATAAATTTGTCTCTTTCTGTCTGTTGCAAGCAAACCCACGCTTTGTAATGATCATCGGTGGTTTGATCACCATCGTAGCTTAAATTTCTTTCGATGGCTCTTCGAGGCCAAGTTGCCACTAGGTGGTCTAGAAAATTTTGAGAAAGCAGCCTTGGCTCGAACTCATAAACTGGCTCCATAATCAGTTGTTTATGACCGTATTGGCGACATAGGTGAGCTGGATTGTAGAAAGTGCCAAAATGGAGACCGATAGTCGGGACACAATATGTATAAGACTAAAGGGTCATATACTGTAGCCCTCACCAAGGGAACATCCAATGAATCAATGTATCAGGAAATATTGATAGCCAGCCACAAATATCTACAGGGATGGGATGTAGTTTCCTTGTTCGATAATGCTTGGATTGGTAATGCCTAATGTCTTGGGGAGGTTCGATCAAGCCTAGCTTTTCATAAAACTACATCTACGGGATTGTAAATGTTTATGTACGAGCAGTATTGGTAGTTAGAAGTAAAGGAGGGGCAACGAGAAGCTTACCTCCAGCAGGAAGGGGCTTCCTGAGAATTATCGTGTCCTTGTGAAGTCATCCAATCCAATGATGGTTTCTACTAAGATGAGAGGGAAGGGGTTAAGCCCTGACTCCACTTGATCGAGGATGGAGAGGATCTTCATATCGCAGTGCCTTGAGGGGAAAACCAGCAGAAATTGAGCATACAGACAGAGGGCTAACATGCGAGGCTAGTAAGTTTCCCCTTTGTCCACATTCTTGATGACTTCAAGGAGGGAATCTAATTTGATTTCTGAGCCAAAGATATAGTGGAAGGAAGACCGGGGTGGAAGATTGAACATACGCACCATTTGTTGCTGAATGGAGAGAGAATCCGGGTTTTCAAGAGCAGGAATAGCAAGTTGGCAAGCGAAATCTGTATAATGGCTGAGAATTGCCTTAAATTCCTCTAGTAGGGGACATATTTCTATTATGTTGAGCCTAAAAACATGTTTATGGGGATCCCAAAATTGAACCATGGCATGGAGGAAAGGGAAATTCATTCTCCTAGTATGGAGTGATTTGAAGACTGCAAGATGAAACAGCTCCAACTCGGCCCAAGATTTATTGTCCAAACCCTTCAAAATAGACTGTAGGGGCCTCAGACTTTGTTCTATCATGTTTGTGGCTTTTCAGAGATGCTTAGAGGGAGAAACGGAAAGGGAAGGACGGAGGAAACTTGAGAATTAGGTCAAACTCAGGAATGGGGGTTTTTATAGGGGTAGGACTTCCTGTTGCTGAGGCGATCGCCTCATCGATGAGCCAATCGCCTCATCAAAGAGGCGATCACCTCTTTACCAGGGACCAATAAGGCGATCACCTCATCAGCAATATGAGCCGTTCTTTGAATCACAAAATCTAAATAGGTGGGATAGTTACACATGTAAATAGTGAAATCAACTCACATATGAAGAAATAAGAAAAGCAAAATAAATTAATTTAATCGAGGAAAGTGTTGAGTTCTACAAAACATTCTGTTCATAAAGTCAACAACCAAAATTTTGTGTCCACTATTCAAAGACTACATAAGTTTTAACCTCGGTACATCAAGCATTTAGTCCAGTGTCCTTGGGGTCAGTCTCATCTCCCGCACTGTCTTCATCCTCGTCATCCTCATCGATCTGAAACACGTTAATCTGACGCTCGAGGGTGGCGATCCTCGCCCTGTTAGCCTCATCTCGATCCTATTCAGACAAATCACAGATTAGTAAACCATGCAAGCATGCATACATGTAGAAAATAAAGAGGTTCTTACCCTCCACTGCTGGGTGACCTCCAGCATATAGTCTCTCTGGGCCTCTATCATGCGATACATATATAGGCCCTGCTCCAGCGGAATCTACATTATGGAAATAAATGTTGGAACTAACGTTTGGTTTGAGAATTATAGTAAAAGCAGGTCAGGAAAAGAACATACATGAGTAGCACCACCAGGGGTGCATGCAGGGGTCAGGTCCCCATCCAAGGTCAAGAATTGAAGCGACAACTCCCTAGAAGGGACCTAACATCGGACTAGGGGGTCGGGGACATGGATGAAGCTGCCTGGGACAAACTTAGAACCGAGGGCAGTAGCCGACCTGGCTTCCTCGCCAATCGCAGAAGTCTCCTCCCTGCCCAAATCCAGTAGATGCCTTAAGGGCTCTCTCTCCCGTACTCGGGACCTAACCGGGGCCACAGGCCTAGCAGGTGCAGCCTAAAGATGAAAATAGGAGGAACATGTTAAAGATGCAGTGAATTTACAAGAAAAGAGGAACCAGCAAGGATTTACCTGAGAGGTAGAAGCAGCCTGGAAGGGGACCGTCAACAGAAGGTGGGTACAGATAAACTCCACATACCGACTCTTCACACGAACTGTGTGATCCATAGCTGGTGAGCCTGCAACAGCCTGAATGAGATCATCACCCTCTAGCTCATGAGCCTAAAGCATACTTTCAAGATGAGACCTGGGGACCCGCCTAGCTTTGACACTTGCCCTCCAATTCAAGACCCGCTCTCCCAAGTACAAAGCTCGATACCCAGGGCCATAAACGAGTGCCCTCTTTCGGGCTAAAGGCCTAGAGCGAGTCATCTCAATGGTCCAAGTGTCCTCGGACCCCCATAAGTCATTCCAGATCTGTAAAAAGAAAAAAAAGGGGGAGATGTCAATATGTAAGTATATTGAATATGAATAATTTACTAATAAGAAGGTTTGTGCTTTATAGGTACCGCATCCTGTGTCAGGGAGTTCAAGCGTTGTCTATGGATATGAACTCGCGCAAGGTGCCTCTTCACGATACGGCTGACGCCCCACCTACCGAGGGCTAGGAAATGGTCTCCCACTCAGGTAATGCCCATAAGCAACTCTAACTCTAGAGCCTAGACCTGAAAAATGAAATAGGAGAAGTTGAGAAGACTGATGTAAGTAATGGGGGTCATAACAAGATAAATAAAAAAGGGGATCGTGATGTACCAGAACAGCATGCCAAAAGCCGCAAAACCTCCTAGCCCCTCAGACCACCTCGTCCATGCTCCGGTATAGGTATGCTAAGGCGCAGCTACCCCAGTCGAATGTGGGAACCTGGTCAAGATCTAAAAGGGCCAGTAGGAACATCAGATCGATGGAGCTAGCAGTATTGGCAAAGAGGGTGGTACCGACCAAGTAGAGTAAAAAAGCCCTCACCACCTGGTTAATCTCAAGGGGAGAGACCATCGCTGCGGCCCTATCCTGAGTGTAGAAGCTCCTAATCAAGTCCAATTTAAGGGTATGAGTCCCCTTCATGTCAGGAGTCATCCCCAAAAGTCGCTTGATATATGCGGCCTTATCCGGAGACAACTGATGCAGACTCGCATCAAAGGGAACAGGATCCCCAACACAGGCAATCCTCGTTATGGCAGTAAATGATATCGGGTCTAGAGTAAGCTCACCGAATGGGAGGTGGAAGGTGTGGGTTATACCAAACCACCTCTCCATCAGGGCATGCAGTGGTTGGTAATTCGTGTGCCCCTGTTTGGATGGAAGTAAGAGTACAAAGTACTAGAACCCCATCTCCTGAATTCGGTCCTTCTGTTCGTCAATCAAGTCATTGAAGAAGACCTGGGCTCCATGAAAATTCCCAACACCCTTGAACGTCTAAGCGTCATGCTGCAAACAACAAATAGGGAAGTGAAATTTATGCATGTTATGGCTTCAAAAAGGGAATTCAGAATGAATGCACTTTTAGACTGTGCGGTTTGCCCTGTTGATGAAATGATCGCCTCATCATAGAGGCGATCACCTCATCACAGAGGCAATGGCCTCATTGAAGAGGTGATCGGTTATGTGAAAAGGCGATAGGTTATCACCTCTTCGCCAAAGCTGATTGCCTCATCGATGAGGCGATCGCCTCTGTGAGGCAGAACGGGTACAGTTCCCGATTTCTGGCGATCAAAACATGGATTTCTCATTTTCTTAATAAATTAATGTCTTGACTTGATAATCATGTTTGATTAATCACTGACCCAACGTAATTTTACAGGAAATTATAGGGTATTAACCTCTCCAGATGCAGACGAGCAAATGTGGGACCCTAGGTCTGCCAAAAGAGGAATCAAGTCTCTGTGGGTCAATCCCAAGCTCCTAGAAGAGCTAACAAGAGGTGGGATGTGATCCCACTCAGGCATAAGGGGTGTTCTCTCATTCTCCATTGACTGTAAAAAAGGGGGAAGATGCAAGGAGTACAAGAAGTGTAAGGACAAAAAAAGAGAGGAAAAGAAAAGGTGACAAAAAAATATAAGGGAGAAAGGACAAAAGGAAGAAATTATTTTTATAAGTAAGTAAAGATGTAGGGTTTTCCCCTAAAAAAAATGAAATGATGATGAAATGAAATGATGGTTAGAAATTAGTGCCGCATACTAGGGAGATAAAATTTAGAGTATGGATTTTTGAGATGAAGTTTCTAGAGAAAGGGCTAGGGAAATACCCACATCGCAAAGAAAGGGTTGTTCGGGTTTGAATCCCCTAAGCTCAAAGGATCGAAACGACTATTCGGTTAGTATCCCTGAAGTCGGAAGTGAAGGATAGGGCTGTTCGGGTTTGAATCCCTGAAGCTCAAAGGACAGGGTTGTTCGGGTTTGAATCCCCGAACCTCAAAGAAAGGGCTGTTCAGGTTTGAATCCCCGAAGCTCAAAGAAAGGGCTATTCGGGTTTGAATCCCTGAAGCTCAAAGGATAGGGTTGTTCAGGTTTGAATCCCCAAAGCTCAAAGAAAGGGTTATTCAGGTTTGAATCCCCGAAGCTCAAAGGATAGGGTTGTTCAGGTTTGAATCCCCAAAGCTCAAAGAAAGGGTTATTCAGGTTTGAATCCCCGAAGCTCAAAGAAAGGGTTATTCGGGTTTGAATCCCCAAAGCTCAAAGAAAGGACTGTTCACGTTTGAATCTCTGAAGCTTAAAGAAAGGGATGTTCGGGTTTGAATCCCCGAAGCTCAAAGGATCGAGATGACTGTTCGGGTAGTATCCCTGAAATCGAAAGCGAAGGACAACTGGGCCAGGAAAACCCGGAAGTCTATGTCCCTGAAGGAGTGATAATCGGACCAGGAAAATTCAAAAACCACATCCCCAATGGTGATCGGGCCAGGAAAACCTGAGAATTAAGTTTCAGTATTGTGATGATTGGGCCAGAAAACCCGAGAATCAAGTTGCAGTATTATGAGGATCGGACCAGGAAAATCTGAAAATCACATCCCGAATGGTGATCGGGCCAGGAAAACCCGAGAATCATGTTTTAGGTGATTGATGGTTGGGCCAGGAAAACCCATAAGTCTATGTCCTCAGTAAAACAGTAATCGGGCCAAGAAAACCCGAGGTTAACAGTCTTCAAATACCTTTATCAAATATTAATGAGTGGCTGATTGGGCTAGGAAAACTCGAGGATCATGGTCACATTTCAGAATTAAAGAATTTATCTCTCGGGTGAGACCCGAGAGTCAAGTATGTTTCTTATCTTATTATTTGTTTGTTGTTGTGCATGTGATTTTTCAAAAAATTATCATTGCATGCATTTGTTTTTTCCAAAAATCAGAGGGCAAATTATAGAAACCTGGTTCGATTGGCCCGTGTTAGGGGACAAATTAGGGGCGCTCAGTTTGACTGACCCGTTATCAAGCCCAATGATGAGAATGTGAAACTTGGACATGAGAATGAAACCTGAATCTCTAAGTGGAAAGTGGACTTGAAAACCCAGAAGCCTGAAAAACCCTAAAACCGAGCCCAACTATCCAAATTCGGCCCAAGCCCGCTTAACCCAACGCAAGCCCAAGCCAAAAAGGCATCGCCTCAGTGTAATGAGGCGATCGCCTCTTTGGCAGTTGCCAATGGGGTGATCACCTCATCATAGAGGCGATCACCTTATCGATGAGGCACCGCCTCTATGGTAGCCCATTTACAGTTGCATTTAATGCAGCTGCAATCATGACGATTAAGTGGTGTGGGCCCCACTCTCTAGACCTCCTTCTTGCGTGAGAAAAAGACTTTTGGGGAAGGAAAAAAGGCTAAGAGAGTTCATGATGGGCTAGGAGGCTTAGGGTCATGGGAAAGCTACGGAATAAAAGAAAAAAAAAAGAGAAAAAAAAGGGGAGGTTGGTGAAAAAAGAGGGAGGAAGCTCTGAAAAAAAAGACAGAGAGAAAATAAAACAAAAAAATCCTCAAGAAAGGGTAGGAAGGTTAAAGAAAAGAGGTCGACTTTCTCCATAAGAGAAGAAGGAAGAAACTTGTGTCAAAGGTAGATACCACATCCTAGCAAGGATCTCAATCAAAACAGCTTTGAGGGCCTCTCATTTTGGTATAAAATCTGCACTTAAACTTGACATGTTCATCATTTTGTGTGTTCTTGCTTATGTGTAATTGAGTTCTTAGTACATTTTAGGTTCATCTCTAATGTGTTTAGCTTGATATCTCACTTTATTGATGGGTCTTTGAATACTTTTGCATGTAGTCGTAGTCTGATGATTTAAGAGTGTGTGTATGCATGTATTATTACTTAGAGTGGAAGTCTGAATGTTTTGAGAGTCGTAACTAGCCTGTTAATCAGGCGACCGCCTCATTGACAGTTTCAGCTTGCTTTCTATTCTGTTTTCTTTCATGCTCGTCGTGATGTCCATTTTGATTTGCATTCCTTTAATCTTAAATATGCTTGTATGATTGCATGATGATGTTTAATCTTGATTGTTTGATACTTTCTTTAGTTCATAATGTGAAAACCTCTTTTATAGAACCTCTTTATAAACATCGTTACATGTGATTTTGTTTTTTTTTTGTGAAAGGAAGGGCTAACCATGTGTTATTTGCAAGAATTACTTGATGATTTCTATCATTGAGTAGTCACTTTTGCTAGTTACCTCTTGTATATTGTCACTTTTATGTTATTTTAATAGTTTATTTTGGGTATATGTTTGGTTTATTTTCTGTATATTATTCATTTATTTAGCTAAAAAGCGTTGTAATCCTTAATCCCTTTCCCCATTTAAATTTGAATGTATGGTTGTAAATTATTATTTATTTTATTTACTGCATTTTTTAAATGTTAGGACTTAAAAGCATGAAATTAAACTAATGTGCAAACTCGGACTTAATTATAAAATCTGGCAATTATTCGAAGGCAATTTCATTCCGTGTGGTAACCAAGGAAATAATTAAATGGTAATAAAACGCAAAACACAAACGGAGGCCAACTGCAAGGTTGGGTGAGCATTCAAACGCTCATATCCAGTTTTCGAACCCGATATCTGATAATGGCTTCTAGAAACCTCCGTGGGATCTAGTTGTTGTACAGTGTGTCCTGACTTTTATCCGGGTGGTGACTCCCTCTCCGAATAGGCCCATGACCTATATCGTATTTCCTAATGGGCCTCGAGCTCATACAGTGCCGTGATCGTCAAACACTTGAACGTGTGCTAAACCCCGCCGCCTACAAATAGTAGCTAATAAAATCAAATAAAATATTAAACTAACAAAAAATCAAAATACTAAAAATAGAAATATATAAAAACGGAATAGTTATCGGAGTCGAAACTTGAAATGGTTTGAAGATTTGAGAAGCCCGGAGGATTAGCTTCCAAAAGAGACCAATCTCATGCCCTGAGGTGGTGGTTAGCGGTAGTTGTCGGTGATTTACAGAGAAAGGGAAAGAAAAAAAATAAAAATAAAGAAAGAAAAAGATAAAGAAAGAAGTTTAAGAAAAATGAGAGGGGAGGGGGCTGTGCACTCCGATGCACGTTTTTTACTTTTGTAAAATTTTTTTTTTTAAGAAAAGATAAAATAGTATAAAATAAATAAATAAATAAATATATATATATAGAAGCACAAAGTAATGTAAACATAATATTTTTAATTTAAATATTTACTTTTCTAATTAAATTCATACAAAAATATTAAAATATATTAAATACTCCAAATTAACACTATTCATAAATTATTATTAAATAATAATAAACACTAATAAATCTCACAATTTGATTTAATAAATAATTAACTAAAATAAAAATAAAAATTTAATTATTCTCACCCACAAAATATATATACACAAAAAAAAAATATATATATATATAGAAAAGCACAAAATAATGTAAACATAATATTTTTAATTTAAATATTTACTTTTCTAATTAAATTCATATAAAAATATAAAAATATATTAAATACTCCAAATTAACACTATTCACAAATCATTATTAAATAATAATCAACACTAATAAATCTCATAATTTGATTTAATAAATAATTAACTAAAATAAAAATTAAAACTTAATTATTCTCATCCACAAAATATATATACACACAATATTAAAATACACTATACCAATAGTTCACAATAATAAAAATAATAATATTAAAATAATATTTAACACTAAATTTTTAAATTTAATTTCACAAGATAATTAAACATTATAATTTAATAAAATATTTATTAACACTGTAAATTTCAGAAATTAATTTAATAATTTATAAAATATTGAATTATAATATTATTTTTAATTAATATTATTAATATAAACTGAATGTTATTATTTGATTCTCGAATCACGATTTGCAAATTAAAGATTTTGATTCTCAATTTAAATCTCAATTAACAACTATAATTATATATATTCTATGCAAACTCAAAATCAGCCAAATACAATAAATCTTCAATCTCAACGCTAAAAGAGATAAAAACTGAATTTACAAGTGTTTGAAAGTGGAAACTTGCTGTATTCAACTCTATATTAATGCAATGAGATATTGCTAAACAGCTGGTTCTAATCAGAAGGCATTCTAATTATAGCCTAATTCATTTGGCAAAGGAAAACAAAAAGGAGCAATAAAAATACTACTGGCGATAAAAATAGCAAAGTGCTTTAAAGAAAAATTAAAATGGTTGATGCGCAATCATAATTGCTTATAAATTTGGAATTGCACGTTATTTCAAAACATATACTAAACTTATTTTTTACTATTCAAATGAATTGATCCAGAGTGCCATATATTCATAATTAATAATTAATAACTTTGTATAAAATAATAATTCCACATGCCCCAGTACCTTATATTTAGTTACTGAAAATATAAAATATTTTATATTTAATTAATAAAAATATAACATTTATTTCAAAAAAAATTATATATCTCACATCTAAGCTTACACTAATTTGTAGGATCAAATCCCTCCATCCCACTCTCTCAAAAATAAAATAAAAAAAAAATCCCTCCATCCCACACAACAACTTGTGGACCTCCGAAAAAATCAATGTAGCCAATTAGCCAATTGGCCTGTCTTTGCCTCCCCGTGTCGTAACATATATAATCCTATAATTTTTTGACACCCAATAAAGAACCCAAACTTCTTTTTCAAACCCGTAAACAAAAGGAAAAAATATATATTTTTTTTAATTAAATTATATCATATAATCATGCAACGCATGACATGCCAATTCCCATCCATTAGATCGTATCATATGATTAAGCTCTGCAGTAGCCATTACATTACATGCACAGACACATACATGCATCCAAGAAAGAGTTTAAAAGGCGTATAGAAAGCACCAAAAATCAGACAAAATCTCTCAACAACACTATTATTGACTGCTTCCAAAAACCAAAAAAAAAAATGTTTTCTCTCCTAACAGCCCTTCTTCTGCTTATGACTGCTGTGCCCTCTGCGTCGCCACTGCCACTCCGGCGAGGATTCTACTCCGAGAGCTGCCCAGATGCTGAATTTGTAGTGAGGAAGTTGATGAGAAATGCTATGATTAAAGAACCAAGAAGCGTTGCCTCGGTCATGCGCTTTCAATTCCACGACTGCTTTGTTAATGTAAAGAAAACTTATATATGCCTTACAGTTTCCATTTCTTGTTTTAATTATAAAGATTACGATTTGATTTTTGATTTTTTTTTCCCTTGGATTTGTTTATAAAAGGGTTGTGATGCTTCTATGTTGCTGGATGATACACCAACCTTGTTAGGAGAGAAGCTTGCTCTTTCCAATATAAATTCTTTAAGGTCTTATGAAGTTGTTGATGAGATCAAGGAAGAGTTAGAGAAGGTCTGTCCTGAAACTGTTTCTTGTGCTGATATAATCATCATGGCTTCTAGAGATGCTGTTGCCCTGGTAATTCTTATTCTTTTAACTTTTCATCCCTTAATTCTTTCGTTGTTCTTTATTGCCCCCCCCCCCCCCCCCCCCCCCCCAAAAAAAAAAAAGAATTATTTAGTATATCAGCTTGGAGAAATCAAAAGGAGCCCTAACCAATAAAAAAGATATCATGATGATTCTTGGGTCTTAGCTCTCCCCGGATATTATGCGATGTGGGGGTCCTTGCTAGTTCATCTTTTGTCAAGTAGTCAATTATCCCAGCATTTTTCCTCAAAAAAAAAAAAAATTCCCACCATTTAAAAACAAGACCGCCCCACCACCTGGCTTAATCCTGATTAGTCGGAATCCTCGTGGATCCCAGAAACCATAGTTGATTGAAAAGTAAAAAACAACTATACCCATATAATGATCTTTACAAAAAGTAGTGCATAGTTTTTACCTATATTATTAACTTGTCCAGAAGTCCCAAGCATTATTCTGTTGTTACCCTTTTATCTAGTCTAGAAATGAAATAGTGTGAAAAAGCAATATCTTGATGAAGCCTACTACATACATTTTACTAATGGATGGTTTTGATCACTATCTGAAATGGGTTCTCTTTGTTTTGTAATATATGTTTTGATCACTATATATGTTTTAATGATCTAGAGTGGAGGGCCAGACTGGGAAGTGAAGTTAGGGAGAGAAGATAGCTTAACAGCAAGCCAAGAAGACTCGAACAATATCATGCCAAGTCCAAGAGCAAATGCAACCTCTCTAATCGACCTATTTGCTAAATTTCAGCTTTCTGCGAAGGATCTTGTAGCCCTTTCAGGTTCCCATTCTATTGGCCAGGCGAGGTGTTTCTCTATAGTCTTCAGGCTATACAACCAATCAGGAACAGGAAAACCTGATCCAACCATCGAGCCAAAATTCAGAGAAAAGCTAGACAAGTTGTGTCCACTTGGGGGAGATGGAAATGTAACAGGAGATCTTGATTCAACACCAATAATATTTGATAACATGTATTTTAAGGACTTGGTGGCAGGTAGAGGCTTTCTTAATTCTGATCAAACACTTTACACTTATCCTGAAACAAGAAAATATGTAATCCTGTTCAGCAAAAACCAATCTCTATTTTTCAAGGCCTTTGTCGAAGGAATGATAAAGATGGGTGATTTGCAATCTGGAAGGCCTGGAGAGATTAGGACCAATTGCAGAGTTGTCAATAGAAGACCTGTTGATGTATTGTTGGAGTCTTGAGGCAATTAAAGACTATAACTATTAATGTAGTTAATTTTTTATTAAAATCAGTCATAGATCATAGGAAGGTGCTGACTAATATATGCTAAAGAGATCTCACTGATATATGTACAATAGTGGCAAAAGTACTTTTATTTGGGATAATGTTACTGTGGTGGGTGAAGTTGATTAGTGGGATTGTTGCTATCTTTCAATTTAAAGCTTTTTATTGTGTGGATGCCTTTCTGTTGGAATCTTTGAAAATCAGAGGGAATAATGATGTCAAAATAATAATAATAATAATAAAAGAGATATATGTATCTTGTAGGTCGATTAACATATTTGGCTCTCCAACTTGGATGATGTGAAACACTAGGAATTTAAAAGGATAAAAGAAATATTTTGAGAAGTCATTTCACCAAATGTAGGTAAGTTTTATACTATAGTTATTATGTATGTTAATGGTTTGGCACATAGCGTGATAAATTAATCTAACCCAAAAATAATATGCTCGAATATTTAAGGGTTTTTTTTTTAAGTTCCATTCAGTCAAATTAATAGATGATTTTTTTATTTGTTAAAAAAAACATGATTTTTTATTTTATATGGATGAGACATGAAATATGATATTAAATACATTTTGAGCCATTAAAAGAGAAAAACTGTCAATTGTTTTACAGTTCATCTGCTCATCGAAATTTAAGTGATATAATTTTTTTATAAAAAATGTTAGTTTAATTAAAATTTGTAAATTTTTTTTTTCTAAAAACCGTTTAGGCTAGAAATTAATTATTCTATGAGAGCCAAACTTAAATTGTAGATTAAAAACTCAAGTCCAATATATTCCCACTTATTTTATATATATATATATATAGCTAACTGATGATTATCTTATACCATAAAATATTAGAGATAGCTTTGGATTTGTTTGTATGAACTTTCTGCTGTTGGATTATGGCCTACAAGACAACAAATTAATGAGTTTACTGTTCTGAACAAAGTTTTCGCATATCAATTCCGACTATGGAGTCAGTAAATGGATAAGCTCAACACCCCAAAGAGAATTTTTACGTACCAATTCCAACGATGAGAGTTTTGAGTGTAAAATAAATAAAGTTAAAAAAGAAAAATGATAATTTAGGATTTCACTCTCATTTTATAAAGTACCCTAAGATTTATTTAAAGATAATTCTTTATGTCATATCATAAGAGTACTACATAGTATAATAAAAAATAATATTATTTCTTATTCTTTTTTATTATATTATTAAAAAAATATTTATAAATTACATGTATTTAAATTTTTATACAACGAATTCACCGATATGCATTTTAGGTTTTAGATTTTAAAAAAAATTCAAAAAAATTGAATTTAAAAAAAATTAAAATTAAAATTTATATATATTTATTAACATTAGGGGCAATTCCTCCAAATTAAAATTTTGTCATATGCGACTCGAATATCGCAAGTCCGATATATCATCTTCCTTTATTTAAATTCACTAGAACGCACCATCTGAAATTTTCTCATTGAAAGACGTGCACTGCTCTTCATTTAGCCTCGTCTAAATCTCTTGCTCCTCAAGTCATCCCCATGTCGGATCAATAGATCATACTTTTTGTCGAGTTAATCTCGATTAGTTAGAGTATCCTAACTAGAGCTTATTTTATTGGGGTGTGTTGTAGAATCTGATTTTAGACATGCGGCTGGTGGTTCATGATCCAGATTTAGGCCAATTTTACTGCACCTAATTATCAATTAGTAACCTTTGCTGAACAGCAATATAATCCTATTATGATGTGGAAAAGCTTACTCAAGAAATATCTTGCAGAATGAGTTGAGTTGCTCCACTTTCTGATTCATGCACATAACCCTTGTTGAGTAGTAGAGTATACGCACTAGTGGAAGTCACTATAAGAAAGTGGGGGGCTGTGAATAGAAGTTCGCAGTAGGATTATCAACTGAGAGATATGGCAGGACCAGGAAATGCAATACCGTACACGTAAACCGCATACGAGTTTTTAATCATTATGGTACCATTATGTTTCACTGTTCGAACAGTGTGATGATGATGATGCATACGAGTGTTTGTACTGTTATACATGTCGAACATTCAGAGGCAAAAGAGGTAACAAGTAGTAGAGGGGCGCGTAGGAAGCACAATTATTTAGATTTTAGAGCCGCTTGAATGTTACGTACGTACATCCTTTTCGCCAATGGTAATGCATATGGGACCAAATGTTCACAATTTTTTTAACATTTCCAACCATTTACAGAGGGATAAAGATACACATAGCCTAGCGTGGTCCATGTATTATCGAACTCATGGGAACAAAACAAGTAGTTTTTTACAAAATAGGCCAGAATTCGCATCGATTTGCAGTGATTTTCTTGCTTTCAAGTTAAGGCATCAATCCTTTATACGGCCGGATAGGGATACACTCCCGATTGCTATTGTACTATGACTGCTGATTTCAGTTACTTCAAGTGGGTGATAGAGCTACGTACAAATGCCATAGATGATATGATAATATAGCCATAGTTGTAAAATTGTCAGCGTATTCTTAACCTTTAGATTAAAGATCAAAACTTATCATTTGAATCTTAAAGATTCGGATTTAAGTTTCAATCTCTATCCTTAACTTAATAGTCAAGACTTATCACTGATATCTTAAAAATTCAGATTTAAATTTCAATCCCTACCCCAATTATTAGTGGAAATATATATATATATATATAAAATAGTGGGGTTATGCTTTCAAATGCTAATTTTAAGTTCAAGTGTTTAGCCACTTTCTTTTTTTAAAAAAAAATTGTGTGATATTAAAAATTATAATATCTATAATCCTGGTAAATTTATTTTACTTTATCAATTTTAATAAAAATATTATATAATTATTTACATGATATGTGCTTCAAAGGAAACTTAAAAAATATATGCAGTATATTATGTGACTTTTTCTCAAAAAACTCCGTATAAGTTCCTTTTAAAAAATTTAATCAAAATATTAATTATATTAATATTAAAAACAATTGATTTAATTAAATTTTTTTTACAAATTTTGAAATTGAAATATGTTTATAGAAAAATTGTTAGTTTATTGTGGTACCAACAGACCTTCAGAAAACACATATATATTAAGCCAACTTGTCACTTTGTTGCGCATGTAGGCATAGACGCACGAAGTTTGAAGTTTTTGTTGACTCGATCAACTTACAAATGAAAATTAAATGTAAAAGAGAGTTTTGCTTTTTATGTAAAAAAAATTAATTATATTTACGGTACTTAAAATTATAATAATTTTTTATTAAAAAATCTTAATTTTATTTTATTATTTAAAATTTTTTAAATATTTACTTGAATCTCATAAAAGTATCTTCTCACATAAAATATATTATAATTAAATTTGTAAAATTTATCAACTAAAAAACAAAATACATCTGTATTTTATAAGACCAAATTTTATGTGAATAGATATTTTTATGAAATTCAGATAAACACTTTATAGGTTTTAAATAATAAAATAAAATTTAAATTTTTTAATAAAAATTTGTGATAATTTTAATAACCATGAAGGTAATTAATCTAAAAAAAATTAATATTCAATTAGCATTGATGTTTCTGAAGGAAAGAAAAGAAAAAAGAGAGAGTAGTAAAGCCAAAAACAGGCAAATATCGTGAAAAAGGAGAATCTGAAAATAATATCACCATCCTAATTTCCAAAAAAAAAAAAAAAAACAATATCATCGTCCTTATCCTTAGGTCATCTCAAACGACACGTAAGACAGGGTACATTAGTGTTGGGTAAACATACACAGACATATCTTATTTTTTCCCCAAACATATTTGCGGTTGAATTTTGCAACATAAATGAATTTTACAACGGCAATCAACGTTTCCATTGATTTAAATTATGTCATGAAATTAAATTTATTTAACATAATATTTTTAATTAAGGATAATTATGATACAACTTTTGAAAAATTTTTGAAAGTAATAAATTAATTTTTTAAAAAAATATTAAAATATGAGAATTTGTATTAAGAATTATTAAAATAAATATGTGATTTAATATTAGATTTATATTATTATACTTTTTTTAATATAATTTATGGTAAAAAATATATAATAAAAAAGAGAATAATAAAATGATAATATGGTATGAATATTCCACTCTTTAAAGCATCACTCTTGGCGTAGGTTTGGAGAAGAACCACTCCAGTTGAGCACTAAATCTAGTGCTACGTTATATTATTCCACCGAATTTGGTGGCTAATGTAACTTGTTCAAGAGTAAATTCATTTTAGATTTTTTAGATTTTATTTTATTTTATGTAATTTTAACATTGTGATAAGCGGCATATTTTGATGTATATTCCTGAAAATTTCTATTATGCTCCTCTTTTCCAAGAAAAAAAAAAAAAAAACTTCTATTATACTCCTTATGCCTTTAAAAAACATTATATTATCCACCGAATTTGGTGGCTAATGTAATTTGTTCAAGAGTAAATTCATTTTAGATTTTTTATTTTAACCGTGTGATAAGCGGAACATTTTGATAAATATTCCTGCAAATTTCTATTATGCCCCTCTTTTCCAAGAAAAAAAAAATTCTATTATACTCCTTATGCCCTTTAAAGGATGACTAGTGATGAAGGGCGTTCGTTGAAATCTAGTCACCATCTAAAAGTTACTTACATGTACTCGTAACTGGCTTGATAGAACATTTTTTAAACAAGTATCTCACGGTCTTTTGTAAAGCTTTTTGAGGGCTCATGGCATTCTCATATTTTTTTTATATATAATTAAATTTAATAACTTTGATAAATATTTAATTTAGTTCAAATTGTTATTATATTTATAATTTCTTAAATAATTTAGTCCAAATTTATTTTATTTATTTTTTGCTTCAACTGAAAATGAAAATTTTATTCCTGAAAATAATAATTTGTTATACAAATAAAACAAATATGTAATAAAAACTTTATTTAACAAACTCAAAAATAAATATAATACAACATGCAAATATTTTTAATTGACGTTTGATTTCTAATTTCTTAAATGTAATTAATTAATATATAAATAATAAATTTATCTTACAATTAGTAAGAAATTAATAATTAATTTATTACTTATTTATAAAATTATTAAATATAAAATGATTTTTATTGGACAAATATGTAACACAAATATACAATATTGAAAATAACATGTTAAATGTATAAATAACAAAATAAGATGTAAAATATTTTTTGAAGTTAAAAATGGGATAATAAGTAGAAAAACAAATTACTATAGCACTTGCATTTTTAGAGTGAAATTAATTACATTTTAATGTTATGCATTGACGACGAACTTAAAATTTCCTTCCCACCACCCACCAACAGGGACACAGTTTGACAAGCGGAAATGATGTTGAGACGGTGGTGCCCATTAATGTCTCAATGAAATGAAATGAAAAAGATGTCGACAGGATCATGACATGGCAATGCTGAAAGAATTGAAAAGAACGGTCCATAATTTCTATTCAAATAGTATTGTACTTGTAGATTATTTGACAAAGTTGGCTCTTGTTCAGATATTTGCATGTTTAGATGTTAGCAATGTGTTATATATCAAGAGGATTAATGACTAAAGGTGTCTATTCACCAGTATATTTGTTTAGATTCAACGACAATTATCTTCCAATTTTAGATTATTCCGAAGGAACATTATCTTCCAATTCTACTTCTCAAGGACATTTTACAGCTATCGTTATGCTTTGAATAATATTTTTTTTTTCATCATCTTTCTAGATTAGGGAATATGGTTGAAAATAAGGTGACAATATCAATTATTTTTTAAAATTAAAAATATTAAGTTTTATCTAGTCAACTTTTTAATTACGATAGAATTGTGTTTATGTATATGATTAAATAATTATACATATAAAAATTATTAAATTTAACTTTTACATTTTATTGTTTAGTTTTAGATATATAGATATTGAGAGATATAAAAGATATTTGAGTGAAATTAAAATACTAAATTAATTAAAAATAATAAGTTTATAGTAAATTTAATTTTATTTCAATATTTTTTTTTGTATAGATAGGTCACATCGTTGTTTTTTTTATGTAATTTTAATAATTAAAATTTTGAAAATTTTAAAATGTTAACTGTTTTAATTTTTTCTCTATTTCTTTTTATATATTTAAAACTTTAATGTCCCCAATCTCTTATTCTTACCTACATACTTTTTATGTTACTTAATATTTATAAATGAAACATTAAAAATAATTGATAATTTTTTTATTATTATTTTTATTTTTAATAACAAAAATTGAGAATTTGAATAAATAGTAATTTTTAATTATGAAAATAATTGATAATTTTGATTTGATTTTTAGAAAAAAAAATTTCAAAATTATTTTTTATTTTTAAAATTTTTCTCCACATATGTGATTTAAATTTAACTAAATTGACAAAGTTAAAACTTAAAATTTTCAAATGTTTAATAATTTACATATAGTTATAAAAAATTTTATGTTCTTAATCTATTATTTTTACTTGCATATTTTTTATATTTCTATCTAAAATTAAAAAATTAAATTTAATATTTAAACTATATTTATAATTATTTAAGTATATACATGACCACTAAATCAGAATTAGAAAGTTGTGCAACTTATATTTTAATTTTTAATTGAAAAAATAATTGATTATTTAAATTTAAATTTACATAAAAATTAAAAATTAATTGTACTTTGCATATTTTAATTACTTTCTATATTGTCTTTATCGTTCCTGTGGCACTTAAATATCATATATCCCATAAATTTTACAAACAATCTATTATTTAATGTTAAAATAATATAAATATTTAATAGTAACACCAATTATTAAGTAATATAACATTCAATCAATTATAATAATGAACTTATAAAAAATTAATAAATTTTAAATTTTAATATAAATTAAGAGAAGATAATTCTAAATGAATTTATAATAATTATAAAATAATCAATAGATTAAATTGATTACAAAATCACAAATAAAATAAATTTGGAATTAAAATTTAAAATTATATTTAATAATTTCTCATAAAATAATTATGACATTATAATATTAGTAGATAAAATATTAAAACGTAAAAAAATCATCATTGCACAAGGACCCAAAAATATACAGATTTTTTCACAAGTCAAGACCACCAAGATTCAAATTGGACTTTTCCTTTCACTTTCTATCATCACAATGCGGGTAAACTGTGCCAATATTCACTAAATTTTATTTATAATTTCAATTTAATTATAAAATTTTAATTTATGACTTTTTGGTCACCAAATTTTAATTTTTGTTTCAAACTTATTCATTTTTAAAAATTTTAATCCTTAAAGTTATCATTTTATTTCAAAAGATTTTTTTTTTTTATATAAATAAGTCCATAAGTTCTAAAGATAAAAAAAAAAATAAAATAAAAAAATATATTTTTATTTTCTCTATATCTTCCATTATAAATAGTCTTATTCGTTATTTGATTAATTTAATACTATCAGTTTGAGAGTTTTAAAATAAGAATTATTTATTGTAAGGCAAAAAATGATTAATATTCAATAAAAATATTATAATCAATATACTTTAACTTTATTAGAGAAATGAGAAATCGAATAGAAAATTTCAATTCCAATAATCCATTAGGATCATAATAATTGAGCATTTTTTGAAAAAAAAATTAATACGAACTGTATAATAGATTAAAATTTAATAAAAAAAATTTTTATGAAACACAATATTTTTTAAAAAAATTTTAGTACAGAAAAAGAAAGTAATAATTAAATGGTCTATTGTTACTAGAATATTTAGCATTTATCACCATATTTTATAAAAAATTAAATATTTATAATTTATTATAAATTTAATTTATAATTTAAATTTTAAATGACTTTAAAATAATTTACTATACAGTTAATATTAAATTTTTAAAAAAAATGTTCAATTGTAATTTTGATGGATTATTAGAATCAAAACTTTCTGTTCAATTTTCCATTTATCTTATAAAATCACAATATATTAATTAGGATATTCTTGGTTAATATTAATTACTTCCGTGATAATTAATTCTTATCTTAAAATTCTCAAACTGTTAGTATCAAATAAACACAAATAATTAACAAGACTAAAGACATAGAGAAAACAGAAAAATATATTTTTACATTATTTTTTATCTTCAGAACCTGTGAATTTATTTGCAAGGAAATAATGTTTTGGACGAAAACGGTAATATTACATAACTTTAAGGATTAAAATTTTTAAAAATTGACTGCCTTTGAAATAAAATCAAAGTTTGGTTACCAAAAAATCATAAATTAAAGTTTTATAACCAATTTGAAATTACAAGTTTAGTGACCATTCAAACAATTTACTGGTTTTCAAAGGGCCTCTGTATTGAATGATAAGTTGCCAATTTCCAGGCATACTCTCCTATATCCTATTTTAAAATGTTTATAAACATATAACTTTTACTAAACTAAACTGCACAGAAGTGAACTTTAAAGAATACCAAAACTCCCAAAACCTAAAAAAGAAACATAAAGCATAACAATTGTCAATTAAAGAGCAACTACTAAAAGTCCAACCTAATGAATTGCCCCACATAAAAGTAGTCATCTAGTAGGTTTGTCCAATCATAATTATACTGAAATTTGCGTCCTAAGCAACACACGAAGAAAAGAAACTGGTTTACTCATTAGGAAGGCAAAACAACAAAATGATCTAGAAAGATTTTAAAATTTATGTCGATTGATGATCAGCAGGGATAAGTCGAAATTACAATCAGAAAAGAAACTGGTCCACAAACAGGGGAAAAGAGAGTGTTAAGGGAACAGAGAAAAACAAAAGTTGGACAAATTGTTGACACTGCGTATGAACTGCAAATCAGATCTTCAACAGACCATAAATACCATCCACCATATCCATCATTAATCATCCCACAAAGAGGAAAAAACGAAATGGTTAACAATCTCACAACATGAGAATATGAAAACAAAATTTTCAGATGTTTAAAATTGTTAAAAGTGCAGGAAACATCCAAATTTAACTCTCAAAATCCAATGAAGAGAAACAATCAAAATTACCTCAACCTATTTGAGAAATGATGTCACTCATTGAAACAACTATGCCACAATAGAGGGCTTTGAGGCTGCAGACAGCCTAGATCTCTTCTTTGCCAAACTCTCACTACGGCGTTCACGCTGCTCCTTCAATCTGGTGGCAAGGAGCTTCTGATATTCAGCTGCCTCTGCCTTGGCCTTTGCAATTCTCTTCTTTTTGTCAGCAATTCTTGCACGCTTCCTTTGCAGAGTCAAGGGAGTCACCAGCCTCTGAATCTTGGGGGCTTTACTAGCCTTCTTACCTGCCAACCCAAAATAAATGACCTTGTAAATTTCTCCTTCTCCACGTTTTAAAGCAATATATAATTATCATCGTTCCATTAAAATTCAGTCCATTGTCCTCTATATACATTATTATACTCTACTAACAGTAAAGAGATAATAATGATGTAGCAACTGACCAGATTTGGTTGTAAATGTGCGGCGATAAGTGTTGACATACTTCCGGACATCATCCTCCTTTGAGAGGTTAAACAGTTTCCGAATCTTTGATGCCCGCTTAGGACCTCGCATTCTGGGCTTCTCAATATCTGTTAGTCCAGGGAGATCATTTTCACCTTTCTTGACAATAACCAAGTTCAGAACTGAGAGATCTGGACTAACAATGCATCCACGAACAGACTTCCTTCTACGTTCTCCATTTCTCCTTCCGTAACCACGGAAGCAAGGGGTACCTGTCCACATAAATATTGTATTTATTTTGCTTCGTACCTGTGTACTGCTACCACCTCCCTTGCCACACAACACACATATAAACACACAAAAACAGACATACAAAAAAAACTTGACATATGGAAACATAAAGCAATGCAAATAGGTAAAAAAAAAACAACAAACCTCTGTGAAGCAAAAGTCGAACACGGCCTGGAGTTAGAACTCCTTGCTTCATTGGAAAACCTTGCTTGTCGCAGCCTCCCATGATCTTAAACACATAACCCTTGAACTCCTAAAGATGCATACAGAAATGTCAATACGAAGAAAACACACGGCGTGAATCACTTTGAAAAAGGATAACTAATCCACCAAACTCATAGAGACAACATACTTCACCCAGGGCATCCCCACTGACTTCTTGTGAGATCCTCTTGTCGAAAAATGCACGGCTGTCACAAGAAATAAAAACTTTAGCACACTGCTAAATCCCACAGACCCCAACGTATTGCATCAATTGCTACATCATTTCGCATGTTTTGGTGAGATCGGCTAGCTTAGTGCATATATAATATAAAACATGGATACAATAAGTTATAACTTCAAATTTCCAGATGCACAATAAAAAATTTTAAAAATGTATGCATACATAACAATGCTTGAAAGCCTCTAAAACCTTCAATGGCTTAAATGACTTTAATAAAAAAATCAAAAACCGATACGCTAGCCCTACCATTAAACAATGCAAGCAAATTGTTTGTTTCTTTGTGTAGCACAACTATTCTCCAAACAGATTCATAAATAAACAAATAAAAGAAATTAAAATCATAATGCATCAAAAATTATAAATAAGAAACCAAATAAGATCCGTACAGTTTCTGGTCATCGTCAATCTCGAGCTTCTTCTGGCAGCCGGTGGTCGGATTCGCGATATTGAACTGTACTTCAGAAAGAAAAATAATATTAGAAATATTAAAAAAATTAGGGTTTCGTTATCAGACAAAACAAAGAGCATACACCTTCATTCTTGCAGCTACGGCGTAGATTCAGCAAGTGAAGAGAAGATGAACAAATGCTCCTTCGCTGTGAATTAGGGTTTTTGATTTTGCATTTATACTGCCGCCGCTTATATATGGAGAAGTGTGGGTACTCTTGGGTGTGGCTCAATGGAATTTGCTTCAGTGTTTGTTTTACTTAAGAAGTGAACACGTGTTGTTCTGAAAAAAAGAGAACTAATTGTTTGTAATAACGGATGTATTCTAGTATTTCTTCTAATTGGGCTTTGAAGTGGGATTTTTTCTAAGATTGGCCATATAGGCCTTTAGGAGCTATAACTTAAAAAGCCCAAAATTATCCTTTTCCATATTTGTTTTTGAAGTAACTACATATAAATACATCATGTGGTTTTACAGATAATAAATTAGGTGTTTGAGGTTTTTTCAGAACATTGTAATATCTTATAATTTTATTTATTTTTTATTTTTTAATGAAATATGCTATTTACAACTTGTATAGTTTTTTTTTTCTTTTTAATACGTTTAAAAAATTAAAAGTTTCATACATATAGAAAAAATAAATTTATTTATGATATTTTGTTTTCTTGAAATATATTTATGATATTTTTAAGTGTTAATAATAATAAAAAAATAAAAATCATTTCTACAATATTTTATTTGATCACTATAAAAGTCAGAGTTATAATTACGAGAGAAATTGATTAAAATAAAACTATATATTTTTTACCATTAAAAAAACTACAATACGTGATAAATTTATCATCTGATTGATGCTAAACTGAAATCATAAATATTAAAATATCACCAAAAAAACCCACAAATTCACAATAATAAAATACTTAAATTATAGTGTACTTTTTCCCTTCATTTTTTAAGTATAGAGTTCCTTTAATTTTTTAGGGCAAACCTAGCAATTTGCTTCCATTTTAAACTTAACTTTTTGGCCATTTTATTTAAAATATTTTTCATTTTTATCAATCAGCCTCAAATAATTTATAAAAATGAAAGAGAATCACTCTCCAAACATAATAAACTAATCTATTTTTTAATAATCATTCTATAATACAACCATTTGTATCAATACAGATAGAATTAGAACTGTTATATTACTATTAATTTAATTGTAGCCGTTGATACAATTTACATGAATTGGTACACACAAAAAATCAATAGTTGTAATTAAATAAAAATAAATCCAACGGTTCTAATTTCACTTTTATAAATATAAATATTTACACTATAGCAAGAGTCTTTTTAATGATTTATAATAGACCATATCTTTTTAAAATAATAATATTAATACTTCTAAAAAATTATTATTATCACTAATTCTTTTCAGATAAAACAAATTAAAACATTTTTTATTTTAAATATATATTACTTGATTTTAAAATAAAAAGAGTATAATACAAAGTTCTTGCTCTTATTATATTACAAATATTTGTATCTTTACATATAAAATTAGAACCATTGAATTTTTTTATTTAATTAATTATTTTTATGTATTAATATTTGTAAAATATATCAGTGGTTATAGTCTATAATTAAATTAGCAATAAATAGTAATATAACGGTTCTAATTCTATTTATATAGATACAAATATTTACACTATGAAAGGACAAAGTTCTTATTTGGAGTTGATTGACCCAAATGTAAAATATTTTACATAAAATAACTAAAAAGCCAATGTGCGGTGCATTGCTCCTAAATTATAAATTTAGGGGAGCAATTTATTACTGTAGCCCTTTTAAGTATTGAGAGAAAGATTTTTATATTCAATTGAATTCTTGCTTATTTCGAAAATAGTTTTATTTTGATCACTTAAACTAACACATCAATATATATATATTGTAAATCATTGATATCCAAAATTATAGTTTATTCAATTTAATTCAAATAATTTTAATAGTTAATTATATGCAATTACAACTCAAATTTAAGATGTTGCTGAAATCCCAACAATTGTTGATACCGGTAATATTAAAGATTGGTATATATATATATATATATATATATATATATATATATATATATAAGCCACTTTACATGTCAAATGAAATAATATTTTCGTTTTTTTTAAGCAAAAATTATATTTTTGTTAAACGAAGTTAAAAGATGCAGTTTTGTCATTGCTCTGTACATTGAAAAATAAAGTATCATCATAAACTATACGTTCTGAAAAATTTGGAAAAAAATTGTCTGTTCACTAGCACTTTCAGACAAGTCATGAAACATACCATCCATTTGACATTGACATTTTTCCAAAAATACTGGAAATTCAGATTTCTTTTTATAAAGATTCATATCATTTCATTATTGAAAAAAAAAAAAAAAACTCCAATTAAAACAAATCCACCACCCACATCATATGATTATAAATATTATAATTTGATTTTATTATGCTGACATTTTTATCCAATCTTCAACAAGAGAGTGTACTAATTATGTCACATATGGACCTTATCATAACATAATTTTTAGTATTAGTACTAAATATCATATATAAACTTTGTTTTTTTCTAATTGACTCATCAATAAAATTAATATGGAGAAAGCAAATACGTATTGATTTAATTATGTAAATTCAAGTGCATGACCATATTCATAGTTCCACAATATATATATATATATATATATATATATATATATATATATATATAAGCTATTGCATGATGGAATTTTTAATTAATTCACCATCCGCTTCATTTCCTTGTCACTTGAAAGCAACAAGAGATAAGGTTAATTAAGTTAAAATGTAGGTGCGCAATGCTACAAAAAGGATATGCTTCTTTACAATACATAAATAAGATTAGAATGCATTAATTAAAGTTTAAAAATTGATATAAAAATAAGCATTGCTATAAAAAAATAAAGCATGTGTCCTAAGTACTAAACTAATTAATTAAGGTGGAGGTTGAAGTCTCATAGTTGATTTGTAATTATCTTTTTTTTTTAAAAAAAATAAATTATCTTGACATTGATGTCCATTCATAAAACCTAGAGAACAAAATAATTGATAGAAATGAACTTTGTGGTTAATTAATTTTATTTAGAATTGAATTAAAATGACCCACTCAATTTTAAAAATAATGCTTTAGATATGGTATAATTTTATTGAGAACATGAATCTTTAAAATTGTTTCAGAAGTAGTAAAATTAATAAATGTAAAAAAAAAAATGTTGAGTGATATCACAGTTAGCAATGATGAACGAACATTGTTCATTATTCATTATCAATATTAAATTTAATTTGGGTGGGTGAGGTGATGAAGCCATATCATGGAATAAATTCAAACTGTTCCTTTATATTTAAAAGATTTTTATTTTTGTGGATACCATTTTTGGATCTTTTTATACCCAATAAACTTGTTGATTTCATTAGTTCATGGGTATAACGGTTCATTCGAATTAGATAGGCTTATTCTTTTCCTCTACTAATATATTAACTTAATGATAATTGTAATTGTTAAAAATAATAATTTTAGGAATTAACTTTGGTAATAAATGCATTTATATTTTTTATTATGCATTAAAATTTGAGAATAAATAACAAAGGGATTTAAAATTTTAATTTCATAATAAATAATCTATTTTAATATTTAAACCGATTAAAAATAAAGATTGATAAAAGTAGACAAGTTGACTAGTGGCTTGATCTTCATTTATATTCCAAAGGAAAGAAAGAAAGAAAGAAGTGTTATGATATGATAGTCAAATAAATACAGAGGAAACGATTTTTGTTTGATTGTTTGTTTTTAATTAATTAATCGTAATTGTCCTCTAATTTACTACTGCATCAGAAGTTCCATTTTTTTTTTTTTTGAAATGCATCAGATCAGAAGTTCCATCTTAATGTTGCTTATTATTTATAAATATTAGATCTTTAGTGGACAATATTTATAGTATATTTTTACCACTGTTCTGTTCTATTTATTATATGTTTTAATTTTCAATATGCACAATGTATGAATTATAAATTAATATATATGTTAGTTATTTTTTTAAAAATTTTAAGCATTGTGGGATAACGTAATATTAATTCTTATATTTAATTATTGATATTCATAATTTACTAAATTTTAACTAATTCAGTTTGATTTTAATATTAGTACAAAGAAGATAAAAAATCTTTCAACAACTAATTTAACGTGATTAAATATACCATGAGTCAAATTCGAAACGTTGCTTAAATAAATATAGTCTCTATCAATTGATTCAATTGTTATTGGTTAATTGAGGTTTTTTATTGAAAAAATAATCTTATTTATCCTCAATTATAGGTCAATTTTTTAAAATAATTTTATCTTTTAATTTATAAAATTTAGACAGTTAATTTTTCAATTTCTTTAAATTTTATCTAACTTTCAATTGGCATATATAATTAATGATATAGCTTGTTGATGTGTCGAAAACAGTGTTACTTTAAAAAATTGAAAACTGAATCATTTTAGTTTGGTTTAAGTTGTAAAGAAATTTAGTTTGGTTTTTACTTTAAAAAAACTGAAATATTTTCACTTTGGTTCCGTTTTTATTGTAAAAAAATAATTAAATTGAACCAAATTATTTTAAATGATATGGAGTTTGTTTGATTTGATTGGTTTATTACTAATATTTCAAAATAAATCAGCAATATTAAATTTTAAATATTAAAACTCTTAATAAAATTATTTAATACCAAAAATGTGGACCAAAATTTTTCAAATTCATTTTAGAAAATTAATTCAGTTGATTTTTCTAAAAAATTAATAAAAAATAAAATAAAAAACTAAAAATAATAATATATTTCTTAAATATTATTAAAATATTGTAAAATTACATAAGTCCAAATTTTAAAATTGCAAACATTAAAAAAAGTCAAACCAAATAAATCAATCAAACCGAACTGAACTAATTTGGTTCAGTTCAATTCGATTTTAACCTTTGTTTTGTTCAATATGATTATTTTTAAATATTTTTAGTTTAGTTTGGTTTTGTATATTATTCAACTGAACGGAACAATCTTTTTTATTTATTTATTTTGACATATTAATATTGCATATGCCCATTGTAAGTTGGATAAAATTGAAAAAAGTAAAAAAATTAACATTTTGAATTAATACAAATTAAAGATATAATTATTTAAAAAAATAGCGTACAGTTAAGGATAAATGAGACCATTTTCTTTTTTTTCATATGAAAAAAAGGAGCAGAATTGGAGAGAATTATTACAAAACTAACAAGCAGCAAAAGTAACATATTATTCCACCTATTGTCCCTTATACACAAACCCTTAACCTCCCTTTTTCAATAAGATTGGACAGCTGTAAATCTCTTATACTTGAAAGTTGCATTCACAAGGCACAAACAAAATCACCACTAGTCTCTATATCATCTATGTCAGCATCATCTATTTCATCAAGATCCATACTCCCTCCAATTAAAAGTCCACCTGGTTTAATTCCATTTGCAGGTTCTCTTGCCTCTTGAATTATAGCTAATATTTCTTCAATGCTTTGTGATTTTTCACCATGATCACCATTTTGCAGGCAACTTTCCTCTTCCTCTGTGAATTCTATAGGCAAATTCTTTAGGAACCAAGGGTGTTTTTTAATTTCTGGTATTGTTATTCTCTGAAATAAAGTACACATTTTTAGGTGTTGCACATATGCAGAGAATTATTAGCAATATATGAAAAAAAAAAAAAATCTTTGGCATTACCATTTCAGGATCGGCTACAAAAATCCGTGACAAAAGATGTTTACATTCTGTGGAAACTCTAACATAGTCTGGGATTGAGTAGTGGACACTAAGAATCCTCTGTCATTGGCAAGCAATCAATGTTATCAGGCATGTCAAATTAGGATTAATACTAAATTATTAATGAGACTTGGCTAATCAATGCTTTAACTAACCTGAATGGTTTTTCTGAAGTTTCTTGGATCTTCAGGATCTTCAAATGGATAAGCTCCAACCAGCATCACGTACAAGGTAACCCCACAAGACCAAACATCTGCAACCTATATATAAAAATTTCCAAATGATCAAAACAGCAAAGCTGGACCTGATGAGATAACATAATAATATCAAGATTCAAAGCAATTAATTGAAGGGTTACCTTCCCATCGTACTCTTTTCTTGATAAGACCTCTGGTGCAATGTATGCAGGTGTTCCTACCGTAGATTTGGGTTGAGAATGCAATACAGAAGACTACAGAAAATAGAAGCAAAAAAATGTAGACTCAGGATATAGATTTCTTGTACATATCATTTCAATTTCATATTTAAGAATTAACAGCTGGTTCATTGCCTTGGAATAGCCAAAGTCGCAAATCTTAAGCCGCGGTGCTGAGCTTCCATCTAATAGCGTGTTTTCCAGCTTAAGATCTCTGTGGCAAATTTGCTGCAGCATAGCATACAACAGAAAGTCATTAATTCCAAGATAAGCATGGACCTAAACTTTTCATTAATGAGATAGGTAGAGAGTTACCATGGAATGACAATAGCTAACTCCTGATATGAGTTGTTGGAAGAAATATCTTGCCTGACATAAACATACAGAAGCAGAACAATGAATTAAACAAAACTTAAGCAACAATACAATAGCTGAAGGTTGAAACTTGAAAGTCTTCTGCTCTAAGGTGTAGACATATGTTTATTTACCTCATCTTCACTGAATCTACCAGCATTACATATTCTCTCAAAAAGTTCTCCTCCAGCTGCATATTCCATGACTATTGCTAAATGAGCTGGTGTGAGAAATACCTACACCATAAATACACCTTCTCACAACTCCTCGAAAAGTTAAATTAGTAGTCAAATAGCAAAAACTCCCTTCATGGCATTAACAGATCATGAGTTCAATCTCCAACCAGTGGCAGGTTGAAACTACCGTTAAAAAAAAAAAAAAAACATTTTGTCATTGCTTCCGGATGAAGTAAAAAATAAAAGTGAGCTTAGCCAAACCTATTTTGAAAAAAATCCTAAACCAGGTAATTGCTTTGGCATCTTGCACTAATTAAAGAAGTGAAAAGTGGGAAAACAGAATATATCTCTGATTGTGAAATAAGTTCTGTTCATAGCAACCAACCACCAACTCTTGTTCTTTCAGCAGTCCTTTGTCGTTTTAAACAAAAGGGTATATATCATTAAATTAAAAGAAACAGCTTAAACAAAATTATCTTCATGTAAAGGAGGGAAATTTTATAACAATAACAGTTTTATATATATATATATACCTCTTTGAATCTTATTATGTTGGGATGCTTCAATGACCTGTGGTTTATGATCTCTCTCTGTACATGCTCATCAATCTGAAAGAGAAAATAAAAGGAAAAAAAAAAAAGAAAGACAAAAGCCCATCAAAATGAATCCATTAATTAAACAATCCAAATTCACATATGCCAGAAACTAAGATCGTGAAGAAATATAATAATTAAACATGGGATGCCATAGCTTATGCATATACACCTACCAGAAAAAAGCACACAAAAAAGCACTAGTGTTCACATCATAATATGAACGATAGACAACAACAGAAAGATAAAGATAAGAACTAAAATAGAAAGAAAAAAAGAAGAACCTTTAGGCCTCTCTCGATGTACTTGACAGCATAAAGTTCACCATTCCATTTATCTCTAACAAGCTTAGCAACACCAAAGTTTCCAGACCCAATATCTCTTAGCACCTCATACCGCTCCATCATGAACTGGGTTATAAACAAATTTTATATAGTAAAGAAATTAATGATATTGAAGATTTAGCAGTAATACTCTCTCTGAATTAATTTTCTTTATTTTTTGTAGCTGTTGCTGATGAATAACTAGAAATGATGGAACATGATTTTTCTAGCTAGCTCAAGCTCTGTTGACTTGGGTAGTGGCCTGTTTAGTTGTTGCATGCAGTGAGAATCTGCAACTCGCCATGGCTGGCAGCTTTCATGGCCAAGAAATTAAAAGAATGCGAAAGGTGAGACGCAAAAGTGTGGGGCTGGTTTGTGTTATAATTGGCTTTGTTGGAGGAGTGTCAAGTTTTGGTCTTTGGAAATTTGAGCTTTGGGTGTCAACGGACAAGGACAAGAGCTGAACGTATTCCACGGGGCTTCTTACTAGTGGCTCATTTTTCGACAAAAGTTGTTACCCACTCACCTTTCTTACCATCCTCTCCTTTGTGCTCTTTTGTCGCCTACTCTCCCTTACAATTGCAAATATCTATAGAATTTAATTAAATCTTAAAATTTCACTAACTACTGTTATTAGTAACAAAATTCGATGTTTTTTAACATTATATTTTCAGTATTTAGTAGTCAAAATTTGATTAATATGAAGTTTAAATCAGATTGACATGTAAAGAAAATAAAATTCTTTTAACACTTATTTTTACCGTATATCAAATTTGAGTTTATACCTTACTAAAAAAATAAATTTCTTACCATTTAAATCAGGTATTAATAATTCAAATTTCTTTAAATATCAATCATACGTTTCAATTTAAATACATTTATCAACATATTACCTTTATGTCTACATATATAAGTGGAAATTTAATATATTGTCTACGCATTAATTAGCTTAACATACACTATGATGGTTGTGATTTTTATTAAGAATGAAATTTTAAAATTTCAAAAACAAATAGTTATTTATTTTTAAAAATTCCCTATTAATTTAAAATTTAGTAGTTCATATTATATAAACATGACCTATCATTTTTTTTAAAATAGAAAGTACAATGTAAACATTGATAGACTACACAATAAAGTAAAATTATATGCTTTTAAATTGATAATAGTAAAATTTAAATTATACACATTTTAATATTTTTAAATAGGAGTTACCATGTAACAATTTTTTAACTAATAACATAATCCAAATATGATAAAACATGTATAAAGTATATTTTAATAAGTTTAAATGATGATTTTTTTAAAACAATAAGTTTAAATGATTAGTCTATTATTAAAAAAAAAAGTTTAAATAATTAGTCATGTAATTGCCCAAGTCAACTTAATTAATTAAATAAATTATTATGTAGATAAGAGTTGATTTGTGCACTGATGCCCTTTCTCTCTTTATATATATATATATATACACTAATAAGTTGAATAATCTATTGTACGTATGAGGTTCTTAAAATTAATTAAATTCCAAATTTTCATAATAAATAAAATAATTAAAATTTTCATATTACACTATTTAATTTCGAAAATTTTAAAAATAAATTATTAATGAATGTAAAAGTTAATTTTATTATTTATTTATTCTCTACAATAATTTTATTTATTTTTGCAATAAATAATAAAGATTTTTTTAAAAATTTTTCTATTTGTGGTATACAAATTAACATAAAAATTGTTGGAGAGTACAGATGTGATTTTATAGATCGAAAGAGTACAAAAATAATTGAATTAGGTTTACGAGGAGAAGAGGATAGAGTGACAGCTAATGGAATAGCAATCATGACGTGGCGTGCAAAGAGAGGTCGACTTGGCGGTAATGACAGGGGGATCAAAGTTTGGTGGCGGTCCCCAGCGTTCTTGGTTTTTTCGACTTCCAAAACACTATTTCTATTTGCAACTTTAGCCCACAAAATCTTCATAATAAAATAATCCACGGCGTGGCCGCCAAACCGTTGCTGTTTTTAGCATATTAATTTGATAAATAAATTATTCATATAATTGTTTTTTAAAAAAATCAACTTCTAATAATCTAGCACGTGATGTTTTAAATTAGAAGCCACGTTAAATTAATTAATAAAAATTTTTATTATAAAAATAGTCCTAAATAAAAAAATAATTTAATAAAATTTTTAATAATTTAATTTAATTATTTTTTTATTAATAGAGTGATTATATAATTTAAATTTTAATAAATTATATAATAGAAGATAATTTTCTCATTTTAATGTAAAAATGATAGAAATTAAATTTTTCACCTTAAAATATATTTCAAAAGAAGTTACCAATTGACTAATTTTTTATCAACATTTAGTCCGATTATTTGATTAATTAACATTTTAAGAAAAACGTGAAAACCATTCATGTCATAAAAAGAGAGTTCCATATATAGTTTTGGAAGGCTAAAAGAAAGCAAAAAAGCAAAGGCTGTAGACAAATAAAGTGGATAAAGAAACTCGATGATGAGTTGGTAAAACATTTTTTTAATTTAATTAGAGGTTTTATATTCGAGTTATATATATAAAACTATTTAAAACTTTTTGAGATAAATTTTTATTATTCTTTAAGGTCTATTCTATATCAAGCGGAAATTAATTTAGATATGATACAAATTTAAAGATAAGAATTAATTTAAATATGGTATAAATTTAAAAGCGTCTCCTATAATTGGTGTTTTTTCAAGATACCTAGTACTTAGATAAAAAAAAAAAAAGGATAAAGAAATGATGTTAAAGATTTATTCGTATGGAAGTGAATGATCCAAGAAGCATGCACTTGAGCTGTTCAAAAAGAAGCATAAACTTGATGGAATTAGTGACTTGGTTAAAAATAAAAGAGGAGGCAAAACACGCAATAAAGGGCAGTTGGGCCAACAAGCAATTCGTTTATGCTTTCAGCTAAGGATGAGCATTTGAGCATTATTCATCTATTTGATTTGGTTCAGTGGAAAATGATGGACGTGGGTAGTAGCTATATTCATGGTAAAAAAAAAAAAAAAAAAATTCATATTAAAATTATATTTTTTGGCCCATATATAAGGGTATATTAATTAGAGATTTTTGATAAATATATTGTGTTATTTAAGAGTGTAATCGAGTCGAATCGAAATAATGTCAAATTCGAACTTGACTTGATTTTTAAACTCAATTTTTTTGAATCTTGATTAAATAATTTATATATTTAAATTCGAATTAACTCGACTCGATTAATTAAATTAAATTTTTAAAAATATATATTTTAAAATATTCAAATTTAACTCAATTTGATAAAATATATTTATAATTATATTAAATAATAAAATAAAATAAAAAATATAAATTTAATTAAATTCAATTAAATTTACACATATATAGAAAGTCGAAATTGACTATCCAGTCTAGTCGAGTAGCTGTATATGGCTGGGATAAAAGGACAATGAGGGATACATGGACCTTGGATCTTGGAAAAAGATGTTTGGAAGCCAACTTGAGTTTGGAGCCAATATTTCATCTTGCCTTGCCGTGTCCAGCAGGTTATTTCCTAGAATATTTCCCCCACTGAATTAATTTTGGTTAGATAATTTTGAAATAAAACAAAAAGGCGTATTAATTTCAAAATTAGATAAAAATTTTATGTTGTTAACGCATCAATTGCTCTTAATTCAGTGATCAAGTGCCCAATTATTTTGCAGTGTTTATGAATTTAACCCTATTTATTAATTAAATCTTGAATTAATCATCATGAACACTCAACGTAAACCGTCAATCAATACAAACTCAGCACTTTTACAAACTTACAAAAGTATAGTGCAACGTTCTATAATATTGACGATAAATTTAGGAAAATTGATATGATATATCTTTAATTTTAAATTAATTTTTAATTTAATTTTATTTTTAAAGTTATTTCAATTTGATCCTCAAATTTTTAAATTTATGCCAATTTTATCCAAATTTCAATAGACATGAAGCAGAAATGAGATGACATTCATACGTGACTTAAGAGCATATGACATGACAAAAAGTATTTTAGATGGCCATTTCAAATGATCAATTATATCATCAACTTTTTGAGTTGTGTCAAATTTATCAAGACGATAATTAAATTTTGAGATTTTTTAAAATTATATTTATAATTATTTAATTATGCATATAAAAACTATTTAGTTAATATTTTTTAAGAATTAAATATAAAAATAAATAAAAAAATAAAGGAATTTTTAGTAATTAAAAAAAAAAAGAGAGATGACTCTTGCTTTTTAGCCATTGAAAATGACAAGGTACATATGTGGCAACCACTTTTTGCTTTTTTTTGAGAGAGAAATGAGAAAAACAAAAGTTTGTCGTTTTTTTATTTCACCATTTGACAGTCAAAATATTTTATTACTAAATCACCACAAATTGAATAATTGTGTTAAAATAACCACAAGTTGAAAAGTAATTTATTTTTCACTTTAAAATGAAATAAATCTACTAATAGCTCTTAAATTTTCTAGACATAACATGTGTTTCTTGATATAATTTCTTATGTTTAAAGTGAAATTTAATTTTTTTTTTAAAAGAGAAGGTTATATGACCTAAATATTAATGAACTGTACAATAGAGATAGTCATTTTTCTTTAAATTAATGATGATAAAATTTGAACTTTACACCTCAAAATGTCTTTTATTTTTCATTTATTTTTATATTTAATCCTTAGAAAATATTTACAATAATAAAATTCAAATTAAAAAATAATTTTGTTTTATTTTTAAAAGAAAATAATTTATTATCATAATTCAACACTAAAAACTAAATTGAGTCAATTAATTTTAATTTTTCAATTATACTTTTAAAAATTTTTAAAAATTTATTTGTCAAAATTATAATTTTCAATTTTGAGGTTTTAAAAAAATTTCAAAATTTATTTGTCGTCTGAATAGATTTGACACAACTCGAAAAGTTAAGGATATAATTAATCATCTGAGATGTCTATGTAAGACGCTTTTTATCATGTCAGACGCTCTTAAGCCATGTAGGAATGCCACCTCAGCTCTTCCTCATGCCCATTGTCGTTTGGATATAATTGGTACAAATTTAAAAGTTGGAGGGCCAAATTAAAACAAATTTAAAAGTAAAATTAAATTAAAAATTGATTCAAAGTTAAGGATATATCATATCAATTTCCCTTAAATTTATTATATATATAGGCCTAATATATACATGATTTTATGTACTTATTACTTTTCGTCAGTTTGATATCTCAACTTATAGTTTTACTATTTTGACATTTAAACTTAACTAAAATACAATTTTAAAACTTTTATTAGTACATATGATATGGAATAATGAATTAATATGTGACATATCATAAGAATTTGATTGATAAAAACTACAAATATAAATATTAAATTAATAAAAAGTAATAAATATAAAAGGTAGTAAATACATTATGTTATAATATTAATGAAAATTAGTACTTTTTAATTAAATTTAAGTATTAAAATAATAAAATTATAAATTAAAATATCAAACTGATAAAAAGTAACAATTATAAGAATTCATATACGCATTATGCCATATCTTACCGATTTATCAGTATTTATGTTGGATGGGTGTTGATAAATTTTTTTTTTTTAATGTACAATGGAAGAGATCGAGGGCTCAAATTCAAAATGCTAAGTATGTTGAAACGTACACTTCTTTTCAGATTAAGCATGTGGATGCATCATTAGGCATTGTTTAAGCAAAAGACTCCGCCTAATAGGATGTTAAATGGTGTCTCGAGTACCTAATGAACTAGCTAGTTACGTGTAAGCATCTCTTTCTTATGCCTTGTACTTTTCAAATATCCGAGCCCAAGTTCTCCACTTGCAGGTTTTTAATGCCTAATTGTATGGAAAACATGCACGAGCTTTTGTCCAACGATGGAATGTTTATGAAGCTAATAACAAATGTTTCCAAAGAAATAACAGACTTACAAGCACATGCTAAGCCGAAGAAATTAAAAATGGTTTGCCCACTAGGCAATAGCCCACGCTAAAGGTTGATCAAGCTTCAAACGCATATTTGTCCCCCAAATCTCAATCACTATGTGATGTTAAATTTTACGTACAAGTCATTTGAACCATCATATGGTATAACTAAGAATTAAAATAAATAAATCAATATTAGAATCAACTGATAATAACTATTTATGTTAAGTGATGTTTTGAATTTAAATTGCGTTAAATTAGCTGTTGATATATTTCTGTTACTCTTATAATTCTATTTATATTAAATTGAATTAATCAAACTTAAAGTTTAAATTAAAAAATAAATAATAAATAAAATGATATGTATTTTAAGTGTGATTGTGTGAGAAATTTTTATTTATTTTAAATGTATATTTTCATGGATACATTATCATGTTAAATCAATGGCGCATTACTAATTTTATTTTGTAAATGAGTCAAGTTGCTTGGTAATTACTCAAAACTGGACTTAATAGAAAGTTCATTTAAATTTATATTAAATCTTGTTTAATAAAAAGAGAGGTGCAAAAAATTTAATTTGTGCACGTTCTAAACAACTTCAAATAAAAATTTGTGAACTATTTCATAATTTTAATATATTAATAATTTAATATTGAATATATAATATACAAGTTTGTTACTTATAATAAATATTTAAAAATATACTATTAGAAAATATATTATAATTTATATTTTTAAAAATGGATGATAAATAATATAATAAATTAAGTTTAATATATTAAACCTAATTTGAACCGATCAAAACTCGGCTTAGGTGGTTTATAAGAGCATAGGAATTTTTGTCCATTTGAAACGTATTAGTTCAAACCTTTTCCTAATTATTAATTATGTCAATTTTACTCATCAACACTTGTTCAAGCCACTATCGTTGATCTCGTCTAAATTGACATATATATATATATGTATTATGGCCCAAGTTCCGTACTTCTATAGCGATTGATATGATTCTTCACGGCTTCAATAGTTTGAGCTGAGAAAAGGGTGAAATGTATGGATCATGCTTTTGGATTTCGGTACATGATTAGCCAAACCTATCTGGATTACGATGTTTTAAGCCACTTGTGTTTATTATTTGTCGTTTCTGTTATTGGTCTTTCCTACACTAGGAATTCATATGCAATTGATATAAAAACAAAAAATGATAAAATAGGAAGAAAGGAACTAATCCTTGGCCTGTAAATACATGTTAATCTTTCGTCTATAAGAACAAGTCAATCCTTAGTTTTTAAGACAAAATATATCTGTCTATAAATAGACATTTCATACGCCTTATTTATCTATGAGAGTAAAGAGTCAAAACACAATTTGCTTTGAAGAAAATTGACAACAAGAGAGGATTCAAGAAGAAAATAATTGAGAGGGAATTTTTATTTTTATTTCTTATTCAAATTACATATATATTTAAAGTATTTACACATGCTTTCATTTGGTAACATAATTTCTAATTTACATAAATAATCCCTCTAATTTTCTCCCTTATTTTCTTCATTTCTAATTCTAATTATTCTATTCACACTACTCATCCCAACACTCCCCCTCAAGTTGTTGCATAGATATCTTTGCTGCCTAACTTACTCAGTGAGCCATAGAATACTCGGCTTAAGACAACTTTTATGAGAATATTTGCTAATTGATCTTTGGACTTCACAAAAGGAAGTTTGATTATCTTGGCTTCAATTTTTTCTTTGATAAAGTGCATATATTTCCACATGCTTTGTCTGGTCGTGCTGAATTGGATTATGAGCAATCTGAATAACTGCTCGATTGTCACAGAACAATTTCATCTCAGTTTTTAAAGGATTGTCAATTTCACTTAGTAGATTTCTTAGCAAGAGAAGCTCACATAACCCTTTTTATATGCCTCTAAACTCAACTTTCACACTTGACAAAGCAACCACATTTTGCTTCTTACTCCTCCAAGTGATTAAATTTCCACCCACAAAGGTGAAATAGTCAGACTTTGATTTTCTGTTAGAGTTTCCTACCCAGTGAGCATCCATGTATTTGTCAATTTTCAAGTGATTGTGCTTTCTAAACATGAGTCCCCTTCCAGGTGATGGTTTCAAGTACCGCAATATCTGAAAGATTACTTTGAAGTGATTTTTACTCGAATTATACATGAATTGACGTACAAGACTTACTCCATAAGCAATGTCTGGTCTAGTATGAGATAAATGTTAGTGATATGCCTTAAGCCAACTGTATAATGGTCATACTTTGACTTTTTCATATTTCTATTTTATTAATAAAGAGTCATTTTTATTATTACTTGCTAATTCTGATAAGTTTCTTGAATAGTTAATTCTACATAAGGTCATCAAATATGTGACTTGATAGTAAAACTCTTAGGTGATACTTGAATTTTATTCTAAAATATCCCTAGTCGATCATTATTGTGGGAATAATAATGAATGCAGACTACAATTAGGTTGGCTAATGATTATGTTTTACTAATCATGTATATGAGATATTGAGTCAAACTCATAGGTACATATTTAGATAAATAATGTACTGGATCAACCCATTATGAGACTACCATATGGATAGTTATTATGAGTGATTTTCATCACAGTAGTATTATTTGAGTCCTCCAACCTGAAATCAATATGGTTTCCTACATAATGAGTTTTATATTTTGATGCATTCTTACATCATCTTTAACCAGATGGTAAAATAGGTTGTGTTTAAGTATAAAATGAGTTATGTGAGGAATGTAAGTGATTAAGATGAAATTTATCCCTTAGTTATTTTGAGAAGATGTCCGTGGGCCCCTCAATAAATTAGACTAAAGAGTAATGCACTAGAATGAATTGATAAAGAGTTATTAATATCAGATAAAGATTTATCAATATTAGTCTATTTGGGATCGAGAAATAATATTAATGAGCTATATAAGGATGACATAAACTATACCTTATGTTCAATCAAGATATCGCGTGACAAAAGGACTATAATACACACTATGTGTTAGGTTATGTCGGATTATCGGCCTCCATGTAACTTGGGTAGTTATGATATCTTGATAAAGACCACTTATGACTTATGGGCTAAAATGGAAATTTTAGGCCCACTACTAACATTGTGTGAACTTATAAGGTTGTACACTTAGAGCATGTCCAAAGTAAACTTGGGTTAATTAACCCAATGAATATATATATACAAAGTTAGAAATATTGATTAAAAAAAAAAAGAAAAATATTTTCTGGTTTGAAAAACCTATATATATATGTATATATATATATATATATATATACATATATATATAGGTTTTTCAAACCAGAAAATATTTTTCTTTTTTTTTTTATCAATATTTCTAACTTTGAATTTTCTTTGTAACGTTGTAAAGTTTGCTTAACTCTTTACGCAGTTTCATAATGTTCATCACCAATGATTTGAGGTTGGAGCATAGTTAATGTTGAATCTAAAGGATCTATTATTGGATTCAATAAGAGATCTCGGATCGAATTGGTATATATATATGTGTGTGTGTGTATTTATAGATATTTATTTCCTTATTTATTTAAAGTAAGTGTTAGCTTAAATAAATAGAAAATAATTCTAATTTTGGAATTATAATTAAAGTAGAAATAAAAGTTTAAACTTACCAAAACAGTTTTGATAAGTAAAGGGTTTGAAAAACCCTAGATGAGATGCTTATAAATACATCTCTTTCTCTAGGGTTTTTATAGGTTTTTCTCCTCTTTCTTCTTTAACTTCTTATGTGGAAAGAATACACACATAGAGAGAAAAATAAAAGTGAGTCTTCAGATGCTAGCACACATATCAGGATATCCTGTTTCTGTGGATATCGATAGAGGGCGTGGTTTTATTGGTGGTGTCTTAATTTAACAAGATCTATATAAAAAGCTTAAGGTATGGTGTCACTGGTGTGAACCCCTTCTCTTCATTCCAACCTTATTGCCTTGAAATCATTTTAGTGAGTTTTTAAATCCTTTTTAATTGATTTATTTGAATTACATGGATCCTATAAAGGTTTCATGATTAAAATTTTAATGCTGCATGTATGAATCACGGTAACCCAAAAATAGGTAGATTAACTTACATACAAATCTTTGATACTGATCTCTATATGTGAGCATTTAATCTTCATATTCCCTCAGTTTGTCATTCTAAGCAATTGGTGTGTCTCTCAGTTTACAATCAAGCATTCCTATTTCAGCAAGCAAGTCAAGTGTATATTTTCTTTAAGAAAGAAATATGCCTTGTTTTGACCAAGCTACTTTAATCCCTAGGAAGTATTTCAATCCTCCGAGATTTTTCATTTTGAATTCACTCGCCAAGTGTCTTTATAAATTTAAAATTTCCTCTTCATCATTCCCTATGATTAATATGTCATTAATATAGATGATTAAAGTTGTTACTTTCCCATTTTGAATCTTCAAGAACAAGGTGTGGTTTGAGTTACTTTGCTCGAATCCATATTTCTTTATTGTTGAGCTAAACCATCCAAACCATGCTCAGGGAGACTGCTTCAGACTATACAATGCCTTCTCTAATTTACACTTACATTTAGTTTATAATGTAGTGAAGTCCGACATAATACACTTTTTCTTCTAGGTCTCCATCTAAGAATGCATTCTTTACATCAAACTAAAGAGGCCAAACTAAATTTATGGTGAGGGATAATAAAACCCTTACAGTATTTAGTTTTGCAACTATAGAGAATGTTTCTATGTAGTCAATACTATGAGTTTGAGTATATCCTTTTGCCACAAGCCTTGCCTTATACCTTTCTATTGATCCATGTGCTTTATGTTTTATGGAGAATACCCATTTGCATCCTCTAATTCTCTTTCTATAGATAATAGAATAAGGCTTCAAGTGTTGTTATTTTATAAGGCAGTCATCTAATCTTTTATAGCTTGAGTTTAGTAAGGGTCATTCAATGCCTCTTGTATAGTTTTTGGAATTCATTCGACAAACAACTTAAGTTCAAAGGCTTTCAAAGGTTCAAAAAGCCCCTAAGTAGATTTATGCTGAGTAATAAAATATCTTCCTTTATTTTCTTGTCCTGGTGAGTATCAATTTGGTGGCTTTCCTCAGTTATGTTTGAATGACAATCTATGATTATTAAAGTTCAAAATAGAAATAGAGTTCTAAGTCTGTACCTCAGGAGTATTCTTAGGAGATAGGTTGCTTTGTATTGTATAAGGAGGGGTTTCTTCATTGTCAAGCTTGGCTTTCTTTTCATTCTTTTTTGAGTATCCTTCATTATGTTTAGTGTGGGATTTCGAGCTTTCCTTTTACTATAGCATACTCAAAATTTAAGTTTTCATTCCCTTCCTTATGGTAAAAGTTAGATTCTAAGTTATTATTCGAGTTTCCTACTCCTCCTATATGATCTAAGTTTCATGTTCCTCCTGCATGATCCAAGTTTCCTATTTCTCCTGTAGACTCAGAGTACGGATTCTTATAATCAGGTTTTGAATGTTTTGAGTGCCTTTTTACTTCCCACTTTATCCAATTTTTTGATACCTAATTTTTTTCTTCACTCATGCTCTCCCCCTAAAGAAAAGAATGAGTATCCAACTTCTAAAGAACATTTCTAATTCTTGAAATGTGACATCCAAAATGGTATATAGATACTGAGTAATAGGATCATAACACAGAAACCCTTTTTTTGACCTTTATAGCCTAAGAAAACACAGTGGCCCGCATAAGGATCAAGTTTGGACCTTTAGTTTTAGGGATATGAATATAAACTATAGAGCCAAATTCTCATGGTGGGAGCATTAGAACTAAAGGTAAATTTACATGTCGAGTAAGGATTTAAAAGGAGTTTTAAAGTCTAGAACTCTAAATGGTAGTCTATTCAGGAGATAGACACAATGCATACAACATCAGTCCACTACCACTTAAGGGCATGAGTAGCAATTAAGAGAGCTTGAGCTTTCTCAAGTACATGTCTATTCTTTCATTCTACAATACCATTTTGTTATAGTGTGTGAGAATATAAGGTCTTTTGGTATAAGCCATGAGTCTGAAAGGTACTATTAAAACTTATGATTAATATTCTCCCCTCCATTATCTTTATAAAGAATTTGTGTACTGGCTGAGTATTAAGTCTTAATCATAGTATAAAAAGACTTGAATATGCGAAATAACTCATGTTTGTGTTTCATAAGATATAACCAAGTCATATGTGTATAATTATTAATAAAGGTAACAAACCATTTAAAATATGAAGTATATAAGTTAGGAGTTGGTCCCCAAACATTGGAGTGAATAAATGCAAAAGGTACATCACTTTTATTTGAGTTAACTGGGTAAGGTACACAATAACTCTTAGCTAGAGTACAAGTATGACACTCAAACTTGGACTCATTTGACCTAGAGAACATGCTCAGAAGTAGGTGTTTCATGTAACTTAATGATGCATGTCCCAGTTGGTGATGCATAATATAATATGCTTGTCTGTGGTGTTGGTTTAGTGCACAATATTTGCTTTACTCAGGTTAAAGTCATTCATGTAGTACAACCCCCTTTCTTAGTACCACGACCAATAATCTCCTTCATAAGAATATCTTAAAACAAATAAAAGGTAGGATACATTAGTACACAATAGTTTAATTCCTGAGTATTTTGTCCTATAAAGAGGAGTTTATTTGACAGTGAAGGAACTAATAATATATTTAACAAAGAGAATGAGGGGGAGAGGGCCACTTTTTTGGCTTCTATAATAGGCTATGTCACACCATTAGCATTTACAATACATGTTCATTTTGGTTGAGTAAACACCACCAAGTCCTTTTAATAATATAAGTCATAACCTTTGTTACCTGAACCATTAGGAGACCCAATTTTAATGGTAAGAGGATCAACACTTGTCATGAGAGATAGTTGATGCTCAGTAAGTGAAGCTCAGCTTGTGGTGAGTATGGTTTAACCAGTGTTCTTACTTACATATGCTTTACATTTCCTTTTCAGATCTGGCCACCACTCAGGGTACCCATGTATCTTAAAGCAAGTTTTTTGGGTGTGCTTAAGATTCCCACAATGGGTACATCCTTTTTTACCTCCCTTTATCTTTTTCTTTCCACTGGTATTTGGTCTAGTTTTGGTCAACTGGAGACTCGATGATGAAGTCTTATATCCTTTGGAGACCATTACAACACTCAAACTAGTCTTTGTTCCACTCACCATGACATCTTACTGGATTTCTTCTCTTTGGACTTGAGCATAAGCTTGGTTAACTATAGGAAAAGGTTAAATTTACAGTATATCACTCTAGACCTTATATAAATGGTCATCTAGTCCATCCAAAAAGGTACAAACTTTATCTTTTTGGATGTTTGCATTATATATCTAGGATTAGGTCACAAAAAATCTATCTCCCTTCATAGTCCATAGAGATTATTGTAGGAGGTTTCAATGGATACTCCAACCTACTTTTTCTAAGCTACCAATCTTTTTAGCTTATACACTTAGGATGTGTCTGATCCATCAAAAAAGGTTATGCCAATAGCATCTCAGACTTGTTTGGCAGTAGGGCACCGAATAAAGTTACTAATTAAGGAAGACTCTATTGAATTTATTAGCCATCCTTTCACTATAGCATTCTCTATTCTTCACTTTCAGAAGGCTGGATCTATTGGCACAGGAGTGTCACCAAGGATGTATTCGAGTTTATCTTTGCCTAATATGTATATGTCCATTACTTGAGACCAAAGGGCATAATTTTTTCCATCAAGTTTGATACCTATATAAGTACCAAAGTTATTAGGACTTGGAGTTGTTAGGGCCTAGAGTAGCAGTATAAGGTTTTTCTCTTATTGCCACTTGGTCTATCACTTCTACCATTGTTTTTAGTTTTTCAAGGCCTTAAGAGTGTATACTTTGATACCATAACAACAAGAGAGGATTCAAGAAGAAAATAATTGAGAGGGAATTTTTCTTCTTATTTCTTATACAAAGTACATATGTATTTTATAGTATTTACACATGCTTTCATTTCGTAACATAATCCCTAATTTATATAAATCATCCCTTAATTTCCTCCCTTATTTTCTCCTTTCCTAATCCTTATTATTCTATTCACACTACTCAGCTTAACAAAAATTGTGCGAGCCAAAGCTAATTTGCTTTGAAAAAAACTTGTGAGGAAGTTTTTTGAGTGCTTGAAAAATATCTTTTCTCAAAGGTGAGTGAAAAAATAGTGAGAAAATTATTTTGGATTGGAAACACTTGAGTACCACTATTTTGTTAAAATCTTTGTTCTTATATTCCTATAGTGTTATAAAAATGACTCTTTTTGTGCACCTACTATTTCAACAGTGGAAGAAATATCATATTTTATCCCATAAACGTAGTCCAACATCAAGAGTGAATCACATAAAATATTAGTGCCATTTTATTTGATTAATTTTTACAGTATTTTAGAATTAATTTTCCATTGCTTCAACTCTAGAATTCTCAATAGTTTCTACCAAAAACAATATCCAATATAAAACACTAATTAACATAATTTAAATAATTAGTACAAGACTTTATATTTTTATAATATATGATCATATTTCTTAATGGGAGATTGTGTATTTTAGTTTTTATGTAGTTTTTTTTTAGACCAATAGCTATTCATAGTCATATAATATAAAAACATTAACTAGTTATAATACAAAAATAATAAATTAAATTATTGAGCAGTGATTCAATAATCAATTTTCTTTAAACATATTGTATAAAATGTAGGGTAGGGTTGAAATCATTTATAATAATAATTATCTTAACTCCAACAAATTAGGGCTCTTTTTATTTTTCTTCAAAGATTTTCATCATTAAATGGAGCATACAATAAATAGCCTTGTTAACACAATTAAAAAATGGTGATGGAAAATTTTACACTTTAAATTTTATATTTTTTTGATAAGGTAATGAGCAGAGTTGTATCTCTCATCATTGAATGTTTACAAGACTTTGTTTTATAATACATGCTGTAACAAACTAAGTGGTATAGATATACTCAAATACAAGTAGTTGATTAACACAAGTAATAACATATGAATATCCTTATCATCCTTCTATAAGTTGTACAGGTGGTGGAAAAAAGAACAACTTGGATTTAAGACGTTGGAAAGTAGCTCGTGGGAGTGGCTTTGTTAAAACATCAGTGATCTGATCCTTGGTTGAGATGAAGTGAACTAGCAGCTCCTTGTTCAAGACTCCATCCCTTACAAAATGGAAGTCAATCTCTAGATACTTTGATCTAGAATGGAATATGGGACTAGAGGAAAGGTAAGTTGTTGAGAAATTATCATACCTAAATTTTGAAGTGGAGTAAGAATCCATGCCAAGCTCCTTAAGCAGAGTTGTATTTATCATCACTGAATGTTTACAAGACTTTGTTTTATAATACGTGTTGTAACAAATTAAGTGGTATAGATATATTCAAATACAAGTAGTTGATTAACATATGCAACAACATATGAATATCCTTATCATTTTCTTTGTCATAAATATTTTATTGATATTTTTACAACCAAACTCATTTAAAGATTAAAGAATTGATATATGACTAATCAAAATAATTCAGTGAAGCATATGAATCACTGAATTATAAATCAAAAGAGTTCTGCAAATGCAATTGAAAAATAGTGACAAAAAATTTTACAATGATGAGATTTTATTTTGGTATTTTATAATTTTAGTTTTTATTTATATTATTTTTTTTGCTAAAATTTATATTTAATTTGTAATGGATGGATGGATGGATGGATGAATGAATTATTTATTTATTTTTGGAAAAATAATCAATTTTTTTCCATACTTTTGTCAAATTTTCAAAGTCATACCAATTTAGCTATTCAACTTTGCAAAATGTATTAATTCTATTCTATTTTAATTTAAGAATCTAAATGTATTTTAAAAATTAGTTTTAGATTTATTTATTAAAATTCTTTTCTCTTATTTTTAAAAATAAAATGTAGAAGAATATTTTCAAATATTAATCTTACTACTTTTAAAATAACCTCAAAAATTAATTTTGAAATATTTTTATAAAATTAAAATTTTTACATTATTTTAGATATGGAAGTTTTCATATTTTAATTTTTCTAAAATTTATCTCTCAACTTTCAATCATATTATTTAAATTTTTTTAATAAAAATTGAACATAAAAAATATTGTGAAATGAATAAAAAAGAGAGAATTAGAGATGTTAAGAATATTAATTAGTAATAAAAAAATATTTTTTTAAAAAAATAAAGAATTTTTAAAATCTCACAGTACAAAAAATAAAACTTATAAATTGAATATTATATACTCCAATACTAATAAATAAAAATATAAAGGAAGTTAAGTTTTTTTTACTACCACTATAAAAAATAATGAAAGTTTTAAGAAGATTTTAATTTTTTTCAAAAAGATAATTTTTTTTTAATATTCTTAATCAATGTTTTCAATATCTTTAATGCTATATTTCTTTCCTTTTATATATATATATATTTTTATTTTCATCTTTGCCAGAAATTTTTTTAATAATACGGTTGAAAGTTAAGAATTAAATATAAAAATAAACATGGGTCTTGTGTAAAATAATATAGAAAATTTTATTAAAATATTTCAAAACTAATTTTTTGAAATTATTTTGAAAATGGTAAAATTAACATTTGAAAATATTTTGTTTACATCTTTTATTAAAAAAAAAAGTTAAAAAATAAATTTCTTTTATAAGAATTTAAAAATAATTTTTTAAAAGTACATTTGAGTCTTTAAACTAATATGAAAGAATTAATATAATTCGTAAAATTATAAACGGATGGATGGGTTAATTTCAGGATGAGAATTTAATTTAAAAAAGTCAATGTGCAATCAATTAGCTTAGACAAAAAAAGAAAATCATCAAAGGGTTTGTTGTGATGTGGGTGTTGATGTTTGGCGTGGAGTAAAGTTCATGGCATTGTACAGATGTTACAAATTGCAATGAGTCACATCTCGCAGCCCCACCGACAATTGTTCCACAGCTTCATCAACCGCTAAACCTTGCCTATATCATTGTTGTTGCTGTGGTCCAAACACTTTGATTTCCCTGAGCGTGCGGGACTTTAGGACATTGGATCTGGATGGCTGGGACAAATTCTTCACTAAATCTAGAATCTTGCCACGATTATGTGGCCATGCATGGCCTTAACGACATTAATGTTTCGTCAATAATGAAAATAGGAGAAAAAATGTGTTTTTTTTTTTTTTATTAATAATCGAGTCTTTCACCTACAAAGCAGTGGACACGTGTAAAAAAAAAAAAAATATATATATATATATATATATGAAGAAGAACAGACAATCATTTATTATTATATAAAAATTAAATAATTAAATAATTTATTAATAAAAGTAAAATTAAATTAATTAAAATATAATTTTAATTTGATTAAAATTTTATTTTCTACTTTAATTAGATTAATTTTTATTTTATCTCTAATAAAAATTAAATTAATTAAAATATAATTTTAATTTAATTGAAAATATATTTTCTATTTTAATTAGATTAACTTTTTATTTTATCTCTAACAAAATTTTAATTTAATTGAAAATATATTTTCTATTCTAATTAGATTAACTGTTATTTTATTTCTAATAAATCAATTTAATTAAAATATCATAAAATTATTTAAATAAAAGACAAAATTGTAATGAATTATAACTATAGTAAGTCAATATCAAATTGTTATTGTTTGTGTCAAAACTAAAATTTGGACTAAAAATTGTAAAAGCCCATTATTTTTAACATGATTTAAAATTCAAAGTCCATGTAACTTATTGAAGAGTGTCCAATTTGTAAAGTTTGGTGGATAAGGAGTTGGAAAAATTCAGAAAAAATTGTTCATTATCTATAGAAGACATGGGGATGAAGAGCGCCATTTTGGAGTTACAAGATTTTACTGCAAGAATTAAATCTCCAAAACTGAAACTTCTAAGCTACATTATTTATTTGGGGAATTGAATTCTGACAGTATAAAAAAGTAGAGAATGATTGAACAGGGTATCATTAACCAAACACAACACATACACAACAATTTACATCTACGTCTACAAATTTAGAATTATTAGCCAATCATTTTTAGTTTATCAACTCTGTCTACTTTAGTTTTGTATTAAGCTTTCAAAATTAATACAATTTCCCTTTAAAGTGTTCAAATTGTCTCTTTTGTTTACAAATTAATTTTCATCTGCTTGAAATCCAATCAAATTGTAGTAAAAGAGATTGGGAATCCACAATTGTCTGAAAAGAAGTTAGATCTTATATTTTAAGGAATTTTTCCTCTAGCACACTTGCAAAACATAGCCAACAATCTTGTGGCATGCAATCACTCAAAAAATAAAAAATTGCCAATAATATTTTTGGCATGCTCGGTAGGACTCGTTTCAGCGAGATGACAAAATTATTTAAAAGTAGAAAAGAAGTATATGATGTTGGAGATTCAACCAACAAAACACCTAAAGAAGTAGGTGATGAATATTTAGAAAAGAATTAGGGCATGGAATTCCATGTTTTTTATGAGCTTGCTGCTAAAGTGAGTGAATATGAGAAGCTACTTAGGGAAGAAAATCAAAAGAGGAAGGCTTCAATGGGCATATACTTCTAGAAAGTGTCTAATGTTGAAATTGTTGTAGTGGACCTCGCAAACACTAGATCTTGTGTCTGCCCATTGTTGGAAAAGAAGACTCTAGAGGCATGGAAAAAATCATAGGGTTCTAATCCTCAAGTCCAGTACACTTTTGAAATTTTAAAGACTAATCAGATCTTTGATTTCCTTTTGAAGGAAGAATTCATTAAATTACCACCTGATCATAAAATACCTACACCTGAGGAGCTACAAGGGAGAAATTATTGTAAGTATCACCACTTTTACAATCATTCCACTAATGCTTGCTGGGTGTTTAAAAATGTGGTATATGACTATATCAATAAAGGTATGTTGAAGTTCCCAGAAAAGAAAGATGCAATGTTGATCGAGGAGGATCCATTTCCCCCATAGCTACTGTTAATACCATTAATGCTGACCTTAGAACTTATCTGAACTTAAGGCAAAAGCTGCATGAGAGGGAGGAGAATTGGGACACCCTTGGCCAACCCTTTTGGAAATTTGATTATAAGTTAAACTATTCCATACCTCCATTGGCAAATGTGCTTATGAAGTCAATAATTCCTTCCAGATGGAAAGATGAACCCAGGAGAGGAAAATGGACACCTAGGTCAAAACTACCACAACACTAAAGATTCCATGGCAATAATTGTAAGCAACCAAACAAAGCTGGAAATAATTGAAGACTTGCTCAAAATTGGAACTTTCCAAAGAGGCAAGAAAAATTTCCAGTTTAGAGACCAAAGTTTTTTCATAATTCCAATTTTTCTAGAAATGCTTATCATAATAACAAGTACATACCCAGACCTAGGAGAGAAGAGAATGTGGTTGCTCCAAAGTTCATAAAAAATAGCTTAGATTTGTAGTGCCACCACTTATGAATCCAAGTAGACATTGGCAACATGTGTAGCATAAGAAGTTTCCACAACAATTAACATGTACCCAGAAAAGAAGGCTCTAAAGGCAATACGCTTCTAAAAAGAGGGAAAAAGAACAACAAATGCAAGGCCAACTGATGTGGCAAGTAGAGCCTAAAAATAAGTCCAAATTCAGGAGGAAAGCTATAAAGGATCCTAGCTCTGACAAAGAAGAATCTATGAGAAGCTTGAGTTCTCAAAAGGTGGTTTTTTTAGGAAGCATGGAACTGGATGAAGATATGGAAATTGAGGCTTTTGAGATGGTGGGAGGGTCTTTGCCTTTTAGGTTTGCTACTACATCAGTTGTGCTACCTTATGAATTCATGATGCAAGAAGCTAATAGACACTTAGGGGGCAACTTCATCCAAAGAAGTGGAGTACTTTAGTGAACTGATGATTTAGGCCATTAGGCCAAATTAACCTAAAAGAGTAATTCTTGAAAAGCTTTTCCTAAAGATTACCAAACACATAAAACCTCTGCACATAAAGACTCACATAAATAGCAAGCTTTTCTTGAGGATACCTGTGGATAATGGCTTAGCCATAAATGTTATTCGACACAGGCTTTTAAGTTCTCTTAGTAAAAGTAAAGAAGATTTAATTTCTACTGACATTACTATTTTAACTTTTACAGGAGAAATCACTAGAGTTACAGAGGTTTTACCAGTTGAAATCATTATTGGGAGTAAACAATCACTCACTAAATTTTTTATGGTGGAATCAAGTGCTAGCTACAATGCACTACTAGGGAGGGATTAGATTCATGCCAATTGGTGTGTGCCATATTCTCTTCACTAATTTTTACTATTTTGGAAAGGCAATGAAGTTGAAGTGGTTTAGGCTGACAACAAGCCATTTAGCACTTTCTTAGACAATCTAAAGGCCAGATTTTATAATGTTAACCTGGAGCCTCTCAGATTCACTAGCAACAAGAAGAATGGTGACCTAAGAAATACGTATCTTTCCAGAGAAAAGATGAAAGAAAATGTCCAAGAACAATAAGACCTTTTATACAAGGAGAAAACCATTATGCCTTACACTTACTAGCTGATGGAGAAGTCAATTATTAAAGAAATTAATGATTAAACATAAAAAAGTGCCTTACACTTACAACTGCTATAAAGAAATGTCTGATGTAACAAATTACAAATAAAATAGTTAGTGAAGAAATAAAGGTGAATGGAATAGAAATCATAAGTGAGGAAGATTTTGAAAATACTAATGAACTGCAGATAGAAGATTTAAAGGAGGTACCATAATGCCTTCAAGATAATCAACATGAAGTTTAAGATCCTTTGGAGGAAATTAATCTTGTCATAGAAAAAGAGACAAGAATTACCTATATCAGTTCTTTGTTAAAGGAAGAACTTAAAAAAGAGCTAATTGTATTACTAAAGAAATTAAAGAAGAGCTAATTACATTACTGAAGGAGTTTAAAGATTGCTTTGCATGGGATTACACAAAAATACTAGGACTAGACAGAGAGGTAGTTGAGCATCGACTCCCTATAAAGCCAGAATTTTATCATTTTCATCAGCCTCCTAGAAGAATGCCAAAGGAGGTAGAATTAAAGTTAAGGATAAAATTAAAAATTTTCTCAAAGTTGGCTTCATTAGGCCAACCAGGTATGCTGAGTGGCTTTCTAATATAGTCCCTTTAATGAAAAAGAATGGCAGGCTTAAATTTTGCATAGATTTTAGGGATTCAAATTTGGCCACTCCTAAAGATGTTTATGTAATGCCTGTAGCTAACATGTTGATTGATGATGCATCTAGGAATGATTTTTTATCATTCATGGATGGCTTTTTAGGTTATAATCAGATTTTCATTATGAAAGAAGATGTGTCCAAGACCACATTCAGATGTCTAAGAGCAATAAGGACTTTTGAATGGCTAGTCATGCCATTTAGTTTAAAAAATGTTGGTGCCACATACTAAAGGGCTATAAATGCCATTTTTCATGATATGATTGGTCATTATATGGAGGTTTATATTGATGATATAGTGGTAAAATCTAAAAAAGCCCCTGACTATATTTTTTATTTGAGAAAAAGCTTTAAAAGAATGAGAATTTATCGTTTGAAACTTAATCCTTTAAAATGTGCTTTTGTTGTATAGGCTAGAAATTTTATAGGTTTTCTTATGCATTAAAAAGGGGTTGAGATTGACAAGAATAAGGCAAAGGCCATTCTTGATGCCAAGTTTCCTTAAACTAAAAAAGAGTTCTAGAGATTCTTAAGGCAAGTTAACTATTTAAGGATGTTTATTTCTAACCTTGCTAGGAAAATGAAAGAATTTTTTTACTTGCTAAAATTAAAACAAGAGGTTGAATTTAGATAGGAAGAGAAGCATCAAATTACTTTTAATAAAATTAAGGGGTATTTGTCCAAGCCTCATGTTATAGTTTCCCTAAGAGAAGGAATGCCTTTAAGATTATATGTATCAGCCACACATAAGTCTATTAGATGTCTTTTAGCTCAGAATAACATAATAGGTCATGACCAAGCTATATATTATCTGAGTATGATTTTAACTCCTATTGAAATAAAATACTCTTTTATTGAAAAATTATGTCTTGCATTATACTTTGCTTGTACTAAATTGAGACATTATCTGGTGAAGCATAGAGTATATGTAATTTCGTAGGCTAACTTGATAAAATACATGCTGAACAGACCAGTGTTATTAGGCAAAATTGGGAAATGGTTGCTGAGTCTAATTGAATTTTCACTGGTTTACGATTGGCAAAAGTTAGTGAAAGGACAAGCCCTGATAGATTTTTTGGCTGATTGCCCCACCCAAGGAACTATTGAGGAAGCAGATCTCCCAGTATGTGAAATTGACATTCAGCCTTGAGTGTTAAAGTTTGATGGATCATTTACTAATAAACTAGCCAAAGCTGGTATGATAATTACATCACCATCAGGAGCAAAAATAGCTCTTAGCTTTACCTTGGATTTTGAATGCACTAACAACCAAGCAGAATATGAGGCTCTAATTATAGGCCTTGAAATCCTCCAAGACCTCAGAGCTAAAGAAGTATTGGTAATTAGAGATTTTCAACTTGTAATTAAGCAATTGATAAAAGAATATAAATGCACAAGCATGTCTCTAGAACTTTATTTTACTGTTGCCATTCAACTTGTTGATTCTTTTGAAAATATATCTTTTATGCATGTACCTAGAGAATCTAATTAGGAAGCTAATGAATTATCTCAGGTTGCATATGGTTTAAGAATGTTGGAAAAATTAACTCATCAGTTGATTTTTGTGTAAAAGAAATCTCCCCTATCCATCCATGAAAGGGGTTTGCAATTTGAGTTATGCAATAGTGACTTGAATAAAGAAGGGGGTTAGTGCACTGAAATCAAAGGCTACCTAGAAAACCCTACTAAGAAGGTCCTATTCAGAGTCAAAGCGTAGGCCTTAAACTATGTATTGATTGAAAATGAGCTTTTTAGAAAAACTATTGATGGCCTACTTTTAAGGTGCCCCTCATTTCCCTAAACCACGGAGATTTTAAACCAAGTGCATAAAGGTGTTTATGGTGCTCATCAAGTTAAGAGAAAGAAGAGATGGTTGATAAGAAGACATGGCTATTTTTGGCCATCAATCTTAAAATATTGTATTATATATACTAAAGGTTATCAATAGTGCCAAAAGCTTAGAAGTAAATAGAGAGTGCCCTCCAATGATCTGTACTCTGTGGTAAAACCATAGCTGTTCCATGGTTGGGCTATGGACCTCATTAGAAAATTTTACCCAACCTTTTCTAAAGGCCATAGCTTCATCATTGTGGCCACTGACTATTTCACAAAGTGGTTGGAAGCAATTCCTATGAAGAAAGTGGAGCAAAAAGATGTCATTTCATTCATCAAGGAACATACCATGCACAGGTTTGGAAGTCCCTTAACTATTACAACCAATCAAGGAACAATGTTCATTGGTGATGAGATGAAAGAATTCATAGAGGAATATAGCATCAAACATTTAACTTTAACCCCACACTATGCTCAAGCTAATGGTTAAATTGAAGCTTCCAACAAAATTATCATTAGCATTTTGGAAAAGATGTTGGAGGATAACCTTAGAGACTGGCCAAGAATTTTGTCTGAGACTCTTTAGGCATATAGGACATCCAAAAGAGAAGCTATGGGTACTAGTCCTTTTACCCTCACTTTTAGGCATGATGCTATTTTGCCCCTTGAAGTATGCGTCCCTTCTTTGAGAGATGCAAAGAAAAATAATCTCACACCAACAGAATTTTCTAAAGCTATGCTGATGGAATTGGAAAATGCTGATGAAGAAAGGTTGAAAGCTTTTACTAATATAGTGGTTCAAAATAAAAAGGTTTCCAGATTCTATAATAAAAGAATTAAGAAAAAAATTTGAAGAAGGTGACATGGTCTGGAAAGCCATTTTGCCACCTAGAACCAAGGATAGAGAGCTTGGAAAATGGTCTCCCAATTGGGAGGGTCCATTTAGAATTCTTAAGGTCTTGAGTCGTAATGCATACTGGTTGGAAAGCTTAGAAGGAGTGAAACATAAAAAGTTCATCAATGGCAAGTACTTAAAGAATTATTTTGCCACTATATGGGACATAAGGGAATTGAACTGAATTATTGTAATTGGCCTTTGGACATAGCTTATCACCAAAATGTACTGCTTAAAATTTTTGTTTTGTTTTAGCTTAAATGTAAGATGGCATGTATAAGTATCTTTTGGATTAAAAAAAATAAAATTAAGTAATAAAGTTGTTGAAGATAATATTGTGAACAGTAAATTGATGAAATTTTAGCAATATTTATGCTGAAAATAAGACCTTCTGAAATGCAATGAATGGCTATGGTGTTAAGTGTGTGAGTTATTCTATAGAAACACAAAATCAGTAAAGCAAAATATATCATTCACTAATAATCTCCAAGCATCCATCATGGGTTAATAAGCCATGAAAAATCCCCAAAAGTTCTAAAGTCATAAAGTTTCTAGCACCAAACTCAAGGCTATACTCAAATACTCATAAGTTATAAAAGTAAATCAAGCACAAGTCATAAAGTCAGAGAGCATCAAAGTCAAATCCTCTAAAGGTGTCCCAAATTTCTAAACACCTCTTTCTGATGGTAAATGCCTCTTTTTCCTACTTCTTCAATTCAAGAACAAACTCCTTTTGGTTAGTTAATGATTTCCTTACTTCTTTGGCTTTAAAGATAGCCTGCTAAAATTTTGATGCCATGATCTTGCTCTTTTTAAGCATCTCCATCTTTGCAGCCTTGAAAGTGACTAATTTTGATTCTAAATCATTGATTTTTATAACTAATTTGTCAAAGGAAGTTTTTTCTTCACTTTCTCTAGCTCACATTTACTTTATGCTTTGTTGATGGGCTAGGAACTCCATTCTTTGCTGATGAAAGGAGCTCAAATGCTTTGATGCATCCAACTAGCTAGCATTAGATTCATCCAAGTGGGAAAAGCTTTAGATAAACTGCTCTCTCAAAGTAGAAATGGTTGCAGACTTGATGCCCTGCTCCAAAATGCCAAGATCCACTAGTAGGCTAGACTTTTGTGTCTCTCTCAAAGACCTAATCTCCAAGTTAATTATAGACTTTAAAATTCTTTGGCTTTGGTAACCTGTTCTTTATTTGGGGTAGAGCTAGGGTCTTAGCCATGCTCAAAAAAGGATGTGTCCAGGAAGCTCACATCTAGAGAAATATCCTTATCAAGTATAGAACACCAAGTCTCAGGATCCTATATGAATTAGTTAAAATAATTTTCAAAAGCTGATTAAAACTTAAAAGATGGAGGAGATGGAAATGCAAGATCAAACTTGAGTAGGAGGGGATGGAATATGAATAGAGGTTAAAGCATGTGAGAAAGCCTTGACTTTTTGCTTTTTTAAAGTGACTTATTGCATACGGAAAGGGGCATCCACATTAATAGAAGAAGATGCTGCAGGAGAAGGAGGGTCTTGAGCAAGGGTAGGAACCTCATTTCCATGGGTGTCAGCTATTTTCCATAGTAAATAAGATTAAATACATAAAGAAATAAATATGGAAATAAATGGTAAAAGAGGTAAGAAATTACTAGAGCTAAAAGTAAGGGTATTACTACCTTCATCATATGAAATTTCTTCAATTTCAATTTTTGCTTTGTCTTTGCCTATGGAGGAGCTTTGTAAGGAACTAAGCCTTAAAGATTTATGGCTTGGAGGGGGAGGTGGAATAACCACCTTTCTTTTCTTTGAGTTCTCCAAGGTTTGTTTGCCTTTGTTTCTGGAAGTAACCATAAACTTGCTTTTTTTCTAGAGTAATAGCAGTTGTAAGGGAAATAGAAAGTTAACATGATATTAAGGAGGAAGTAAAATAAGGACAAGTAAGAAAAATCATTACCTTTTTTTTTAGTTAGAGGTAGATAAAATCAGCTCCTTGTACCTATCATGCCACCATTATTGATACCTCTCAAGATCACTAAGATCTACGATGGCAACTCAATAATGTAATCGCCTCAAAGATTCTTGAATCCCTAAAATGATCTCCTTCATGCAAGAAAGAGGATCCATATTATAGAGAGGAATGAGATGAGTGCTTAAAAAAAAGGGGTACATGTGTTAAGACTAAACTGATGACTACAAAAAAAAGGCAAGTGCATCTTAAAGGAAAGAGTAGTATATGGAAGATCACTAACCCATTTGAAAGCATACTTGCAACCTAAAATAAAAGGTTTGGCAGAAGTGGCTCTACATAAGACCTGTTGGGGGACTAGGTAAGGAAATCCAGCAAAATGATAAAGCCACCTAGTCTATCTTTGGGACTCTCGAAAATGGATAATTGATCTTTATTCCTTTTAGTTGTTTTGGTAAAAAAGGAATAAAGCTTGTCATGAGTCTTAAAGCATTTAGCAGATATCATATGGCCACTAATATCAACGAGAGTGGAGATAGGAGGAGGGGATGATTGGTTATTTAGCTCAGGGAAATAAGTTAGAAGCCAAGACTGTAAAAACCAAATTCCCCTACTTTAGTAGTGAAATGGCTCCCTAATAACACTATTTTTTATATTGGAATATAGACTATCTAAAAAGATACACCCCAAAGCTAAGTGCTCTTCATGTACTAATGCTTTAGCTAATGGAAGATATTCAATATTGGGCCTAGCTAATAAAGGATAGAAAATATACTTGCAAACTAAGACCTAAAGAAAGGCAATATGTTCCTCAGTAGATGGGGGACCAGATAAAGGTGAGCAGTGAGAAATAACCTTGCGGTAAGAATCAAATTTCCTAAAAGAGATATTTGTCTCTATCAAATTTCCTAAAAGAGATATTTGTCTCTATGTATTTGGATTCATCAATCAAGCAAATGACATCATCTTTTAGAATGGGCACTCTAGTCATGACAAAAATGTTTAAGAGAGTGATTGTTATATGACCAAAGGGGAAAATAATGAATTACAGGTTGAAGACTAGAGCTTGAGTGTTGTAGAAAGGAGAGAGGGTGTCACGACCCAAAACAGGGGCCATGACCGGCACTAGGGAACGAGAATTCTTTCGAATCTGGAACCCTTAGCAAGCCTAATAAAATAACACATGCAATAGTAATAATAACACAATTAAGTAAAATACTATGCAGCAGAATAAAATCATAATTATCAAAATAATAATCCACCATCAGGGGATTTAAATCAAATTCTCATCTCATATATAAATAAAATCTTTTAATACAGATTCAGTTCAAATTCTTAAAATACATAACTCACACAAATATAATACATAAAACCCACAATTTATTACAACTACTGTAGTGTCTAGATTATAAAAATAAAACTCAAGTGAGCAGTTTACATAAAGAAGCCGGAGCGGAAGAAATCCGGCGTACAGGCCTGCTACTGAGGTCTGAAGACGATGACTCTCCTGAAAAATAGTCAACAGAGGGGAGTCAGACCTCACTGAGTGAATTACTATAATATATATACATGCATACTAAATGCCAATGCACACAGTCAAAAGTATATATAATATGTATGTATACAAGCAATTACACACAGATGCAATAAAATCATTTTATATATTTTTATTAAAAATCACAGTTTATGAAGGATCAAATAGAACCCTAGAAAATCGCAACCTCAAAACAGAGTTAGACAACACTCTAGCCACACAGGCTCACTTATTCCTAAATATTCACTTATTCTATTTAGACAGTAGACTGGCCCCGAAACACTAAGTCAACCGAGCTCCAACAGTCTGACTGTCAGTGTGATTGGCCCCGAGACACTGGTCAACCGACTCCAGCAATCACACTCCCAAATCATATCACATATAAATTCAATAATATCAATAAATATACTCAATTTACCAATTAATTTCAATTAAATACATAATTAACCTAATTTTTCAAAATTACATAAACTTAATAAATTCCAAAATAAATACATAAAATTCGCAAAAATTACAAATAAATTTCTAAAATTCATTTGAACACCTATAAACACAATAAAACACAATTTCATAATTTATTTAATTAATTTTCAAAAATTAGAAAATAATAATAAAATGATCAAAAAATCCCAAAAATCAAAATAATTCCCAAAAATTCCACAATAATTACCACATGAATATTAAGCTACAAGAATCAAATTTTGTGAAGGGAGTTTTCATGAATCAACCAAATTGAAGCTAAAAAAATTTGGAAACCCTAATAGACCGAAATTGAGAAATTGAAACCTAGGGAAATCTAGACCATTTTATGTGAAACAAAGCTTGGAATCACACTCACTGGAGTTCAAGGAGAAGATAGAGACTAGTGGCGTCAAGTTTGGTGGCCGAAATCACGTTGATCGGAGCTTGATCGAGTTTCGATAATTCTTGAAAAATTTGGCCAAAACACGCCGGAATAGGGAGCTTCAGGCATGGGGAAAGGCTAGAGGTGGAGGAGGAAGGATGAGAGGCACACTGAAGGCAGGAAAACCAGCTTGGAATGGCCGAAAATGGAGGGATGACGATCGGGAGAGAAGAAGGAGGTTCAATGGCAAAACCGTAAATAATGCTAACTTTATAATTTTGATAAATAAATATGTATATATGTATATATATATCCACACTTTATATTATAATAATATATATATTCCCACACACAAATAATACTCACCACACAAATATTTTAATAATTTATACACTTATAATTAATTAATTAATATTAAAATTAAATAATAAAAATTAAGGTAATTAATTAAATTCTAATTTAATTTAAATAAATACACATATATAAATTTTATTTAGCACTTAAAAATTATGTATGAGTTCATGCAAATTCGTGAAACTAGTCAAAATAATTAGTATTAAATTATTTACGTGACAATTTGCTCGAAAATAACATTCGCGAAAAAATTTTACGTAAATACCTTAAAATAATATAAAATTATTAAAATTAGCTTTAATAAATATCAAACTCATAAAAATATCATAAATATGTACAAAATTATTAAAAATGCATATCTCGATGCAGTATAAAAATATTTAAAAACTCGGGATATTACATATGCACCTTAGGGAATTCGTGTCTTTACCTTGAGCTTAACTTTTCTACATTTTCTCATCACCTGCTTTGTCTATTTTCAGCAAAAATGAACCCATAATCCTTAGGTACTTCAAGTCATCTTCTCGCTCCACTAGCCACAGACACAAGCCGAATGGACCTCACAATAGAACGAGTATCATTCACACCTTCTTGTCTTTAATTTTCTTTATTAAATCTTTTATTTAGTCTTATAAAATGTCTACCATGTCTAGTTAATGGCTTTACATTCTACCCCTGCTCCTGAGATTCCTACTCTCTGGTGATGAAATGGATGACCTTGAGGTATTTTTAATTCATTTAAAAATTCCATGTATTAACACTATTTATCACCCACTCATAAACACAAAAATCTTTATTTACAGGAAGTGAATAGGAAGATTATCAAGGGTATAAAACTAGGCCCATGTCCTATAATCCTTAACATTAGGTAAAAAGCTCTTCATTTGCCTAATCCATTTAACCCATTATTATTTTTTCTTCTGAGCTAGTTTATAAATTTCAAGTACCTTTCTTATAGAGGCAAGAATGACATTCCACTTTCTCTACTGCCTTACCTTTTTTATTCAAAACACTTTCCCCAGCTTCTTTATTTAGGTTCCTCAGTAAAAGAATTTATTTTCTGAAGCAATTTCATAGTTGCCGCAACTCATCTCAAATCCTATGCACGACCTACTAAAGAATGGAATGAATGGGTAGACAAGCTCAAGTATGAATGTAGTGTCTTATGGGATTAACTTGGCATCTCTTAGTTCTTTCAAATGACAAAGAGGTCCATCACATATCAGCCCTCTCTCCTCTCTGTAGCACTCAAGTTCTAGTTTCAAATATGTACTTGCTTCCTTTTCCCCTTTGGTTATATGACCATCACTTTACTAGATATTTTTGTCATGATCGGACTGCCCATTCTAGGAGATGATATCGTTTACTTGATTGATGCCTCCAAATATATAGAAACATATATCTCTTCTAGGACATTTAATTCTAATGCCAAAGTCATTTCTTACTATTTGCCTTTATTTAGTCCTCCATCTGTTGAGGAACAAATTGCTTTCTTATATGTCTTAATTTGCAAATACATTTTCCATCCTACGTTAGCTAGACTAGTGTTGAATACATTCCATTGGCTAAGGCCTTAGCATATGGGAACATCTAGCCTTAGGGTGCATCCTTCTAGGTAGCCGATATTCCAATTTAAGGAAAATAGTCACTAGGGAGTCTTTTCATTATCTAAGTGGAGGAGCTTGGTTTCTACAATCCTAGCTCCTAACTTATTTCCTTGAACTAAATGATGATTCATCCACTCGCCTTGTCTCTACTCTTGTTGATATAGGTGGCTATTTGATTTTTGCTAAATGCTCTAATATTCATGACCAACTTTATTCTTTTTTTACTAGAATAACTAAAAGGAATAAAGATCAGTTGTCCATTTTTGAGAGTCCTATAGATAGACCTAAGTGGCTTTATTATTTTACTGGATTTCTTGATCTAGTCCATTAGCAAGTCTTTTGTAGAGCCACTTTTGCCAAACCTTTTATTTTAGGCGGTAAGTATGCCTTCATATGGGATAGTGGTCTTCCATACAAAATAGCACTAAATCTCCAGCCATTTCTTCTTTGGAAGAACATATTACTTGGAGTTTCTCTCATTTAGATGAAGCTAGTGCCAATCAAATCAATGCTTCCAAGTAGGTAATTTCTTTTCATCAGCAATAATTGGATTTTCTCACTTCGTAATAACATATAAAGGAGAGTGAAGCAAAAGCCTCTTTTAACAACTTAGTTGTAGAATTAGATGATTTGGATGTTGGATTACTTATTCTTAAATCTAAGAAGGCTGAGATACTTATGAGGAGTAAGATTATACCTGTAGAATATCAACAAGCCACCTCCTAGGTTAAAGAAAGAAGAAAAGTACTAGTTGATTAAAAGGAAGCTGTTCTAGAATGGAAGAAGCAAGAGCAAGAAGCCCTTTCCACTAGAAAAAAGTGTTTAGACCTTTGGGACACTTTTAGAGAATTTGACTTTGATGCTCTCTGGCTTTATGACTTGTGCTTGATTAATTTTATGACTTATGTATTTTGATGAGTTCTCATGGCTCAATAGCCTATGATTAGATACTTAGAGCTCATTAGTCATTTTACGGTGAACTTTTGTGAATGAATTATTTTTGGATATTTTGTTTTGTTGAGTTTGTGTATTCCACTCAACAATTCACACACTTATCACCATAAAATTCTAGATTCATTGCATTTTAGAAGCTCGATTTTTAGCTGAAATATTGTTGAACTTTCATTATTTTACTATTTATAGCATTATTCACAACAAACTTTATTATCTAATTAAAACAAAAATAACTCACAAAATTGAACAAACTTTATTTTATTTATTTAGAAAGATAGCTATATATGCCATCTTACATTTAAACCAATCAAAATAAAATAAACTACCACCAATATAATTTAGTGATAAGTTTTGGCCAAAAGCCAATTACACAATTTACTCTTTTTCTATTATTTTCCACATGGTAGGAAAATATTTTTTTCAAATACTTGCCATTGATAAATCTCTTATATAGAATTTCATCCAAGCTTTCTAACCAGTAGGCATTATCACTCAAGACCTAATGGATTCTAAATGGACCTTCCTAGTAGGGAGACTATTTTCCAAGCTCTTTGTCCTTAGTTCGAGGTGGAAGGATAACCTTACAGACCAAGTCACCTTCTTCAAACTTTTTATTTTTAATTCTTTTATTGTAGAGTCTAGAAACCTTCTTCTTCTAAGCTACCATACTAGTAAAAGCTCTTAGTCTTTCTTATTCAACATTTTCTAATTCCATCAATATAACCTTAGAGAACTCTACTAGTGTCAGATTATTTTGTTTTTATAACTCTCATAGAGGGGACACATGCTTCAAGGGGTAAAATAACATTATGCATAAAAGTGAGAGCAAAAGGACTAGTACTAGTAGTTTCTCTTTTTGGTTTTATATGCCTAGAGGGTTGTAAACAAAATTCTTGGCCAATCTCTTAAATTGTCTTCTAATATCTTTTCCAGTATCTTAATAATAATTTTATTGGAAGCCTTTGCATGACCATTAGCTTAAGTATAGTATAGGGTTAAAGTTAGATGTTTGATGCCATAATCCTCCATAAATTCTTTCATTTCATCACTAGTGAACATGGTTCCTTTTTTTTTAATAATGGTTTGAGAAATTCCAAATCTATGAATGATATGTTCTTTAATGAATAAAATGACATCTTTCTGCTCTACTTTCTTTATGGGAATTGCTTCCACCCACTTTGTGAAATAGTCAGTAGCCACAATGATAAAGCTTTGGCCTTTAGAAGAGGCTAGATAAAATTTTCCAATGAGGTCTATAGCCCAAGCACAGAAAGACTATGGTTTTACTATAGAGTACAAATCATTAGAAGGCACTCTTTATATGCTTCCATGCTTTTGGCATTGTTGACACCCTTTATCATACATGATGTAATCTTTCAAGATTGATGGCTAAAAATACCCATGTCTCTTGATCAATCATCTCATCTTTCTCCTACCTTAGTGAGCACCACAAACTCCTTCATGCACTAGCTTTAGGATTTTCATGGTTTGGGGAAATAAAGGGACCTAAGGAGTAGTCCATCAAGAGTTTTTTTGAAAAACTCATTTTCAATTAAGACACAATTCAGGAACTGGGCTTTGACTTTGAATGGAACCTTTTTAATGGGATTTTCTAGATAGCTTTTGATCTTAGTGCACCAATCCCCTGCTATATTCAAGTCACTATTGCATAAATCAAATGGTAAGCCTATTTCATGGATGGACGGTTGGAATTTCTTCAGTACAAAAATCAACTTGTGAGTTAATTCTTCTAACATTTTTAACCTAGATGCAACATGAGATGATTTATAAATTTTCTAATTGACTCTGTAGGTACATGCATAAAAGATATATTTTTAAAAGAATCAACAAGTTGAATAACAATAGTAAAATAAGGTGCTAAGGATATGCTTGTGCATTTATATTCTCCTATCAATTACTTAATTACAAGTTAAGAATCTCCAACTATTGATACCTCTTTGGATCAATGATCTTGGAGAATTTCAAGGTCTATAATTAAAGCGTCATACTGAGCTTGATTATTGGTGCACTTAAAGTCCAAGGTAAAACTCAAAGCCATTTTTGTCCCAGATGGTGATGTATTTACTATACTAGCCCTAGTTGATTTGTTTGTAGATGATCGGTCAAACTTTAACACCTAAGGCTGAACATCAACTCCACACACTGACTGATTGGTATTGCACAGTACCGATGCACAATAATTCCATTTTTTGATTTTTTCGCATATTTTTTCCTTATTTTTATCGATTTTTTTAGTGTTTTGATTGATTGAAAAATTCAAATTTTATCTGATAAGGTTTTTTTTTTTAAAAAGAAACGCATAAGATAGTTTTTTTTAAATAAAAACAAACGCTATCTGATATGATCAGATAGGCCTATTCTTCCTTTGGAGGAAGTTGAGTACGCGCAGACTCTGCATTAAAAAGCAGAGTCTGCATGCGTGCGAAAAAAGAAAAAAGAAAAAGAGTGAGAGAAAAAGAAAAGAGAAGGAGGAGGCTTAGCTAGGAGATTTTTAGGGGAAGATTTTTTACACAGACGGAGAAAAAAAAACTTTGATTTCCTCTGTTCTTTAAAAACCCTAATTTTTACAGTTCATTTGACGAAGATGATACAATGATTTTTTAGTCCCAGTCCATAATCAAATCAACACTGAGTCAATTTCAACGGTGAAAATCCTAATTTGAGGGGCCGAAAAAGGGCATATTCACAACATTCATTTTTTCTTTCTTCTCTTCTGTGATTTTTATTCATTTCGTTAATTGTTTTATTATTTAATTTCACTACTAATTTGATTGCTTTTTTGTTTTTCTAGTTTTGACGTCCGTATGTGGATTGAGGAAGAGGAAACCGCCTATGTTTAATTGAACAGAAGGTCCATGGAATGCCATGGATGAACCTATACTGTTTTAATAATAGTTCTTAGGATTTTAATTTTTGTTTTGTATTTTTGTATTATGTGTAATTTATTTTAATTTCTAGGTGTATAATTATTTAATTTTAATTTTGTACGTAGTTTGTAATAGCCCCAATAGTGGGAATAGTGAAAGATTTAAATTTCTGTATTTTAAAATTGATTAGTAATTAGGTTCAATTGGGTAAAAAAAATCAATTAAAATCAATGGTGGCAGTAGCTTAAATTAGGGTTTGCATGTAATTAATTTAGGGTTTTTTTTTAGAAAATCACTGTAATGTTTGTTTGATTTATTTTTTGTGTTTGATTTATTTTGGGCTTGTTTTTTTTATGTTTTTATGTTTTTGGGCCTCAAGCCCACATTTAGGTCTAACCCACTAAATAAATAGGCTTAAAAATGGTTTAGGACTTAATTTAATTAAAATCAACTTAGGCCCATTAGGTTAATTAGATTTTAGGCCCACTTAGTTAATTAAAACTTATTTAGACTTAGCTCAGCCCACTTAATTGTATTTCTTTTAAAATAAATAGACCTAGGCCCACATTTCACTTAAAATAAAACCAGGTTAGACTTAGGCCCACTAATTTAATTTTTCTTTAAAATTGAATAGACTTAAGCTCATATCTTAGAAAGACTAAAAAATAGATTTAGGCTCATTAATTAATAAAATGTAGGCCCACTTTTAGTCCATTTCACTTGTAAATAAAATGTAGATTTAGCTAACTTTTTTAATAAAATTAATATAGTTTAGACTTAGGGACAACGCGATCTTGAATGCATTTTTTACTTTGGATGTTAATTAGGGTTTAATAGAATTGCATGTAATTAGAGGATGAAATAATCATTTATAAAATTATTCTAAATGAACACGAGACTAAGAGAAGTTAGTATTCCGTATCCAGAATCTCCTAGTTGTGGTGCTAATTTTCTTTTAGAGAATTGAGTACCACCAATCAAATTGTCCCAGTTATTACCTTGGGTGGCAACTCCTCATCTCCACGCCATGTCTTTATGACAGTGGTTAATGTGTTCTCTTAGGCCTTGAGCCTAAACAGTGTCGCAGTTACTAAAATCTTAGACGCGCGCTAAACCCCGCCATCTACAATGGCCTTTTGGTATGTAGCTATAACTTTTTTTAGTCCAAAAGGGCACAACCAACCATTCAAAGGTCCCTATTGCTCGTGGACATCTGAATGCAGTCTTGGACTCATCTTCCTTTGTAATGAAAATTTGATTATAGCTTAAAATGTGTAATATCCCGTGTTTTTTTTAAAATATTTTTACACTGTACCGGGATATACAGTGTCAATAATTTTTATGCATTATACGATATTTTTATGAGTTGATATGTATTTTAAACCTATTTTAATTACTGTCTATTATTTTCAGTGTCTTACGTAAAATTTTCCCGGGACTTTCATTTTCGGGGAAATTTTCACGTAAACAATTTATTATTAATTATTTTAAATGTATTTACGGGTTTGCATGAACTCATACATATTTTTAAATTATTAAATAAAGCTTGTGTGTGTATATTTATTTAATTAGGGTTTATTATTACCCTAATATTTTATTATTTATTTATTATTATTTGATTATTTTATTTATTATTAAATTATTAAAATTTATTATTTTATTATTATTTATTTATTAATATTTAATTATTTTAATTTATTTTATTTTTTTTCTTTTTCTTTTTTTTTTCTTTTTCTTTTCCTTTTTCTTTCTTTTTCTTTTTCTTTCTCTTTCCTTTTTCTTTCTTTTTCTTTTTCTTCTTCTTCTTCTTCTTCTTCTTCCCGTGGGTGCCCGACGCCACCACCAATCTTCTCACCGTCGTTTCTTCCTCCTCCGGCCACCGTTTTCGACACCGCCGGTCTCTATCTTCTCCTTGAGCTCCGGTGAGTGTTATTCTAGCTTTGGTTTGAGCTAAAATGGTCTAGAATTGCTTAGGTTTTGATTTGAAGTTTTCGGCCTCTTTTGGTTTTTGATTTTTTTGAGCTTCGATTTGGATGATTCATGGAAACTTCCTTCACAAATGTTGTTTCTGGTAGTTTAATCTTCATGTATGAATTTTTACAGAATTTTTGGAGATTGTTTGGATTTTTGGGTATTTTTGAATATTTTAATATTATTTTCTAATTTTCGGAAATTAATTATTTAAATTATGAAATTGGAGTTTATGGTTGAATTAGGTGTTGAAATGAATTATAGGAATTTATTTGGAATTTTTATGAATTTCTAAGTATTTATTTTTAATTATTGAAGTTTATGTGATTTTGGAAAATTAAGTTAATTGTGTTTTAAATTGAATTTAATTGGTTAATTGAGTTTAATTATTGATATTATTGATAAATATGTTGAGAAAATTAATTTTGGATAATTGTATGATTTTTGGTGAATTTTTGAAGTAATTTAGGTATATATATATATATAGGGGTATTTTGGTAATTTTACCCTAAATTGTCTAAAAATGTAATTTAATTGGTTTTAATATTTATTTAAGGTATAAAAATGATTTCTACAAAATATCTAGTATTTTTAACTAATTAAAACTATTTTCCGGGAATTATTTTCAATTATATATATAAGATACGGTTTTTCTAATAAAATGAGTTTTAATAGGTTTTTACAGTGTTTCAAGATTTATTATGTAATTTCTACGTATGAAATGTATTTTTATGATTTAAGGATATTTTTGGTATATTTGAATATGTATTCTGTGTTTGTGGACCCCGGTCGACAGATTGTAGTCTGGAGTCCGACCGAGGGGTTGTGAGTGATTGTGGTGTTTATTTTTGAAGTGTATTTTCTTTGCAGGGTCGGCTCTACTCTTTTGAGTAGAGAGATGTCCGTTTTACAGGGGAGGTTCTGCCGGATTTCCGGTAGAATTCTCGTAAAACGTGATATCCAGTCGAACCCTAATTTCCGATTCTGTGTTGAATACTCTAGATTGAATTCTAGGATTTCTGTTAGGGTTATTCTGATGTCGATTAATTATTTCTTGTTTAGTTGCGCCGAGACCGAGGGTTAGTGGACCAGGCCCGTCGGACCTGTCTCGTGGAGCGCATTAGGTGAGTTACTATATTATATATATATGCTTAGGATGCATGATTTAGAAAATGCATGTTTTATTTTGACTAAATATGCATAAATAACATGATTTATATTCAAGTATATTTTTGGTATATAATAAATTATATACATGTTTTATTAATAAAATATATTTAAAATGTTTTTAAATATATTTTTAGTTTAATTCATGATTTGATTGAATTTATTTGACGTATATATACTCAAAATATACCTGGTTTATGTTTGGTATATTTTCGATATATATATGGTTTATATTGCTGATTTATTTAAATTCATGCATCATGTATTTGTGAATGAATGTTTTATTATTTATTACTGAAGGATATCAATAGAACGTGCTACCTAGTGGGCAGCACTAGGACCGAGTACGTACCGGTACGCCTATAGCTTTAGGCTATATTACTAATTATTTGTGGATATTGATTTGATTATGATTATTGATATGTGAGATGTGGTTTGGGTGTGATTGCTGGAGCTCGGTTGACCAAGTGTCTCGGGGCCAATCACACTGGCAGTCAGACTGCTGGAGCTCGGTTGACTTAGTGTCTCGGGGCCAGTCTACTGTCCATATGGATTAAGTGGATATATTTGGAATCAGTGAGCCTGTATGGCTAGAGTGTTGTTTAACACTATTTTCTGAGGTTGCGATATTCTAGGGTTCTATGTGATCCTTCATAAAAGTTGATTTTCAGACAAAATATATAAAATGATTTTTCTGCATCTGTATGAACTTGCCTGTATATATACATATTACTCATATACTGTTGACTGTATGCATTATCACTTAGAGTGTATGTATATATACTATAGTAATTCACTCAGTGAGGTCTGACTCCCCTCCGTTGACTATTTTTCAGGAGAGTCAACTTCCTCAGACCTCAGTAGCAGGTCGATACGCCGGATTTCTTCCGCCCCGGCTTCTTTATGTAAATTGTATACTTGAGTCTTATTTATTTTATCTAGACACTGCAGTAGTTGTGATTTTCAGTAGTTGTGAATTAAAGTATTTGTTTTAAAGAGATGTATTATAGTAAAACTGGATTTGTATAAAGATTATACATTTATGAGATTATATATGTGATGTGATGAGTTTTGAATTATATCCAGTTGTTATGGATGATATTGTAATATTTATGATTTTATGTTCCGCTGCATATTATATTTTTATGGTTATTATTGCATATTTATTTTATTTTTAGGCTTGCTACGGGTTCCGGATTCGAAAGAATTCCCGTTCCCTAGCGCCGGTCATGGCCCCTGTTTTGGGTCGTGACAAAGTTGGTATCAGAGCCTGGTTCGTATCAGAGTGGAGTTCTGTGTCAGGGCTTAGTTTTGTGAGTTGTGGCCCTAGTTTTTGAGTTGTGTTTTCTGTTGGACTACTGCAGTGTATTAGGTTCGAGTATGTCTTGATGAGTATTCCTTGCTGTAGTTTTCAGCGTTATTCCTCCGTTGTCTGTTTTGTCTGAATCTTTTCGTTTGTCTTTTCAGAATGAGGAGGCGAGCGCGTGTCGCTCCACCGGTCGTTGAGGCCGAGGATGATGAGTCTTTTCAGGACGAGGTTTTACCTCCTGAGCAGCCAGTTAGACGTAGAGGTCGTGGCAGGGGTAGACCTCGAGGAGCGGCAGGTCGCCGTAGGCAGAGAGAGTTACAGGACGAGGAGCCTGTTGAGCCTGAGTTTGATGTTCCTGTTCCTCCAGTTGTTCAGCCTGTTCAGCCTGCCTATCAGCAGGGTATGTCTGACCCTGAGGCAGCTTTGTTCTATGCCAGAGTTGGCAGGATTGTTTTTGATGGGACTTCTGATCCTTTAGATTTTCTGCATGCGATTGAGACTAGGACTCAGACTGCTCATACCGAGTACCAGCGGATCATGATCGTCGAGTTGTCTGTCGAGGGACCAGCCTTGGATTGGTTCATTCAGATGATCCAGCCTTATATGATGACGATGACATGGGCTCAGTTTCGAGAGCGATTCATGAGGAGATTTTGTCCAGAGCCTCTTCGTTTGAGCTATCGTCTCCGTTTGACTAGTATTTCTCGTGGAGATCGATCAGTAGAGGAGTATACCCGAGAGTTCCTTCGTCTGGGTAGATATGCTGAGGATCTGATGCGAGATCAGTATTTCGCTGTTACTACCTATATTACTGGTTTGGGTTCAGCTTTTGCTGGTATGCCTACAGCAGGTCTTACTCTCGAGTCGGTGATTGAGCTAGCTAAGGAGATTGAGCTGAGGTTAGTTAGGCAGGGAGCGATGCCTGATTATTACCAGTTGGGAGTTCAGTCGAGTGGATTGCAGGCTACTCCGTATTCGAGTTTTCATGTTGGTTCGAGTAGTCAGCAGCGAGGTTCGACTCAGCAGAGTCAGAGACAGCAGCAGCAAGTGCATCGGAGCAGTAGACATGGTCGTGGAGGTCAGCGTAGATCATTCAGATTTGGGTCAAGTGCTTCGAGCAGCAGCAGTGGTCGTAGTTCTGGATCAGCGGCCAGTGTTTGTCAGACTTGTGGTAGAGTCCATCAAGGACCGTGTTATCTGACACCGTTGACATGTTTCAGATGCGGGCAGACAGGACATTTTGCCAGATCGTGTCCTTACCCCGGATATCAGCAGCAGCAGATTCCACGATTCCCACAGCAGTCGATTGCTAGTGCAGCACCCGTGCCATTTCAGTTACCACCAGCTCAGCATCAGAGTTCTACTCAGTTTGTTCCACAGCAGAGTCGTGGTAGAGGTACTAGAGGAGGTGCCAGAGGTGTTGGCCAGGCTTCTACCAGTCAGCAGGGAGGTCGAGGTCAGGCTAGAGTTTTTCATCTGACTCAGCAGGATGCTCAGGCATTTAATGCAGTCGTGGCAGGTATTCTTTCTGTTTGTTACCTGGATGCTTTGGTTTTGTTTGATCCGGGTGCCACGCATTCGTTTGTTTCTCCTATTTTTGCTTCTAAATCTTGTTGGCAAGCTTCGAGGATGGCTTTTCCCTTGTCTGTTGCCACTCCTCTGAGTGATTCTTTGGACACCGATATTATTCTTTCTGGTTGTCCAGTTCTCGTGGGAGATAGAGAATTACCCGTTGATTTGATTTTGTTGGATGTGATGGAGTTTGATGTTATTTTGGGAATGGATTGGTTATCCTAGCACTTTGCCATGGTTGATTGCAGGAATAAGGAGGTGATTTTCAGAATTCCTGGTGAAGTAGAATTTAAGTTTGTTGGTGACAGGAGTTTAGCACCTCAGAATCTTATTTCTGTTATTTCAGCTAGGAAGTTGTTGAGGAAAGGTTGTCAGGGGTTTTTGGCATTGGTTAGGGATACGTCAGTGGAGAAGTTGTCACTCACAGATGTTCCTGTTGCTTGTGAGTTTCCTGATGTTTTTCCCGAGGAGTTGCCAGGTTTACCACCTCATAGAGAGATTGAGTTCTGTATAGATGTGGTTCCAGGTATTACTCCTATATCTATGCCACCCTATCGTATGGCTCCTGCAGAGTTGAGAGAGTTGAAGGAGCAGTTGCAAGAGTTGTTGGATAAAGGCTTCGTTAGACCTAGTGTTTCCCCTTGGGGTGCACCAGTCCTGTTTGTGAAGAAGAAGGATGGTACCCTGAGACTGTGCATTGACTACAGAGAGTTGAATAAGGTGACAGTGAAGAACAAGTATCCTCTCCCGAGGATAGATGATTTGTTTGATCAGCTCCAGGGTGCACAATTCTTTTCTAAGGTTGACTTGAGGTCGGGTTATCATCAGCTGCGGATCAGTGAAGCTGATATTCCTAAGACAGCATTCCGCACTCGATATGGTCATTATGAGTTTCTGGTGATGTCTTTTGGTTTGACTAATGCACCAGCAGCTTTTATGGACCTGATGAACAGAGTATTCCGATCGTATGTGGATCAGTTTGTGGTAGTCTTCATTGATGATATACTGGTATATTCGAGGAGTATGGAAGAGCACGTATATCATTTGAGGATTGTACTACAGACACTGAGAGATCATCAGCTTTATGCTAAATTCTCGAAGTGTGATTTCTGGATGGAGAGTGTTTCTTTTCTTGGACACGTAGTGTCTAAAGAAGGTATTCAGGTTGATCCACAGAAGATTGAAGCAGTATCTGAGTGGCCTAGACCTACTTCAGTTACTGAGATTCAGAGTTTTCTGGGTTTAGCCGGGTATTATAGGCGGTTTGTGCAGGATTTTTCCAGGATAGCAGCCCCTATGACTCGCTTGACTCAGAAGAATGTTAGATTCGAGTGGTCAGAAGCTTGTGAGAATAGTTTTCAGTTGTTGAAGGAGAAGTTGACCACAGCGCCAGTATTAGCTTTGCCTAATAGTGTGGATAAGTTCACAGTTTACTGTGATGCCTCTAGAATTGGTCTTGGTTGTGTGTTGATGCAGAATGGAAGGGTGATAGCCTATGCTTCGAGGCAGTTGAAGAAGCATGAGCAGAACTATCCCACACATGATCTTGAGATGGCTGCAGTAATCTTTGCTTTGAAGATTTGGAGACATTATTTGTACGGGGTGACTTGTGAGATATTTACTGATCACAAGAGCCTTAAGTACATTTTTCAGCAGCGAGATTTGAATTTGAGGCAGAGAAGATGGTTGGAACTGTTGAAGGATTTTGATTGCGAGATTCTTTACCATCCGGGTAAAGCTAATGTGGTAGCAGATGCCTTGAGTAGGAAGTCCTCAGGTAGTCTTGCTCACATCGGTGTTGAGAGGAGACCATTGATCCAGGAGTTGCATTTGATGGTGGATCAAGGTCTGATGATGAAGATCAGTAGATCAGGTGGACTGTTAGCTCAGTTTAAAGTACGATCTGTACTGAGGGATAGGATTAAAGCAGCTCAGAGCCGAGATCCTATTCTGGAAGAGCTTGCAGAGAATGTCAGAGCAGGGAAGTTCACTGATTTCACACTCGATGATGATGGTGTGTTGTGGATCAGTGGTAGATTGTGTGTTCCTGATGTGGATGATTTGAGAGAAGAGATCCTAGAGGAAGCACATTCTACAGCCTACAGCGTTCATCCTGGTGTTACTAAAATGTACCACAGTATCAGAGATCTATACTGGTGGGATGGATTGAAGAAGGATGTTGCTGATTATGTTGCTAAGTGCTTGACGTGTCAGCAAGTGAAAGCCGAACATCAGAAGCCTTCTGGGAAGCTTCAGCCTCTTCCTATTCCCGAGTGGAAGTGGGAAAGGATAGCTATGGATTTTGTAGTCGGTTTACCTCGTTCGAAGGATGGATACGATTCCATCTGGGTGATTGTAGACAGATTGACGAAGTCTGCACATTTCTTGCCTGTGAAAGCCACATATTCAGTTGCTAGATTGGTGACGTTGTACGTGAAGCATATTGTATGCCTTCATGGAGTACCTGTGTCCATTGTGTCAGACAGAGGTTCGGTGTTTACTTCTCGTTTTTGGCAGAAGTTGCAGGAAGCGATGGGCACTAGGTTGGATTTCAGTACTGCTTTTCATCCTCAGACAGATGGTCAGTCTGAGAGGACGATCCAGACACTGGAAGATATGTTGAGAATGTGTGTCTTGGATTTGGGAGGTAGCTGGGATGATCATTTGTCACTTGTTGAGTTTGCATATAATAACAGCTACCATAGCAGTATTGGTATGGCACCGTATGAGGCGTTATATGGAAGGAAGTGTAGATCCCCGTTGAGTTGGGATGAGATTGGTGAGAGAGCTTTGACTGGACCAGAGATGGTTCAGGATGCTGCAGAGAAAGTCACCGTGATCAAGCGCAGATTAGAGACCGCAGTTAGCAGACAGAAGAGTTATGCGGATCCTAGGCGCAGAGATGTGGAGTTTCAGGTTGGAGATTTCGTTTTTATGAAAGTATCTCCGATGAAGGGTGTGATGAGATTTGGCAGGAAGGGTAAGTTAGCACCGAGATATATTGGACCGTTTGAGATTCTGGAAAGAGTTGGCACTGTTGCATATCGGTTGGATTTGCCTCCGAGTATGTCACAGGTGCATCCAGTATTTCATATCTCGATGTTGAGGAAGTATATCTCAGATCCTTCACACGTGTTGCAACCTGATAGTGTGGAAGTGAGTGAAGATTTGACGTTTGTGGAAGAACCTGTGGTGATCGTAGATTTTCAAGTTCGACAGTTGCGATCGAAGCAGATTCCGATGGTCAAGGTTTTGTGGCGTAGCGACAGAGTTGAAGAGCATACGTGGGAGACTGAAGCTGAGATGCGAGCTTCTTACCCGTATCTCTTTCCTTCCTGATTCTGTAATCTTGTTTTTAGAATTCGGGGACGAATTCCTGTAAGGGGGGAAGACTGTAATATCCTGTGTTTTTTTTAAAATATTTTTACACTGTACCGGGATATACAGTGTCAATAATTTTTATGCATTATACGATATTTTTATGAGTTGATATGTATTTTAAACCTATTTTAATTACTGTCTATTATTTTCAGTGTCTTACGTAAAATTTTCCCGGGACTTTCATTTTCGGGGAAATTTTCACGTAAACAATTTATTATTAATTATTTTAAATGTATTTACGGGTTTGCATGAACTCATACATATTTTTAAATTATTAAATAAAGCTTGTGTGTGTATATTTATTTAATTAGGGTTTATTATTACCCTAATATTTTATTATTTATTTATTATTATTTGATTATTTTATTTATTATTAAATTATTAAAATTTATTATTTTATTATTATTTATTTATTAATATTTAATTATTTTAATTTATTTTATTTTTTTTCTTTTTCTTTTTTTTTTCTTTTTCTTTTCCTTTTTCTTTCTTTTTCTTTTTCTTTCTCTTTCCTTTTTCTTTCTTTTTCTTTTTCTTCTTCTTCTTCTTCTTCTTCCCGTGGGTGCCCGACGCCACCACCAATCTTCTCACCGTCGTTTCTTCCTCCTCCGGCCACCGTTTTCGACACCGCCGGTCTCTATCTTCTCCTTGAGCTCCGGTGAGTGTTATTCTAGCTTTGGTTTGAGCTAAAATGGTCTAGAATTGCTTAGGTTTTGATTTGAAGTTTTCGGCCTCTTTTGGTTTTTGATTTTTTTGAGCTTCGATTTGGATGATTCATGGAAACTTCCTTCACAAATGTTGTTTCTGGTAGTTTAATCTTCATGTATGAATTTTTACAGAATTTTTGGAGATTGTTTGGATTTTTGGGTATTTTTGAATATTTTAATATTATTTTCTAATTTTCGGAAATTAATTATTTAAATTATGAAATTGGAGTTTATGGTTGAATTAGGTGTTGAAATGAATTATAGGAATTTATTTGGAATTTTTATGAATTTCTAAGTATTTATTTTTAATTATTGAAGTTTATGTGATTTTGGAAAATTAAGTTAATTGTGTTTTAAATTGAATTTAATTGGTTAATTGAGTTTAATTATTGATATTATTGATAAATATGTTGAGAAAATTAATTTTGGATAATTGTATGATTTTTGGTGAATTTTTGAAGTAATTTAGGTATATATATATATATAGGGGTATTTTGGTAATTTTACCCTAAATTGTCTAAAAATGTAATTTAATTGGTTTTAATATTTATTTAAGGTATAAAAATGATTTCTACAAAATATCTAGTATTTTTAACTAATTAAAACTATTTTCCGGGAATTATTTTCAATTATATATATAATATACGGTTTTTCTAATAAAATGAGTTTTAATAGGTTTTTACAGTGTTTCAAGATTTATTATGTAATTTCTACGTATGAAATGTATTTTTATGATTTAAGGATATTTTTGGTATATTTGAATATGTATTCTGTGTTTGTGGACCCCGGTCGACAGATTGTAGTCTGGAGTCCGACCGAGGGGTTGTGAGTGATTGTGGTGTTTATTTTTGAAGTGTATTTTCTTTGCAGGGTCGGCTCTACTCTTTTGAGTAGAGAGATGTCCGTTTTACAGGGGAGGTTCTGCCGGATTTCCGGTAGAATTCTCGTAAAACGTGATATCCAGTCGAACCCTAATTTCCGATTCTGTGTTGAATACTCTAGATTGAATTCTAGGATTTCTGTTAGGGTTATTCTGATGTCGATTAATTATTTCTTGTTTAGTTGCGCCGAGACCGAGGGTTAGTGGACCAGGCCCGTCGGACCTGTCTCGTGGAGCGCATTAGGTGAGTTACTATATTATATATATATGCTTAGGATGCATGATTTAGAAAATGCATGTTTTATTTTGACTAAATATGCATAAATAACATGATTTATATTCAAGTATATTTTTGGTATATAATAAATTATATACATGTTTTATTAATAAAATATATTTAAAATGTTTTTAAATATATTTTTAGTTTAATTCATGATTTGATTGAATTTATTTGACGTATATATACTCAAAATATACCTGGTTTATGTTTGGTATATTTTCGGTATATATATGGTTTATATTGCTGATTTATTTAAATTCATGCATCATGTATTTGTGAATGAATGTTTTATTATTTATTACTGAAGGATATCAATAGAACGTGCTACCTAGTGGGCAGCACTAGGACCGAGTACGTACCGGTACGCCTATAGCTTTAGGCTATATTACTAATTATTTGTGGATATTGATTTGATTATGATTATTGATATGTGAGATGTGGTTTGGGTGTGATTGCTGGAGCTCGGTTGACCAAGTGTCTCGGGGCCAATCACACTGGCAGTCAGACTGCTGGAGCTCGGTTGACTTAGTGTCTCGGGGCCAGTCTACTGTCCATATGGATTAAGTGGATATATTTGGAATCAGTGAGCCTGTATGGCTAGAGTGTTGTTTAACACTATTTTCTGAGGTTGCGATATTCTAGGGTTCTATGTGATCCTTCATAAAAGTTGATTTTCAGACAAAATATATAAAATGATTTTTCTGCATCTGTATGAACTTGCCTGTATATATACATATTACTCATATACTGTTGACTGTATGCATTATCACTTAGAGTGTATGTATATATACTATAGTAATTCACTCAGTGAGGTCTGACTCCCCTCCGTTGACTATTTTTCAGGAGAGTCAACTTCCTCAGACCTCAGTAGCAGGTCGATACGCCGGATTTCTTCCGCCCCGGCTTCTTTATGTAAATTGTATACTTGAGTCTTATTTATTTTATCTAGACACTGCAGTAGTTGTGATTTTCAGTAGTTGTGAATTAAAGTATTTGTTTTAAAGAGATGTATTATAGTAAAACTGGATTTGTATAAAGATTATACATTTATGAGATTATATATGTGATGTGATGAGTTTTGAATTATATCCAGTTGTTATGGATGATATTGTAATATTTATGATTTTATGTTCCGCTGCATATTATATTTTTATGGTTATTATTGCATATTTATTTTATTTTTAGGCTTGCTACGGGTTCCGGATTCGAAAGAATTCCCGTTCCCTAGCGCCGGTCATGGCCCCTGTTTTGGGTCGTGACAAAATGCCATCCTTGAATGATAAGAACTCATTTATATAGGTAGCATCAATTAACATGTCAACTACATGCATCACACAAACATCTTTTGGAGTGACTAAATTTAAATCTCTAAAATCTATACAAACTCTAAGTTTACCATTCTTCTTTATTATAGGGACTATATTAGAAAGCTTACCATACTTGGTTGGCCTAATAAAGTCAGCTCTGAGTAATTTTTTAATTTCATCTTTGACCTTTTATTCTACATCCTTTTCCATTCTCTTAAGAGGTTGTTGGAAATGACAAAATTCATGCTTTATAGGGAGGCAATGCTTAACTACCTTTTTATCCAACCCAGGCATCTCCTTGTAGTTCCATATAAAATAGTCTTTAAACTCTTTCAATAATGCAATTAACTCTTTTTTTTATTTCTTCTTTTATTAAAGAACTAATATATGTGATTCTTGGCTTTTTTCTGTGCTAAGATTAATTTCTTCTAAAGGGTCTTGTACTTCATGTTGATTATCCTGAAGACATTGTGGTGCCTCTTTTAAATCATCCGTCTATAATTCATTAGTGTCTTTTTCAAACCCTTCTTCACCTATAATTTCTGTTCTATTCACTTTTAGTTCCTCTTTAACTATTTTCTTTATAGTTTAATGCGTTAAACACTTATTTATAGCAGTTACAGCCACTGCCAACTCCTCTTATGTGTGTCTAATCATCCATTTCTTTAATAATAAACTTCTCCATTGGCTAGTAGGTGTAAGACATGATGGTTTTTTTCCTTTTAGATTAGGTTTAATTATTCTTGGACCCTTTCCTCCATTTCCTCTTTAGAAAGATAAGTATTTCATGGATCACCATTCTTCTTTTTACTAGTGAATCTAAGAGGCCCCAGTTAACATCAAAGAATATAGCCTTCAGACTGTCTGAGCAAGAGCTAAATGGCTTGTTGTTAGCCTAAACCACTTCAACTTCATTGCATTTCTAGAATAGCATAAATTGGTGAAGAGAAGATGGCACACACCAGTTAGTATGAATCCATTCCCTCTTAAGCAGTGCATTATAGCTAGCACTTGATTCTACTATAAAAATGTAGTGAATGATCACTTACTTCTAATAGTGATCTTTACGGGTAAAACCTCTATAACTCAAGTAATTTCCCCTGTAAAAGCTGAAACAGTGATATCTGTAGAGATTAAATCTTCTTTATTTTTACCAAGAGAAGTTAAAAGTTTAAGTGGAATAACATTTTTGGCTTAGCCATTATCCATAAGTATCTTGGAAAGGCTTGTTATTTAAGTAAGCCTTGATGTACAAAGGTTTTATGTGTTTGGTCATCTCCATGAAAGTCTTTTCAAGGATAACCCTTTTGGGTTGATTCGGCCTAGTGGCCTGAATCATGACTTCACTCAAGTGTTCCACTTCTTTTAATGAAGTTGCCCCCTATGTGTTATAAGGTGCACTTCTGTCAACTTCTTGCATCATGAATTCTTGAGGTAGCACTACTGATGTAGTAGCACATCCAAGAGGGAAAGGCTCATATACTACCTTAAAAGACTCAATCTCTATATCTTCATCCAATTCCATGATTCCTAAAAGTTCACCTCTTGAGAACCTGAGCTTCCCACAGATTCTTCTTTGTCAGAGCTAGGATCTTTAGTAGCTTTCCTTTTAAATTTGGACTTATTGTCAAGTTCCATTTATTGCACTAATTGGACATATTTTGGTTGTTCGTTCTCTTTCCTTTCAGCAATACATTGCCTCTAAAGCCTCTTTTTTGAGTGTGAGTTAAATGCTATGGGAACTTCCTATGCTCCACTAGTTGCCAACTTCTACTTAGATCCCCAGGTAATGGAAGAATGAATCTAGGTTATTTTTTTATGAACTTTAGGGCGACCACATTCTCTTCTCTCTTAGGTCTAGGTTTGTACTTATTATCATGATAACCATTTTCAAAAAATTTAGAATTATGAAAAAAATTTGGACTTTGAATTGGAAATTTTCTTGCCTTTTTAGTGAGTTCTAATTTTGAGCAGGTCTCTAATTATTTCTAGATCTATTCAGTTGCCTCTAGATATTATTCTAGAATTTTTGGTGGTGTAGTGGCTTTGGCCTGGGTGTCTAATTTCCTCTTTTGGGTTCATCTCTCTATCGAGAAGGAACTATTGATTTTATGGGCACATTTGCTAATGAAGGTCTAGAGTATTTCACCCTATAATCAAACTTTCCAATGTTAGTGATATGCACTAGGTCAATCATTTCAGATTATGCATTGGCATTTCTATCTTATTAATAAAGAGGCATTTCCATTATCAATCCTTTTATGATCATTATTTGAATGGTTAATTCTTACTAAGGTCATCAAGTATGTGACTTGATACTAAAACTCTTAGATTAAAATAAAAGTTCTATTCTAATTATCCCTAGCCATTTATTTATTGTATAAATATTAATAAGGCTAGTATGATGTCGACTGATAATTAGGTTTTACTAATCATGGATATTAGATATTAAGTCAACTCATAGGTACATGATGAGAGATCATGTACTGGATTGTCCCACTATATGAATACTACATGGATTATTGTCATAAGTATTTCTCATTGTAGTGATATTGTTTAAGTCCTTTGACCTTGAAATCACCATGGTTTTCTATATAGCTATTTTATGTTTTAACACATTCTAAAATGATCTTTAACTGGATGATTAAATAGAATGTTGTTGGATATGAAATGATTTATATGAGGAATGTGAGTGATTGAGAAGGAATTTATCCCTCATTATTATGAGTAAGATATCTATGGGCCCATTGATGAGTTAGACTGAAGGAAAATGTATAGCCATGCTGAAATGAATTGATAAAGAGTTATCATTTTTAGTCTACTTAGAATCAAGTTATAATATTATTGAACTATATAAGGATGACATTCTATACCTTATGTTCAATACATATATCATGTGATAAAGAGACTACAATGTTCACTGTAATTAGGTTATGTCGGATTATTGACTTCACATGACTTGTGTAGTCATAATGTCTTGCTAGAGGCCACTTATGACTTGTAGGCCTAAATAGAGATTTAAGCCCACTGCCAAAATTATGTGAGCCTATAGGGTCACACACTTAGAAGAGGCCTAAAATGATTAGAGGCTTATTAAGCCTAGTTAAACTCTTTGAAAATAAATATATTTAACTATTTATTTATGATAATTGTTATCTAAATAAATAATAAATATATTACTAATTTTATTTTAAATAAATAAAATTTGAATTTAATGGCTATTTACCAAAAAGCATTTGGTAAGTGAAACCCTAATTGAGAACTCTATATATATGTTATGTTCTCTAGGGTTTGATATAGATTAATTGAGTGAGCCACCTAAAATTCATTTTCTCTGCATTTTGAGAAAAATGAAATCAAAGAGAGTTTTGTTCTTGAGTTCTGAGACAACCAAGTCATGCTAGCACACACACAGATCATTTTGATCAAGGCCTGTTCCTGTGGATACCTTTAGAGGATGGATTCTTTTGAAGACGTCTAAAACTCGATTATAAATCAAAGAAAAATCTTAAGGTAAGGTGTCACCGGAGTGAACCTCCTCTTATATTTCTAGATTTTCTTACCTCTTCTACGTTTTGGTAAGATTCTTGAAATCCTAGATTTACTCAAGTAGTCGAATTACATGGATTCGGGTTTGGGAATGTGATAAAATTTTTATATTTTCGCTACATTTGTATCATGAAACCCAACAGTGGTATCAAAGCCACTTGTAATTTGATTAATTGATTCTATGTATATGTGATATATATTAGGGTTTTGATTTGTTTTTGAAAAAGGGGTTTTCAAAAATTATCAAAAGGGTTTTGATTCATTTTGTGACAATTCTTTGTAATCTGTTTGAAAATAGAATTTACTATTAATTTGATTAATATTAACTAACGTTTAATTTGATTAAATTATTTTTAGAATTATTTTTTCTAAATTTTGTTTACTGATTTTATGAAAATCAGTATAGGTAATTTGGTTTCAAAGATAATCACTAATTTGTTATGCATTCTGTTTTGATTAATATGATTAATTAAAACAACATATTTGTTTTCTATTTTAATCAGGAAATTTGTTTCTGTTTAATTAATAAAATAATTTTCTATTTTTATCAGGAAATTTGTTTTTGTTTAAAGTTAAAATAGAAAATTCTGTGATTATGCAAATTAAGAATTAAGGGGCAATCTGTTTAAGTGTTAAACAAATTATGCTGAATGGATCTATTTTATATAGATTCATTCAAGCTATAATTTTGATTACAGAAATTAGGGTTTCTTAATGGCTTCTGTCACTTTATAATAAATATAAAAAATCATTTTTAATCTGTTTTGAACAGATTTTTTGAATGTAATTTATTTACATAAAGCGATGTCGTTTTAGGGTTTTAGGCAGCAACTGATTAAGTAATATGATTACAGAAATTGATTAGTTACCTCCTTGATGCAAAGTAGTAATGGCTATTTTAATTGAGCATTTTTATATGTTTTTGAATAGATTAATTATTCAATAATTTGATTACGAAAATCATTAATGTTCAGAAATCTGAAAGATAATTCATCGAAGAGCTTAGGTAAAGTGTTTATCGTTTTGACCCACTGACTGGCCAGCAGGACTGCCACCTGGGGCGCTGCTCCCCGACCCCGCCAGGGGCGCTGCACCTTGACAAAAAAGAATTGTCACATTATTGTTATTATTTTTAACATAATAATTAGAGTTGCTAACTAAATAGATTGTTATATTATACATGTTTATTGTTTCATCCATGGTGCATAGCATGACCCATAGACCAATGTGATTGGATTTAATAGTTTATGGGTTGTAATTTTCAATATGGCCTACGAGTCATTTTTGTTTTATTGTATTTATTTTATTTTGTAATAGTGTAGAATAAATTACAATAATTAATGTAAATCAAGACCCATGGAGCAATTCAAGTTGGAGGCCCAGGATGCAGATCCAAGGTGGAAACCTAAGAAAGAGATCCATGATAGAAGATGGAGATCCATATTGAAGGCTCAATTTGTAATTGTTATATTACCTAGGTTTGACCTTTGATCTTCATATTGGCTTATGAAGATCAAATTAGATTTGGCCCATGCTATGTCACATTTATTTTAGTTGTTTTGTATGTGATGCCATGTGATATAAGATAATAACAACTAAATAAGATTAAATAAATATGAACCCTCATTTAATATTAAGTCATTGTAATGCCTCCCATAAATTTAACACTTGTCAAGCCTTAGATTATTATATATGGGCCTGCCAAAGCAAGGTGTATAAACTTATCTAGGGAAGAAAAGTTGGATAATGGTGCTATCCAAACATTTGATATGGTTTGACTTAACTAGGTTATCAAAATGGTTTTGGACCTAGGGCATTAGATGGGATTTTAAAACCATGACATGTGATGTCAAATCCCATACCACACAAGAGTTACATGAGATATAATTGATAAAAGTTGTCTACCTAAATAACCATATTTTAGACGATGAGCCAAAGCTCACTTAGAGTATGGTAAAATATGGATCTTGGCCCACTATAATTTGTAAATTAACTTGAGGGTTATTAATTAAAATAATTTTATGGGATTTATTATGCCTCATTTAATAAAATATTGAATGGACTTTGCATATATTTATTGTAGATAATGACTTCAAACACTACACCTACCACGTCACTGCGATCGATCCTTGAGAAGGATAAACTCAATGGGACTAACTTTCTTGATTGGTATAGAAACCTAAGAATTTTTCTTAGGCATGAGAAAAAGGAATATATCCTTGATCAACCCATCCTTGAGGAACCAGCTACCAATGCTCCTAGAGCACAAAGGGATGCTTATAACAAGCATCTCAATGATTCTACTGATGTCACTTGTGTTATACTTGGATGTATGGGGTCTGAGCTACAAAAGCAGCTAATGGAAATGGAGGCTTATACTATAATATGCCATCTTAAGGAAATGTTCCAAGAGAAAGACAGAATTAAAAGGTTTAATACTATCAGGTCATTGCTTTCTTATAAGTTGACTACTGGTGGCTCTATCAGTCCTCATGTTCTCAAGATGAAGGATCATCTTAATCACTTAGACAAGCTTGGTCTCAAGATTGAATAAGAGTTGATTGTGGATATTATTCTTCATTCTTTTCCTGAAGCTTATGATAGCTTTGTTATGAATTTCAATATGCATAGTATGGAGAAGACTATTTTAGAGTTGCATGGGATGCTGAAAACTACTGAAAAGAACATTAAGAGTAACACTAAGGATGTTCTTATGGTCAATAAGGGAATGGGGATGAAAATGGTTACAAAGGGCAAGGGCAAGGCCTTTAAAGGCTTTCAAAAGCCCAAGCCCAAATCCAAAGTTGAACCCAAAGCAAAAAAAGAATTTGCTTTTTCTGCAATGAGCCAGACCACTGGAAAAGGAATTGCAAGCTCTATTTGGATGATCTAAAGAAGAAAAAGGGTAGTGAGACTACCTCTTTAGGTATTCATGTTAAAGAATTAAATTTATCTACTTATGCTTCTAATTCTTGGGTATTAGATACTGGATCAGGATCTCACATTTGTACAAATGTGCAGGGTCTAAAAAGGAGTAGATCATTGGCTAGAGGCGTAGTGTACCTATGAGTAGGCAATGGAGCAAGAGTTGCTGCTTTAGCTGTAGGAACTTATGAGTTACCTTTGCCTAGTGGACTTGTTTTATCCTTAGAAAATTGTTATTATGTACCTACCATGCGTAGGAATATTATTTCTGTTTCTTGTTTGGACAAGAAAGGGTTTGAATTTATTATTAAGAATAATAAATGCAATATTTATTTGGATAACATTTTCTATGGATATGCTCCATAAACTAGTGGTCTTTATGTTTTAGATGTTGAAGACACTAATAAAATGCCAATCTATAACATTAATATAAAGAAGTCTAAATCTAATGATTTAAACTCAACCTATCTCTGGCATTGTCGCTTAGGCCATATAAATGAGAAACGCATTTCAAAGCTACACCAAAATGGGCTTTTAAATTCATTTGAATATGAATCATTTGATACATATGAATCTTGTTTACTTGGAAAAATGGCTAAAACACCTTTTACTGGATAGAGTGAGAGGGCTAATGACTTATTGGGCCTAATACATTATGATGTATGTGGACCATTAAGCTCAATTGCTAGAGGAGGTTTTTAGTACTTCATAACTTTCATAAATGATTTTAGTAGATATGGTTATCTCTATCTAATGAAAGATAAATTTGAATCTTTTGAAAAGTTCAAAATTTTCAAGAATGAAGTACAAAATCAACTTGGTAAAAATATTAAAACACTAAGATCTTATCGAGGTGGCGAATATTTAAACAAAAAATTTACAGATCATCTTAAAAATTATGGGATATTTTCACAATTGACTCCTCCAGGTACACCACAAAGGAATGGTGTGTCTGAATGCAGAAATCGGACTCTATTGGATATAGTTCGATCTATGATGAGTTAATCTAATCTTCTAATCTTCTTTTGGGGTTATGCTTTAGAAACTGCTACATTCATTTTGAATAGAGTTCCCCCTAAGGCAGTTGAAAAGACACCATATGAGATATGGACTGGAAAAACTCACAGTTTGTCTTTTCTTAAGATTTGGGGATGTGATGCTTATGTGAAGTGTCAAATCTCAGATAAACTAGCACCCAAATCTGACAAATGCCTTTTTGTGGGACATCCTAAAGAAACTAAATGATATTACTTCTACAATGCATCTGAGAACAAAGTGTTTGTTGCTCAGAATGGTGTATTTTTGGAAAGAGAGTTTATTTCCAAAGGAACTAGTGGGAGCACAGTGCAACTTGAAGAGATTCAAGGTCCACAAAAATAGCATTATACCTAATATGGAACTGCAGCTGGATCAATAAGTAATTGTTGAGCCTGTACAAGTACCAAAAGGCCTAAGGAGGTCTGGTAGGACACGTCAAATCCCTCAGAGATATGGATTTCTCATAACTGGTGATAATGATGTGTTAATTGTGGATCAAAATGAGCCCACATCCTATCAAAAGGCCATAAATAGTCCTGACTATGAGAAATGGCTAGAAGCCATGAATTCAGAAATGCAATCCATGTATGATAATCAAGTATGGACCTTGATTAACCCAACTGATGGTTTAAAGACTATTGGGTGTAAATGGGTTTTTAAAAAGAAAATTGACATGGATGGCAATATGCATACCTTTAAGGTAAGACTGGTTGTAAAAGGTTTTAAATAAACTCATGGTATAAACTATGATGAAACTTTTTCACCAGTAGCTATGCTAAAATCTATTCGAGTTCTCCTTGCCATAGCTGCATACTATAATTATGAGATATGGCAAATGGATGTCAAAATAGCGTTTCTTAGTGAAAACTTACTTGAGGATGTGTACATGACACAGCCAGAGGGTTTTGTCAATCCTGATAATTCTGGTAGGGTATACAAGCTTCAAAAATCCATTTATGGATTGAAGCAAGCATCTTGGAGTTGGAATCTTCATTTTGATGAAGCAGTCAAAGAATTTGGCTTCATTAAAAATGAAGATGAACCTTGTGTATACAAGAAAGTTAGTGGGAGTGCTATTATGTTTTTAGTATTGTATATGGATGACATACTACTCATTAGAAATGATATCCCTATTTTACAAAATGTCAAATCATGGCTAGGGAATTGTTTCTCAATCAAAGACTTAGGTGAAGCTGCTTATATATTAGGCATCAAGATCTATAGAGATAGATATAAAAGGCTTATTGGCCTAAGTCAAAGCACTTATATTGATAAGGTATTGAACAGGTTTAGCATGCAAGACTCTAAGAGAGGATTCTTGCCAATGTCACATGGCATTAGTCTCAGCAAGACTCAGTGTCCTATGATACAAGATGAGCGAGACTACATGAGTAAGATTCCATATGCTTCTACTATTGGATCTATCATGTATGCAATGTTGTGTACTCCACCTGATGTCTCATATGCCTTAAGCACAACTAGTAAATACCTATCAAACCCAGGTGAAAGTCATTAGACAACAGTTAAAAACATTCTTAAGTATTTGAGAAGAACTAAGGATGCATTTTTACTATATGGTGGTCAAGAAGATAAGCTAGTTGTAAATGGTTACACTGATGCTAGCTTCTAAACTAAAAAGAATGATTTTCGATCATGGTTAGGATATGTGTTATGTTTGAATGGAGGTGCAGTTAGCTAGATGAGTTCCAAGCAAGACACCATTGTTGATTCTACAATAGAAGCTGAGTACATAGCTGCCTCAAACACAGTTAAAGAGGCTATTTAGATCAAGAAGTTCATAACTAGAATAGGTGTTATTCCTAGTATATTAAATCCAGTGAACTTGTATTATGACAATAATGGAGCTATAGCCCAAGCTAAGGAGCCCATATCACATAAGAGATCTAAATATATACTCAAGCGTTATCATCTCATTTGAGAGATCATTGAGAGAGGAGACGTCAAGATATGCAGAGTACCTACAAATCATAATATTGCTGATCCACTAACTAAGCCTCTTCCACAGCCTAAGCATGAGAGTCATACTAGGTCCATGGGTATTAGATACGATGTTGATTAGGCCTAGTGCAAGTGGGAGATTGTTAGTGATATGCACTAGGTCAATCATTTGTGATTATGTATTGACATTTCTATCTTATTAATAAAGAGGTATTTCCATTATCATTCCTTTTATGACCATTATTTAAATGGTTAATTCTTACTAAGGTCATCAAGTATGTGACTTGATAGTAAAACTCTTAGATTAAAATAAAAGTTATATTCTAATTATCCCTAGCCATTTATTTATTGTATAAATATTAATAAGGCTAGTATGATGTCGACTAATGATTATGTTTAACTAATCATGGATATGAGATATTAAGTCAACTCATAGGTACATGATGAGAGATCATGTAATGGATTGACCCACTATGAGAATACTACATAGATTATTGTTATAAGTATTTCTCATTGTAGTGATATTGTTTAAGTCCTTTGACCTTGAAATCACCATGGTTTTCTACATAGCTGTTTTATATTTTAACATATTCTAAAATTATCTTTAACCGGATGATTAAATAGAATGTTGTTGGATATGAAATGAGTTATGTGAGGAATGTGAGTGATTGAGAAGGAATTTATCCCTTATTAATATGAGTAAGATATCTATGGACCCATTGATGAGTTAGACTGAAGGAAAATACATGGCCATGCTGAAATGAATTGATAAAGAGTTATCATTTTCAGTCTACTTGGAATCAAGTCATAATATTATTGAACTATATAAGGATGACATTCTATACCTTATGTTCAATACATATATCATGTGATAAAGGGACTACAATGTTCACTGTAATTAGGTTATGTCGGATTATTGACTTCACATGACTTGGGTAGTCATAATGTCTTGCTAGAGGCCACTTATGACTTGTAGGCCTAAATAGAGATTTAAGCCCACTACCAATATTATGTGAGCCTACAGGGTCAAACACTTAAAAGAGGCCCAAAACGATTATAGGCTTATTAAGCCTAGTTAAACTCTTTGGAAATAAATATATTTAACTATTTATTTATGGTAATTGTTATTAAATAAATAATAAATATATTACTGATTTTATTTTAAATAAATAAAATTCAAATTTAATGGCTATTTACCAAAAACCATTTGGTAAGTGAAACCCTAATTGAGAACTCTATATATATGTTATGTTCTTTAGGTTTTGATACATATCAATTTAGTGAGCCACCTAGAATTCGTTTTCTCTGCATTTTGAGAAAAATGAAATCAAAGAGAGTTTTGTTCTTGAGTTCTGAGACAACCAAGTCGTGCTAGCACACAGACAGATCATTTTGATCAAGGCATGTTCGTGTGGATACCTTTAGAGGATGGATTCTTTTGAAGATGTCTAAAACCTGATTCTAAATCAAAGCAAAAGCTCAAGGTAAGGTGTCATCGGAGTGAACCTCCTCTCATCTTTCCAGATTTTCTTGCCTCTTTTACATTTTGGTCAGATTCTTGAAACCCTAGATTAAATCAAGTAGTCGAATTATATGGATCCAGGTTTGGGAATGTGATAAAATTTTTATATTTTTACTGCATTTGTATCACAAAACACAACATCTAAAGGGTTGGCCAAGGGTATCCTAATTTTCCTCCCTTTTTTGAGCTTTTTCTTCAAGTCTAGATAAGTTCTAAGATCAACATTTATAGTCTTAATAATAGCTACATGGGAAATGGATATTCCTCAATCAGCATTGCATCTTTCTTTTCTAGGAACTTCAACACACCTTTGTTGATATGGTCCTATACCACATTTTTAAACACTCAACAAACATTAGTGGAATGATTGTAAGAATTATGATACTTACAATAATTTTCACCTTTTCGCTCCTCAGTTGTAGGTATTTTATAATCAAGTGGTAATTTAATGAATTTTTCCTTCAAAAGGAAATTAAAGATTTGATTAGTCTTTGAAATTTCAAAGGTGTATTGAACTTAAGGATTAGATCCCCATGATTTTTTCTAGGCCTTTAGAGTTTTCTTTTCCAAGAGTGGGCAAACACAAGATCCTGTGCTTGTAAGGTTTTCTACAATAACTTTATCATTGGACACTTCCTAGAAGTATGCGCCCATTGAAGCCTTCCTCTTGATTCTCTTCCCTGAGTAGCTCCTCATATTCATTTACTTTAACAATAAGTTCATAAAAATCGCAAAATTCCATACCCTAAAACTTCTTCCTCAATTCAATATCCAGACCCTTTTGTGCCATTTTGATGTATTCACCTTTAGACAGTAAAATTTTGCACCTGTTCCTCATCCTTTTAAACCTTGCAATGAGTAAGTCAGTACTTTCTCCTTCCTTCTAAATCACCCTAGAAAATTTAGCTATGCAAATTTTTTGTTCGGTTGTAAAGAATTAGGTGTGAAATTGCCTTTCTATCTCTAGTTAGGTGAATATAGAGTTCCTAGGTAATATTGCATACCAAGTGAAAATGGTTCCTGTCAAAATGTTAGGAAATAATCTTAATTTCAAATTAAGGAAATTTTCATAATTTGCTAACTCTTCGCATTGACTCATGAAATGGGTAATGTGCTCCAATGTTGAATTTCCATCTTCCTCAGAGAATAAGGAAAACTCAAGAGCCCGATACCCCCTAGGATAAGGATTGTCTCTATCAACCACGTCCGAGTAAGGTTTATAAAACTCTAGCTGGCTAACTTAACATAGACCAAGCACTTATGGCTCCTGTACCACATCTCTTACATCGTCTATATCAAGCCCCACCCTTAGTGCTTAGGTAGGTGGCACAAATGCCTAAGGAAAATACACTTGGGTTAAAGATTTGGCATGTAACCCTAAGGATAATTGCTTCCCATGCTCTTTCCTTTTTGTTCATATATTCTTGGCTGCAAAACTAGGTTGGTCATGCCAAAAAACTATTAGTTAGGCCTATTATTATTGATATTATTACCATTAGGGCCGTTAGGAGCAATTACTTTATTATTAGGCCCCACGTCATCCTTTAGATGTGGAGGAATATACCTTTCATCAATGATCAATTAGATTCCTTATGGAATTTTTATAGAATTTTCAAACTCCTTTTGAGATATTTCTAGCTTGGATACAGTAATATGTTGTTTATATTGCTTAGGTGGCTTCTAAAGGGCATTCTAGTCATTTTTCAAGCCTTTTCATCTTTGGTAACTGCTAAAAATACTCCTATATAAGGTAAGGGGTCCTAATCATTTGACCTTCTTACTGTAAAAATTTATTCCCTCTCTCTTCCCTTCAATGTGAAACACTTGAGCTTCGAGGTCTGTTACCTGGTTATGTGTCCTACCTTATCCTTTCATTATGCTAATCAGTCAATCATTCTCTTGATTGAATTGTGTTGCTATAGTTAAGAACCCTTTGCTTACTATGGGTAAATCAAAGAAAATAGCCTCTTCACCGATTGACGATAAGGAAAATCCTCTTTCTCACTTAAAGAGGGCTAATAACATTGTCCATGCCTCCATTGCTATGTCAGAGGTATTATTCAGATACCTCAATTGCCCTAATAAAATCGCCTTAGGACCTACACTTATTGAAGATGATAAGTGGGTAAATGAATTTATACCTATTGCTAGGACAAGTGATCCTCCTAGGTTTAATCTACCTAATGACATATTGTTATGGAATAAGAATATTCCTATTAGGTCTTAGCCAAATCCCTCAAAAGAGTTCTTAGTTTGGCATACTCATATTGAAGTCACATTTTCTCCTTTATAGAAAAAGATAGGTATTTATGACATCCTTCACTTTTCTAAAACTGAAGTACTAATAAATAAACACCCCTTATCAACTATGTCACTTTTCGGGTCTCGATTTAATAATGCCTTTATATTTAAAGGAGGTTTAATGATGGTTACTTTGTTAGATCTGGCCACTTTATTCAGTCTCTAACCTTTTGGTAAAGAAATCAGTCTTATGCTTAAGGCCGATATGTCCAGTTACAATATCTCATTTAGAAAGGAGCATGTAAGTTACAACCCTTTCATTATCAAGAACATGAAATCAACTCTCATTCTAGATAAGGCTAAACATGTTGCCTTCTTGTTAAATTAGCTCTGTCAATTTATAGGATGTCCCAGCTCAGTAAAAGTTACCAAGGAGTTCCTTCCCTTAGCTATAGCTCTAGCTGATGGATGAAAATTGGCATTTGGCTCCTTCGTATTGAGCCAACTTTATAGGGGTATGAACTTGTTAATTCCCAATAAATATAGAGGTGATTTTAGATTGAAGCTTGGGCCGATATGGATTGTTTAAATCTGGTTCATCGCCTACTTTTCAAGACTATATGAATCAACCTCCACAACCAGACTTTAGATCCTTAGGTTGTTATGCTCCATGGGTCTCGTCTTTTGAATGTAAATACACCACATTCAAAGAATTCTATCATTTCTTTTATAACACTAAGGATCGACAAGAAATGTTATATTGCGTATTTGTCCCTTTAATTTTTGGCCCTTTATGGCTGTTGGAAAATCATTTTAGCCATAATCTTCCTTCAAAATTTGAATCGGCTTGGAAAAGTATCCTCATTGCTAGGGACTTACCATTTGAGTTGGACCTAGACCCTCAAAATAATAAGTGTGGCATTGAGGTTTATAATCCCCACTTTATTGCCAAGCAATTCAGTCTCACTCAATCTCTTATGTGCTTGATCCTTTTTTCATGTAACTCTCCAATTTTTATTAAGCCTATTTATGGTGAAGTAAAGTTCTACAAGAAGTTTAATGAGGTTTACAGGACATTAAAAAAGAACTTGCATCTATATCCCTTACTCGTCTACCCATCCAAGACAAAAATGTTCATTGACTTTTTGGATGCATTTTGTTTCAAACATTTATGCTTATCATTTACCAAAGTGACAAACATTCAAAAATGGGAAATGACTAATGATAGAGCTTCTTCTTCTTCTTTATAGGGCTGAACTAAGTCCAAAAGTGAGCATATTTGAGAGATTCGTGACTTTGAACATTTTTATAATTACAAATACAACTATTGGGATAAGGTCGAGATGCAAAGGAGGGTGGCCTAGGTGAAGGCCAAACTTTTATGGGAACACCAACTTGGTAGTAATGCTTCCTATTTGTAGACTTGTACCAGTTACCCAATGGTGATTGATTTGGACGTTTGCTTAAGCTCTTATGTTGATCAATCTCCTAAGGTTCCAATAGCCCCTTTCTATATCATTGGTCCTGTTGTTTATAGACCTAGGCCATAAAGTAAGGTCAGTTGTACTAGTAATTTTGTAGGTGATCCTATAACAGTTCTATGGTTTACCTAGGATCATCCTCTTATGTACACCTTTATCGTGCCCGATCAGGTATTTTTCTATCATTTAACTCTTCATGACAATTCTTATACACTTCTTTTTTACTATGATTTCTATAAAGGCCATTGAAAAGCCAATTGTTATGCTCGATGAACAGCCTAAGGCCAAAAAGGCCAAGACATCTCCCTGATCTGCCAAGCTGAGTGGTTAAAGCATTTTAAAGTCAGCTTTTGATGCCACTAACACCATTCAAGTGGAGGATCTGACCATCTCTCTTACCAAAGTCGATACTACTCGGGTAAAATTGAACATCGATAAAAAAGATGTGGCTTTTGGCCAATATACGTTAAAGCTATCCTTTGAAATTTCTCTAATTACCAGCCCTCTCAAAGCTGCTTCTTTGACTCCTGCCCCTTCATCATCCCAAAAATTTATTTAGGTTTGAGTGCCTTATTTCCATTAGAATCTAATTCTTAATTCAAAAATTTAATCAGCCTAAAATTGCAAAAATCTCTGGCCAACCTCTTTGACAAGTTAAAGGCTAACCTTAATGACGATTTTGATGGAAAGGCCAACCTAACATCCTCCGATAATGAAGAGTTCAATCCCCCTACCGATGTTTTAGAGGACTCGGATGATTTAATAATGGCTGAGGTGATAAAGAGGCTAAAGCACTTGGTTAAACTCCTCGAAAGCCTAACTTTTTTCACACTTGATGAAGAAAATCATGGTCAAGCTACGAATTTGCTAAAGTATCTCCATGAACATGCACGACCATCTTCAAAAATCATCATTGGTCAGAAGTACATAATCGATAACCTGTATGAGAATCTCCCTTTAATGATTATAGGCTACCAAGAGGCTTATCGCTTCAACGATGATTTGGCTTCCAAGGAAGAAAAAAAGCATGGCTATGATGATGAAACCAAAGATACTGTTGAAAATATTAGGAAGGAGAAACATGTCATTTTTTATGTTTTCACTACTATATCATCCTTGGAGAAGGAAGTGGCCGACCTTGAAGCTACTTTGGCCGATAGACATGCTATTCTTGAGTATTGCAAAAGGGTACAACATAAAAAAGTGGAGTATGCTTAGGCCTAAGGTGCCACAATGAAGGAGCTGCAACAAAAAGGAAAAACTTGCACCATCAAATTGAAAAGCTTCAAAGGAAAAAAGCATCGACCTTGCTTGATAAGGAAAATTCGGTGAAAGCTTTAACCGAATTTTGCCAAACTTTTAAATAGTTTTAAATGTTTGGGATGTGACCAATTATGAATATTTTTGAATGCTTGTATGGCCCTGATGGCCGCGTTTTTTTGAATATTTTATATATTGGCCTATGGGATGGCCTATTTAAATCTTACAAGCTCTATTTTCATCTCTTTACTTACATGCTTTGTGTTTTTACTGATGAACAACCATCTAAAAAGAATAAGCTACATAAGTCGTTAGGTGTGATTAGCCTTAATAATTTATCAGCCTTATGGAACCTTCCCCAAATGACCCCATTAATGTGAATAAAACTGATCTGTTTATTATTGATCATAAATGGGCTCGATATAGTAATTTGGCCTTATAAACACATTTCTTGTAAAAATATGACATAAGTGTCCATATTAAATTGGCCTAAAACATATTTATTGTCCTAACATAACAATGCCATGCCTAAAAATAATAATTGGCCTAGAATACAAAGATTGGCCTGACATAAAGATCGGCCTTAATTAATGTATAATTATTACTCTTGATTAGCCTTATTGATTATTGATCGATCTATACTTGGCATGAGGGGAATCATCCTTGTCAGCTAGGAGAAAAGCATCACCTTTTAGTACTTGGGCTATTGTGAAGGGGCCTTCCCAGTTTGGACTTCCTTTCCCAAGGGATTAGTCTTTAAATTCAATAGGTAACGTAAGTTTCTAGACTAAGTCTCCTTTCTTAAAGTATTTGAACCTAACTTTCTTGTTATGCCCATTCAACTCTTCTCATAGAAATTCGATTATAAGCCATGAGTCGTTCTTCATCCAACTGATCAAGCTCTTGTAACTTGCCCTCGATGCAATCCATGGCTAATATTTTTAAATATACCTATCTCTTTAGTAAGGAAACTGTCAACTCCATCACCAACATGGCCTCATGGCCATATACTAGCTTGAATGGGGAAGTACCTATTGCTAATTTCTGACTAGTCCTTAGTGCCCAAATTATCTCAGACAAAGTTTCGTGTCATATTCATGGATTATCCTTATTGACTTCTAAATCACCATTTTCACTAACTTGTTGGTGGCTTTAGCCTATCCGTTTCCTTGGGCGTAGTATGGGGACGATTATAGGAGCTTGATTTTGTAGTTCTTTACGAAAGCTTGAATATCCTCCCCTATAAACAGTGTGCCCTAGTCCATAGTTATGGACTCTAGAATCCCAAACTGATGTATGATTTGCTTGATGATGAAGTGTATGACTGATTACTGGTTAACGGTCTTTAAAAGAGTGGCCTCCACCCATTTACTGAAATAATCCATCGCAATAAATATGAAGTTATATCCCTTGGACGATAAGGGGTAAACCTTCCCAATTATGTCCATTGGCCATCCTCTGAATGGCCATGGTTTAATGATGGAATGTAACTCCTCTATGGAAACATGCTGGATCATTCTATACTTCTAGCAAGGTTTACACTCTTTAGCATAATTACTATAGTCTTTTTCTATAGTTGGCCAGAAGTACCCATATTGCGATATCAACCACTTCCTCTTCCTCCTCCCTTAATATGCTCTTGCAATTCCTTTATAAGCTTCGGCCGTGACTAGAAACCGATGCATCTTAGTAGTTCTCTTGAGACCAATCTTTTATATAGCTCTTCATCTACTTATAACATCTTAGTTGTCAAGACATTTGTTTAGCCGATGGTGATGGGTTATTGAGGTATTCTTTGATCTCCATCTTGCATATCAATGGAGATAACCTGTAAGCAAAGATCATTAGCCATCAGTAGTAGAGATGAATAAGTTCAGATCAATGTTGGGATAGATTAGATCTTGTTCCTGTAACTAGAGCCCGATTATGCCAAATCATTTGCTTTATCATTAAACTCCTTTTCTAGATACTAGAATCAGACTTTTGAAAAGCCTTTCATCATATGTTAGACTTTGTTGTAATATGCCCCTAGTGTGGTCAATTCACACTTATATTCTCCTAAGACATGCTTCACAACCATCATTGAAGCTCTAAAGATATCCACATCATGTACCCTAAGTTTGGTAAAGATATTAAGTGCTATCAAAAGGGCTTCATACTCAGCCTGGTTATTAGTGTAAGGAAAGTCTAGTAGAAATGGCAGCATTGTCTTCATGCTATGGGAGACTCAATGACCACTCTTACCCTCGAGCCCGATAATGCCCTTAAACCATCAAACTAAACTCTCTATCTTTTAGCTTCATAAAGATTAATTGGTATTTCCAGTGTAGGATGATTAGCCAAGAAGTTTGATAACACTTTCCCTTTAATAGCTTTTTAAGGTATGTACTGCATTGCAAACTCCAATAATGCCACAACCCACTTACCAAGCTGATTTCTAAGGAACGACCTTGATAGTATGTATTTGATAACATCAATCTGGCTAATCACCTATACAATGGAAGAAAGCAAGTAGTATTTAAGTTTCAACATGTGAAGTATAAATAAAGCCCAAGCTTTTCGATGGGTGAGTACCTCATCTTTGTGTCTGTTAATGCCTGAATGAGGTAATAGATTGACCATTCATATCCTTCTTATTGCTGGGTGAGTAAACTACCAATAGAGGTTTCTGAGGCTGAAATGTAAAGAATTAAGGGCTTATTCGGCCTAGGGGGAGTCATAACAAGTGGGTAAGTATGCTTTAATTTGATCGAATGCATGATGATGTTTGTATGTCCATATAAACTCCTCCCTATCTTTGAGTTTCATTAGGGGTGATCAAATCCTCAATTGGCCTATTCTATTGGATATGAATCTCCTAAGGTAATATATTTGGTCGAATAAACTTTGCAGTTCTTTTTTAGACTTAGGCAGTGCAACTTGGATGATTACCTTAGTCTTATTAGCATCTACTTCCACCCCCCTTTGATGCACTAAGAATCCCAGAAAATAGGATGCTAAAACTCCAAATGCACACTTAAGAGAGTTCATCTTAAGTCAATGAAGCCTCATACTTTCGAATGTATTCGTTAAATAAGCTAAATGTTGTTCATCAACCATAGACTTGATGATCATATCATCTATATATACTTCTATAAAGTCCCTAATCAATGGGTTGAAGATCTCATGCATCACTTATTAATATTTAGTGCCACCATTTTTAAGATTGAATGGCATTACAACCACTAGTAGCTCCTAAGCGCACTAGGACACCTAAAAGTCATCTTACTCACATCAGTCTCTTTGATTTTTATCGGATTATAACCCAAGTGACCATCCATAAGGCTGAGAATGTAATGGCATCATGCAACATCAATGACATATTGGCCATTGGCATAGGATACTAATCTATAACAGTTGCAAGGTTCAAATTCCTAAAGTCAATACATACCCTAATCTTTATGTTCTTCTTTACTATAGGGACTATATTCGACAGCCACTGGGTATAATGTGCTTTTATGATAAACCCCACGTCAATAAGCCTCTTGATCTCATTGGCTACTAACTTCTCTACATTCCTAGACATTCTTCTAGGAGGTTAAATATAAGGCCAATAACTAGGCTTGATTGGTAACTCATGTTCCACCAACTACCGATAAAGACTAGGCATCTCCTTGTATGTTCAGGCAAAACATTCCTTATATTTCCTCAATAATTCCATTAGCCTTTCTTCAAATTTTGACTTAAGTTTGGAGTTAATGTACATTGGTAGTTTCTTGGCCTCAGTCCCCATATTGATTTCCTTTAGCATATCAAGGGTTTGAATAGGACCATCTCCCAACTTACTGGTAGGGATACACATATCACCAACTTTCAATTGGCCTATGGGATCCTACTCTTCTTCTTCGAAGATACATTCAGTCGATTGGACTTACCTATTAATTGAAGAGGTTTGTAACAACAACATCATCATCATTGGTAATAATTGATCAGCCAACTTCTCCTGTTGTAACTATTGCAGGCCAATCCATTGAAATATTTGGATTAGAGCCCTTTTTGAACCCAGTAAAATGAGGCAAGTAGATCATGGCCTCTGCATGAAAGGCCTCTTCCCCAAATGGATTGGGATCCCCATGTATAACCTCCACATCTCTTTCAGGCCTCTAAATGAACAACATTTGATGTGGAGAAGAAGGCATATAAGCATTGGAGTGAATCCAATCCCTGCTCAATGGCACATTGTAATTGGTTTTCACATCCATGATTAAGAATCTCCCTTGTGACTTATGTCTCCCTACTTTGACATTCAGTACAATGAATCCTTCAGGAACTTGATCATATCCTACAAAATCTATCATAACAGCATCAATTTTCTTAAGGTCGATTCTCTTCAGAGTCTGGAGTGGTAGAATGTTGATTCCAGCACCATTGTCCGTCCCTCTTCATTTCCACTCCATTGAAATTAGCCTTAATAGACAGTGGTTGAATATGCCTAATCATTAGGATTTTAGGCTATGGGATGGTTAAGGATGTCCTCCATTTTTTATTCAGCTCCCAATCATCATGGGTAATAACATCCCTATTTAGAGTGGATCTCTGACCAAGCTTTGGTTTGAAGTCATTCGACAGAGTTACAATATTAATAGCAGAGCCCAAGACTTCTTCTTTTAGTGATGGTGGAGGAAGTAGACCATCCTTGATTTTGGTTTCTTTTGCATACCAGTACCACTGCACCTTCCTTTCGCCCTTGTCCTGCTTGCATAGGTTCAAATTGGAATAAGGCTTCTTATGGGGATCAATTTTTTCACCATACATCTTATTCATATTCTGATCCCTACCATCAGTAATTCTCTTCTCATGCTTCTTTTCTCTAGGAGTCCTGTCATTCTTAAACCTTAAAGGCCAATTAGTATATTTCTCTTTGTCTGCTTAAGACCTCTTTACTGAACTGCTAGAGGATGATGGTTCATAATTCTGCCTGGCTAATTGGCGAAGCCTTTAAATTCTCCTTTTTTGGATCTTAGTTATATTAATCCTCCCATCTTTGTCAGGATACTGTACCCTCTTGAAAACATCATTCTTAGGCTTATGCTTTTGCCAGTCCTCAGTTGCCTTTGGCTTGAAGGTCTTGGCATTTGATTGATTTGGTGAATGACGTTTATGAATCAGGGAAGTCTTATCTTGCTAATCTCTTAGCCTCTTCGTCTTAGGTGAGTGAGATCGACTTTTTCCATTAGCCGAAGATGTCACCTTAGCTTCTTTTGACCAATTAGTGGAACACTGTTAGTCTCGTTTCATGAGTCATGGAGACCTGCTGGGCTTTCTAGGAGTGTACTTAAAAGAATACTAATAGGTTGGTCATGTTACTTCTTCTTTATGAGTGATAGTGACCTCCTTATTCACCTATGAGTCCTCTCCCTCCTCTTTTCTTATGAGAGTTACAACTCCACTTTGACTCTAAGCCGACTAGAGTCCATGGCTTACATTTCTCTACACCAACAACCTTAATGTCTTTGAGAAAAATTATATTGTAAGGTATTTTAAGGAATATTGCTTTAATAATTTGGGCCTTCCCTTATCCTAGGAATAAAAGCTTGCCAACATTAATGACTTTCTGAATAACGTTCCTAAAAATGACATAGTTGTTAGTTGTATGTCTCTAAGAATTATGCCACTTACAATATTCTTTACTAGCCCGATCCTCAGGAGGAGGAATAACATGGCTGTCAAACAGTTTAATTTAACCGTCTTTAATTAGGGCATCAAAGATCTCATTGGCCTTAACAAGGTCAAAAGAGTACTCCTTAGCTATTTGATTTTCCTTAAGATTTTTCTTGTTGTTGTCGGCCTCTTAAGGGCCCAACATTCATTAGGCTTGGTCCCAACATACTCGACCACATTGATGGTCTCATCATCAGAGTCAATCTTATACTCCTCAGGGTCCTGATAATAGGTCCCTTTTGAGGAAGACCTTCTTTGGTCTTTTTTTTAGTAACCTTTCATAATTAGTAGCTTGAGTGGTTAGCTCAAATAAGTCCCTAAAATGGTGTCCCTCAAAGTGCTCTGTCATAGAACAATTAAGTCCCCTAACAACCATAGGGACACATTCGGCCTCACTGATGACTGAAACACATTGAGTCCTAAGTTTATAGAACCCCATTATGTATTGTTCCATAAACTCTCCTGGTAGTTGTAAAATTCTAGCTAAATCGGCTAAGGATATATCGGGTCTGGCCCTATAAAATTCCATATGGAATTTTTCCTCTAAGTCTTTCCAAGTAGTTATGGAAATAGAAGGCAAGTGTGTGTATCAGATAAAGGCCAATTTAGTCAAAGAATTACCAAATAGTTTTAGCCTCAAAAAGTCATTGGCCGATGCCTCTCCATATTGTACTATAAATTGGGCTATAAGTTCAATTGAAGATTGTTGTTTTTCCTCACCTGAGAACAGAACAAATTTGAGCACTTTGTATCCTCTGGGAAAAGGATGTAATTTATCTATCCAATAAGGATAGGGTTTATTATACATCGGCCTAGAAATGGGTTTAATATTCCCATTTTTTCCAAAGTGACTCTCAATAGACTCTAATAGGTCATAGGTGGCCGATACTTATACTTGTAGTCATTATTATTATATTGTGCATGATTACTAAATGGGTTTGCATCCTGACCTGAGGTTAATTCAATAATTTGGCCTTGTTCATCATATGTGAACACAACATCTGCCCAATTAGGGTTATGGCCCATCACTCAACCGTGATAACTATTATCATTGTAGTTAACAGATCGGGCTCAAGAACTTCTTTCATTATCTTTGGGCCTTGTCATTAGACACACATTACCATACTGCAAGTTATGACTACAAGGTTTATTGGTGTCTGAAGCATACTTGGGAATAGGCCTAGCCACGAGCTAGTTCAGGAAAATACTGGTTCGGAATTGTTGGCTCACAGTTTCATTTAGGGAGGAAATGGCCCTAAACTGGTCCTCCCCACGGTTTTAAGTCGGTTCATCCTGGTTCCAAGTTTGACCAGTTCTATTTTGGTTTTGATCATGCCAAGTCCAGTTCTGGTTTAGACGTTATGCTTCCAAACTAGTAATTTAAAAAATATATATATACTCTTATTTAATTCTCTTTGAATTTTTAAATTTCAAGTCATAGTCAATTATTATTTTTAATTTTATTTTATAATTTAATTTTTAATTCAAACCCTTTAAATTTTTTTAAAAAATATATCTAATATAAATATTTTCAAGTTATGTATATATATATATATATATTGTAAATTTTTTTATTTCAACCAATATTATATAAAAACTAACATAAAATAATTTTATTTCTATCTTTTTGAATTTTTTTATTTAAAATTAAGTAGTTAATTTTTTTTAAGTTAACTAGTCAAAGTAAAGTATAATTTTTTCTTTTTTATATTTTATTTTTAACTAAAAAATAACTTATTAAAATGTCATAATAAATTTTTATTTCAACTTTATGCCATAAAAAAATTATACAAAATCTAACCGATTCAAAATTGGAATCGGCCGGTTTGAATCAAAATCAGTCAGTCCTTGAACTGGCTTTATTCTCGGTTCCATTAATCCTAGAACTATGAATCGCTGGTTCATGAACAGTTGCCAAGCCTACCTAGGAAGTTCCATATTTTGTTTACCCTTAAGAATTGATGTCATGCAATGCATGTTGACATTGATTTCCTCTAGTTGCTTTTGGGATTATGTTTGGATCGACTCATTCCTCTCTAGAATCGGCCTCAAGATAATTAACATCTGTGTCATAAGGTCATTAAAGAGAGTATGGTGGACACCTTGTCTCTGAGAAAATCCACATCTTCCTTGCCAATGATGGGCTGTCTTCTGGGTTATAAAGTATGATTGTACTCCTCTCTGTTGACTAAGGTTTCATTTTGGCCATGCTCCTGCACATGATTGCTTAATGCATCGATCTTATGGTTCAAAGTGATCCTCTCACTACATTTGCTCATCGTAATGGCTCTCTGTGATTTTATCTGCACATGCATACAAGCATCCCACCAAGCATGTCAAAAAGATGTTTGGCCTCAAAAATATTGAGAATAAGCCTAAACACCTTTTGATTGTTTAAATGCATTCGTGTGAACCTTTTACAATATCACAGAAGATTATATTAAATAATAAGGATTTTATTACCAGCTCAGGGTGATGACAAAGGTAAGAAATAGGTTCAAGTCCCTTTGAACCTATTTGATTTGGATCAAATAGGAGGTTTGCTTCACCAGGAAGCTTTAATCACTAGAATATGGATAAAAGACATAAAGCCTCTATTACAATACATTGATTTGGCTTTCATAGGTCCTAGAGCTTGACCAATTATGGAAACAAAATCACATGAAACTTTTCTAAGTTTAAGGAAGTAAATCAATATAAAAGCTGGCCTAAATTACAATAAGGTAAATTTTTTAATTGTCGTGGATCAAGGCATGATTTGCAAAAATGAGTCTTAACTGATGGATAACGATCCAAACACAAACTGGGCCATATAAAGTGGGTTTGAATTTAATTCACGGTTCTGGTCAAACACATTTGGACCATCCTGGCCAGTACAAACAACATAATAGAATTTGAGTGAATAGTCATGGTCCATGGGTAGAGTATATGTTGCCATTCCCAATGTTTTGGAAGATGTTCTTATTATTAGAGAAGAAAAAAACCTATTGCTTTTGTGTACGCTATTCTTTAAATTTAATAAGTTATGTTAATTTATTTTTTAATTTATAAATTAATTATTTTAATAAATTTAATTTATTTAAGATATAATTTATAAATACTTTTAGACAATTTAAATATTTAAATATTTTTTTAATTTTGTATAATATCATTTAGAACTTTAAATAGAACTGAAAATATTAATAAATATTATTTTAATAAGTTAAAATATTTAAATGATGTATTGTAAGTTATGTGGACAAATTAATAAAAAATTATTAAATTTAGAGAAACATAAATATATTAAGCTAAACAATTATAAATATAAATTCATTAATAGATGAATTATATTATTATAGATGTAAATTTTAAGAATTGAAGGTTGTTGGGTTTTTACATTTTATGACTTGTAACTTTGAGGTAGAACTATAAAAGCAGTAAAAATTTGTTGATAATTAATTTCATCTAACTATATATACACAATTACTTCGACTCAAAATTTTTATTTAAATGTTGATTTTAACAGTTATTGATACATGTGTGGTTATTTTTTAAAAGTTCTTTTTTTATGGTAGCTTGATCCCTTCTCATAACTTATAACTTAAAAGAAGTTATGAAGATTTATCATCAGTATATATATATATATATATATATATATATATCTGTAGCTCACAAAGAGAAGAGAGGTTTTATATGTGTTATAACCTGAATTTTGATAAATTATGAAATTAACTTTTGAGATTTGTAGTGTTAATAAATATTTTATTTAATTGTTATTTTATGGTTATTTTGTGAAATTAAATTAAATTCAAGTGTTATTATTTACTTTATTATATTATGGCATTATTATTAATTTAAAATTTAAAACTTAAATCTATTGTTGTATATTATTTAACATTATTATTATTATTTGTGAATTATGTAATGTAGTGTTATTTAATATATTTTAATATTATGTGGTGAGTTTAATTAGAAAAGAGAATATTTAAATTAAAGATATTATTTTTTTATTATTATTATTTTATCTTTTTCTCCTTTTTGATAATTAAAATATATATATACAAAATTTCCTTCTCTCCTCTTTCTTTTTCCTTCCTCCCCTTTTCCCTTACTTTCCCTTTTCCTTCTCATTCTTTTTCTCTGCACAAAATGCAGACCCAGACTCCCCTTTGCGCGATGGAACCTAGCAGTGCCACCAATGACGCCGCCGCCTCTCTTTTCCTCACCACCATCACCTTTCCCTCCTCCCACCGCCATCTTCTCTTCCCCCTCCTCTCTTTTCCCTTTTCGGCACTGTGAGCTTTCGGAGCTCGCCAATGACGTTTTCGGCTGACGTTGGGGCTCCCACCGGTCTCGTGTGAAATATGGTGTTGTGGGCTTCATTTCCCCTAAGGTAATTTGCTCGACCAACTTCGAATTCAACTTCAATTTTGGATAATTGATTTTAGGGTTCTTAACTTCATTTGTTGATTTTGTGTTTAATTGGTTCGATTCATGTTAAATTGACTTTGAATTAGTTAAATTGAAGTAGTAAGCTTTCTAAAAGTATATTTAAATTTGATTTGGGTGATAATTGAGATTTGAGCACTATTTTGAGCTCAGTTACTGTTCATGGGTACTATTCCCACTCGAAAATGTGTTTTATTTTTAATAAATTCTAATAATTATTTTAAACATATTTCATTAAGAAAGTTTATTGAAATTATGTTCCGAATATTTATTATGAATTTTTGAATGTTTATGTAAAAATTCAATTTTTGGAAAAATTCGTATAAATTAGTAAATTTTATATTTTAATTGAAATTATTATGTTTTGGATAATTTTTTAGTAATAAATAGTATTAAAATAATTTGTCGAAATTATTTACTATTTTTAGCTAATTAATAATAATTTTAGGAAATATATTCGAATAATAAATTTACCTATTATTTTTAAGATTAAATGAATTTTCAGCTATTTTTATTATATACTTGGGAAATTTAAATAATTATTTGTAATTTATACTATTTGATTTTGAATATTTGAAAAATGGATTTTTATTAATATTATTTAATTATATTTGGGATTTTATTATTTATTTTGAGAATAAATATCTTTGATGATGTTATTATTTAAATACATTGAATTGTGGTAATTTATGATTTTTATGAGTTTTGGTGAATTATTAGTATTTACTATTATTTTATTGATTTTGATTATGTTAGTTCTCGGTTGGGCAATAATTCTCATAAAACGTGATATTGTATCGGTCCTGAGTTTTAAATTTTTGTCGAGTTGTATCCTATATTGAGTTATTTTTTAGAAATTCTAGAAGTATAAGAATTAGGATTTTGATTCTGATATATTATTGTTATTATTTTCTTTAATTACTCCATGTGCTAAGCCTATCAGATCGGGCCAGTCGAGCCAGGGTAAAGGAGCACACTTAAACTGTGAGTTATTATTCTATGTATACATTGCATGTAGATAAAATGTTGTATGCATCCATATATTTTTTAATAAATATGGATTTAATTGTGCTTTATTTCATTAAATGATATTTATTATTGTTATTATTTATATATATGCTTTTATATATATGTATATATATATAATTGAGAATATTTATTTGAATAATACATGTTGTCATATTTTATTATGAATTTTCATATATATTTTTTTATGAAACAACGTTTTGGAAGATAGTTGTAGAACGTGCTATCTATGGGTCACATTAAAACTGTTGTGCAATAGTACATTAGATGATAGACTATGAAATTGATTGATTTATCGACGTGAATATAATGATTATGGTGAATGATAGATAAAGGGGTGTGACTGCAGATCCTTGGTTGACCTTTAGGGTACTCAGAGCCAATTAGCACTGGCAGTGGAACTACGAATCCTTAGTTGACCCTTTGTGTACTCGAGGCTAGTTCACTGTCAAAAGTTGGATAAAGGAAATATTTTTAAGATGTAGAAAGCCTGTTGTCTAAGAAAATACAGTGATCGAGGTTGCAAAAAATTTAGAGATTCTGCTCCAATCCTCCACTCAAAACTTTTCTGCATTTATTATTATTATTATAAAAATAGATTTCGAGCATCTGTATATAATGCATGTATATATTAAATAAATATAAATATATATTATATCGATGCTTGAGTGTCTATGTGTTTAGATTGTGTGCATATATAAAATAATAATTCACTCAGTGAGGTTTGACCCCCCTCAAATATTTTTTTCAGGATCTTTTACTTTAAACCTCCACATTAGTTCTATTCGTCGGACCCTTTCTTTACTAGCCGATTTATGTAAACTTTGAACTAATGCTTTTCGTATATTTTAGTAAATGCTACAATAGTAATGCTTCTTGTTGTAGTATCTGTTATGTATTAGATAGAGATTCTATATTTGAATATTTGTATAAATATATTTTATTATATGATATGAGGATTTCTTTTATATTATTTAAAGTTTTAATTCTGAGGTATTTTTATGGCATGTTTGCATAAGTTTTTATTTTTAAGGCTTGCTATGGGTTCCGGATTCATGTGAATTCTTGTTCCTTAGCGCCGGTCATGACTCCCTGATTTGGGTTGTGACAATATAGCTTACAAGTAGGGTTGTGCATAGGTCGAAACAATTTGGAGAATACAAATTTTCTGGACCCTACCTAAAAGTTGGAGAATTTAAAAAATAATTATTCAGATCTAACTCTGAAAATTTAATTTTCTATCCCAAATTGTTCCAGATTTTTAGAGTAATTCAGACCAAATGGAGAATCCAAATTGGTTGGAGCAAAATTAAAGTTCAAAGATTTATATAAATTTTTAGTTTATATATTTAAAATTAATAATTAATAATTATATCATATTAAATATATTATATTTAATAATAATACTTTTGTATAAATTTTCTTTTTAAGTTTTATTTTAATATTTATATTTTAATAATTTCTTAATTTAAACATATAAAATAAAATGACTATAAATTTTACTATACAAACTTTATTTGTAAATTCTAATTTTTATTTTATGATATAAATATATATTAAAAATTAACTATAAAAAGATTCAATAGATGAATATATTTATTTTGTTTCCATCAATTAATTAGTATTTAAAATTTCAAAATTATATGCTTAACATTTAATATATTTAAAAATAATTTATTATTAAAATGGTACTAAATTTTATTTGTAAAATTTAATTCTATGTCTCTAATCTTATCAAGTATTACTTTTTAACTTTATAATATATCATAAAAAAATAACAATAATATTAATATATATATATATACACTGTCGGTTTTAGTTTCAGTTCTTTGAAATAGTACAATTCAAAATAGTTCAGTTCGATTCTCAATTCGGAGAACTTAAAAAGTCAAACAATCAAACGAAATTTTCAGTTCTAGAAATTTTCGATTCAAATTTTGAGGACGATGCAAGTTTTCTGAGACTCATGTACAACCCTACTTATAAGGAAGGAGAAGCTTCGTAATCTATTTCAGGAGATCCAGATTTATTCAGATACATTGTTGATATATATATATATATGATATTTTAATTATACATTAAATATTTATATAATTAATACAAAAATGTGGCAAAAATTAATACATAATAAATTTTTTAATCAATAAAAAACACATTAATTATTTAATAAATAAAATACTAATGAAAAATTATAATATTTGTCAAATAAATCTAAATAAAATATTATTGCATACATTGATCTCTCTTACAATTAATGTTTAATAAATTACTAATTTTATTAATTAATTTTGTAATAAATAAAACTTTAATTTACATGAGATTCTTGGGTGACTTTATTTTTTAACTACTTTTAGTTTACTTTATTTTTTATTACCATATGATAAGAATATATTTTATAATTTAAAGGTGGTTATTAGCAAAATGTACTTTATTTCGTAAAAAAAATAAAAAGTAACTATATGAGGTATCGTAATTTACTATAACATTATCTTTAAAGTTATAAAATTAAATTGTTAATTTTCACTAGTATTTTATTTATTAAATATTTCATATATTCTTTACTAACTAAAAATTTATTATGCATAATTTTGCCATATTTTTGTATTAATTATATAAATATTTAATGCACAATTAAGATATGTAATAATTTTTGTAACTATATATAGTTTTAATATTATAAATCTACTAGAAATAAATTATTGTCATCTTAATGATATAAAAAGTATATAATTTTTAAAATATTTAATAAGTTTAATTGAATTATTTTAGTAATTGTATGAACTTAATTGTTAATAATAAAAATTATAAAAATTAAATAAAAAATTTTTAAGATTACAAAGACTAATTTAAATATTTTTAACTGTCAATTTTTCAATAAAGACTCGATGTGCCAAAAATTGAAAATGAAAATGAAAAGTGAAATGTGTTGGAAATTAAAAGTAAAGGGGTGCAATGTACCAAAAATTTAGTGCAAAGGAACAATGTGAAACAGTTAAGAGTATAGGGAAGTAAAGATGCGTTCTGCCTATTATCTTTTCATGTTTATAACTCTATCAATAATTTCTAGAGATGAATACAAAATTAATTAAATAATAATACTAATGAATTTATTAATATTTAAATAATAAAAATTAATAAAATTTATCTATTTATTTTAATCAAAATAACGAATTGTATATATTAAATGATACATAATAATAAATTATATTAAACGATAAATTATAATAAAATATCAAATTATATTTCATTTTAAGAAATAAAATTACCTATATCTATTGAAAATGAATACTATAAAATAAATAAATAATAAAAAATACAAATAAAATATGAGAACGTACAATTTGAATATTTAAATCTATGTGTTTTAGACTTATGATACTAATCATTTGAGTTTTTTTGGCATTTAAATACCTTATATTTTATTATCCTATAAAAGTAAAAATATATAATATATTATTAAAATAATATGAATATTTAATAGTAAAATTAATGTAATATAGCATTCAATTAATTATAATGAAAATAAATAAATAAAATTTTGATGTATTTTCAATTTTTAAAGTACAAAAATAATTTTTTAAATAAATCTATAATATTTTAAAAATATTTAAAAAGATAAATTGATGATAAATAACATAAAGTAATTTATTATTAAAATTTAATCTTAAAATTAATATTTAACCATAAAAATCATGTTATTAACTGATATGGATTATTAAAATACAACAAGTGTAAAATATATAATACTTGAATGTTATTAAAAAAAAAATCTCTTAACTAATTTTCTCACAAGCCAAAACCACATTGAAATATTTAATAAGTTATCATAAAATCTGTTTATTTATGAAAAATGATCAAATATTGTTCTAAACTTTGATACAATTTTTAATTATATTATATTTTTAAAGTTATATCAATTTAACTATCAACTTTGTCAATTGTATCAATTCTATTCTATTCTAGTTTAAAGATATAAATGTACTTTTAAAATTTTTTAAAAATCTTTAAAAAATAAATTTATTTATTAAACTTCTTTTCTTTTTCTTTTTTAATAAAAAATGTTAAAAATATTTTAAAATGTTAATCTTACCACTCTCAAAATAATTTTAAAAAATTAGTTTTGAAATACAATTTTATTTTTTCTATATTATTTTATACAAAGCTCCCATATTTTTTTTTATGTATACTTCTCAACTTTCAATCATATTATTCAAAAATTTTCTAATAGATATGAAACATAAAAAAAATATGAAATGAAAAAAAATGAAAGCATTAGAGATATTGAAAATATTGGTAAAAAATAGAAAAAAGATTTGATTTTTTTTTAAAAAATAAAATATTTCTTAAAATTTCATTGTTTCTTATAGTGATAGTTAAAAAAAAATCCTTTATATTTTTATTCTTATTAATATTAGAGTATATAAGCTGTGTTTTTTGTATTGGGAGATTTCAAAATTTTTGTATTTTTTCAATAAAATAAATGTTTATTATTGATTAATATTCTTCACATCTCTAATTCTCTTTCTTTTTTTTATTCATTTTACACTATTTGTTTTGTGTTCAATATTTAATTAAAATTTTTTTAAATAATATAATTGAATGTTTAAAAATGAGTTTTATAAAAGTTAAAATATGAAGACTTTCATATATATAAAATAGTTTTATTTTCATATACAAAATCATTTTAAAATTAATTTTTAAGGTTATTATGTAAGTAGTAAGATTAACGGGTTAATTGCATAAAAGGTTACCAAACTTTACACTAAATTTCATTTTGATTCCATAACTTTAATTTGTATTTTTTTTACAAAACATTGATTTTAATTGTACGGAAATGTCACCCAAAATAATATCACTACATTTAGATGATGTCACATACTAGAGTTATCAAATTATAGTTTAACTCAACAAACATTGTCATGTCATATTGTCACTTCACCTTCTTCATAAGATTATTGAACATAATTTTATTTTACTTTTTTATTTTTTTACACTCATTCTTATAAAATTATGATTAACAGTCTCATAGAGAAGGTGATGTGGTAATGTGACACGATAATTTTTATTGAATTAAATTATAATATGACAACTTCATTTTTAATTTACATTTCAAAATATTCTTTTACGTTTTATTTTTTGTTAAAAATAAAAGAAAAGGATTTTTACTAATTAAATTTGTTTTATAAGGATTTTAAAGTAAATTTTAAAATACATTTGGATCCTTAAATTAAAATAGGATAAAATTGATACAATTTATAAAGTTAAATAGCTTTATAGTTCCAAACTGCGTACGCACAAAATCTCTCATGTATAACTACTTTTGTATGTAAAATGCCAATAGTCAGACCCTCAACCAAGTAGGCTTTGATACTTCTTGTCAAGTTAGAGTGTACATGAAAAATGGAACAACAAAATAGTGAATAATAACTATTTTCCACTAAAAATAAATTCACTATTATGACACAAATCACTTAAATACATACACTACCCACACACTCAAGCTCACTTTTCACTCTACACCCTTTTTCTATAACCTCTCACACAAGTACCACTCAATTCACACATAACACAATTTAATTGTTCTCACTTCATTTTCACTCAAAAATTGCTTACTCCATTGTCATGCTCATCCCATATTTATAGTGCAAAGAGTAATGATTTTTTGTTCAAATACATTGCATCTATGCAAGTTGGCCAATTTGTCTAAATTCATTATATCTATGCAAGTTAGCCAATTTGTTTTAAAGAAGCAATTTGCAAAACAAGTTGCTTTGCTAGTTGGGAACCTTACTAATTTATTCAATTCAAACTCTTATACTTAGGCAAGTTGTCCATGTAAGTTGCATGACAAGTGGTCATGTAAATTTTTACAAGTTGTTCGAAAATCTTTTAAAGATTTAGTGAAATCTTCTAAAAGATTTGGTGGGCTTGGACAATTGATTTGTAGACAAAATAAAATTTTAATTCTTAAATAAAATTAGAGATGATTTTAAACATGATTTTAAACACTCCCCCTCATCACTAATTTTTTATAAGTCTTTGGTACTCCATGTCCATCTTGACCATGGTAATCTACACACTATATATTTTCCTTTGTATCACTTGCAAATTATAATGCCCTTTTCTTCAACTCATTGCTCCAAATTATCTTTTTATATTCTTTGCAATTTTCTATGAGCTCATTTTCAACAAATGTAGTGTTAAAGACCTTTTCTTCCTAATTCACATTATTCTCTTCTTGTGTTGTCTTTTCTTCCACTTTTTGTTCTTATCTATGCATCGTAACTGTGTCTTCAAATTCTTCATTTTCTAAAGATAATAAAAACTTCTCAATTATTTTAAGATGCTCATTTTTTATTGCATAATTCTTCTTCTCTTTCAAATGATGTTTCAACATATTCTAATCTAGATAAGATTGTTAACTCATCTTCATCATCCTTACTTGTCTCTATAAATTCATTCACTTTAATTGGCTCATCAATCACACATGATGTTTGAAAGTCAAAGTCTCATTCTTCTTCTTCTTCTATTGTGGTAGCCATGATATTTGAAACCTCCATAGTTTCATAAGAGCATAATCTTTCATATGTATTGTCTCCATAGACAATGTTTCAGTATCCCATTCTAGTTCACCCCAATAGTAGTTGTCTGTTGTTACTGTATTACTTTAAATAGTCTTTTTCTTAGACCAGTAATCTCTGGCATAGTGTCCTTTATTACCACAGTTAAAACACTGACCATTCAGACATTTAAAATCCTTAGACTGGTGATTGTTATGTTGCTGCTTCTGTTAAGCCCATTGTGATTGGACATTCCTTTCATTCATACCACGAGGTTAATTCTTCTTTTTGTTGGTGAAGAGTGCCACCTCTTCATTATTCAAGAAAACTCCAGCCATTTGTTTTGCTAAAGTTTATTGACTTGCTAATAAATTCTACAACTCTTCAGTTGAAGGTTTTGTGGACCAACCTTGAATTTTAGCCATAAAACTGTGGTATTGAGATCATAGTCCATAAATAATGATTCTTCTCATTCTGTTGTTGACTATTCCAGATGCATTATCCAACTCAACAATTTCTCGGCATAAGGATTTCACTTTGGTAAAATACTGACTAATATCCTTTTATGAAATAGACATTAGTTCATTTTCCAACAGTTAAAGTCTAACATCATTCTTTTTTAAGAACCACAGAGAAAGAGAATCCCAAGTTTCTTTTGTTGTGGTAGCATCTTTTATGTGCTCCATCATCTCCTCTTTTATGGCTATTTTAATGGTGAACATGACTTTTCCAGCTTTAATTCTCAATTTTCTGAGATTTTTAGCATCATCATCTGGTGGTGATGATTTAGGCTTAGTCATAGAAACAAACCTTCTAGAGGTCTTATGTCACGACCCGAACCCGAGGGCACATAACCGGCACTAGGGAATGGGAAGGCATAAGGCCCCCGAAACCTGTAGTAAGCCTAAAAGAAAAGATAAACAACACCTTACAATTTAAAACTTTATTTTAAAATAGAACACATTATCAAATTGATTTTTCTAAAATTTAAACGTAATTGAATACATAATTAACATATTTCCAGCGTCACATATATAAATCAAACTTAAATCTTATACATAAATATGGTGCATATAAATAAAATACACAAATATACTTAAGTCATACAATTCATAGTACAGTTACTACTGCAGCTTCCTAGAACACTACAACAACACAACTTACAATGACCTACATAAAATAGTCGGTGATGAAGAAACCCAGCGTGGAGGTAGTCTGAGGTCGAACTCCCAAGCTCCTGAAAAAAATAAATTGAGGGGAATCAGACCTCACTAAGTAAGTCAATAAAAAGAGCTGTACGGTTTGAAAATTTTTTTTTTAAACTATATATTTATAGTGAAAATAATTTATAATGTATAGGTATAGCTTTTGAAAAATCTCGGTAGAACCCTAAACCCAAAAATCTAAATGGCCAACTGGGCCTACTTATTCTAACTAGACTACCGGTCCCCGAGAGCAAAGGCGTCGACCGAGGCACCAAGTCATAGTCATTCACTTAATCTAAAAATATATGGCACTGGCGGTCCCTGAGAGCTAGGGCATCAATCGAGGCACCCATCCCAGTCCATTTTTAACCTTACAATCACTGGCAGTCCCTGAGAGCATAGGCTTTCATCAAGGTACCCGTCCCAGTTTAACATCCACCAGTATTATATATTTTGGATCCATCTCTCAATCTCTATCATGTGCACATAGTCCTGGTGAAGCCCACCAGGTAGCCTGTTCTACCAAAATTTCTCAAAATCGACTTTTAAATAAATAAAAATGCGTTTTAAATCTTAAATAACAACATTAAATTAAATAAATCATATAATCAATATTAAAAAATATAAGCGCATGCCTTCTTTAAATAAACACATGCACAGATCGTTCCATTGACTTACAAGATGAATGCGAAGGCTGACGATCACGTGTTTACCTCGGTCTCACGACTTCTGCTCCGATATGCTCTAGAAAGAAAATAACAAATCGATTTTAAAACATGACTATGAAATAAAATTAAAAATCAACAAAATAATGAATTTCCAGGCTGACTCGAGGGAGACTAAATAAGACTCGATAGACAGGATAAAACCTAACTAATGGTAGAAATTCATAACGAATATCACATTTTATGAGAAAATCTCTCAAAATTTTGGCAGAGTCTCCTCTGTAAAACGGACATCTCTTTACCAAAGGTAGAGCCAAACCTGTATAGAAAATGCACTTCTAATAACCACAGACATACACACTCGAGTCGGGCTCCCAAAACTACACTTAGCCCCGACCGAGATCACAACTCAATATAACATCAAGAAATGTTATCATTTATTTTCCAAAATACATATTACATATACATATATACTAAAAATATATAAAATCTCAATTATTCAAAAATTAAACAACTCACTTTGCATGTCATTATCAAAGTATAAATATAACCTAAATTAAAACCATTATACCAAAAATAATGTATTATACATATATAGAATATTTGGAAATAAATGTTCAAAATTAACATTACTTAATTAAAAATATCAATTAATTTATAAAAAAAAATCCTCTAAACCTCTTAAATATTAATAAAACTAGCTAAAAGATATGTTTAACTATAATTAGTGTAAAATTACATTTTTATCCCTTAATACATAAATTACATAATGTATTATTAGTACTAAAAATTCCTTAAAATTATATAACCATCAAAATATATATATATATATATATATATATATATATATATATATATATATATATATATATATATATATATATATATATATATATATATATATTATTTTTCTCAAAACTAAACTTCCTAATATAATTAAAACACAATATCAACTAATAATTTCTTTTAAAAATAAATAAATATATAATTTAACCTACTAATCACATTTGACATAAACTCAAAAATATTTATAAAAATAATATAAAAATCACAAAAAAATTATAAATTAAGTTATTAACTTAATAACATAAAAATATTAATACCAATTATCAAAATTCCATAATTTTTTACAATAATTTTCGAAATAAATAAATAAAACATATTAATTAGATACCCAAAATTTACAAAAATTTATAATTAACATTAATTAAACTAATCACTACTTAAATTCAACTAACAACTAACTAGACCAACTAATTACCAAGAAAAGAAAATCACCTAAAATTCTGCATAACTCAAAAATCCACCATAATACCATAAAAGAATTCAAGACTAACATAATCATTAATAACAATTACAGCATGCCCTAAGATCTACCGAAACTTCAAAGAAATTGAGAAGAAAAAGGGAAGAATGAGGGGTTGTCACTCACCACCCGATGGACATAACAGAAGGAGGGGAAGGAGACCTGTTGCCACCTGAAAATGGGGAGGATGGAGGCAGCACAGGTGGGGCAGAAGGCAGTGACAGGCGGAGGGACGAAGCTGGTAGGGGAGGGTCTGTTGCGCGCAGGAAGAAGGCTTGTTGTCTGACGAGGAAAGAAGAAGAAGAAGAAGAAGAACAACAGCAGCAACAAGACCTGGGAGCTTCAGGTTCACGGCGAAGATGGAGTCTCGGTGGTGGAGGAAACGGCACAGGGAGAGATGGGGCGGTGTGGATGGCGGGCAGGGGAAGAAAATGGGGAGGGTGAGGGATATTTTCTCTCTTTCTTGGTGAGGCTTTTGTATACATACATATATTTATTTACTTACATTTATATATCAGTATAAGTATATATATATATATATATATATATATATATATATATATATATATATATATATATACTTATACTGATATATAAATGTAAGTAAATAAATAAATAAATGAATATATATATCTTATATGTATAAAATCTCACTTATATCCATATATATCATAGAAATTTAAAATAACAAAGTCTTAAAACAAATTTTTAACATAAATATCTATAAATTAACTAACTAGATAATTAGAATTATGTAGTAGAAATGTAAATTTATTTATCACTAACAAAATCCGGTAATTACTTAGTTAAATGAAATCGTTAAGTATTACATCTTGACTTTGCAGGTATGACTCCATGTAAGTCCTCGACATGCTATAATTATTATTAGTTAATTTTTAAATAACATTGACCTTACCAGATTCTGCCATAGTAACTTGGATTTAGCAACCTCGCGTTTCACTAAGGAAGCATGGTTCTGAACTAAGAGCTTCACAATTCGAAACTATTCACGCACAAAATCTCCCCCGTACAACTACGTTCTTATGTAAAATTTCGATAGTCAGACACTTAACCGAGTAGGATTTAATATAAATTGTTGAATTATGAATATAGCTCTGATACCATTTATCAAGTTGGAGTGTATAAAATAATAAAATAGCACATGACAACAAAGTAGTGAATAATAACTATTTTCCATTAGAAAATAAATTCACTATTACAACACAAATCACTCAAATACATACATTACCCACACACTCAAGCTCACTTTTTACTCTACACCCTTTTTCTTTAACCTCTCATACTCATTCCACTCAACTCACACACAACAAAATTTAATTACTTTCATTTCAATTTTCACTCAAAAATTGCTTGCTCCTATTTTCATGCTCATCCTTTATATATAGTGCATAAAGTAATGATTGTTTGTCTAAAAACATTACATCCATATAAGTTGGCCAATCTGTCCAAATTCATTATATTTATATATGGAAACCCTTAGTTTGATCAGACCACAATGAAAGCCCAATGATGAGATAGTCCAAATTTTGAATGCAAGAAAAGTTTTAGATCTTCTTTAGAATGAATTCAGGAGTTTAAACCTAAGCCAAAGCTTTCATATCTAGTTAAAACCCAAAAAACTAAGCTCATTAGCCCTTTATCAAGCTCAAACCTGGCCTTGTAGGCCTAAAAGTCCAGTAAGCTTGGTGAAGAGGTGATCGCCTCTTCACTTTAACCAACAGTAAGGCGACACCTTACCAAAGAAGTGTCGCCTCTTCACACCTGTCCCTTGCATCAATAAATACTATTTATTATTGCATTTAACCAAAAAAAAATTGATCTTCTTACCTTTAGTCTAGAGTTTTGAACAAAATAATAAGATTTTTAGGGCATGAAATGATGAGAAAAGAAAGGAGGCAATGATGAAAAGGCAACGTGGAAAGTAACCTTGATTTTTGGAGGGAAGATTAGAAAGAGAAAGGGTAGGGGCTTAAAAGGGAGTTTTGACCATTCAAAAGGGGTTTTTTTTTTTTTAGAGGATGATTTTTTAGAAGTAAGTAAAAAAAAAAGAGAAAAGAAAATGTTCTTGAGAGAAAAAGGAAGGAAGAAGAAGGAATAAAGGGAATTTGAAGTTAGGAATCCATTTCTTAAAAAGAAGGAAGGAGATTCTTGCATTCAACACATCGAAAAAAAATAAAAAAAAGCTCTGAGGGCTTCAGTTAGGAGCATCAAATGAGTCCAAATCAGTGAGAATCTTGTTTTCAAGCTTTGAGTTCTTTGTTTTGTTTGAAACTTCATTTCCTTATTTTATATCTTTTTGTGTTTATTATTCTCCTAAGATTGCATATGGAGTCTGAATATGGGAATTATTGATTTCTTAGCCGCTGGTTTATATTGATTTGTATGAATATTTGAGTTACTTAGGATTTAAAAACTTATAGTTTTTGTGTTATTATGCCTGCTGAAGAGGCGACGCCTCTTCAAAGGGGCATCACCTCTAAACCTAAAGGTGATCGCCTCTAGTGTAGAATCCTGCACAATTCTGCTTTGTTTTAGTTTCTTTTAGTATTTTTTCAGTATATAATACATATATGCTATCTGATTATTTTTTTAATATTACATGTGAATGTTATACTTTTAGGACTAGTTGACTAATTAATTTATGTTTATATGAATCAGCATGCCTATGTTTATACTAATATAATTTGGACTGTTTTGTAAATAAAGATGTTCATTTGAATGTGAAACTAGCCTTTATTTGTTGTAGGTTTTGGTGATTCTTAATCACTATGTATTTAGTGAATTAATTAGTTCTTGAGAGGTTTCATTTAGGTTAATTATTGTAATAATTATGCAAATGATTGTAATCCCTAATCCCTTCCCCATTTATTTAGAATGAATGTTTGTAAATTTATTCTCAATATTTGATTCGAATGCCAAGACAATAAACATGCAAAAGGACTACTGTGCAAACTTAGATTAAATTGTAAAATTGGAAGCATTTGCAAATCACAATAATAAGGAAATAATTTAATAATAATGGGTAATAAAATACAAAACACAAATGGAGGCCAACCGTAAGGTTAAGTGGGCATTCAAAGCCCATTCCCAGTTTCCGAACCTGAATATCTAATGACGACTTCTGTGAACTTTCGTGAAATTTAGTTGTTGTAAAAGTGTCCCGATTTTCATCTAGGTAGCGATTTCATCTCCTTTGTAGACTCTAAAAAACTCCATTTAGTAATTCTAGTAGGTCTTGAACCTATACAGTACTATGGTCGCCGTATACTTAGGTGCACGGCCTAAACCCTGCCACCCACACTATACAAATTACCCAATTTGTTTTGAATAAGCAATTTGCAAGACAAGTTGCTTTGCATGTTGGCAACCTTTTTCATTTCAAACTCTTCTTCTTAATCAAGTTGTCTCTGTAAATTGCATGACAAGTGGTCATGCAAATCTTTACAAGTTGTATAAATTTTTTTTAAAAATTTAGTGAAATTTTCTAAAAGAATCGGTAGATTTGGACAATTGATTTGTCGATAAAATAAAAATTTAATTCTTAAATAAAATTAGAGATAGATTTTCAACATATTCATCATCGCATATATGCAAATCAGGATGGCTTGATTACTAATTATAAACTTATTGAATTTGAGTGTCCATGGTGACCATATAATTTTATTTTTTTCGAACAATACCATCCAATAATATAATTGAAATTATCATTTTTATAACAAGAAATAGCCATACTCCTTATGCAGCCACAGTCCACTGATCCTCTAATTAAATAAAAAATAATAATAATAACAATTCATCCAGGATATATCGGATTCAAGTATTGAGAGTGGAGATGTACGTATGTTCTGTTTTAATTGTATGTGATGGTCTATGTCTATATATTTACCCTTCTTAATTAAACAAGGACAGATAAAGTCTTCCCATAAATTTTTAACTTGCTTCTCAGGATTCAGCTTCAAGCCCTCTCCGAAGAACCTGACAAAGACTTGTTTTTCGCGTTCAACTCAAGGGAACTGCTCTACTTCTACAATCATACAAGTCGTAGGTAAATAGAACTCGGTAATATATACAAAGTCGTAGGTAATAAAAGTTTGGTCACTTGATCGCTTCGTACTCATAATGTAAATATTTCAGTTTTAAGTAGCAAATTCCACCTAAAGTTCATATCCTGGGAACCTGGACCTTTCCGGTGCACGAAGATCAAACAAGAGACACACTGCTCCAGCAAGTCCTTGGAAAAGAGAGTAGGCATTGTCTGATGCACTGCGTATATGTGGCCCATTCACAAATTCACTTGCACTATGATAGAAGAAGCTTGCAAATGCCTTTGCGCGCTCTTCATATATGCTATCTCCTGTAAGTCGATAAAGGGAAAGAAAGGCATATGCATTTCCTGCCACACCGTCAGCTAGTCCAACCTTCTTCACTAATCCACTCTTCCACACAACTTCCCCTGCCTCTATAGCAGCATCACGGAATTCTCTATTGTTTGGAAACACCTGCAGAAGTTATACACTGTAAATGCTAATACAAAAATGGTTGCACAGTAGCTGGATTCTGAAACTTTATAGGTACAGTTATCATCCAATAAATTTGATTGAATGCCACATGACTACCTGTGATGCCTTGCACAAGGTGATGGCCATGCCAGTTGCACCATGAGACCACTGCACCAATTTGTCCCTTGGATTTCCTTCACTTGATGGGTAATTTCCACTATGAGGGAACCTGTTGCTCATCATGTACCTAAGCGTTCTCTTAACATCCTCAGCGTCGTCTTCTGAGAGTGGAAAATGGAGCAAAACATGCAAGATTCCCGCAAGGCCATTGGCTGCACCCCAGTACCTCGTTCCATGCCATCTGTACATGAGGGGGCAGGCTGGATTATCAGATGCTCCTGCCCTGCCTCCAGCTAGCACAGCATCAACAATAGGCAGAAGAACATCATGGGACACTGTTCCTTCTCCAAGATGTTTGTTTATGAACAAAGCAGCCCACAAGAATCCAGCTCGGCCGTACATAAGATCATACGACATTCCAAATCCACCTTCCTCTGGTCCAACTGGGAGGGCCCTTTCTTGTGCCACCTAAAGATGATCAGTTTGTTTAGCAAATTCTATGAGTACATATGTTCTGGGTCTAAATGGAAACGATAGCAAGCTCTTCAAGCAATTGGATATGATGAGATTAAATAGGTTTCACCAGATATAGAAACAACATTTCTGACCTCCTAGCATTACAGGAAAATAACAGATATAGGATGAAAGATTCCATTAAACAGGATGAAAATTCATGCATTTTTATATGCATATTACTTAATCTAAAATCAACTAATTAATGCTAGTAAACTAAGTGTAGTATTGTGTTAATTAACATATAGTGTTAAATTTGTGCAGAATGAAGTTTGATTTCATTTTACAAAAGAATATGTTAGCGAGATAATAAATGCGTAATGTCCACTCTCTTTCAGGAACATTTCCATTATTCTTCAAACTGATGAATTTGAAATATCTGAGTATTAACTGATATTAGTTTTGTTGAATATACCTCAAGGAAGAGGTTGAGGAAAAAGTCACGGCGTTGTTGGTCACCCTGATAATTAGCCACAACAGCTCCAAGGGCATACACCCCTCCTCTACCACATAAAAATGTCACATGCCTGGACATGCACCATGTTAAAAACATTAAGTGACATGCATATAAAAGTGATAGTTCCAGCAGCAACAATGATGGCCCCCAAGATATCGCTAGCAAGATAATATAATAATTTATTGTATTCTTTGTACATATAAATACAACAAAAATTGTAATTTGGAGTATCAGATGAAAATGAGGCTATTCTACAAGGGAATATCAGAATTGAAGTTTCACCAAATATAAAATCTTCCTTTCCTGGATTTGCAAAAAATTATTGGATAAGATGATCACAAATAATTTATAGTGATATTTGGTCAAATGAGGTAAAATTCACCTACTTATGCAATCCTACTCAGTAATTTCTCCTCTTCTTGTTTTACTACATTTCCGCACAAATGGACTGAAAGGAAATGTTACTTGAAAATAATTAAAGAATTAGCTTTTAATTTGAAAACCATTGAATTGAAAGAAAAATATAATAGGACCAAATTAAAATAAATAAAATCCAAACACTAGAGTCAATAGAAGAAAAAAGAAAATAACATGTCTACACTCAAAGTATCATACTCAACCAACAGACATGTAACATATATACTAACAACTGAAGGTCAACAGAAGATAGAAATCTAACTTATTACTTCAATCAACCTTACAATGTACATCACCAGGATGATCATGTGACATATACTTTGAATTGACATAAATATAACACATGTATTAAATGTTGTTATAACTAAAAAATTATTTAATCCAACCGTTGAGTGGAATGCAATTCTCTGAGAGTAGGCAAATCTTTTGAGAAAAAAAAAAAACCAACTAACCGCTAGTGCAGCGCTGCATGTGAATGACATTGACATTATACTAAAATGTCAACAAGCCGCAGTTCAAAAAATGCCAATAATCGCAAGTGCTGTCTATGGTTACCATTATTATTATTATTATCATATAAGAAGAATCATAATCCATCCATTTTTAGCTAATTAAATATAAAATAACCAAAATTATTTGAAAGATATTTCCCTTAATTAGCGTCATAAATTCAGTAATCAATAAGACTTGACGTAACCACATCAACTCTAAATAACTTGATTGATAATCATTATTAAGTAAAAATAAAATGAAAGTAATCACCTAGATGATGCACGTGCCGCCGCGGCACACGTATCAACGATCTCTGCACATAATAACATGTCTTCCCGGTGACCCGTAATCTCGTACGACCTCAAGCAAGCGAAAGCCGTTCCCACTAAACCCGAGTAAACTGTCGGGTCAACAACTGTAGCAGCAGTACCCGTGTCCGTACTACCATATCCTTTCCACGTCATCTCCACCACCTGCACAACACGCACACACACAATCTTAACCTACGCACCCCCGACCAGACGGACACATACACATACCTTGTCCTTGAGAGAAATGGCTGCTCGGACGAAAGTTTCGTCAGGAAAAGATAAATTTGAAGCCGTTGGATTGATTTGGGGATGCAAATCTAGGCGTTCGTTGTTGTTGCTGTCATCGTGGCTATCTTCAGCAGCAGCAGCAGACTCAACAGCAGACGACATGACGTTTATGTTTTCTCTGCTTTTAGCTTTTCGTCGCAAAATAGGCGAGAATGTTGCGAGAGATGCGAGTGAAGTGGTTGGGGTGGAGATACATATCATATCTACTGACATACGACACGTGCATCATGTCCCTGTACTCGCAAACGACACGTGTGTTTTTATTTTTACATTATTTTTATTTTTGATGGATATTTTATTTTTGCAAATTATTTTTTATGGATATTTTTATTTATTTATTTTGAGGAAGGATATTTTTATGATATTTAAGTACCCAAAAAATTCTATGATAATTTTTTTAATTTTTATAAATAATTATTTATTAAATATATAGAATTATTTCATTTAATAATAATAAATAAAATTATAACAAAAGCACCATCGTCAGATGAGCATGCGGATCATGTGACTATATTATATTTTTGGAAAAGAAAAAATATGAAATGTCAAAAATTTGATGTGGATGGAATAGAATCAACTCTATGGGCCAAAAGAATATCTTTGCTTCCAGAAACTCTATGGGCCAAAAGAATATCTTTGCTTCCAGAAACTCTACGGGCTAAAAAGAATATCTATCTTCCCATAAAATCAATCTTTTTCTATAGGTGTAATATATAAATGATCCTATGAATTTATTATTTTTTATTAATTTAATATTTTAATTTATAATTTTATAATTTTAATATTTAAATTTAGTTAAAATATAGTAATTTTTACTAATATAATAATATATATATTTATCATTTCATATACTTATCACTTTTTATCAGTTTGACACTTTTATTTATAATTTTTTATCAGTTAAATATTTATAATGTGATACATTTTAATTTATTATTTCATATTTGTGTTCTAATAAAAATTTTAAAATTATATTTTAACTAAATTTAAGTATTAAAATAATAATTATAAATTGAAGTATTAAACTGATAAAAAATAATAAATGTTTGAGTTATGTATATATTATAGATTTTTTGATATTGTGGGAGGATAAGCACATGGGTTTGATGTATTTCAAAAAAAAAAAAAGCACATGGGTTTGATGTTGCTGACAGCCGCACTAAGATTAATCAATTTTAAAATTGAAAAAGATAGTTACTCATTTTGTAATTTTTTATTTTAATATACAGTGTTATGTTATTAATATTGTTAGTTATCCTGTTATTATAATTTATTATTATAGTTTTATTTATATATTTATATAAATTATTAATATATAAAATTCACTGCACAATTTTAATTTTGTTTCCATTAGATTATTAAATTTAAATATATATTTTTTCAGTAAATAAACTTCTATTTAGTATAAAAAGGTTGACCGATAAATTTGTTTTGATCCATAAGTTATTTAAAATTATTATTTTAATCTAAAATTGAATACAATTGATAAATAACTTCATATTTTTTACACATATAAAAATCAATAGAAATTTTGATGAAATTACGAATTAGATTGTACGCTATTGATTTGAGAAAGCTTGGGTAGAGAAAAACTATTATTTCAATTGTAGGTGGAGTAAAGTTAGTTGAGAGAGTGGTGACCCTCTAGAAGAGCTCTACCTGACGTTGGCTCCATACAGTCTTAACTGTATAGAATTAGTGTAAAATTTGCATTTTTTTTTGTTGATAGTCCCTTATTCAAATCATTAAAAAAATGAATAATTTTTTTAAACTCTTTGAAATTTTAAGATTAAATTGAAATTTTAAAAAAAATTGAGGACTAAAATTGAAGTCTACTACTACTATATTTAACCCGAACTTGAATTAATCTAACTTGATTCGGAAGATGGTAAAATTTTTTAAAATTAATTTAACACTACTACATATATTTGTATTTAAATTTATCTAACTCAATTTAGGTAAAATTAAAGATGGTAAATTTTTCAACATTAATTTAACACTATTACATATATTAGTATTTAAATTTAAAATATTACTTAAATAAAAACAATTCATTATCGGTTACTATAATAGTTGTTGATGTGGTTTTATATATATTTAATTAGTGAAAATGTTTGAAAATATTTCAGTAGAGAAAAAGTAAGCATGCGGAAATGATATCATCTGCTAACAATTAAGCTCAATGGATTTAAAATAATTGGAACTGCTTGCGATTAGTCCTTAACTATTTGTTGGTGGCTGATAAATGTTTGTTAAATTTTTGACAGCTAAATCTAAACTAATCCTTAATTAGATTTAAATCATAATTTTTAATTTTTTATGGCATGTAGTGTTAATTAAATTGAGAGAATTTTGCTTTTGTAAGATTGAAAATTGGAGGAAAGCTACCTATATATATATATATATATATATATATATATATATATGTATATACACACAGCAGGTAGTGTACGAGCTAGAGTCCATGTATATAAAAATATAATGGAAGTAATGTGGTTCATATCTTCCCTCCCGGTGAAGATAAGTCTCTTTCTTTAATTTATGTCTATATAGGCAGCAGAATCATATTCGTGGAAATATTATAATGTTAAAAGAATAAGAAGAAAATGTACGAAAGGATATCGTAATACAGTAACTTTTTTAATGGAAAAGTAAAATTTTATTCATAAAACCATCACTTTTTTTAACTTAATATATTTCGTTAACATAGATAAATATTACAATAGCATTTCCAAATAGTTAGGAATCGATGGAAGCATATCCAATGGACAGGCTCATAGTGGGCAGGTCCAAATATGCTGTCTTCCAACATAGGGTAGGAAACCCTAATTTGTTAGTAATTGCAGTAGCAGGAGAAGCACCTCAAGGCTCCTGTCATGGTCGGCCGAAGATGGAGAAGCAACGATTTTCTAACTTGAGCTTGCTCTTTGTTCCGAGGGCTAAACATGATTTTGATTCCATTTGAAGATAAGCCATCTGTGTGAATTCCATTATGTTCACAAAACAAGAACACTGAAATATTAGCTACAAATGGAGTGATGATGACTGAATTAGTAGGATGCAGTCTCTCATCGTGCGAAGGACATAGATTATATTCCAGGTTCACTAAACTGCAGCACTTCTTGAATAGCAGCTGCACAAAAACACTAACAACCCAAGAAAAAACAAACATAAACATAGATTTATCACAAAGATATATAGATCTAAAAGTAAATGATGAAAGGAAGAGAAGGGATGGGGGTGATTGCTAGTACAAAGACCAGCAGCACCCCTCAATTAGCTGAAGACACAAGCTACTATTCACAAGGAGAAAACCCAATGAGAAAAAAAAATTTCAAAGATATATATATATATAAAAGAAAATGAAGATAAAATTTAAGGGAAATATGTTCTTATATATTCATAAAAGAGAGATTACAACCCTTATATATACATATAGGAAATCTATAAACATCCTAATTAGGAATAGAATAGCATCCTAAATAAAATAAAGACTTTATTTCTAATTGTATACAAATATTTACTTCCTAATATATACAATCAAAATATTTACTTCCTTAATACTTTCCCTCATGTTGATGAATGTATATCAATCATTCCCAACTTGCCAAGTGAGTTGTAAAATAATTTTCCGGATACAGCCTTTGTGAGAATGTCAGCTAGTTGAGTCTGAGAAGAAACAAATGGAAGATCAATTGTTCCTTGATTTAGATGATCTTTGATGAAATGCATGTCAACATCCACATGCTTAGTTTGATTATATTGAACCGGGTTATTTGCAATTGTTATAGTTGCCTTATTATCACAATGTAACAATATAGGTTTCGGATATTTTAGTCCCAAATCCTAAACAATGCGTCTTATCTAGAGCAACTCACACACTCCATGAGTTATTTCTCTAAACTTAGCTTCAGCACTTGACCTTGCTACAACTTTCTATTTCTTGCTTCTCCAAGTGACCAAATTCTTTCCAACAAATGTAAAGTACCCAAATGTTGATTTTTTATTAGTCCGATCTCCATCCCAATCAGCATCTGTATAACCAATAATTTCATAATCCTTATTTCTCTCAAAAAATAAACCTTTGCCCGGATAAGACTTCAGATATCTTAATACTTGGTATACTACACCCATATGTTCTTTACTCAGAGAATGCATGAACTGACTTACAACACTTACTGCTTAAGGTTATTGTTTAAGTCCATATGATGCCCTTTTTAGTTTGCAACTGACATACAACACTTACTGCTCAAGGCGATTGTTTAAGTCCATACAATGCCCTTTTTAGTTTACACACTCGATCAATACATTTTATTTCGGGTGGTGGATCCATATATACTTTTTAATCTATGGTTCCATTCAAAAAAGCATTCTTCATATCAAATTGTCATAGTGACCAGTCTAGGTTGGCAGCTAAGCAAATAAGAACTCGAATGGTGTTCATTTGTACTACTGGAGCAAATGTATCTTCATAGTCAATTCCATACTTCTAAGTATATCCCTTTGCTACTAACCAAGCTTTATATCGATTAATGCTTCCATATGGATTGAGTTTGACAATAAATATCCACCTGCACCCCACCGTTTTCTTTCTTTTAGGGAGTGGAACAAGATCTCATGTGCAGTTCTTTTGCAATGCCTTAATTTCATTATTTATGGCTTTCTTCCAATCTAGATTAGCTAAAGCCTCATGTATATTACTCAGAATAGACACAGTAAATAATTCATTCATAGTATATGCATGGAATTTAAATAAATGGTCTATTGATATGAAATTATTGATAGGATATTTAGCTTTGGTAAGAAGATATGGATCATATTATTTTTTTAGAATCCCTCTATTGTTTCTAGAAGGATAATGAGGCTTAGTATTTGGAGTGGAGATGAATTTACCTTATTATGCACATCCGGAGTTTCTTCAACTTCTAGTATGGGCGGGAAGATGTACTATCTTGATTTTTTTAGGTTTGAGCAAGATACTCGGATTATCATCAATTGTCTATCCATATGAGATGCTCAAAACTTCAAATGTCTGTCCAGGTGAGATGCTCGAAACATCTAAGATATTCAGAATGCTCAAAACATTTGAGATACTCAAAGAGCTATCTTCAAAGATGCTTAGAATACTCTCCCTTTGAAGAGAGAACTCAGATTGGGTGAAAAAGGGAGCATTTTCATGGAATTCAACGTCCCGAGTGACATACCTCTTATTTGCATTCAAATCATAACACCGATATCCCTTTTAGAGATCCGCATAGCTAACAAAGATACATCAGATAGCTCAAAGATCTAATTTACTAAGTTGTTGATTATCATATGTTGAGCATCTAAAGATTTGGGGCTCAAGATTATTGAGTGGTGGAGATATGAAAAGTTCTTGAAGTTTCTACAGAGGCATTTTGAAATCAAATACTCTTGATGGAGTCCAGTTTATGAGATATACAGTGGATCAAACAGCCTCTCCTCAGTATTCTCAAGGAACATTCATGTCAAATAATAATGCTTGAACGACTTCCAATAACTGTCGATTCTTCCATTTGGCTATACCATCCTATTAGGGAGTGCTGGCATAGAATGTTTAGTGGCGAATGCTATGCTCGTGGAAAATTTTTTTTAAGAACTAAGTTAAGATACTCCCCACCATTGTCAAACTGTAAAACTTGAATTTTACTCTGGTATTGTATAGCCACCATTTTGTACAAGTCCCAAAAAGTAGAGCACATATCTCCCTTATTTAAAAGTAGTGATACCCATATCAACCGAGTACATTCATTGATAAAAGTTATAAAATATCAAGCACCAGATAAAGTAGGAATCTGATTAAATCCCCATACATCAGAATAAATGTTCATAAATAAAATTAAATTTTTATTATAACTCAGTACATATGAAATTCTATCGCTTTTTACCAATTTATAAATATCACAACTGAATTCAGAGTCTGTGGTACTAAAAAACAAGTTTGTTTTTATTTGTCTAAGATAATAAAAAGAAAGATAACTAACACGATGATGCCATAAAAAAATTTGGTCGTTAGCACACAACTTCTATGAACCCTATTGACTTGACTTGACTTCTGGTTCAAATTACCATGCAAATTAAGATAGTACAATTTTCCATGTTTAACACTAGAACCAAGAATCTAGGGTGTTGCAATGTCCTGAATACACAATAATTAGGCCATAATTTAACAATACAATTCAAGGTTTCAATGATTTGACCAACAGATAATAGATTGCAAGAAAGAGATAGAATAACAAGAACAGTATCTAGATTAAGAGAGTAAGAGTTAAATACTAATCCTTCATGAGTGATTGGTGCTATCTCCATTAACAGTCAGGATATTTTATTGGGTTAATAATCAAATGGATGTAAAATAGTGAGTGGAGTTTGTCATATGATCAGTAGCACTTGTATCAATAATCTATTTAGTATTTCGAGTAAGGTTTTCCATACCTAATGTTGCATCAAGATCACCACTTGGTTTAGTACCACTAGAGGTGGCAATTGTAGTTTTTTCAAGCTTCTTACAAGGCTTTTTATTAAAATCCCACCATTCTGGATATCCCATAATTTCATAGCATCATTCCTTGGAGTGTCCAACTTTACCACAATGAGTACAAGTATATATGATGGACTTACTTAGTATTTTCCCTTTGAACTAAGGATGAGTCTGAGCTGCTATAAGTATTGATGGTCCGACGAAATCTTCAGCCCTTACATTATATGTCACTGGTTATGATCCCTCCACATATATGCATAACTAAACTGGAGATCAAAAGGTGAATCCTTCCGTAGTACTTCACTTTGAACATTATTAAATTTTGAATCCAGCTCGATTAGGAAAATATGTGTTCGAAGCCAAGTAATATGTTTGTGGATTGATATTACTTCATTAACATCCTCCCCTTGAGTACAAGTCCGGGCATTAATTTCTTGAAATATTCCAACCAGCTCATTATAATATGCAAGTAACGGCCTACCATTCTGACGAGTAATGAATGATTTATGGTTTAATTTGAACAACTGAGTTTCATCAAATCCATTATAGAAAATTTTTGAGACAGCATCCCACATATCCCTTATTTTTGGAAGATGGATGAACCTCTGTATCAATGTCGGGCTTATGGAATCAATCAACCAACTTTTAACTCGATTATTATCAATAAGCCAAGTCTCCAAAGCTTTATCTCTTATTAATGGTTTTGACATTGTGCTAGTAAGGAACCCAGATTTATTTCTAGCTCCAATTCGCATCTCCATGAGTTGTGACCATAGATGATAGTTTGTATCATCAAGAATAATTCCCGTAGGAAAGGGAGAATTATCTTGAAGAGTTTGAATAAAATTGTGTTCCATGAGATATAATGGATGTATTTTTAGTGGTCTTGGTTTTAAAGATTTAAGGGACTCAAACAAAAAGAGAAGAAAAAATACAATTTCAAGGATTTCAATAAGAAAAAATTCAATTTCAATGGGTATGCTTTGATATCATAAAAAATAAAATTCAGAGATAAAAAGAAAAAATTAAAAGGAAATATGTTTTCATTTATTCATAAAAGAGAAGTTACAACCCTTATATATACACATAAGAAACTTATTCACATTCTAATTAGAAATAGAATAATATTCTAAATAAAATAAAGACTTTATTCCTAATTGTATATAAATAGTTACTTCCAAATATATACAATCAAAATATTTACTTCCTCAACAATATATATAAAGAAAAAAAACACTGAAACTTTGACTATCTCTTTTCTCTACTTTTCTTCTGCTATTTAATTTCTCTTTAAAACTTTCATTCAACTATAATCGACTAGTTTTTCAATCTACGACGTTCCTTTCTATTTTTTGTTTTTCATTAAATAATAACAAATATTTGATCTATTTATTTTTTAAAATTATTAAATCTTTGTTTCATGGAATTTTTTACCCTTAATAGAATTTTTGTAGTTGAAATTTTTATAGTTTTTGTCAATGGAGTTTGCATATCTAATATTTTTACAATCGGACTCTTCAAAGACTAAAGAGTCAATTTATAGCTAAATAAATCCTTGAGTGAAGCTTATGGTTCGTAGTTGGAAATCAAAGGAGTTTTGTGAATGCGATTGGAGAGTAGTAATAAAAAAATTTATAATACGAGTGAAGTTTTGTTTTGGTATTTCTTGATTATACTGTTATTTTTATTATTCTTTTTATCAAGATGTACTCTTAATTTTCAACGAATGAAATATATATTTTTCCCTTAAAAAAGGACATTTGTAAAAAATTTTAATTATATTGACAAAAATTTAAAAGTTTTCATTCAAATATTTTCCATATTTAATCTTATTGAGTAAATTTAAAAAATAAAGTGGATAATTTTTTTAACAAAATGAAATATTCATCCATTGAAAATTAAAATGTAAATTTAATCTTGAAGGGTATGTTTCAAATTATGGTTGATCGATTCCCAAAAAAAGCTTAAAAACTGAAAGGAAATATTATTATCTGTAGCAAGGACAACAATTTTAATAAAACTGATGACTCGAGTCATTTTGACATACATGATGAGTTGTTTAAAGTTTCCTACACAAATATGAAAATAAATCTCTTATGGCAAATTTTTGATGGGTTCAAAAACAAGAAGAGCAAAGAATTCATTTATGTTACTAAAATATTTTATGCAAATCAAAATCGGAGGGAGGACTTGGATTTTGGGATTTTCAAGCATTTAATTAAGGGATAATGACTAGTATAGTCAATTTTACAATTTAGTCCTAAAAGAGAATTTATTAATAATTAAGTTCTATAAAAAATTTAAAATTCTCACTCTTAGTCCAAATCCGTTAACTCTAACAGAGTATGTTGACATGGCATAAATATTTCATCTTTTCTTTACACCTCAGCTTCTATGTCACCCCATTTTTTACTATGTTAGCTTTTTTTTTAATTATAAAAAGAAGACAAAAAAGAAGAAGGGTGACATGGAAGTTAAGACAAAATAGATGATGTGGTAAAAAAAATTGGGTGATATGGAAACTAAGGTTTGAAGAAAAAATGAGATGTCTACGCCATGTCAACATACTCTGTTAAAATTAACGGATTAGGACTAACATGGGAAATAAAAAATTTATTTAACTTAATTGTTAACGAATTCTTGTTTAGGAATAAATTATAAAATCGACTATACTTTTAGGGTTATAGAAGTGATTATCCCTTTAATTAATGGTGCAATGCTTTATAAGCAAGGGTGGAGATTACTTACTAAAATAGAACCACTTTTAGCCAAAATTCTAAGAACTAGATATTACCCTGGAAGCTTTGTCTTATACGTTGTAATCATATATAATCCAATGAAAGAGGCCCTAGAGGGGAGGTGAATAGGGCAAATAAAAAATTAAAAGAAAATTAAGGTTTAATCAAGAATTAAAGAAAACTTTTGATGAATGAGCAATAGAAGAACTCAACAACACAAAATTTAAGGAGTTCAACTAATGAAACTATGTCTCCACTTAACTTATCCCCAGTTAAGATTTTTAACACCCACTCCAATCTTATTAATCTAGATTGAATTTACAAGATTTTTGTGGCTCAACTTTAACCTTTATAACACAATGAGCTTTTAAAGGCTAAGTTCTAACCAACAACTAATCATAAGTGTTTTAAGGCTTACACTTGAACCTATACCACTAGCATTAAGTCCTCACTTCCTTTTTTCAACCCAAGAAACAAGTTGAAGAAAAGAGTTAACCTAGCACACAACTAACACTCGAATACAATTAAGAATTTTAAGAATAAAGAAAATTATTCAAAGAATTTTAATTGCTCAACCAACTTGTGTAAATTCTTAAGTGAAGTTCTAGGTCTTCAATTTATAGTTCAAAAGTGAAAAATGGTTGTTGGAAGCCATTAAATTCATTTATAAACTCTTTCTTCTTCATTTAATGCAAATTTAGCTTTTACAGGAATTCAAACACTCAGGATTATGAGCGTTGAATAATATAACCGTTGCTTGCAAAATTTGACCGTTAGAGATGCTCACTATTAGCTCGGGATCATAAGGGTAGTGCTCGGGATCGTCATAAGGATAGGATCGTGAGTGTCTTGGACCTTTTTTTTAAGTTTTGAGCATGAGGCACCTCAGGATCATGAGGGTAGGCTTGGGATCATAAGCGCAGCCCTTAGGATCATGAGTGTAATAACCCATATTTTTAAATTATTTTAATATAAATCGAGATATGCAGTGTTAATAAATTTAAAAGTTATATTTATTTATTTTATTATTTTGTGATTAATAATTATTATTTTATGTTAAATTATATTTTCTACATAAATATTTTATTTTAGAAACTTATTATTTTTAAACATTTAATTTATGTTATTAATGTTTATTATTTCGGATAGTAATATTTTAATAATATTAAGTTTAGTGCATTATTATTTCTATTAATGTTTTATTTAAATTACATTATTTGTATTGTTATTATCATTTATTGTTAATTTATATTATGTATATATATTAATATATGTTTGTGTGTATATATATATATACATACATTTGCAAAAGAGACAAAAAACAGAACCTACTGTAACTTCATATTCCCTGCGCCACCGTCTGATTCTTCCCCCATCAGTGTCCCTACCTTGCTTCCAGCTGACCACCACCTCCTTCCCTGTCTTCCCCATCGTCGTTTGCACGTCGGAGTGTCGTCAGCAGTAGCAGAAACGACAGCTACAGCAAGAGCTTCTCCCTCGTCGTCGATCATTTTCTGACCACCATTTCAAGCACCGCCAGTCTCATTTGACTCTCTGAGCTCCGATGATCTCTATTCCGACCTTGGTTCAAGCTCTAACTCAATCGTTTATGAGTTTTAACCTATTTTTTTTTTTAGTTGATTTTTGGTTGATTTATGCAAACTCTCTTTACAAATGATGATTATAATAGCTTAATCTTCATGAATATATTTTTTTTATAATTTTTGGAATTTATTTTAATTTTGATGAATTTTTTATTATTTTATTATTATTTATTTAATTTTCGTAAATTAATTATTTAAATTATAAAATTGGTTGATTTAGTGTTATTATGAGTTGTTATTAATTTTAGTGTTAAGAAACTAATTTTTGAGAATATTATATAATTTTTATGAATATTTTTAGTTTATGTAAATATTGAAAAATTAGGTTAAATATGTATTTTTGTTGAAATTATTGGTTAAATATGTGTTTTAGTTGATATTAGTATATTATATGTTAATAAAATAATTTTAATGATTTTATATGATTTTTATATAATTTTTGAGAAAATTATTTAGTATTATGTGTATTTTGATTTATTAGGCTAATTGTGTAATTTTGTTAAAATTATAGTTAAATATTATGTTTTAATTGGTTTTAGAATTATTTAAGGTAATAAAATGATTTTTATAAATTATTTACTATTTTTAACTAATTAATACTAATTTTTGAAAATTATTTTCAAATAATATATTATTTACTAAATTGGTAATTAAATGGGTTTTTAATAAATTTTAACATATATTTAGGCTATTTAAGTTTTTTGAATATATAAAGTGAATTTTCACTATTTTATATTGAATTACTAAGAAATTTGATTTTTAATAATATTATATTATTATTTTGGGATTTTTACTTTATTATTGTGAAAATAATTATATTTAGTGTTTTAATTTTTAAATATGCTATATTTTGATATTTTAAGGATATTTATGACAATTATTGATTTTCAATATATATAATGTATTATTTAATTTTTGGTGAATTGTGGATTTCGATTGGGAGAATTGCGTAGTTCGGAGTCCTAACTGAAGGTGTTGTGTTTTCTGAGTTAGAAGTGCATTTTCTTACACGACCGGCTCTACTTTTTAGTAGAAGATGTCCGTTTTATAGAGGAAGCTCTGCCGAATTTTTAGTAGAATTCTCATAAAATGTGACATCGGGTCAATCCTGAAATTTTGTATATGTCTGAGTTTTCATTCCTTTGTTAGAGTTTTCTTTTAGAAATTCTTAGAACATTCGGTTAGCTTTATTCTGATTTCATTATTATTTTATGGTTTAGTTGCACCGAGATTAAGGTTTAATGGACCGGGCTCGTCGAACCAGTCTCGAGGAGCGCAAACTTGTGAGTTGTTATTTTATATATATGTCGTATTTAGGATGCATGTTTTAGTATATATTCATGTTTTGATTTGCAATTATTCATAAAGTTTTATTAAATGCTTAAGTATACTTTAGGTATATTTTTAGTATATTTTTTATATATTTCTAAACAAATGCATGTTTTATTTTTGATATATACTTAGCATGTTTTTAAGTATATTATTGGTTTATTTTCGGTATATTTCATGGTTGATTTGAATTTATCTAACATATATATACTCGAAATATACTTAGTTTATTTTAGGTATATTTCTAGTATATATATGGTTTATTTTATCATTATGACTGTTATTATGCATTATTTATTGTCCCGTATGAATGTTTTGTTTAAATGAAGGATATCGATAGAACGTGCTACCTAGTGGGCAGCACTAGGATCGTGTACGTACCAGTGCAATAGATGTAGGGTTGAGCGAGGATTACTTATGGTAGTTATGATTTGATTGAGAATGATTTGATTGATTGATTGATTGAGATTTAATGTGACTGATTAATGTGGTTGCTAGAGCTTGGTTGACCTAATGTCTCGGGGCCAATCATATTAATAGTCAGACTGCTGGAGCTCAGTTAACTTAGTTTCTCAGGGCCAGTCTACTATCCATATGAAATAAATGAATTTATTTGGAATTAAGTGAGCTTGTATGGCTAGAGTGATATTGTTGATTGAGGTTGCATTTAAGTAGGGTTCTATTTGATCCTTCATAAACAAATGATTTTCCAGTATTTAATATATAAAGTGATTTCAGCATTTGTGTGAAATGCTTGTATATATATTTATTATATACGAATGATTGATTGCATTTGACATTAAGAGATGTATGTATATATAATATAACAATTCACTCAATGAGGTCTGACTCCCCTCATTTGACATTATGACTATTATTATGCATTATTTATTTTCCTGTATGAATGTTTTATTTAAATGAAGGATATCGATAGAACGTGTTACCTAGTGGGTAGCACTAGGACCATGTACGTACTGGTGCAATAGATGTAGAGTTGAGCGAGGATTACTTATGGTAGTTATTATTTGATTGAGAATGATTTGATTGATTAATTGATTAAGATTTGATGTGATTAATTAGTGTGGTTGTTAGAGCTCGGTTGACCTAGCATCTTGGGGCCAATCACACTGATAGTCAGACTGCTGGAGCTTGGTTAACTTAGTGTCTCAGGGCCAGTCTACTATCTATATGGAATAAGTGAATTTATTTGGAATTAAGTGAGCTTATATAGCTAGAGTGATATTATTGATTAAGGTTGCATTTAAGTAGGGTTCTATTTGATCCTTCATAAATAAATGATTTTTCGGTATTTAATATATAAAGTGATTTCAGCATTTGTGTGAAATGCTTGTATGTATATTTATTATATAAGAATGATTGATTGCATTTAACATTAGGAGATGTATGTATATATAATATAACAATTCACTTAATGAGGTTTGACTCCCCTCATTTGACATTATGACTGTTATTATGCATTATTTATTTTCCCGTATGAATGTTTTATTTGAATAAAGTATATTGATAGAACGTGCTACCTAGTGGGCAGCACTAGGACCATGTACGTACTGATGCAATAGATGTAGAGTTGAGCGAGGATTACTTATGGTAGTTATGATTTGATTGATTGATTGATTGAGATTTGATGTGATTGATTAGTGTGGTTGTTGGAGCTCGGTTGACCTAGTGTCTCGGGGCCAATCACACTGATAGTCAAACTGCTGGAGCTCGGTTAACTTAGTGTCTCAGGGCCAGTCTATTGTCTATATGGAATAAGTGAATTTATTTGGAATTAAGTGAGCCTGTATGGCTAGAGTGATATTGTTGATTAAGGTTGCATTTAAGTAGGGTTTTATTTGATCCTTTATAAACAAATAATTTTCCAGTATTTAATATATAAAGTGATTTCAGCATTTATGTGAAATGCTTGTATATATATTTATTATATACGAATGATTGATTGCATTTAACATTAGGAGATGTATGTATATATAATATAACAATTCACTTAATGAGGTCTGACTCCCCTCAGTTGATTTTTCAGAAGATTCTTCTTCAGACCTCAGCAGCAGGCCCATCTGCCGGATTTCTTCAGCCCCGGCTTGTTTATGTAAACTACTTATTTAGTTTTATTTGTACTCTAGGAAACTGCAGTAGTGAGTTGTATTTGGTATTTGTTGTATGTTGGTTATGAATTTAGAGGCCTTTCTTTGAATATTGTATTAATATATTTTATTTTATGATTTGACAGAAAGTTTATTTTTAATATATTAGTTTGAAATTTTAATTATGGTGCATATTTTATTTTAATTATTGCATGCTTTTATTTTTAAGGCTTGCTATGGGTTTCAAATTCGAAAGAATTCTCGTTCCCTGTGTCGGTCATGACTCCCGATTTGGGTCATGACAAAGTTGGTATCATAGTGAAGTTTGTATCTAGGCCTAAGTTGTTAGAGTTGTGGCCCTAAGTTTTCAAAGTCATATTTCTTTAAAACTACTACAGTTTATTAGGTTCGAGTATGTCTTTAATAAGTTTTCCTTAATTTAGTTTTTCGCACTACCATTAGTTGTCTATTTTGTTTGAATCCTTCTGTTTGTCTTTTCATAATGAGGAGACGAGGGTGTGTCACTCCACCGGTTGTTGAGGCCAAGGATGATGAGTCCTTTTAGGATAAGGTTTTACCTCCTGAGCCGCCAGCGAGGCACAGAGGTCGAGGTAGAGATAGACCTCGAGGAGCGGCAGGTCGCTGTAGATAGCATGAGCTACAAGATGAGGAACCTGTAGAGCCAGAGTATGAGGTTGCTCCTATACCTCCAGTTGCACCACTGATTCAGCTTGTCTATCAATAAGGTATGTTTGACCCTGAGGCAGCACTGTTTTATGCCAGAGTTGGTCGGATAGCTTTCGATGGGACATCAGACCCATTGGACTTTCTGCATGTGATTGAGATGAGGACTTTGACTGCTCACATAGAGTACCGGCAGATTATTATTATTGAGTTGTTAGTAGAGGGACCAGCCTTGGATTGGTTTATTTAGATGATTCAGCCATACATAACTACCATGACCTGGGCACAGTTCAGAGAGCAATTTATAAGGAGATTCTGCCCAGAGCCACTCTATATGAGCTATAGACTCCGGTTGACGAATATTACCAGGTGTGAGAGATCTATTAAGGACTATACCAAAGAGTTTCTTTAACTCGGTAGATGTGTAGAGGATCTGATGAGAGATCAATATTTTGCAGTCACCACATATGTCACTAGTTTGGGTTCTGCTTTTGCTAGGATGCTTACAGTAGGCCTTACTCTGGAGTCGGTGATAGAGTTGGTCAAGGAGATTGAGCTAAGGCTAGTCAGGAAAGGAGCTATGCCTGATTATTACTAGTTAGACACTAAATCAGGAGGATTTCATACTACTCCTCATTCAAGTAGTCAGCAGAGAGGCCCAGTCCAACAGAGCCAGAGACAACAGCAGAGAGTGCATAGGAGTAGTAGACATGGCCATGGGGGTTAGCGTAGATTGATCAGATTTAGGTCAGGTACTTCGAGTAGCAATAGTGGTCGCAGTTCTAAGTCAGTAACCAGTGTTTGCCAGACGTGTAGTAGAGCCCATCAGGGACCATGTTACATGGCACCATTAACTTATTTTTTATGCGGACAGATAGGACACAATGCTAGATCATGTCCCTATTCTGGTTACTAGTCACAGCAGATTCTGTAATTTCCACAGCAGTAGATCGCCAATGCAGCACCAATTCCTTTTCAGTTACCTCTAGCTCAGCACCCAAGCTCGACTCAAATTGTTGCTTAGCAGGGACATGGCAGAGGTACTAGAGGAGGTGCCAAAGGTTTTGGCCAAGCTTTTACCAGTCAGTAGGGAGGTCGAGATCAGGCTAGAGTTTTCTACCTCACTCAGCAAGATGCTCAAGCATGTAATGTAATCATGGCAGGTATTATTTCTGTTTGTTACCTAGATGCTTGGGTTTTATTTGATCTGGGTGTCACACATTCCTTTGTATCTCTTGTGTTCACTTCGAAATCTTATTGGCAAGCTTCGAGGATGGCTTTTCCTTTGTCTATTTCCACTCCTTTAAGCGATTCTTTGGACACCGATGTTGTTCTTTTTAGTTGTCTAGTTTTCATTGGAGGTAGAGAATTGCCCACAGATTTGGTGTTATTGGATGTGATGGAATTTGATGTTATACTCAGTATGGATTAGTTGTCTCAGCACTATGCCATTGTGGATTGTCGAAGTAAAGAGGTGATTTTCAGAATTCCTGATGAAGAGGAGTTTAAGTTTGTTAGTGATAAGAGTTCTACAGCTCAGAATCTCATCTTCTCTATCACAGCTAAGAAGATGCTGAGGAAGGGTTGTTAGGGTTATTTGGCATTAGTCAGGGATACTTCAGTGGAGAAGTTGTCACTCACAAATGTTCCTATTGCCTGTGAGTTTCCTGATGTTTTTCCTGAGGAGTTACCAGGTTTACCACCTCACAAAAAGATTGAGTTCTATATAGATGTGGTTCTAGGCACTACCTCTATTTTGATGCCACCCTATAGAATGGCTTCTACAGAGTTGAAAGAGTTAAAGGAGTAGTTGCAAGAATTACTGGATAAGGGTTTTATCAGACCCAGTGTTTCTCCTTGGAGTGCACCAATCTTGTTTGTAAGGAACAAGGATGGTACCCTGAGACTGTGCATAGACTACAGAGAGCTAAATAAAGTGACAATGAAGAATAAGTATCCTCTCTCGAGGATAGATGATTTGTTTGATCAGCTACAGGGTGCATAGTTCTTTTCTAAAATTGATTTGAGGTCGGGTTATCATTAGTTGCGGATCAATGAAGCCAATGTTCCTAAAATGACATTTTGCACTCGTTATGGCCACTATGAGTTTTTAGTAATGTCTTTTGGCTTGACTAACGCACCAGTAGCTTTCATGGATCTGATGAACAGGGTATTCAAACCATATGTGGATCAATTTATGGTAGTCTTCATTGATGATATACTGGTGAATTCAAAAAGTATAGAGGAGCATGTATATCACTTAAGGACTGTACTATAAACATTGAGAGAAGATCAGCTTTATGCTAAATTCTTGAAGTGTGATTTCTGGATGGAGAGTGTTGCATTCCTTGGACACGTGGTGTCTAAAGATGGTATCTAGGTTGATCTATAGAAGATTGAGGCAGTGTTTGAGTGGCTTAGACCGACTACAGTTATGGAGATTTGAAGTTTTCTTTGTTTAGTTGGGTATTATAGGAGGTTTGTATAAGATTTTTCCAGAATTGTAGCTCCTATGACTCGCTTGACTCAGAAGAATGTGAAGTTTGAGTGGTCAGATGCCTGTGATAATAGTTTTCAGTTGCTGAAGGAGAAGTTGACCATAGCTCCAGTTTTAGCTTTGCCTAATGGAGTAGATAAGTTTATAGTGTATTGTGATGCCTCTAGAGTTGGCCTAGGTTATGTGTTAATGCAGAATGGTAGGGTGATAGCTTATGCTTTTAGGCAGTTGAAGAAGCATGAATAGAATTATCTTACCCACGACCTAGAAATGGCTGCAGTGATCTTTGCTCTCTAGATCTGGAGACATTATCTGTACAGGGTGACTTATGAGATTTTTACTAATTACAAGAGCCTTAAGTACATTTTTCAGCAGATAGATTTGAATCTGAGGCAGAGAAGATGGTTGGAACTATTGAAGGACTATGATTGTGAGATCCTTTATCATCCAGGCAAGGCTAATGTGGTAGCAGATGCCTTGAGTAAGAAGTTCTCAAGTAGTCTTGCTCACATCATTGTGGAGAGGAGACCGTTGATCTAACAGTTGCGTCAATTAGTGGATCAAGTTCTGATAATGAAGATTAGTAGATTTGGTGGACTATTAGCTCAGTTCAAGGTTTGATTTATGTTGAGAGATAAGACTAAGGCAGCTCAGAGTCAAGATCATATTCTAGAAGAGCTTGTAGAGAATGTTCGAGCATGGAAGTTCACTGATTTCATACTTGATGATGAAGGTGTTTTATGGATCAGTGGTAGATTGTGTATTCCTGATGTGGATAATTTGAGAGAAGAGATCCTTGAGGAAGCACATTCTACAACTTACAGTGTACATCCAGGTGTCACTAAGATGTACCATAGTATCAGAGACTTGTACTGGTGGGATGGACTGAATAAGGATGTAACTGATTATGTTGCTAAGTGTTTGACGTGTCAGCAAGTGAAAGCTAAACATCAGAAGTCTTCTGGGAAGCTTCAGTCTCTTCCTATTCCTGAGTGGAAGTGGGAAAGGATTGCTATGGATTTTATGGTTGGTTTACCTCATTCCAAGGATGGATACGATTCCATCTAAGTGATTGTGGACAGGTTAACCAAGTCTGCACATTTCTTGCCTATGAAAGCCACTTATTCTATAGCTATATTGGCAAATCTGTATGTGAAGCATATTGTATGCCTACATAGAGTACCTGTGTCCATTGTGTCTAATAGAGGTTCAGTGTTTACCTCTCATTTTTTTATAGAAGTTGCAAGAAGTGATAGGCACCAAGTTGGATTTCAGTATTACTTTTCATCCTCAGATAGATGGTCAATCTGAGAGGACGATTCGGACACTTGAGGATATGTTGAGGATGTGTGTTTTGGATCTGGGAGATAATTGGGATGATCATTTGCCGCTTGTGGAGTTTTCTTATAATAACAGCTACCATAGCAGTATTGGGATAGCACCATATGAGGCTTTGTATGGAAGGAAGTGTAGATCCCCTCTAAGTTGGGATGAGATTAGAGAGAGAGCATTGACTAGACCTGAGATGGTTCAGGATGCTGCAGAGAAGGTTGTTGTGATTAAGAGGAGACTAAAGATTGCAGTTAGTAGGCAGAAGAGCTATATGGATCCGAGACGCAGAGATGTGGAATTCCAAGTAGGAGACTATGTGTTCCTGAATGTGTCTCCAATGAAGGGTGTTATGAGATTTGGTAAGAAGGGTAAGCTAGCACCGAGATATATTAGACCGTTCGAGATTTTGGAGAGAGTGGGCACTGTTGCATATCGATTGGCTTTGCCTCCGAGTTTATCTCAAGTGCATCCAGTGTTCCATATCTCGATGTTGAGGAAGTATATTTCAAACCCTTCACACGTGTTGTAGCCTAATAGCGTAGAAGTGAGTGAAGACTTGACATTCATGGAAGAACCTGTTGCAATCGTAGACTATCAAGTTTGATAGTTGTGTTCGAAGCATATTACGATGGTCAAGGTGTTGTGGTGAAGCAATAACGTAGAAGAGCATACCTAGGAGACTGAAGCAAAGATGTGAGTTTGTTACCCGTATCTCTTTCCTCATTGATTCTTCTAATTATTCTTTCTTTGAATTCAAGGACGAATTCCTATAAGGAGGAGAGACTGTAATAACCCATATTTTTAAATTATTTTAATATAAATCGAGATATACAGTGTTAATAAATTTAAAAGTTATATTTATTTATTTTATTATTTTGTGATTAATAATTATTATTTTATGTCAAATCATATTTTCTACGTAAATATTTTATTTTAGAAACTTATTATTTTTAAACATTTAATTTACGTTATTAATGTTTATTATTTCAGATAGTATCATTTTAATAATATTAAGTTTAGTGCATTATTAAAATGTTTTATTTAAATTACATTATTTGTATTATTATTATTATCATTTATTGTTAATTTATATTATGTATATATATTAATATATGTTTGTGTATATTATTTTGTGTGTGTGTGTGTGTATATATGGGATATTTATGTTGTGTGGTGAGAATTGATTTAATAGAGAATAATATTATAATATATAGTTTTATTATAAAGTATTATATATATATATATACACACACACACACACATTTGCAAAAGAAACAAAAAATAGAACCTACTGTAACTTCATCTTGCCCATGCTACCGTTTGATTCTTCCCCCGTTAGTGTGCCTCCCTTGCTTCCAGCCGACCACCACCTCCTTCCCCGTCTTCCCCATCGTCATCGGAACGTCGCTGGCAACGACAGCAAGAACTTCTCCCTCGCCGCCGATCATTTTTCGGCCACTATTACAAGTGCCGCTAGTCTCATTTGACTCTCTGAGCTCCGACGATCTCGATTTTGAGCTTGGTTCAAGCTCTAACCCGATCGTTTGTGAGTTTTCTCGATTTTTTGGGTTTGAACTATTTTGTTTTTTTATTTTTTTAGTTGATTTTTGGTTGATTTATGCAAACTCCCTTTTACAAATAATGATTCTAGTAGCTTAATCTTCATGAATATATTTTTGTTATAATTTTTGAAATTTATTTTAATTTTGGTGAATTTTTTATTATTTTATTATTATTTATTTAATTTTCATAAATTAATTGTTTAAATTATAAAATTGGTTGATTTAGTGTTATTATGAGTTGTTATTAATTTTAGTGTTGAGAAAATAATTTTTTAGAATATTATATAATTTTTATGAATATTTTTAGTTTATGTAAATATTGGAAAATTAGGTTAAATATGTTTTTTTGTTGAAATTATTGGTTAAATATGTGTTTCAGTTGATATTAGTATATTATATGTTGATAAAACAATTTTAATTATTTTATATGATTTTTATATAATTTTTGAGGAAATTATTTAGTATAATGTGTATTTTGATTTATTAGGGTAATTGTGTAATTTTATTAAAATTATAGTTAAATATTATGTTTTAATTGGTTTTAGAATTATTTAAGGTAATAAAATGATTTTTATAAATTATTTACTATTTTAACTAATTAATACTAATTTTTAAAAATTATTTTCAAATAATATATTATTTACTAAATTGGTAATTAAATGGGTTTTTAATAACTTTTAATATATATTTAGGCTATTTATGTTATTTGAATATATAAAGTGAATTTTCATTATTTTATATTGAATTACTGAGAAATTTGATTTCTAATAATATTATATTGTTATTTTGGGATTTTTACTTTATTATTGTGAAAATAATTATATTTAGTGTTTTAATGTTTAAATATGCTATATTTTGATATTTTAAGGATATTTATGGCAATTATTGATTTTTGATATATTTAATGTATCATTTGATTTTTGGTGAATTATGGACTTCGGTTGAGAGAATTGTGTAGTTTGGAGTCCCAACCGAAGGTGTTGTGTTTTTTGAGTTAGAAGTGCATTTTCTTGCAGGACCGGCTCTACTTTTTAGTAGAGAGATGTCTGTTTTACAGAGGAAGCTCTACCAAATTTTTTGTAGAATTCTCATAAAATGTGACATCAGATCTTTCTTAAAATTCTGTGTCTGTCTGAGTTTTCAATCTTTTGTTAGAGTTTTCTTTTAGAAATTCTTAGAATATTTGATTAGCTTTATTCTAATTTCGTTATTATTTTATTGTTTAGTTGCTCCGAGATTAAGGCCTAGTGGACCGAGCCCGTAGAACTAGTGTTGAGGAGCGCAAACTTATCACTTGTTATTTTATATATACGTCGCATTTAGGATGCATGTTTTAGTATATATTCATGTTTTGATTTGCAATTATTCATAATTGTTTTATTAAATGCTTAAGTATACTTTAGGTATATTTTTGATATATTTCTAAATAAATGCATGTTTTATTTTCAATATATACTTAGCATGTTTTTAAGTATATTATTGGTTTATTTTTGGTATATTTCATGGTTGATTGAATTTATCTAACATATATATACTCGAAATATACTTAGTTTATTTTAGGTATATTTCTAGTATATATATGGTTTATTTTATCATTATGACTGTTATTATGCATTATTTATTTTCTCGTATGAATGTTTTATTTAAATGAAGGATATCGATAGAACGTGCTACCTAGTGGGCAGCACTAGGACCATGTACGTATTGGTGCGTTAGATGTAGGGTTGAGTGAGGATTACTTATGGTAGTTATGATTTGATTGAGAATGATTTGATTGATTGATTGATTGAGATTTGATGTGATTGATTAGTGTGGTTGCTGGAGCTCGGTTGACCTAATGTCTCGGGGCCAGTCACACTGACAGTCAGACTGTTAGAGCTCGATTGACTTAGTGTCTCGAGGCCAGTCTACTATCCATATGGAATAAGTGAATTTATTTGGAATTAAGTGAGCCTGTATGGCTAGAGTGATATTGTTGATTGAGGTTGCATTTAAGTAGGGTTCTATTTGATCCTTCATAAACAAATGATTTTCCAGTATTTAATATATAAAGTGATTTCAGCATTTATGTGAAATGCTTGTATATATATTTATTATATATGAATGATTGATTACATTTGATATTAGGAGATGCATGTATATATAATATAACAATTCACTTAGTAAGGTCTGACTCCCCTCAGCTGATTTTTCAGGAGATTCTTCTTCAGACCTCAGCAATAGGCCCATTCGCCAGATTTCTTCAGCCCCGACTTTTTTATGTAAACTACTTACTTAGTTTTATTTATACTTTAGAAAACTGCAGTAGTGAGTTGTATTTGGTATTTGTTGTATGTTGGTTGTGAATTCAGAGGCCTTTCTCTAAATATTGTATTAATATATTTTATTTTATAATATGACAGAAAGTTTATTTTTAATATATTAGTTTGAGATTTTAATTATGATGCATATTTTATTTTAATTATTGCATGCTTTTATTTTTAAGGCTTGCTATAGGTTCCGGATTCAAAAAAATTTTCATTCTCTAGCGCCGACCATGACTCCCAGTTTGGGTCATGATAATGAGCGTAGGCTGGCCTTAAGAAAATGCGACCATTTTGCTTTCGAATGACCTCCTTTATACCTGTATCATTTCCCATGCCTTAAGTGACATGTGTAGGAGTATTAAAGGATGTAAATGTGTTTAGAATGCCCTCAAATTTGACTTAAAGTGTTGTCAATTAATATTGCTTTCATTGAGCATAATTAGGTACCTATGCTTATAACCACACTTAAGCAAAGAGCATTAGTGTTCCAAAATGTTTGTTAAAGTCAAAATAAGGATGGATTATTATTTGATCATGAAAATTTTCAACATACAAGCTATTTATAAGAAGGGGAATCAGATGGCAAGTTGACAATGGTGATAATATGAAAATATGGTAGGACAGATGGCTGCTTATTCAACCCTATTTCAAAGTTACATCTTTGAACCCAAGCATGGATCCTTAAGTGTCGTTAGTTCCTTAATGAATGAGAATAGGCAAAGTTGGAACAAAGACTTGATAAAAAAATCTTCTCCCTAATTGAAGAATAACAAATTTTAGTTATTCCTTTGAGCTAACGAAAATTAGAAGACGCACCGGTATAACATTACATAAAAAAATGTTATATTTTCAATGAAATAAGCATAACATTTAGCTTGTTTTTCAAGTATCAAAATGTAGATCATGCTCCCTCAACTTCCTCAATTGAAAACAAGAAATGGCTATAGTAGCTCAAGGTCCCTCCAAACATTTGTTTGTTTCTCAAAAAAATTATTATGAAGGATTCTACTTATTACTATGGAATTACGTCAAAGAGAATTGAAGGTGGACTACAATTATAAATGTGAATTTATCTCAGAAGTAATAAATCATGCACTAAAAGATAGTACCCGGAGTTTCTAGTATTAATATTATAGTGTTTTGAGACTCCATATAACTGAAACAACCAAATGCGTGTCTATAGTGAATTGGATATACACTCAAAAACACAATTTTCCTCCCAAAGGATTTCATTTATAGTTGTTAACTAACTTAATAATTAAAAAAAATTAAAGTAGTTTGCACCACTATAAAAGTGCTTTAAGGCTAAGAAATTGTAAGCCTATAAATAGGCTTGATTGGTTAGCATTTATATAATAGGCATAAGGGAGCAGTGATTTGCTGAGTTGAGTGTATTACGAATAATCTATTGATGAGGAAAAATATAGAGTGTGCTTTTCCCCTATTTAAAGAGAGTGAGTTATTATTCTCTCTTTGGTTATATAAAGAGAAAGGTTGTAACTCCTATTATTTTTCATAGTGAAATTCTTCTAGTCTTGCCCATGATTTTTTTATTTGTTTGGAGTTTTTCACATTAAGATTTATGGGTTCCATATTTTAATTTTTTTTATTTCAATAATTTAAGCTGTTATTTGCTTTATATCATTTACTACTCAATCCTACATATAATATGCCACAATTTTTACAATAAATGTATTAGAGCATTTGGTTCGTGAATCATGATAAAATCAATTATGGCAATGTTCGAGATTGAGAAATTTAATGGGAGAAATTTTTTATTGTGAAAATTAAAGATAAAGGCAATATTAAGAAAAAAATTGTCTAGTGGTTGTCAACAAAAGGCTAGAAGAATTCATAGATGAAAATAAGTGGAACAAGATGGACGAGAATGCTGTTATAAATATTCATCTAGCATTCAGGAATGAGATACTATCCAGCTTAGAAGAAAATAAAATTGTAAAGGAGATATGAGATCAACTCATTAGACTATAAAAAGCCTAAATCAACCCATAATGAAATTTTCCTTAAGAGGAAATTTTATACTCTTCAGATGGCAGAATCTACTTTAGTGTCTGAGCACACAAATACTCTAAACACTTTATTTTCTAAACTGACATCATTGGGATACAAAGTAGAGCTAAATGAACATGATGACTTTAAAGTCTACTTGATTCGTATGATCAACTCATCATCAACCTAACAAATAATATCCTCATGGATTATCTAGTCTTCGATGAGGTTATAACTAATGTTCTAGAGGAAGAAAGTAGGCACAAGAATAAGGAAGACAAAATGGTGAATTCACAACAAGCAAAGGCTTTAGTGGTGATGAGAGGGAGATTAACAGAATCTGACTTCAATGGAAGACAAAGACAAAATAAATCAAAATCAAAAAGTAAGAAGAATATCAAATGCTATAACTATGGTAAGAAAGGTCACTTGAAAAAGAATTATTGGAATTTAAAATATTTTAGTCCCTAAGAAAATTTTGCAAGTGCATCAAATAATGACATTAATGTTCTATAAATATAAAAAGGCAAGATAGAAAGAATGATGTGAAAATATGATTGATCCTTGATCAAATCTTTAAGTAGGAGATTGTTAACTAGCTTAACAATTAAAAAAATTAAAGGTGGTTTGCACACATAGAAGTGCTTTAAAGCTAAGAAAAATGCTTAGCCCTTAAGTATTGTAAGTCTATAAACAGGCTTGATTATTTAGCATTTATGTATATGGTGATGGGCATAAGGAAGCAGTGAGTTAGTGAGTTGAGTGTATTAAGAGTAATCTTCTAGTGAGATAAAAATATAGAGAGTGTATTTTCTCCTATTTACAAAAAGGGTGTTATTGTTCTTTCATTGATTATATAGAGAGAAATGTTGTAACTCTTATTATTTTTCATAGTAAAATTCTTCTAGTTTTGCCCATGGTTTTTCCCCATTTTGTTTGGGATTTTCTATGTTAAAATCTATGGGTTCCATATTTTTTTCAATTTATTATTTCAACCTTTTAGCTGCAATTTATTCTATTTTGTTGACTACTCGATCCTACCATAATATGCCTCAATTTTTACAACAATAGTATCTTTGATTTGTTCATAACACCTTTATCCATGATCATAAATCTATTAATTTTTAAAATTTTTACTCTCAAGCCTAGTTAATTTTAGATGAATTCTAAATAGTACACTTTAAGATGCATTAGTCCTAGACGATAATTTGCTCTCTAAAATGGTAGTGCCTTATGCTCAATTTTACAAAATCAATATGATGCAACTTGAAGGATAGATATAGGTACTGGAATGGGGGAATGGTAATCTAAGATGATAAAGTTTCTCGTCAGAGATAGTGGAGGACCTTGCTTATAGAATTAGTGTTAAACTGGCCAAATCCCTACAACTCAGTAAGGTGGTAGTGGAGAGTGATTGCCTGCCACTTGAAAGCTCCACGCAGGATTGCTCTGATCTAGGCTTCATTGTACTCGACATCAAGGAGTTATATAGGCATTTTACATGTTGTTCTTTTTGTTATTCTTCGAGGGAAACAAACAAAGTGGCATATTCCCTTGCTAAGTTTTCCTTTTCCATGAAATTAGGGGTAGAATGCTGGCTCTTTTAGATCCTCCTTAGATTCAGGATATTGTACTCTTATCATTTTCTTGATCTTCTTTATACTTTGAATTTTCTAAAAAAAAATAATAATGAAGTGATAATATGAATAAAGTACAATAAAAAAGTATCAAAACAATATCTCACTGTTGTGAAATTTTTTGTTGCTATATTTCAATTGTGTTAATATAACTCTTTTAATTTGCAATTCAATGATTCTTGCACTACTTAAAGACTTTGATTAAGAATTTTTACAATAAAATTTATTTAAAATCAATAACAAAATATCATTGCATAAAAATAAAACTCTTTCATAAAAAATAAACAAATAAGAAATTTGTATTTATTAAATATAAAAATAAAATATATACATAAAGAGATAATAAGAGACCGCTACTAATTTAAGAGATGATCGATAGTAATAAAAACTAAAATTTTTTATAAAGAATAAAGAATGAAAATGAGAAAGAAAAGTAGATGAAAAATTTTATTTAATAGAAAAGAGAAAGAAAAAATCATATTAGAGCCAATAAAAAGTGTTGGAATATTAGAATAAGATTTTGTTATTTTTTAAAATATTACATCCTCTTTTTTATAATTATAAGTAATCTAAATTAATCTAGAGGACATGGTTTTTTTTATCATATTGCTACTTACCATTTCAGAATGCTTCTAATAGCCTGATGAAAAATTAATGGAAATTTGAAGTTTAAGATTTTTTTTTTTAATAAAAATGGTGTCAAATTATTTTATAAGTTAAAGTAAAGGGCAAATGGTCATATAGGTCCTTCAACTTGACTCTTAGGGCTAAATAGGTTGATTTTGAACTTTTTCAACAATTAGGCCCATAACTTCTATTTCCTGGCCTATTAAACCCAATTTTCTCAAACCATTCACACGTGTGGTGCACCCATTAGAGGAGGAGAGTGAGTTAATTTAGAAAATGTTATTTTATTAGTTCTGTTTGTGTACAACAATACTCCCACCTTACTGTATTGCATAACTGTGTTAATGGCATGAATTGTACATTATACGTGTCGAATTTATAGCTAATGGTATTAATTATAGTTATTATGAGGTAGTTGTGGTATTGGTGTTAATGGAATTAAATATCAATAATGATAATACGATTTTTTTAGGTAGGTTGAGTATGAGTTGAAGGTATTTGGTGCAGTTCTTAAAATTTGAAGATTAAAAGAGTGAAAGAGGTAAGCATTTGAGTGCATTTGATGTTGTTTCATTTATTTTGTGTTAACGATGGCAATTAATGGCTTGGGAATGATTATTGCAGAATGGAGGAGGCTATGCCAATGATTTTTATGATACACAATGGGGGAAAAATTCATAAGGGATCTGAAGCTCAAGTACGAGGATGGAGAAATATTGAACTAGAAGGTATATGATATTGATCGATTAGGCTTTTTTAGGATAATGAAGAAGCTAAGGTCTATGGGATATGCTAGTAGTGTAAAACTATATTAGTTACCTTGGGGTCAGTCGGTAGAAAATGGATTAAAATTCATGTATAATTATGCTTTTATTTATAATTTGCTTGTTGCTAGTAAAGTGTTTGATAAATTGTATATAGAGTTGTATGTTGAACATGCAGTTGACATCCCTGAAATTAGTGAGGGTCCTAGGTTATTGATGTACAATGTGGCAATTAGTAGTGATAAGGATATGGGGGAAGTTAGTGGGGATCATGTGGACGAAGCTGAGGGGAAAGGTAGGGGTGATATTTGTGATTTAACAGTTGGTGAATATATAAATATGGAGCAAAGTAAGTTAGTTAATGTAGTTAGTTAATGTCAACTTAAAGGAGAGTGAAGAATTGAATAAGGATATGTCGAATCCAGGTGATATGAATCTCAATGGTTTAATGAATTTCTGTGAGGATGAAGATGTTGAGATATTAACTAAAGAAGTGTCTATTAGTGTATATGGGGTAGTAGGAATAGAAAATAAGACCAGTAGTCCTCAGAATGTGCAACAAAGGGAAGGGGAGCAAGTTTAAGATGCAGTATAACATGATAAAATAAGTGAGGTAATAGTGGACAAGGTTGAAGTTGATGAAGTGCAATATAAAGAACCTAATAATGTCCATCAGGTACAAGGAGTGCATGTACATGCTAATGAGCCTAAAAATATTGAACATACAAATGCGAAGCAGGGTGAAGCTGATAATGATGCTTTTATAAAACTAACTGATGGGCAGTAGGTAGACAAGGTCAAAACTACTAATGAGTACTTGAATCGCATTATAAGTCAATTGCTCTATTTTTCTTAAAATTAAAAGACTATTGATATGATTGTGTTGTTTTGTTGTTTGGCATGTGCTTAATTGCTATATCATATAAATATTTTTAGTCAATTCATATTCAATTTTAGTAATTATACTATTATTGGAAGAAACTAAGTACATAGTCATGCCCAATGTTGGCATATTTGATATCTTGTCATGCCATTTTGGTATCTAGGAAGACGATGAAGCAGTTCAGACTGGGGATAAAGCTATTGAGCAAAAAGTCAAAGTTGGTAATGGTCTAAGCAATGAAGCTCCAATAGGTTCTATTCACGAAGATAGAGTTGTTTCTAATGAAGTTGAATTTGGGGCTGCCGATGAAAGTGGATCTGATGCTAAAGATAAAGAACTGGCAACTACAAGAGGAAATTTAAGGGCAGAAGCTATGTTGTATAGAGAAAAATGGCAAACTAAAAAAGTTCTAGTATTGAAACAAATGATATGCCTCAACCTGAAATAGATGAAGTATGTTATAATATTGACACTGAGGTTAATCAAGATGCCAGTTGTGATAACCTTGCTATTGATGAAGTCAGCACGGACCCTGAATATGTTAATAGTGAAGTTGAAATGAGCTATGGTGAGGAATCAGGTGATGATGGACATGGAACTATATAGAGGAGAATATCTACAAGAGTTGTCTACAATCCTAAAGGTAATGTTCCAATATTTCTTGTTGGCATGATTTTTAAAAGTGCTGAAGAGTTTAGGACAGCTATTGCCAAATATGCAATTACTAGAGGTGTTAAAATTAAGTTTAAGGAAAATGATACCACAAGGGTTCGGTGCAAATGTAAGAGCTTATGTCTATGGTTTATTTTTGGTAGCTCTAATAAGAAGAGTAGGGATTTCGTTGTGAAAAATTACAAGCCTAATCACAGGTGTACAAGGGCGTGGAAGAATAGATTGGCTTCAATGGATTATTTTATAGGTTATTTTAAACCTATAATTGAGGATCGGCCCAAAATGACATGTGCCAATTTAGTTGATTATGTGAAAAAACACTTAAAGCTTGAAATTAATGAGATAATGGCAAAGAGAGTTAAGAGGGCAATCATTACTGAACTTAAAGGGGATTTTAAGGATGATTTTCACAGACTGTGGGACTATGCAAAGGAGTTGAGGCAAACTAAAGAAGGTAGTACTGTTGAAGTTATTGCAGAAGATAGGATAAGTAGGTTTAGCAAAATTTACATTTTCTTCAAGGCATTACAAATGGGATGGAGCGTAGCGTGTAGACCTATTTTAGGGATTGATGGTTCTTTTATTAAGACACTTTTGTAGAGGTGAGTTACTGATAGCTATAGGCCGAGATGCAAATGATCAACGATATCCTATTGCATGGGTGGTAGTGAGGTCTAAAATGAAAGCTAATTAGATATGGTTTTTACACCATTTGAAAGTTGACCTTGGATTGAATAATAGGCATAACTTGACTTTAATTAGTGACATGCGAAAAAAAAGCTACAATCAATTACTACAAATTAAACAAGGAATTTGTATATGTCTGTATCATACTAATATTATTATATTTTCTTTTATAAACACAGGGCCTAATAGAAGTTGTTAAGCAAGAACTCCCACTTGTTGAACATTGATGGTGTGAAATGCATATATACATGCCATGTCAAAAGAGATGGAGGGGAATAGAGTTCAGACAACAATTCTGGAGATGTGTGAAGAGCCTGTACAAGCAATTTTTTCATGATTAATTAAAAAAGCTTAATGGAATGGGGAGTGGCTCGGTTGAACACTTGTTGACTCACCCTCCATATACATGGTGCAGGTCTTATTTCTCCTTCCATTCTAAATGTGATACTATGGATAATAACATGTGTAAATCATTCAATGGCCATTTACTTCAGGCTAGGAAAAAACACATTATTAAGATGTTGGATTGGGTGAGGGTTAATGCTATGAAAAGAATTCCTGAGAAAAGAGAAGTTGCAACTAAATGGTATTATAAATTCAGTCCTAGTGCTTGCATGAAATTAAATAAAAATATTGAAAGAGCTTTAATGTGTACAATATAATGGAATGAGGATAAAGCTTATGAAATTTGTGAGGGAAAGGACAGACATACAATTAATTTGGAGCAAAGGAAGTGCACCTGCAGATCATAGGACCTAACAAGAATACCTTGCCCTTATGGAATTTATGTCTTATTCTATAGCAAAGCAGTGTTGGAAGATTACATTGATAAATGGTATAGTAAAGAAAAATATTTGGCAAGCTATCAGTTTCACATAAAACCTGCAAAGGGTAAAAGCATGTGGCCAATGACTAAGATTACCACCTAAAGTGAAAAAGGGTGCAAGGAGACTAAAAATTTATAGAAGGAAAGCACTTGAAGAACCTAAAAAAAGTGGGAAAATTTCCAGAAGAGGTGCAGTTATGACATGCAGCTTATGTCACTAAACAAGTCCTAACAAAAAAGGATGTCAATGTAAAGCACAAGTAAGACTCAGATATAACTTAGGCAATTATTATTATGACACTATGGACATTGTAAGCACCCATTTTTGGGATGTAATTATGCACAATTGCGACATAAACTCCTATGATGAAATTCATTCAAAAATTGAACTTGATTGTCGATTTTTTGGGCTTTAGGGGGCTAAATTGCAACGTTTTTTGGATTTGATTGCAAATAAGTCAATTTTTTAGGGGTCTTTTGATAATTAAAAGTTAAAAAAATTAGGATCGACATTAGTGTAATGCCGATGGGCATTGCACAATGCCGGTCGGCATTGAATGCTGATCGACATTGCACAATTCCGACGTGTAAAAGCCCTATTTTTTTTTATTTTTCGCATATTTTTATCGATATTTTCAATGTTTTGATTGGTTGAAAATTCAATTTTATCTTTATTATTATCTAATAAGGTTTTTAAATGCGTAAGTTTTTGAAATAAAAAACAAACGCTATCATCATATCAGATGAGATGAGTATGTTCCTCCGAAGGAGGAAGTCAGTACGCAAGCAGACTCTACATTTAAAAGCAAAGTCTGCATGCATGAAAAAAAAAAGAAAGGAACTTTTCTAGGAAGAACTTTTCTTTGGGGAAGATTTTTACTCATGGAGGGACCGAGAGACACACTGGGAAAAGACGAAACAAAAAACAAAGAGACGGTGAGCGCAAAAAGAAAAAAAAAACCTAATTTTGGATACTAAAGTTTTTGAAAGCAATCAAATCCTAGTCCAGAATCAACAATACTTCAATTTCAACGGTGATAATCCAATCTTAGGGGCTCAAAAAGGGCATTTGCATAGCATCAGTGTTCTTTTTCTATTCTTTTTTCTATTTCATTTCTTTTCTATTATTTTCTTTTTGTCATTTTTTATTTTATTTTTTGTTATTGTTTTGATTATTTAATTTCACTACTAATCTAACTACTTTTATATATTTTTTTAATTTTTGATGTCTGCATGTGGATTAAAGAGGATACTGCTTATGTTTTGACAAACAAAAGGTCCATGGAATGCCATGGAAGAACTTGTGTTGTCTTCCAATATATATTAGGATTTTAATTTTGTATTTTGGTATCCTGTGTAGTTTTTTTTAATTCAGGGGTGTATAATTATTTTAATTTTTGTACGTAGTTTGTAATAGCCCTATTAGTGGGAATAATAAAAGATTTAATTTTCTGTAATTAAAATCAATTAGTAATTAGGTTCAATTGGGTAAAAATCAATTAAAATCAATGATGGTCATAGCTAAATTTAGGGTTTGCATGTATTTAATTTTGGAGTTTCTAGAAAATCACTATAATGTTTGTTTGATCCATTTTTTGTGTTTTATTTATTTTGGGCTTATTTTTTATGTTTTTATCCTTTTGGGCCCCAAGCCCACATTTAGGTCTAACCCATTTAATAAATAGGCTTAAAAATGATTTAGGGCTTTAAATGATTAAAATCAACTTAGGCCCATTAGGTTAATTAGATTTTAGGCCCACTTAAATAATTAAAACTTATTTAGACTTAGCTCAGTTAAATTCATTTCTTTTAAAAAATAAATAGACCTAGGCTTACATTTCATTTAAAATAAAATCAAGTTAGACTTAGGCCCACTAATTTAATTTTCTTGTAAAATTGAATAAACCTAAGCCCATATCTTAGACAGACTAAAAGAAATAGATCCAGACTCATTAATCAATAAAAATGTAGGCCCACCTTTAAGTCTATGTAGATTTAGCTAACTTATAAAATAAAAATAGCATAGTTTATACATAGGGACATTGCCTTTTTTGATGCATTTTTACTGTAATTTTATTGACTTGTTGCCTTTTGGGTTAGATGGATGTTAATTAGGGTTTAATAAAATTTCATGTAATTAGAGGATGAAATAATCATTTATAAAATTATTCTAAATGAACACAAAACTAAGAGAAGTTAGTATTCCGTATCCAGAATCTCCTGGTTGTGATGCTAGCTTTCTTTTAGAGAATCGTATACCACCTTTTCAATTTGTCCCAGTTATTACCTTGGATGGCGACTCCTCATCTCCATGCCATGTCTTTGTAACAATGGTTAGTGTGTTCTCTAAGGCCCTGAGCCTAAACAGTGTCGTGGTTGCTAAAATCTTGGACACTCGCTAAACCCTGTCGTCTACAAACATAGAAGATGATAATAACCAAATGTTTGTATTTGCTAGTGTAACATGCAGGCTAAAGGATTAAGTTTAAGGACTAAGCTATAAACAGGGGATAAAGGATTAGTCAATGAAGGGAACATTGCTCAAGCCAAAGGCAATTAAGGGAGCACTACTCATGCACAAGGAAATATAAATACGAACACTACTCAAGTAAAAAAAATTACAAAATGAGTGTGTGATTTTTTTAATCAGATGAGGGGCTTATTTTCTATTTTTTTCAATTGTTAGTAATTTTTTATTAATAATTGCAGGAACATAGATCTAAACCACCTGCTAATGTAGATAAAATGCATAAGTTTCGAGCTAATTGTGGAATCAAAATCAATGAACCAAATCCTAAATCCCAAAGCAGGGTGCAGAAGGTTCCATTTGAATGTCATGGCAAGGGAAAGGCACTAATGTTTATGCCAAATAAACAAAAGAATGTTAGAAGTGGTATTTTCCATAATGAATTAACAAGTCAAGTTACATGGAATGTAAGTTTTTAGAGAATTGACAATTAATGCATGAGGTTAAATGTTTTATTACTCACCAGGGTACTCACTAATGATCAAATTATGCATTTATAGCCTGGATTATTTGGGGAAAGATTTTTACTTGCAACCAATCTAGTCCTAACTGAGCATCAAAGGAATATGACAATTTGTGACCATGATAAAGTGAAATATTATGGAAATCCAAGGTATGGAAGATTTCAAGCTCTTGGTTTGAAATAGGGGGGCTTAAAAGCAATATCAACCAATGAATTGTCAAAGCAAAAGGATGAACATGTTGCTAACATAAGGACAAGAGGTAGGGAATCACCTAAAGCAACTGATATGGCACGCCAAAGTTCTGTTGCAACCTCATTTGATGTAAGAACAGTTGTACAAACACAAGATTTAATTACAAAGGCACTAATTGGTGGTGCACCAGATGCAATGGTGATAAAGCAATTTTAGAGGGCAGAACTAAACAGAAAATTAAAGCGTCCAAAGAAAGCTCAAATGCCAATGGCCAAGCCAAAGCCATGAAGATAGTTACAAGCTTAGCGTAGATTGGAAAGATGAGAATTATATTTTGGGTAAATAGACACATTTTGTTGACATTATGATCTCAGATTTTGAGTAATATGGCTACTGAGGGAATTCCATATTGCTGTAATATGAGAATATTGTAATTAGTAGTATTAGTTAAGGATTATGGGAACTTTTATCTATAGGAAACCAAGAGGGGGGTAATATTATTGTCAGTAGCTAATCAATTAAGCATCTTACTGCATATTTTATCAATATATTAATATATAGAAGGGGAAAGATGAAAAACCTTATAAAGATTTGGAATAACTCATTCAATTTGTTAGTGGTAATCAGTGATGAAGTTCACTTTCAGACAACCAAAATATACATCTCATAAGGACAAAAACTCACTCACTACACCAAAACACACATACTTTATAAATACAGGTGAATCGATTTCAAACACCAACTAATTAAGCATAACCTCCTTTCATTAACACAGAACATCATTAATATAAATTTGATTACAGTTCCCATCCTATTTACTGCTAACATAAATGCAATTACATACAAAATATTGCATCTCCATTTTTACAAAAAAAAAAACATCACATTCTTAATGTTGCAAAAACATATAAACTACAGACTCCTAATTGCAACTACACTAAGCACTAACACCAACCAATTTATACCAAGCATTACACAATAAAACATCATCTTCCATTTATACTTACAACCTAAGTCTTTAACATCTTGTACCTCCCTCCTCAGATTTGCACATTCTAATTCACTAAATTCAACATGCTTCGTTCTATCATACATTGCACCCTTTAATGCTTCAATGTCAACTTTCAAGCTTGCACTTTCTTCTTACAAATCCTTGATCACCTTCCTTGCTTGGAAAGTAAATTGTTCATCATGTCATTCGAAATATTCACATCCTCTTTTTTCTAAATACCTTCTGTTCCTTTACCATTAACCACATCCAACATTTAATAAACAAATTTAAAATAATCCAATACTTTTAAACAATTACATGTCAGTCCTATTAACTTACCTTATATCTTAAAATACATGAGTAAAACCTTCTTCCAACATTTGCTTCAATCCACACTACCTAACTTGGTGCCTTTTTGTTATAATAGTAGTATATTGTTTGTGCTTCATAGTCGAATTCCTAAGCACAGCATGCTACAAAATGCATTCTTGCTGATGAATCATATAAGGAAGAGCCTGATCATCGCATCTCTAAAGACATGTGTTCTAAGCTTGCCTAATTCGGGTTGCTTCAATTTTACTTAGATTTCCTTAATTTTTTATTCTTATAATTTAATGCCAAATTAGGGTTTAGTTATCCCTTTTTCTTTTGATAGTTATAATTTTATTTCATGTGTTTTTTATTAGTAATAAGTAAATAAAAAATGTTGACTTACTAGGTGCACCACACGCACGAATGGTTTGAGAAAATTGGGTTTAATAGGCCGAGAAATAGAAGTTATGGGCCCAATTGTTGAAAAGTTCAAAATCGACCTATTTGACCCTAAAAGTCAAGTTGAAGGACCTATCTGACCATTTGCCCAAATATTAATCATTATTTCTGTCCTTTTGTGTTATTTTTCCTTTTGCCACCATTTTTTTTTCCGATTGTAAGCAAAAGCAAATTGGTATATTATATAGGAATAGGATTGTATGAGGGTTTATTTACATTTACAGTCTCTAACTTATTATCTATTTCTCATCATCATCCCAAAGAGTCAATTGGTCATATAAAAACCCCTAACTTTTAATTCAGTAATGGTAATCCTTCATTCATCAATTTTCCGATGAAATCAACACCAGAATGCTGACATGGGCAAATAACAAGATAATGATGTGGCAAAATTATTTCCAATAAATGTTATGCCACATGAGATTTTTTTTTATTTACATAGTAAAGTTTGACAAGGGCTCACGTGATATCTAGTTTATTATTGAAAATATTTTTTGCACATCATCATCCTCTCCATGTCAGCATTTTGGTATTGATTTCATTGAAAAAATCAACGAATAAGGGATTACCATTACTGAATTAAAAGTTAAAAGTTTGTATGTGTCTAATTGATTCTTTAAGACGATAATAAGAAAGGAGTAATAAGTTAACGACTATGAGAATAAATAGGCCTTGGTATGTGTTGAATTCAATAAGCCTATTTCTTTTTCATGAGCTCGAAAAGGGAGACAAAAATTAATCTCTTAACCAACTAATACTTTAAAGAAAAGTATACAACTTGATTACTCAATTTTTATAAAAATAGCTAATTTAAACACAAATGGTGATTGCCAATTTTTCTTTTTTTTTTTTCTTGATTACTGCCCAAGTGGCACAAGTTCATATATTGTGAATTTGTGATGTAGTTCTAATTCACACAATTATGGGCTTTATGTAGCCTGTAGGTGCACTTCTAAATCTGAAAGCTAACTGAATCACGTCATGGATGGTTGTTCTGAGTTGATTGCAACTCTAATCAAATTAAATTCATGCACTTAAACTTTTTTTTTAAGGAAAATAGAAACTTCATTAACACAAGTTTAGCTGAAGTATATGAACAAGGAATTGAGGAATAGAATCCTCCCAAATTATTGGACCTGCATAAGAAACACTAGCTCGAGCCAAAATATGAGCTGCATGATTTGAAGATCGCTTAACTAAAGATAAGTCTAAATGGCTAACTTGATTAATTAAAAACAAACAACCATCCAGAAAATGACCAAAGGTAGAGTTGAAAGTTTGCTGAGTCTGAAGTGCTTTGAAAACAGCAAGAGCATCCATCTCAATGACTACAAAATCCCAACCCATATTCTTAACCCAACTCAATGCTTCACGTACGCCCATAACTTCTGCTGTTAGTGAATCAAAGCAACCTGGAACCAACAAACTTTGAGCCTTCAGAAAACGACCATCATCATCTCTAGCAAGCATACCAAAACCCATGGAGTTGTCAGATTGAAAAATGGCTGCTTTAACATTTACTTTTACCCAACCTTGAGACGGTTTACTCCAACAAACACCACCGTGAACAGGAAAAACATCAAGATTCAAGAGCACTAACTTGCTGAGTATATTACGAACTGAATTCCATAAATGAAGCTGAGTCCCTGCAAAATCTGAAAGTTACCTAGGATTAAATGACGTAGAGTTCCAAACCAAATCGTTTTGAGACTTCCAAATTGCCCAACAAAGCATCAAACCAACACATAACTGATCATTATCCGAAACAGAAATCATGGTGGATAGCCACTGATTAATAGAAGCAACCTGAGAAACAATAAGAGAGGCAGAGAACAGTGACCAACATGAAACTGCAAAGGGACATGTCACAAGGCTATGTAGAATTATTTCAGGAGCTTGATGACAAACAAGACAGAGAGAATCAATATCAACAGAATGAGACCGCAGCATCACTGCAGTAGGAAGGCAATCTACAGATGCACGCCAGATGAAATTCTTCACTTTAGAAGGTATCAACAAACGCCACACCTTTTTCATCACAGCAGCATTTTTCGGAGCATGAATATGAATATGCTGACCCATACTCAACTTATAACAGCTTGTAACCGAATAAAACCCTTTTGGATCATGCCGCCAATAGAATCCATCTGCAGTGTCACCTTGAGGAACCTATCTGCACTTAAACTATATTACTCTCTTCCTTTCCTTAAGAAAAATTAAAATTCTTTCAATACTAACTAAAGATAGGTAGGTAGCAAGAAAATTTCTTTTTGCCAATGCTGGTATGTTCCATCTATGGCAACATCTATCTTTAAAAAATCTAGTTAACACTGATAATTAACGGTCGTAATTTTATAGATATTAACAAGTGATATTATCGCTTACGGATATTAGGATACTAACAAACGAGACTATATTATCCAAAAAAATTAGAGAATTTCTTTTTACTTTTCACTATAATCATTTGACATGTAATATTTTTCATTCTAAATTAATAATCCGGACACTTGGTGAATAATTAAAGTGAATAGTAGAAATTTTGTCCTATCTGATCATAAGAGAACTTTTGATCATTAAATTAATTTATCACAAATCTGGTGCAAAAATTAAATGAAAGATATTTGAATTGCACAAAAATTATTTATAATTATACGTGAATTATAAAATAAAATGATAAAATAAATAATTGAAATAAATTAAAAATTAAATATATTATTAGTTTTATTTTATATATATATATATATATATATATATATATATATATATATATATATATATATATATATATATATATATAGTAACGACTATAATTTCTTAATGGTTTATAAAAAATATTTTGAGAGATTTAAGGTAGAAAAATATGGTCTGAAAAATATATTTTGAGTGATTTAAGGTAGAAAAATGCATAATATATAAATACTTTTAAAATTTGAGTAGTATTGAAATATATATAATAATGTTTTAGTTAAAAAATAATACTAAATAACTATAGTAAATTTTTTATTTTTAATAAAAAATTAGGATATTTAACAGACTGACACTTTAGTTTTTAGGATAAATACTTAAATATAAAGATGACACTTATTAAATTTTTGGCTCTCTATCTCTGGTTTTAAGTTTTTTTTTTTTTTTTAGAAACTGGTTTTAAGTTTTAAAAGAGTTTATGTTGCAATCAAATAATGATTTTTTACATTTCTTTGAGAAAATTTAGAAATTTTAATAATGTTACACATAAATTTTAAGGATGAATACTCAAATATAAGGTAGGACACTTGTCAAATTTTGGCCTTCATGATTTTCGAACTCAACATTTAATATATATTAGTCATAAATCCGTGCTTTGTAAGGACCGTAAATAGTATACATATTTCAAAATAATTAATTAAACAATTTTAATAAAATAAAATTACAATTTAATTGAATATAAAAATGAAAACTTTAACAATTATTGCAATAATTTTATTTTATTGTTTTTTTTACTAAGAGTACATATATAGTAATAATAATAATTGAATAAATAAAATAAAAAATAGTAAATAGTTGGAAAAAAAAGAATATTTTATTTAGAGTAAAAGATATAATTTTTTTATAGAAATACATAGTAACATTTTAGATGTAGTAGAATTAGAGTGTTTTTTATAAAATAGAACATATCTATTCTAAAATAAGATTTTTTATTTTTTTTATTGAAAAATATTATAAATTTTAATAACTCAACACATAAGCCTTTAAAAATAAATGTTGAATTATAAATAAGAACACTTATTAAATTTTAAATTTAATAACTTTGGAGCTCAACATTATATATATATATATATATAAGCTTTCAAATTTTCCATATGATGATATGAAATAAAAATTTAATATTGGCCAAACTTGCAAGTTTTAGTTCACGAAATAATCAACTACAAGAATCATTCGATTCAATTCAGTTGCCCCAAAAAGGATGAAAATAAGTTGTAAAAGGAAGAAGCATCACCAAATAGAATCTGATTTTTTGCCCCAAATCAAACTAAATTTTTGGTCCGATTCGGTTGTCGAGAAATAGATTTGGTCAGTTCAGGTGGAAGAAGTGGGTTATTTTCGATTTCAGATGACGGGTTGGGGGAAGCTTTTTTTCTTCTGATCAGTCTGAATTTTCGAATTTGTCTATAAAACCCTACCTTATCTCATTTCATTTCTCTCCTTCCCTTCTTCACAGCCGCCTCTAACCCTAAATGCTTTGTCCTCTCTCCTCTCGTCTAAGTCGCCTCACCCTCTAGTCTCTCTCGAACCATTATTTCTTCAAAAACTTCTAGAAACCTAGCCTCTTAACCTTTAATCTTCATCAATTTATCTTTTGTTATCTCAAAATCAGTTTCAGTCATTCTTTTTTTTTTTTTGAATCACAGTAATATTGAGCAAATCGCCATAACCATTGACGATCTGTATTTCTATGATAATAGCAGTGATAGTATTTTTGGTTTTTGATGGGTTTTACAATTTTCATCAAGATTTTGTTAGTTAAAATGAAAAAAAATCATTTTTATATAAATATAATGTATTTTTTTTTATAAAATAGTCTATGTTCTTTTGGTTTATAAACTTTTTTAACATTTTTAAAAATATTTTTATTTATTTGTGAAAAAATGGGTTGATATTATCTATGCATTTAAAGATCTATGTGCTCTGTTTATAGATCTGTGTTTATCTAATATGTATTTTCAAAAAAAAATTGATCTAGAAATATTTTTGTGTTTGATCTATGTTATATTAAGTGCATATCTATCTTTTATTAATAGATCTTACCATTCTATTTTTTTTTAAAAAAAAAAATAATCATCTCTATGACAAATAGTTAATTTTTGTATAGATTTGTAATTTTGGTTATATAAATAATAATTTTAAAATTTTTTGTTCATCATATGATTATATATAGATTTTCTCTCCATTATATTTTTTTATATTTATAAGTGGTATATAGCTATAATGATATTTGATTATTTATTTTTTGAATATAAATGTTTGTTAAATTTTATGCAAGCTTTTTTTTTTTAAATGTATTCAATAATCATGTTTTGTGTTTTGTTTAATGTCTATGTCTATATGTATTTAGACTATCTGGTGGTAGAAGTTTAAAGTTATAAAATTAAACTTTCAAAAACGGGTGGAAACTTAAAGTTATATATATATATATATATATATATATATATATATATATATATATATATATATATATATATATATATATATATATATATATATATATATATATATATATATATATATATATTTGATCATTTATTTTTTGAACATAAATGTCTATGAAATTTTATTTATTTATGCAAGCATTTTTTTTTTTTTGAAAATGTTTTCAATAATCATGTTTTTGTGTTTTGTTCTATGTCTATGTCTACATGTATTTATATTGTTTGGTGGTGAAAGTTTAAAGTTATAAAATTAAACTTTCAAAAAAGGGTGGAAACTTAAAGTTATAACTTTATATCTTCAAAAAGGATGGAAGCTTATCAAAGACTAAGCTTTGAAGCTTGGTCTGCTTGTTATCTCGGTCACTCACTACGATCTGTTATTTGTTGAGCAGCAATACAAAGGTACAATTTCAATATTATTTTCAAAAATTGTATTCAATTTTGAATTGAATGATCTTTTAATGTGATTCTTGTGCATGTTCACTAATTATATTTCATTTTTTTCCTCTATTATCATATCTGTAGATGAAAAATACTAGTAGCAAAACTAATGTCATTGGTTCTAATGCTGAGGTGGATGCCCCTATGGTCCCTACTACAGAGCAGTCTCAACAGGTTGCTACCAAAAAAAGAAAGAAGATTGAACCGAAATCTGCTGTCTGGCGATATTTCGAGAGAATACAAGATGAATATAGTGTCATCACTAAGGGTAAATATAAATATTGTGCTTCTACATATAACTGTTATAGTAAAAAAAATGGCATATCTTCTATGAAAAATCATGTGTTGAATTATTTGAAATTTTCAAATAGTAAAGATACTAGACATTCACTTTTGACCTTACAACTTTCTGTGGTGGAAGCCCAATCTAATAATACACATTCTGGTGTCTTAGGAACTTGGAAATTTGAATAAGATGCTATCAGAAATGCACTTGAACAAATGGTTATTCATGATGAGTTGCCATTTAAATTTGTTAAAGGTTTTAGATTTAAAAAATCTATATATGTTGCTTGTCCTCATTTTAAAATACCTTTTATGTGGTCCATAAGTAGAGACTGTTATAATATTTTTGTTAATGAGAGGGGGAAGCTCATAAACTTTTTAAAGTCACACTGTCAAAGAATCAGCATTACAACTGATTTTTAGACATCTATCCAATGCATTAACTATATGTGTGATTGTTCATTTCATTAATGATGGGTGGAATTTGCAGAAAAATATAATTTCTTTTGTGTCTATGACATCTCACAAGGGAGAATATATTTTAAAGACATTAAAGAATTGTTTGCTTAAGTAAGGCCTAAAAAATGGTTTCACAGTAACTATTGATAATGCTTCCTTTAATGACACTACTATAGCTATTTTAAAAAAAAATTACTAAGTTGGAGGGCATCTTTTATCATAATTAAATTTTTTCACATTAGATGTATTGCTCACATCCTTAATTTAATTGTCAATGATGGGTTAAAAGAAATTAATTCTTCTGTTAAAAAAGGTTAGGGAAGCAATTAAATACATGTGTAACTCTCCTACTAGGTTGAGGAAGTTTAAAGAAATATCAAACTTGCCTAGCATTAAGTTTAAATCTGTAGTGTCTCTTGATGTATTAACCAGGTGCAATTCCACCCACAGTATGTTGAACATTACATGACTTTATGAGAAAGCATTTGAAAAATATAAGGAGAGTGAATCTTCTTCTAGAGCTAACCTGGGTGATGAAATTCTTAATTTTATTAACTAGCAGTGTTATAGGCAAATGATTGAAATGTTGAAGCTTTTTTATGACATTACTCTGAAAATTTCAAGTTCTCAGCATGACACTAAAAATTCATTCTTTTTTTAAATTTCTTTTTTGAATTGTATGCTAAATGAGTTGCAGTCTTCTTGTTATCTGTGTACTATGAACATGGGCATCAATATAAAATAAAAGTTTGACAAGTATTGGGGGATCTATAAAACATAAATTATTTAATTTTCATTCCTAATATTCTAGATCCTTAACATAAACTTGAGTTTATTGAATTCTCTATTAATCAAATGTAGGGTGAACCGAGAGGAAGCACGTTGTGTGATAACATGAAAGCTTATCTGAATATGTTATATGATGATTATGTGTTTATTTATAGGTCTTCTTCTAATTCTAAGTCTGGTTCTAGTAGTGAGAGTAGCTAGACAAGACATATAAGTTCTAATAATCCTATGCCAACTCCTGGGAACTCAATCTCTTTAACGAAAGCTAGATTTAAAAAGCATAAACTGGAATTTGGAATGGAGGCAGTAAATAATCTGAAATTGATATTTATTTGAGTGAGACTATTATGGAGGATGAGGGAACTTTTGATATCCTCAGATGGTGGAGGTTAAACTTTGAGAGGTTCTCAGTTATATATCATATGGCCAGAGATGTTTTAGTTGTTCGTATTTCCACCGTGGCTTCTGAGTCTGCATTCAGTATTGGTGGTTATATTCTTGATGTGGTTAGCAATTCATTAACTCCAAAAAGTGTAGAGGCTTTAATATGTACTCAAGATTGGCTTAGAATGCTAAATCAAATAGTTTTTATTAAAGAAACATTAGAGGATTTAGAATCTTTTGAAAAAGGTTATGGTTTTTTTCTGTTTTCAATTTTATTTATATTAATTGTTTATTTATTCAATGCTTCCCTCAAATCTAATGTATCTTCTTATTTCTTCTTTTCAGATCTTAAATCGGTGAGTAGTGGCCCTTCTTTGCCATAATTAATTGAATTCTCTATTATTCATAGTGCATTTATTCTTTAACCAATTCTTATGTTACTATATAGCATTTGATTACTTGAGACCAACATGTTATGCCTCAGCCTCAATTTTTTTTTAAGGTGCCTGTGTTGAGTTACAACATCAAATGTTAATTGAGACAATGATAAAGCTTCCATTCTAGTTTAAAAGTAAAAGCAATGCATGCTTAAGTTTCTTAGGTGGCTTTGTTTAGCTATCAGAAATGTGGTTGCATTCTAGTTGTACTTGAAACTGTTTTATCCTAAGCCTTATTTGTTTAGTTATTGGGTAGTGATGATGCTTCTACCCTAAATGCATTTTGAGTTATATTAGAATTATTGCTCAATTTCACTAGGTGGCTCTTTCAGATTTATTAGTTATTTTCTTTACTACCATTGAAATAGGGTTTATTTCTAATTATAATTTGATAAAAGCATCCTGTGCCATTTTCTTTGCCTGGTTCTTTTTTTTTCTTTAGTTTAACTTGGTAATAGTTTGTCCTAATTCAAAATCTATTAAAAATTTAATGAAATGTGCAGGTAAATAAAAATTGTATAGATAGATCTACAATTTGGTTTTTTGGATATTCTACAGTCTTGTGCTTTGGCTTCTAAGTTAATCATCTTTGACTCACTTATGTTTTGTAAATTTTTGGACAATGGGTGGATACCATTCCTAAGCCTGTAGTGTTGCTAAATTTTATCAAATGCAATCTGCAACTAATATTCTTTTTGTATTATGCTAATTACATTTTTTTTATCTAAATTTAGGGCTTTAGCTTCATTAATTAAGTTATATTTTTTTTTTAACTTTGTAAATATATGGGCTTGGCCCAAAATTATTAATGATATATATATATATATATATATATATATATATATATATATATATATATATATATATATATATATATATATATATATATATGTTTATTTTTAATATGGCCCATATATATTTTGGGACCAACCCAATCCGAAGTCTAAACTGACCCAACCATAAATTTTTCAGCTTCTAAAATTTCAGTTTTCTCTTCCAATTTGATTTGGTTCAACCCAATGTTTTATTCATTCAAAGCCTATCAATTTCTTGACCCAACACTTCCATATGATGATATGAAGTAAAAAGTCAATATTGGCAAAACTTGCAAGCTTTAATTCACGAAATAATCAAATACAAGAATCATTCAATTCAATTCAATTGCCCCCAAAAGGATTATTTGCTTCCAATTAATCATTCACATCTTCCACAACAATATCTTCTCAATAAATTTTTTTTTTACTAATATAGAGATGTTAGGAAATTTACTTTTACTAAAGCACATGAAAATTAAAAATTATTTGAGGTAGTAAATAAATAAGACATAATAAGGAACATATACAAAACACACCAATTTAACGTGATTCAGCATAAGTTTACGTCCATGGGTGAAAGAGATAACAAATTCACTACATGAAATTAATAGTACAAGAAAATAACATGGAAATCAATACTCGACCTTTAAATTCAATTACACCCAAAGAAACTCACTCAAATAATCTCACCTAAGACATTATGATGGCACCCTTAGTGCTTTTCAAAACACCAAATGCATATAATTATAACCCTATTTATAAAGGAATAAACTTCTTACTTGATCAAGGATTCCCTTTTAACAAATGAAGTAATAGTTTAATTCCTAAATAAAAATTAAATTATCTTTAATAAGAATTTCCTTGACTTGACCACCAATTATATTATAAATGCACTTGGGCTTAGCCTAATAATTTTATCGGCCAAAAATTGAAGGCACATTTTTAACAATCTCCATCTTGACTTGAATTTTCTTGTATCAAAAACTTGCTCCACCTTCTCCATAAATGTTCAATCCATCACAATAGGTATAAAATCATCAACATGGTTTTCTAAGGAAGTACCTACTACCCAAGCATGTATGGATACGGCTTTTCTAACTAATTCCTCCATCTTGACTTTGGTTATTGTAAATGCCAATTTCTCCTTCTCTAACAATGCTTTATGCAACCAATTGTGTGTCAACAAACTCACACCAATACTTGTCATCTGCCACAAGTCATATTGTGATACAATTTCTCTATCTCAAAACTTGATGTCATCAATAACAAAATCCTAAATAGTTGTGAATAGCATTAATACCACTTGTTAGGAAATTTTGGCTTGCAGAAGCACTTGAGGATCAAAAATTATTTAAGATAGTAAACATGAAAATAAAAGAAAACATACATACAATAAACCAATTTAACATGGCTAGGTGTAAGTCCATGTCCATAGGCGAAGGAGGCAACAAATTCACTACATGAAACTAAGAGTACAAGAAAATAACATGGAGATCAACACTCCACCCTTGAATCCAATTACACTTAAATAATCTTACCCTCTCACAAAGATTAGCATGTCTCTCATAAGATATCAAAACAAAAGACTTAAGAACTTACACCTAAAACATCATGATGGCATCCTTGGTGCTTTCTTAACATACCTAATGCATATAACTATAGCCCTATTTATATAAGAATAAACAATCCTATTTGATCAAGACTTCCCTTCCAACAAAAGAAATAATAGTTTAATTCCTATACAAAAAATGAAATACTCTTGAATAAGGATTTTCTTAACTTGACCACCAAGTATATTGTACTTCGAGTTAGACTAATTATATTATGTGCAAAAAATTGAAGGCACATATTTAACAATCCCCACCTTGATTTGAATTTTCTTGTATCAAAAACTTGCTCTACCTTCTCCAAAAATGTCTTAATCCATCACAACAAATGTAAAATCACCAATATAGGTTTCCAAGGAAGTACCTACTGCACAAGCATGTATAGTATTCACGATCGTTTTATCTAAATACTCCATCTTGACTTTAGTCATTGTAGATGCCAATTTCTCATTCTTTAAACAATGCTTCATTCCTCTAATTATATGTCAACAGTACTCTCACCAATACTTATTGCACGCCATAAGTCATATTACAGTACAATTTCTCTATCTCAAAATTCAATGTCGCCAACAATATAATCTCAAATAATTTTAGATAGTGTTGATACCACTTATTAGAAAATTTAGCCTTGTAGAAGCATGTGAGGATTAGTAATTATTTAGAATAGTAAACAAATACAACAACAATAAAGAACATATACAAAACATACAAATTTAATATGGTTCGGTGCAAGCCTATGTCCACGGGCAAAGGAGGTAATAAATTCACTACATAAAATTAAGAGCACAAGAAAATAAGATGGAGATTAAAACTTAGCCCTTAAACCCAGTTACACCCAAATAAGCTCACTCAAATTATCTTACCCCTCACAAATATTAACATGTGTCTCACAATTTATCAAAACAAGAGACACGAGAGCTTCTACCTAAAAGATCATGATATTACCTTTAATGCTTTTCGACACATCCAATCCATATAACTGTAGCCCTATTTTTAAAGGAATAAACTATTCTACTTGATCAATGATTTCCTTCCAACAAATTAAGTAATAGTTTAATAGGCAAAGGTGCATTTCCACCCCTAATGTTTATAGTGAGGATCACATATGCCCTTTATATTTTTTTGGAACAATTTAGCATATAATTATTTTTTTTTTAGGCCCCTACAAAATAACGATGTTAATACCATTTAAAAATAACTTTTTTTGTCAAAAAAATATTTATAGAAACACAATAAATAATTACACAGCAGCATCAAGTAACAGAAATCTATTCAACTGGTCGGAGACATTACCCCACTTATCACCAGCCAAAAATAAAAACTCACTTTTGCTAAGCCAATCAACAACTCTATTGACTTTCTTACTCACATGCTTAAAAGTAATAGAATAGTCCCTCAACTGATTAACCATAGCCTTTATCTCTTTAATTATCATTGAGATTTCCCAATGAACATAAAAATTCTAGTAACCACTGGCCTCAATAACCAAAGTTGCATCTACCTCAATAATAACTTCTCCCCTTATGCTACTATTAATGAATCTTAAAGCTAAACCTTATAGCCATAGCTTCTGCTGCAATAGGGGAAGAGCACCAAAATTTTTGTGCCATTGCTTGAACCATTTTCCTTATAGAGTTTCTACAAATAAACACAATTTGAGCTCTTTTTGTTCGATTACAAAAAGAGACATCACAATTAAACTTCAAACATCCTCTAGATGGCAGGGTCTGAAGCTTGCTAGACACCACTCGATTAACTTGTCTTTGATTTCTGAAAATGGCTAACTCAGTCCATTCAACCCATTACAAATTAATCTTTTTAATGATCTCCCTTTAGTCAATTTTTATTCACTGAAACACCACCAAGTTCCTCGATTTCCAGATTTACCAAAAAATAGTCGCTGCCAACTCTAACTTATAACCATTTTCTTCTTGAGTCAACTGCTTAGAAGCTTCCATCCACTAAGAGCAAAATGACTGCATTCCAACAGCTCCAGGCTTATAAGATAAAGAAGAGCCAAACCAAACGAGATTAGCATGTTGGCATAAGAAAAGACAATGTTCAATCATCTCCTCCTTAAACATGCACACTTCACATATAGTGTCTACTCTACAACCCCTCTTTGCAAGATTGTTTCTAGTAGACAACGAGTTTCTTACGCATCACTAAATAAAAAATTTCATTTTCTCCGACACTTTTAAATTACATATAGAAGCCTAAGTCTGCTTAGATGGGATATGCAAGTTACTAGATATCTCACTTTAGCTATAAGCATTACTCCTCTTCTTTAAGAATCTGTATCCCACTTTAACTTAATAAACTCCCTTTTTATCATAGTGCCATACCAACTTATCTATGCCTGAATTACCTCCAATAAGAATTTGCTGAATAACTAAAATTTCACTTTCATTAAATAACTAACATACCAAATCCACGTTCCACTTATATTGATTTTGAATAATCATATCATTAACCACCTAGATATAAGAGTCTGGTGGTTAAGGAGAGTGAACTTTAAATTCTAGAAGACTAGGCACCCATTGATCTCGCCATATATGAATCTTTTTTCTTGAGCAAACATTCCACTTGAACCTATTTTGTAAAATATCTCTACCACCCAACAAACTTTCCAAAATCCAAGAAGGGCAACTGCCTTTCTTTGCTTCCATGAAACAACTATGGGGAAAATATATGCTTTTTAAAATTTTTGCTGCTACTGAATTTGGGCTTCTAATAATCCTTTAACACTTCTTGGTTAACATGGCCTTACTAAAGAGTTATCACTCCCTAAAACCTAATCCTCCTTTATACTTACTCTTGGTTATGGTTTTCCACCCAACCCAATGAATCTTTTATTCCTCTTTATCCTTAGGCCACCAAAAGTTGTTCATTAGATATTCCAACCTTTTATTCACACCCAGTGGCAGCATGAAAACAGACATCAAGAAAGACAGAATAGACTACAAAACAGCTTTAACTAACACAGACCTTCCCGCCTGGTTTAAGAACTGAGCCTTCCACCCTTGAACCTTTTGTACTATCCTTTGAACAAGCACATTGCACATCTAAGTTTTATAGACCCCTTATTCCAAAGTCACACTAAGGTATTTGACTAAATTCCTAGTTTTTTCCACTCTTAAGAGCTCTAAAATTTTTGCTCTCATATTAAAAGAAGTATTAGAACTAAAAAGAAGCCTAAACTTATTCAAGTTGACTTTCTGACCCGACACTTTACCATTGATCTTAATAACTTCCATCATATTCTTTGCCTTCCTTTTTACCATACATCCAAATAAAATGGTATCATCCACAAATTGAATATGCGTAATCTTTGGACATCGTCTATTGAGCTTATAGCCTTCTATTATGTTATCCATGGAAGCTTAGGCCACACTATAGATAGAATATCCACCACTAAAATAAATAGGTAAGGAGACAATACGTCACCTTACCTCAGTCCCCTATTTGGCTCAAAATAAGGAAGCTCCTCCCCATTAAGCAATATTACAAAACTGACAGAAGTAATACATTGCATTACCATATTTATCCATAAGTCACTAAAACCCAATCTATAAATGACTTTCTCTAGAAAATGCCAATTAACCTTATCATAGGCCTTCTCCATATTAAGCTTCAAGGCTATGTAGCTTTTGGTTCCTTTTTTCATTATCTTCAAACCATGGAAAGCCTCATGGGCAATAATAATGCTATCTTGGATACATGTATTAGGGACAAAAGCTATTTGATTGGGTGTAATAAGCCAAGGCAATACCTTCTTCAATCTGTTAGCTATATTTTTTAATATTACTTTATAAAGAAAGCTACAATAACTAATTAGATCGTACTTTGACAATTTTTTTGGATTTTTCACCTTTGAAATAAGAATCATATGTGTTCTATTCAGATTAATGGTAAAGACTCCTGATTCAAAGAAGTTCTGCACCATGTCCACAATATCACCCTTCACAACTTCCTAATGGTTTTAAAAAAATGCACTTAATAAACCATCTGGCCCTAAAGCTTTGAACTTTTCCATTTAAAACATCGCATCCTTTATCTCCAGTTCAGAGACTAGTGACGTCAACTCTTGGTTCATACTCGTTATGACTAGCTATAGGATGCAATTTAAAACCTCTAGATCCATATCATTTTGTTTCCATCCATATAACTGTTGAAAAAAATTTTGAACCTCCATTTTGATCCTCTTTTCTCCAGTTAACCATCCTTCATTCTTGGTTTTAAGTCTAATTAACCTATTACTAGCCCTTTTCTATAGTGTAGACATGTGGAAAAACCTTGAATTCTTGTCCCTATCTTACAACCACTATATTCTATTGCTCCAAAGCCAATATTACTCCTCCATCTGCCATAACTAATTCAATTATTTTTTTCAATATTTATTCCTCCTCCTTATCTCTGTCTTCAAAATCCCCTTTATTCAGATCATTAATTCTTTATTTAAGTATGACTATTTTTGTTTTACATTTCCCCATTTCTCCTTACTCCATCTCAATAAAGCTATAGAGCACTTTATTAACTTTTGTGTTACTAAATTTGGGGTACCATTGTCACGACCTGAACCCAAGGGGCACGTGACCGGCACTAGGGAATGGGAAGGCATAAGGCCCCCGAAACCCGTAATAAGCCTTAAAGAAAAGATAAACAGCTCCTTACAATTTAAAACTTTATTTTAAAACAGAACACATTATCAAACTGATTTTACTCAAACTACACCAATTCAATTGTTTAAATATAATGTGCTTCAACGTCTCATATTATAAATCGAATTTAAATCTTATACATAAGCGTGGTGTACACAAATAGATTACACAATTATGTTTAAACCATATAAATCTTTAGTACATATACTACTGCAGCAACCTAGATTAACACACAGTACAGCTTACAATGACCTACATAAAATGGCCGGTGAAGAAGAAATTCGGCGTAGAGGTAGTCTGAGGTCGAACTCCCAAGCTCCTGAAAAAAAAATAAATTGAGGGGAATCAGACCTCACTGAGTAAGCCAATAAAAAGAGTTGTACGATTTGAAAACCTTTGAAAACTATATATGTTTATAGTGAAAATAATTTATAATGTATAAGTATAGTTTTTGAAAAATCTCGGTAGAACCCTAAACTCAAAATCTAAATGATCATCCGGGCCCACTTATTCCAACTAGACTACCGGTCCCCGAGAGCAAAGGCATCAACCGAGGCACCAAGCCGTAGTCATTCACTTAATCCAAATATATGGCATTGGCGGTCCCCGAGAGCAAAGGCATCGACCGAGGCACCCATCCCAGTCCATTATTAACCTTACAATCACTGGCGGTCCCCGAGAGCAAAGGCTTCCACGGAGGCACCCGTCCTAGTTTAACATTCATCAATCATACATATATCGGATCCATCTCTCAATCTCTACCATGTGCACATAGTCCTGGTGAAGCCCACCAGGTAGCCCGTTCTACCAAAATTTCTCAAATCAATTTTAAATAAATAAAATGCATTTAAATCTTAAATAATAGCATTAAATTAAATAAATCATATAATCAATGTAATAAAATACGAGCACATGCATTCTTTACATAAACACACGCACATATCATTTTATTGACTTACAGGATGAATGCGAAGGCTGACGACCACGCGTCTGCTTTGGCCTCACAGCTTCTGCTCCGAAATGCTCTAAAAGAAAATAATAATCGACTTTTAAAACATGACTAAGGAATCGAAATCAGAAATCAAAAAAATAATGAAATTCCAGACTGACTCGAGGAAAATCGGACAAGACTCGACAGACAAGATTTAACCTAACTAACGATAGAAATTTTTACGAGTATCACGTTTTACAAGAAAATCTACCGAAATTTCGACAGAGTCTCCTCTGTAAAACGGACATCTCTCTACCAAAGGTAGAGCTAGACCTGCATAGAAAATGCAGTTCTAATATCCACAACATCCACACTCGAGTCGGGCTCCCAAAACTACAATTTGCCCCGACCGAGATCACAACTCAAAAAAAATATCAAGAATTAATAATATTTTTCTCAAAACACAAATTTCACATACACATATACTAAAAATAGACAAAAATATATGAAATCTCAATTATTCAAAAAAATTAAACGACTAAATTTTGTATTCCTTCGTCAAACATAATTATAACCTAATTTTAAATCCATTAAAATGTATTATATAGATATATATAATATTTGGGATTTAATATTCAAAATTAACCCCACTTAATTAAAAAATATCAATTAATTTATACAAATTTTCTAAACCCCTTAAATATTAATAAAACTAATTAATATATATATTTAACTATATATAGCCTAAAATTACATTTTTACCCCTAGAATATATAAATTACATAATGTGCTATTAATACTAAAAAAATTCCTTAAAATTATTTAATCATCTAAAACTTATTTTCTCAATGTTAAATTCTTAATATAATTAAAACATATAAATGACTTCTAATTTCTTCTAAAATATAATTTAACCTAATATTAAATTTTTTTGACATAAACTATAAAAATTCCTAAAATTTTAATAATATTCAAAAAAATTATTTTCTTTACTCTAAAATTAATATCAACCCATAATAACACCAAAAATACCAAAAATTATTATTATTTATTATTTTTATAATTAATTTACGAAAATTCCTAAAATAATATTAAAATATTCAAAAATTCACCAAAAATCAAAATAAATTCCAAAAATTATACAAAAATTCATAGAAGTAGATTGAGCTACTAGGAATCACATTTGTAAAGGGAGTTTGCATGAATCAATCTAGATCGAGCTAAAAAAATTCCAAAACCCTAGAGCTCAAAACCAACAATCAACCAAAACTCAACCAATTCATGACCAAAGCTTAAACTAAGCTTGGAATGAGTCTCACCGGTGCAAGAGGAGGGAATTGACACCATAATGGAGTGAAATGGTGGCCGGACGGAGCTTGGCCGATTCTAGGAGCTACTCTCGACTTCTTCCCGTTTCAACGATTCCGACAGCTCTGCAGGCGATCGGAGGTGAGGGAGAAGGAGGAGGAGGCAGTAGATGGTGGTCGGAGATGGGGGAGGTGCAGTGACAGTGGCGATCGGGGATGTCGCGCGGTGAGGAGGGGTTGAAGGAGATGGGGCTTCGATTTCTTCTTCTTCTCTTCAAATATATACATATATGTATATATATATATATATATATATATATATATATATATATATACACTATATTATAAACCACTAATATATGTATACATTAATATATTTATTGTACATACATGTGTGTCTAGGTAAGTATTAGTGTATGTATATATATATATATATATAAACATACACTACATGAACTTATATTATATATATACATATTAATAACCATTAATATAATATATAACTATATATTAATATATAGTTATGCACGTATGTACATAGATAAATATTAGTACATATGCATATATATATATATATATATATATATATACATATACTACATAAACATATACTACATATACATACATATGTACACAAATTACTTTAGTATACACATCTAAAACAATATTTAACCCTAAATGTAATATTAACATAAATAAAATATAATATAATGCAAAAGTAACTATTACTAATATTATTTGAGAAAAATATCCCTTTTTATTTAAATAAATATATATATATAGGGTATTACAGTCTCCCCTCCTTATATGAATTCGTCCCCGAATTCAAGAAAAGAAAAAAAAGAAGAGTCACAGGGCTAAGAGGGAAAGAGATACGGGAAAGAAACTTGCATCTCAACTTCAATTTCCCAAGTGCAATCCTCAGCAGAATGGTTACTCCATAGCACCTTCACCATCGGTATCTCCTTAGTCCGCAGCTGTCGGATTTGGCGATCCATAATTGTCACTGGGTACTCCTCGTAAGTCAAATCGTCGCTAAGCTCTACGGTTTGAGGTTGCAACACGTGAGACGGATCAGGGACGTATTTTCTCAGCATGGACACATGAAATACAGGATGGATTCTCGACATTTCTGGTGATAACACCAACCTATACACCACTTCACCCACTCTAGACCGAATCTCAAACGGTCCAATGTATCTGGGAGCTAGCTTACCTTTCTTGCCAAATCTCATAACTCCTTTCATTGGAGACACCTTCAGGAACACCATGTCTCCAACCATGAAGGATACATCCTTCCTCCTAGGGTCAGCGTAGCTCTTCTGTCTACTGAAGGCTGTCTTCAATCGCTGCTGAATAATGGGGACTTTCTCTGAAGTGATATGCACCAACTCTGGTCCCGTTAACCGCCTTTCACCAATCTCCCAACACAAAGGTGATCTACACTTCCTACCATATAGTGCCTCATATGGAGCCATCTCGATGCTAGCACGATAGCTGTTATTATAAGCAAACTCAATCAATGGAAAGTGTGAATCCCATTGTCCTCCAAAATCCATTACACACATCCTCAGCATGTCGTCTAACGTCTGGATGGTCCTCTCTGACTGACCATTCGTCTGAGGGTGGAAGGCCGTACTAAAATCCAATCTAGTACCCAAGGCCTTGTGTAATTCTTACCAAAACATTGAGGTAAAAGTGGCTCCTCTATCTGACACTATGCTCACAGGCACTCCATGTAGACAAACAATCCTATTGACGTAAAGTCTCGCCAGTCTATCAGTAGAGTACGTCTTCTTTATAGGCAGAAAGTGTGCTGACTTAGTTAACCTGTCAAAAATCACCCAAATAGCATCATAACCTCCAGTAGTTCGAGGTAGCCCAGACACGAAATCCATGGCTATCATATCCCATTTCCATTCAGGAATTAGCATGGGTTGTAACAATCCCGAGGGTCTCTGATGTTCAAGCTTTACTTACTAGCAAGTCAAGCACCTGGATACAAACTCTGCAATGTCCTTCTTCATTCCATTCCACCAATATGTATCCTTCAAGTTATGATACATCTTGGTAGAACCCAGATGAACACTATATGCAGAAAAATATGCTTCTTCCATAATCTCCTTCCTCAAGTCATCAACATCTGGCACATAAATCCTAGTGCCCAACCGCAATACACCTTCTTTGTCAATCACAAAGTCCTGTGACTGCCCTTATTGCACTTCATACATAATTCTTTGCAACTGGGGGTCTCTGCTCTAAGCTGCCTTAACCCGATCCAAGTATACTGATCATACACTGAATTAAGCTAAAAGGCACTTTCAGGTAACTTTCATCTGCAACCCCTAATTGATTAACCCATGCAACTCTTTGATAATGGGCCTTCTCTCTGTGCTAATATGGGCAAGGCTGCCTGCTGATTTTCTACTCAAGGCATCCGCAACAACATTAGCCTTGCCTGGATGATATAAAATGGAGCAATCATAATCCTTAAGGAGTTCCATCCATCTCCTCTGCCTCAGATTCAAGTCCCTCTGCTGGAAAATATATTTCAAGCTCTTGTGATCTGTGTATATCTCACACGTCACTCCGTACAAGTAATGCCTCCATATTTTCAAAGCAAACACCACGGCTGCCATCTCTAAGTCATGAGTAGGATAGTTCTGCTCGTGCTTCTTCAACTGCCTCAAAGCATAAGCAATCACTTGGCCATTTTGCATCAACACACAGCCCAATCCTACTCTGGAAGCATCACAATACACTGTATAACCTTCATTTCCAAAGGGCAAAGTTAGAATTGGGGCCGACGTCAATAAGTCCTTCAATAACTGAAAATGCTCTTCGCATTTGTCTGTCCATACAAACTTAGCACTCTTCTAGGTCAACCTTGTCAAAGGTGCAGCAATTCTAGAGAAGTCCTTCATAAATCTTCTGTAATAGCCTGCTAGACCCAGGAAACTCCGTACTTCCTTAACTGTAGTCAACCTTGACCACTCTGTAATAGCCGCTATCTTTTTAGGGTCCACCTGTATGCCATCTCGAGAAACCACGTGGCCTAGAAATGCCACTTGATGCAATAAAAACTCGCACTTTGAGAATTTGGCATACAACCTGTGCTCCCTTAAGGTTTGAAGTACCCTTCTCAGATGCATCACATGCTCAGCCTCACTCTTGGAATAAAACAAGATATCGTCAATGAAAACTATCACAAACCGATCCAAGTATAGCCTGAATACCCGATTCATCAAGTCCATAAAGGTTGTTGGGGCATTAGTCAACCCAAAGGACATTACTAAAAACTCATAATGGCCATATCTTGTTCGAAAGGCTGTCTTGGGCTCATCACCTCTTCTGATCCTCAACTGATGATACCCAGATCTCAGATCTATTTTAGAGAAGCATGTAGCACCTTGAAGTTGATCAAACAGATCATCGATCCTCGAAAGTGGGTACTTGTTCTTGATGGTGACCTTATTCAACTGCCTGTAATCGATACAAAGCCGAAGGCTACCATCTTTCTTCTTTACGAATAATACCGGAGCACCCCAAGGCGATATACTGGGTCTGATGAAACCCTTATCAAGCAACTCCTGTAACTGCTCTTTTAGCTCCTGTAGTTCAGCTGGTGCCATTCTGTAGGGTGGCATAGAAATAGGATCCGTACCAGGTATGACATCGATACATAACTCTATCTCTCTGTCTGGCGGTAATCCTGGTAATTCTTCAGGAAAGACATCTAGAAATTCACACACCACTGGCACCTACTCAATTGCCACGTTCTCCTTCTTAACATCTCTTACCACTACCAAGTAACCCTGACAACCCCTTCTAAGTATCTTCTGGGCTGTAATGGCAGAAATGAGATTATGAGGCATCGAGCTCTTTTCACCTTTGAAATAAAATTCTTCTTTGTTTGGAATTCTGAACACCACTTCTTTCTCTCGGTAATTCACCAAAGCATAATACCTCAACAACCAATCCATGCCTAAAATGACATCGAATTCCAGTACGTCGAGAAATACTAAGTCCGCCCATAGTTCTCTACCATCAACTATCATCGGACACGAAGGAAAGAAGACATCTGTCTTTAACTCGTCATTAAGAGGAGTTAAAACAGATAGAGGAAAGGATAACCTAGAAGGCTGCCACTCGATTCTCGAAGTGAACACAGGAGAAATGAGGGAATGTGAAGCACCGGGGTCAAACAACACTCTAGTATCGCATGCACAGACTGAGAGAATACCTGCTACCACTGCATTCAAAGTCTGAGCATCCTGTGGTGTCAAAGTGAACACTCGAGCCTGACCACGACCTGCCTGCTGAGAAGTCGAAGGCTGCGCAAAACCACGTCCGCTAGGTCTACCAACTGAAACTCGACCCTGCTGACTCATAGGCTGAGGTGGTCTCTGCTGTGGCTGTATAGGTGCTCGATACTACTGAGGCATTAGATAGTAGGGCTAAGCCACTAATGAAGATGAACCCTGAACGTACTCTGGCTGGTATCCGGAGTGGGGACAAGCTCTGGCAAGATGTCCAACCTGTCCACATCTGAAGCAAGCGCCCGTCAACATATGAGATGGGCCCTGATGAAATCGTCCACAACTCGCCCAAGCACTGGCTCTAAACCCAGAACTACTCTGCCCGAAACTCTGCCCACTACTGCTGCTACTAACTCCTGTACCGAATCTGTGACTCCTGCCGGTTCTCCTGTTTGAGGCATATCCATGTCGGCCAACTCAGTGAGTCCTGGACCTCCTACCACTCTGCTGAGAACTACCCACAGTCTACTGACTCGAACTGCCGATGTGAAATGCTGGCTGCTGGTATCCGGGAGCTAAACCATATCCACTACCCCTGACCATATAAGGATCTATCATGGTGCCCTGGTGGATATGTCGCCTCTCAATCAAACGGGCCTCCTCAACACACTCTCTAGGGTGCGGTCCTCGGTACGCATACCAATAAAAGTGGGTCCTAATCCAGTAACATACAGCTCCACTGCTCTGTAAGGGTCCCTCCTGATATCTTCTGCATATCGGGACAGCCTATTAAACTCTATAGTGTAGTCCTCCACTGACCTATCGCCTCTAGTGATGTGGAGTAGCTGCCACCTGTAGGCATCTCTGGTGGCTGGAGGACAGAAAAATCTCAAGAAGCGGTCCTTAAACTCTGGCCAAGTCAACTCATGCATCGATGGCTGAATCGACTGCATAAACCAGTCCTGAGCAGCCACCTGAACCAATAATCATAATCCTCTGATAATCCGTATGTCCCATCCTGGTGCATGCCTCAATCGTATTAATGAAGTTTAAGGCATCGCCCGTACCGTCAAAAGACACTCTACCAATCCGAGAGTAAAGAAGGGCTGCTTCAGTGTCTGATATCCCCTGATTCCTCTGCTGAAGCATCCGTTGTACAAGGGGCATCGCCTGATTCAATGCTGCTAGACCCTGATTAATCCCTGCCAGTCCAATTGCAAAGGCTGTAGGGTCAACAGCTGGGGCTTCAAGCTCGACTGGCTACTGATTAGGAATCTCAGCTGCAGCTACCCGGGCTCGACCTCTACCTCTACCTCTGCCCCTACGACGTGGAGCAGGAAGGGGAGCCTCATCGTGCATAGACTGCTCATCAAGTCTGAGGGTCGGATCAACATCAGGGTCAGTACGCACATGCCTCATTCCGAAAAGAAGACAAAGAAAATTGAATTCGAACGGGGTAAGAATATTTAACGCAACACGGAATTAGAAACAAGAACATCTCAAAGACAATTATCAATCCTAAAGCTGCAGTAGTTATATAGAAAGACAGACATAGACAATTAATCAAACCTATGGCTCTGATACCAACTTTGTCACGACCCGAACCCGAGGGGCACGTGACCGACACTAAGGAATGGGAAGGCATAAGGCCCCCGAAACCTGTAGTAAGCCTTAAAGAAAAGATAAACAACTCCTTACAATTTAAAACTTTATTTTAAAATAGAACACATTATCAAACTGATTTTACTCAAAATACACCAATTCAACTGTTTAAATATAATGTGCTTCAACGTCTCATATTATAAATCAAATTTAAATCTTATACAAAAGCGTGGTTTACACAAATAAATTACACAATTATGTTTAAACCATATAAATATTTAGTACATATACTATTGTAGCAACCTAGATTAACACATAGTACAGCTTACAATGACCTACATAAAATGGCCGGTGAAGAAGAAACCCAGCATAAAGGTAGTCTGAGGTCGAACTCCTAAGCTCTTGAAAAAAAAATAAATTAAGAGGAATCAGACCTCACTGAGTAAGCCAATAAAAAGAGCTGTACTATTTGAAAACCTTTGAAAACTATATATGTTTATAGTGAAAATAATTTATAATGTATAAGTATAGTTTTTGAAAAATCTCGGTAGAACCCTAAATCCAAAATCTAAATGGCTATCCGAGCTCACTTATTCCAACTAGACTACCAGTCCCCAAGAGCAAAGGCATCAACCGAGGCACCAAGCCGTAGTCATTCACTTAATCCAAATATATGGCACTGGCGGTCCCCGAGAGCAAAGGCATCGATCGAGGCACCCATCCCAGTCCATTATTAACCTTACAATCACTGGCGGTCCCCGAGAGCAAAGGCTTCCACCGAGGCACCCGTCCCAGTTTAACATTCATCAATCATACATATATCGGATCCATCTCTCAATCTCTACCATGTGCACATAGTCCTGGTGAAGCCCACCAGGTAGCCCGTTCTATCAAAATTTCTCAAATCAATTTTAAATAAATAAAATGCATTTAAATCTTAAATAATAGCATTAAATTAAATAAATCATATAATCAATGTAATAAAATACGAGCACATGCATTCTTTACATAAACACATGCACATATCGTTTTATTGACTTACAGGATAAATGCGAAGGCTAACGACCACGCGTCTGCCTCGGCCTCACAGCTTCTGCTCCGAAATGCTCTAAAAGAAAATAATAATCGACTTTTAAAACATGACTAAGGAATCGAAATCAGAAATCAACAAAATAATGAAATTCCAGACTGACTCGAGGAAAACCGGACAAGACTCGACAGACAGGATTTAACCTAACTAACGGTAGAAATTTTTATGAGTATCACGTTTTACAAGAAAATCTATCAAAATTTTGACAGAGTCTCCTCTGTAAAACGGACATCTCTCTACCAAAGGTAGAGCTAGACCTGCATAGAAAATGCAGTTCTAATATCCACAACATCCACACTCGAGTCGGGCTCCCAAAACTACAATTTGCCCCGACCGAGATCACAACTCAAAAAAAATATCAAGAATTAATAATATTTTTCTCAAAACACAAATTTCACATACACATATACTAAAAATAGACAAAAATATATGAAATCTCAATTATTCAAAAAAATTAAACGACTAAATTTTGTATTCCTTCGTCAAACATAATTATAACCTAATTTTAAATCCATTAAAATGTATTATATATATATATATAATATTTGGGATTTAATATTCAAAATTAACCCCACTTAATTAAAAAATATCAATTAATTTATACAAATTGTCTAAACCCCTTAAATATTAATAAAACTAATTAATATATATATTTAACTATATATAGCCTAAAATTATATTTTTACCCCTAGAATATATAAATTACATAATGTGCTATTAATACTAAAAAAATTCCTTAAAATTATTTAATCATCTAAAACTTATTTTCTCAATGTTAAATTCTTAATATAATTAAAACATATAAATGACTTCTAATTTCTTCTAAAATATAATTTAACCTAATATTAAATTTTTTTGACATAAACTATAAAAATTCCTAAAATTTTAATAATATTCAAAAAAATTATTTTCTTTACTCTAAAATTAATATCAACCCATAATAACACCAAAAATACCAAAAATTATTATTATTTATTATTTTTATAATTAATTTACGAAAATTCCTAAAATAATATTAAAATATTCAAAAATTCACCAAAAATCAAAATAAATTCCAAAAATTATACAAAAATTCATAGAAGTAGATTGAGCTACTAGGAATCACATTTGTAAAGGGAGTTTGTATGAATCAATCTAGATCGAGCTAAAAAAATTCCAAAATCCTAGAGCTCAAAACCAACAATCAACCAAAACTCAACCAATTCATGACCAAAGCTTAAACTAAGCTTGGAATGAGTCTCACCGGTGCAAGAGGAGGGAATTGACATCGGAATGGAGTGAAACGGTGGCCGGACGGAGCTTGGCCGATTCTAGGAGCTACTCTCGGCTTCTTCCCGTTTCAGTGATTCCGGCAGCTCTGTAGGTGACCGGAGGTGAGGGAGAAGGAGGAGGAGGCAGCAGATGGTGGTCGGAGATGGGGGAGGCGAACCATATTTTCTTTCAACATCCCAGACTAATTGAACCACTTCTCTCACACCCTTATCATAGTCCCACTTTGCTTCATATATGAATATAGCTTTCCTATTTCTATGCTCCCATTGTAATTTAGTAATAATCGGGCGATGATCTAATGCTCTAAAATTTTCATGCAGAACCAGAGCATTTCCATACATCCTCGACCATTCTAGTAAAGCCATTGTTTGATCAATCTAGTTTTAACTCTAGTGTTTTTTTCTTATCTGTTATGCCAATTATATCAACCCCCTTTGAACGATAACTTAATGAGACTACACTAATCCTTAAAAGTATTAAATTTATTTGCTTAAGACCATTGGAGCCCATTCCCCCCCCCCTCCTTTATCCCTAAGGTCACCTTACATGTTAAAGTCACCCACAATAAGCCAAGATTCAAGATTCACCCTTACTAAACTCTGAACTTTCATAAACATTTTCTCTTGATCCTATCGGTTTAGAACAGCATAAAAGCCAATAAAATGCCAAACTTGCTCACCATTAACAATAACGTCAATAAAGGACTTTGATTTCTTATAGATCTGAATTTTCCAATCTTCCATCCACTATAATGCTAAACCACCATATCTACCTTCTAGATTAACATAAACATTGTGATCGTACTTATGGATTCTTCTAAGTCTTTCCATCTTCTCCTCTCCTTGTTTTGTCTCAATAAAAAATATTAAATCTTGCTTCTACTTCCAAATAAGTTCCCTTAGGTGTCTTTTAGTCAATTTGTTGTTGATCCCTTGGCAATTCTATGCTAATATGCTCATGTTCTGAATATTAAAGAAACAAACCACCAACGACAAAGAAATTATCAACCAACTGTAGACTTCGATTTACTCTTCTATAAAAAGAGACATAATTCACATTGTATATCCTTTAGCCAAGATTCAAGATGACTTGCATGCACAATTTTCATGAATATTAATTATGTTATATGGGCCCTAATCATTCAATTTCCACAAGTATAAATTTACCTCCTTTGAAGCCAACAAAATCATAATAAAAAACTAACCCCAAAAATCCAACACCTTTAATTTATATATAATTTATCATATTCACATTTCTTTCCTCATTACCAATAAAAATAAAATAAAAATGAGTAAAAAAAATTTAAAAAATTCTATCCACTTAAAAACTTAATCCATATTCATCTCTCTTTCATGAACAGAACAATTAAAAACACATCCCATTCCAGTTCATGGATGCAGAAGCTCCAGTACAAGCTATCTATGTAACTTTTCAGCATACTATATTTAAGGAGAAGGAAACTCAAAGATGACGACTGATACCCACTATTAATCCATATACAATCTCTTTCTCATGCATTGTCCATTGCTTTATTTATCAGTGACATTGGAGTTAGAACTCATTTCTCTGGTGACCTTCAACAACTAAGTCATTTTGAATGTAGTATGTCTCAAAATCATAAGGAGCAATCTATTAGGAATCGATTATGCTACTTAGACATCAAATGCTAAGTAGGGCTAAAAAGAGTCTTAGAGGGGGGGTGAATAGGACTATCAAATAAAAATGAGAAATTAAAAGAATTTTTTGCAAGAATTAAATAGAAGTTGAGAAGGAATAATGAAGAACATAAAGATTTAAGAAGTTCAGATTCAACAATAATCTGACGTCTCCACCTAACTTATCCCTAAGTTAGGATTTTCAATCACCCACAATCTTATTTTACAAGATTGAGATTATACAAGAGTTTTATGGCTCACTCTTATAACCTTACAACATGAGTTTTCAAAGCTCACTCAAAAAACCAAAACCCAAGTGTTTCAATGGACAACACTTAAACCAATTCCTTTAGAAATAAATCTCACTTCCCTTCTAATCTTACCCAAGATTTAAGATGAAGAGAAATTCTATTTCAAACACACACCCAACTCTCACAAGAGTTATACAAACAAAGAATTGTTTAAGAGAATTTGAGAGCTCAATGAATGCTTAAGAAATAATAAATGATAAACAAGTTGCTTAACTTTCATTCAGCTCTAGAGGTATTTATACTTAAAAATATAGTTTTTGGAGGTGCAAATGATGTGTCCAACATCTATATTTTAAATCATTGAAAGTGATGTTGTCAGACAGCTATTCATGAATTAAAACTATGATTGGCTGCCCAAGACATTTTAATTTGTCCATACTTTCTTCATAGAAGCTTTAGATATTTGAATTTCTTTCCATATCATTTTTAATCACCTAAATTGGATGTCTATAGCTTAGGATATGTCCAAAATACTAAGAGCTATGCAATTTGAAATGCAGAATACTATCAAACAATTATACCCAAGTTGAAGCCATGATTTTCTCCTGAAGAAATTTGAATTTTCTCATGATTTCTTCATAAAATCTTTAGATATTTGAATTATATTTCCATATCATTTTAAATCACCTAAATTTGACTTCTTTAGCTCAAGATATGTCCAAAATACTAAGAGCTATGCAATCTGAAATGCAGAATACTGTCAGACAGCTATACATAAGTTGAAGCTGTGATTTTCTCTTGAAGAAATTTGAATTTGCCCATACTTTCTTCATGAAAGTTGTAGATATTTGACTTATATTTTTATATCATTTTTAATCACCTTAATTTTTATTTTTTAACTTAAGATATATCCAAAATACTAAGAGATGTGCAGTCTAAGATGACAGACGTATACGTGGATTTTTACTCAAAAATTTTTATAACCAAATGAACTTGGATTTTGAAAAATAAGCCTAATTCATAAAGCTCAAGATGTCTAATTCAAATGTGAAGAAGCTCATTTTCTCATTTAAGAGCTCTAAAGATGTCAAAAGTCTTTTTGAATCTTAGAGGTTCAATTTGCCCGAAAAGTCACTATTCATCCAAAAGTGTATATGCTTGGTATATAATTCCCTACACAATTGAAATTATTAGTATAAAAATTATTTTTCAAAGTCCAAAATTTGGAGTTTGATCATGCAAATGGTCAACAATCTCCCCTTTTTTGACTTTGACAATCAATTTTAAAAGATAATAAATAATGTGTGTGAGTGTGACAATAAATAATATGTAGAAGCATGCTAATTAAAATAGCTCCCCCTTTCAAATTAAATAGATGCAAAATGAGAAAGTATTTTTCTCCCCCTTAACATATGCATAATTTCAATATTTATCATATATCAGAGTATAAATGAATTATCATAGCATGTATAAGGGTTTAACAAATCTATTCCTTTAACAAAATATATTTCTTTATTTCTCCTCCTTTTTGGATATGATAAGAAATATAAATAAATTTTATTATCCTTCTTGACTAAAAAATATAAATAACATAAAATATAGCAGGAGGGACAAGAACATGGCCTAACATAATAAATGATGATAACATTATCATTAAAAAATGTTAAATAACATGAAGGAAATAATTTCAAACATATATGCATATAGTGCTACTATAATGCATCACAAAATAGTACATATGCTGTATTAAAACATCACATAATTATAGAAAGTTTAGCTAGTCAATCAATCATATATAATCATGTGGTACTTAGCATATCTTAAATACAAACACAATTATTTATCCACTAAGCACGTAGCTTCTTCTCCCCCTTTGTCAAAGACAAAAAGAAAAAAGAGATATAAGGGGAAATAGACCTAAAAAAGCCAATAATACCAGAGGGAATAAAAGATCTAGAACCAAAACAATGAAAGCAAAGATACTCAAAATCTGTATGAAAGTCATTTCATTTTTAAAGATAAAAACCATTCCCAAGAATTTATACATGAATATGAATTTTGTAGGTATAAGTATAATTGATAGTCATGCATAAATAAAAAAAATTATGTCATATATAAACAAAGTAAGAAAAACAAGACTTTTTATCATAAAGACAAAACTAGTCACACTTACATTATTACTATGCATGCATAAAAAAATTTCTAAGAAATAAATTCAAACAATTTTCTCCCCTTATTTCAATGAATTAAAAAAATTGATATTAAGAACACACTATCACATAGTTATGTCACTAACACAAACACATCTTTGTAAAAAAAAAAATTCTCTTCCTTAAAAGAAATTAACTAAGTACACATGCAAACTCAATTATTTTTGCCTCCTTTGACAAAAGCAAAGATAGACCAAATCTTAAAAAAAATATTTATGTCTTATCATGGGTCAAAACAATTCCTAAGTGGAATTGATACATGAATAAATTAAACATTGATTATGCATGTATAAACATAATAAACAATATTCATATGTAAACACAATAAAAAAATAATAATAAACAAACTCAAATATTTCTTCCCCCTTGTCAAAATGCAAATAAAATTGCATTAAAAAGAGAGAGCTACAATGATATTAAAATACCAATTGTAAACAAGACATAAAACTAACAGCTCGTGTCTTATATCCAGAAAATAAACTAAGCATAAACTGTCATAAAATAATTATAAAATAAATAAACAACTCAAAACTTAGGTACGAAAAGTATACTAAAAATAAACCAAACAGAAACTGGCATAAAATGAATTAAAAATATTAAAAAAAATCTTGTTGAGGAGGAGAAATATTTTTGCTAAATTAAAATAATTAATTTGAAAAATATAAGGGCTTTTGAAAAAAAAATTTGAAAGAATCCACATAAATCCAAATCAAATAAAATTGATACAAAGATCATGCAAATGGGAAATACAATATATCATGTATATGACGTAAATTTGCTAAAACAAAATATATATATGACGTTGAAAATAATTTTTCTAAAGCACATGATCACATAAAAATCCAAACATCAATTCATCAATTTAACAAGTGATCAAGACAAGCTTGAGCCATCAATCATATCAAGCTCATGCTTAATAAACTTCAATCTTTCCTCACAAAGAGGCTTGGTAAAGATGTCTGCTAATTAATGATTAGTATCAACAAAATCAAGAAAAATATCACCATTTTGCACATGATCACGCAAGAAATGATGTATAATGTCAATATGCTTAGTTCTAGAATGCTAAATGGGATTTTTACTAAGGTTTATAGCACTTGTATTGTCACATTTAATTGGAATGTGATTGATATCAATGTCATAGTCCAAAAGTTAATGTTTTTGCCATAGAACTTGGGTGCAACAACAACTAGCTACCACATATTCTGCTTCAATGGTGGACAAGGCAACCAAAACTTGTTTCTTACTAAATCAAGAAACTAAGCAATTTCCTAAAATTTGGCAAGTTTCAGAAGTGCTTTTTCTATCTAGTAGGCTACCGGCAAAGTCAACATCAGAATAACTAATCAAGTCAAAAGAAGAACTCCTAGGATACCAAAGTCCTAAATGCATTGTACCATAAAGATATTTGAAAATTCTTTTGATAGCATTCAAATGAGACTCTTTAGGACTTGATTGAAATCTAGTACACAAGCAAGTAGCAAACATGTTATTGAGTCTACTAGCAGTTAAATAAAGAAAAGATCTGATCATACCTCTAAATCATTTTTCATCAACCGATTTGCCATTCTCATCTTTGTTAAGTTTGGTTGAGGTGCTCATTGGAATTTTACTTATCTTAGCTCCATCCATGCCAAACTTCTTAAGAACATCTCTTGCATACTTGGTTTGATTGATAAAAATCTCATTTTTGCATTGCTTGATTTGTAGTCCAAGAAAGAATTTGAGTTCACCCATATTTGAGTTCACCCATCATACTCATCTCAAATTCTCTTTGCATTAAATTAAAGAATTTCTCACACAAGCAATGGTTAGTAGCACCAAATATAATGTCATCAACATATATTTGAACAATTAATAAATCATGTTTGGATTTCTTTATAAAAAGAGTTGTGTCAACCTTTCCTTTAGAGAAACCTTTCTCTAGTAAAAAGTTACTCAATCTTTCATACTAAGCTCTTGGAGCTTGTTTCAATCCATATAATGCTTTTGAAAGTTTAAACACATGATTTGGAGAGTCAAAATTTCCAAAACCTGGAAGTTGTTTAACATATACCTCCTCTTCAATAAAACCATTTAAAAATGCATTTTTAACATCCATTTAATAAAGTTTAAAATCCATGTATGATGCAAATGCAAGTAGCATTCTAATAGCTTCTAACCTTGCAACGAGGGCAAAGGTTTCATCATAATTAATGCCTTCCTCTTGATTATAACCTTTAGCTACTAGTCTAGCTTTATTCCTAGTTATGGCACATTGTTCATTCATCTTATTTCTAAACACCCATTTGGTGCCTATAATAGGATGATGTTTAGGTCTAAGAACTAAGGCCCAAATCTTGTTTCTCTCAAATTGATTTAACTCTTCTTGCATAGCAAGGACCCAAAATTCATTACACAAAGCATCATCAATATTTTTAGGTTCAATTAGAGAAATGAAGGCTAAATTAACAATAGAATTTAATTAAGATCTAGTAGTTACCCTTTTTATAGTGTCACATATAATGAGGTCTTAAGGGTGAGCTTTCTTGAATTGCGAATCCTTTGGAAGTTCATCCTTCAAGGTAGGTTGAGATGTCTCCTCATTTTCCTTCTTTCTTAGATCCTCAAGTTTCAAAGGCTTACTAGCTTTTTCTTATTGTGTTTCCATAATCTCATTGTCACCTACAAGATCATCAATAATATAAACATCCTTTCTAGGATCAAGTGAGTTTGATTCATCAAATACCATATGCATTGACTCTTCAACTACTAAAGTTCTCTTATTAAAGACCCTATATACTTTGCTAAAGATGGAATAGCCTAGGAAAATTCCTTTATCGGCTTTAGAATCAAATTTTCCAAGATTATCCTCGGTGTTCAATATAAAGCACTTGCATCCAAATACTCTTATATATGAGATTTTGGATTTTCTATTGTTCCATAGCTCATAAGATGTTTTATTTAAAATTGGTCTTTTGAAAACTCAGTTTGAAATATAACAACATGTGTTAACGGCTTCTGCCCAAAAGTATAGAGGCAAATTATACTCATGAAGCATTGTTCTAGCCATTTCCACAAGAGTCCTGTTTTTCCTTTCAACTACCCCATTTTGTTGAGGAGTTCTAGGAGATGAAAATGTATAAGAAATACCATTTTCATTACAATAATTTTTGAAAAATTCATTTTCAAATTTCATTCCATAATCACTTTTAATGGATAAAATACAAAATCCTTTTTCTTTTTTAACTCTTTTTGAAAAATTTTCCAAAGCTTTAAATGCATCATTCTTATGAGCAAGAAAACACACTCAAGTGTATCTAAAGTAGTCATTAACCAATACATAAGCATAGTGCATTCCACCGAAACTAGCAACTCTAGTTAGTCCAAATAAATCCATATGTATAAGTTCAAGTGGCCTAAAGGTGGACACTACATTTTTTAGCTTAAATGAGAACTTGGATTGTTTTTCCTTTTGACAAGCATCACAAGGTTTATCTTTAGTGAATTCAAGCTTAGGTAAACCAATTACAAGTTCATGTTTATAAAGATCATTCAAAAGCTCAAAATTTGTATGTCCTAATCTTCTATACCATGTCCATGTGTCATGAGAGATAGACACTAAGAATTTTATGTCTTTGTTATCAATTTTATTCAAATCAATGACATAAACATTATCTACTCTTTTGCCACTAAAAATAAGTATGTTTTCATCAAGACTACTAACAAAGTAAATTTTAGGATAAAAAGTTACTTTATTTCCCATGTCACATAATTGACTTATACTAAGCAGATTATGCTTAAGACCATCAACAAACAACACATGATGTATATATAAGGATTGAGGATTACATATTTCTCCAATGCCAATAATTTTTCCTTTTGCATTATCTCTGAAGGTAACATGCCCTCCATCCTTAGCATCAAGTTTGTTGAATTACTCTTTGTCTCCTGTCATGTGCCTTGAACATCCACTATCAAGATACCACTTGCTCTTTGTTTTTGTGGATTTCTAGCATATCTACACAATATAATTTAAGTGTTCTTTTGGACCCAAACCTTTCTTGGTCTAGGTTGGTTAGTTTTAAGATAATCCATAGGAAGTAAATTCATAGGCAGTCTTCTATAGAAGCACACATTATTAGTATGTCCTTTGACCATGAAATAAGAACATACAATATTTTCAAATTTATTCCTCCTAGGATGAAATGCTTTCCTAGTGTGTGCAACATGCCTTTCATATTGTGTGTATCTCTTATTATTTTGTGTCATCAAGTGAGACATGCATTAGCAATGGTGATGTGTATTTTGATAATTTTGTGCAACATATTTATGTGCATTGTATTATGTAGCATGCCTATTATAATTGTTTCATATAAGAATGCTTAGGTTTAGGTGCTCTAGTTTGAGCCTTACCTCTTTGTTTTAATGAAGGATGAATCTCATAAGACTTTTCCTTGCTATTTAACACATGAGATCTTTTAGCTTTGAAAGCTTGAGTCTCATTTGATTTGGTAGTTAAAGGAGTGGAATCATGTGAAGCTTTTACAAAATTAATATGCGATGAAGATGATGAAGACATTCCATTCTTATATCCAATTCCATGGGTATCTCCATGAAATTTTTGAGAGTCAAGAAGACTATCTAAATTTTTTTTCCTCTCTTAAATTTAGCAATGGAATTCTTTAATTCTAAGACCTCCTTAGAAAGCTTATGATTTTCATCATTTGCTCTCTTAAGTTGATCTTCTAAAGAATTAGAAGATTTTGCATTACTAACAAGTTTTTCATTTGATTCAACAAGTTTAGCAAAATTAATTTTTAAAATTTCTAATTCTCTGTTTAAGCTACCTAACTCATACTTGTAATGTTTTTCCTTAGGTAATAAGCTTTTGCATTTAATAAGTAATTTGCTCACAATTGAGCTCTCATCATCATCATCATTATCACAATAATTATCACAATCATCAAAGGAAGAATAAGAAGTAGATGGTACCTTATTTTCATTTTCAAAGGCCATGAAGCAAAGATTAGCCACCTCTTGTTGTTCCTTTTCCTTTTCGAATTCAGAAGAATCATCCCAAGTAGCTTTGAATGTCTTCTTCTTATCCTTTTCTCCTTTGTTCTTGAATTTGAGTTTGGGACACTCACTTCTAATATGTCCCGATTTCTTGCATTCATAGCAAGTAACCTCCTTAGTTTTCTTCATCCTGTCTCCTTCAAACTTCTTATTGAAGTCCCTTGTTCTTGAGAAGTTTTTCTTTCTCAAAAACTTCTTAAAGTTTCTAGTGAGCATGGCAATGTCACCATCGTCATCACTAGAATCTTTTATGCTTTCCTCTTCACTATCTTCTTGAAGAGCTTTTAGAGCAATGCTCTTTTTCTTTTCTTCTTTCTCTTCTTGTTCTTCACCTCTTTGCTTGATAGTGAGCTTATGTGTTAAAAGCTTACCAATGAGCACATCGGTTAATAAGGTGGAGAGGTCTTGAGCTTCCTCAATTGAAGTAACACCAAATTCTCAATCCTTTTTAGGTAGGATTCTTAAAATCTTGTTGTTTACTTCTTCCTTGGATAAATGTTTTCCAAGTTTCTTAAGGGTTATAAGGAGAGCATTGAGACAATTTGTCATCTCCATAATTGATTCATGAGGCTTCATTTTAAAGAGTTCATATTCATACATATGAAGTTGAACCTTCTTGCTTCTTACTTGAATGTTGCCTTCGTAGTGGTTTTCTAAGGTCTCCCACATTTCTTTGGCCGACATACAATGTTGAAGCTTATCTTCTTCTTCTCTTATCATTGAAGAGACTAGAGTAATCATAGCTTTTTTATTTTTGTGATTTTCTTCCTTTTGATTAATACTCCATTGGCTTCTTACAAGAGTAGTTACAACACCATCAATGACAGTTGTAGGTGGTTCCCAACCTCTTAGGACAATGTCCCAAAGTTTGATGGAATCATAATCAAGTTCCATTTTGAATTTCCAATGTGGATAGTCACTACCATTAAAGAATGGTCTAAAAGAAGAGATGTTTTGTGATTCACTCCCCACGATCATGTATTCTAGCAATGAAGTACCTAAAATTCAAGCTCTGATACCAATTGAAAAGAGTCCTAGAGTGGGGTGAATAGGACTATTAAATAAAAATGAGGAGTTAAACGAATTATTTGCAAGAATTAAATAGAAGTTAAGAATGAAGAATGAAGAACATAAAGATTTAAGGAGTTTAGATTCAACAACAATCCTACGCCTCCACCTAACTTATTCCTAAGTTAGGATTTTCAATCACCCACAATATTATTCACAAGATTAAGATTATACAAGAGTTTTATGGCTCACTCTTATAACCTTACAACATGAGTTTTCAAGGCTCACTCAAAAAACCAAAACCTAAGTGTTTCAATGGACAACACTTAAACCAATTCCTTTAGAAATAAAAATCACTTCCCTTCTAATCTAATCCAAGATTTAAGATGAATAGAAATTCTATTTTAAACACACACCCAACTCTCACAAGAGTTATATAAACAAAGAATTGTTTAAGAGAATTTGAGAGCTTAATGAATGATAAACAAGTTGCTTAACTTTCATTCAGCTCTAGAGGTATTTATACTTAAAAATGTAGTTGTTGGAGGTGCAAATGATGTGTCCAACATCTATATTTTGAATCATTGAAAGTGATGTTATCAGACAACTATTCATGAATTAAAACTATGATTAGCTGCCCAAGACGTTTTAATTTGTCCACATTTTCTTCATAGAAGCTATAGATATTTGAATTATCTTTCCATATCATTTTGACTAACCTAAATTGGATGTTTGTAGCTCAGGATATGTCCAAAATACTAAGAGCTATGCAATTTGAAATGCAGAATACTATCAGACAGCTATACCCAAGTTGAAGTCGTGATTTTCTCCTGAAGAAATTTGAATTTGCTCATGCTTTCTTCATAAAAGCTGTATATATCTGAATTATATTTCCATATCATTTTAAATCACCTAAATTTGACTTCATTAGCTCAGGATATGTCTAAAATACTAAGAGCTATGAAATCTGAAATGCAAAATACTGTCAGACAGCTATATAGAAGTTAAAGCCATGATTTTCTCTTGAAGAAATTTGAATTTGCCCATACTTTCTTCATAAAATTTATAGATATTTGACTTCTATTTTTATATCATTTTGAATCACCTTAATTTTTCTTCTTTAACTTAAGATATGTCCAAAATACTAAGAGATGTGCAGTATGAGATGGCAGACATATACGTGGATTTTGACTCAAAATTTGCATAACCAAATGAACTTGGATTTTGACAAATAAGCTCAATTCAGAAAGCTTAATATGTCTAATTCAAATGTGAAGAAGCTCATTTAAGAGTTCTAAAGATGTCAAAAGCCTTTTTGAATCTTAGAGGTTCAATTTGCCCGAAAAGTCACTATTCATCCATAAGTGTATATGCTTGGTATATGTTTGGTATATAATTCCCTACACACTTAGTTGAAATTATTAGTATAAAAATTATTTTTCAAATTTCAAAATTTCGAGTTTGATCATGCAAATGGTCAACAAGGCCAAATTTTAAAATTTTGCTCAATATAATCATTGATCCTATCAATAATTCCAATCCCTATGATCCAATTTGCAATTTAAAACATAACTAATATACATCAACATATATAAATACAAAACTTAAGAAATCTAAATTGCAGAATACTTATAATTTTTCAAGTGTTTGATGTAGACCACAATTAATCTACTAAAATGGTTGGCTCTTTTGATTCAACTCTTGAATTAACTCTTCAAGTCTCCCAATTATGATACCTCTAGCTTGAAACACCAAGCTTTAACAAATCTCCTTCTTCTTTTAATCAAGTAGTAACAAGAACCCTCTCTCAATAACCCTTGTGATACTTGCACTAAATGATCCTTGCAAGAACTTTTGAGTTTTGTATATGGGTATTTCCCTTTTCTTTTTGTCTCTTTTATCTCTACACTTTCTCTACCATGATACTCATCTATTATCTTCTTATCAATTAATATATACTAACCCTTAGAGATATACATGATAAGTTATGAGTGTAAAGAAAAGGATGCTCCTATTCACATGACCCATTATATCAAATTTATCCACTTGGCATACATATATGCACTAATGTAGGATGATGACAATTGGCATTAAGAATTATATAAAAAATATATCCTTTATAATTCTCTACATCCATTCTCACAACGCCCATGTGCCCATGTAATGTCATCTCTAATGTAGTCAAAGTCAACAATGTCAAATAAGACAAATTTGACTACATTCATTTAATAGACATGGGCTTGGTTATTGATCAACTCTTAGTCCTAGCCCAATCCATTAATCAAATAGGTCTAAATAAGATTCTTGGGCTTTAGATAAATCTTTAGTCTAAAACTCTTTTAAGCTTAGGTTCATACACCTGGGCCATTAATCCAAATCTAATAGAAACAACGATATCTATTATTAATTTAATATCTCACATTAATTAAGCACAAATTAATAATTAAACCCTTCTTTGAAATTAGATTTCATGATATGCTAGAATCATTGCTTTAAGCAAAAATTCAATTTCATTCATCTTAATTAATTGATTAAACTCTTTAATCAATAATTAGATTAATATGAATAGAGATTTAGTAAAACCTTTTAGGTGTGACTTACTAGGTTCATGTCTAATTAGCAATGAGAAGATAATATCAACACTTGATATTATTTGAAATTCCTTTCAAGTCTAAATGTGAAAATCCCAATTATTCATATTTAGTTCTCATAAGTTGCGAATGACCCCTACTTCGATAGCATAACTACCCAATTAGATATGAATGTATTTATTAATTCACACGAACCCTTTGTTATAATTACCATGCACTAAAATCCCTTCATTAAAAATCCCAATATAGCTTAAAGTCAAGGATAAGTCAAACTCTAATAGCTATATCATATTATCTCACCTTAAGTTCTATCTCTTAATAAAATACAACAAGTACTAGAAACTCTTTTTAGCATTGAAACTCTTTCAGACTGTCATGTTTGTCCTAACTAGGAACTCTTTCATCAAAAAAAGACATAGATAGTATAGGATTTTATCCCATTTCACTCCAAGTAATAAATCCCATCTTGGTCGAACACTTATCCCTACATTTAACTAACTAGAGCCACCACACGTCATATACCTATGTATGAGTAACACAAGTATGTAAACGGTAACAAACTCTAACCACTTAAATGTGGATGACCGTGTCACCTCAGGTCAAAGGACTATATGCACCAATATGACCTAGATTGTGATCGTTGACTATAATTGAATATCCATGCGATCATGTATCTAACGTCACTGTTCGATCCACCCATCACATGAGTATCCACATGTTTATTCTGATATCTCATATCAAGTAGCATGAGACTCATTACCTCCCACTATTAGTATCACATATTAATCAAGGAAAATAGACAAAGGTGATAGTCTAATTAATGTTACCCAAATATCAATTATATGACTATGAACATTTTATAGCATATGTACTAAATAAATTTGTAGCTCATATTGTCAACTCTTGAATGAATATATTTAACATGATGCCAATGGATGAATATTTAATTAAATAAACATTTTAAATAATAGAATATTCTTTTATTGTCATTGGGATAATTTACAATGTCATTATACATTATAAGAATGGCACTAGGGCACATTTTGCTAACACAATCTGGGTGGTTATGGATCAACAATGAATATCAGTTGTCACGCGAAAAGGGTTGTGCCAAATACCCAGAAGAATAACAAAGAAGTTATTCAATTCGAAAAAATTCAGATAATAGCTTTCTCTCAGTACGTTTGATGCTTCAGTTGCCTTTCACTTCAGGCAGTATGTGTTAATTTTTTGTTAATTTGGTCAAGAAGTGCGAGAAAGATGATAATTGAATTGAAGTAACAACATGTTTTAAGTTGTCTTTTTTATTAGGTTGCACAATGTAAAAGATATAGATAAAATATTAGATGAGTTGTTTAATAAATATGGAAAGGTGGTCTTTAGGAGAAATGACCAAAAGCCTCCTACTGCTGAGTTTGATGATGATGCTGGAGTCGATGCCTACCATTTTCTCCCCATTGCATCATCAAACGAAACAAGAAGAAGAAGAAGAAATGGAAGAGAAGTCTATGATGGTCTATGTTATATTCTTGCAAGTCTTAATTTGACTCCATTTATTCTAATCCATGCTTTCAAAATCAAGTCAGTTTTCATCCCATTGAGGTGTAGTAGTTGATCAGCGATGCGCTCAAGCTTTTGGGTTTGAGTCTCAGAGGAAGCTATGGATGCGATGGCAAGAGAGTGAAGGCTTAATCTAAATCCTTTATCATTTCAATGGGACCCATTTCTTTTGTTATATTTGCCACATCAGCTTGAAATAAATGATGTTAATTTTCAAGTTAGCTCCAGTTATAACAGGGCTAAAAACACATAAAAATATAATTTTGTGCTAAATGGTCCAAAAATCGTAAGGGGCATATGTGATCCTTGCTATAAACACTAGTGGTGGAAATGCACCTTTGCCCTAGTTTAATTCCTAAATAAAAGTTAAATCCTCTTGAATAAGGATTTCCTTGACTTAACCACCAAGTATATTACAAATGCACTTAGGCTTAGACTAATAATGTAATGGGCCAAAAATTTAAAGTATATATTTAACAAGAAGTCATATGATCTAAATATTATTAGATTGTACAAAGGGAATGATTTTCCCTTTTTAAATTAATGATAGTAGAATTCAAATTGTATATCTTATAATTTAACTAGTCAAATGATAAAAAATTTTATGGTATTAAAAAGTCATTGGTTTTAATCTTTAGCCACACCACTTCAAAGTTTAAAACAAAAGTATAAAGCGATAACCACATTAACTATGGTCTTATTTTTCCAAGAACATTTAATTAACAAAGATTGTTGAGCTGAACATATGTTCACATAATTGTCAACATTCAATAATTTACTAAGAAAAAATGATAACTCCCTACAGATTTAAAGACGAATATAAACAATATACTACAAGCTGAATCGAAGCTTTCCATATATATATATGTTTGATTATATACAAAAATGTTCATTCTGAAGAATACTTTTGTGACTGTCAGCAACAATTGCAGGCTCTGATGATTCTCTCTTGTGGCCTTGATCAGCAGCAGCTGGTGATGGTGATGCTACTAAGTCCTTTTTGTGACCTTCATTAGCAGTTGACAGTTCTTTCTTGTGACTTTCTCCCCCGATGGACGCTTCTCTTCGATGAACTCCTCTTCTTCGTATGATAATGTCTCCGAATCTTCGCAATAATGCTTTCTTCTTCTTGGGATTCTTCTCATTCTCCACTTCATCAATATGAACCCCTAGTTGTTCAAGATCCTCCGGATTTATTGCCTCTCCATCTTCCGCGAATGTCATGGACTTTCTTCTGTGGTGATGGTGATTATTGTGATGTGTTCGTGCTGCTACTGGTGATTCTGCTACATCAAAAATTGATCCTTTAAGAGGGTCATCATTCTCTAAGTCTTCGCCATCTCCTGTTTCGTTGTGTTTGTCTTGAATTTTCTGAACTTGGTCGTGTGTATAGTGTAAAGTGTGAACTATTAGATCTTTCAGATTAAAGCTAAAAGAATTGCTCAATTTTTTTTCTTTCGCTTGCTCTTTATCTGTTGAGTTCTGGGGCTTTGGCTTGTGATCTTGTTCCTTGTCTTCTGGTTTAAATTCTTTTCCTAATGCTTCAGAGAGCAGTCTCTTCAATTCTTTGATATGCTCCATTGCTGCAACTTCATTAATCCTAAGGTTTTCGTTCTCTCGAGTGATGAAAATCAAAGCGTCGTCCTTTTCCGCCAACAAATCCTTGAGTTGGGAATTTTCAGACCTGGCAATTCCTGCAGCTTCTTTAGCAACATTAGCTTCATTTAGTGCTTGTTTGAGTATATCGCGCAATTTCTGATTCTCTTGTTTAGCTGTCTTGTTCATGTTCTCTGCAGCTGCAAGTGATTGAAGCAATTTACTATTCTCTTCTAGCGCAGCAAGCTTTTCTTCCTCAGCGATCCTGATACAATCAACAAAGCCCATCTCTTTCCCGTTCCATGCTTGAAGCGACTCGTCAGCCTCCAATCTCAATCTATCAGATGTATTTCTATAAAGATCAGCTTCTTTCTTTGCTTCATCCAAGAGAGTTCTATGCTTCACATCCGAGTTCCTGAACTTCTCTTTCAATTCTTCCGATTCCTTTTTTAAGTTTTCAAGCTCATCTTCTGCTGCAATGAGCTTCTCCTTTGTTTGGTTGGCTTCTGTTGCGACTTCTTTCAATACTAATGCTAAGTCATCCATTGCCTTCTTGCTAGTCTCCTCTGCTTTGAACGCTTGCTTCAACTCATTTTTAAGCAATTTTATCTCTTTAAGCAAACCTTCTATCCTAGCTGCTGAATGCTTCTCATCTTCTTGAGCCTGAGCCGAGTTTTCTTTGAGTGACAGAAGTTCAGGCTTTTGACTTCCAAAATCGCCATCAAGTAAAGCTTCATCTCCATGACTGCTTTTTTTGTCAGGTGAACCCCCCAATTTTTCTACTTCATCGTGGAGGGAGCTGGCCTCAAGCTTCGATTCTTCGAGCAATATCTTGGTTTGCTCGAGCTGCTTTGTTTGTACGGCAAAAAAATCTAATATATCTGTTTCTGATTCCTTCCCTTTCTCTATTTGCGTCTCTAGTTCATAAATTCTTTTCTTGCCTTTATCCAACAGGTCCCATGCACGAGCTTCAGAGGATTGAGCATTACTCACATCCTGTTTTAGTTTCTCTATTAAGGCATCTTTTTCTGCCAATTTACCCTCCAAATCCTTCGCCTTTTCGAGTTCAGCTTTCAACGATTTAATGGCTACTTCTTTGATCTTCAACTCTCGGTTGGACTTGGATAAGGATTCAATCGCAGAATTGAGCTCTGAAAATACATCAGCAACCTTTCCGTTGGACATTGCTTCAGTTAGGTTACCATTAGCCTCATCAGCTGCCTTCTTCATTAGTTTAAGCTCATTGCAGATTCTATCTCGTTCTCCTTCTTTTGCAGCCAATCTTTCTCTCATAATTGCAAGCTCCTCCTCAAGCTGCTCAGGATGTTGCTGCATCTTGGAATCTGTCAAGATTGGTTTCTATTACAAATAACAAAAAAAACCCGTCATTACAATTATATACGTCAAAAAGGTCTGTCAGCTGACAGGAAAATTCAATGAAATACTAACGGTTTAAAAGTAAATGTAAACAAATACAAAACACCAACAATTCAAGGAAAATGATTCAGATAGAAAGTTCATTATACGCATATTCTCTCATAATCAAGAACTAGTTACCTCGGAGAATTCTTGCAGTGTTGAAGTCTAGTTCTTGCTGTTTTTGTTTTCTTGATGCATAGAGATGAACTTGGTAGGTACAACCAAAGAAAGGATGAAATTTTCAAAGAAATCAAATCTGAGAAAATGATATATAATGTCAAGAAGGAAAGGACAAATACAAGATATAACAAATTAAACAAGTATACAAAAATGAAAGGTAAAAAAAAAAAAAAAAAAAGAACCCACCAATTGTGAAACAATGAAAAGGTGGGAAATCAAGAATGATGAGATAGAACCTACCCAGAAGAAAACTAATGCATGAAACTTTCAAGAAAGGTGGAAAAATAGAATTGGTATTGGAAAAATGAAATGGATTTGGATATGAGAATTCAAATATAGCCGCTGTTATAGAGAGATTCTAGAGAAAGACAGCCAGGATGTTTGGGTAGCAATTTCCGAATTTGGCGGATTTTCCATCAAGGCTAACCTAAGGCTCTCCTGTTTGATTTTTTTTTATTTACCAAATTTGTGATGATTCAGTTTGCTATTCATTTTCATGTATTGTAGACTCAATTTTTATCCTTCTATTGAATATATTTACTAAACTATAATCCATGTATTTACGTATAATATAATATAATATAATACCATAGAAGTTCCCTTCCTTGCATTGACCCGACTGCTATATATAATTTTTTTTTTTGTTGGCCAATAGACAATCTTGGACGGTTGACATGGTCATTGGAGGATATAGGCATTGCCACCGTTTCAACTTTGAACTTCAAATTGAAGCTGTTAAAAAAACTTTACTTCTTTTAGAATGTATTAAATTTTAGGATTCACTAGATTTCTTACAAAAATTAGGTGAATTTTGTTGCATAACCACAAGGCTTTATTACCGAAAGAGAGAGGTTGGACTTTACCACTAAAATAAAATACCTGGTTTGGAACAAACATTTTTTGTTTTTCCAAATATAATAAAGACTAAATGGGGAAATATGCCAAATCACAATTAAGAAGAGACAACACAGAGAACAAATAGTAGAGAATTAAGCAGAGTCCAATCTTGTAACTGCTACACAGCTATTTTGACAGTATTCCCCAACTCACATTACTCATTTACATCTGCTTCTTCAGCAGCTTCTCCAAAAACATATGAAATAATTGTCACTATAGAAAATAAAAAGAAAAAAAAAATCATCCCATTTTGACTAACCTGATTTTCTTTTACAAGGGTACCCAAAAAAAAAAACTAGCAGTGGTTGAAAACAGCTCTAACAAAAGCATGAAAACAATTAGATTATACACCAATCAGCACCTAAAGAATTAAATAGCCATACTTACACACCTGTGAATCATCAAGCATCCAGCTGACCGTAACAGACGACAAGAGTACTATCTCAAAATACACGCTAAAAAAATTGGCCGGGTTGATCATCAGTGATAAAACAAGCAGAAGCAACCGTGCCTAACATTATATCCTCTACTTTGCCACCTCATGCTCCATCATCACCAGTTATACTCCTATTAACGTGCCTCTGAAAGCCAACTGGTCAAAGTTCTGGATCTACTTCTCATCAAGTAAATAAAACTTCAAAGCCTAAAGCGTGTGAATTTGTCCCTCTAAATTCCTTTCCGAACACTTTGTGATCCTAATTACATACCATCAAAGTGAAAACAATCAGCAACTTTCAGGTGATTTGCAAGTCGGAAAACGGCTGAGTGGACAATTTCAGAGCTTGGAGAGACAAAATCGGGAAGTTGGGGAAGGCAAACAGGCAAATGTTGCTCTTTATCTTTTGACGTACGGAATAGAGATAGAACAGACCGGCAGAATATAAATCTGGTGACATAGTCCAAAAAATATGTCGATTAAAATTAAACAATACCTGGAAAAGATTATTGTTGTATATTTCATAATAAGGAACCCAGCCCAGATCATATATCAAAATATTATAATTGTGATATTGTAAAATTGAGTTAATTTCAATCCTAAAAACCCATCATGATATCTACCAGAGGCAGAGAGACTAATATATACCTCAGAATAAGCCGCCGTAGAAATGGATCAGATAAAACCTGTGCCCAAACCAGATCCAGGCTATTTGATTTACAAAGAATCACCTCCCACTCAGCAAAGATGTCAGAAAGTATTTCCTCGGCCTTGCCATAAACATCCTAAAAACATAGTCCACTAAGAAAGACCAACAAGGAACAAAATTTTTATCATACAATGAAAAGACCATGCAATAAACTTACTGCATCAGTATCGACTAATGTGAGGCCAGCCATCTGGCAATATGCTTGTAGAGGAGCAGCCAAGAAAAATGTGAACTGGCTCCCACTATGTGTTGCATCAACCCCAGACAGGTTCTTGAATGCCGGCTTCAAAGGTGAAAGAAGCAAGGCAATTGGCTCTCCCCTTTCTGCACCATGCAAGACCTGAAAATGCATGAACAGTTCACATGTAAGCTGTAAAGTTGCAAGGAACTTGGTAAAAGATGAATTGCAGAAAATCCTGGAAGTTTTATACACCTAAAGACAGTTAAAAAGCTTTTACAAGATTTTTCCTGATGTAAATAAATAAATGAGATTAAGTTTACCCAAGTTCCTCCTTCCCAACACAGTAAATAAATTAATGAGATAAAAGAAAAGGAGGCTCATTCCAGCTTTAATGTTATGACACAATGCTAACCTTAGTTAAGTTCATTCAATGATTAAAAGGGCAGTTCTATATTGGCAAAGATGGTAAGGAGCCTTTCCGAGCAATATATATCACTATTAAACAGTTCTATATATTTAGGCATGTCATTGCTGCAATAGGGCATATTTTCTAATTCTCTTCCTCCACAAATAGCATTACTGGTAGCCCATAATGCCTAGCAACTTCATCAGTCACTAGAACAAAATCCTATTTCATCAAGGCCAATGTACACTTAAGTCAACTATTTGTGTTCAATAAGTTATAGCTGCCTCTGTTATCAGCTAAACAAATCCAACTGAAGCCTGAAATTGGTGACTTTCAATTTCTAACAAATGCATATGCACTATGTATCCATATCACCAGGATAGCTAAAATCTGACAAGAATGACAGACCTTCATAAATTTTCATGTAGTTCATTTCAATCAAATTAATCGTTCTATATACTAACATCATTTGCAACAAACTTAAAGCCAACTGGGTAATAGTAGGAAGAAGTGAGAAAATACTAACGGAAAACAAATTCATTTGACACTAAAATAGTCTATAGCTGATAACAAAAGCTTTTTAATTTTACTTGATTATAAGTATTAATTTCATTATAAGGCAGAAATTTGGTTTTAATCAAATCAATCATTTATCTACTATGTCATTTGCAACTATATTAAGCCCACTGGGTAACAGTAGGCAGAAAATACTTGTTGGAAACAAATTCTTAAACACTAAAATAGTCCAGTAATGAAATTTCGTTGTAAGGTGCAAATTTGGTTTTACAAGCCTTCTAACAAAGTAGAATAATATTAAAATCAACCAAAAATATGTAAGTTATGACAAACCTGCCTTGAATGCATGGCTGTTGTCACTATCAATGATCAAGAAAAGTGGTCTGCGAGTAAAAGGGATTATATCACCAGGGTAAAGAGCATTTGAACCTGAAAATTCAAAAGTAGCACACGTGAGAGCAGAAACATAGCACAGAAAAACAGAAAACGGAAAAAAAATTTATGCTTCTGAACTGAGGAAGAGACGTCAATAATTATTGCTAGAGAGAGGAAAAAAATGCAAGCCACCTACCACCAGTTCCCCTGGGACCTAACCACAGATAACTGTCATGATAGTCATTTGAATCTTGCTTGCCATTACAATGAGATTCAGAAGCAGAACTACTCTGTTCACTGGATGTTCCAGAGACAACTTTGCTTTTGGAAGACTTCCTTGATCCTCCAGAACTATCTGTCTGAGAAACATAACTTTGACTAGCCTTACCTGTGTAAGGGACTTGTTTAAGTCATTTATATAGACGTGATCAGTTGAATGCTAATAGCAAAGTGGAGGCAAAAGTAACCTGAGGCTGATAGATATATTAGCATAAGGCTTTCAGGAGGGAGCTCCTCACAAATTGTTGCCATAACCTGCCGGCAAATGATGTAGTTAAATATCAACCTTAATTAATAAAAATCCATAACAGAAAGAAGAATGAATAAGCAAGCAAGAAAATAAAGTTAAAATGGTGACTTAGTGTTAGCACTAGTCATTGCTTGTCCAATATCCTACACATTCAGTGCCCAATTTATGTGTACTCTGTCTTAAGGTCTTGCCAATTGAACTACTAATACTTTATTGCCGGTCCATTGGGAAACATCAGACAAGACACTAGAATTTGTATAAACCACTTCTAACATGGAAAATATAAACAACATTCTTACAAAGTCGACCTGGAATATGTAACTGTGGATCATAGCACAAATACACATTAAGCTACAAGCTGCACAAAGTTGGAAATCATGCATGTTTTCATAAAGGATTATGATATCACATGGGAGCACTACTTCAATATGCAAGTTGGAAATCATACTTTCCACTTCTAACATAGAAAGTATAAACAACATTCTTACAAAGTCAACCTGGAATATGTAACTGAGGATCATAGCACAAATCCACATTAAGCTACAAGCTGCACAAAGTTGGAAATCATGCATGTTTTTATAAAGGATTATGATATCACATGGGAGCACTACTTCAATATGCAAGTAGATGTACCAATGTAACAATCCTAGTTAACGCAAGGCACTTTAGCAAAGATATTGTGCAATGGCTTCAAAACTAACCGCCAGCAAATGTGTCACTGAAGGACGATAAAGAACAGCTTTCCTAGGATTTGGCGGTAAAGTTGGATCAGTCAATTCTGCAGCCAGGTTTATATCTATTAGTCCAGAAGCTCCAGAATGATCAGTTACTGAGCCATTCTCATAGGCTTCAACTGGACGCTTTTGGTAGACTGATTCAACTGGACGCTTCTGGTAGAAAGACCCACTTGGCTCCCATTCCAAACACTGCAGCATTCTGTAAGTGTCCAAAGTAAGTTCTGCAAATTTGACCTGCAAGTTACAATGCAAATAACAGGTTATAAAGATACACTGTTACATGGACAATTCCTAATTGTTGAACTTCAAAAAGAGTATCAATAAACAGCAGCAAATTAGAAATTATTCACCTCATTCCTGTGATAGCTTGTGAGGAGTGCATCTCTAAATTTTAGGACCTTCCTTGCATGAAATCGTGCCACATATGGACGAGAAGTTGGGTGAGAATCAAACAAAACAGAATACCGCAAAGGCCTGGCATTTTCAAAGACATTATCAACTTCTACAAAGCGTGTGATTTCTTGCACCACTAGCTTCCACTCCTTGAAATTTGTTTCCTGTTAAGTACAGACACATGTGAGTCATGTACATTTACAAGTTATCTTAAGAAATATTATAAATCTACCGCATTTTCCAAATGCATAAAATGTCAAATTCTCTAAAGATGTGGCAATTATACTGTTAATGGCCATTGTTAGTAAATGAAAAAGGCAAGGAATTTTTCATGCAATCGTGAAAATCCTAGTTAGCCCTAAAGTCTCAGTAAGCTTCCACCTAAAAATGCTAAAATTTTGACCAATTTATAAGAAAGAAAATACTTTGTAAATAAAAGAAAAGAAGAAAGTAATCATTGATTTGTGTAGAAAATGCAGTCCTGTAAAATTTCATAGGTACTTTTAATTTTGCAAATCATCTTGCCATCTTCATCTCAAAAATTGTAATCTACTCGTCAATCCCCTGTCCAAACAACAGTTAGACTTCAGCTCAGTATTATTATTGTAAAAGAAGAATGCAAACAATGGTCAGGGGAAAAAAGAGAAGAAGAGAGAGAGAGGGAGAGCCAGCTAGCTACCAATTGCCAGCAAATCCAGACAACTCAACTAAAGTAAGCTTTTGTTTTCCAAATGGAAGATCAGAATTTAATTAAGAAATGAAGTGACTGACCATACGTCCAAAACACCCAAAAAAATCAATAGCCCGTGAGACATACTTCAAACTTGCTAAACTCCAATTTTTTTTCCTATTAGCTCCTCACTTCACATGAAAAACCCTACAAGATGAAAAACTAATCATCTGTATAAATCGCTCTATAACATTTTAAAATTACAGCATATCTTCAACAGGTCAACTCCCAGTAGCTCCAATCCACTTCTCCAAAATAAATAAATAACCATACAGGTATCCAGGGCCTCAGTAATGTCTGATGAATTTGCCCCTCTCATCATACAAAAGCACATTTATTCACTCGCACAGTAACCCTCTCAAAATTTTAATAATTACTTCCCCAACCTTTATTCCAAGTTGAACGATATCATCCTCTATTTAAAATTGGATGTTTGTTAACCAACAACTACAGTCATAGATAAAAAATATGTATCAATCAACTGTCCTTTGCTAGGACATAATATGCAAATTTTGAGTTGCATAATACTAAATGCCATATCTAACTTGCAGGTCCCACAATACCTAATTCTTGGATCTAAACAATAATAATTATACACAACACAGCACCACTTTCATTCATTTTCGGGAAAAAAAAAAAATCTAGTTGTTTCAAAAAATTGATGCCCATTTTATATCTCCTACAACTGCAAAATAACTAAACCTACAACTGCAAAATAACTAAACCTCCTTTTCTGCCGTGTGTTGCAAACTTAGCATAAAAGCTGAAAAATTACCGTTCAACCAATCCACGGCTTTAGTTCTCCAACAAAATCAAAGAAACACAACATCCTAATTGTTTAGCAAGAACTCTCTTTGTTAGTATCAAAAATTATATAATTATCCGTTCCATGATTTAAAATTTCATTAAAATATAAAACTTAAAACATGTAAACCTATCTCTCTGGATAAAGAAAGTTAGCCTAATTTCACTGATTGATTCCACAAATAGACTGACTGCTAATTAATTTTTTTTTTTTAAAAAAAAAAAAAAGCAAAAAGCTTTGATCATCTCCAATTCCAAAAATTTCCTAATTTTTGATGTAGAGTTTCACTCAAAACGAAGCCACCAGCTATAACAATGATGCTAAATCAAGAGACTGAATCAAATTAAATTAAATCAAATAAAAAAAAAAGGAGGAAGAAGAAGGAGCTACCTTGAAATTAGACCTGCAATCATCAACAAGAGCTGTGAACTTGTGAACAAGCAAATGAACCATATCCATGCGGTTCAAAATCAAAGAAACAAGCAAAAACCTCGCATAAAACCGCAATTCTTTAAACCTAACACCAACATCTCTCCCCTTAGAAGCTCCTTTTCCCTCAAAATATCTCCGATTCAAAATCGCTTCATAAAACACATACGCTTCGATCAAAAACCTCGCTTCACTCGTCCTCATATACTGGTTAAAATACAGCTGACCGATCCGACTGGCGATCTCCCCTATTTCCCACCGGTTCAAACCCGACTCCACTAACCTCGACCGGTTTTCTTGCTGGTACTTCCACAACCTCATGTACGCTTTGAACACCTTCTGGAAATAGTGATTCTGCGATCGTCCGTACGACTGAAGGTCTCTCACACGCGCGAACTTCCGGTCCGCACTTTCTATGAGTGCTCGGAAGGTCTGCGAAACGACGTCGTCTTGCTCCGCTGCCATCAGGAGTTAACGGAGGAGGCGTTAGTACCGGTGGCGGTGGTCGTTGGTGGTTATCATTGGGAAGCGTGCAGCTCGAGAGAAGGAAGGTAATACTCAATAAAGGAAGTGAGCTGTTTCAGCTCTGATATAAACTTCGCTTTGCTTTTTTTTTATTTAATTTTTACTTATTGATTTATTATTATTATTAATTTCAGTGACTTCACTGAATTACAGTGGCGGCTGGTAGCGCAAGAGGAGCCTGTAGAGAAGACTGGAGGAGATGATTGTGTACTTTTCAGTGTAGTAGTGACCGTAATGATGGTTGGTTATTGACCGTTGGATGACTTTTTTGTTTTTAGTTTAATGGAGATCTGAGGGTAGTAACGATCCTTGGTTATTGACCGTTAGCTGGAGTTCTTTTGTTTTCAGTTTAACGGGAGATCTGGAGCTGTATGATACTTAGGATAAAATCAACGAGTTTTGGGGTTTTGCTATAATGCCCTTGCATTATGAGTTTGTTTTTAATTTAACCCTAATTGCGTTAGTGTCATTTGTTTATGCCCAAATTTTTTTGTTGTTTCATAATTAATTTAATCATATTATTAATTTATTTAAAAATAAATGTGAAATATAATTTGAGAAATAGCATTTTTTTGTATATTTCTAAATTTTGTATGACTAGTAAATTTCAAAAATAAAATCTAATAAATCATCATCAAAGAGAAATATAAACTTGTGAGTTTGCTTACGTTTAATTTTTCTTAACATAAATGAAATTCATGAGTTCTCTTAATACTAAACTAATTTATTAGAGGAAAAAAAAAGATATAAATGTAAAGAGAAAAGCATTAAATATTAAACATGAACCTTGTGCATCTTCTTTTGTTGTATTTTTAAATTTTAAATTTTAGTTATTTACAACCTCTTATTTTATATTTTCAGGATAGATAATATAGTCACGCTAAAAAAAATAAACACAGAAAAATAAAAATTTAGTATAAATTATAATGTACACATAACTTTATCCCTTTATTTTATCGCAAAAGATTAAAATTTTGTTCTATAACTAACTTTTTAATTATATTATAAAAATATTAAAATTTAAATTTAAATTTCTATAAAGTCACATAAATTTCGACCGTTGAATAAAATATTCATTTACTTACATAAGCTAATATTTAAAAAAAATTGAACAATATGCTAAGGGAAATAGTTGTTTTATTATAAAAAAAAATCATTTTAATTAGGTACTTAAATTAATGAGCTAATTAATGTTTTATTTGGCTTTATTATATTGCTTGTTTTATAAGTTCATATGTTGCTTACGGAAAACCATCAATTTAATTGTTATTTTGAGCAAAAAAAAGACATAACCATCTCATTTCTTTTGTTTTGTCCAGAAATTACGCGGCCTTGTTGCCTTATTAAGGAAAATGGAAAAAAAAATATTTTCAAAAAAAAAAATATTCATTTATATTTGGAACCAAAAACATTCATGATTGTTTGTATCAATCATTAAAAGACTATTATTGCTTAAATAATATCTTAATTTTAAATTATAATATATACAGTTACGTTAAATTAGTTATTAGAAGATTTTTAACGTTTATATAGTTCCATCAAATTAAACGGAATTACTTAAAACTCAATAGATGTGACTTTAAATACTAATAATTTAAAAGAAACAAAATTATAACTAGTGATAGTACTAGAATTATATATTTGAGGAGGCAAAAGTTTTAAATCATGTTTGAACATAATTAATTTTTTATTAAAAATAGAATGTTAAAGTGAAAATATAAAATTTGTTGAGGGGCTAAAATTAGTACTTCTTTAAATTACGAGTTACTTTATTTATTTCAAAAACTTTAGGAAGACAGGGGACATGACTTTTATTTAGGTTGTGCATGGATTAAAACATTTAAAAACTAATTTTTTGGACGTAATTTCAAAAATTTAAAATTTAATTATGAATTGTTCTAAAATTTTGGAGCAATTCTAAGCGAAGATTCTAAATAACTAACAATTCAAATCAGTATGGAATAAAATCAACATTTTATTCATCAGTTCTATTTCAATAGTCGAGTAACCAAAACTTATTTAAATAAATGATTAAAATGGATGAATTTTTTTTTTAAACGTATATTACATATAAAAAAAATTAGATTTATAAAAAAATTTAAATAAATTTTTAATAAAAGTTAAAAAAATATTAAAAAATAAAGAATTAGTATGTAGACTTAAAATATATATATATATATATCAATTTATTTAGTAGTCTAAATAATTTTTCCTCAATTAACTATTAAATTGAAATTTTATTTGACTTATATAACTTAATTGTAAAAAAATTTTAAGATAAGTTTTAACACGATCTATTTTTTAAAGAAAAAGTTATTAAAAGAACTTTAAAATTCAATATTAATTTTGGGATGTAGTTGAGAGTTCCTATTAATTTAACTCTTTGGCCATAAGCTAGTTATGCCCCATTTAAAACTGAGCAGAAGACTTATTAAATTTGATATATTTTTAAATAAATTATAAATATATATGGTTTTCCTTTTATTACAGTCAAAACACATTTAATTCTAAACACAATACTCATTTAATTTTATGTAAATTTTACAGTTACTATATAGCATATAAAATATATATAAAAAAATATTCATAAAGAAAATAAAAATTTTCAAAATTTTTTTTAGCTAAAATTGTTTTCAAAATATTAGTAGAGGGTATGCTCTCTCTTAAAAAAAAAGTCAATCAAGTGAGAAAAAATGGTGTAAAAATATATATTGAAAAAAGTTGAAGAAAAAAAAACGATCTTTTTGTGGTGCTTTGACTTGTAAGTGGGTGAAAAAGTGAAAAAGTTGATAATATTGACTTGTGGAAAGGATGGGAATCCAACGTTAGTGTTTTAGAGTTCCTAATTTGATCTCAATCGTTAATTAGTCAATGTTTTGCTGTTGTCCACAGCATTAATATATAATTAAAATTCTAATTATATTCTTAATGAATTTCATTATATTACAGTATATGTATATTAATTTTTTATTATAGAAGGTAGAGTTGACATTTCACAATGGTGGGGAAGTACAAGGCATGATGATGAACATGTTCTGCATCTTTTCCTGATAAATGCTGCGAAATGAATTTCGCATATAAAAAACTTGCTTATTTTTTATTTTTTAAAATTTTACTAACAATATTTACAAAATTAAATTCACAATTTTATTTTTATTAAATATTTATCATTTAGCAATTCGATCTTCGATAACCACCTTAGTTTATGTCATTTTTTAATTGATTAAAGATTAAACAGAAAATAGGGGAAAAGTTTCAGAATTTTTTTCAATCAATATATATATATATTGACTTTATGAGAACTGGGGGACAAACAATTAAAATTTTAAGAGACTATAACATAAATATGAGAAATTCTAACAAGAAAATACATATAAAAATGTAAAAATTTGATTTGCTGGAGCAGTGGCACTGCTGCCCTCACCCCGTAAATTTTACATTAATTAGAAATTATTAAATTCAATAATCATTTTAAGGAATAATTTCAATTTAAACTGAAAATTTTCGTTTCTTTTTATCTATACCATAAACAAATCTTATTTTTGTATTAATTGGTTTGTTTGTACATGGGAATGGATTGTGTTAATTATCAGGCATCGATTATTAATTCATAAAACTAGGAGCATAACAGATTTTCCCTAATAATGTGAGAAAATCTGTAAATCTAATGTCACTTGTTATGTTAATCTTCCTTAAACCCTCTTATTAATTTTGAGAACATTAATTAGTTATTGGACTTCAACATTTCTTTAACTCTAAAAAAATAACCTTTTACTATAATAAAAACATTTATAACTGTATTAATGAAATTAAAACCGTCAAATTAATTTTTATATAATTACAATTATTTATTATATGTATTAAAAAAATAAATATTTTTACTGTAAAAATGATTTTTTATTGAAATGTTATCAAAGTAGTTTGCACTATATTATTCTTAAACGATACAATATGAGATATCAAGAAAGAGACAACAAAGTAAACTTCAATGATCAAATATTTTTCTCCTTTTTGTTTTTAGTGAAAAATGATATAATGGTAAAATGTCTCATTCATATAAATGGCAAAAATGGTCCATAGAAACAAAACTTGTTGAAAATTTAGCATGTGGCAAAGATTGAAAGGCCAATTGATGTCAGGTTATAAAGAATAAAAATTGGATATTTGGTAATCTGCCTTAACATGAAAAAGAAACAGCGGAATGTGGTGATGGTAAGGAGCCAGTGGCTCTGGCTTGACCTCTAGAAAGGGAATGTTGTGTGTTGTTTAGGACAAAAATTGCATTTTCTATGATTCCTATAATATGCAAAATGTACATATATATATATATATATATATCACAATCATGTTATCTTGATCCAAAAAAGAAATTCCCCATTCTGCCAATGAAATTGCATGCTCAATTATCCCGAGACATTTATGAACTGGCAAATGCTTGGATCATGGCATTTTTCTATGCCCGCCTCAATGTGTCCACAACATGGCATTTTTCTATAGCCGAATCCTTATATATATTGCATGATCTTATTTGTATGTATATTTAATAGTTTTCATAGCTATATATATATATATTGATTTTTTTTTTGGGAACAACAGACATTTCATTAAAAGAGAAAACAAAATTACATAAAATAAGCTAATAATACAACTATCTCTATCTAATGTAGATAAATTTAAAGACTGACAGAACAAGTACTCTAAGAAAATCATCTTGAAAGCACATGAGCTCAAAATCAAACTAGATATGGGTTCCTTCCGTAAATATAGTATGTGCTCAACTTCAAGAGACAAAGGAATATATACAGTTCACTCAACTACAAGAGACAAAGAGATACACACAGTTCACTTAACTCCAAGAGATAAAGGGATACATACAGTTCTATTCTGATTTAGAAGAAGAAAGAGATACTTAAAACTGAAACAGTAAACAAAAAACACATCAAACTTGAGATTTAAGCAAATATGGATTTCAGGAATTCTCCTTCAAGCTTATCCGACAACACTAAAATATTCATAATATTATCAAAATATCTATCAACACTATTTGAGTTATAAAACCCATATTGATTTATTTAAGCAAAAAAAAAAAAGGTTTTGGTATTTAGAAGGTTTTTTTTGCCAAAAAAACCAACCAAAACCATATAAAATAAGAAAAAAGATGAACAGAGACAAGAGAGTTAGGTGAAGAGAGAGAAAATGAGAAAATGATTTTTTTTTTTGACCCAACAATAAAAGTTTATCATTAATTAGCAAATATTACACAGCTTTACATGAGAAGATTAGAAAATAAAGGCCCAACACAAGTGTTTCTCAACACGAGGGAAACTCTAATGTTTTAGAGAAAATACACAAATAGCCTTCTAGGAGCAACGACAACAACAACCTGGTGCTTTCCAATGACCCGATCTTGTTTAAACTGAATATATCTTGGATTGACATTGGTTAATATGTCTAGATATATGAGAGATATTTTCAAGCTAGGAACAAATTGAAAGGAACAAACCACCACTTGATAGTAGAGCCTCCACCGATGGAACATATCGAAGGGACTTCTAAGCAATTTAGCCATCACACAATCCACGATGAGCAAACACAGAAGAGAGAAGATTTGCTAGGCTCTTTGCACAAAAAGTGGAACAAACCACTCATAAACATCATGACTATCAAACACTACATATAGCTATTATTAGTTAGTATGAGAATAGAAAAGAAAATAAAAGAAAACAAGGGGATGACTGTTGGCTTAAAAACCAGTAATGTAACATCCTTGACCCTAACCATAAGTATTTCAATTAATTTGCATGTGTTACATATATTTCATTTGAACATGTGCATCTTAAATCATTCCATTTGGCTATGTGTATTTTATATTTTCTCATTTGTTTTGTATTTGTCAAATGCAAATTATAAGGACATAAGTGTTTACAAGTTAAATGCAAATTCACACGTGAGTACTTGCATATGGATATAAAAGAATATTGTGACCGACTAGCAAATATTTGCAAATCACATAACAAATGCAAATTATCAAAGAAAATCATATGATTCACATGTTATATGCTGGCAAAAAAAATTAAATGACAATTGTTTCACATGAATCCCAGAAGCAATATTTGTCTTGTCAAGCCATAACAAAATCAATGAATATTACATTAACACTTGCATTTGAAAGAATTGTACTTTTATTGTGATTTAATATCAATTGTTTGCTTTTTTGTTTTTGTGCCTTCAAAATTTAATTGATAATTATATTTATTGAATTGTGACTCACCAAATCGTAATTATTTTTCCAGATAGTAAAATTTGAAGTGAGAATGTTTTGAAGCATCACATTATAAATAAAATATGGAGTAAAAGTTAATGGCCGAACCCTCACTCTCTCTCATTGTATTATAAGTATACACTTAGATAAAAAAAAAATTATTTTGTACTTATTTTTAATTATAACTCTTATGTATTATAAGAATTAAAAAAAATTATAATCTTTTATATGCTCAAATAATATGTGAACTTTATTAATCATAATATGATTGAATTAATACATTAAATAAAGACTTGAACTATTGTAATAGTAAAGAAATATGGAGTTAAAAGTAATCGACCCTAAGAAGACGATATCACTATAAGAGCACCAACCGGCACTGTTAAAAAGAGCTATTTTTTTGTGATCATTCAGTAGTTATAAAAATCTTATTAATTCATAATTGGACACAAGTCTCACAATATTTGTTTATTTTTTCTAATACAAAAGCACAAACTCAAAAATTTATTCAAGAGAATTCATATTTATTACTATATATATAGTCTTGAAAACGCTAATGAAAAATTTTGTTGGTTTTAAATTATAATGGAAATAAATTCTATTTATTAAAAAGATCATTAAAAATAAAATATATTGTTTTTCACTATTAAATTTAAAAATTGGTGTCATTTGTTAAATTTAATTACTTAATTATAAAGATTATCAAAAGCCATAATTTTTTGTAAAATAATAATTTTTCCAAAAATTTACGTGTGAATCTCAATTACAAAATCACGAATCATGATACACTCCTCTAGAGGATTTTAATTTATTTCTTTATAATGATCTAATATAGGAGAAAAAGATTTCTATAGTTGAGATGATTGGACTAACAAATTGAAATATTAAAAAAGTTGCTCCTTATAAAAAAAAAATTGCCATTAATTTGTTGTATTTATTTGTTTTTTTTTTTACAAACTGAAACGACATTTGTTGATAGGTTATATTGTTATTTGAATGTATTTGTCATTTCCTTATATTTTGAATCTCTTTACCCTTTTTTAACTCTTTTTCTCATTGTAAATCTTTTTTTCTCTTTTTCTCATTTAACTCTTCTTTTCTAAAAGAAAAATAATATTATTGATTCAAACTAATAATATATCGATAGAAACACAAATACAAATTCACTAAAAATCATAGAAGATAAAACAACACACAGGTTAATAGTATGATAAAACAGTTCAAAATCTAAAAATTTGATAATACTATAATGACTAGAATACATATGACTCCAACTCTACAACATACTGATAACCATAATTTGATTTATTATCTTTGTCTGATCGAATATATTTTGTTCATTTGAATCACCCACACACAAATAAAAAGTCAAAACAAGACGAAGAATAAAATATTGCAACAAAACGACGAAAAATTAAACGTTGTAACAAGACAATAAAATCACAAAAAATAAAATAAAATTCATATCTATGTGACATACCACTTATTTAAGAAATAAATCGATAAAAAAGATATATAAAGAGGTGATTTCATGCCAAAAATCACCCATCCTTATTTTAAAAAGATAAGTTGATAGAAAAGAAAAAGGGGAAATTTCAGATAAAAGAAGGTTAGGATTGAGAGGAAAGGAGGCTATGATTCTAAAATCTTTTCTCATATATTTTGAAAATATATTCTCAAAATTTAATATATGTGCATTTCAAATCAAGAAGGCTTTATCCTTGCTTTAGAAAAGGTATGGAACGTAAATTAATTTAACTTGCAAAAGCAAGTTAAATTTTCTTTTTTCTTTTTGTATTTTTAATTGTAGTTATCGTTATCTTTATTTTTATTATTACTTGGATTAGTCAAATTTGAATGATAAATTTCAATTCACCAAATTTTTATTTATTTCTATTTTCCTTTTTATTTTTTTTAAATCATCAGTATTAATAATCCACTAAATTATGATTAATTTAGTCCAATTTTTATAAAATTGTAATAACGATAAAAGTCACTTAACAATTAATTAATTAAAATAAACATGGGCATATAATTTGTAATAGCCTATGGAGGTTGGTTATCAATTTTAGGAGAGTTTCCTTTTAATCATTTTTTTTAACAATAAGGAATTGATATTCCGTTAAAAATGATTAAGAAGGTTACAAGTACATATTGATCTATTAAATAAAATATAGTGTAAATAAATTACTAAAATTTACAAGTATTAATATTACATAATAAATAAGTAGATCAAATCTTGTTGATAATAAATTCTATAACTCCTCTTTCAGTGAGATCCAATAGACTGATGTATAAATCGCATATAAGGATCTAATGATCGTGTTGAGATGGGAATATCATCAACTCATGCAACCATCATAGCAGTATAAGAAAAGTTCAGATCTATCAAACTCATAAAAATAGGTAAGGAATTAAACATTATTGATAGATCAAAACCATCAAAAAAATAAAAAGATCAAGAAAATTATTCATCTATAAAAACCTCATTTGAAGGGAGGCCCCATTAACAACATATTATAGATCTAATATAAATTTATAATATACAAGCCAAAGAAATGAAAAAAAAAGTAAGAAGAAAGAGGTGATTGTGAGAGAGTGTTTTGTGTTAGTGGTTTTTAATAATTTTTTGAGCGATTGTGAGTAACCACTTTATAATCTTTACACATACATATAACCTATCAACGAGTTCATTATTAGAACTTTTCTTAGGTTTTTCATTCATGTTAATTAAAGTATGAAAAGTCAAGTTAAAGGTTATCTATTAATTATGAGTTCATGATCAGGACATATCACTTTAATCCTTCAATTCATTATCAACTTACCAGAGTATAAAATTATCATCACATTTTAGTGCTCACCATTTTTAATTATTAGTTAAAAAAATTATAATTCAATTTCTAAAATTATAAAATTAAATTGTATTTAATTTTTCTAAAAATACTTTATTCCCTTCAGATGATACAATTTTTTTAAGAATAATAATGATAGTAATAACAGTATTATATATGCATTAAAATACTAATAGAATTATAGCACGTATTATCATAATTTTTTTAATAATTAACTCTTGAAAATTAATAATTATTGTTTTTTAAATATGATATAAAATTGAAATTATTAGAAAATGAGTGGTCTAGTGATCATATAGATGAGATGTAAGGTTTGATTAATAAAATTAATTTTCACCCAATTTAAAAAAAATTATTTTTCAATTTATTAAAATTCGATCAAAATAGAAAATTTAATAGAAATAAAAATAATAATTTACACAATTCATATATAATATTAAACATCAATATTACAATAAATATAAGGTTCAATCAACCAAAAAAAATCAGCACAATTCATGAACAAATAGAGGAACTTTGTTATTGCTAATTAATTAATGGGCCAATCACATTTAAAAAAAAAAAGTCAGAGGAACTTTGTTATAATTTGTCTTGTAATGATCAATCATTTTATTTAGAAGGTGCAATTACCCTTATTTTTCTAATAAAATAGATGTTTATACTTGTAGCACCTTTGGCAAGTTAATGATTTAACCCAATTATTAGAACCTGAAATTAATTAGACAAAGAAAAGTTTTCTTGTCTTGTAACCAAGAATAATATATAATTTACATGACAAAACCATGATCTTATATAAATTTTTTTTTTTTTCTCTTCCTTTAATGGGACCTAATAAAAAACATGGAAGTGTATGGACAATATATGCGAATCCAATAAACAAACAGATTCATCCAAACAAAGTTATTTTGCTTTTATTGTGGATATATGTGTTCCTAAAACCTTAGTGTTGTTGACCCTTTAAGAAAGGTAAAAAAAAAAAAAATTTAAATAAATAAATCTAAAATTCCACATGAAGGTGACACTTGACAGACATGATATGTCTCTTCGCTTAAATCAAACATCTATAATACCTACCAATACCATCGCAAAATAATTTACCTTTCTCTCTCACAATCAGTGGAATTTTTTTAATAATTTTTGCATGCGTTGAATTAGTTTTTTTTTGTCGCAATGTTGAATTATCAAATGTTATATCGGTAAAAAAAAGTAATACTTTTTTTCGTTGTAATACATACAATGAAAAGGGAAATATCAACTACAAAATATAAAGTCTCGAACTGGAGATCTCAGAAATATTTGTGTCAAAATTTTGGTCATTTAGCTAAAGCATGGCGGGCATGAATTGAATTAGTTATTGGGGCATTCTTTTTCATGTGTATATTAATGGAAAATTTGTTGCTCTTTTATTTATTTATTTTTTTCAAACAATTGATTAAACTTCGTTAAAGAGATTACTATTGTAATAAGATTGTTCAAATGAAAAATCATGGGTCAAAAACCCAATAAGCAAGCTAATAACACAGACAAGTATTTAGGCTCTATAGTAACTTAGGAAAAAAAAACCTAATTTGGGGGTTATAACAACCACCAGTCACGTACTAAGAGGACCTCCTTTTGTCATGGTGGATCTAATTAGGAGATGAATTCATGACCAACCTTCAGCAAACTTTTTACTTTTTGTTACGTAAACTAAGCATATCTTTTGAATCAATTTGAAGATTGGCCAACTAATTTTGCATCTTCCATTTTATAAAATAAAAATATTGAAAATTTAACTTCACAATAGTTGAAGCCGGTTGGATCAACATTTTTATCTATAAAATTACAGCAATTTTAGAATAACAACAAAATGAAAAGCAAAACTAAGAAGGGAGTAGTTTAGTATTTTGATTTTTTTTTTTTGCCATTTTGGAAAAAAAAAAAATTATTGATACCCCACATACATATATTCCTATTTAATTAAAAATTTTGGTTTCCTATATAGGTTACTCGGAAAAAGGAAGACAACTAAATCCATTTAGGAAAAAATTTCCGCCTTAAAAAGATTTCCAAACAAAAAAGAATACTCTTATAATTGGCCTAGAACTCCTATCCAAAAAGGAATCATACCCCTTTCAGGTTTAAGTATTACTACTACTATAAATAGAATTTCGTATCTCTCATTCTCATTCATTATATTCTGTTATATTTTATTTCTCTCCTTTTCTCTATAAACTCCCTCTATATTCTCTGACTTAGGTATCAGAGAGTTTGTGGAGATCTTCCGCACCTCTCACCTTACCCTTTATTGATCACCTGCAGGATTCCAAGCTCAAGAGTTCTGGAAATAAGTTATCAAGTGGTGCTGTCTATGGGAACTCTTAGGAAAAGTCATTCTTGCATTTGCCAAAGTTAAAATATCGATGCCATGACTTCCAACCCACTGCCAATCTCGACTCCTGACACTCACATGAACCTCTCGGCATCCATTCCTCCAATAAATTTGTCAACACCTCTCCCAACATCAATACCTTCAGCACCTTTCTATTATGTCAGATCTTCATATAGAGATACACACTTTCATATTAGAGATACCTATGGGTGTCCAACTCTTGACATCGACTTTCCATATTATGCCCTATTATAGTACTATCACTTATCAATACCTTCCATGCCTTTTCCAAGCTTAACAGATACATTGGCTATAACTATGCCTAACCTAAACATTGTAACCCAAACACTCAACCTCACCTCAACAAATAAGGAAGTAATGATATAAAATATCCAAGCTCAGATAGCCCTAATGCAACAACAATTGAACACCTTAGTTCAAAGCAATAACCTTGGGACGACTCACATAGACAACAACACAACACCTCCGGAGATACCTGAGGCGAACAAAGACAAAGGGAAGAGTAAAGTTGCATAAGGGGAATCTAGTTCAATAATTCTGGCTCTAGACAACTTGAAGCTAACCCAGAGGGTTGAAGAAGTTATACACAAAGCCCACACAACACCAAGGAAGGAAGATGAATGTATTATGGAAGGCAGAATGTTATTCATAAAAAGGATAATCTAGACAAAGATCCCAACCAAGTTCAGAGTCCCACAACTATATCAATATAATGAAATCGGAGATCCCGTCAGCCACATATCCTCGTTTAGAACAAGAATGTTGCTCCAGAACATTAATAACGGAATCATGTGCAGGGTCTTCCCAAGCACACTCATAAATAATGCCCAAAAATGGTATCACCGGCTTCTAAAGAACTCCAACACTTCTTTTAAGGACCTGACAGAGAAGTTTCATACCAGGTTCATCACCAACATTCCCCCTACCAAAAACATCAACGATCTCCGGATGTGCCAACAAGAGGCCGATGAGTCCCTACGAAGCTACCTTGATCGATTAAATAAGGTAGCCATGCAAATTGAAAACCTTGTAGATGAAGTTGCTATCAAAGCCTTGAAAAATGACACTAAACTCGGAAAGCTCAAAGATAAGATAATGATAAAGGAACCAGGCACTTTTATGAAAGTAATGGCTATAACAGTTAAAATGATAAAAATGGATGAAGATAGAAGGATGCAAAGGAAAGAAGAAAAACCACCACATAAAAAGGAAAGATAAAGATTCTGACGAGCAAGCTTCCCATGAACAAATTTCAAAAACCCAGTAGAAAGATTTGAGAAGGAAGCAGATAGATACACACCTCTAAATACCTCTAGATCTAAAATCCTCATGTAGGTCAGACAGAATGTCATAGGAATTACCTCAACCAGAAAAATAAGCCCAAGTCAGAGAGCCACGCAAGATAGGGGACACTATTGCCAGTATCCCTGGGAATACGGGCACAACACCGAGGCTTATAGAGAACTGAAGAATTCCATAGAAAGATTGGTGCAGAATGGTAAACTCAATAATTTCACTGACGCATCCAAAGGATCTAGAAATCCGGATGCCCATAGGCGAGACAAGCTAGAACCGAAGAGGGCTCAAAATGAGCCAACTAGCGTCATTAACATGATTATCAGAAGAGAAAACACTAAGAAGAAACCTAGAAAGAGTCATGAAAAAGGACCAGCCTTTAAGAAAAAAAATATTATATTTGATTCATAAGATGGGGTTCATGTTCGCCACCCCCACTGTGATGCCCTGGTGGTAAACGCATACATTAATAATTATCTAGTGAAGAGGTTATTGGTTGATAATGGAAGTGCCATCAATGCACTATCTTGGAATGCTTACAAAGCAATGAAATGCTCCGTTATAAACCTGAAAGCCATCCAGAATCCCATTACAAGCTTCTTTGGAGGAACCATACAGCCGATGAGAATTATAAAGTTAAAACTGGAATTTAGGAATCAACATGATGAAGAAATAAAAGTCATTAAAGCTTTATTCAATATAGTGGATCTCCCACTGGCATATAACGACATCATAGGATGGACAACACTTTACAAAATAGATGCAGTCATAAGCATTCGACACTTGACTATGAAAATTCTAATCGAGGGCAGAACTCTCACGATTTGTAGAGATCAGCATATAGCTAGACAATGCTATCAGATGACAATAAAGCCTCAGACAGAAGCCTTCCCCTTAGAAATTTGGGAAATAGAGAAGCACGATACCAGACCTCAACTAATTGATAACACTGAGACATTATAAATTATTGATGGGAAAATGGTAAATATCAGCAATGAGCTCAACTATGACACCGAGCAAGGAATAAGTGAAGTCCTCATTAGGCACTCAAAGGATTTTGCTTTTTAAGCATATGAAATAACTGGAGTAATTCCCCAAATTGCCTTACACAGCTTGAACATAAGGGCGAAACTAGTGATCCAGAAGAAAAGAACCTTTATGTATGAGTGATAGAAGATAATTGCTAAGGAAACGAAGAAGTTGTTAAAAGTTAAATTCATCAAAGAAGTTACCCACCCAAAATGGGTAGCTAATGTGGTGCTAGTCAAGAAATCAAATGGTAAGTATAGGATGTGTGTGGACTATATTGACCTCAACTGAGCATGCCCCAAGGATAGCTACCCACTACTAACAATTGACCAACTAATAGACTCCACTGTCAGCCACAATCTATACAGTTTTGTTGATGTAGCTCAAGGATATCACTATATACCGATGAAGAAAGAAGACTAATAGAAGACATCCTTCATTACCCATGAAGGTCTTTATTGCTATAAGTTAATGCCCTTTGGACTAAAGAATGTCAGAGTAACCTATCAGAGGATGATGAACTATGTACTTCAGGACTAGATTGGGAAAAATATGGAAGTATACATGGATGACATTATTATTAGGAGCAAGCATGCAGAGCAACACCCGACGAATCTGGATCAAGTCCTCTAATTATCAAGCGAGTCCAGGATTAAGTTGAATCCAGAAAAATGCATCTTCAGAGTTAAAGCAGGCAAATTCTTGGGATTCATAATACCCCATAAAGGCATTGAGGCCAACCTGAAAAAGATAGAGGCCATTCTCAATATGAAAACTCTGAAGACTATCCATGAGTTACAAAGGCTAAATGGCAGAATCACTACTTTGGGACGTTTCATCTCCTACTCGGTTAAATGGTGCCTAGCACTATTCCTAGCTTTAAAAAATTTTAAGAAATTTATTTGGATTGATGACTGCCAAGTGACTTCTAAAGATGTTAAAATATTTTTATCCTTACCACCTCTACTTAACAGGCTGATCCTAGAAAAAATGTTGTACTTATACCTCTCAGTGGGTCAAGAATATATAGCTTTGGTACTAGTAGGGAAGAAGAAAGCTAGCAAAGCCCGGTAAACTATGTTAGTAAAATACTTTGAGGGTTTGAGATTCGGTACCCAACACTAGATACGCTGACCATGGCCATCGTTCATGCATCGCGAAAACTCAGACATTACTTCTAGGCTCATCCTATTATTGTAAGAACCAGCTTCCCCTTGCAAAAAATTTTACAAAGGCCTGAGACTTTGGGCAGATTGGTCTAATAGTTGGTATTACTTAGAGAATTTAACATCGACTATGAGCCCCGTCAGCAGGTGAAAGCTCAAGCATTAGTAGATTTCGTTCATGAAATGACATCGAAAGATCTCACCATCACCAAAGCACCATAATAGAAGCTCTACATCGATAGAGCATCCTCCACTCAAGGATCCGACGCTGGGGTTATCCTTAAAGGACTGTCTAAATTCACATTCAATATGCAGTTTGAATAAAGTACAATGCAACCAATGATGCTGCGGAATATAAGGCACTCATCATAGGATTAAAGTTGGCTCCTGAAGTCAAAGTCGAGTACCTCACAATACACTCGGACTCTCAACCAGTAGTAAACTAGGTTAACGAGACATTCCAGATTAAGGATCCGAGCATCACCAGATGCACAGGAAAAGTCATGAAACTCTTAAAAAAGATTGAACAAGATGGTGGACAGTGGGAGATAGTCCAGATACCCCGACATAAAAATTCTGAGGTTGACCTCTTAGCCAAATTAGCAGCTGAAGACAATCAGGCGTTTAAGGGAATGGAGTTCACCAAAGCACTAAAAAGACCCAGCACCAAGGACCTAGTTATTATAGAGGTACGGGAAGTCTCAGAGTGGATGAAACTAATAGTCCAATACCTAAAAAATGGAACACTCCCAGAAGATAAACTGAAGGCTTAGAAACTAAAGATGAAGGCAACCCACTACTTTATCCATCACGGGGAGCTCTACAAGAAATCCCTTTCACACCCATGATCTAAATGTGTATCCCCAGAGGAAGGGAATTACATGCTCAGGGAAATCTACGAAGGAATTTATGGGGCACATGAATCTTATTACACACTAATAAGGAAAGCACTACTGCAAGGATACTACTAGCTCACCATGTCCAATGATTCCTAGAAGCTAACTCAAGAATGTCATAAGTGCCAACCCCCTACATCCGATTGGCAGCCCTTGGCCCTTTGCCATGTGGGGAATGGACATCCTGGGTCCCTTCCCGATCTCTTCTTCATAAAAAAGTTCTTAATTGTGGCCATAGATCATTTCACTATGTAGGTAGAAGTAAAAGCAGTGCCAACCATCATAAAAGCTTGGATTCAACACTTCTTCTGGAGAGAAATCATTTGTAGATTTAGAATACCGTATACCCTGATCATAGACAATGGCAAGCAGTTCATTAATGAGAAGTTCAGAAGGTTCTGCTTTGACCTCAGAATAAAGCTTCGTTTCACCTCGATAGCCCACCTGTAGACAAATAAACAAATGAAAGTCACTAATAGGATTATCATGCAAGGATTGAAGAAGAGACTCGATGAAAAAAAGGAAAACAAGGTCGAAGAGCTCAATAATGTTATTTAGGCTTATAGGACTACCCCTAGATCATCCATGCAGGAAATGCCATTCAGACTAACCTATGGTGTGGATGTTGTGATACCAGTAGAAATCAAATCCCTAAGTTACAGGGTCAGCAGAGAATTAGACCATGACATTAATAGCATCGATACTCGGATATGCCTAGATTTGCTGGAAGAGAGAAAGGAGCGGGCATCCGCTGTCACTGAAGAATATAAGCAAAAGGTAGCACAATATAACTTATAGCGTATCCACCCACGACAGTATAAGGTTGAAGACTGGGTACTCAGAAGGGCAAACATTGGCAAAGGCAATTCTAGCATTGAGAAACTCGAACCCAACTAGGAAGGTCCCTATCAAGTTATAGAGTGAACATCTAAAGGGGCATACAAAATAAAAGATGGACAAGGCAAGGAACTACAATGATATTGGAACTTATACTACCTTTGAAAATATTGCCAATAAATGTACTTAGGATACTATTAAATAAAGTATCTTTCATTCATTGAAGTAACATTATATTACAAAAGTCAATTATAAAAAAAGAAAACCTCCAATTTACTAAATGCACATACGACAGTTTGAACTTAGAGATGGGAAGAGGAACAACATTGATAGCACTAACAGGCATTGGCGGCTTAAAAGAGGACCCTTCAATTGATTTAGAAGTATTCCTTGTATGAAGGTTAAGGGCCTTATGCTGAGCATCCTCTTTGGCGGTAATCCTAGCCAAGTCAGCTGGCGTTATTCAACCTAGATCAGCCAAGTCCAGCTTTAGATTCTGAGCAAGTAGGAGCCTCATACATTTAGACCTATAGGCCTTAAGAAATCATCCTACCATGCTCTAGTAGGATCTCTTGTCGTTCTCCCGAGATTTTTCAACCTCAGCCAGCTTTTTCTTCAGATCTGCGATCTAGGAGTCCTACTCTTTGATCCTTTTAGTTAATTGAGCTTGACTATGCTCCAGCTCGGCCACCTTTTTCTGGCTCTCCTCCGCTTTAAATTTAGCCTTTGCATATTTGGCCTGACAAAGCTCTAGAACTACCTTTGCACTGTCCAATTTCTTCTCAGAGTCAATTACTAGTCCCGACCTTCATCTCATTTAATTTGTACTAACTCTTAAGGTAGAAATACTGGTCTTTCACTAGCAGCAAAGCTTGGGTCATCTGTGAAAGGAGAAACTCATATCATTACCTCAATTCTCGAAATATCAAAGGTCAAATAAAAAGTGTTAAGCACTTACTTCTAATGAATGCCCGATCATGGAACTGAATAGCTCCTCCCGACCCTTCTCAGTCCAGCGCTGCATATTCATCGACAACCTTAATGACTCAGCATATTAACCTCAGACCTAGGCGTTCGAGAAACTTAGAGGTTTTACTTTGTTCAAGATCCATACCCTCATGTCCGGACACCTAGAGATCTTTGGATGCTAAATGTATATTTCCTCAGCATCTGAGTCTCGATCAGTCAACCACCTCTTTTTCCACCTTTCTCTTTCAGACAATAAAGACCCGACCATAGCTTTTCCCTTCGGATTATTGACCGCTTCCTCTAGGAACATAGGTACTTCAAGTTTGGGAGAGGGGGAGGAGATCTGCACTTCTTCTAGCTTTACTGGCTCATCAACTACAAGCTGAATCCCATCTGTAAAAGCAAAAAAATTAGCCATCTACAATTGGAAGGATAACAATAGAAGTTAGAAAAATACCTTTCGATAATCAAAATGTACCATTAGATTGAACACGGTCCGAGCAGACTCTCCATAAGTATCTTCTTGATACGTCTTTAGTTGACCGAGCATCGACCAAGCCATTAAGATGAAGTCTTAAGACCATCTCTGTATCATGGTCAATAAACTTCAGAGGTCATTTCACCCTGTGGCACTCATTAAACCATATTTTTTGGACATCCAGGAAGTCCAAATGGTGCTTAACGATGAAAAACTTATGCCTCCACTTCTTGTGAAGATCTAGAAGCTTCACAAACAAGCTATGGTTGAGGACGGCCGATAAGGAGAACATCAGCTCCCTCTTTTTCCTAGTCAGGCTATACAAATATCATAGGACATCTAAGTCCAGCTCCCTACCCTCCTTGTGCATTAACTTAATAAACCCAGTCAGAATCTGATAACTATTGGGGTGCAACTGATCGGGAGCTATACCTATTTAGAAATCTTTTTACAAAAGGATCCAACGGGAACTTCAGACCCCCTTTCAGTTGGTAAAAAAAACACCACTAACCTACTGAGGTTTAGCATGGGGGTTTGGACTCTAAACTTCCTATTTACAATGTGCAAGGTGTAATATGTGAGAATGTTAAACCGCCTCCGATACCACCCTAACAACTAGTCGTCTATTATAGAAACACATAAATTAGAACTAACTTGCTCTCTTAGTGCCATGGATTTAAATAACAAAAGCACAAAAAAAGCTAAACTGTAAAAAGAAATGTATAGAGGAAAGAAGAGATCACCTGGTGATAGAATGCAAGGGTTACTGCAAAAGAAATGGAAACACTTGATAACGGTAGCAAAAGGAAGCATAGAAAATCGAAAAGCCAACAAATAGCAAGAAGAATAAATGCCACATATCAGAGGAACAAAGATACTTATAAAGACAAAAGAAGGCTCTGAAAATGACCATTAACTACCCTCATAATTATTTTAGTTCTCGCCACATCATTAAAAGCAATGTGGAAAATAGAAAAACCCATTAATTAAGCAATCATCATTATGGCAGCATAAGCATCTCATCTTCTGACATATGAAAAAATATGATGGTTACGTAATTCAAATTTTAAAAATTGAGGTGTCAAGGCGACATAAGTTACCTGTCCTGGGTGCACTACTGCCAGCTGCTCTTCCATGTTCGGCATTATAAGATCCGATGTCAAAGTCTAGTAATTGAAGTTGGCTCCCCCAGGTCACGTCTATTATACTGAGGGATGGCGTTTGAGCTATACTTCTAAGACACCTAGACTATACGGCACTTGGGCCATGCTTTTAATGCACTAAGATTAAGCCCATTAACTAAAGCTGGCACCCTTATGCCGCTTTTATAATACTGAGGTTCCGAGCATGTAAGCCTCATGTCCTTGCATCGAGCATCTAAGCCTCACGTATTAAGTCCAGTGACTGAAGCTGGAACCCTCAGGTCACTTCTATAGTACTGAGGATCGGCACTCAGGCCACGCTTTTAATGCTCCGAGCATCAAAACTCTAATGACTACTAGTTCTGTTATGTTATCTTCACACTGACGGGTTAATCCTTTACATATCCTTTCTTATTACAGATCTCATGCACTTAAGCCCAGTTAGCACTCCAACGACGTTCATATTCAATAATCACAAAACTCAGTACTGAGCATTACCTTTTCTTGTGACTGAGGCTGGCCACCTCAGCTTACCCTTCCATGACACATGTCATTACTCAGGTGGTCCCTCCTTCGACGGAAAGGCATTATCCTCCTCACCTCATAAACTTGGATACCTCGGACATAAATATCCGAATAGACTCACGGGGGAACTCTTGATACCCCACATACATATATTCTTGTTTAATTAAAGATTTGGGTTTCCTATATAAGTTACTCAGAAAATGGAAGGCAGCCAAATCCATTTAGGAAAAGGTTCCTGCCTCAAGAAGACATACAAACGAAGAAGGAATACTCTCCTAATTGGCCTAGGACTCCTATCCAAAAAGGAATCCTACCCTTTTCAGGTTTAAGTATCACTACTACTATAAATAGGACCCCATATCCCTTATTCTCATTCATTCTATTCTTTCATATTCTATTACTCTCCTTTTCTCTATAAACTCCCTTTATATCCTCTAACTTAGGCATCAGAGAGTTTGTGGAGATCTTCCCCACCTCTCACCTTTCCCTTTGTTAATCATTTACAGGATTCCAAGCTCAAGAGTTCCGGAAACAAGTTATTAGTTATCCAAAACTAGTAAAAATGAAGAACTAGACGGAGGAAAAATAACAAAGAAAAAAGAGAAAACATAGCTTATATTATTCTAAAGTTGATATATATAGCTTATTATTATTCTAAAGTTGATATATATAGCTTATTATTATTCTAAAGTTGATATATAGTTATGCCCATATTTTGTTGCTTTTTAATTATTTATGGAAAATAGTTTCAAATATAGCTAGGAAAGTTATTAGTGATTCTATGCTATAATTGTTCATTTGTTCTCTAGGTTTCCTAGATTTTGGGTGGTTTTTTTGTTGTTTTTTACAACAACAAAAAACCACCCAAATCCTCTATTTTCTTAGTAATATTATATCAATAATTAATTTTGTTGAGGTTAGAGCTCCATTTGTATAGGAGTATTCTATATTATGGTTATATTTTTATATTTCTTTATCCTGTACTTCTTCGTTTTTCTTTGCAAAGCTTAATATGGTGTGGATTCTCTCTATAGATTTTATCAGATTATCCTAACTTGAAAATAAGAATCAACAAGCAAATGGAGGAGAACTTAGTGTTGGTAATGCAATATCCTACTCCAACATCCCATCTTCCATTATTCGTCACCTTAAGACAAAGGCTTTATGTCACGACCCAAAACAGGGGCCATAACCGGCGCTAAGGAACAGGAATTCTTTCAAATCCGGAACCCATAGCAAGCCTTAAAATAAAATAAACATACAATAGTAATAATAACAATATATAATGCAACGGAAATAAAAATCATAAATATAATAATAACATTTGTACCAACTGAATTTAAATTAAATCCTCATCTCATTTATATAAATCTTTTAATACAAATCCAGTTCAAATATAATACAACATCTCTTTAACAATTTAATGACTACTGCAGTGTCTAGATAAAATAAAACTCAAGCGAGCAGTTTACATAAAGAAGCCGGGACGGAAGAAATCTGGCTTACAGGCTTGCTACTGAGGTCTGAAGATGATGACTCTCCTGAAAAATAGTCAACGGAGGGGAGTCAGACCTCACTGAGTGAATTACTATAATATATATATATGCATACTAAATGAAAATGCATACAATCAACAGTATATATCTAATACGTATATATACAGACAAATACACGCAAATGCAGTAAGATCGTTTTATATATTTTATTGAAAATCATCATTTATGAAGGATCAAATAGAACCCTATAATATCGCAACCTCAAACAGTGTTAGACAACACTCTAGCCATACAGGCTCACTTATATCCAAATATTTTCACTTATTCCATTTGGACAGTAGACCAACCCTGAGACACTAAGTCAATCGAGCTCCAGCAGTCTGACTGCCAGTGTGATTGGCCCCGAGACACTAGGTCAACCGAGCTTCAGCAATCACACCTCCAAACCATATCTCACACATCAAATAATTCTATCCAATCAATATCCACAAATAGGTTAGTAATATAGCCTATATGCTATAAGCGTACCGATACGTACTCGGTCCTAGTGCTGCCCACTAGGTAGCACGTTCTATCGATATCCTTCATTAATAAATATAAAACATACATTCACAAATAAATGATGCATGAATTTGAAATAAATAGCAACATAAATCATATATATACTAGAAATATACCAAAAGTAAACCAGGTATATTTTGAGTATATATACATCAAATAAATCCAATATAATTACAAAATAAACTAAGAATATACCAAGAATATACATAAAAACATTTTAAGAATAATTTATTAATAAAACATGCATATAATTTGAAAATATACCAAAATATACCGAATATAAACTAAAGATAAACTTAAATACCAAATGAATTATTTATGCATAATTAATCAAAATAACATACATTTCTAAATCATGCACCCTAAAACATATATATATAAAATAGTAACTCACATAGTGCGCTCCACGAGATGGGTCTGACGGGCCTGGTCCACTAGGCCTCGGTCTCGGCGCAACTAAACAAACAATAACAACAGGAATCAGAATAAATCGAACAGAAGTTCTAAGGACTCATTCTAGATTACTAAACACAGAATTATAAATCAGGATTCGACTAGACATCACGTTTTCCGAGAATTCTATCAAAAATCCGGCAGAACCTCCCCTGTAAAACGGACATCTCTCTACTCAAAGAGTAGATTCGGCCCTACAAAAAAACACACTTCGAAAAACAGGCATAACAACTCATCCACAACCCCTCGATCGGACTCCAAACTACATTTTACCGACCGGGGTCCACTATCACAGAATAATTATAAAAATACCAAAAATATGCTTATATCACAGAAATACATTTTATAAGTAGAAATTACATAATTAACCTTAAAACACAGTAAAAACTAATAAAAACTCATTTTATTAGAAAAATTGTATATTATATATATAATTGAAAATAATTCACGAAAAATAGTTTTAATTAATTAAAAATACTAAATAATTTGTAGAAATCATTTTTATACCTTAAATAATTATTAAAACCAATTAAATTACATTTTTAGTCAATTTAGGATAAAATTACCAAAATGCCCTTATATATATAAATATACTAAAATTACTTCAAAAATTCACCAAAAATAGTATAATTATCCAAAATTAATTTTATCAATATAATTCTCAATAATATCAATAAATATACCCAATTAACCAATTAATTTCAATTTAACATATAATTAGCCTAATTTTCCAAAATTACCTAAACTAATAAAATTCAAAATAAATACATAGAAATTCATAAAAATTCCAAATAAATTTCTATAATTCATTTAAACACCTATATTTATCATAAAACACAATTTCATAATTTATTTAATTAATTTCCGAAAATTAGAAAAAAATAATAAAATATTCAAAAATACCCAAAAATCAAAATAAATTCCAAAAATTCTACAAAAATTCACACATGTAGATTAAACTACTAGGATCAACATTTGTTAAGGGAATTTTCATGAATCAACAAGAAAAATTAAAAAAAAATTCGAAAACCTATTTCGGCCAAAATGGAAAAATTGAAAAACAAGAAAATCAAGGGAGTTTGAGCTCAAACCAAAGCTAGAATCAAGATTACCGTTGCTTGAGGAGTCCAAAGACACTGGAAATTTGAAGTTTGGTGGCCGGAGGAGGAAGAACCATTGAAGCTTGGAGTTTCGGCCAAAAATGGCAGAAAATGAGCTAGCCGACGCCGGGGAAGATGACCGGAGTGGTGAGACAGCGGAGGAAGACGGCGACACGCAGGGGAGGCACACTGACGGTCGGTGATCGGATGGCGAGGGTGAGGGTGAGGGAGATGGGTTTCGGGGAAGAGGAAGAAAGCCGAAGGAAAAAGAAAAGAAAAGAAAGAAAAAGAAAAGAAAGAAAAAGAAAAAGAAAAAAGAAAAAAGAAAAAAAGAAAAAAAAAAGAATTATGTATATATATATATATTATAATATAGTATATTAATAGAATACTTGGAAAAATTATCCACCACACACATAATTCAATATTTTAATAATTTTATACACCTAAAATAATTAAATAGTATTAAAACAAATAATAAATAATAAAATATTAGGATAGTTATTTAAACCTAGTTAAATAAATAAATATACACATATGCTTTATTTGGTGCTTTAAAAATATGTATGAGTTCATGCAATTATGGAAATCCATTTAAAATAATTAAATATAAATAGTTTACGTATCAATTTCCCAAAAAATGCAAGTCCCGGGAAAATTTTACGTAAAGTACTTAAAATAATATAAAACAATTAAAAATCATTTTTAATTAAACAACAACTCATGAAATATCAATATTATATAATAGAATTATTAACACTGCATATCCCGATGCAGTATAAAAATATTTAAAAACACGGGATATTATACTTTAGTCCCTTTTAAAGGTGTTTTAGAAAGCATAAATATACTTTTTATGTGCTTTAAAAGAAACGCAAGACAAATCTCCCACTTTCACAGCCTTCTTAGGCTTATTAATGGGTTGATGAGTTCAGAAAAACTCATTCTTCAGCTTTTCTTCTCTTTGTTTATAGTCATGGCTGCTTAACCTTTAGTACTTATATACCAAAATTAGGGTTTCCATGAGGAAGATGATAATTATTATGGGTTATGGGTTTCTTAAAATGTTTGGGCTAGAGTTGTTAACCTTGTATAATGGGCCTTTAATGTACTATTACATCATTAGCTAATAAAAGTTTTTGAGGAAATTTCAAAAAATGGCCTATTTGACTAGGTTTCTTTCTTTTATGGTCCAACCTATTTCATTTTTTCAGAATTGGTTTTTGTGTTTTCTTTTTAGGCCTAACATCTTTTTAGTTTTTATTTTTTTGTCTTCATCCTTAAGCGGTTTCTCGTCAGTTTTTTTGCTTCTTTTAACTTCCTGGCGGTTATTTCTTTAAGTTTCTAGGGATTTAACGAGCGTTGTTTCTTCTCCTTCTTCATCTTGTTAATTTTTTCTTTTTTTCTTTTTTTTGAACCATTTTTTTTTGTTCATTTGAGTTTAAGTTACTAGTTATGGGAAAAGACAATATTCATATTGTTTCTAGAAGAATTTTTCCTCGTTTAAACTGTGGTCTTGCAAAATCTTCTACTTTGTCAGCAAAGAAGAAGGATATGGATTCTCCTTTATCTGTAATGAAGAACAGTGGTATTGTTTCTAAAAAGAGGAAGAATAACAGTGAATCTATGAAGAGTGACATTGTTTCTAAGAAGAAAAAGAAGTTGTCCTTTGGTGAAAGCTCTATTAAGAAATCTAAAGATTGCTTTAAGGTATGTTTGTTTGTTGTTCTTTTAATTATTTTTTTAATCTATTATTTTTCTTATTAAGTTGTTATTTTTTTGTTGTTTTTTATTACTTTTTTTTTCTTTTTGTTGTTGTATATGTTATTTTAGGTTTGTTGACTTTTGTTGTTTTTTTGAGTTTTTAATGTGATTTTTACTATTTATTTCAAGCATGAGAGTATTTCATTAAAATAGAGGACCATTTTAACAGTAGAATTTCTAGTAGTATGAATGAGAATATCATTTCAAAGGTGAAGGATAAATTGAATAAAAATCAGTTGGATTTATTTGAAAAAAGTTATTTTAGTTATTTTTGGATATGATGGATGTGAAATTGCAGGCTCAAGTTGTTTATTGCTTGCTTTTAAGGGAAGTAAGTCAATCTAAATATGATGAAATTTGATTTAATATTTATGGTTTTCTTTGAAAAATTTATGTTGGTGAATTTGCTGTTGTTATGGGCCTGCAATAAATTAATGATTTGAAAAAAAAAGATTGAAAAATCTGTGAAGAATAATTTGGTTGATAAGTTTTTTTATGATTCTTTAAAAGTGAAGAGGAGTGATATTAAAGATTGTTTTCTTTCTACAGAGTCTGATTGTGATGTGGATGCTTTGAAGTTGACTATTCTTTCTTTTGTTAGTCTATTTTTATTTTTTGCTCCTAAGGATAAGTTTGTTAATAAAGATTATTTGGATGTTGATGCTGATTTGTATAATTAGGATCCTTAGGGAAAAGATGCTTTTAGTTTTACTTTGGATTCTTTAAAAGGAAGGCTTATGGGGGCTGAGAAGAAATGTGACGGTTTTTTTTTTATAATCTTTTTGGCTTTCCTTTGGCTTTGCAAATTTGGTTTTACGATTGTTGTGCTTATTGTGATTTTGTGTTTGCTATCCATAAGGGTTCTTTGATTCCTCATTTGTTGAATTGGCATGATTCTGTTGTACTGAATTTCAACAAGTTGAATTATCAAATTATGAATTTGTCTTCCTCTCAGGTAATTACTTTTTTTTTTTTCATTTTTTTAGCTTTTGTTATTTCTTGTTACTTTTTGCTATTTATTTTTTTTATTTATTATTTTTGTAGTTGATATTGAAAAATATTGTTCCTATTCAAGCTGAAGAGGAGTCTTTGGATTTGAATGGTTTTCTTGAGAAACCAAAAATTGAAAAAGTCAATGTATCTCCTGTTCGTGATGAAAATTTGGACAGTGGAGATGATTTCCAACCACCTATTTCATGAAAGTCTAAAAAAGTGAAATCTGGTGGTCAGAAAGAGTGATCAAGCGTTGGTTATACTGTTGGTGATAGAGAGTCTATATTGATAAAGAAAATTGATGATTCAGATATGAAGCTTAATAAAGAAATTTCTTATTTAAGAAGTTTTTTTGAGGAGAGATTTTCTATTTTAGAATGGAAGTTAGACAAAATTCTTCAATAAAAATTTTCTTCTATTTCTTTCAATATTGATAAGAAGGATGTAGTTGGTTATGATATTAAAAATGACAAGGATGGTATGGGTGAAAAAAATGATTTTTTTTTATTCTTTTTATGTTGTTGCTTTGCATAAAGAGAAAAATGTATTTAATAAAGATAAAAGTAATGTTGATGAACAGAATAAAAGAAATAAAGAAGAAAAGAAGATAAATGAAAAATAAAGCAAAGAAGGAAAATGAAGAAGAGGGCAAGGAAAATGAAAAAGAGCTAAAAAAAGTGTTGAAGAGCAAGAGTTGAAGAAAAAAGTTAAAGAGCAGAAGAAAAAAGATGTTTCATGTGTTGTTGAGGAATCTAATTCTTCTGATAGTGATTCTGATGAAAGTTTTTTGGAGAAAATATATGCTATGGTAAAGAGTTTGAGATAGAGAAGGGTAAATTTTCTATTGTTGCTTTTTATTTGTTGATGTTTCTTTTTTGTTGCTTATTGTTGCTATTTTTTTTTCTTTTTGCTTCTTTTTGTTGCTTTTTTATTTTTATGTTGTTTAATTGTGTTTTTTTTTGTAGGAGGCTACACTTGAACATGTTAATGTATATATTAATCAATCAGACAATCTACTGAGAGATATAGTTCCATTTGTTGAACCTTGATATGTTCAACCTGTATCCATGGTCCAAACTCCTGAAAGTTTGGTATATGAAAGGAGGGTTGTTAATCCGAGTGTGCAACTGAAATCTCCATTTGTTAGGGACTTCAATTCAAAAGTAAGCTTAAAGGAAGTTGACATGTCTTGTTATTCTCCTTGGCCTTTTGATGATAATGTTAATAGTGCTCTTGATTTTGAAGAGCTTGGTACATTTAACAAATGAATTAATGAAGGAGTTTATAAAGGCAAAAAGTAATTATTTTATTTTTGTTTTTTTATATATTTGATTTTCATACATTATTTTTTTTAATATTATTTTTTATTCTTGTTAGTTCAAAGTTCAAGTATCCTGAGAAATATGACATTCTAAGTCCTAGATCCAACTATAATATTGTTGTAATTTCTTCTAAAACATGGTTTCATACCTTATTTTACCTTGGAGAGCTCATCATGTGTATTGTATGTTTGTTATTTTATTGGTTATTATGTTTTTTTAATCTTATTGTTGTTTTTTTTATAGCACCTTGATGTGATTTTTTATAATTTTAGAAAATGGGGGAAATGTTATGAAAGTTGCAATGTGTCTTTCATAATAGCAAATGTATTATTTGATGGAAGTTTGTAGAAAGCTTATGCTCTTTTGTTAGAAAATAAGTTTACATTTTCTTTCAATCATACTATCTCTAAGTATTTAATAGGAGATGTGATGTTTATGTCAAAGCCATGAGTTAATGTTGAGAATGCTTTGTTTCCTGTTCATGTTAGTTCTCAACAACATTGGGTTCTTGCAAAGCTGAGCATTAAAGATTGGTATATTTATCTCTAAAATTCTTTGAAGAGTTCTCGTGACAATACTTATATTGTTGACGTGATTAAGTCTTACAGTGTAATGTTGCCAATTTTTTTTAAAGAGATTGGGATATTTTCTTACCATAATGTCGGTGATAAAAGGCATTTGCCATTTAACTTATTGCTGATTTGCCTTTTCAAGAAACTACGTGAGGATTTCATTTTTTTGTTTGTTTGTTGTTTTTTTATTAATTTCATATTTTTAATATTTTTTTAGTGATTGTGGTGCTTTTATTGCTACATTTGCTAAATATTTTATGCATAGCAAGGAGCTTTCCAAAACTTTTGTTATTAAAGTTTATAGATCGAGACTTGCATTATCGTTTTATTGATATGACATGAGAAAGGTCCTAGTGAAGTGGTCAGTGATTCAGAGCAAACTTTGAAGATTAGAAGGAGAAGGAAGCTAAAGAAGTGATTTTTAGGAGTTATTTGTTGTTTTAGTACTGTTTAGTTTTTATTTATATATAGTTTTTGTAACAAGTTTGTTTTGCTTCTTTTAGTACATTAAGTTTGAGTTTATGTAATGCACATTTATTTTTATTAATACAAGTTTTAAAGTTTTTTTGTGAATTTTTTTAGTGTTAATATTAATTATTTTTATTTATGATTGTTTTTTATTGTTGCTTTTTATTGCTTTTTGTTGCCTTTTGTAGATTTTGATTGTTGTTTTTTGTTGCAAGTTGTTTGTTTTTGTTTCCAATTATTGTTCTTTTTGTTGTTTTTACATTGTTTGTTGTGTTTTATTATTGCCTTGTGTTGCTTTTTATTGTTTCTTGGTTGTTACTTTTTTTACGTTCTCATTGTTTTTTATATTAAAATGAACAAATAAATAATAATAATAACAAAAATAATCTGAAATGTTAAAAATTAGGTAGCAACAATCACATTAATGAAATATGTGAATTCTTACAATAAAAATGAAAAAATTTGCACTTGTAAAAAAGAAAATATTTTTTTATGCATTTCTGCTTGTCTTTTTGTTGTGCCCAAGTTGTTTACACTTCCCATATTTGTTTTTATTTTCATTCTCCCATGGTGCTTTGATTCTTCTTTTCTTTGGTCTTCCAATTTTTATTCTGTTTTGCAGTAGATCTACTTGTATTTATTAATCTTCATCTGAAATTTTTCATGTTGCTTAATTTGGAATTGGATGTATTGTTTATTTGTATGTTTCCAAGAGTGCCTGCTTTGTGTAGAAATGTGAGTAATATCTGTATGGATCTTGATTCATTTAATTCAATAATGCAAGTGCGTGTGAACATAACAACTCGTCAAATTGGAACCTATTGCATATGCATTTTCTTTCTTCCATTTTGACAATGAATGTTGTTTTCAAGTCATACACAATGAATATTTCTTCATTTGAAAGTTTAACCTGCATTGAAATAATAAAAAATTAGGAAAATAGAAATAATAACACAACAGTGTTACTTGTTACTTTTTATTGCAATATTATTGCTCTATTGTTTCTTTGTTGTTTCTATAATATGAAATGCAACATTAAATACAATATCAAAAATTTCAGCAAAAAAATATCTAAAGAAAAATAATTGTTGGATGAGAAACAAATGCAACAACAACAAAAAATAACAGCATGTCTAATATTAAGCAAAGAAGTAATAATATAACCTCTAGCTTTAGGCTTTTCATATAGTTATTAGTGATCATATCTTGTGGTCTTTTTGTAAGGCTGCTGAATGTAGATCTTATAAGATCCTTATTTGTATAGGTCCATTCTTAGACTAAAACATGGAGGTACTTTAGTAATGATGTTATCAGTAAGTCTTTAACTTTCTTGATCACTGCATTCAATGATTTAACTATATTTGAAGTCATTGTTGAGTATTTATTGTTGATTGAGAAAGGTCTAGCCCATTATAATACCCAATGTTTTTCAAGTATAGGGTTATCATTTGATCAATCTTGTCTAAGTCGTTTATATAGTACTTAAACTCTTCAACTATGTATGCTTTTGCTGCTTTAAAAAAATAGAATCTTTGATGCTTTTTTAGCGCTTTTTGAAGCTGTTTTTCAGGTTGTTCATAAGATGGTATATACAAATACCATGGGTTGCTTCATGGTATATTTCTTATACTGCTTTTTCTATATTTTCATGTATATCTGAAATTATAAACATTCCTTCTCTACACTCAAAAGCTTGTCTAATTTTTTTGAAGAACCATTCCTAAGATTTATCATTTTCAAAGTTAACAAGCAAGAGGAAAGATTTTACCACCAGCATTTTGTGTTATTGTTGAAAGCAGTGTACTACCATATGTTTCTGTTAGAAATGTGCCATCGACTACTACAATTGGTCTGCAATATTTCTAACCTTTTATTAATGCATTAAGTGTCATGAACACATAAAGGAATGAGTGGTCTTCTTTCGTATTAAGGTTAACAATTGATCTTGGATTTGTTGTCTTTAACATATATAGGAAACTTGGAAAAAGTGCATAAGATTTATCCGATTTACCTCTTAGCATTTGAAGTGCTTTTTCTTTTGATCTTCATGCTTTTAAGTAGTTTATATTGATGTCATACTCTTCTTTAATATCTTTGATTATATCTGTTATGAGCATATGGTTTTGACACTTTGATATTTTAATTTTATGCATTCAACCACCATAGATGTTGTTGTTTGTCTTTGGTTTCCTAATATGATGTCCATACTACAAGTGTGGATGTTATTGAACTTTTTGACAATAAATATGTCTATTTATCCATTTTTTTGAAGCTCTTATCACCTGGCTACATTTTTCATCCAACCATTTTGCAACAAAGCTCAGAGTGTTTGTCTTAACTATTCTGCATTGGAAGTGGTTCTTGATAGCACTAAATTATAATGATTTTTTGAATTATTCTTTGTTGTTGTATATTACACCTTCTTTAGGTTTTGTTGCTATTTTATTACAAATTGTGGATGATTCTTCATTCCCATCTTCTAGTAAAAGTATGTCTGTCATCGTTTTTGTATAATCCAGAAATTTTGAATTTTGGTTATTTGCTTTTATGTTTGTTGAGTTATTTTCAAAAAGTGATACTAGCAACATGTTGTTGAAGCTTGAATCTAGAAATTCCTTCTTATCAATAGTGATGCATAGGGGGAAATCAAACTCTTTCTTCTTTAATTGTAAATAGAAGAAGAGAGTTGCATTGTTTTTTATTTTTAAAGGTGGATAGTTTTCTCTAACTTTATATTGTATCACTATTTGCTACCTGAAAATCTGTTTCAATTCAAACTTGCTCTGATAGTATTTTTAGCATTTCGTCAAAGCTACAATTTGGTTGTATGGTAATTCTTGTTACATTAAAATCAATGTAATCCATTGCTTTATTCCAGTTCTTATTGTGATGAATGAAAACACGTATGACTTCCATTTGTAATTAAAAAATCAAAGAAATTGGTTAGTAATTTTTCTATTTAAAACATTGTTGCTTTTTGTTGCTCTGTTCTCATGTTTTCAAGTTTTTGTTGCTTCTTGTTACTTGTTGTTTCTTTATGTTACTTTTTTCCCCTTATGTTTAAGCTTTTATTGTTTCTTATTGCTTCGTGTTGCTTTTTATTGCTTTTTTTTTTCCCTCATGTCTTCAGCTTTTATTGTTTCTTATTTTTTCTTGTTGCTTGTTTTTTTTTTTCTAAGAAACTGATGTCAAATATTATTCTTATTGTCTATAACCATTGAAACAACATTTATATTGTTTAATTAAAGTTTTAGTGTTTTTTATAATCATGATTTAGTGTTCCTTATTGAAAAAATGTAATTTCAAAAAAATAGAAAACCATATCTGATATATTTATGAGCTACGTACCTGTTTTATAAATGATTATTGCTTTTGATCTTTAATGCTATTTTGATTATTGTTTTAATGTTAATCTCTTTTATTTGTTGAAAAAACTTGCTGCAGATCTAGCTTTTTTAGATCGAGAAACTTGAATTGGAGATGATTGCTATCGTAAAAACGAGAAGAAAAAAGCAACCAAAATCAATTGCAGAATCAAAGTGCAAGTTTAAGTTTATTGCAATTTTTATGGATTTAAGAGAAAACTAAAATTGATTGGAGAATAAGTTTGAGCTTATCGATTGCGGAAGAAAATTTGTTGAGCTGATTTTAGCTTTTTTAGGAATCAGTGCTTGTTTAGTAAACAAATTTTGCTTGTTTTAGAACATTTGTCTTTTAGCTGAAAAAGGTAACCTTATATGTTATAGATTTGAAGTGAAAAAATTTCTTTAAAACTATTTTTGATCAATGTGAGTTTTGATATTATTTTTGATTTTTGGTCTATTTTTGAAAAAATCCTAAAATTTTTTAGTGTTGTTAAAAAAAAAAAATTATTTATGGGTGTTATCTGCATTCATCAAATTTTTTTAATGAAAAAAATTGCATCTTCTATGAATTGAAAATTAAAATATATTTTTATAAATAAATAACATCAATAATAGTATAATTTAAGGGTATCAAATAAAATTCCATTTAAATTATAAATTTTTTTGTTATCATTCTTCAATTGCTTTGACAGAGCTCTTTTAATGTGTAACTTAACGATTTATATGCTTTACACTATGGATTTGATTAGTCATAAATCGAATTTTTAGTCTTCAACAGAGTTTGATTGCAAAAATGTTAATATAAATTTCACAATTGGAAGATAATCCTACTCCACAAAAAAATAAATAATTAAATCCTTTTAGTAACTTCATAAAAAAAATAATTAGTCTAATAATAAATAATCAGATTAAATATCTATATTTATTGAATGCAAATAAATGAAATAAAATAATAAGAAATTATGATTATTAATCTAAAAGATAATTGTCTTTGATAAAAAAATAAAAAATATTTTATGAAATCGGAAAAAAGGAAAGTAGCTAGAATTTTTTGCTATCATAACAAGAGTGTTACCTCATTCATCGAAATCTTATTAGCTACTAAGGTGCACAATAAAAGAAAAATAATGGTCTTCGCTTGTGTAAGTGGTGCTATTAAATCTTTTTTTTAAATAATTAAATGTTGAATATGTTCCCAAATTTCCAAACATATATTGCAGTGTTATTATTGTTGTTTTTATAATAAAATTATTTTTTAATTAATTGGTGTGCGTTAATTGAAGCTAAATTAGTTTCTAAATAATTTTAAGAATATAAATATAGTGTATAAATTTAACGATTAATTACATAATTTAATATTTAACAAAAAAAAACTCATAATCAGTAAGAAATAATTAATTAATATTAGATTGGTTGGAATTATTAGACAAGATAGTGGTTGGTTGTCTAAACATCTCTGTATATATAGACAATTTTAAGTTGAAATTAATTTCTAGGAAAAAAAAAAGTGGAACGAGATGTAGGATTTGTCGGAGTGTAATTGGAGGGTTTTATTTGGCTTTTTACCAAATTCAATGGATGTCATTTTCTTCACCTTTATTAGGTAGAAATATGGTTCTCGACCATTTAATGATGTATCTTTTATTTCGACATGTTAGCATCACAAAACAGTTGTTTTTTTCTTAAAAAAAAAAAAATCTTTGTAGGATCATAATCTTTTTTTTTTTTTTGGGTCAAAATTTGTAGGATCATAATCGATAGGTCACTTGTAATTTCTGTAAATTAGTTTTCTTAGCTAATATATTGATTTTATAGGAGTAGATATATTGTTGATTCTTTTTTTTTTTTTTTTTAAAACTCTGAAAGTTAAAATTCACTAATGTTTTGTTCAATTATATTAAAAATTTTATTTTATTTCTAAATAAATTTTAAATAGAATTTATTTACAAATAAATTTTAAATTTATTTGAAGCAAACATATTTTATTAATAAAAACATATTTAGTATTGAGCAATTTTATAAAATTAAAAAGTTAAAATTAAAAATAAATTTTATAAAATTTTCATTTAAACTAAACACAATTACTTGAATTTGTACAAAAATTCTATAAAATTTTGTAAAATTCATTTAAAGTAAATACAATTAAATTCTAATTAATGATCTTGGTATGACAAACATCTCTTAATAACTAATTTAACGTAATAACCAATTTAACATAATTACATTCGCTACAGCTCGAACTTATCTCTCTTTAATTTGATTTCAATATTTGTCAGCGATTCACTTCTTAATTTTTAATTAATTATTTATATATTTTTAAATTAAAACATATTGAAGTAAATAAAATACAAGATTATATGAATTATGTAGTCCGGACATAAATAAATTCATTTTCCGTATCTTATTCAAAATTAAATTTAGTAGTTAGGACATAATACATAATTTTGAAAAATGCAAATATGAGAGGCATTAAGTGTGTATATATTCAGACGCATGAATCTGCACTAAAGATTTTGAAGAAATGATGTTTAGATTCAATTGAATTATACATTCCAATAGAATGTAAATGGCATATTCCTTGTTTAAAAAAATTACTTAGAAAAGAGGAATTCGAACTGCTCCCCTTTGATATTACTATGGATGGATAGATATTATGTCAACCTATCTCTAAATAGACAGGTGTAAATGACATATCCCTGCATTCGGTTTGAAGGTTTCTTAATAAGATTTTAATTCTATTAATTATCTTATAAAGTGGTGACATTAACTTGTTGATTTTTTAATTTTTTTTTTTAATTTCGTCCTGTTATGTTAGTGAATTTAAATAATGAGAGGCTTATGTATGCATTGACTATTGAGTTGGCCATCATCTTATCTTTTCACTGTCTTCTTCTTGCTTCTTTTCTTTTTCCATTTTCAAATGCCTACATGTAGAGGCTCCTGATAGGTTCCTTTCAAGCCAGTATAATCATCACACTAAGGTCATTTGCATATATATATATATAGTTATCAAGTTTACAATATATAAATATTATTTTTTATTAATAAAGATGTTATATTATCTATAAATTGTATAATAAAAAATAATTTTTATTTTTTCATAAATTAATAATTTTAGCTCACTAGCATAATATATATCATTTATTACGGAATCAACTTTTTTTAAGTCGAGAATTAATCTATACACACCGTGTGGTATTTGATCACACCAGCTATGAAAGAAATAGTTAGGAATTGAGTATACGAGTCACATAAATGAATCATAAGCTTTGGAAAAGAGGATAAAAGTTGAAACGCACACAAAAGAAAGAAAAAGAAACTAAAAACAAAAGGAAGGAAGGAAGTCAGATGGATTAATTGCCACCAAAGAAAGTGCAAATATATTGCATAAGCTTTTCTCGAACACTCACTATGTCGTTGAGAATCTTCCAAAGCAACACTTCAAGAGTCAAAAGATTGGCGAAAAAAGCTAGCAACTAATGATGAAACACAGAAGCAAAACCTTCAAATACCTTTTTTTTGCATTATATATGAACTTAGCTAAGCTAGTGCGGTGTACTTTTGAGAGTGCATGGCCCAATCTGTGCGCTAGGGAATTATAGGATCATATGTATAGTGTTTTTGAAACAGGACAGTACTGACATATATTTTGAGGTTGTTGGTTGGAATATAAGGTATATACACAAAGGCTTCACATGTCTTTAGGTGACAGAAGTGTCATAGAGAGTGTGCAAGCTAACTAGCTGATTGTAGTGGTGATGCTGTAGCTGCATGTGTGTTTTCGTCTGTGCCACTCTAGGCCATTATTATTCATCTGCCATAATTGGTTTAGGGCAGGCTTTACTTCTGTGTGGTTAGAATATAGAAATAATCCCATACATAACCAACTCTATATGGTTAAATCATATAGTTCAGGGCTATCAATGTTGTGTTGGTTGTTTTATTTTCTTGGAAAACTGCAAGTGTGGTCAATAATCAGCAAAAACTAATTAACCAACTTTTTTTGTTCAGGTCTCTATTCTCATGCATCTTTGGGGGAGAAACCAGGGGAATGAAAATTTGAATATGCACTCTTCTCAACTTTCATATGTCACATGCCTTGATAGTTAGACTACACAAAGGGAACAATTAAGAAATTACTAAGTATTTTTCTTTTAATAAAAATATTATATATAATAAAATATTCATATATATATATATATATATAGTGTCAGAGCTTGAACTTTTGAATTTAATTGAAACTCAAGTGATATTCTTTTTATTTATTTTTAACATAATATCATAGCTATTGACCTTTCATTTTTGTTATATGATTCAAAATTATTTATAATTTTATCATAGGAATTATTTGAATGGTTGCATTGTGTGCTAATAGAATTTAACATCTATTAGAAGATCGAATAAAAATAATTAATTTCATATTTTATCTCGATTACAAAAAACAAAAAGAATGTTTAGAATAATAACATTGTCATGTGGCAAGAAAGCTTTCTAAAAGGATTCGAGGAATCTCCTTACTAACTAGGCAAAGGTCATGGGTCATCCGGATAAATTTGTTAAAAATAGACTTAGCATTTATACTTGAATCAAAATCAAATCTATAACCTTATGTACTGATCTACATGAAATAGGGCAAAGTGGACAGAAATTGTTAAATCTTACATGGTGAAAATGAGCATTGCTCAATCAATAGGAGCCAAGCTGCGACAATCATTCGAAGATCAAAATACATCAAAGAAATTAGTCGGCAAAGGATTATTTTTTTAGGGCTAATATAGATATAATTTATTTACATTATAAATCTTTTTATTATATAAATTCACATGAATTTATTTTCAATAATTCATTTTCATTTGATACTCCACTATTTTAGAGTTTGAATCATGTGAATTCACAAAAAAACAAAACTCTGTCAGGATCCAAATTTTTTATAGAGCAGACTTGAATCTAAGATCTTACTTAAAAAAATTCAAAATTCTTACCCTTTTGATCAATAAATGTTAGTAAATAAATTTTTTAACATTATTAAAAAATCATCAATTAAGATCCCTAATCTATTTTACAAAAGAAACCAGGGTGAATTTATGAGAGCAAGGGGCTGAAGTTTCATAACAGGCTTGAACCATTTTCATCACATTAACAAGGGCTTGACCCAGAAACTCTTTTTTCTTCTTTTTATTTTGATCAAGTGGCCCAGAAACTTTTTTTTTTTTTTACCAAAATGACCCAGAAACTCTTGAGTTTGCCATATATGCCAAATGATATGGGCCTAAAATTAAAATGGTTTGCAAAAAACTCCATGTGAAGTTCAGAAATAACTCATTAGCCCACAAAACAACTCATAAGCCTGAACTTACATTAGCCCACAAAACAACTCAAACTTATTATTCTAAAGTCTAAACCCATTTTAGTGATGTCAAAGGCCATAATAATAGTGATAAACAAGTCATCACCCACATCTGAAATTTAATTAATAGAAATTTATAAAAATAGGTAATTTTTAAATGTTTTCAACAAAAATATTACAAGATTTTATCAATTACAAAACTATTCACTCTTTATTACATGTGTACTTTTTTCATTTTCAAAAATGCCCCTATCTTATTTATTTTAGATTTCTTCTTCTTTCTTCATTTTTTCTTTTTTTATTTTCATTTCTTCAAGTTTTCATTTTTAAATTGTTTTTTTTTTATGATAACTACTAAAAGTGGTGTGTAAAATAATTATCATTTTGTTTTTATTAATTTCTCGACAGTTTTCATTTTCTTCTTTGTATTGTTTTCTTTCTATTATATTTTTATAAATTTTTATTTTATCTTTTTTCTTATTTTATCTTTTATCTTTTTAATTTCTTTTATCTTTTATTATTTTATTTTTATTTTCTCTTTCTTTTTTCTTTTGCTCTTTTTTTATAAATTTTTATTTTATCATTTTTTTATTTTTTCCTTTTTACTTTTTCTCCTTTCCTTCTTTTTTCTTTTCTTTTCTCTTTCTTTTTTTATTTCTCCTTTTTTTATTTTCCTTTTTTTAAAAAATTATTTTTTCCTTAATTTTTTTTATCAGTGAAGCATTAACCAATATATTTTTTAAAATTTTATTTCCTAAATTTCTCAAGTGGATTATAAGAATACGTAATATGTGATGGGCAAAATACAGACAACTCACATGCAATAAATTTTTTGTGCATAATTAATTAGTCAAGTTCTTACTGTTTAAAATATGTAAAATTTATTATGATTGAACCAACATGACTACTTTTAAAAAACAATAATAGAACTTTGGGTAAGAAAAATAAAGTCATAATTTCAATTTCTAATGATTCCAAAATAGAATAAATTTTATCAATATATTTAATGATTCTTAACATTTTTAACATTTTATCAATATGAATACCCCACATCTCCATTCTATTATTAGGAGTATGTATTTAATTTTGTTGTTTCTTAGTTTACTTTTAGTTTCTAATATTGTTTTAAATGTGTAGGGAAAAGTGGAGGAGCTTTTAGTGCTTCTAGTTTTGATTTAGGAGATATTGTTGGTTGTAAAAATGGTACTTATGATTTAAAGTTTGTTCAAAATTGTTAGTAATGGTGATGAGTTGAAGGATTTTTGTTGGGGCATGTTCTGTGTTATTATTTTTGTATTCTTTTGGTTTTTAATACTTTATTTTGTATTTTTGTTTTAAGGGTCATAAAAAAATTTCTAAGGATGTTCATTTTAATTCCAATATTAAAGATAGTTTCGTTAAGGATGACATTGATGGTGATAAAGTGTTGAAGGATTCTAATTTTCTATCTTCTTATATATAATGTTTTTGGTTTCTAATTTTGCTTTTGAGTGTTGTTTTATTTTTAGGATGAAGAGACTATACTTGATGATGTTGATCATCTTTTCAGTGTTATTTGTTCTACTATAAAGGCTACTTGTGGTTTGAGTGGAGATTTATGTTTTTTATTTTTTATTTTTTTGAGTTTTGTTTATGGCTGTTGAAAAGGGTAATTCTATGTTTCTTTATAATTAATTCGGTGTTATTGGTGGACAGAGTTTTAAGCATGCTTTTATGAAATTTTTTTAGATCTTTTATGTGTGATTTATTTTTGTTGCTCTTTGGTTTATGTTTGGTTTCTGATAATAATAATAATAATAACAACGACAACAACAACAACGTTGACCATTTGCATGGTCAAGGTCATAATCAATCTTAAATCAACCTTGGTTTTGACTTTAACAATCAATTTTTGTTGATAAAATTTATATTTAAATGTGTTTATAAGTTAGGATCAAATGATGCATTTGGAGGCTCAAAAGTTAAGTTTTATAAGCCAAAAAAAGTGCTCCTCACGAGCTCCCCTCATAACTAGGAGTTTGATCACGAGCGGGTACTTGAAGAGAGCAAGATTTGAGCCAAGGGTTTGCGTTGCTCACTAACATTGCTCATGGTCATGAGCAACTCATGAGGAGCAGTCTTGGTAGCTCTTTAATAGCTAGTTAAAGCCCCAACGGTCATATCTTTCATGGCTCACAACCGTGAGCAGCATTTCGACTGCAAAAAGCTAATTTCTATTAAATGAAGAATGGTGGAGCTTAGGGATGCAATTAATGGCCTCTAATAAACAGCTTTCAAGTCCTATCTATAAATACACCTCTGAAAACTTCATTTGAGAGTTACACACTTTGATTTAGCGTTTAATTATTCTTAGCATTTATAAAGCTCATTAATTCTCTTCTATATTTCAATTCATTAACTGTGGTTATGTGATAGACTTAGGTTCTTCTTTTTATTATTTCTTAAGTTGAAAAAAGGAAGTGAGGAACTAAGTTTTGAAGGAATTGGTTTAAGTGTTAGTAATTGAAACACTTGGGTTTTGGTGTTAAGAGTGAGCTAAGAAAGCTCTTTGTGTAAGGTTTAAGTGTGAGCCTTAAAAACACTTGGGAAAAGGTTTTGAGTGAGCCTTAAAAACTCAAGTTGTAAAGGTTTGAGTTGAAGCTTGAAAAAATCTCTTGTAAACTCAATTTAAGTGAATAGATTGGAGTGGGTTAAAAATCCTAACTTGGGGATAAGTTAGAGGGAGATGTAGGATTGGTTATAATCCAAACTCCTTAATTACGTATGTTCATCTCTTCATCTCTTAATCTCCTTTTAAGTTATTTTTTATTTTCTCTAAACACCGTTAATCCTTGTCAAACTCCTTTAGCCTTATTCACCCCCTCAAGGGCATTTTCATTTGGTATCAGAGCTTGGGTTATAAGTACTTAATTATTAGAATTTAAGATTATGGAGAGTGAATCCTTTTCTTTCCCATCCTTTTGACCATTTTTTGATAGGATTGATTATGCCTTTTGGAAACATAAAATGGAACTTTATCTTGATAATGATTTCATTAAATTATATGATATATTTTTAAAAAGGTGGAACCCTACCATGAATATAGTGGAAAACATTCAAGTTCTAAAGGAAAGAAATAAGTGGTCTAAAGAAGAAAGAAAAGAGAATCACAAAAATAAAAGGGCTATGTTGGTTCTTATTGCTTCCATATTAAGAGAGGAAAGGAGCAGGCTTCAACATTGTATTTTGGCCAAAGAAATGTGGGAGACCTTGGAGAACCATTATGAATGCAATATCTAAGTGAGATCCAAGAAAGTTCAACTCCATATTGTTGGGGTTATTTTTCAAAACCTTGATAGCCAATGATGAAAAAGCTAAATGTCTTATTAGATAATCAATTTAATAAAGAGAATTGACATTCAAACCATTTCAAAACCCACATAACCACTAAAACCTTACCCGATCACCAATTACACAATTTTAAGACCTAATCAAACCCTAATCAAACCTTAGCCATACCATTTTAGTATTGACAAAGAGGTTTGAGAAGAATAATAAGAGAGAAGTTCCCCCGAGTTATGTCTTATAAAATAATAAATGTAGTCCTATGTAAGGGTTATTTACAGTCTATATTATGTAGTTTCAGTCTAGTTTTGACTCATGAAGTTTTAGTTTAACCTTTGGAAGCCTCGAGAACAAAAGTCAAAGCTTGGTCAATAAGACTTTTCGATGGTCAAACAGTGCTCTCGGAGTTAAATTTCATTCTAAAACTGTCTTTTAAAATTCTAGTGTGTCAGTCAGACCCATTTGGCAGAAAGTCAAATTTTAACCTTCGGCGGTCAAATTGGGCCCCACAATTGTCTCCCTCTCATTGTCCTTATTTAAAAAGGGACACTTATAAAAAAAGGTGCTCTCCAAGTTTGGAATATTCCAAAATTGGAATATATTAGGACAAGTGTCAAATTATTAAAGGGAGAGTATATATTATTACCTAATAACCTTGAATATTCAAGGATATTTACACTAAATGTCACTAACCTTAAGTGCCTATAAATAGAAGCTTTAAGGAAAGCTCTAGGGGAATTTTTGCAAGGGAGAGAAACCACTTCCTAATAGAGAAAATTCCAACACAAAAACCCAAAAATATTACCAAATAATTCTCTCTAAAAAGCTTTTAGAAATTAGGGAAAAATTAGGAAAATAAGAAGAAATAATGCCAAAATTTCTTTAGACCTAATTTCTCTCTATTTTTCTTCTCAAATTCCCCTCAAAAATAAAAAAATCAATCACCCAAATACTAAAATTAGCTCTAGCAAATTAATTCCATACAAATCAAAACCAATTCTCACTAAAACTCACTACAAGCACACTTTACCCTTTGAGTTTCAATCTCAATTCTCTTTAATCAATTGGTATTTTTTGCCCAAATTTTAAGGCTAAAAACTTTCAAGATTATCATTCTCATTGATTCTCATCTCATTTTTGGGGTTTGGGGGTATTAAAATCAAGTTTTGAAAGCAAACTAGTTCAAGTTTGTCCTATTCAAAAAAGAACAATAAGAGTTGGTTTATGAATAGCAGACCGACTATTCATACCCCAAATCTGGCTATTGGTTCTCTCAGACCAACTATTGGAGGCCCCAAAATCGGTTAGTCAAGTGGCAAATCTAGCTAGTCAAAGGGCTAAATTGGCTATTCATCCCACTTCATCCCAAATGACTCCAATGATGGTTTTTAGGGTTCCAAAGGGTATATACTTGCTTGATCATGATTATAACCCTTCTCTAAGATCCTAGGATGATGGAATTGAAGTATTTTAACATATTTTGTTATTTTTAAATGATTTTACAATTATTTTCCTTTTATTTCTTAAAACTCTTTTTATAGTGCTTTTAAGTGTGATCCTTGCTCTTACTTTGGTTTGATGATTGTGATTGGGTTTTTTGATGTTTTTATGACTTATAATTGAATGTTTTATTGATTTTATTTTTTATTTGTGTTTAATCTTGGTGTGAATACATGTTTAAAGCCTTGTTTTATGTGTATTGTGCATATATTTTGCTTGATTGTGCTTAATTATGCTTGACTAGGTTTTGATTATTGATGTACTATTACTGTGACATTATTTGCATAATATTTATATTAATTTAGGGTTTTTATCATTTTTGGGTTATTTTGGTTATGTTTTTCATTATATATCATTATTTGTACATTTTATAGAACTTTTGTTGATTTGTGAGCATTGATGTGCATGGCTTGTGTTCTTGATGGTTATTGTTATCATCTTGGACATAAGTACCTTATTTGGTGTTCTTATTTAGAGTTTTTTGGGTCTTTATTTTCATATTTCATGCTTTGATTGAGTCCATTTTATGTTAATTTGAGGTTAATGTGTCAAGTATAGCTTTCAAATGCTATTTTGTGCTTATTTAACGTTTCTAACCTTATGAGAGTCTTATTCCTCATGATTATACATATATTTCACTTTTAATATTATTTCCTTGTGTCTACTAACCTTTTTCTCTAATCATAAATATATATTATATTATTATGCTATACTTCTCCCTTAATTTATTTTGTGTTATTGTATTTTTATACATTCATGTGCCTTTATGCATATCACTTGCTTAATGCATATCACTATCATGCGTATGTTCATTTTTAGATCTTCTAGATGCATATTTGCATGCTTCCCACCTTGCATCACTTGCATACTTGCATGCTTCCCAAATTTGCATCACTTTGCATGCTTCTCAGCTTGCATCATGCATCGTACTTTGCATGTACCCCATATTTATTTAATGCTTGTGTGAGCATGCATTGCATTAGCATCATCCATTGCATTATATAGACCTCTTGTTATCAATCTCAAAATCTCAAGCTACTAACTTTACTAACTTTTACTAACATTTATTATTATTGTTGTTTATTTTCTAACCTTTTTCATATTATTTACCTATTTTGGATGTTAAATTTTGTTGTATATTCTTGTGTTATATCAATTCCCATCATAATCTCAATCTTTACACTCAACTCTCATTTCTCTTTATTTTTATGTCTTATTTATGTTCTTGTTATTGTTGTATTTTATTATTTGTAATCTCTACTCCTACTCCTTCTTCTTTATTTATGTGTTTTAATTTGTAATTTTATTATTACATATCCTTTTTAATATTGTTTATGCTTTATCTTGTCAATTGCATCAAATTGCCTTTTTGTTTTTATGTTTTATTTGGTTTTATAAACCAACAATATACCAAAAATAAACCAAACTGTTTTGTTCTTTTGTTGAGTAATTAATCTTCTATTTTCTTATGGTTAATAAAATAGCAATTTTTGCATTTATTTCTCAATAATAAACCCTTTTCTTTATCTTTATTTAAACATAGAATTTTGCATCCTATTTAATAAGAATTTATCATTTCCATGGTAAGTTCATTTTTAATTAACATATATTTATATGTTTTCATTATGTTCTTTGTTGATCACAAAAATCATCCAAATGCAAGGATATGGATCACAATTTCCTTTATTTTCTAGTTTTTCAAATAAATGATTTGATTATGTGTTCAGTAATTTATGATGTGAGAAATGACCATCCAAGGTAAAAAATTCATATTTTGAGGCCTAACTTGATGGAAACTAATGTTGTGAATTAATGGTTCATATAATAAAATCAAATGTTATTTTTAATTGCTTTTCTAAACTATTTATAATTTAAAATGTATTTTTCAAGTGTTCTTTTTTTCTTTTGATTTTCAAGTAATTTTTCTTTTTAAATCCTTAAAGTTATTTAAAAGCATTTTCTTTTCTTTATTTTGGATTTTAAAGTTATTTTTTATTTATTTATCAAATGAAATGTTTTCATTATGTTCTTTGTTGATCACAAAAATCATCCAAAAGCAAACAGAGGAGGAGGAAGTGATAATAGAGGCTTGAAGAAGAATTGAGGGAAGCAAAAAAAATGAATAGAAGAAGAAGAAGACTTGCAAAACGACAAGGGACAAGGAGACCTACAAAACACGTAAAGAGCGTTTTAAGCGGAGGGAGAACAGTGTCTGTTGTAGGTGCAGTTGCGTAAATATTGTGTACGAAGAAGACATGCAAGTAATTATTGAAAGTTTATGGTATTTTTGTTGTTGTGATGGTGTTTTGAGCATTTATGAAAAAATTCTATTAATTAATTCATTAAATTTGGATTACAAATGGAAAAATGAGCTTGCTTGCACTTAAAGAGGACAAAAAAACAAGTGAGAAAATTAATTAAATGATAATTTTTTTTAAAGATATTTTAAGATGAAAAATTTAATTCATACCGTGGTTGAGTTAAAAGGAAAAAATTATTTTCTGTTATTCAGTTCATCAATAATTAATTCATATAATTTCTATATTAGAAAAAAGAAAACAAAAAATATTACATTATAAATTATATGATACCATCGTAATGGATCAACAAGTGATGGTATATACTTTTTATAATTTGGTATTCTATTTAATTTTCTCTTTGCTTTAAAAAGAAACACAAATTGATAACCAATCTGCGCTGATTGCGTTCATCTTTAAAGAACATGCATGGATGATTGGCAACTTTTCATAGGTTAAAGAAAAAAAATAAAGCTTTTATATATATATATTTTTGGACTGGTGTTATGTGATCATGGTGTCCAACAAAAAGCCACAAGTTTTACCGTCCACAATGTAAGAATCTGAAACCATAATGTGTTAATGTCTTAAAGAATTAGTTGGTTATCAGCAGGAAAAAAATGTATATATTTTTATGAAAAGTGGACTATTATTTTTGGTAGGCTTGCAAAGTGTACAATGTTTCGATTGTTAGAATTAGCTGGTTTTTAAATCATGATATATACGGTTAGTATTAAATTAATTATTATAAAATTATTATTATTTTATTTGATTATATTATATTAATCAAAATTTAATTTAATGAATTCCAAATGCATAATTTAAGATAAAAAAATTAATTCCTAAAGTGTGGAGAAGGGGAAAGACCTCTAATTTTATGAGACAAGCAGTCCACTCCCCTAGCCGCATAGAGAGCATATATAATTATAATCCAAATAAAATAAATATATATTAAAAATTATTTAATGAAATTAAATATTTTACATTAAAAAAATATTCATTTGAATGTAACATTTAATTATTATATGTAATTTTTTGTAATTAAGTAGTAAACATGATATATAATTAGAAAAATAATTCATTTATTAATGGTTAACATCAATTGATGAATATTAAAATATATTTATTGTTACATGAATTTATTAAAAAGAATATGAAAATAAGTGTAATTTAATAAATGTATAAAAATTAGAAAATAAGATATAAAAACTTAAATTACAAACAAATTTTTTTTAGTGTTAAAAATGGTGTAATGAATTAGAAACAAGACTTAACTCATATTTTGCTCCTATGTATTTTTTTTTTTTCCAAATTTACGTTTCACTTTTATTTTTTATAAATTGACATCTTGCACTTTTATTGTGTTATACATGGACTTCTTGTATTTTAATTTTTCTGCACATTAAGTTATTTAGTTAAAAACGAAATTACAAATATAGAGCAAAATATCTTATTTAGTCTCTATAATTTTTAAAATTTTTAATAAATTTTTAAATTTTAACAAATTAATCCTTAATATTTTTAAATATTTTTATTTATTTTTTTACTTTCAATAAATATTTTAGTTAATTATTAACATTTATATTTTTAGTTAATAATATAATTTAACTAATTTAAACTTCTAATTGAATATTTTATTATTAACATAAACGTTTTTAAATTGCTTGTCTTTTTATTAACTATATTCTAATACTAATATATATTATAGTCCTTTACATATTTTACCATAAATTTAATTTTAAGCAATAAATTATTAAAGAATGCACCTATTTTCACACTAAAAATTTAAAATACACTCAAACTTTATCTTTTTTTAAAAGAATAACTTGGACAATTTTTCTTAAAATTTATATCAATACATTTTTTTATTTCTTAGCAATTTATTACCAACTAATTTTTAAGGTATTAACATTTTTTATTTGTTAAAGATTTGCACATATACAATTTTTTTCAATCATTCATTTTTACTTAAAATTAGTTAAAATAAAATCTATTGAAATTTTTACTTGCATTATTTTACAAAAATCAAATAAAAATTTTAAAGACTATTTTACTATTATATTATTTAAATTTAGTTTTCATAAGAGCAATTATCATTTAATACTATTTTATATTAAAAAATAAGTATAAATAATTAAATTAGATATATAGTTGATAAAACTTTATAAATTCATATTAATTAGGGACCTAATGTATATAAAAATTTTACAAATACTTTTATTTTTATAGGACTTAATAGGTGCGTTCTTTAAATTATTTTTTACTTAAAATATAAAATTAATATTTTGATATAATTGATATAAAATTATATTTTGATATTATATAAAACTAGCAAGCAATCTTTGACACATGGAAGTGTTTCTGCTGGTAGTTTTCCAACTCTAGTTTCATCTGGCGTTTTTTTGCTTGTGCAAGACTTTTTCGCAATATTTTTATTTCGAATATAGAAAGCTTGGAGAATTCTGTAATTAATGAGTTACGTTTGTGTCATTCTTGGTGTTGCTGGGTGCTATGTTGGGGGATGTTTAGCTGGGATTTGAACTTATATTTGTTGGATGGGTAGTTTTGTTGCATTGACAATTTAGTCAGTGGATTTGCTTTTTGGGAAAAAGCTATAAGAATTGTTTCATTTTTTACAGGGTAGAGGTGCTTCTGGTTCAGTTCAACCTTCCGATAAATTTTCTAACGGGAAAGTGCTTTCTCATTCTAACCCATTAAAAGTTGCAGTCCCTGCTAATAACAGCTTTTCTGACTTTTGGAGCAAGTGGCCTTGGACAGACTGCAGTGGATAAGCTGCGATCATGTTGCAGAACTCTTCATGATGTGAATGGTTGTCTGAGCAGAATCGTGGACCTAGAACGAACAAGTCAAGGAATCAACTGGCCGTTAAAGCTTTCACAAACAAAGTGGGAGATAGCAATGCGCAAGGAAACATCATTATTTATACTGATCAGTTTAACAAGGATGATTTTCCGGTTGATGCTAAATTTTTGTTAGTAAGTCATATAGTGAGGATGATGTGCACAAGAGCATTAACTATTATAATGTTTGGTCGTCTACACCACATGGAAACAAGAAGTTGCAGAGTGCCTATGAGGATGTAGCCGCTGCGAAACTTCGAGCCTGCCTTATCTTTTTATTCTTTTCTGTGAGTCATATATTAATCTGCATATATTATTCTAATCTTTCTGAATATCTCTCTATATTTCTTTGACTAGAGTGTCATCTTATCCTGGCTTTTTGTTTACATACTTTGTACTCTTCTGGTCCTTGGTTGCAAGTGGACAGTTCCGTGGTGTTGCGGAAATGATTGGCTCAGTTGGACATGGATTTTTGGCAGCAAGATAAATGGAGTGGTAGCCTTCCGGTCATTATTAAAGATGTTTCAAATTCTAGCTTTAGACACATTATCTTAGAGAACAATGAGAACGAACAAGCCAGCAACTAATAGCAGTGTTAGGAAAATAAATCTATCATATCTTCTATATTTGTAAATAGATTGATTTGTATATTTATAACTTTCCTTTTGTATATTTTGGAAACTAATCAGTTTCTAATTTGTAGGAACATATTAGGAACATATAGGAAGTCTCTTATAGCTGCTCATGTATATATATAGGGACATTCCCTTGTTAATAAATTATTCTATTCAGGCATATCAATTCCCTGTGTTTACATGGTATCAAAGCTTGGTCTAGATCTTAACTCTGCATTATATTCATAAGTCTCCTACATCACTTGTTGATTATCATCATGGATGAAGACGGTGTCCCATCATTGATAAAACAATCCGGCAAATCAAATGCCAGTTTCGAACAATCCAAATCTCTATCAGATGTCTCCAATCCTTATTTCACTCATCATTCAAATCACCCAGGTTTGATTCTTGTTTCTAAACCCTTAAATGGGGATAATTATTCCGGATGGAAAAGGCAATGACCTTGGCACTGAACTCTAAAAATAAGCTTGGTTTTGTTGACGGCTCCATCAAACCTCCATCAAAGGAAACAGATCCAGAAGGTTATACAACTTGGTCACGATGCAACGACATGGTGCACTCTTGGATTGTCAATACTGTCAGCCCAGAAATTGCAGACAGCATCATCTATTACCCTACGGCTCGCGAGGTATGGGAAGACCTGCGTGAGCGATTCTCTCAAGGCAATGCCCCACGTATTTTTGAGATCCAGCGAGAAATAGCCTGCCTTAAACAAGAGCAGCAATCCATCTCAACTTATTACACTAAACTTAAGAGTTTTTGGGATGAGTTGGCATCCTATGCGGAAATCGCGCAATCAGAACAACAAAAACTCATGCAGTTCCTGATGGGATTAAATGAGACTTACAGTGCAATTCGTGGACAAATTCTTCTGATGAATCCTCTACCAACAGTTCGACAAGCCTATTCTGCAGTTTCTCAAGAAGAAAAGCAATGATTCCTCAGTGTTTCTCATTCTCCAACTGACTCGGATTCAAGTGCAGCAATGGCGGTGCGACACAACACCAGGCCTAATTTACATTCAAAAAGAGGAGGAAAAATGAAAGTCTTTGCTCAGCAGACCTCCCATCCAGACCATTCTTCTCAAACAAACTGACCTTTTGATCTGGACAGACGCCGAAGCACAAGTCGAGGAAGGCCGTAGTGTACACATTGTGGAGAGTTAGGACACTGGGTTCAGACTTGTTTTGAAATTATTGGCTATCCGCCTGGTCATCCAAAAGCAAAATGAAATTCCAGTCTGAATATAGGAAACCAACAAAACAGAGCAAGGTTTCCTTCTGCTAATCAAGCCTCTGAGATAATGAATGAAGCAGGTATGCCCAACATCACTTTGTCTGAAACTCAGTTCAACCAGTTCATGGCTCTCCTCAATGATAAAATTCAGAAGTCCAATCAAAGTACCGGTCCTCATGCACATGTAGCAATAAAACCAGGTCTATCCAAAGTTATTTCTAGTAATTGGATCATTGATAGTGGAACAACCAATCACATTACTTCATCTGCCTTGTTGAATCCTACTAAAAATTTCTTTTCACCATCTGTTTTATTGCCTAGTGGGGATAAGGTTACCATTTTTGCTAAAGAGTCTTACCCTCTCAATCACATATTTCATTTGCATAATGTGTTATCTGTGCCAAAATTCAAAGTGGACCTACTGTCAGTAAGCCGATTGACAAGAGGCTTGAGTTGTTTAATAATTTTTTTTCCTTATTGGTGTATCTTGTAGGATCTTGCAACAAGGAAGATGATTGGTTTGGGTAAACAACGTAATGGACTGTACTATTTGACAACATTGGCGACAAACAAACCATTTAACAACCATTATCCGTCCATCACACCATCTACTTGTAATCACATTCATAGCACTTCCAACCTTTGGCACAATCGTCTTGGTCATGTGTCATCATCTTGTTTAAATTTTATAGCAAAACATTTCTTGAAATTTTCCATTCAGTCTAATAATGCTTGTCATATATGTCCATTGGCAAAGCAAAGTAGATTACCTTTCAGCTCTAGTACAATTTCTTCTATTAGACCTTTTGAACTTATTCATTGTGATATATGGGGACGATATTGTCACTCTTCTATTTCTGGAGCTCATTATTTTCTGACCATTGTTAATGATTATAGTCGTTTCACTTGGATTTTTTTGATGCGTCAAAAGAATGAAGCACAATCAATCTTAAAACATTTTTTTTAATTATGCTCTCACTCAATTTGACTCTCGCATTAAAACTTTTCGGAGTGACAATGATAGTGAGTTTGTATCCCTCTGCTCATTTTTTTTGATAATGGTGTCATTTTTCAGCATTCTTGTGTTTACACGCCCCAACAAAATGGGGTTGTGGAACGTAAGCATCGCCATATTCTTCAAGTAGCCCGTGCTCTTAAATTCCAAGCCCATCTTCCTCCTCACTTTTGGGGGGAATGTGTTCTTACAGCCGTTCATCTCATCAATCGCTTACCTTCTCCAACTCTTTCTTACAAATCCCCATTTGAACTTCTCTATTCCAAACCTCCATCTTTTTCCCACCTTCGTGTTTTTGGGTGTTTAGCTTATGCTACCAAAGTTCATCCCACTCACAAATTTGACTCTCGGGCTATTCCATCAATTTTTGTTGGTTACCCAATTGGCCAAAAAGCTTACAAATTAAATGACTTATCCACACGTAAAATTTTTACCAGTCGAGATGTCAAGTTTCATGAGGATTCTTTTCCTTATGCCTCCAAGTCTTCTAGTCCCTTATTAAGCCCACCTTCCGGACCCATTGAACCACCATCAGGCCCAATTCCATGTCTCTCCCCTATCGATTTCTCTTTGGAGTCTCCCATATCTTCTCCTTCTTTTTCTCAATCAGGCGACCGCCCCTCTTCTTCTCTTCCTTCACAGCCTCCCCCACCCATCCTTCGCACCTATTCTCATCATCCTTCTCCCACTACTCCATCTCCTTCGACTATCCCTTCTCCATCCGATTCATCGCCTGATTTGCCCCCTTCTCCTTTTCCACCCGCTCCTCTATCCTCTCCTTCTCCTATTGATTTCGTCATCCCTCACATTCCTTCTCCTACAAACCTTGCTCCACCTATTCTCCGTCACACAAGCCGTCAGTCCATTCGCCCAGTTCATTACAATGATTATCATTGTCATCAAGTTTGCTCTGATCCATCGTCTTCCTTGCTGCTCGGTCCGGTTAAAGGCACTCGGTATCCTCTGGCGAATTATCTCTCCTACCATCGGTACTCCTCTCACCATCAGGCTTTTTTGGCTCAGCTTGCCCAGGTCTCTGAACCTCGCTCTTACTCTGAGGCTATTTTACATCCTAAATGGAAGGCTGCCATGGACTCTGAGTTACAGGCTCTTACGGAGAATGGCACTTGGACATTGACCTCCCTTCCCGCTGGTAAAATTCCTATTGATTGCCGCTGGGTTTATAAGGTGAAGCATACAGCCGACGGTTCCATCGAGAGATATAAAGCCCGCTTAGTTGCTAAGGGCTTCACACAGCTTGAAGGAGTTGATTATCATGAAACTTTTTCTCCTATTGCTAAAATTATCACTGTCCGGTGTTTATTAGCTTTAGCTGCAGCTAGAGGTTGGACTCTGCATCAATTAGATGTCAACAACGCTTTTCTTCATGGAGATTTATCTGAAGAAATCTATATGTCTCCTCCGCCGGGTCTTAGGCGATAGGGGGAGGAACATCTCTTCTGCCGTCTCCATAAGTCTTTATACGGTTTGAAACAAGCATCGCGACAGTGGTTTGCAAAGTTCTCTAATGCTATTCAATCTGCAGGGTATGTTCAGTCTAAAGCTGATTACTCTCTGTTCACTAGAAAACATGGAAATTCGTTTACTGCGCTTTTGATATATGTTGATGATATTTTGATTACGGGAAATGATCTAAAGGCTATTGACTCTCTTAAGCATTTTTTGCATAGTCAATTTCGACTTAAAGATCTTGGAAATCTAAAGTACTTTCTTGGTATTGAGGTTTCTGCTTCTAAACATGGGATTTATATTTGTCAACGTAAGTATTCTTTGGAAATTATTGAAGATGCAGGGTTTTTAGGAGCTGCACCAGTTGATACTCCCATGGAAAAGGGTCTAAAGTTATCTGACCAAAGTGATTTACTCAAAGATCCAGGAAAGCTTAGGAGATTGATTGGCAGACTTATCTACTTAACTGTTTCTCGCCCTGACATTACTTATGCAGTTCATGTTTTGAGTAGATTTATGAATCAACCTAGGAAACTTCATTGGGATGCAGCATTAAGAATTGTGCGCTATCTCAAAGGAGCTCCTGGAAAAGGTTTATTTTTTTCTTCAGTTAACGATTTAAAATTAAGGGCATATTGTGATTCTGATTGGGCAGGATTTCCTATAACCAGAAGATCCACAACTGGATATTGTGTTTTTCTTGGATCATCATTAATTTTCTGGAAATCGAAGCGCCAGAAAACAGTTTCTTTGTCTTCAGCAGAAGCAGAATACCGTGCTATGACAGGGACATGTTGTGAGTTAACTTGGTTGTGGTATTTGTTTAAAGATCTAAATGTAGTACTTTCTGAACCAGCCTTATTATTTTGTGATAATAAGGCAGCCCTACACATTGCTGCTAACCCTGTATTTCATGAAAGAACTAGACATATTGAGATGAATTGTCATTACATTAGAGATAAAATTCTGAATGGATCTGTGGTCACAAGATATGTTAGCTCAGCTCATCAACTAGCTGATGTGTTTACCAAGCCGTTGGGGAAAGATTTTTTTGTTCTAATAATTCGCAAGTTGGGAGTGCAAGATATCCACTTTCCAACTTAAGGGGGAGTGTTAGGAAAATAAATCTGTCATATCTTCTATATTTGTAAATAGATTGATTTGTATAGGAACATATTAGGAACATATAGGAAGTCTCTTATAGCTGCTCATGTATATATATAGGGACATTCCCTTGTTAATAAATTATTCTATTTAGGCATATCAATTCCCTATGTTTACAAGCAGAGACACACAAGAGGTATTTCTGGGTGGTTTATTTTGATAATATCTTGTCTCCTTTTTGCACTGGCTTTTGTTACCTGATCAATTACATGAAGACTTCTCTCAACTACTTGGGTTGGCTACTAGATATTGTTTTCCTTCCATTGGTTTGGTAGAATGTGGCATATGTTGTGTGTTAAAAAATGTTTATATTGTGTACGTTTTCATTTTCATACTATTGTTATCTTTCAGAATTATGACCTTGATTAACAAGGCATGGTAGCTGTTATCTTTTTAACATTCTTTTCTTTTGCTGCAGATAATGTATAAATAAGGTATGGAGATGCTGAGGATATTTAAAAATCACTCGTCTACGACTCGATGACTTTATGTACTATGACAATCGTCAGAGAATTATGCAGGAAGAGAAATCTAGGCTTGTATTTAAAAGCTTAGAAAACCCATTCTTAGTACCTGTCCACAAGCTGGATTCTTGTGTTGGTCTACCTCAAAGTAATGAAGAGAAAGCTACAGAGCAGAATGGTTCTAACATGAAGAAAACTGAGTCCTCTGCAACTGAGCAGCTTCTTTCACATTCTGATGTTGCTAATGCAATTATTGAGAGTGGAGATTCAGAGCTGACTTAGGAGAAGATACTGTATCTGGTTTGAAGATCAATTCACTTAATATTACCCCGAAGCCAGCTGAATCTGAACCCTCTCCTTCTTTTACCAGTACTGTCACTGTTACTGATCCTCCTGATATTGTCACAGTAGGATCACAACCTATTAAAGTTAACGGGTTTGCTGAATCTTCTGGAATTTTGAAAGTTGGTAGTATCCCACTTAATTGATCCTAGGGCTCTTCAGCTTGAAAAAGGTGGTTCCATGGCTAAGCATCAATCTTAAACTTAATGATATTGGAAGGTTTGCCATTAATTGGGATGTCATTGTGTCTGAGCGTGTTCTGCACTATAGTTTTTGGATGCTTGTAAATTCATGCTCAACTTATAGGCTATAGTTGGAAATTTTGAATTTCTTGTTTTTACAAGTTATTATCATTTTTCCCTACCCTTTTTTTAGCTTCACATGATGCTGTTATTTTGATTTACTTTTTATTAAGTTCCTGGATTTAATTTTTGTTGGGATGAGGGAGGGGGATTTTTGTTCTTGTTTCAAAAAGTGCGAATACACTGTAATTTCTTTTAATTTTTTTTGAACTTCAATGTAATTCCCTTTTCTCTTTTCATCAATATATATCAAAGGTAAAAAGAATTTCTGTTTTTTGAAATTTGGATGTGCATTGTGTGGTGGATTGCAGCGCTTTCTTTTCTCCTCTTTAAGCTATCATTTGGTAGGAAGTTTTTTGTATATTAAATTTGTTGGGCAACGTATCTCAGAGATGCAAGTTCTTGCCTTCTGGTATTGTTGCAGGATAATTCCACTGATGGCTGCAGCATAGGGAACTAAATAACGAAATATGGCTGAGTTGGTAATAGTGAATTAGCTGAGTTGATATTCGCACCACGAATTTGACGAAACTTTTTTTTTTTTTTTAATTGCCGAATCTTCCTTTCTGTCAATTCCAAGGAGACGGAGAAAGCCGCTATAAAATGCTATTTCTCTCGTTGATGGTAAAATTAAGATAATCTTAGTATTTCATACGGTAGATTAGGCATCAAAGATGTCAACTACAAAAGTTGGTTGCAGTGGGGAATTAGCAGGTTTCCTCAAACTCGTGGTGCAATTGTTTTAAATTCACTCATCCTACTAAATTGGTTACCGTGGGGAACTGGCAGGTTTCTTCAATCATATGGGCGAATAGTGCTGAAAAAACTAAAGAAATTCCACCGACAAAAGGAAATAGATGATAGTATGATACTCTTATTGTGGCATGAACTAAAAAAGTTTAACTCCACTCCCGAAATCGTAAGGTAGAGGCAGTCTCAGAATAAGTAGCATTTTCATCCACATATTAGTCTCCCCATTAAACGAGCCCGGACCAACTTTTTTAAGATATGGAATGCCATCGTCGGCTAGCCAAACAACTAGTGCTAACTTAAGAGGATGCGAGGATGTATAAGTATGACAAGGAACAGTATGATATGATATTGAAGAGAAAACATTCAGAATTACACATGTGATGATTGCAAGGTAAGATATTATCTAGCATATGAAGCATGAGCACTCACAAAGATGATAACCATAAATAAATGCTGGGAACATTAATGTGATAGCAGGCAAAATTTCACCAAATATACCAGCTGAAACCTTAGATCAAGAAAATCTAACAAAAATCAACTGCTCTTGCTGAATTTACGACCAGACAATTTCTCGGACTCATAAAGTATGTGGTTTATAAGTCCTCTAGCCGCACTGCAACCCAAAAGAAAGGGGTTAAAAGCTTCCAATAATAGTATCACTGCAGGAGAGAGAATATGAACCTGCATGTTCTTGTGTCCTCCATTCCAGCCTGTGCACTATTAATGCACAGGATAGAGTAAACCTTCCTAAAGTGAAGATAAAAACAATTCAGACAAAAGATGGAATGAAACTTACTCATCCTTCAGCTTCTGAATTTTCTCAGGATCTTTCTCATGCATATGCTTTTTAAATTGCTGTCTCACCATATCAACAAGAAGCACCGTGTTATGTTGCTGCACAACAAATAAAAAATACAAGGCAGAAGTGTAATTCTCGTATCAAATTTTATATGCAATGACAAATGGACATAGAAGATTAAACAGAAACCAGAGAAATAGTACTTGAAATAAGGAGCTACCTACAACATAGCAAGATAACATTAGCAGAGGTGCAAAGCATCATATTGGCATTTATGATGTTAGAATATAACATAAAACTTAAATCTTAAGGATGAAAGTATGGCAAATTTCCAGAAATACAAACCTTAATATTTTCTAACTTCATTGACAACAGTTCCTGCATCTGTTAAGTTTCATTGGTTTCCAAAACTAAGAAAATAACCTTTATTTTTTCCATGTAAAAGGTACATTGCCTACTATCTTTCAATAGCTTTTAGATAACAATTACCAAATCATGGACAAACATGTATAATATCTCATCCTCATTCTACCCTTTCGTTTATATGTTAATAAAATGTTGTTCTTTGCTACCATATACACTTATTTAGAGAACATTAAGAAAAGAGGATTGTAGTGCTACATTTTTAATACATAGTTTTGAATGAAAAGAAATCCAATTTTTCTTCTGGATGAGTATCAATTATAACTGTGATTTGTCAATAGTTAGAGAGCAACAAATGATCAAACTTTGACAAGAACATCTAAGTTGGTAGCCATGGTTGGGCACTTAAGAAAGCCATCCACATATTGGGGTCATGGTCCCATTCTATTCCTAACCCTCACTCACCAAATACTTCTATGTTTCTATCCATTTTCCTTAGTTGAGAGGAGTGAAGATTCAGACATTCAATTGGTAATTTCGCAAATGCAGAAAAATGGGAAAAAAAAAAAAAACAAAAGAGCAACAATGTAGTTGATACTTAACAATGAAATAATTAAAAACTTGAACTTTCTTCCAGAAAATTAGATAGTGCATTGTACTTAACACAATTTTAAAGAAGTCTCAACTGTCACTTTGCAATCAATAAAATTTATAATGCCAATCATACCAATACTAGCCAAATCAACCTAAGATTATCTGAATCTGATGCTATTTTAATTGTAATAAACTAATTGTGACTTTATTACAATTAAGAGAGAATCAATGTTTGGTTAAAAACATTTTTTTTTATAGAAAAAATCAAATTAATTGCATCAAAAGAAATTGGAAAAGAAAGAGATTGGTTTTTTACCTGATGACCAATATATTTAGCCCTTCGAAGGCACTCACGGTAAAGCTGCATATACGCAATACTATATTAACAACAATTAAAACTTTTGTGAAAAAAAAAAGATTTAATGATAGAAGTACTAAAGAAAGAGGAAAGTCAAGAATAGATCAATACTAAACTCTAATGGCGTTATTTGCAAGTTCAGGTGGCAACGCAGTTTGCAGAGACGGCATCTTTTTCAATAATTTCTTTCAATCAGATAATGCTGAGAATCACAAATTGATAGATAGCAGAGACTAATCACTCACTCTGTTCGAATATCAACAAAAATTTTGAATTTTAAATAAAAAGAAAAAAAACAACGCCCAAATCACTTGCTGAGCAATAGAGAAGGAGGTGCATATGTTGCTAAAATGACTTCGTTTTCATTTTCAATGTGTTTTTTTTACCAACCGGTATCCATTACTATCCACAACACTATAGAAGTTTTAATTTCATCGAGACAACACTATAAAAATAATAATAAAATTTTAATAGCTAATTTAAAGTGATTGTATATAATGTGACTTAAATTCAAGATATCAATAAGTGGTTATTGGTGCTATGTTCTTTTAATTTCAAAGTTTCCATTTTTTTTACCAATATTAAGACCTTAAGTTATTTTTTTTTAAATTTGTATCCAAATGTGGTTCACAAGATATAAATATTGGTAAAAAAAAAGTGTAAACTTTAAAATTTAAAAAAGCAAGCACTAAAAACCGATTAATTGATGTAATGAATTTGAGTCACATTATATACAATTATTTTAAATTAACTATTAGAAAATTTTTATAATGTTGTCTGGATTAAATTGAAATAATTAAAATTTTTACCACTTTTATATGGTAACATTTTTATACGGTAGTAGATACCGGTTGGTAAAAAAAAGGACTGAAAATGAAAACAAAGTCATTTTAGCAAAACATGCACTTTCTTTATATTGCTCAGCAAGTGATTCAGGCATCTTCTTTTTATTCAAAATTCAAAATTTTTGTTGTTAATTAGAGGGAGTGATCTGGCTACATATTTATCACTTTGCAATTCTCAACGTTATCAGATTGAAAGAAATTATCGAAAAGCGATACAGTCTCAGCAGATTGCATTGCCACCTAAACTTGCAAATAACGCCATTAGAGTTTAATATTCATCTCTTCTTCACTTCCTCTTTCTTTCGTATTACTATTATTATTATTTTTTTTTTCACGAAAGTTTTAATCTTCGTTAATATGGTGTTGTGTATCTACAACTTTACCATTAGTGCATTCGAAGAGCTAAATATATTGGTCATCAGGTGATAGACCAATTCCTTTCTTTTCCAATTTCCTTTAATGCAATTAATTTGATTTTTTCTATAAAAAAAAATGTTTGTAACCAAACATTGATCCTCTCTTGATTGTAATAAAGTTACAATTAGTTTATTACAATTAAAATAGCATCAAATTCGGATAATCTTAGGTTGATTTGGCTAGTATTGGAATGATTGGCGTTAAGAATTTTATTGATTACAAAGTGATGGTTGAGGCTTCTTTAAAATTGCGTTTAGTACAATGCGTTATCTAATTTTCTGTAAGAAAGTTCAAGCTTTTAATTATTTCACTGTTAAGTATCAACTACATTGTTGTTCTTTTGGTAGTTTCATAAATGTAGAAAAATTTGATGAGTGAGGGTTAGGAATAGGATGGGACTAGGACCCCAACATGTTGATGGCTTTCTTACGTGCCTAACCATGATCGTCAGCTTAGATGTTTTTATCAAAATTTGGTCATTTGTTACTTTCTAACTATTGATAAATCACAATTATAATTCTCATCCAGAAGAAAAATTGAATTTCTTTTCATTCAGAACTATGTATTAAATGTGTAGCACTACAACCCTCTTTTCTTAATATTCTCTAAATAAGTATATATAGTAGCAAAGAAGGGATAGCCATGATTCAGTAATTGTTATCTGAAAGCTATTGAAAGATAGTAGGCAATGTACCTTTACATGGAAAAAAATAAAAGCTATTTTCTTAGTTTTGGAAATTCTTAATGCCAATACTAGCCAAATTAACCTAAGATTTGATGCTATTTTAATTGTAACTTAATTACAATCAAGAGACGATCAATGTTTGGTTACAAACATGTTTTTTTGGCAAAAACTATTTTTAAGCCCTTGAACTATAATGATTTTTTCTATTGAGCCTCTATATTTTTATTGCATTGTATTGAGTCTCTATTCTTTTATTTATGAAGCTATTAAGCCCCAGTTTGTTCTACTTTGACAAAAAAATTGCAATTGTCTGTCACGTTCTGTTAAGTGGTGAGTGACAATTCATGTCCTATGCTAAATGATCAAATGTTGGCTGACTAGGTTTAGTAATATTAACCATTCAGCAGTCAACAACAATCAACATTACTAAGTATAGTAAACCAACATTTGACCCATTCAGCATAAAACACGAATTGTCACTTGCCACTTAACAAAACGTGACAAACAATTGCAGTTTGTCTGTCAAATTAGAATAAACTAGGGCTCAATAGCTATATAAATAAAAGCATCAGGGCTCAATGCAATACAATAAAAGTATAGGAACTCAATAGAAAAAACCATTATAGTTTAGGGACTTAAAAATGTATGTTGCTTTTTTTTTAAAGAAAAAGTCAAATTAATTGCATTAAAGAAAATTGGAAAAGAAATAAATTGGTTTGTCACCTGATGACCAATACATTTATCTCTTCAAAGGCACTCACAGTAAAACTGCAAATATACAACACCATATTAATGAAGATTAGAACTTTCATGAAAAAAAAGAAGATTTAATAATGGCAGTACTAAAGAAAGATGGAAGTGAAGAAGAGATGAATACTAAACTCTAATGGTGTTATTTGCAAGTTCAGGTGGCAACACGGTTTGCAGAGACGACATTGTTTTTCAATTATTTCTTTCAATCAGATAACACTGAGAATATAGATAGCAGAAACTAATCACTCACTCCTCTGATTAACAACAAAAATTTTGAATTTTGAATAAAAAGAATAAGAAGATGCTCGAATCACTTGCTAAGCAACACAAAGAAGGTGCATATTTTGCTAAAACAACTTTGTTTTCATTTTCAATGCTTTTTTTTTTACCAATCGGTATCTACTACCGTATAAAAATGTTAAAAATTCTAATTATTTCAATTTCATTCAGATACCATTATAAAAATGATAAAAAATTTCTAATAGCTAATTTAAAGTAACTGTATATAATATGACTCAAATTCAAGACATCAATTAACCAATTCTCAGTGCTCTGTTCTTTTAATTTCAAAGTTTCCACTCTTTTTTTACCAACATTTATACCTTAAGTTTTTTTTTTTTTTTAAATTTGTATCCAAATGTGGTTTACATGTTTACCTGAGATTATAAAATTACCAAAGAAACATAATTATATGTGTTTACTTGAGATTGTTTTCTTATTATTTTTTTTGACATAGGAAGAATGGTGAAATTTTAAATTTATTGAGATAATAAATATTTATTTTTTTAATAAATTTGAATTAATATAGAAATACAATTATAATTTTGTTTATATATATTAGAAAAGTTACACGTGCTTTGTAATGGGATTCCAAATTTTTTTTAAGTGCAACTTGAAATAAAGAAAAACCAATAATTTTGTCTACACAACTCCTAATAAAAATAGTGCAACAGAGCATAACATGAAATTACTCATCCAGTTCATTAATCCAAAAAAAAAAAAAAAGTGTAAATATGATTGAATTATAAATGACTTGTAAAATGGCATAAAGAAATAGCCATTCACATAAAAAGAAAAAGTTCTCAATTCATCCATTAAATGCAATTTTTTTAGCAAATTAAAAACACCTAAACTAAAAATCTTGCAAAATTTTCTTTAGGAGAGATCAAACAAATTAGAGCTTCCTATAAGTTATCAAACTAAAGACAACATAGAATCTAAAAACATCAATGGACGTAAAACATAAGTCTAATGATTCATATAATCCTGCAATCAAATGGTGTCAAAATGTATTTAATGAATGTTGTGTTGGCATCAATTTTCAATTAGAATATCACTAGAGATATGTGTGAGGCTACTTTTGTTTAGCACTACATGTACTTTTTTGTTTTATTTAATCATGAAACAATTAAAACTTACAAAAAATGCAGTAATCGTGACCCTAAACTATGTTGGTGATAGCTAACTTTGGCCTAACATAACCTTTACGTCAAGAAGAAGATAATTTAGTGTGTAGCTACAACCAAGGAAGCGCAGGCTGCTCTTTCCACAAACAATATAACAAAGATGATTATCCAATTAACATTATGTTGTACCAATTCCCAAGCACAACAGATAAAGGAAGGTATACCTGAGTATAGAACCAATCAATAGCCCTTCACACCATAAAATGGTGTCCCAAACATAGATAATCTCACCAAGAATTAGCTTACTTTCTAAGAATCAAAGCATATTTATCTTATATGTTATAGCCACAACTTAAGTAGTTGAAGATTATTATCATAGATGGTTAAGATTATCATACAGAAACACGAAACCTACAAACAAATAGTTGTTTAATAGGTCCTAAAAGCTCTACATCATCATGCTCTTCCCATCACCGTAATGTAGACTAAATGAAGTCATAACCTAAATAGCTAAATCCTAACTCAAAATTCCATGACCTGGTCTGATATGAAACTTATGGAGCTCGTTTGAAATGAATCATTCAACCAATAATCATTCCAGCAACTGCAATTTTTTCTTTATAATATGAAAGAATTGAATAGCAATTATGATTTTTCAGAGCATTAGAATTGAGTAGACTAGTTCTAATTGAATTCAACTCAATTGCATAGAACGTAATCATTTGGATTCTAGATATTTCAAGGGTCATAATATCAAATTTATCAGATAAATGCCACGAATTCAAGCGATAGTTAGGCTTAAAATTGAATAAAATTAAAAAAAAAAAAAGAAAAGGAAAGGGAAACATAAAAAGAGTTGAAGGGTAACAATCTCAATTAGCATTATGAGATTAACTATTGGCCTAAATCAACCAATCAAAATAAACATCGCAAATTCAAATTCAAATTTAAATCCAATAAAAACCACATTTTTCACTTACAGAATTAATATCAGCAGATTTAAAATTGAAAGCAACTAATAAGAGACACTTAGCAGCCTGTAAAGCACTAAAAGATCGGAACACCAATTCACATCAGATGACGCTTAGCAGCCTACAAAACCAATAAAAGTACTGTCACCTCTCTCTGAGTACTGTGAATCTCATTCGCAAAACAACATAACACACCAAAAGAGGATATACTAGTTTTTTAAGGGCAGAAATCAAAACAAAGTGGAGGAAACAACAGGATGCATGTACAAATGTGAGCTAGAGTCTTGAGGGAAACAACCAGAGAAAGAGAGAAACAGAGAGCTGTGGAAGAGGAGCAGGAGGAGAGGCGGCTGTGAAAATGATATACAGAAAAGAAGTGAATATAATTTAGGGTTTCAATCAAGCAAGTGATTGAAAAGACAATGAGCTCCCAGAGTCTTCATTCACATTAGAATCAAAATGTTCGGAGCACCTTCATCATTCATTTTGTAAATTGTCTTAAGCTCAGCCATTACAAATTAAGAAAGCATCACCAATAATTAATATCATTTATTAATACCATCATTAATATTAAAAAATGCGGTTGTTTCCAACGTAAAAAAGTATTCTAATTTGATCATACATGTGTTTCAAACAAAAATAATAATTCTTTTGCACAGAATCATCAAACCATAAACATGCAAAAGGAAAGGAAAAAAAAAAAACCTAAAACAATTTGGCAACACATATCTAAAACTAATTAAAAATAATTAATGAAATATTTTTTATATCACTTAACGTAAAATATATATCACAAACACTACAGAGCAATACAGATCCATGGAAAATTTTTTCGTGGGATGATCCACAAACCAGACATGCAAAAGGAAAAAAAAAACAATTTCTTACAACAGTTGTGAAACTTCATGAAAAAATAAACAAATAAATGCCAAAAATAACTCCAACACAGGCAAAACATGTACAGAGACATATCAATTTGATACAGCAAAAGGGAGATGAAAACAACAAAATAAACAAAAAAAAAATGAAAATCGAATCCAAAACAGACTAAAGAAAAATCTGTATAAAATCAAAATTTACTTACCTCAATATAGAAAAGATGAAACTGTTAAAGAGGAAAAAAAAAAGGTAGCATAGGCAAACACTCCAGTAACTCCAGCGCAGAGGGGGAGGCTGCAAATGGGAGTTGGTGAACAGTGCATGAATTGGAGGCTAGGGTTTATTCTTTTAAAGGTTGGTATAAAAAGACTAAAACATTCATTCAAAGGGCACCACTAAAGGGACAGTCTTGGAATGAAAAAAATATATATATATATGCCAAATATATAAAAATATATATATAAATTATATTTTGGTCTTTGTGGTGAGGGACGCTCTTAGCGAGTATGAAACCTCCAATTACTAGGACTCGGTCAGTTTGGACCCTGGAACGCAACGCTAAGGCTAACCCAGCGCAATAAACCAGCGCAGGTGGAAAGGAAAAACAAAGTGTTTCGCAGCGATCGGACTTGTGTATCGGATCCGATTAACCGGGTCCCATTTTGCATTGATCGTGTGACCGTGGAGAATTCAGGAGGACGGAAAGATGTGGGTGTTTTACCTGATCTCGCTGCCTCTAACCCTAGGCATGGCTATTTTGACGTTGAAGTACTTCTCTAGCCCTGAAGTCCCTCGCTATGTATTCTTAACCGTCGGTTACACCTGGTTCTGTTCTCTCTCCATTATCATCCTCGTCCCTGCCGATATCTATACGGTACTCCTCCTACTTCTACTAGTATCATTATTTTTTTATTTCTTCCATCCCCTTCCGATCTTAATTACTCGTTTCCTTAATTTCAATTTCTGTTACATTTCTATACCGGGAGCTAAATTGATGATTGATTGATTGATCATCATTGGTTTTTGGATTACGTCGATGATTAAACATTGTTTTATTTGTGTTGAATTCTGTTGTTTCTACTTGATTTTTCCTATCTGTATATCACTGATTTGAATTTTTTGTGCTCTTATATTAAGTGTGTTATTAATTTTAATTAATTTCCTGAAATACAAAATATGCTTGTTATGGTTTTTGATGGCTGGGATTTTTCTGTTTATAGCCATAAAAATTCTTTGATCTCTGTGTCTGAAGTAAAAAATGAAACATTTTGAATGGCTTGTGATCGAATAAAGTTGTTTTTCGTATGTACAGGCAAAATTTCATCTTGACAATGGCGGTGTTTCTTTCTTCTGGAGCTGGTCATATTGGAGTACATTTTTACTTACTTGGTACGGCTTATGTAAATTTTTAATTTTTATTCCTATCCTTTTTTGGGTCCTTTTACCGCATTTTTTTGCAATGCTGCATTTTTGAGGTATATATACTGAATGGAGTGCCAACTGCCAACCAATGTCCTTTTTGCCAAGTCGACACACAAATACTTGATCCTCGTTTTTACAAAGTATTTGCTAAAACACAAATTTCTTTGAGTGGCTGTTGCTATTCTGGCTTCACTTAATAGAATTTAAGTATTTATACCATAGCTGCAACTGAATGAATTCACATAATCATGAAAGATATGCATGAATATAAATTTTTGCCAATTACTTCTCATCAGGGATATCAATTTACCTCCCACATCTTCAATATGAGCACATCCTCACTCAATCTCTCCCTTTTCTTTGAGAAAAGTGGATAGAAGTTCTTACAGGAGAGGAGGACAGTGTATTATATTGTCATGGTCAAATGTAATGGGTGATATTAATTTTCTTAACAGTGCTTGTAAATAGTTATCTTTTTTTTTTGTTTTATTATTTTATTAAAAAAAATTTCTTTGTATATGCATGATTCCTCATTACTTAAATGATGTTATCTCTAAGCAGGGCTGTGGTGCCCCTTATCCAGGGTTTTGAAGATGCTGGGGACTTCACCGTAATGGAAAGATTAAAGACTAGTGTACATGCTAACTTAGTCTTTTATTTAATTGTGGGAGCTATTGGGCTTTTTGGAATTATTCTTCTCATCATGATGGATAAGATAAAGTATATTTCTTACCCTCCTAAAGTTCATTTCCTTTGTGTGAATTGTGGTTTGTTATTTCAGTATTTTTAAATTTGCAGTCTACAGGAGTGATGTTAATTCTTAATTGATTTGTTTGCATTGGCTATAAGGGCTGCAGCATCTTTTTTCTTTCATTTACGTACTACCATCCATTACATTCTGTTTCTGCTTTACATGCTTAATTAATTGTTTTATTCACAAACATATTGTGTTGGTATTGAACAATGATGATTGATGGGTCCATATAGAGATATCAACACATGTGTATAGAGCTATAAATTAAATGCCTTTCTTTTTTTTTTTTTTTTTTTTTTTTGGGCCCTGTGAAAGTTTGATTAGACATCATATTGCTTGCTATCTTTTTTGATAGGAGTGGAGTGCTTGGTTTTGCCATGGCATGCTCGAATACTTTTGGACTTGTTACAGGTGCCTTCCTTCTTGGTTTTGGTTTGAGTGAAATTCCAAAGAGCCTTTGGAGAAATGCAGATTGGACAATCCGCCAAAAAGTTCTTTCTCATAAAATTGCCAAAATGGCTGTGAAACTCGACGATGCACATCAAGAACTCTCAAATGCCATTGTTGTAAGTGTACATTAGTTCTTCCTTCCCCCACACTCAGAAGCAAATATTACTGTCCACATCTCACAAAATATCTGCGAAAGCATGTCAGAAAACCAGAGCTTTGATATTTAAATTTTCAATATCTTTGTGATTGTTTGTGCTTATATTTTAAGTCATAATCAAGAATTATTATTTCTCTTGGGTGCTTTACCTTTCCCTTTTGTGAAATGATATGCATATAATTAAAAATTCCATCTTAGTGAGCCTAAATTTTTTATTCCATAAAATTTAGTGCAAGTAGTAGTTATTGTAATACCAAATTTATCTTATATATACGTGCAATGATGTATGTGTTCCTCTTGGGCGTAAAAAGAGCATGTTTCAATTTTACAACAATTGATTTTACCAGGCATTGCAGACCAACATGACATGATATTTTAAATGTTTTACTTCTTGCTTGTAGCAGATGAATCTTTCTACTAATTGTGTTTCTCTGTGTCTTTCAATTAGATTTTTTATCCTGTCACACATTATGTAGAAGTAATGGTGTGTTTATTTGTGCCAAGTCATGTTTGGAAGTATTAGATACTAAATTGTTCCTTAGGTACTGAATTTATTAAGGAGCCAAAATACCACACGCCAGTCCTCAATATCAATTATCCTGTAATCTTGATGGTGATAGCACACAATCCAGATCGAACTTTGGGATCCCATCATTGGCCAAATTTTGGAAGCACGAATATTAGAAACATGAGAATTGGTAGCAGGAGTTCAGGGATGGTAGTTCAGAAGAATTCTGACAAGTTCTAGTTGAGGGTGATAGTGCTCTGGTGATGATCTGGATTGTTAAAATTAGATTTTGTATGTCAGGAAATTGTTAGCATGCATGTGGTGATCTTGACTGAGAAAATAGCTTCGCTGTTGTGGATGAAACTTGTTAATGTCTAGAACTCCAATGGTGTCAAGTCAGTTTCTCTTGATTTGAGAGAATGGAAGAGACTGAAAGTGACAATCTGACAGAGATAGGGATAGGGAGATGGGAAAATGGTTGAGAGTGTATTTTTTAGCTTTTTTTTTAGTGGGGCAGTGGGCTTCAATAGATTTTCCTTTCTTTGTAATTTTATTCTGGAGTATGTGGGGCCCCCTCATTTGTTTGATCTAGAATGGGTCAGTAGATAAGCTTGTTTATATGATGTCATGGGCTTAACTCAAAATTGGTCATTAGTTGTTTATATATTAATTTTTGATATATTTCTTGAATAAGAGATCCTAGCAACCTGAATATGTGGAAGATGCATGTCATGATTTGAACTTCTCCAAAAGCCCAAAGCACTGTGTGTAACCTTACGTGTGCGTTTTTGTACATGTCAATACAAATACCTTGCAGTTCTAACGTCTAATTTCTTAGGGGATAAATTCTATTACAATTGTTTTAGTGAGAAACCCAGCACTAGCCTCTTTTTATTATTGTTTTGTCAGAAGAAAAGGGTGTTTTTGATTTGATTGTTCCTTACCCATAAAATTCTTAGTTCCATGTGTACCAGGGTGGTGCTATTTGAATCATCTAGTTACTGTTTTTGCTTGCTGCCTGATTTATTGATAATTCTTTCATTCAATAGGTAGCCCAAGCAACATCCAATCAGATGTCAAAACGTGATCCTTTGAGATGTTATATGGATGTTATAGATGACATGCTATCTCAAATGGTATGTGTTGTCCTTCCATCTTCCTATAGCCCTGCTTGTTACAGTTAGATTCTCTTTTCAAATGTTTTGTGTATTCAATTAATTCTAATTTTGCAGTTTAGGGAAGACCCATCCTTTAAACCACAAGGTGGTCGATTGGGGGAAAATGATATGGACTATGATACGGATGAGAAATCAATGGCAACACTTAGGCGCAATCTTAGGGGAGCTCGTGAGGGGTATTACCGATATAAAAGGTAAATTGGACACTCTATTTTTGTAATAATATGTTCTCACCTTATTGAGGACTAAATCAGGAATCATTCTCTTGCTTTTCAAAGTTTATTTGCTCAATTATTGTATAAATAAGAAATAATGGCCTTGTCATTATCTATAATTATATTGTCTTTAAGTTGCATTGTTTTTCAAAACAATGTCTAAGGGATGTGCTTTGGTCTCCTCAAAGTGTTGGTACAAAATATCAGATCACAAATTTAGAACGCCATTTTCTGTTAGTTGGGCAATATATGATTAATGTGTTCAAATCTAGGCGCCTGTTATCTTATTGTAAATCTTCCTTCTCATTTTTGCCAGTTGATGAGAGGCTTCAAATATGTAAGAGGTGGTAAGGTACATGAACAGGCTTAGGAGGGAGTACAGATAGCATAAACTTTTTGTGTGTGCGTTTACAAGCCCATACATAATACATAATGTTCTATTTTTCATACACACATCTGTTTCATACATGCATTTGCCGACAAGCATTTTCCTTTCTTGTGCTATGTATAATTTAATCTAATTGAACTTCTTGCAGCGAGTATATGACCTATGTCTTGGAAGCCCTTGATCTGGAAGATACAATTAAAAATTATGAACGTCGCAGTTCAACTGGATGGTTTGTTCAGACAGTGCATCCTATTTTAATTTGGTTTCTTTCGATGCATTTTCTGAGGTATTTATGTGGACCTTATACATTCACATGATATCATGTCAGGAAATATATTTCCAGCTTCAGACCTGCACGAACTGGTAGATTTGGGGCTCTGCTTGATACAATGGGTAATCACTGGTTCACTACTTTATTATTTTTTTGGAAGATAAATATGTCATTCATTTGATAGAGGATTTCATTATCTTGTTTTTTTTAGTGAGAGAATTGAAAATGTTACTTTGAGTTGGTTTGGTTGGTTCATAAGCAGGGGTGCTGATACAAGGGTGTCCTTTGTGTTTATCTTATGATTAACAAATAATTGTGATGCAGCCAGAATAATATACTGTAAAACCGACAAAAACAGAGATAAAGGGACAGTTTGATTTAAAAGCAACAGAAAAAATCTATATCTACAGCAGCTGGAAATTAATGACTCCTGAAGGCCCCAAATCCTAATTCAGTTTTGAGGGCTCCTGTTTAAACATCCATTGGTCAAAGAATTATATCAATAGAGTATTCTACCTAAAGAATGAAATGGGCAGAATGGGAGCTCCAGTTTGGAGTTATCAACCTAAAATTAGTGCGGAATTAAGTTTTGACCTGAATTGAAACTGAAGGTGTCTTGAGTTTGCGACTTAAATCCCATCAGATTCTTGATGAGGTCTGAAAACTGGGGAGAAAAGATGCCAGACCCTTGAGAGGTTTAGAAGCCTCTAGAAAACTTTGAACTCCACATACTTATTAACAATTTTTAGATGAACTAGAGAGCAGAGTTAGGTTATGACTTTTAGAAAATGCTGCTCTAGAACCAACATAAAATCTGTTAAATCATCTGTATTGTACATGGGCACAACCTCCATAATTTTGAATCCTTGAAATGGAAAAGTTAATTGGGGACAGAAGCGGATGTGTCTTTGCTATGACTATAAGACAGTATCATAGTTAAAAGAATTGATGAAACATCATATTGAAAACAAATCTTTAAACACCAATTAGCTGAGTAAACATATTTTACCCAATGCAAATCTGTATGATCTATAAATGAGCTCACTAAGTGTTTCATTAAATACTGCAAGCTTACCCCTTCTGGAATGTACCAAAATAACTGGTGCAGTGTGTCCTTGTAATCCTGCACCTATGCCATCTTGTTAACAGATGCTTTCCTGCTATCTATGCCAGAATAATTATGCTACAATATTATTTCTCTATATATGCTTTTGTCGAATTTTTTTCTATTGCTGGGATTTGTTTTAATAATAATGTGTTTTTGCACTTGCTATTTTTGCAATATTTTAACCATTTCTCTATGGTCTTGTTATTTTTCATATCCATGCACTGAATCGCTGTGCTATAATATTATTTCTCTATATATGCTTTTGTCAACTTTTTGTATGCTTGTATTTGTTTTAATAGTAATGTGTTTTTGTACTTGCTATTTTTGCAATATTGTAACTATTTTATATGGTCTTGTTATTTTTTATACACACATGCATACACATACTTGGTAATTGTTGGTCATTGCTTAAAACAGAAACTCTTGAAAAACTGGTGTTCTAATGCAGAATTTTTTTGGCGGTGCATCCTAAGCAAGCAATTTGAGAAGTTCTTGGCTATTGTACTTGGTACTATGTCTGCCGCAATTCTTTTAGCTGAGGCAACTCTGCTTCCATCTGGAGTTAATCTCTCCCTCTTTTCGCTCCTTATAAACTCCGTAGGGAGGCAAGAGCTTTTTATGCAGGTAAATTCTCATCATTTGTTTAATAACTCCTGTCATGGCCTTCTAGAGACTCTGTGCTGCATCATATATAATCATAAGGCCTTCTACTATGTTTTACCTTGTTTTGTTTCTCAGGTGTTAGCTTTTGTACCTTTGATGTATATGTGCATCTGCACGTACTACTCTTTATTCAAAATCGGAATGTTAATGTTTTACTCATTCACACCTAGACAGACAAGCTCAGTCAGCTTGCTTATGATTTGCTCGTAAGTTTTTTTGTAAGAAATATATTCGCATTAATTCCCATTCCCTCCCCCCCTCCTTCTTGCTTTTCCCTTTCCCTTCAAAAAAGTGGAAGCATCTTGATACCTGATCTTGTAAATTAATGTCTCTTAGGATGGTTGCTCGATATGCTCCTCCAATTTCATACAACTTTCTCAACCTCATCAATCTTGATGCTGAAACCATATTTGAAAAGGTAACTCATATGACTGTTCACACACACACATATATGCATATTTTATCCCAGCAAAAGCCATAATAAATAAAGCGTTACCAGATTCTGTTTACTCTCATTGACAAACGAAAAGCAGTTGAAGTTACGTTTTTAGCTATTGCATCTTGTGCCAGTACCCATGCTGTGGGCATCATTTATAAGATACCCCGGAGTGTGTAGTTTGCTGCCTGTAACTTTTTAGAAATGTTGCAGGTTAATCTAGCTTATTATCTCTTTTGACTTCATTGTCCGTAACAAATGGCCTCTTTTACTTGAGGGAAACATTGCCTTCTGGTAATTGACCTTCATACTGAAAACATAGATTTTTTTTTTTTTTTTTTGACATCCAAAGCATCATACTTTAATGTTTATCATGATTAAAGTAGCACGGATTTGAGAAATGAGGTCAATTTATAAACCTGTATAACTTGTCTTGTACTTGAAAGACAAGTTGTGGATAGTCAGCTTTAGAATTTGAATAACTTCATAGAAAATTAAGGAAAAGAGCAGTCTTTCGGAGATGTGTTCCCTCTATTGTCTTTAAAGATTTGAGTGAATTCTCTCTTTTAGCTTCCCTTGTCCCCTATGATCTAATATAGTTTCTTATTTGATTCTCAAATCATACTTGCATGCTTTTTTTTTCTTTTTCTCCAAATGTTATTTTTTGCTCAGAGTCCTTTATGTTTATAGTTTCTACGGTATGTTTCACTAGCTATCTTTCAATTATAATTCTTACTAGTCATTACCATTGACTATCATATTTTCCTACATCAAGTTTTATGGTTTAATGTGGTGCATTGTTATCCTCTGATTGCAGAGAATGGGAAAAATTGATAAAGCAGTACCTTTCTTTGGGGCTGGGTTTAACAAAATCTATCCCCTCATAATGGTTATCTACACTCTGTTGGTTGCAAGCAATTTTTTTGACCGTGTGATTGGTTTCTTTGTGAGCTGGAAGAGATTTAGATTTCAAACTGAAGCGGATGATACTGATGGATTTGATCCATCAGGATTAATTATCCTACAAAAAGGTTAACTGCTTTGTCTTCTGCTTTTCTATTGGTATATATGCAGCATTTGGGATGGTGCTGTGGAGAGCTGTTTGCTAATAAATTATCCACATGTATCTTTAGAAGTTGATAAACTCTTGTTCGCTCGGTCTATCTCATTTTTTCAGAACGATCTTGGCTGGAACAAGGACAAAAAGTAGGTGAGCATGTTGTACCACTGGCAAGAAACTTCAACAGTGTGGACATTGAATCTGGCAGCAATAGCACAGTAAGTACTCATATAATGGAATCGTTCTATCATGTTTATTTTGAATGTCAATTCTTTTTCAAATGCTATTCTCATATACAGAAGGCAATTTGAGTGAACTAAAAATGTAGTTTTTTAGTTTGATTCTATTATGTGACTATTATCATTCTTGTTGTCTGTTAAGTTTGGTAACATCAGCTGCAATAGCATGTTGCTTTCTAACTCTGAAGGAAAATTTCCAGGAAAGAACTACAGTAGAAATGAAATCAACAGCTGGTTTAATCACTGATGATATGAAGGGGAGTTCATCAATGCCTTTGAAAGAAGAGGGTCGTAGATATAGCTCCAGCAGAGAAACCATCAGCAACAAGTATGCTGCCATTAGAGAGCAGAATAGACATGCCAATACTAGGCCTGTTGAGAAGAGCATTGCTTCTGCTAAGGTTTCATTGCTTGATGCAGGCAACTCTGAGTCCAATAGTACAGCAGGAGGACCATCTTCGGGATTGGCATCTAAATGGGAATCAATGAAGAACGGTTTTCAAACTTTTAAGGCAAACATGGGGGCCAAAAAATTTCTTCCTTTACGCCAAGTTCAGGAAACTAAACTTGTGTCTCGCAATTCATCATCCGAATCTCTTGATGAGATATTCCAGAGATTAAAACGGCCATCTAAGGAGCATGGAGATAACAGTGATGTCGATGAACATGAAAATGGGATGATGTCAGGCCATGGCAGATGATTTTAGATTTGCCAATGGGACACGGACTGATGGGTGTTATAGAAATTGACACACGATGTACAGGTAATGGGCCATATCCAGTGCATACGAATTCTTTTTTTTTAACGAAAGTTTAAGCAGATGATCTGTCAGATGGAGACTTCACATACATCAGAAATGAAAAAAGATAATACGATAGGAGTGTAAAAGCAGAAAAGCAAAGCCAAAGTGTTTCAATGCGAAGACAGTTGATCTGTATGTAGGAGAAATTTTGCCATTTGAATTGATACTATTAGAATTGGTTCCAAAAAAAAAAAATTGTAAGATTAGAAAAAGGCGTTTTGGCAATTGCTTTGGTTACATATATGCTAGTAACACTGGAAAACGATCTTCAAAATGCTCTTTGTAGTCCGTGAAAGCAGGTGTATGTTTGAGAGCAGCTGTGTAGATTAATACAGAAAATGTACCTTTTTATTTTTCAATTGTTTTCCAAATGATTAAAAAAAAATACTACTTTTAAGGATTAAAATGTAAGAAAAGTCACAGTTGCTTATTAACCATCAACAGATTAAAGGAAATTTGAAAATCTTTGGCAGTTGATTGTGATTTTAAAAAAAAAAAAAAAATTGATTATTAGATCCAAAAAACTTTTTAAAACCCCAAAAGTCCTTGTCCCATTTTTGCAATGTCGTTTAATTCTGAACTGGAATATATATATTTATTTTTTGAAATGTTGAATTGGAATATTATGTCTTCGTATTCACGAAATGTCTGGTGACTTGTAATTGAGATAACTAAAAAGGAATGACATCATGGCTGCGGTGGTAATGCAAAATTGTTGGTCTTCAACTCCATAGTAAAACTTATTTTCTATTGCCTGATTGCAATATAATTTATGCAGAAAAGTTGGGAAAAAAGGATTAATATTTGTTTTTTAAAAAAGAGGTTTATCTCTAAATATGACAACATAAAAATAGTAACTATGTGAAGGAACACGTATCTTCAAAGTCAAAATTCTATGCTGTTAGGCATGTAGGAGTTTAATAAGTTCAGCCAACTTATGAAAATGAAATGGGAGAGGCACCAAATAGCAAGGGAGACAAAAGTCAATCAGAAATGCAAGAACCCTCAACCCTCCATTGAGCGTTAGCCACTATTATTGTTATTAATTAGATCTTTAGTGAAATTTTATCTTGAAATTTTATAATGTTAAAAGTAATTTCAATATTAATAAGATGAAATTTAAAGCCATAAAAGTTTTCTTAAGAATAAAGATACAAGTATTAAAATCTTAATAAAAATAAAGAAAAATGAATAAGAATTGAAAAAAGAAAATTTATTATAAAGGCACCCTATAAAGTTTAACATGATTGCCAATCAAAAGAAAAAAGATTTCTGTAATCCACTTTAATGACAATCATTTATCTTTATTGTAAATTATTTATTTGGTGTGGAAGGAAAAAAAAAAGGGGAAATGAAGGAGAGAAAGGAAGGCATAATTGATGCCTATCACCCACAAAAACTCCATCAGAAAAGGAATACATCCACGCCAATTCATAACACAAAAGGCAATGAAAAATCCCTCTTTTGAAGGATATATATCATCAACTAGCATAGACCGTAATTAAAAACAAAAAATATACATATTTCATATATATATATATATATATATAAACTTAAATTAACTTTCTAAGTAATAACAGCCCATTTGTTGAATTAATTTAAGCAAACCCCTTTAATGCAATCTTGCCATCAAAATTAACATCTTTTTTTCCCTTCAAATGAAGCAACTTAGACCAAAATCCTTTCTTCTTCTTGTTCTTGCCATGCTTCACATCTCCAACAAGGCTTCTTGAAACAAAAGCAAGTGATCTACTCTTCTTCAACCCATTACCACCCTTGAAAGAAATCGAACCCATAATATCAGAAACTGTCCTTTGATGATGATGATGAGGTGGAGACATATGAGTTGAAGAAGAAACAGCAGAACAAGACATAAAATCAGATGAACCAGAAACAGCAGAAGCAGCGAAAGGAGCTCTTGCAGCTGCGGCCGCTGCTGCAACAGCATATATTTTAGACAACCTTTCTCTTAAACAAGAAGGACAAACGCCTTGCTTTTGGTCATGATATGGGTGCTCCTTGCATGCCTTCTCCATTCTTGTATAAATTAAACAAAACCCACAAACGCAATCTTGATTTTGAGCTCTTCTTCTTCTTCTTCGTCTTCCGTGTGCTGCTGTCCTGTCTATATATATATAAGAGAAAATGGAGCAGAGAATGGGCGTAGACTACAGAATAGAATAATATATAGAACAGAGCCAAACGTGTGTTTCTAAGAAGCTGAGCAAAGGTTTTCGTTTAGTTCCGACTTTGGATTGGTCAAATGTAAAACCATCAAAACGTGGGGGCAATAATCAGGTGATTTTATCTACCATCACAGCCCATTTATTGAACCTACAAAAACGTAAAGATCAATCCAATCCATGAATATGAATTTGATCAAAGGGTCGTCAATTTGAACACTTATAATATATAAAATAATATTCAAATCGTAAGAATCACTACTTATATAATGTATACTCCGATAATATTTAAATGTAAAAATTACTAAAGTAAATATCTAATTGTATAAAAAATTAATTGATTTTTATTTTTCCAATTTAATTATTATTTATTTTTTTATACGTAAAACTTAAATTTAATACTCTATTTAATAAAATTTAAATTTCTCATTACTTGAATTAATACATTAATACGAATACAAATAATTTAAATTTAAAATATTATTTAAATAAAATAGTTTATTTATTAACTTATCCCAATGATTTATTATAAAGCAATATATATGTTTTTAATTGGATAAAGATTAATTAAATTATATGTTAATTGCTCATAATTGAGGAATAGGACCACAAGTAAATTGTGATTAGTTTTTGATTGCATGCAAGGACAGTTGGTGCTGCTTTGAAGTTACTTCCAACAATTGAGCTGAATGGACGGCGGGGATTGAAAGTAAAAAGACAAAACATGAGGGACCCATATGGGATGCACGTACATACGCATATGCATATAATACTAATGTTACTCAGTCTCGGGCCGCGCTTTCTCTTTCTCTTTGTAACCAAACAGTCAGCCGCACGTGCATAAGATGTTTTTTCTGGCCTACCGTCTACGCTGCCTCACCTTCTATTTTAAATATTTTATTTCTTTTTTATAAATGCTTAATTAATTGAAATTTGGAAAAGCAATTAGGATTAGTATTGGTCCTTTTAAAAAATTAAACTGAACCCATATAAATTAAATAATTAAAATTTAAAATTTTATACCTAATTTCAAAATTAAATCAAAATTGTTAACACATTAAATTTTGATTTGATTCAATTTACTAAATCAAATTTATTTTGGCTCCAAATTTTTTTATTGAACAAAATTAAAGTTTACTTTAATTTGATTTGGTTTAGTCTAATTATTAATTCTGTTCAATTTTTTTAATTCTAAACCGACGATCACCTTCAATTCAAAAATAGTAACAATTAATTTTGTTAATTATTTATCATATAAATTTATTACATTAGTCTATGGTTTTTATTTTTTATTTTTACTAAAGTTAATAAATGAGAACTCATATACAGTACATTTATTATATGTGCATATATAAACTGTTGATTCTGACGAAGTTCATGTAAGTTATGCAATTATTAACAATTGTAATTTATCTTTTTATATAAAATATAAATTTATTATTTAAATTATTAATATTTAAAATTTATTAAATGTTAATTACGTTGGTTTAATTTAAATAAAATTATGAGTACAATAAAAATATTTTAACAACTACTTTAATGTAATTTTGTACACCATAACTCAAACTCCATCAAGTATAGTTATTGACAATTTTAGATGTTATTTTTTTAAAGTGCACGAACAGATATAGAATTAAATTTAATTAGCTAGTTGTTTGTTGATTTATTTTTAGTGAATTACGAGAGAAACGAAGTCTACGACAAGTTTTTTTTTTTTTAAATTACAAAAAATGTGTGCATGTGAAGTGTTGTGTAATCTGAGAACCGTGATCATTGAGATCTATGAAATATTGCGACATGCGAGTGTTGAAGAGTACTTTTGTTCTTTCACTTCATTAGACAAATGAATATTATTATTATTATTATTTTTGTGTTGGGTTGTCAAGTACTGTAATTAGGATTATTGCATTTGTTAACAAATGGAGAAAACGTATCTCTACATACAGTTTTTGGAATTGAAATTGCTATTTCAGATGTGATGTGATTTCCACTATATAGACACCTTAAATGCATTTTTTAAGAGGAAAAATGGCTCATCTTATTTTAAAGAAAAAAAAATATTTATTATAGGCCGCAAAGTTTAGTGCACGTTTAAGTGTTTGGCGACCATTATATTGTGTGAGTTTGAGACCTACTAGAAAATACGATATAGGTTTTGAGCTTATTTGGAGATGAGTCGCCATCCGGATAAAAATCGGGACATACTGTATAACAATTGGATCCCACGGAGGTTTTCAAAAGCCGTCATCAGAGATCGGGTTCGAAAATTGGGTATGAGCATTTGAATGCTCAACCAACCTTACGGTTGGCCTCCGTTTATGTTTTGCATTTTATTACCATTTAATTATTTAATTATTTCCTCATTTACATTCAAAATTGCACTTGTCTTCATTTACTTTCCAAATTTTATAGTTAAGTCAAAGTTTACACATTAGTCTAGTTTCATGCTTTTGAGTCCCAACATTCAGCAAAAATAAAATAAATAATAATTTACAACCATACATTCAAAATCAAATGGGGGAAAAGGATTAAGGATTACAACACTTTTAGACTAAATAAAAGAATAATATACAAAAAATAAACTAAACATATACCGAAAATAAACTGAAAAATAACATAAATGCAATAGTATAAAAGGAATAACTAACAATGATGACTACTCAATGATGGAAATCATCAAGTAATTCCTGTAAATAACACACAATTAGTCCTTCCTTTAAAAAAAAAAATGAAATCACATATAACGATATTTACAAAGAGACTCTATAAAAAGGGGTTCTCACATTTTAAACTAAACAAACCATCAAACAATCGAGATGAACGTCATCATGCAATGAAATAGCCATATTTAAGGTCGAAAAAACATATCAAAGCGAACATTACAACAACGTCGATAAAAATGAAACTAAAAAGCAGGCCAAACCTGTCAATGTGGTGACCGCCTCATTGATGAGGAGACGCCTCATCAACAGAGACCACTAATATTTCTAAGGCAGAAAAAGACATACAACACATATGAATAAGGGAGACTTCCTAGAGGCCTGTCAATGGAGCGATCACCTCATTGACAAGAGACGACGCCTCTATGAAGAGGCGTCGCCTGATCAATAGGCCAGTCCCGACTCTCAAACGTTCAAACTTCTACTTTAAGTAATAATATATGCACATACACACTCTACAAGCATTAAAACTGCAATTGCATGCAATAATATTCAAAGATCACATCAGTAAAACGGGATTTCAAAGCAAGATAAACTGGAAATATACTCAAAATATACTAATGACTTAGTTACACATAAGTAAGAACACATATAATGGAGAGCATGTTAAGTTTGAGTGCAAGTTTTCTACCAAAATGAGATACCCTCATAGATGTTTTTGATTGTGATCCTTGCTAGGATGTGATCTCTACTTTTAACAAAAGTTCTTCCTTCTTCTCTTAGGAAAAAAGTGGACTTCTTTGCTTTAATCTCTCCCCCTTTCTTACAGACCTTTTTTTTTTTTTTTTTGCTTTGCTTTCCTCTATTTTTTTTCTCTTCAGAGCTCCTCTCTCTATGTTTTTTCATTAATGGCCTCTTCCTTTCTTTTTCTCTCTCTGTCTCTTTTATTCCCTAGCTTCCCCATGCCCCTAAGCCCTCTAGCTCATCATGAGCCTTCATAGCCTTTTTCTCTTCCCAAAAAATCTCTTTCTCACACAAGAATTAGGTCTTGAGGTTGGGGTCCACACTACTTGGCCACCATGGTTATAGCTGCATTTAATGCAGCTGCAAGTGGGCTGTCATAGAGGCGATGCCTTTTTTATGAGGCGATTACCTCATTGCACTGAGGCGACGCCCCTTTGACCTAGGCCTGCATTGGGCAGGCAGGTTTGGGATAAATTTGGACAATCGGGCCAAGTTTTGGGCTTTCTAATCTTTAGGTTTTCAAGTCCACTTTTCATTAGAGATTCAGGCTTCATTCTCATGTCTAAGTTTCACATTCTCATCATTGGGCTTGACAACGGGCCAATCAAACTGAGCATCCCTACTTCATCCCCTAGCACGGGCTGATCGAATTGGGTGTCTACAGTTTGCCCCCTGATTTTTTAAAAAATAAAACGCATGCAATGATAATTTTTTAAAAAATCACATACACAACAACAAATAAATAATAAGATGAGCAACATACCTAACTCTCGGGTTTCACTTGAGAGATGAATCCTTAAATTCTGAAATGTGATCATGATCCTCAAGTTTTCTTGGCCCGATCAGCTACTCATTAATATTTGATAAAGGTATTTGAAGACTGTTGACCTCGAGTTTTCTTGGCCTGATCCTCATAACACTGAAATTCGATTCTTGGATTTTCCTAATCCGATTATCGTCTTGCTGGGGATATAGACTTATGGGTTTTCTTGGCCCAACCATCCATCACCTGAGACATGATTCTTGGGTCTTCCTGGCCCAATCATCACCACACTTAAAACATGATTCATGAGTTTTCTTAGCCCGATCCTCACAACATTAAAACTTGATTCTCGGGTTTTTATGGCCCAATCCTCACAACACTGAAACTTAATTCTCGGGTTTTCCTGGCCCGATCCTCACAACACTGAAATTTGATTCTTGGGTTTTCCTGGCCCGATCCTTACTGGGGATGTGGTTTTTAGATTTTCCTAGTCTGATTATCATTCCTCCAGGGGCACAGACTTTTGGGTTTTCTTGGCCCAATTGTCATTCACTTTCGACTTCAGGGATACTACTCGAACAGTCATTTTGATCTTTGCGCTTCAAGGATTCAAACCCGAATAGCCCTGTCCTTGAGCTTTGAGGATTCAAACCCGAACAACCTTGTCTTTGAGCTTTGAGGATTCAAACCCGAATAGCCTTATCTTTGAGCTTCGGGGATTCAAACCCGAACAGCCCTGTCCGTGTGGGTTTTCCTAGCCCATTCTCCCCGAAACTTTACTTTGGAAATCTCGACCTCTGAATTCCGCCTTCTTAGTATGCCACAATAACCATCATTTTTCATTCATTCATCATTTCATCAATTTTTTTATTTTTTCATTTTTCATTTTTTTTGGGAAACCCCACACCTTTGCCCACTATAAAAATAACTTTTTCCTTATCTCCATTCCCTTTTGCTTTTGCTACCTTTCTCTTTTTCTTCTTTCCTCCTCCTGCACTTCCTGTACTCTCTGCACTTTTTCTTTTTTTATAGTCAATAGAGAACACCCCTTGTGCCTGAGTAGGATCATATCCTACCTTTTGTCAGTGCTTCTAGGAGTTTGGGATTGGCCCAAGGAGACTTGATTCCCCTTCTGGCAGATATAGGGTCCCATATCTACTCGTCTGCATCTTGAAAGGTTAGTATCCCAAACTTTCCTATAAAATCATGTTGGGTCAGTGATTAATCTTACATAATTATCATTTTAGGGCATTATTTAATTAAACAAACGTGAAATTTATGTTTTAATTGCCAAAAATAAAAAATCATCATTGTCCACGCTTCGTAGAGGCGATCACCTCATCAATGAGACGATCGGCTTTTGCAAAGAGGCGATTGTCTATCGCCCTTTCAAAGAGCCAATCACCTCTGTAATGAGGTGATCACTTTATCAACAGGGGCGAATTGCACTATTTACGTGTCTATTCATTCTGAATTTCTTTCTAAAATTGTAAAATGCATAAATTTCACTTCCTTATCTCTTTGTTTGCAGCATGACACTCAGACATTCAAGGGTGCCGAGAATTTCTACGGAGCCTGGGTTTTCTACGGTGAATTGACTGATGAGCAGAGGGATCGGATTCAGGTGACGAGGTTCGAGGACTTCGTGCTCTCGCTTCCTTTCGAGCAGGGGCACACGGACTATCAGCCACTGCACGCTTTGATGGAGAGGTGGTTTGATATGACTCACACTTTTCACCTCCCATTCGGTGAGCTTACTCTGGACCTTGTGTCGTTTGTCGCCATCATGGGGATTGCCTGCACCGGGGACCCCGTCCCTTTTGACGCGAGTCTACACCAGCTATCTCTGGATAAGGCTACATACATCGAGTGACTTTTGGGGATGACTCCTGATATAAAGGAAACTCATACCCTTAAGTTGGACTCGATCAGGAGTTTCTACACCCGAGAGTGGGTTGTGGTGATGATTAGTCCCCGTGAGATTGACCAGGTGGTGAGGGCCTTCTTGCTCTATCTGCTTGGTACCACTTTCTTCGCTGACACTGCCAGCTCCATCGACCTGATGTTCTTGCTGGCTCTTTGGGATCTTGACCAGGTTCCCGCATTCGATTGGGGTAGTTGCGCTCTAGCGTACTTGTATCGGAGTATAGATGAGGTGGTCCAAAGGGCTAGGAGATTCTATAGCTTCTGGCATGCTGTTTTGGTACATCACAATCCTCTCTTTCCTTATCTTATTCTGACCTTCATTATTTACATTAGTTTTTTTAACTTCTCCTATTTTATTTTTCTAGGTCTGGGCTCTAGAGCTAGAGTTGCTTGTGGGTATTACATGAGTGGGGGACCACTTCCCAGCCCTCGACAGGTGGGGTGCCAGCAATGTCGTAAAGAGGCACCTTGCATGAGTTCACATCCATAGACAGCATATGAACTCTCTGACACAGGATGCGATACCTATAAAGCACAACCTTTCCTATTAGTAAATTATGCATATTCTTACATATTGACATCTCCCTTCTCGCAAATTTGGAACGACTTGTGGGGGCCTGAGGATACTTGGACCATTGACATGACTCGCTCTAGGCCTTTATCTCGGAAGGGGGTACTCCTCTATGGCCTTAGATATCGATCTTGGTATTTGGGTGAGCGGGTCTTGAACTGGAGGAGAGGTGCCAGAGCGAGATAGGTTCTGAGGTCTCCTCCTGACAGTATACTTTAGGCTCATGAGTTGGAGGGCGGCGACCTTGCTCAGGCTGTTGCAAGTTCACCAACTGTTGATCACATGGTTCATGTGAAGAGCCAATATGCAGAGTTCATTTGCACCCACCTTCTGCTGACAGCCCTCTTCCATAACGCTTTTACCTCTCAGGTATGTCCCTATCAGCTTCCCTCACCTTGAGAATTGATTACATTCTCACATGTCTCTCCTATCTTATCTTCAAACTGCTCCTGCTAGACCTGTGGCCCCAGTTAGGTCTTGAGTACGGGAGAGAGAGCCCTTGAGGCGTTGACTGGATTTGGGCAGGGAGGAGACTTCTGCGGCTAGTGAGCAAGTCGGGCCGACTATTGCCCCTAGTTCTGAGTTCATCCCATGTAGCTTTATTCATGTCCCCGACCGTTTAGCTCGATGTTGGGTTCCTCCTGGAGAATTGTCGCGTCTGTTCTTGACCTTGGATGAGGGCCTGACCCCTGCATGCACCCCTAGTGGTGCTACTCATGTAAGCTCTTTTTTCTGACCTGCTTTCATTATAATTCTCAAACCAACGTTAGTTTTAACATTTATTTCAATAATGCAGATTCCTCTAGAGTAAGGCCTGTATATGTATCGCATGATAGAGGCCTAGAGAGACTATATGCTGGAGATCACCCAACATTGAAGGGTAAGAACCTCTTTATTTTCTACATGTATGCATGCTTGCATGGCTTACTAACCTGCGATTTTTCTGAATAGGATCAGGATGAGGCTAGCAGGGCGAGGATCGCCACTCTTGAGCATCATATTAATGTGTTCCAAATTGATGAGGATAACGAGGATGAAGACAGGAGTTGCAGCGGCGCTGGAGGAGAGGCTGACCCTAAGGGTACTAAATCGAATGCTTGATGTACTGGGGTTGAAACTTATGTAGTCTTTAAATAGTGAACACAAAATTTTGGTTATTGATTTATATACATAATGTTTACAGAATTCATTATTCTCTTTGATTAAATTCATTTATTTTATTTTTTCATTTTCCACATGTGAGCTAATTTCAATGATTACATATGTATCTGCCCCACTGTATTCTAACTTGCACCTGTTTAGATTGTGTGACTCGAAGAAGTGCAATGACCTATACTACTGATGAGGCGATCGCCTAATTGAACTCTGGTGAAGAGGCGATCGCCTCTTGCTGCTGAGGTGACGCCTTATTGATAAGGTGATTAGTTCTTCGATGAGGCGATCACCTCAGCAGCAGGCGGCTCTACCCCTTTAAAAACCCACATTCTTATGTTCAGCCCACTTCTTGAGTTCCCTTCATCTTTAACCTCCCATTTCTCTCTCCAAGCACCTCTAAAAGTTATAACCATGATTGAACAGAGTCTGAGGCTACTACAACCGATCTTGAAGGGTCTAGACAATAAATCTTAGACTAGGTTAGAACTGTTTCACCTTCTGGTCTTCAAATCACTCCATACTAGGAGAATCAACTTCCCTTTTCTCCATGCCATAGTTCAGTTTTGGGATCCCCATAAACACATTTTTTGGTTCAACATAATAGAAAAATTTCCCTTGCTGGAGGAATTTGAGGCAATTTTTGGCCATCATACAAACTCTACTTGCCGACTTGCGATTCCTGACCTTGAAAACCCAGATTCTCACTCCATTCAGCATCAAATGGCACGTATGTTCAACCTTTCACCCTGATCTTCTCATTACTGTATCTTCAGTTTATAAATTAAATTAAAGTCTTTTCTTGAGGTCACCATGAATGTGGATAAAGAAGAAACTTATTGGCCCCGTATGATAGCCCTCTGTTTGTGTGCTTAATTTTTATTGGTTTCTTCCTTAGGACACTGCAATTCGAAGATCCTTTCCATCCTTGATCAAGTGGAGTCAGGGTTCAATCCTTTCCTTCTCATCTTAGCAAAAACTATCATCGGATTGGACAACTTCACGGAGACACGATGATTCTCAAGAAGTCCATTCCTATTGGAGGTAAGTTCTTCGTTGTACTTCCCTAACTTCCAACTGTCATACTATCTGCATCTAATCATTTGCAAACCCACAGATATGGTTTTATGAAAAGTTGGGCCTGATCGAACCTCCTCAAGACATCAGGAGCTACAAAGTGAAGCATTACCGAATAAGAAAATTACATGCCATTCCTGCAGATATTCACAGTTGGCTATCGACATTCCCTGATACACTAATCCACTGGATGTGCCCCTATTAGGGATTGCAGCATGTGACCATTCGATCTTACACATATTGTTTCCCAATTACCGATCTCCATTTTTCCACTTTCTATAATCCAACCTGCCTTTATCGCCAATATGGTCATAAACAACTGATTGTGGAGCTAGTTCACAAGTTCAAGCCAGGGCCCCTTTCTTAAAATTTCCTGGACCACTTAATGGCAACTTGGCCTTGAAGAGTCATCGAAAGAAATTTAAGCTACGACGGAGATTAAACTATTGATGATCATTACAAAGTGTGGGTTTGTTTGTAATAGATAGAAAGAGATGAATTTATTAAATACAAAAGGACAAGAGAGTTACAAATGTTAAGTTCACAGGGTAGGCAATAAAAGAAAAGAAAACAAAATTAACTTATGAAATAAAGTCGTCATTTCCCCTTTTGTTAGATGTGATTTTCCTTTTGTACTAGTTAAACGGCTTGTAATGGACACATTATGTAATGTTTAACAATAATTAAAGCAATCCATTTCATTTCATTTAAGCACAAAATGTATATACACTTCACTTCTGTTACATCTTATATTATTAGTTGGCTTGCCCTTGCAAGTGTTTCAACTAATCATTTTGTGTGTCTCTCTCTCCTTTTACATGTCCTTAACTTTTGCCTGGACCACCTCTTTTGAGGTTTTTGATCCAGTAGGACCTTTTTCTTTTTTTCTTTTTAGTCTCTAACTTTTGCCTAGACAACTTCTTTTCGAGGTTTTCTCCCTAGCAAGACTCTTTACAGAAAGTATTTCTTAAGCTTGTCTAAGTTGATGGGTTCTTTGAACTCATTTCCCTCCATGCTAGACAAAATGGTGGTGCCTTTCAAAAATAACTTCTTTACCAAATACGGTCCCTCCCAGTTGGGCTTAAACTTTCCTCGAGGATCGGTCATGATTGATCTTATAAGTTTCAACACCAAATCCCCTTCTTGAATCTTGCCTGGCTTGATCTTCTTATTGTAGGCACGGGCTATTCTTTTTTGATATAGCTAAGAATGATACATAGACTTCATCCTCTTTTCATCCACCAATGTCAACTGAGTCAACTGAGTCAACTGACTTTCGACCCACTAATACTCGAGGAGTTAGATTCCAGAAGGACTCTTAATGACCTTATCTTAACCTCTACTAGAAAAAAAACCTTATACCCATAAACTAAAGAGTACAGAGTGACTCCTATTGAAGTTTTAGCAGTAGTTCAATACCCCTACAATACGAATTATAAGTAATCAACCTAATCTCGGTAATTTTCCAGCATTTTGGCCAAGATCTTTTTTACATTCTTATTTGCTGCTTCCATTGCCCCATTTGCCTATGGCCTATATAGAGATGACATGTGGTGCTCAATCTTATAGTCTTTCAATAGTGTGGCCATTTCTGCTCAAAATTGAACATCATTGTCTGTAACTATGTGGTGTGGCAATCCATATCTGCAGACTATGTTCTTTTCGATGAACTTTGACATCTACTTTGACCCCACAATAACATAAGATTCAGCCTCAACCCATTTGGAGAAGTAGTCGATAGCCACAATGATATACCAATGGCCATTAGTTGCTTTTGGCCTTACCTCTCCTATGATGTCAATCCCCCATATAGCAAATGGCCAAGGAGAAGTCATTCCCTGAAGCTCCATAAATGGTAAGTGGCTAACATTACTATAAGTTTGGCAATTGTGACATTCCATGGTGAGCCAAAAGTACCCCTGGCATGCTATTTTCTTTGCCAAGATGGTTCTATTCATGTGTGGCCCGCACATCCCTTCATGAATCACTTTCATAAGCTTTCGGGCTTCATCCTTATCAACACACTTGAGGTGTACCCCGGCTAGTATTCTTTTGTACAACATCCCGTTATGACTTATGAACTGTCGAGATAATATTTGCAGGGATATTCTTTCTTTCTTATCAGCATTATTTAGAAACTACCTAGTTTCTAAATACCTTTGTAAATCATAGAACCAAGGTTTCTCAGTAGCATCAACTGGTGTCACTCTCACCTCTTCGTAATAGGGGACTCGAGACTTTATGAGAATTAAAGGCCTGGCTTCCAGTTGTTTCCCACTTTCCCACAAGGAGGCCAGTGTGGCTAGGGCATCAGCTACTTGGTTTCCTTCCCTTGACAAATGGACAAATTTACACTGAGTAAAGGAGCATAGGATGGTGGCCAGGTATTCCCAATAAAACCATAATCTGTCTTCTTTTATCTCTCATTCTTTGGTGGCTTATTTTATAACTAGTATGGAATCCCTATAGAAAGTAACATTTTCTGCCCCTACACTGTGTAATGCCTCTAAACAAAAAATGCAGGCCTCGTATTCTACTTGGTTATTAGTTGCTTCAAACTTAAGTCTTTTTTCCATCGGGATCATTTCTCCTTCTGGCGTAAACAAAATTACCCCTATTCTGACCCCTTTATTGTTGACAGCTCCATCAAAGTACATTTCCCAACCTTGTATCTCTATCGTCCCTAGATGTTTTTCAGGAAACTCCAACCTCCATTCTTGGTCGTCATCCACTGGGCTTTGTGCTAAGAAGTATGCTACTACTCTTCCTTTCACCGTCTTTTTGGATATATACTCTATGTTAAACTCCGTGAGTAAAACGAGCCACCTAGCCAATTTTCCTGTAAGAGACGGGGTCTATTGGAGGGACCTGAGGGGATCGTGTTTAGAAACTGCCTGCACTTTATAAGACTGAAAATAGTCACCCAAATTATTGCTAGGCACATTTCCTCCACTAAACTATAAGTAGTTTCGTAGGGCAGAAGCTTCTTACTCAAGTAATACATAGCATACTCTATCTTCTTTTCACCTTACTGTGCCAACATTGCCCCTATTGCATCTTCCTCAATTGCTAGATACAGAGTTAAGGCTTTACCCGGTCTTGGCGGCTATAAAACAGGAGGATTCATCAGGTAATCCTTGATAGCTTCAAAGGATTGTTGACATCTTTCATCCCATACAACAGGTTGGTCTTTCTTTAGAAGCTTCAAGATGGGATTGCAGATGGTTATCAATTTGGCTATAAATCTGCTGATATACTGTAAATGCCCCAAAAACCCTCAGACCTCTTTTTCATTATTTAGTGTAGGCATATCCTTGATTGCTCTAATCTTATCTGGATCCACTTCTATTCCTTTCTGGCTGACAATGTGTCCCAACAGCTTCCTAGATGTGACCCTAAAAACACACTTCTTCGGGTTCAGTCTGTGATTGTACTTTTCTTCCCTAGCCAAAAACTTGTCTAGCGCTTCGAAATTCCCTTCCCTAGTTGCAAACTTCACCATCATATCATCCACATACACTTCTACCTCTTTATGGATCATGTCATGCAGTAAGGCAGTCGCCATCCTCCAATAAGTAGCTCCTGCATTTTTCAACCCAAAAGGCATCACTCGATAACAATACACACCCCATTCGATGATGAAAGATGTCTTTAATTTATCTATTACTGCCATTATGATCTGATTGTACCTCAAAAATCCATCCATGAAAGAGTACATTACGTTGGAAGCTGCATTATCAATTAACGTATCGATATACGATAGCGGAAAGTGATCCTTGGGGCAGGCTTTATTCAAATCTCGGTAGTCTACACATACTCTAACCCTCCCATCCTTCTTAGGAATAAGAACTATATTTTCTAACCACTGAGTGTCCTCTACCAATTCTAGGAACTTTGCCTTTAGCTACTTTTTGACCTCTTCCTTAACCAAGAGAGCCCATTCTGGCCTTAACCTTCTTTGCTTTTGCTTTATTGGCGCTATGTGAGGGTATGTGGGGATCCTATGTTTTGAGATCTCCCTGTCGATTCTGGGCATGTCTTTATAACCCCAAACAAATACTTTCTGTCTTTTTTTTTATGATTTCTTTAATTTTTCTCTCTCACTATGAGTTAAACCAAAAGCAAGCAATATATTTTTAGGATTATCATTTGTGCTTAAATTAAATGACATAGTTTGCGTGGAATTAATGTCAAACATATGCATGAAATAATCATCACAAATAAAATAACCATTAGGAAACACATCACACAAATAAGAAAACTCAGACTTCATTGCATTTACTTTTGAAAAGAAAAGATCATTAGTCTCAAATAGAGAAGTAAAAGAAACATTAAAGTCATTATAAGAGGTATCTATGGTGGAGTTGAGGACATAGGTTTCAAAGTCAAGGTCTTTGCTTTGATCATTAATGCCTTTCTGCTCTGAGGTAGCTTTATCCTCTTTAAACTCCTCTCCAGCCAGTACCAGCTCCTCAGTTGGGGCTCTTTCAACAATGACTCCCTCGGCTTTGTTCACAAATTCAGCAAAAATCTCGAACCCCGGGATAACTTCCCCAACCATCAGGAGAGGTTCTGGAGTCCTATTGTATGGGTGCCCGGTGCCTTCCTTTACAAAAATTTCCCACAGAGTTTTCTTTCCAGCCATAATCTCATTTTCCTTTTCTTTAGACTGGCCCCACACACTTATCTCTTCCCCAACTCCATCCGCCTCTTTGAATCCTAACCCATGCTTCAAAATAGGTACTTTGTTTCCCACAAACTATGAAGGTCCGCTCTAATTTTTCTCCAATCCCATGTCGAGAAAAAATTTCATATTGCACATCATTCTTAGATCCTTTTCATCCATCTCATCCTCATAGATTACACAGACTTCAAAACTAGGGCTAAGGGAAATCTCCTTAGGGATCAACTTCAGTGCAACTACGATGACTTTAGTTTCAACTGAGATGGTGACAACCCTTCCTTCATGTGGAAATTTAATCTTTTGATGAATAGTGGATAGAACGCCACCTAGAGGGTGAAACCATGGTGTAAGCACCCAATTTTGGGATGCAATTGTGCACAATTACGACGTAAGCCCCTATGATGAAATTTATTCAAAAATTAAACTTGGTTGTTGATTTTTTGGACTTTAGGAACTAAAATGTAACATTTTTTAGGATTTGATTACAAATAAGTCATTTTTTCAGGGGTCTTTTCGTAATTAAAAGTTAAAAAAAAAATTTTAGATCGGCATTGGTGTAATGCCGACTGGCATTACACAATTTCGACTGGCATTGTGTAATGCCGATCGGCATTGTACAATGTCGGTCGGCATTGCACAGTACTGATGCACAATAATTTCATTTTTTTATTTTTTCGCATTTTTTTCCTTATTTTTATCGATTTTTTCAGTGTTTTAATTGGTTAAAAATTCAAATTTTATCCTTGATTATCTAATAAGGTTTTTTTAAAATGCAGAAGGCTTTTTTTTGAAATTAAAACAAATGCTATCTGATCATCAATCTGTTCCTTTTTTTGGAGGAAGTTCAGTATGCGCAGAGTCTGCATGTGTGCGTAAAAAAAAAGAAGAAAAGAAAAAGAAGGTTTTTGGTTGGGGGGGGACTTCTTTTTCTTTTGGTCTTCGAAAGGATTTTTTACAGGAAGAGACTGAGAGAAAGAAGACACAGTGAGAAAAAATAGATTAGAAGCATAAAACCTTAATTTTTGATACTGAAATTTCCAAAGACAATAGTTCAAAATCAACAATATCTTAATTTTAACGGTGATAATCCAATCTGAGGGGCTCAAAAAGGGGCATTTGCACAACATCTCCAGTGTTATTCTTCTATTTCTTTTATTACCTTTTTTTTTATTATTTTATGTTTATGTTGTTTTCTTTTATTTTTGTTATTGTTTTGATTATTTGATTTCATTGCTAATTTTTTTTTTAATGTCCGTATAAGGATTGAGGAAAGGGAAACCGCCTATGTGTAATTGAACAGAGGATCCATGAAACCTGTATTGTTTTAATAATAGTTCTTAGAATTTTAATTTTTGTTCTGCATTTTTGTATCCTATGTAATTTATTTTAATTTCTGGATGTATAATTATTTAATTTTAATTTTGTACGTAGTTTGTAATAGCCCCAGTAGTAGGAATAGTGAAAGATTTAAATTTCTGCATTTTAAAATTAATTAGTAATTAGGTTCAATTGGGTAAAAGTCAATTAAAATTAATGGTGGCTTTAGTTAAATTAGGGTTTGCATGTAATTAATTTAGGTTTTTTTTTAGAAAATCACTATAATGTTTGTTTGATCTATTTTTTGTGTTTTATTTATTTTGGGCTTATTTTTTATGGTTTTTTTTTTATATTTTTGGGCCCCAAGCCCACGTTTAGGTCTAACCCACTAAATAAATAGGTTTAAAAATGGTTTAAGATTTTAAATAATTAAAATCAACTTAGGCCCATTATGTTAATTAGATTTTAGGCCCGCTTAGTTAATTAAAATTGTCTAGACCTAGCTCAACCCATTTAATTGGATTTCTTTTAAAATGAATAGACCTAGGCCCACATTTTATTTAAAATAAAACTAAGTTAGACTTAGGCCCATTAATTTAATTTCTTCTTTAAAATTGAATCGACTTAAGCCCATATCTTAGAAAGACTAAAAAAATATAGATTTAGGCTTATTAATTAATAAAATGTAGGCCCATTTTTATTCTATTTCACCTGTAAATAAAATGTAGATTTAGCTAACTTATTTAAATAAAATTAACATAGTTTAGACTTAGGGACAACATGATCTTAAGTGCATTTTTTCTTGTAATTTTATTGACTTATTGCCTTTTTGGGTAGATGGATGTTAATTAGGGTTTAATAAAATTTCATGTAATTAGAGGATGAAATAATTATTTGTAAAATTATTCTAAATGAACACGAGACTAAGAGAATTTAGTATTATGTATCCAGAATCTTCTAGCTGTGGTGCTAATTTTCTTTTAGAGAATCGAGTACCACCAATCAAATTGTCCTAGTTATTTCCTTGGGTGGCAACTCCTTATCTCCACGCCATATCTTTGTGACAGTGGTTAGTGTGTTCTCTAAGGCCCTGAGCCTAAACAGCGTTGCGGTTGCTAAATCTTGGACGCACGCTAAACCCCGCCATCTACAGTGGCGACTCCACTGGGGATAAGAGATACTGATTCTACTTGTGTTCTTTAGAATTGTTTTATCGATTATTATTTCATTCTTGCATTCATTCTATATATACCTACTAAACTGATGGTGTTGGTTTATGATTCCATGATTCCACTAGCTTCATGGGGTTATAGATTGGCTAACCATTCAAGAGAGATTACCGGGCTCATCTGACTAGAGTCTGTAACCCAAGTCCCTAAGGGGGGGGGGGTAATCTTCTCTCGAGTTGGTAAAGGATGGTGGGCCCCTCTGACCTTGGCCTATAACTCAAAGTCCATAATGGAGAGCATCTTGCTAAGGGAACCTTAACTTTTCACCGGACCCTAACCACATATAATGGCCTAGTTTCTTCCCCTAGGATCTTCACCTAAAGTGCTTGTTTATTTGAATTGCCATGAGGTATTTCTATTTATAAAAGCCTAGGCCTATACCTTTGAAGCTCATTCAGGCTAATAAGGATTAGGCTAGACCTTATATTTAGAAATGCTGCTTCTATGCTTTTTTCTTTTAAAAGAGATTTGGCATATCCCCTGTTGATATGAAGGCCCGGACCAAAAATCCTAGGAAAAGAAACTTGCCATTGAACACGTGTGTAGGAGGAATAAGGTTGGAAGGCTTATGCTTCCATGTTGCTTGTTGATTGCTTCTTGATACTTGCTACTTGCTAAGTGCTTGCCTGCTACTTGTTGCATAGCATGTGCATCATGCATACATGCATACATATAGTCCATGCATCATACTAATACCTTATTTTGCAGCCATCATAGATTCATCCGGGTCTTCTCGTATTTGGGGATGAAAAGGTGGCAGATTGACCTGATTTGATTTAAATTCGGAGTCCATAGCTTAAGACATTCTTCACATAATGGAAAGACTAGAAGGGAGTCCAATTAACCCACTATTCCTAGAAGCTGAATTAGCTCAGACTGAACAGACTGAAATGGAACAACAACTAGAGATGTGGACCATAGAGGACATTAAGGGAGCTTTGAAGGATGACATGAGAGCTATGATGTAAGATGAGCTGAGACATGCTTTGGCCGAACTAGTGCAACCTGTTGCTGTAGCTCCTCCACCTACTGCTAACAATGCTAGGGGGTAACCTGCTCCTAGAAATGTGCCTGCTACTGATGTAAGAATGGAAGACGTTGAAAACTACATGGTAAAGAAGGTGAAAAGAGAGTCACTTGAATTGGTTCAAGACCTTGAGTCTAAGCAGATGCAAGCATTGACTCAGAAAATGTCCAAGATGGAAGAGCTGATTAGAGGACAAGGAATGGGATATTCTTTTGACTTTAATGACATGTTGCAAATGGAGGGAGATAAGCTACCTGAAAAATTCAAAATGCCTTAACTACAGAAGTTTAATGGGAGAGGAGATCCAAGGATTCATTTGAGTCAATACACCATAACCATGAGCATTACTAAAGCACCATTATCAGTAGTCACTAGGCTGTTTGTGTTGTCCCTGGAAGAAATGGTTGTGAACTGGTACCATGGGTTAGAAAAAGTCTGTTAGAGCTGATTGTAAGGAACTATGTACTGCATTCTTGAAGCAATATGATTATAACACTTGATTGGAAGTGTCAATTAGGGATTTAGAGTTGACTAAATAGAAATCAAATGAGTCATTTTCTGATTTCTTAACTCGTTTCATGAATAAAGCAGGGATGATGAAAAATAAGCTTGCTGAGAAGGATCAAGTTAGAATGATAGTCCGTAATGTGTCACCTAATTTGGTCGAGAGGCTACAGATGATGAATCCAAAACCTTTATGGATTTATATGATGATGGGTTACAAGCTGAGGAAATTGAGAGTGAGAAAAAGAAAACTGTTAGAGGCACAGGAACTTGAAACTACCCAACTGGGGGCATACAACAAAGAAGTACTAGTTGAGCTGTAGAAGTGCGTGTAGTTTAGCAACCCTGAAGGTTCTCCAACTTCAACCAACCACTTTCCAAAGTCCTAGAGAGGCTAATCCAAAAAGGCCTGCTCCGACCTTTAACCTTTTTCAAACCCCCGAATCCAAATCTCCCTGGCTATGATCCAAACAATTACTATAAATTCCACCAAGCTGCTGACCATCCCACAGACAATTGTATTCGCCTAAAATAAGAGATCCAAAACCTGATAGACTCCAAAAAAATCACCGACCCTGAAAAATCCAACTCTAACCTAAACATCATAAATAACCCTTTCCTAAACTACTAAAACTTTCCACCACTAGCCAACATGATGATCAACTCAGGAGTTAGTGAGGAAGAAGTGCTAAGCTCCTTTGAGGACCTAAACCCTATACCTAATGGAGAACCTTTTGGATAACCATAGAGAGGAGTGGAAGATTTATTGGGCCAGCCCTCAGGCAAGTTTGATTACAGAGTATTTTACTCGAAACCACCCTCTGTTGATATCTCTATCGAATCAATTGAGCCCTCAGGTTTGGGAGATAAGTTTAATGATAAGCCAGTAAAAGAAGAGCCTAAAATTCTTGAGTAGTAGCTAAGAGGAGTTGAATATCTTTTGGGACAACCTTCAGGCAAGTTCGATTACAAAGTGTTCTATTCTAACCCCGCTTCTGCTAACATCCCCATTGAATTGATTGTGCTGATAGGATGGGGTGATGAGTTTAAAAAAGATGAATTCTTAACCCCAAAAATGTCCCAAGAAGAGGTTGAACAGCTGCTAAGTCAACATATGGACAAGTTGAGGGAGTTGAAGGGAAAAGAAACATGCACAGTGGAAGTTTGGAAAAATGAAAAAAAAGAACGGATCGTTGGGGCCGCGGACATCTGGTATGATTCTGATGAAGAAAAACCCATTGGAATTGATGTATGGAGTGATACTCCAAATGTAAATCATGTTACCAAAAGCGGGAGGAATTACCAGGCAGCAGAAAAGCAAAATGAAAGAGTAGCAGAAAGAGAAGAAACAGAAGATGCAGAAGTAAAGGAAGGACAAAAAGAAGACCTGATCCTAGAACAACTCAAGAAGGCTAAAGTGAGTGTGAGCATCTGGGAACTACTGATGCATTCAGGCAGCCATAGAAGGGCTCTGGTTAAAGTTTTGTCAAACATGAGCATTGAAACAGCCGCTACTCTAGAAGTTATGGTGGCAAAGGTTACAGAAAAGAAACATGGGCTGGTAGCATTCTTAAATGATGAATTGCCTTTTGAGGGAAGAAATCATAATAAGGCATTATTTATCCCAGTTGAAGTAAAAGAGAAGAGAACCAACTTTGTGATGGTGGATGATGGTTCAACTATAAATGTATGCCTACTAAAGATCCTACCTAATCTGGGTCTGAAAGTAGATGACTTGACGGCTTCAAACCTCATAATCAAAGCTTACGATGACAGTACCAGGAACGTGGAAGGAACATTTCAAGCTTTGGTCAAAACAGGACCTATAGAGTTAACTATTGAATTTACTGTACTGGACATCCCTGTTACCTATGTCCTGCTGTTGGGAAGGCCGTGGTTTCATGCCCTGGGAGGAGTACCTTCAACAGTGCACCAAAAAATAAAATTCCCTCATGAAGGAGATGTCGTGACAATAGAAGCTAGAACCAATGCAGCTGTGGCAGCCATACTTGATAAACAGAAGTAAGTGTGTGTTCTGCCTAGTTTCTAAGTCACTGGAATATTTGATGAGATGGATCCCAGGGTTGCAAAAATGAGGGAAAGCATGAATTATCGACCTAGACAGGGGCTCGGGAAGAATGAACAAGGAAGCCCTAAGCCCTTGAAAATTAAAACCCAGGACCATACGAAGGGTTTGGGATATACTGAGGCAGGACTGGCTAGTAGAGGAGCAAAGAACAAAGAGAAAGCAAAAAGAAACAAGCCTTTGGGAAGGATTGGACCACTAAGTGAGAATTTCATCAAGCCAAGGGAAGGCAAGTATTATCTGGGCACCAAAGAATCTGTTAATATGGCTGGCAAAGGTGCCCTTGGATTTGAGATCTTCAAGGAGCAGATTATGGAAAGCCTAGTGACCAGCAACAAAGAGGAAGTCATGAAGCAAGTAACTGAAAGGATGGGTGATGATGTCGTTGAAGAGCTACTGTGTCTACCACTTGAGAAGGAACCACCCCAGGACTTAGCTATTGTCATTAGTGATAGTTTCATTGATGTTTTTTATGAAGAAACTGATATAATAATGTCCGGTCTTTATGCGGATGAAGATGTTATTTTTCCTATGGTCAATAATATGAATGCTGGTTTTGCTTACTTGTGTGATGTGCATCCTGATAGTTCTGTGCATTATAATTTTGATCGGTCATGTATGTTTAACATTAATTCAATTCAATTTGATTCATTTAACATGGGCACAAATGATAATCCAAAGAACATTTCTATATCACATGATGTAACTCCTGAAGAGAGAGAAAATTTTGAGAGAATATTAATAAAAAGAAAGGTAGTATTCGCTTGGACTTATGACGACATGCCAGGTTTGGATAGGGAAATAACAAAGCATCATATTCCAGCTCATTCAGAAACCAAGCCGGTTAAATAGAAATTGTGCAGATTAAGACTAGAATGGATAGAAAAGATAAGGGAGGAAATTGTCAAACAAATACAGGCTAACTTCCTAGAAGTAGTAGACTACCCTCAGTGGCTAGCAAACATAGTACATATTACTAAGAAGGATGGAAAAGTATGAATGTGTGTAGATTTTAGGGATCTGAACAAAGCCTGTCCAAAGGATGACTTCCCGTTACCTCACATTGATGTAATAGTGGATAGCGCTGCAGCAAGTGCAATGTATTCTTTTATGGACGGATTTTCCAGGTACAATCAGATCATGATGGTAGTCATGGATAAGATTAAGATAGCTTTCATTACAGAATAGGGGACCTATTGTTACAAGGTGATGCCTTTTGGACTGAATAATGTAGGTGCAACTTATCAAAGAGCTGCTACTACACTTTTCCATGATATGATGCATAAGGAGGTTGAAGTGTATATGGATGACATGATGATCAAATCAGAGACAAGAGGAGGACATTTTGAAGCCTTAGACAAATTCTTAGCCCGAATTGAAAGGTACAACCTGAGACTCAACCCGAAGAAGTGCATTTTTGGGGTTACTTCAGGGAAGCTGTTAGGACATATAGTGAGCAACCGAGGAATTGAAGTGGATCCGGATAAAGTAAAAGCCATCCAGGAAATGTCGGCACCAAAGATGGAGAAAGAAGTAAGAGGACTCCTTGGCAGATTGCAGTATATTAGTAGGTTTATCGCAAAACTCACTAACATTTGTGACCCTATCTTTAAGCTTTTAAGGAAAGATCAGCCGATTAAGTGGAATGATGATTGTCAGAAAGCTTTCAATAAGATCAAGGAGTATCTTATTAATCCACCTGTTCTGAAACCACCTAGACAGGGTAAGCCATTGGTTTTGTACTTAGCTTTAGAAGAGAATGCAATGGGGGCAATGTTAGCACAAGAAGGGTTAGATGGAATAGAGCACGCAGTGTATTACTTGAGCAAGAAGTTTCTGTCGTACGAGGAAAAATATGATTTAGTAGAAAAGACATGTCTAATCATGATTTGGGCTATGAGAAAATTGAGGCATTATTTTCAATCTTTCAAGGTTCAAGTTATTTCAAGAATAGACCCTCTAAGGTATCTGTTTCAAGCATCGGCTTTAACTGGAAAAATGTCTCGATGGTTAGTACTCTTAACTGAATTTGATATAGAATACATTACTACAAAGGTAATCAAGGGAAGAGCAGTAGCAGAATTCTTAGCTAAGAATGCGATCAAAGATGAAGAGCAATGGGATTTGAAGTTTCCAGATGAGAACTTAGCAGTTGTAGAGCATCGAGAGTGGAAAATTTACTTTGATGGAGCTATAAACAACAAAGGAGCTGGATTGGGAGTGATTCTTGTTACACTAGAAGGAGACACCATACCAATGGCAAAGAAATTGAATTTTAAGGTCACAAACAATATGGCCGAGTAAGAAGCATGTATCTGTACGATTGAGGCGGCTGTGGCAATTGGAGCAAAAGATTTGTTGGTCTATAGAGATTCAATATTAGTCATCAATCAGGCTAATGAAGAATGGGAAGTAAAAGAGGAAAGGCCGAAGCTTTATATTTGCTATTTGAAAGCCTTAATGAAGAATTTCACCAAATGTCTCTTTATCCATCTATCCAAAGATGATAATCAGATGGCGGATGCACTTGTAACACTCTCTTCAATGTGGGATGGTGCAACTGGATTGGCTATGAAACCTTTAGTGATCATGAAATCTAAAGCACCATGTTATGGGGGTGAGCAGATTATGAATGTTCAAATGGGGCCCGAAGAAAAGGCTTGGTTTTATGATGTCCAGAAGTTCATTGAAAAGAGAATTTATCCAGATGAAGCAACCTCGAAAGAAAGATATGCTCTTCATGTTCTTGCACGTAGCTATGCAAGTCATGATGGGGTATTATACAAAAGAATGCCGAACGGGATGCAACTCAGGTGTCTCAAAAAGGATGAAGCTGAAGAGGTAATGCAAGAGATTCATGCAGGGGCTTGCGATTCTCATATGAACGGGATGATTCTAGAAAAGAAGATACTCAAACAAGGGTATTACTGGACGACTATGGAAAAGGATTGTATCAGGACAGTAAGTCAATGCCATCAGTGTCAGATCCACGGGAATCTTAGTCACATGCCTCCAATAATGCTGAATAGTTTATCATCCCCTTAGCCCTTTGCAGCTGGGGAATTGATATCATAGGAGAAATAAGATCGACAACATCAAATGTGCATAAATACATAGTGTTGGCAATTGATTACTTTTTGAGATGGGTAGAGGCAGAATCTTTCAACACTCTGAAAGCAAAATAGATGGCACGGTTCATCGAGAAGAGCCTTATTTGCAGATATGGGGTTCCACATCATGTCGTGATAGATAACGGGGTTTAATTTCAAGCAGAAATAGCAGAGTTGCTACAAAAGTATGGGATTGAACACCATAAATCTTTGCCTTATTGCCCTCAAGCTAATGGAGTAGTGGAAGCAGCTAATAAAAATGTCAAGAAAATCCTTTCTAAGATGATTAAAACCTACAAGGATTAGTCTGAATATCTTCCTTTTGCCTTATGGGGATATAGGACTACAGCTCGAACTGCCACAGGCCAAACACCGTTCTCATTGGTATATGGTTGTGAAGCAGTTTTGCCCATAGAAACTAAAATTAAATCCTTGAGAGTAGTCATGGAAGCTAAAATAACTGAGAATGAATGGGCGCAGAAAAGATATGATCATCTAGTAACTCTAGATGAGAAAAGGATGGATGCTTTATTCCACACTCAAATATATCAGAGAAGGATAGCAAGGGCGTTTAACAGGAAGGTTAAGCCTGGGAAGATCAAAGCTGGAGATATGGTACTGAAACAGTCTAAAGTCGTGGTGTTCGATCCAAGAGGTAAATTTAGACCGAATTGGGAAGGACCATACTTAGTCAAATCGGTCTTACCTAAAGGAGCTGCTAAGATATCAAATTTTGAAGGGAATGAGTTTATGGAACCGGTCAATCTAGATCGCCTCAAGAAGTACAAAAAATAAAAAAAATAAAAAATAAATAAGAATAAAAGTAGAATAAAGAAAATAAAGTCTGCTGGCTAGAAAACCTGAAAAGGCTAGTCAGGCAAAAGTCAGGACATTCCCACTGTTAAGAAAACCCGCAAAGGGCTGACAGGCAAAAATTAGGGAAATAAATAAAAAATAATGGTCCCGCTGATTAGAAAACCCGTAAAGGGCTAGTCAGGCAAAAATTAGGGAAATAAAATGTGAGTGAAAAATATTCAATTAGAAAATCCGTGAGGACTAGCTGATAACAGGAGTTATGTCATGTGATGTATTAAATATACTCATTTTGGCCCTAATTAGTGAATGAAATTGAAATTGAAGTCTTGTTAAACTTTGCATATCCTTCTTTATTATAAAGCATAAGTACTTGAAAGAATAACAAAACATAAGAAAGCCTAAAACTAGCTCTATGAGACCATTCTATCTAGTGATTTCTTTGTTTCTTCATTTACGATTCATCATACAAAGCTTGAGTCCTTGTGTACCTAGCAAATCCTGGTGGTTCTGTATTTTGGATAACAACCCAAGTTTTGTAATCATCATCAGTAGTAACATCCGCATCCAGGTGTATGTTCCGTTCAAGGGCTCTATAAGGCCACAAGCTCCTAATCTTATCCAGAGAATCTTGTCTCAAAGGAAAGCCTTCAAAGTCAGTCAGAATAGTAACGATGAACTGAAGGTGACCATATTGACGATAAAGGCATAAAGGGGTAAAAAAAGGTAAAGAAGTGCAGCCCGGGAATAGGAGCACAGTGCTCATATAGCTCAATAGTTATGAACTTCAATCTCCATCAAGGACAGACCCATATAATCTCAGCATCTGAAATCTTCTTCAACCAGTCAACCCATTGGTCCATAGAACATTTGTCCTTCATTCTCAAAGGATGAGATTGTAGCTGATGAGGTTGATAAGTCAAAGGATTAGGGGGTACATTAAGCAAGCTCAACTTTTCCTGTAACCAAATCTAAAAAAAAAATATAAGAATAATAAAATAAAAGCCCGTTAAGTTAAAAACCCGAAAGGGCGGCTTAGGCAAAAATTAAGGCAAAAATAAAATAAAAATAAAAAGTTTTGGTTGCACACCTAAAGAAGAAGTAAACTGCTTGAGAAACAGTTATGAATCTTAAAACTGTTGAGCCCAATGATGGTCTCAGCAAGGATAATTGGCATAGGATTAGCTCCAAGCTCTACCTATTCCAAGATAATGATAATGTGTGTATTGAGCATACATTGGGCATATATTGAGCATACAAATAGAGAGCAACTGTTCTAGTCCAAGAAGTAGTGTTCTTGTCCCGAGTCCCACAGCTGGAGATCAGAGAAAGAAGATTGATGGTCCCAGGGTTATGCATATACATATAAATATCAACTGGGGGCAAATCAAAGAATGTAACCAATTTGCTAGGAAATTGCATCTCCAAATCAGGAAGGGCTATCATAGCAGTCGAGTCTAATGTGCATCCCAGAATAGCAGCGAACTCTTCAATCATTGGACAAAGCTCTTGCCCATTAAACCTGAATACATGGTCCTTGACATCCCAGAAGGTAGAAGCAGTGTGTAGGAGAGTGTTATCAATAGTCAGGTACTGAAGAGATTTCAGGGATTTGATGTGGAAAGGTTGAAGCTTATTCCAATCATCACCATTAAGACTTTTAAGAAATTTCTTCATTGTTTGAAGAGATGCTTGAGTCATGATAAGGGTATAGAGAATGAAGGAGAATGCCCCTTAAATAGTCTTATATAGGGAAAAAAGATGAGTTCAGGTGGGAAAAGGATTATGCTAGCAAAGAAGGATGTGGATAAGGTGATAGAATTTGAGAAGGATTAGGATAAATAGATAATTGGGAAGATAATCCATTCTTTTAATTGTTTATCTATCCAATATTATCTGTCTTAGAAAAAGATTAAGATAAATGGATAATTAATTAAAAAAGATAATGTTCATGAACCATCTTTTTTTTTAATTAGTTATTCTAAAAAAAATCCATTAAAGTGCAAAATACTATTTTAGTTCTATCTAACAGTGTTCGAGACAGTACATAAATAAAAACAGCAGTACAATAGAGAGCAGTCAGACATAGGCTCGCAGAAAGTCAGGAATACAAAAGCTCTAAATCATTCATCTCGTGCTCTGGTATCAGGCCATGGGCTTCATCCTCTGGTAGGGTCATCAGGATGATGAGTGTCTGGAGATCTAGCAGATGAAATCCCAGCACTATATGGATCAAAGCCCAAGTCTGCAAGCTACTGACGAAGCATCTCATTCTCCCGCTCTAGACCGCTGGAATAGCTCTGCATACATAGAAAACACCATGTCATATGCATAACATGCATACATTTGCATTGTCTCAATTAGGGCACTTACCTGCCAACTGTCTATAACCTGCATCGTAAATAATCTCTGAGACGAGGCAAGTCCATATAAATACTCTGCCTGTGTCCGGGGAATTTATTTTGTAAAATTTTATTAATATCAATGTCAAGTGTACAGATCCATACAAAAAATAAAGTAAACAGACTCACATGAGAAGCATCTAGTGGATAAAAGCTAGGAAGTTGAGCATCACTAAACTGCATATGCTGCTCAATTGGAGCCTGAACAGCGGGAGCCCAGTAGAACATAGACTTGTCTGGAAGAGAGACATTGCCAAGCATAGCACCGGTAAAGGCCCCATCGTGACTAGCCCCGACGTGCTGAGCAGGATGACCATGACTAGGTCTGGGCTCAGGGCTCTCAATCTCTGGAGCAATCTCAATCTCCTCATCGATATCAACAGGAGAGCGAACCTCCTCAAACTATAAAGAGAAGGAGTGAGTCATAGGTTCTAGAAACAGAAGTTGAAATAATGTGAAATTACCTCATCATTATCAATAGGAACATGCTCCAGGAGGCTCTCATGAATCAACTGCTGATAATGTCGAGAACGCTCAAGGGAATCTGAGGCAACATATCCCTGTAGTGCATCTCTCAGCTCTGAACCCGTAAGATGTGAGCTGCAGAGCATAGAGGGGGGGACATCAGATGGAATGCGATGTCGAGAAGGGCCAGCAGACCAACGATAAACTCGCTCCCCTAGATACCACATCAGACAGCCATAACCAAAGAGTAGGATCCTCATAGGCTCTAAGCGGGTTGCAGCCACCATGAAATCATATTGTTGGATGTCCTTAACACCCTCTAACCAATAAGAATTTATCTGAAATTTATGTAAATTAAATCAAATTTCTATTAAACTGTAACATACTAATGATTTTATTTTTCCTTACCAGGTGCCCCTCGACAGTGTTCAACTGATCACAGTATGTCTACAAAGTGTTCCTGTTGCTAGCAAGGCAAGAAGAACCCCATCTCATCATCAGAGGAAAGGTCCTATCAGAACTGATAGCGTTAAAGCCTCGAATCAGCCCGATCTCTATGCTCCAGATCTGAAAAAAAAAGAGAACACATCAGAAAAAGTAAAGAAGAGCAAAACTATAGAGATCAAATGAAGGAGAACATACATGCAAGATGTGCCAAAAGCCATACATCGTGATAGCACCTCTACAGATAGTGTCCAGTCTGTAATAAATGTAAGCAAGTGCAGTAGATCCCTAATCTAATGTGGCAACTCGATCCAAGTCATAGAGAGGAACCAACAGAGCAATACTGACCTCATGACCGGTCTCACAAAAGAGGGTCATGCCTAATAATATTAAGAGGAAACACCTCACCTTATGAATAATTTGATGAGGAGTCAAAGTACGAAGGCGTCTAAATCCCTCAACCAATGATGAAGGAAGAACGTTCTTCCGATTCTTCCAAGCTGGGGCGAACCCGATCAAGTCATGCACGTACTAATTCCATGCATGCTCTGGAAGACTACAATAGCTAATGTCAAATGGAACTGGGGATCCCCCAAAGGCAATCCCAGTGATAGCAGAGAAGCTCATAGGCGAAATAATAAGCTCACCCACACGAGTATGAAAAGTATGGGTAGTATCCATCCAGTGCTTGATCAAAGTGAATAAAGAGTAACGATCAGATCGGCCTCGAACAGTCATAAGTGTGGCAATGAAATGCCTAAATCCAGAAGCCCAAATCAGATGTGTCACCTGTTTCGGCAGTCCATGAAATAATTCTCGGGCTAGATTGAAATAGCCCGTGAACTTCATCGGACGCTATTTCGATTTCAAAAAGAAAATAATAATTAATTAATTGAAAGATTAATTAATTAGTCAAAGAACTTAAATTAAAGGATTTGATTAGTTAATTAATTGCCTTAAAAAAAATTCTGATCGGCAATCTACCCTGTCGATCGGTATTAACCCAGTCGATTAGAAATCTGGAATTCCGATCGGAATTCCAGACATCCAATCCTCCATTCTGACAACCCGGGAGTCAAATTTCATATTTTCAGAGTTAATTGCAATTTGTCATGCATTTTCATATTAATTTATGACTAATATACATGTCAATGTCAATTTCTACTCTGTAACTAACTCTAATTACTGATTATACAGGTAATATTTTTTTAGAAATAAATAGAAGCAAGAAAAGTTACCTCATTACCCACATCTTTGCACCTGTGGCTATATAAATGAGTCAAGGGAAAGATAGCTGAGTCTTCTCAAAGTTCCAAATTATTCTAAGGAAAATGAAGAGGTAAAATCCTCTGACATTCTAAAGCCTCAGCTCCCTCATGTTGTCTACGTGATGAGGAGGCCATAGGATTAGATGGATTGCAAATCGAACAACAGATGGTGAAGAAATCAAGAAAAGAAAAATCAAAATCAAGTAAAAAAAAAAAAAGAAAAGAATGGGAAGAGAAGTGAAGTGATCGGCAAAAGGGAAATAATATATAAAATGGAGAATATCCATTTTAATCCTTTCAATTTATTTACTTTTATCTATCTTTTCTTTCTTGCAGTTTGGTCCATAATTGCATTATGATTAGGAACATGTTCCTAATTAAATCACAACATTCATCAAATTAATAATTCATTAAATTATTAAGACTACATAATCAATCTGTGATCCTAAATCTTCTGTCAAATACAGAATACAGAATAAGATTACAGAACTCATTTTTTTGCATTTTACATACATGATTTCAATCAAAGGTTTCATATGCTGCATAGTAGCTATGATATGAATTTCAAATCATTATGTTATGTGCTGCACAGTAGTCATAACCTTCATTATGTTATGTACTACATAGCAGTTATAACATAAATTTTCAAATTCCTCATTGCTAGACGTTCCACAGGAACTATAATAAGTTTTCAATTTAATTACACTAAACGTCCCACAGGGAATATAGTGTGCATCGTTAGACGTCCCACAGGGAATATAACGATATTTTAATTCAAGACTATACGACTGAGTGTAGTCGGCATTGTACAACCGAGTGCAATGTATCCTCAACCGATTATACAACCGAGTATAATCGGCATCATATGACCGAGTGTAGTCGGCATTATACGACCGAGTGCAATGTATCCTCAATCGATTATACGACCGAGTATAATCGATATCATACGAATGAGTATGATGTAATTTTTTCAATTCAAGACTATACGATCGAGTGTAGTCGGCATTGTACGACCGAGTGCAATGTATCCTCAGTCGATTATACGATCAAGTACAATCGACATTATACGACCGAGTATGATATAATTTTTTCAATTCAAGACTATACGACCAAGTGTAGTCGGCATTGTACGACCGAGTGTAATATATCCTCAATCAATTATACGACCAAGTATAATCGGTACCATACGACCGAGTATGATGTAATTTTTTTTAATTCAAGACTATACGATCGAGTGTAGTCGGCATTGTACGACCGAGTGCAATGTATCCTCAATTGATTATACGACCGAGTATAATCGGCATCATATGATCAAGTATGATGTAATTTATTTCAATTCAATTACACTAGATATCCCATAAGGAATATAGTGTGCATCGTTAGATGTCCCACATGGAATATAACGAAATTCATCATTACTAGACATTCCACAGGAACTATAGCAAGTTTTCAACTTATCATCGCTAAATTCTCCACAGGGAATATAGCGAAACTCATTTGCATAAAGTCCACTAGACGTTCCATAGGAAATATAGTGCGAATTATCAAGCACTACACCTTGCTCAATAATTTGAGCATCAATCTATCATTTAGGATACACTTGAGTGTCCTAATTTCTTTCTTTCAAAATTGTGTGCTTCTTTTGCTTTGCCGTAATTTGTCAGCCAAATAGCAATAAAGGGGGACAACTGTAAGCACCCAATTTTGGGATGCAATTGTGCACAATTACGACGTAAGCCCCTATAATGAAATTTATTCAAAATTTGAACTTGGTTGTTGATTTTTTGGACTTTAGGGACTAAATTATAATGTTTTTTAGGATTTGATTGCAAATAAGTCATTTTTTAGGGGTCTTTTGGTAATTAAAAGTTAAAAAAAAAATTTTTTAGATCGGCATTGTGTAATGCCGGTCAGCATTGCACAGTACCGATGCGCAATAATTTCATTTTTTAATTTTTTTACATTTTTTTCCTTATTTTTATTGATTTTTTCAGTGTTTTAATTGGTTAAAAATTCAAATTTTATCCTTGATTATCTTATAAGGTTTTTTTTACAGAAGGCTTTTTTTTTAAATCAAAATAAATGATATATGATCATCAGTCCGTTCCTCCTTTGGAGGAAGTTCAGTACGCGCAGACTCTGCATTTAAAAGCAGAGTCTACATGCGTGCATAAAAAAAAAAAAAAAAGAAAAAGAAGGTTTTTGGTTGGGGGGGACTTTTTTTTCTTCTGGTCTTCAAAAGGATTTTTTACAAGGAGAGACTCAGAAAAAGAAGACACAGTGAGAAAAAATAGATTGGAAGCATAAAATCCTAATTTTCGATACTCAAATTTCCAAAGGCAATAGTCCAGAATCAACAATATCTTAATTTTAATGGTGATAATCCAATCTAAGGGGCTCAAAAAGGGGCATTTGCACAACATCTCCAGTGTTATTATTCTATTTCTTTTATTACCTTTTTTTTATTATTATTTTTTATTTATGTTGTTTTCTTTTATTTTTGTTATTGTTTTGATTATTTGATTTCATTGCTAATTTATTTATTTTTTTTGTTGTTTTGATGTCCGTATAAGGATTAAGGAAGGGGAAACCGCCTATGTGTAATTGAACAGAGGATCCATGGAACTTGTACTGTTTTAATAATAGTTCTTAGGATTTTAATTTTTGTTCTGCATTTTTGTATCTTGTGTAATTTATTTTAATTTCTGGATGTATAATTATTTAATTTTAATTTTGTATGTAGTTTATAATAGCCCCAGTAGTGGGAATAGTGAAATATTTAAATTTCTGCACTTTAAAATTAATTAGTAATTAGGTTCAACTGGGTAAAAATCAATTAAAATTAATGGTGGCTTTAGTTAAATTAGGGTTTGCATGTAATTAATTTAGGGTTTTTTTTAGAAAATCATTGTAATGTTTGTTTCATCTATTTTTTGTATTTTATTTATCTTGGGCTTATTTTTTTTATGTTTTTGGGCCCCAAGCCCATGTTTAGGTCTAACCCACTAAATAAATAGGTTTAAAAATGGTTTAAGATTTTAAATAATTAAAATCAACTTAGGCCCATTAGGTTAAATTAGATTTTATGCCCGCTTAGTTAATTAAAATTGTCTAGACTTAGCTCAGCCCATTTAATTGCATTTCTTTTAAAATAAATATATCTAGGCCCACATTTTATTTAAAATAAAACTAAGTTAGACTTAGGCCCATTAATTTAATTTATTCTTTAAAATTGAATCGACTTAAGCCTATATCTTAGAAAGATTAAAAAATATAGATTTAGGCTCATTAATTAATAAAATGTAGGCCTATTTTTATTCTATTTCACCTATAAATAAAATGTAGATTTAGCTAACTTATTTAATTAAAATTAACATAGTTTAGACTTAGGGACAACGTGATCTTGAGTGCATTTTTTCTTGTAATTTTATTGACTTGTTGCCTTTTTGGATAGATGGATGTTAATTAGGGTTTAATAAAATTGCATGTAATTAGAGGATGAAATAATTATTTGTAAAATTATTCTAAATGAACACGAGACTAAGAGAAGTTAGTATTTCGTATCCAGAATCTCCTAGTTGTGGTGCTAATTTTCTTTTAGAGAATCGAGTACCACCAATCAAATTGTCCCAGTTGTTACCCTAGGTGGCGACTCCTTATCTCCACGCCATGTCTTTGTGACAGTGGTTAGTGTGTTCTCTAAGGCCCTGAGCCTAAATAGTGTCACGGTTGCTAAAATCTTGGACGCGCGCTAAACCCTACCGTCTACACATGGCCTCCCCAATAAAATGGCAAATTTCACCGCGATATTAATCACATGCAAGTTAACCCAAACTTCTATAGGTCCCGTTTTAACCAATGTAGTAAAAGTTCCTTCCACAGACCTTTTGGTGTCATCATAAGCCTTTATAACTACCTCAGAAGGCTTTAAGTCGGCCACCATCAACCCTAGCTTCGGTAGAATCTTCAATGGACACACATTGATGGCAGAACTGTTGTCAACCATCACACAACAGGTCATCTTCCCTTTCACCTCAGCTTTGATAAATAGAGCTTTGTGGTGATCTCTCCCTTCTAGTGGCAGATCATCGTTAGAAAATGTTATCATTCCTTGAGGGGTTTCCATCAATGACTGGACCATATGCTTTAGAGTAGAATCAATGGAAATATTTTTCTGATCTAACACCAGAACCAGGGCTTCCCTATGATCCCTAGAATGCATGAGTAACTCCCAGACACTGGCAATGGTCTCTTTGCTTTGCTCTATCTCCTTTCCCTTCTCTACACCTTCTGCCTTTTTGGGCCCAAACTTGGCAGCCTTGATTTCTTTTTTCTTTTCTTTGATCTTCCCCACAGACTGACTTGGCTCACACCCCTCATTGTCCCACAGGTCAACTTGTTCTTTGCTCTCATCATCGGAACTCTATATGTCCAAGACATGCACCTGTAACTCCATGAGTTATTTATTTAGTTTCAGATTTTCAAGTTTGATTTTTAGGGAATTATGGGAGACATCAATGAAGGAGTTTAGGACTTCCTCTTATGTTAGGCCAGAGTTGACCATTAGAATGGGTGCATTTGGTGGCGGTACATTTCGGTAGTTGGGTAATGGGTTGGTTTGTGTGTTTGGTTTTCTATTTTCTAGGTCGGTGAGTCTATTAAGTCTTGGATTTCATGCTTTAATCAGGCACAGCCATCGGTGTCATGCCCGATGGTCTGATGAAATTTACAAAAAAGTTTTAGGTTGGCTCCAGGCAAAGGTTATTGTGAAGATAAAGGCTGTAGCAAGTTCTTCTCAATAAGCTTATCAAGGACCTTGGACATAGGACGTCCTAGATTTGAAAATCTTCGAGACTATGTAATTGCACTGACTTGTACATTGTTGCTTAGTGGTCGAATGGCATGAATCTGAGCATTACTGCTTGAGTTGGCCCCCTCTTTGCCCCCAGATCCTCTTTCAAAGAATTTCTTCTCTTGAGCCAGGTCTAACTCTTTCTGGACCCCAAATTTGTACAATTCTTCAAAGTTCCTGATTCCCAGATCCCTCAATTTCCTAGACAATGATAGACCACATCCTTTTATTGTCAGGACTAACTGATCGGACTCAGCAGGCCTATGCCTCATCAAGGACAACTTTCCCCTCCAATGAGTCAAGTAGTCAGCAAAAGGGTCGTTAAAGTTCTGTGTGCTATTCTACAGATCTCTCAAGGACATTTCTAGTTGAACATTGAGACCATATTACTTGATAAAAGTGGCATATAATTCCTTCCAATCTGACTGAATAGGTGGTTTGAAGGTGTAATATCAACGGATTGGTGCCCCCTCCAATGAAATAGGGAACTGCTTGATAATTTGGCTCTCAGTTAGCTCAATAGCCTTCCTGTAAGTTACATACTGCTTCAAATGAAAATGGGGATCCTCAGTGCCAATATACTTCTTCATGTCAGGGAATTTAAACTTACAAGGCAGCAGCTCATCACCTTTTTCTAGATTCAAATCATAATCTAGAGGAGCGACCATACCCTTATCCTTTATCATCACCTGCATTTAGTTCATTACCTTGGTCATGTTCTTAGCCCACTTAGTTTGACCCATATCTTCGGCTGGGATGGCATTTCTTTGATTCACCAGATTGGCCAACACTGTCACATCATCTTCTTCCCTTCCTCTCATCAGTATTTCCTCATCGAGATCCATCGGATCGATTAGCGGTGCATTAGGTGGCTGTGCTGGCTGACTCTCTCTGATGAGCTTAGTAATTTCCCCCATCATTTCTCTCATCATAGCCTGGGTTTTTGCCATTAATTCTTCTTTCAACCGTGCCCTAAATGCTTTTAGATCAAACCCTCCTACCATTCTTATTTCTGAATTCCTTACCAGGCAACCTGAACTAGTTCGGACCCACCCTGCTGAGCTTGAAGGATCTATAGTAATGCAAAACAGTTGGTTAGAATGATGCATGATGTATATGCATGATATGCAAGTTCATTTTATTTAAAAATTGAGAAACAAAAGGTCACACACAAAGAGAAATACAAGATCAAAATATGAAGCTTAAACGTGCAATCTTCCACCCTTATTTCTCCCACACACGTATTCAATGGCGAGTATCTTGTCCTAGGATTTTTTGCCTAGGTTTTAATTATCAACGGGGGATAATAAAATCGACGTATGTAAGAAAACTCTCAATATGATTCAGACAAGTAATGGGTCCTTTAAATAAAGCCCAAGTCCATTTCCTACAAGCAAAAATCCTTAGCATTATAAACTCACTTGTCAAGGCCCATTTGAAATGGGTTATGAGTAGGCATGAGAGGCCTTTGTTGACTAGCTTATTTATGATAGGCTTTGGTTGGACACGAGGGCCCATTTCACCTTATATTGCTTATTGATGGGCTCAAGATTTATTTTAAGGGTCTATTATATGGCATAATACACATGTAAGTGGGAAAATTCCTAAAGATAGTTGCTAGGTCATTACATGGGCTTGAGTCTTGGGTAAAAAGGCTTTAGCTCCCACAACTATATACATATATATACATCTCCCCACTCAAGGGTCAAACAAAACGGATTAGTACATGTCATAAGTGACAATAATCAAATATTCCACAACAGGTTTGAGTGAAACGTAGGTAGCGAAGTACTAACTATTATCGGGTTAATTCGGGACTGAAGTGCTCATTATGTGCAAAATGTGTTGTCAATGCATAAATGCAGGAAGAAATAGGAAAATAATTAAAGATGATAAAATGCAAAACACTGGAATCAGTTTCTCTATCCCCAATGGAGTCGCCACTGTAGGCGGTGGGGTTTAGCTTGCACCCAAGTGTTTGGCGACCATGACACTGTGTGAGCTTAAAGCCCCTTAGGAAATAAGATATAGGTCTTGGGCCTATTCGGAGATAGAGTCGCCACCCGAATAAACGTCAGGACACACTGTACAACAACTGGATCCCACGGAGGTTCTCAGAAGCTGTCATCAGATATCAGGTTCGAAAACTAGGTATGAGCGTTTGAATGCTCACCCAACCTTGCGGTTGACCTCCGTTTGTGTTTTGCATTTTATTACCATTTAATTATTTAATTATTTCCTCATTTACATTCAAAATTGCACTTGCCTTTATTTACTTTCCAAATTTTATAATTAAGTCCAAGTTTGCACATTAGTCCAGTTACATGCTTTTAAGTCCCAACATTCAGCAAAAATAAAATAAATAATAATTTACAACCATACATTCAAAATCAAATGGGGGAAAGGGATTAAAGATTACAACGCTTTTAGGCTAAATAAAAGAATAATATACAGAAAATAAACTAAACATATACCAAAAATAAACTAAAAAATAACATAAATGCAATAGAATAAAAGGAATAACTAACAATGATGACTACTTAATGATGGAAATCATCAAATAATTCCTACAAATAACACACAATTAGTCTTTCCTTTAAAAAAAAAAGAAATCACATATAACGATATTTACAAAGAGACTCTATAAAAAGGGGTTCTCACATTATCAACTAAAGAAACCATCAAACAATCGAGATGAACGTCATCATGCAATGAAATAGCCATGTTTAAGGTTGAAAAAACATATCAAAGTGGACATTATGATAAACGTTGATAAAAATGAAACTAAAAAGCAGGCCAAACCTGTCAATGTGGCGACCGCCTCATTGATGAGGTGACTCCTCATCAACAAGGACCCCTAATATTTCTAAGGCAGAAAAAGACATACAACACACATGAACAAAGGAGACTTCCTAGAGGCCCGTCAACGGGGCAATTGCCTCATTGATGAGACAATCGCCTCATTGACAAGAGGCCAGTCCCAACTCTTAAACGTTCAGATTTCTACTTTAAGTAACAATATATGCACATACACACTCTACAAGCATCAAAACTGCAACTGCATGCAATAGTATTCAAAGATCACATCAGTAAAGTGGGATTTCAAAGTAAGATAAACTGGAAATATACTCAAAATATACTAATGACTTAGTTACACACAAGCAACACACATAATGGAGAGCATGTTAAGTTTGAGTGCAAGTTTTCTACTAAAATGAGAGACCCTCAGAGATGTTTTTGATTGTGATCCTTGTTAGGATGTGATCTCTACTTTTGACACAAGCTTCTTCCTTCTTCTCTTAGGAAAAAGTGGACTTCTTTGCTTCAATCTCTCCCCCTTTCTTGAGGACATTTTTTTTTGCTTTTCTTTCCTCTGTTTTTTTTTTCTCTTCAGAGCTCCTCTCTCTATTTTTTTTTAATAATGGCCTATTCCTTTCTTTTTCTCTCTCTTTCTCTTTTATTCTCTAGCTTCCCTATGCCCCTAAGCCCTCTAGCTCATCATGAGCCTCCACAGCCTTTTTCTCTTCCCCAAAAACCTCTTTCTCATGCAAGAATTAGGTCTAGAGGTTGGGGACCACACCACTTGCCCACCATGGTTGCAGCTATAAGTGGTTGTCATAGAGGCGATGCCTCTTCAATGAGGTGATCGCCTTTGTGATGAGGCGATTGCCTTATTGGCAGCTGCCAAAGAGGCAATTGCCTTATTGCACTGAGGCGACACCCCTTTGGATGATCGGGCCATGTTTTGGGCTTTCTAGTCTTTGGATTTTCAGAGTCCACTTTTCCATTAGAGATTCAAGCTTCATTCTTATGTCCAAGTTTCACATTCTCATTATTGGGCTTGACAACAGGTCGATTAAACTGAGCATCCCTAATTCATCCCCTAACACGGGCCAACCGAATCGGGTGTCTACAATCATCTTTTTTCAAAAATTAAAAAATTAAAATAAAATGAGTATTTAGTATTTAAAAAAATTGTAAGATATTAATAACTGTTAAAATTAGCTGACAGACAATTGCTCTTGATTATGCAATATATTGCGTTCAAATTGTGATGTACACATTAAATATGTTGTTAATTTTTTTTTTTTACTTTTTTTGTGGTTTTACTTGATCGAATTAGATTATTTAAAATTTAGTAAAATTTGAATATTGATAGTTCATTTAAAAAAACATTATAAGATAATTTATATAATTTATAATTGATTTAATAGAGAAAAACTACCCTTATGAACATTCATAAATTTAGAGAGACCTAAAAATATTTAATAAAACTAGCAAAGTTGCTCTATTATATATATCATATATACTATATATATATATATATATATATATATATATATATATATATATATATATATATATATATATATATATATATATATATATATATATAGCATTTCAAAAAATTTATAAAAGGCATATCGTTATCTAGAGAATTATAGGAGTAAAAAATTGCAAGCATCACCCATAAATTTTTTGCCAAATGCACCATGTCACTCATGAACTTTCCAAATTTGACCTATTTCACCTCCCAACTTTTATTTTTTTCTATTACATATCTAAACTTATATTTTAAACCCATTTCACACATAGTCAATCAGCACTGTGCGTGTTTCAACCATGTACGTTGACGTGGACTATTTCTCTTGACACGTGAAAAAAAAAATTGGACAACGAAGACTGAAGGTATATGTAGTGTGCACCTACTTCCTTTTTGCTTCACTGCTCTTTAGACCACAACTTACACCTAACACCATACACATAAAGCCACCACCACCATTACAATCGCAAAAAGAAAGAATCAATCAATGGAGTCCACTGGCAATGTCTTAGTAACTCTTCATTTCTTTTTCTTTTTCTTTTTAATCTTTAATGCTTTTGCTTGTTTTTTTCATGGTGAAGAAACTGATAAAGATCAAAAATTAAAAAAAAGAAGAAAAAGCAATAATTCGCTTATTGTATCGATTTGAAATATGCATCTGAGTTATCTCTCTATCTATCGCTCTTTCTAACGCTTTGTGTGGGATGGGTTTAGGGAAGGGAGAGTAAAGGGAAGCAAAGGGAGGATGGTTGATTAGGAGAAAATGACGAAAGGTGAAGGAAAGGTTAGCAGGGGGAAGCTGTAACCGTTCATACAACTTTTGGTGGGTTTTCTTTACACCTCAATTTAGGGTATAAGGAAGGTTATGGAGGGTTTTAATTTTTTTCTTTCCAAAACTATCCTTATTTATTTATTAAAATTCCAAAATTATCCTCAGCATCTTAAAATTTAATAAAGCGTTGCAGTCCTCTTTTTCCTCTATTTCTCCTTCATTTGCAGGCTGCTACCTCTTTTTCTTTCCAAGCGATTTTCATATATTTTTTTTGTTTTTTGGAAAGGCCATTTTCAGATCTTGAGAAGAGATTTACGTAAGTTGGCTCTTTATTTTTAAAATTTTTTTTATTATTGTTATTAAACAATTTTTTTATTTTCCTTTTATCTCCAACTCTTGAACATTAGCTTTTTTTTCTTTCTATTTTTAGAATTTTTAATTTTTCTAATTAATGTTTCTTTTAGCTTTTGATTTTGCAGAGCTAGCCTATCCTTAAGGTTAGTACCCATTTATTTTTGTTTTTATTTTTCTTTTCTAAATTAGCATCATCAATTTTGTTAATTTGTGTTATAGTTGTTTTTATTGAGCTAATGCAATCTTTAGTATTTCTCATATTTTTAATTGTGACATGGTTGAAAAATGCATAATATTTTATGATTTTTGTACACTGTTTTTGTGTTATAGTTATTTTTTTTAGCTAATGCAATATTTACTATTTCTCATATTTTTAATTGTTACATGGTTGAAAAAATGCTTCTGATTTTGTTCATAATTTGATGATGCTATGTTGTTAAAAAAAATTTGATGATGCTGTGTATATTTTATAGATGGATGATCGAAATATCAATAAACAAGCTTTCATTAAATTGCAATGAATGCATCACTTATCAGTAGCTAAAGTTGTTTGTATCATAATAAATTGGGTTGGATTGAGAAGACATAAACAAAAAATGATGAAATAACTAAGCTAATTGTCACGACCCAAACCGGGGAGTCATGACCCGCGCTAAGGAACGGGAATTCTTTCAAATCCGGAACCCGTAACAAGCCTTAAAAATAAAAACGCATGCAATAAATAAATAAAAATATGTCAGAGTTAAAACTTAAGTCGATATATAAAATAAATACTTAATGTCATATTATAAAATAAAATATTTCATACAATATTCAGAGAAAGGTCTCTCACATAAGAACAACATTCTATAGATACAAAGCACTACTACTACACTTTTCTATAGTATAATAAAATTTAGATAAATAATTTACACAATCTAGTCAGGGCTGAAGAAGTCCGACGTAGAGGTCTGCTACTGAGGTCTGAAGACGAGAAATCTCACGAAAAAAAACAACTGAGGGGAGTTAGACCTCACTGAGTGAATTATTATATTATATATACTTGCACCGCCTAATGTCATATGTAATCAAGCATCAGTATATATAAATATATACAGGTATTTTACACAGATGCTGAAATCACTTTAATATATAATAAATGCTGAAAAATGCTAATTTGAATGAAGGATCAAATAGAACCCTAATTATTCGCAACCTCAACCAAAAATATCTATCTAGCCATATAGGCTCACTTAATTCCAAATTAATTTTCTTATTCCATTTTGGACAGTAGACTGACCCCGAAACACTAAGTCAACCAAGCTCTAGTAGTCTCACTGCCAGTGTGATTGGCCCCGAGACACTAGATCAACCGAGCTCCATCAACCACACTACTCAGTCACATCAATCTCAAATAATCAATCAAATAAAAGTCCCCTCAAGTGATTTTATAACTCAACCCTAAAATCTATCACACCGATACCTACACGATCCTAGTGCAGCCCAGTCGATAGCATGTTCTATTGATATCCTTCAAATAATCTTAATAATTATTAAAATAATAAAAATGCATAATTTAAATGTAATAGCATCCATTCATAGCAAAATATACCCATCATATATAGAAAATATACTAATTTTACACTGGAGATATACTAAAAATATTCCAAATATATAAGCCACATATATACTAAAATAAACCATAAATATACCAGAAATATACCGATTGCATGTTAAGAATATATCAATTATATACATGTCGCATGTATATTAAAATATACAGAAAATATACTAAACGTATACCAAAAATATATTTTACATTTAAAGAAATATTCATATTCAATTTCATTATAAAATTCATAGATGCTAATTTTTATGCATTCTACAAGCAATGCATATGTAAGATAATAACTCATAAATTTGCACTCCTCAAGACTGGCTCAACAGGCCTGGTCCGATAGGTCTTGGTATCGGTGCAATTAGAAAATAAATAATAATAATAAATCAGAATAAATTTCTAACTTATACTTCTAAAAGAGACTCGATTTAGGAATACAAAACCCAAACAAACACAGAAATTCAGAATCAACCCGAAGTCACGTTTTACGAGAATTCTACCTAAAATTCGACGGAACCTCCTTTGTAAAATGGACATCTCTCTACTAAAAAATAGAGTTGATCCTGCAAGAAAAACACACTTCTAAAACATAAGGCTCAACACCTCAGGTTGGAATCCCGAACTGTACAATTTCCCAACCGAGGTTCACAATTCACCAAAAATATAAATAAAATAATAAATATACTAAAAATCATTAAATTCCATAATTTTCCACAAAATACCAAAATATAGTATATTTAAACATTAAAACACTAAATACCATTATTTTCACAATAATTAAATAAAATCTCAAATAACAATATAATATTAATAAAAATCAAATTTTTCAATAATTCAACTTAAAATAGTAAAAATTCACTTTTATATATTCAAATAGCTTAAATAGCTTAAATATATATTAAAAGTAATTAAAAATTCATTTAATCACCAAAATAGTAAATAATATATTATTTGAATATAATTTTTGAAATTTAGTATTAATTAGTTAAAAATAGTAAATAATTTACAAAAATCATTTTAATATCCTATATAATTCTAAAATCATTTAAAACACATTATTTAACTATAATTTTCACAAAATTAAACAATTAACTCATAAATACAAAATTCACATATTATAAATAATATTCTCAAAAACTATATTAATTCGCCAAAAATTATTTTAATAATTCTAAAATTATTAACTCAAATTACTAACACTAATTTAACTAAATTTCCATTAAAAATAATTAATTAACATAATTATAAAAAATGCAATATTTAATATTAAAATAAATAAAAAATTACCCAAAATTCAAATTAATTCAAAAAAATACACAAAAAATATATTTGAAAAGCTAAAGCTACCACAAACAATATTTCTTAAGAAAGATTGCATGACTCAAACATTATCAAGTTCAAAAAATAAAAACCCTAAAACACATAAACTAACAATTAAAGATATCTAAAAATTGAAGGGATTTGAGCTCAAATGGAGCTCGAAAATGGACTCACCTGATCAAGAGCTTTCAAAAGAGTCTAGTTTGAAGTCCTAAGGTGGTCGAAAGCTCACCGATGATGATGGAGCTCCACTTTCGATCTCCTTCAATTTTCAGCGATTCTGATGTCTTCCAGGCAAGCTAACGGCGATGGACGGTGACTAGAAGTGGCTGAAGGTGATGGCGGTCAGTGGTTGAGGTTGGGGCAGCTTTGATGTGGGCTTGCAAGGTCACAATGGAAGAAGAAGAAGAAAAAGGAAAGTTGACCCGATTTTGATTTTTAACTTTTCTATTTTTTTATTTATTTAATTATGAAATTACTAAATTACCCTTCAATAATAATAATAATAATAATAATAATAATAATAATAATAATAATTATTATTATTATTATTATTATTATTATTATTATTATTATTATTATTATTATTAAATTTAATATTATCAAGTAATCCCATGTAAAATACATTATTTTATGTAAACAATTCCTTAGAATAAAATACATAAATAATATTAGCGAATATCAATAATAATATACAAATAAAATTTAAATTATTAACACTGCATATCTCAAAGTAATATTATTTTATTTAAAACACTGGGTCATCACACTAATATAGTGTCAATTAATTAATTTAATGTTTATGTATTAATGGTATATGTAGTTATGATTGTCGGTATTAATAGTATATTTTTTTGTATTATGAACTTGTTGTATGGTCTTTATGGCCTATAACTGACATTGTGCAAATTATATCATTTTATAATTTTATGGTTATTATCGTTTTAATTATTATTATTATTATTATTATTATTATTATTATTATTATTATTATTATTTAAGGTAAATAAAATAAATATTATTTAAATACATAATCCATTTATATAACCCTTACCTCACCTCACTTCTTCCTAAACAATAGTTAAATAATAAATCTTCCTCTCCTTTACCTCACCCATCCTTACCCTTCCTTAATTAACCATGGCCTCACCCTATCCAAACAAAGTGTAAGTTGTTTGATTGTTTTTGTTGTCCAGTTGACTTCTTCTGCTACTGCTGTTGCTCAACAAATGGGTATGAATGAACTATCCAGGATTGAGGAAGAATCCAACCTTAATTTGTGCTCCAATTATGAAGTGATTATGGTTAATTAATGGAATCATGAAGCCATCTGAATTAATGATCAAAGAAGGAAATGGATCTTTGACCTCAGATGCTTCTTAGGGTTCGTTGGAGTGTGGGGAATGGTTCAAGGGTGAGGTTTTAAAGGGATTATTAGATCATGGACTCGCCTTTGATTGATATCACTATAGTGCCTATATTGGATGCTAATCACAATTTTATAATTTGTGAGTGTGGGGATTAGGAAACTGGATGGAAGTAGGAGATTTTCACCGCTTATCTTCCTCAGCAAGCTCTTTAATTTATTGCTGCATCTATTCCGCCAGAAGTAGGAAATGTTCATGGTCATACATATAAGAATTTGGAAGATTGGATGAGAACTAGTCGCATGTTTAATCATGAAGTGGGTTCCGGGGTGCCATGGAACTGTCTTTTTGGTCTTACTGATTTGGCCTTTTATTTTACAATGAAAGTCAGGTGCTTTGGTGTCACGACCCAAAACAGGGGCCATGACTGACGCTAGGGAACGGGAATTCTTTCGAATCCGGAACCCGTAGCAAGCCTAAAAATAAAATAAACGTGCAATAATAATAATAACAATATTAAATTACAGCGAAAATAAAAATCATAAATATCATAATATTATTTTCACCAACTAATTTGTGACTGCCAGTGTGATTGGCCCCGAGATACTTGGTCAACACATATCAATAATCATAATCAATCAATATCCATAAATAGGTTAGTAATATAGCCTAAATACTATAGGCGTACCGGTACGTACTCGGTCATAGTGCTGCCCACTAGGTAGCACGTTCTATCAATATCCTTCATTAATAAATATAAAACATTCATTCACAAATAAATGATGTATGAAATTAAATGAAATAACAATATAAACCATATATATACTGAAAATATACCAAAAGTAAACCAGGTATATTTCGAGTATATATATGTCAAATGAATTCAATCAATTTACAAATTAAGCTAGAAATATATTTAAAAACATTTTAAATATGATTTATTAATAAAACATGCATATAATTTAATATATACCAAAAATAAACCAAAAATATACTTAAATACAAATCACATTATTTATGCATTTTAATCACAATAAAACGTATATTTCTAAATCATGCATCCTAAAGCATATATATATAGTATAGTAACTCATAAATTAGTGCGCTCCTCGAGATGGGTCCGACGGGCCTAGTCCACTAGCCCTCGGTCTCGACGCAACTAAACAAACAATAACGACAAAAGAATCAGAATAACCCTAACAGAAATCCTAGAATTCAATCTAGAATATTAAACACAGAATTGAGATTAGGGTTCGATCGCATAACACGTTTTACGAGAATTCTACTGAAAATTCGACAGAACCTCCCCTGTAAAACGGACATCTCTCTACTCAAAGAGTAGAGCCGACCCTGCAAAGAAACACACTTCGAAAATAAACACCACATCTCATTCACAACCCCTCGGTCGGACTCCAAACTACAGTCTACCGACCGGGGTCCACAAACATAGAATAATTCAGGAAATACCAAAAATATCCTTATAACATAGAAATACATTTTATAGGTAGAAATTACATAATTAACCTTTAAACACAGTAAAAACCGATAAAAACTCATTTTATTAGAAAATTCGTATATTATATATATATATATAATTGAAAATAATTCACGAAAAATAGTTTTAATTAGTTAAAAATACTAAATAATTTCTAGAAATTATTTTTATACCTTAAATAATTATTAAAACCAATTAAATTACATTTTTAGCCAATTTAGGGTAAAATTACCAAAATACCCCTATATATATAAATATACTAAAATTACTTCAAAAATTCACCAAAAATTATACAATTATCCAAAATTAATTTTCTCAACATATTTATCAATAATTAAACTCAATTTACCAATTAAATTCAATTAAAAACATAATTAACCCTAATTTCCCAAATTACATAAACTTCAATAATTCAAAATAAATACATAGAAATTCATAAAAATTCCAAATAAATTCCTATAATTCATTTCAACACCTAATTTAACCATAAAACATAATTTCATAATTTAAATAATTAATTCCCAAAAATTAGAAAATAATATTAAAATATTCAAAAATACCCAAAAATCCAAAAAATCTCCAAAAATTCCACAAAAATTCACACATATAGATTAAGCTACTAGGATCAACATTTATGAAGGGAGATTTCATGAATCAATCAATTCAAAGCTCAAAAAATTCGAAAACCCTAATATGGCCGAATTGGAAAATTCGAAACCTAAGCAAATCAAGACCATTTAAGCTCAAAACAAAGCTAGAATCACACTCACCGGAGCTCAAGGAGAAGAAAGAGACTGGCGGTGTCGAAAATGGTGGCCGGAATCGTGGTCAACGGCGAGGAGAAGAATTTCGGCCAAAATGGAAGAAAAGAGGCTGCCGGCGCCGGGGAAGGAGGCTGCTGGCGGCGGGGAATGGCTGAGGACGACGGTGGCAAGCTGAGAGGCACACCGACGGTAGGCGAACGGCGTGACAGACGGTGGTTGGTGGTGAGGGAGTGGTCGGGCATGGGGAAGGAGAAGAAGAAGAAGAAAAAGAAAAAGAAAAGAAAAGAAAAGAAAAAGAAAAGAAAAAAGAAAAAAGAAAAAGAAAAGAAAAAGAAAAATAATAAAAAAATAATTTTAGCAAAATATTTGAAAAAAATTACATCCACACACTTAATATTTAATCTTTTAAAATTTAATATTAATTAAAAATAATTAAATAACAATAAAATAATTAATTAATTAATAAAATATTAGGGTAAAATACTAAACCCTAATTAAATAAATATATACACATATAGGCTCTATTTAGTAATTTAAAAATACGTATGAGTTCATGCAAGTCCGAAAATATATTTAAAATAATTAATAATAAATTATTTACGTGAAATTTTCTCCGAAAATACAAGTCCCGGGAAAATTTTACATAAAGCACTGTAAATAATACACAATAATTAAAATAGATTTTAAATATATACCAACTCGTAAAAATATCATATAATATACATATGGAAATTATTAACACTGCATATCTCGATACAGCATTAAAACATTTAAAAACACGAGATATTACAGTCTTCCCCCCTTATAAGAATTCGTCCCCGAATTCCAGAAAGAAAAGATTACAGGATCAGGAAGGAAAGAGATACGGGTAAGAAGCTCGCATCTCAGCTTCAGTCTCCCACGTATGCTCTTCAACTCTGTTGCTACACCACAGAACCTTGACCATCGGAATCTGCTTCGAACGCAACTGTCAAATTTGATAATCTACGATCGCCACAGGTTCTTCCACAAACGTCAAATCTTCACTCACTTCTACACTGTCGGGTTGCAACACGTGTGAAGGGTCTGAGATATACTTCCTTAACATCGAGATATGAAATACTGGATGCACCTGTGACATACTCGGAGGCAAATCCAACCGATATGCAACAGTGCCAACTCTCTCCAGAATCTCAAATGGTCTGATATATCTCGGTGCTAACTTACCCTTCCTGCCAAATCTCATCACACCCTTCATCGGAGATACTTTCAGAAAAATAAAATCTCCAACCTGAAACTCCACATCTCTGTGCCTAGGATCCGCATAACTCTTCTGTCTGCTAACTGCGGTCTCTAATCTATGCTTGATCACGATGACTTTCTCTGCAGCATCCTGAACCATCTCAGGTCCAGTTAAAGCTCTCTCACCAATCTCGTCCCAACTCAGAGGGGATCTATACTTCCTTCCATATAACGCCTCGTACGGTGCCATACCAATACTGCTATGGTAGCTGTTATTATATGCAAACTCAACGAGTGGCAAATGATCATCCCAGCTACCTCCCAAATCCAAGACACACATCCTCAACATATCTTCCAGTGTCTAGATCGTCCTCTCAGACTGACCATCTGTCTGAGGATGAAAAGCAGTACTGAAATCCAACCTAGTGCCCATCGCTTCTTGCAACTTCTGCCAAAAACGAGAAGTAAACACCAAACCTCTATCTTACACAATGGACACAGGTACTCCATGAAGGCACACAATATGCTTCACGTACAACTTCGCCAATCTAGCAACTGAATATGTGGCTTTCACAGGTAAGAAATGTGCAGACTTCGTCAATCTGTCTACAATCACCCAGATAGAGTCATATCCATCCTTCGAACGAGGTAAACCGACCACAAAATCCATAGTTATCCTTTCCCACTTCCATTCGGGAATAGGAAGAGGCTGAAGTTTCCCAGAAGGCTTCTGATGTTCGGCTTTCACTTGTTGATATGTTAGACACTTAGCAACATAATCAGCGACATCCTTTTTTAATCCGTCCCACCAGTATAGATCTCTGATACTATGGTACATCTTAGTAACACCTGGATGTACGCTATAAGCTGTAGAATGTGCTTCCTCTAGGATCTCTTCTTTCAAATTATCCACATCAGGAACACACAATCTACCACTGATCCACAACACACCATCATCATCGAGTGTGAACTCAGTGAACTCCCCTACTCTGACATTCTCTACAAGCTCTTCTAGAATAGGATCTCAGCTCTGAGCTACTTTAATCCTATCCCTCAGTACAGATCGCACTTTAAATTGAGCTAGCAGTCCACCTGATCTACTGATCTTCATCATCAGACCTTGATCCACCAACAAATGCAACTCCTGGATCAATGGTCTCCTCTCAACACCGATGTGAGCAAGACTGCCTAAGGACTTCCTACTCAAGGCATTTGCTACCACATTAGCTTTACCCGGATGATATAGAATCTCGCAATCATAATCCTTCAATAGTTCCAACCATCTTCTCTGCCTCAGATTCAGATCTCGCTGCTGGAAAATGTACTTAAGGCTCTTGTGATCAGTAAATATCTCACAAGTCACCCCGTACAAAGAATGTCTCCAGATCTTCAAAGCAAAGATCACTGTAGCCATCTCTAGGTCATGTGTGGGATAGTTCTGCTCATGCTTCTTCAACTGCCTCGAAGCATAGGCTATCACCCTTCCATTCTGCATCAGCACACAACCAAGACTAATTCTAGAGGCATCACAGTAAACTGTGAACTTATCCACACTATTAGGCAAAGCTAACACTGGCGCTGTGGTCAACTTCTCTTTCAACAACTGAAAACTATTCTCACAAGCTTCTGACCACTCGAATCTAACATTCTTCTGAGTCAAGCGAGTCATAGGGGCTGCTATCCTGGAAAAATCCTGCATAAACCGCCTATAATACCCAGCTAAACCCAAAAAACTTCGAATCTCAATGACAGAAGTAGGTCTAGGCCACTCAGACACTGCCTCAATCTTCTGTGGATTAACCTGAATACCTTCTTTAGACACTACGTGTCCAAGAAAAGAAACACTCTCCATCCAGAAATCACACTTCAAGAATTTAGCATAAAGCTGATGATCTCTCAGTGTCTGTAGTACAATCCTCAAGTGATATACATGCTCCTCCATACTCCTTGAATATATTAGTATATCATCAATGAAGACTACTACAAACTGATCCACATACGGTCTGAATACCCTGTTCATCAGGTCCATAAAAGCTGCTGGTGCATTAGTCAAACCAAAAGACATCACCAGAAACTCATAATGGCCATATCGAGTGCGGAATGCTGTCTTAGGAACATCAGATTCACTGATACGCAACTGATGATAACCTGACCTTAAGTCAACCTTAGAAAAGAACTGTGCACCCTGTAGCTGATCAAACAAGTCATCTATCCTCGGGAGAGGATACTTATTCTTCACTGTCACCTTATTCAATTCTCTGTAATCAATGCACAGTCTCAGGGTACCATCCTTCTTCTTCACAAATAGGACTGGTGCACCCGAAGGAGAAACACTAGGTCTGATAAAACCCTTATCCAATAACTCTTGCAACTGCTCCTTCAACTCTTTCAACTCTACAAGAGCCATTCTATAGGGTGGCATAGATATAGGAGTAGTACTTGGTACCACATCTATACAGAACTCAATCTCTCTATGAGATGGTAAACCTGGCAACTCCTCGGGAAAAACATCAGGAAACTCACAAGCAACAGGAACATCTGTGAGTGACAACTTCTCCACTGAAGTATCCCTGACCAATGCCAAATATCCCTGACATCCTTTCTTCAACAACTTCCTAGCCGTAATAGCAGAAATAAGATTCTGAGGTGCTGAACTCCTATCACCCACAAACTTAAACTCCACTTCACCAGGAATTCTAAACGTCACCTCTTTATTCCTATAATCTACCACGACATAGTACTGAGATAACCAATCCATTCCCAAAATGACATCAAACTCCATCACATCTAACAGAATCAAATCAGCGGGTAATTCTCTATCTCCCATGAGAACTGGACAACCAGAAAGAACAATATCGGTGTCCAAGGAATCGCTCAGAGGAGTGGCAACGGACAAAGGAAAAGCCATCCTCGAAGCTTGCCAACAAGATTTAGAAGCAAAAACAGGAGAAATGAACGAATGCGTGGCACCCTGATCAAACAAAACCTATGCATCCAGGTAACAAATAGAAACAATACCTGCCATGACTGCATTAGATGCCTGAGCATCCTGCTGAGTAAGATGGAAAAATCTGGCCTGACCTCGACCTCCCTGCTGACTGGTAGAAGCCTGGCCAACACCTCTGGCACCTCCTCTAGTACCTCTACCACGACTCTGCTGTGGAACAAACTGAGTGGAACTCTGATGCTGGGCTGGAGGTAACTGAAATGGCATGGGTGCAGCACTAGCAATCAACTGCTGTGGGAATCATGGAATCTGTGGCTGTTGATACCCGGAATAAGGACACGATCTGGCAAAATGCCTTGTCTGCCAGCATCTGAAGCATGTCAGTGGTGTTAGATAACACGATCCTTGATGGGCTCTACCATAAGTCTGGTAAACACTGGCCGCTGATCCAGAACTGCAACCACTACTGCTGCTCGAAGCACCTGACCCAAATCTGAATGATCTACACTGACCTCCACGGCCATGTCTACTGCTCTGATGCACTCGCTACTGCTGTCTCTGACTCTGCTGAGTCGGACCTCACTGCTGACTACTCGAATCAACATGAAAACTCAAATACGGAGTAGCCGGTAATCCACTCGACTGAACTCCCAGCTGGTAATAATCAGGCATCACTCCCTGCCTAACTAGTCTCAGCTTAATCTCCTTAGCTAACTCAATCACAGACTCCAAAGTAAGACCTGCTATAGGCATACCAGTAAAAGCTGAACCCAAACTAGTAACATAGGTAGTGACTGCGAAATACTGATCTCGCATCAGATCCTCAGTATATCTATCCAGACGAAGAAACTCTCAGGTGTACTCCTCTACAGATCGATCTCCATGAGAAATACTGGTCAAACGAAGATGATAGCTCAAACGAAGAGGCTCTGGACAAAATCTCCTCATAAATCGCTCTCGAAACTGAGCCCAGGTCATCGTCATCATGTAAGGCTGGATCATCTGAATGAACCAATCTAAGGCTAGTCCCTCGACAGACAACTCAACGATCATGATCCGCTGGTACTCGGTATGAGCAGTCCGAGTCCGAGTCTCAATCGTATGCAGAAAATCTAACGGATCGGAAGTACCATCGAACGCAATCCTGCCAACTTGGGCATAGAACAAAGCTGCCTCAGGGTCAGACATACCCTGCTGATAGGCAGGCTGAACAACTAGAGGAACAGGAACATCAAACTCAGGCTCTACAGGCTCCTCATCCTATAACTCTCTCTGCCTACGGTGACCTGCCACTCCTTGAGGTCTACCTCTGCCACGACCTCTACGCCTAACTGTCTGCTCAGGAGGTAAAACCTCATCCTGAAAAGACTCATCATCCTTGGCCTCAACGAACGGTGGAGCGACACGCGCTCGCCTCCTTATACTGAAAAGATAAACAGAAAGATTCAGACAAACCAGACAACAGAGCAATAACGCAGAAAACTAAGCAAGGAATACTCATCAAGACATACTCGAACCTAATTCACTGCAGTAGTTCAACAGAAAACACAACTCTGAAAACTAAGGCCACAACTCACACAACTAAGCCCTGACACAGAACTCCGCTCTGATACCAACTTTGTCACGACCCAAAACAGGGGCCATGACCGGCGCTAGGGAACGGGAATTCTTTCGAATCCGGAACCCGTAGCAAGCCTAAAAATAAAATAAACGTGAAATAATAATAATAACAATATTAAATTACAGCGAAAATAAAAATCATAAATATCATAATATTATTTTCACCAACTGGATTTAAGTCAAATCTCATCTCATATATATAAATCTTTTAATACAAATCCAGTTTCAAATATAATATAATATCTCACATAAATAAAATACATAAAATCCCATAAATTAATTTACAACTACTGCAGTGTCTAGATTATAAAAATAAGACTCAAGTAAGCAGTTTACACAAGGAAGCCGAGGCGAAAGAAATCCGACGTATCGGCCTGCTACTGAGGTCTGAAGATGTTGACTCTCCTGAAAAATTATCAACGGAGGGGAGTCAGACCTCACTGAGTGAATTACTATAATATATATACATACACACTAAATAACAATACATACAGTCAACACAATATGTAATACGTATATATACAGGCAAATTCACACAGATGCAGTAAAAATCATTTTTATATATTTTTATTGAAAATCATCGTTTATGAAGGATCACATAGAACCCTAGAATATCGCAACCTCAAAGCAGTGTTAGACAACACTCTAGCCATTAAGGCTCACTTGATCCAAATATATCCACTTAATCCATTTAGACAGTAGACTGGCCCCGAGACACTAAGTCAACCGAGCTACAGCAGTCTGACTGCCAGTGTGATTGGCCCCGAGACACTTGGTCAACCGAGCTCCAGCAATCACACCCAAATCACATCACACATATCAATAATCATAATCAATCAATATCCATAAATAGGTTAGTAATATAGCCTAAATACTATAGGCGTGCCGGTACGTACTCGGTCCTAGTGCTGCCCACTAGGTAGCACGTTCTATCGATATCCTTCATTAATAAATATAAAACATTCATTCACAAATAAATGATGCATGAAATTAAATGAAATAACAATATAAACCATATATATACTGAAAATATACCAAAAGTAAACCAGGTATATTTCGAGTATATATATGTCAAATGAATTCAATCAATTTACAAATTAAGCTAGAAATATATTTAAAAACATTTTAAATATGATTTATTAATAAAACATGCATATAATTTAATATATACCAAAAATATACTTAAATACAAATCACATTATTTATGCATTTTAATCAAAATAAAACGTATATTTCTAAATCATGCATCCTAAAGCATATATATATAGTATAATAACTCATAAATTAGTGCGCTCCTCGAGATGGATCCGACGGGCCTAGTCCACTAGCCCTCGGTCTCGACGCAACTAAACAAACAATAACGACAAAAGAATCAGAATAACCCTAACAGAAATCCTAGAATTCAATCTAGAATATTAAACACAGAATTGAGATTAGGGTTCGACCGGACATCACATTTTACGAGAATTCTATCAAAAATTCGGCAGAACCTCCCCTGTAAAATGGACATCTCTCTACTCAAAGAGTAGAGCCGACCCTGCAAAGAAATACACTTCGAAAATAAACACCACATCTCATTCACAACCCCTCGGTCGGACTCCAAACTACAGTCTACCGACCGGGGTTCACAAACACAGAACAATTCAGGAAATACCAAAAATATCCTTATAACATAGAAATACATTTTATAGGTAGAAATTACATAATTAACCTTTAAACACAATAAAAACCGATAAAAACTCATTTTATTAGAAAAATCGTATATTATATATATAATTGAAAATAATTCACGAAAAATAGTTTTAATTAGTTAAAAATACTAAATAATTTCTAGAAATTATTTTTATACCTTAAATAATTATTAAAACCAATTAAATTACAATTTTAGCCAATTTAGGGTAAAATTACCAAAATACCCCTATATATATAAATATACTAAAATTACTTCAAAAATTCACCAAAAATTATACAATTATCAAAAATTAATTTTATCAACATATTTATCAATAATTAAACTCAATTTACCAATTAAATTCAATTAAAAACATAATTAACCCTAATTTCCCAAATTACATAAACTTCAATAATTCAAAATAAATACATAGAAATTCATAAAAATTCCAAATAAATTCCTATAATTCATTTCAACACCTAATTTAACCATAAAACACAATTTCATAATTTAAATAATTAATTCCCAAAAATTAGAAAATAATATTAAAATATTCAAAAATACCCAAAAATCCAAAAAATCTCTAAAAATTCCACAAAAATTGACACATGTAGATTAAGCTACTAGGATCAACATTTGTGAAGGGAGTTTTCATGAATCAATCAATTCGAAGCTCAAAAAATTCGAAAACCCTAATATGGCCGAATTGGAAAATTCAAAACCTAAGCAAATCAAGACCATTTAAGCTCAAAAAAAAGCTAGAATCACACTCACCGAAGCTCAAGGAGAAGAAAGAGACTGGCGGTGTCGAAAATGGTGGCCGGAATCGTGGTCAACGACGAGGAGAAGAATTTCAATCAAAATGGAAGAAAAGAGGCTGCCGACGCCGGGGAAGGAGGCTGTTGGCGGCGGGGAACGGCTGAGGACGACGGTGGCAAGCCGAGAGGCACACCGGCGATAGGGGAACGGCGTGATAGACGGTGGTTGGTGGTGATGGAGTGGTCGGGCACGGGGAAGGAGAAGAAGAAGAAGAAGAAGAAGAAGAAGAAAAAGAAAAGAAAAGAAAAGAAAAGAAAAAGAAAAGAAAAAAGAAAAAAGAAAAATAATAAAAAAATAATTTTAATAAAATATTTAAAAAAATTACATCCACACACTTAATATTTAATATTTTAAAATTTAATATTAATTAAAAATAATTAAATAATAATAAAATAATTAATTAATTAATAAAATATTAGGGTAAAATACTAAACCCTAATTAAATAAATATATACACATATAGGCTCTATTTAGTAATTTAAAAATACGTATGAGTTCATGTAAGTCCGAAAATATATTTAAAATAATTAATAATAAATTATTTAAGTGAAATTTTCCCCGAAAATACAAGTCCCGGGAAAATTTTACGTAAAGCACTGTAAACAATACACAATAATTAAAATAGGTTTTAAATACATACCAACTTGTAAAAATATCATATAATATACATATGAAAATTATTAACACTACATATCCCGATACAACATTAAAACATTTAAAAACACGGGATATTACATTTGGTTGATGATAAATTGAAGGAAAAGTTAGAGGATTTTGGGTTTGGCTTAGATATGGAGATGGTTTAGCTTGAAAAATGTAATGGGTTATTTCAGTACCTAAAAGTAAGTCACTGGTTCAAAAAAAAAAAGAGAGAACTCAGAGGAGCATGTCTTTGCAAGCACAAGTTGTTCCTTCTAGAACCCAGGTAAACTATTACTAAATTCTATTTGTTTCCATGGAAAAATTAGGTCTAGATAATAGTATAAGGTGTGATTTGTTCTTAAGTATCCTGATGAAGAGGGTGCCATTATTTCATCAGCAATTTTTAACTCTTCTTAGCATTTTATCGTGGGTGTGAGTTGGTTTTGTAACTAGATTTTTCTCATTAAATCTTTGAGGTTTGGTTGGGTCATATTCGTTCTCACTATTTAAGGAACTAATTTGCTATTGGGTAGAATTAATATAGTACAAGCAAGCTAAATGCACTTGATCATAATGTTGATGGGGATTTAATTGAATGGAAGTGATTTCTGGGATGCCTTAACGTGAGCTTGCTTGTCCAACTACTGCAACAAACTAACAATGGAAGTGTTTTCTTTGATTTGAATAAAGTTTGTGAAAATTGCTTTAAAATAATCAAAAATTGGAAACTATCACCTTCATTTGCTGAGAAGATTAAGTAGATATATTTGATTTTTTATTTTTCTCACCAACTATTTGATGTAATGCTAGAGAAAAAATTTGCTTTGTTTTCAATATTTTTAGGTTAATTTTATTGCTTGTTATTTTTTTTAATTTGCTGCTATTTTGATGGATATGTGTGGCAACAATGGCAGCTTGGTGGAGAAGGATGGTGGTCATGAAGGTTGCAGATGGTGATGGTGCAAATGGAGGTGTCGGGAGGAGAGAAAAAGAGAGGTACTAACCTGTAAATTTTTATTACCTTTAAATTACAATTAAATACTTTCTTTTTTATTTTTATTTTTTCATTTAAATACATTAGATAGACATGTCAGCAAAACATTTTATCTTCACTTGCTTTACAATGCGTGGAAGTCACACTATTGGACACTATGGCAAGTCAAGTGCCTCAGAATAAAAACTTTGACTTTAAAAGTGAAATGGTGTATTTCACCATAAATTTTTTATAAATCCTATTTTAGAAGCAAAGTATTAAATACCTTTAATCCCAACACTCTTCACTTCGTGATTAGTACTTTGGAAAATTCTTCAACTCCTTCAAGGTATTATTACCACTAAAAAAACCTTCAAAAAAGTTATCTACAATAATAAATTAGTTGTTATTAGAAAATTATTATTGTTTTTAACTTTTTCTATTTTATCCATAGTTCTAATTGATGGGGAAAAGGATTTAAGCCACTGATTGAAAGTAAGAAGTGAAGTACTTTTTTTTATTTTTTAATGTTTTCCTATTGTTATTATATTCTGATGTCACTACACTTGTAATTTTCTTTACAGTAGTCAATAACTCAGCAATTGTGTTATCTAACTTATCAAGTCGTTCCACAATATTTTGATTTATATTCTTTTGTGCGTTCAGGCATTGTAAAATTAGTGTTACTCCCCCAAAATTATCAGTGTACATAATAATATAACAATTACTATATTTATAATCTTATTATAAAGTAAATATAAGTTTAAGAAAAAATATTTTTGAATTTAAAAGTGAACATTGTTTATTTCCCGATATAGATAATTCTATCTTTGATTTCCTTTTATCCATGTTATTGTCAACCAACAATCTATTAACACAACTATAAAAAAAATGATAAAATCATTAAAAGAGCGAGCTTATATATATAAAAGTTGAAATTCATGTTGTGTTTGAACTATAATAAAAACATATATGTATGAGGTAAACCTTAAGAAAGTAATCATCCGAAATATATGATAGCAGAAATCTTTCAAATTAAGGCTTCAATTCAAAGTAACCTTAAAACTCGACATATTTTTGCCAGAATATCAAGCCCATAAGGAGAAAGATTCAAGCCAGTAAAAACCAGGCAAATCTAATCTTACTGTAAGAGTTAGCGTAGATATTCATTATTCTCCGCTAGCCAACAAATAAAGAAAAGAGAAAAGGTAGAACAAACTGCCCTAAAACAAACTCAGGCAAATAAATTTACAAATGAGGTCAGCCTTATAACAGATTAGAAAAATCAAATATTTTACAATCAAATTACATAATATTTTTCAAATGAAACAAAAAATGTAGAATATTGATGAATACAAGGAGAAAATCTTGATATTTTTTTAATGATAAGTTAACAACACTTTTACAGCAATAGTTCTATAACAATAGTCACAAATCTTCTACAATACTAATCTTTGCAAAATAATTTTTTTAGATTAAAAAATTTTAGAAAAATTTTCAGAACAATGGTGTAATCCAATTTCAAAGAAGAAATGAAAGGAAATTGAATTTTTTTGATTTTATATTTCATATTTCATAAATAGAAAACAAAAAAAATAGGATAAGGTTTGGGCTGGAAAAAAAATCCTTTTAAAAAAATTTATTTTCCATTAAATATGATGTTGATTTTATCTTCAGATTGTAGGTTCTTTTTTCATTTCAATATGATGGTTTATATTTTATATTTCAATCTGATGATTATTTTATATTTTAATTTAATGGTTAAAAAATTAAAGTTATGTATTCCTTAAGGGCATTGCAGAAGCCCCCAACTCCTTTAGTCTCTTAAAAAAATATATTTTATATTACAGTTGTAATATGATCAGTTTTATTATAGTCTATAAAAATTATTTTTTCTATATTTTTATAAGCATAAAAAAACTTGAGGGGACAAAAATATTATTTTTACGGATTCTCATTAAATTGTTCAGGTCGTGATCCGCATCTGTCAGCGTCCGAACTACATCGAAGGGGGCCAAAGCCTTCTCTAACCCTTAATGATGCTTGCAGATTTTTTACCTCAATTTTTTGGTTGTTGAATCAATAACTTATTAAGATTTAAACATTTTCATATTCTTAATAGAAACAATGAGAGAAATTATAATTTTTAAGGCTAAGTTGTAAATGAATTTACTTTTCATTCTATCATATTTTAGAGTTAGTTCCTATAACCAGCATGCATAGAGTAATTTTTTTTTACCACATAAATTATATCAAATTTGACTTAAAATGATGACACATTATAATTATTTATCACATTATAATTATTTAATCAATAAAAATATGTTAAATTAGAAAAAAAAAATATATATATATATATATAATCATTCATTACATCCAAGAGTGTTTGTTACACATTTAATCAAATGTCCAAAACTAACAACTCAACCATAATTCATAATTAAAGAATAAAGATGCACATACATTATGGCAATTGTTTAAAGGGTATGTCTAGGGCAACAGAAAGAAAAAAAAAACGTATATATTATAAGGTACATGGTTCTAGCTTCACATCGATCGTATATCCTTGGTCTCATTGTCAAGCATTACTCATGGTATGCTATATATAGATATTATATTAATGTATTTAGCAATAACCCACTTCTAGAGGACTCAAAGTAGGGACATATCCCATGAATCCTTCGCATGGGTACATAAGTCCCTACATTTAATTCATTTTTTTTTCCCCTAATTTAGCTGAAGCATGCATGTTCTATAAATGTCTAGTAGGATACATAAAAATTTTAAACCTATTAAATCTAATCCAATTAAAATTGAATAATGGTAAAAATTTTAATTGGATTTAAATTGTATAATTAATCTCATATATTAATTTTAGGGTTATTTGTAAAAAAAAAAAACCATGATTTATAGTCATTTTTGCAGTTCAATCACTACATTTAAAACTTAGTAGAATAAAAGATATACTTCTTATTTTTGGCAAGTTGAAGCACTGAACCATTATCCGGTGAATTAGTGATGATGTGTCAGGTGACTTATGGGTTATTAATCCACGTCAGATTGCTTCCTTGCCACATCAAAACGATGCGCCTTCAAATATGCACAAATGAAACAGTGCATTTTAAAAAGTCTCAACATATTTGAAGCTATAATCGAAGCACCTAAACCTATCTTCTTCCTTTTTCAATTCCAGAAAAAACAAGTGGGTGTGAGATGAACATTAATAACTTATTTCTAGAACTCCTGAGCTGATAACCCTACAAGTGATCAACGAAGGGTAAGGTGAGAGGTGTGAAGGATCCTCATAAACCCTTTGATGCCTAAGTCAGAGAAGGTAGAGAGAGAGAGATTTTAGAGAGATAAAGAGAGCAATGAATATGAGAGGAATAGAATGAATGAGAATGAGGGATATGGAGTCCTATTTATAGGGATAGTGATGCTCAAACTTAAGAGGAATAAGATTCCTCTTTGATGGAAGTCCTATGCATACTAGGAGAGTATTTCTTCTTATTCGGGAATCTCCATAATTAGGAACTTTTTTCTATTTGTTTAGGTGTCCTTCCTCTGCAAGCAACCTTGTTTAGGAAAATAAAAATCTTAGTTAAATAGGAATATATATATATGGGGCATCAAGAGTCCCCCCTTAAAAAATATGTTCAGATATTTATGTCCGATGTGTCTGGGTTTGTAAGGTAAGGAAAAATGTCATTGCATCTGACATGGAAGGGAGAGCTGAGGTGGCCAGCCTCAGTCATTAAGGAAAAGAAGAAGCTCGGTACCGAGTCTTGAAATCATCATATAATAAGAACATCGTTGAAGCACCACTGGACTTGAGTACACAGAGCCTGCAATAAAATGTTTGGTGTAAGGGATTAACTATGCCAGTATGGAGACAACATGGCAGAACCAGCAATCCCTAGAGTTTCAATGCTAGGTACATTAAAAGTGAGGCCCGAGTGTCATACAGTCTCAGTACTATTGAAGCAACCAGAGTGTGTCAGCTTCAATCATTAGATTTAAATGCTCGAGGCTTAGATGCTCAATGCTATAACATGAGGCTTACATGTTCAGAACCTCAATACTATAAAAGTGACCTGAAGGTGCTAGCTTTAGTCGTTAGACTTAGATGCTCAAGGCTTAAATGCTCGATGCTATACCACGAGGCTTACATGCTCGGAACCTCAATACTATAAAAGCAACCTGAGGGTGCCAACACCTTCAGGTCATAGCATCTCAATGTTGGACTTAGAATCTCAGTGCATCTCAATGAAGGAGACAACTGGCAGCAAGAGGAACGGGATTGTCAATCGCCTCGCCTTTTAATTTTCTTTTAAATTTTGAATTATGTAACCGTCACATTTGTTCATATGTCAGAAGATGAGACTCTTCAACTACTATAATAATAATTGCTCAATTAGTGGGCTTTTCTCTTGCCCAGAATTACCCTTATTGCTATAAGAGAGATGAAAATGTTCATAAGGGCAATTATGGTCATTCCAGAACCTTCCATTATATTATAAAGATATCATACCCATTTATTTATTGAACTTTTTGCTTTATTTATTGTCTTCTTTCCTTGCTAAATTCTCTCTTCGTGTGTTCCAAAGCCTTCCTCAGTAAACTTACATCCTTCTTTTCTAGGTAAAACTTCTTCTCTCCTCTATATTCTTCTTTTTCTTATTTATTGAATAGGATCTATGGCTCAATGAGAGCAAGTTAGTCCTGATTTGTTTATCTCTAGGATAGATGAGGAAATGTTAAAATGGTACCGAGACATTTTAGCATTCCAGCAGACTTCGTTCTGCACACTGTAAATAAGAACTTCAAAACCCATACCCTCATATTGGATTTTAATAGATTAGTTATATACTTTGATCAATTAGAAGGAGGATTGAAATTCCCTTTAAATCCCTTTATTAGGAGTTTCTTGAAGAAGTACAATATAGCTCCTAAGCAACTCTATCCCAATAGCTATCAAATCTTAATTGGTTTCATAGAATAATGCATGAGAAGGGTAAAGAGCTAGACTTGGATGTCCTAAGATATCTCTACAGCCCAAATGAGAAAAAGGGTGAGGTGATGTTCTCTCTATCAACTATTTCGAACCATAGCCTCTTCATAAAGCTTTTGAACCTCCAAAAGAAGTGGAGGCATAGGTTTTTTATCGTTGAACCCCCCTTCGAACTTCATCCATGTCCTATGGATATAGTTTAATGACTACTATAAAGTGAAGTAACCCTTAAAGCCATCTGACAAGGATACAGAGATGGTAATGAGGCTTCATCTTCATGGCATAGCTGATGCAAGATCCACCAAAAAATTATCTAGAAGATACCTTTAGAGAGTCTATCCTAACCATATACAACTCAGTGATAAGTTCTAAGATTAAGAAGGTATCATTCTGACTTTTATTTTTATTTTTTATTTTTAGATGGCTAACTTTTTTACCTTTGCAGACGAAATTCAACTTGTAGATGATGAGCTGGAGACTCAAGAAGATGTGCATATCCCTTCTCCTATATTTAAGCCTCTTGTTTTGGAGGTTTCCTCTGATGTTGAGGCCCACTAGAAGGGAAAAGTGGTAGCTGAGTCTTTTTAGGTGGAGAAGCTTGAGGGTCAAAAGAAGCGGGCCCTGAATGAGGACTCAGATGTTGAAGAGTTATGCAAGGAGGTCTTTGTTAAGTGCCCAGAATTGTCTGGTTGTCCAAACATAAGGTCCTAAGTCTTGAAAAAGACAAAGCCTCTAAGCATCTTGAATGCACAAGTGAGGGATCAGTATTTTGAGTCTTTACAGCTTCCTGAAGACATCCAGTGCTAGATAAATATAGATAAGGAAGAGTTGTACATTGCCATGATTGGGCACTCGCTAAAGGTAAAAATCTTCCATTCCATTTAATTTGTATTCATGAGTTCCTAAGTTAATGATGCTTGTCTCTCTCTTTTTTCAGATGACTCAGGCTTTGTTACTGGCCAAGGACAACTATCATTATCTTAAGAGTCAATACAGTTTGAAAGAGACGGAGGTTGGCACCATAGTCATTTATTTGGAAAAGAAATTGAAGAAGGTGAAGGCAGCACTAGAGCTCTACCAAACTAAGCATACAGAGGCAAGATCTAAAGCTGAGGTGAGCCAAAAGAGGATGGAGGAGTTGGAGCACAACCAAGCTCAACTTATAACAAAAATTAAAGGGCAAGATTCCTGGATTATGGCTTTATAGAAAAAGCTTGCTGAAGCTGAGAAATCCTATGAGGATGACAAAAGAAGCTACTAGAACATGGTTACGGGGTTTCTCAAAGCCTACAAGTCTGAATGTCGGAGAGTCTTGCTTGCCCAAAACCTGAATTTGGACTTCACAGACTTGGATAAAATAACACCCACTGATCTAGCCAAGATAACTACCGAAAAGGATGCTCGGAGCAAGGCTTCTTCCAAGAGGTTAAACAATCTTAAGAAATCAACCAAGACTACCACTGATAAATCATCTACTAAGCAACTAAGGATTCAAGGCCTGCTGGAGAGATATTTACCGGTGCTGTCTCCGCTGGACCTAATCCAACCTTTGTGTCTAGTCTTATGATATGAGTCTTCCTTTTTGTGAGCTTCCCGATACTCAATTGTAAAGTACTTGGTTGATAATTTTTCTTTTATTTTTGGAATACTCTGTAATGCAACATTTCCATCAATAAATGAAGTATTTTATTTTTTGAAATTTTGAGTACATTTATTGATAATATCTCCGGAGACTATCTGAGTTCCAATATCATTGTAACTCTTTTCCCTGTCTATCTTTGATCTTGTATGCCCCTTTAGATGTTTTCTCGATGACTTGATAAGGACATTCCTAATTAGGTCTGAGCTTGCTTGTGCTGGAGTAACCTTTACCAATGTCAGCCCTTTTAAGTACCCAGTCTCCGACTTTAAAGTGTTTTGGTCGGACGTGCTGATTGTGATATTTGATGACCCTCTGTCTCTAGGCTTCTACAGCAATAGATGCCTTTTGTCTCCTCTCTTTAAGTAAGTCCAAATATATCCGAGCATTGATGTTATTAACTTTTTTATTTAGATTCTTGTTGACTCGATAATTTGCTAATCCAATCTCCACCAGGATTACTGCATCCATCCCATAAGTTAGTTTGAAGGGCATTTCTCTAGTGAAAGTTCTAGGTGTAGTTTTATAGGCCTAGACGATGTTGTTAAGTTCATTAACCTAGTTCCCTTTCTTTTCATCTAGTCTTTTCTTTAACCCTTGCATGATGATCCTATTGGTGACCTCTGTCTAGCCATTTGTTTGTGGATGGGATACTAAGGTAAATTGAAGCATTATTCTAATGTCTGAATAAAAATTTTTAAATTTTTCATTGTTAAATTGTTTCTCATTGTCTGTTATTAAGGTGTGTGGTAATCTGAATCTATAGATAATTTTTTTCAGAAAAAGTGTTGGATCCAGGCTTCAATAATGGTTGGTATAACTTTAACTTCTATTTACTTAGTAAAGTGGTTAATAGCCATGATTAGGAACTTATTCTGGGAGGTTAAGGTAGGAAATGGACCCAAGATTTCTATCCTTCATACTGCAAAAAGTCAGGGGCTCCCAATTGAATGTTGAGGATTAAAAGGCTTATGGCTAAGGCGAGCAAATTACTGAAATTTATGGTATTCTTGAGTTAATTTCTGAGCATCTCAGGATATAGTAGGCCAATAGTATCCCTGTAGTAATGCCTTTCTAATTAATGAATGATGAGATTCATGTGCTCCATATATTCTTTTATGGATTTCCCTAAGCACGTAATTTTCTTCATTTAGTGATACACATTTAAATCATAGGTGTGAGAGAGACCTTCTGTAGAGTTCTCCATGGCAGATGGAGTCATGCGCAGCCTTTATCTTTAACTTCTGAGCTTTTAACTTATCTTCTGAAAGTACCCCATGTTCAAGATACTGCATGATCGGTTTCATCCATTATGCTACTTCCTGTATGTCCATGATCTATGGGTCCTCAATGCTTAGCTTTATTAGTGCTTCAATGAGCTTGAGTTCTTTAAATGTCTGACTATCTTTGACTACTAATTTGGCCAGTAGATCAGCTTCAGAATTTTCACTTTTAGGGATTTATTTGATTTTCCATTGTCCCCCTTCTGCTCGAGCTTCTTTAAAAGCTATCTAACTTTCTCGACATACTTGACGATACTTGGGTCCTTAATTTGGAATGTCCCTTTAACTTGGTTTACCACCAAGTGTAAGTCTAATTGTATCTTTAGATGCTCGGCTTTAACCTCGTTAGCTAACTTTAATCCTATAATGAGTGCTTTATACTCGGCTGCATTATTAGTGGCATTGTACTTTATATGGATTGCATATCTAATATTGACTTTGTGTAGCCTTTTGAGAATGATTCTGGCACTTGATCATTAGATTGATGAAGCTCTATAAACAAAGAGCTTCTATTTAGGATATTCAAAAAGAGCAAGATCTCCCGCTGTCATCTCTTGTACAAAGTTTGCTAGGGTCTGAGCTTTTATTTGTTATCGAGGTTCACAGCTAATGTCGAATTCTTCTAGTAATTTTGACTATTGAGCTAGTTTACCAGATGTTTCAGGTCTTTGTAAGAATTTTCTTAAAGGGAAATTGAATCTTACAATGATTGAATAGGCCTAAAAATAGTGCCAGAGTTTGTAGGATGTGTGGACGATGACCATAGCTAACTTATCTAGTTTGAAATGCCAAATTTCTGAACCTTTGAGTATCTTACTAATGTAGTATACTAGATTTTGTTGACTTCCTTCTTCTTTCAATAGTACTAAGGTAATTAACTCCTAACCAATAGAGAGGTATAAGTATGGTATTTCTTTGGAAATTGGCTTGTTGAGTAAAGGTGGTGAGGATAGGAACTTTTTGACATCTTTAAAAGCTACTTAACATTCTTCATTCCATACAAACTTCTTAGAATTTTTCAAGGCTCGGAATAGTGGTAGACACCGCTTAGTTGAGCAAGAGATGAAATATTCTAAGGTTGTTATTCTGCCATTTAGCTTTTGTAGCTCATTGATTATTATCAGAGCTTTCATTTTAAAAATGGCCTCTATTTTCTCCGAGTTAGCTTCAATTCCTCTTTGCATGAATCCCAGGAATTTACCTGCCTTTACCCTAAAAATATACTTCTCTAGATTTAACTTAATAAGTATTGGTTTAGTGTTCAAAGGATTTATTTGAGGTCATCAGAATGTCGCTCCATATGTTGGCTCTTGACGATGATTTTGTCCACATATACCTCCATGTTCTTTCCAATTTGATATTGAAATACATGGTTCATCAGCCTTTGATATGTTTCTTTGACATTCTTCAGCCTAAAAGGCATAACTTTATAACAATAAAGACCTTTATGGGTGATAAATTATGTTTTTTCCTGATCTTCTTTCTTTATTAGTATTTGATGGTACCCTTGTGCAAAATCCACAAAGCTGTATAGATGGAGACCGACAATGGATTCTACCAGTTAATATATTATTAACAATGGATAGTTATTTTTAGAGCATGCTCTTTTGAGGTCGGTATAATCCACATACATCCTGTATTTGCCATTGGACTTCTTTATTAGCACCACGTTAGCTTCCCATTTTAGATGTGTGACTTCTTTAATGAATTCGGCTTCTAGCAGCTTCTTTGTTTCTTCAGCGATTACCTTTTATCTTTCATACGCGAAGGTCCTATTTTTCAGGATGATTGGCCTTACTCCTGGCTTGATATTCAAATTGTATGAAACAATCTGAGGGTCTACTCTAGTAATCTCAGATGCTTGAGAAGCAAAGCTACCTGAGTGTTTAATGAGGACCTTGCTTATTTCATATTTCACTTCACTATCGAGCTCATTCTTGATCCTCACTATCTTTCCTTTAGTAATTTGTAAGGTTTGAACCTAGTCAACTGGCTTGGGGTTGGCTCATTGTTTCTCCATTTACCAAGATTCTAAAGGGAACGCCTCCATTTGAGGTTTGACTACCATCTGGCAGCATTGCATAGCCATGTGTTAATCTCTATGAATTGTTAGGACCTGGCTTTTAATAGGAATCTTTATAGTCAAACGTCAGATACTTGTGACTACATCAATATCATAAAGTATGGATCGACCAATAATGCCATTGTATGCGAGAGAAAGATCCACCACATTGAACTAAGCTTTAACAGTTTTCACTTCTCCAGTATCTCGGTCATCAAATTCTAAACTCAACTCTATTGACCCCATTGGTTGGGTGGTTCCTTAATAAAAACTTCTAATAGGATTCTGAATAGCTTTCAAATCAGTAATAGAATCTCCTATTGCTTTGTAGGCATTCCAAGAGAGTGCGTTGATAGCACTTCCATCATCGATCAATAATCTTTCCACCAGGTAATTGTTAATGAAATCACTTACCATTAATGTATCATTATAAGGGTGCTGAACATGTTTCCCGTCTTCTGAACCAAATATAATAGTCTGCTTCCTTTTATGGGTGAACCCTTCTTCTCTATAGAATCTCTTAGACCTCTTCTTTGTGACTTCTCCTCTAACAATCATGTTAATAACGTAGGCTAGTTCATTTTAAGCTTTCTTTAGTTTCGGCCTATCCCTATCCAGATCTCTGCTCCCTCTAGATGTGTTAGTGAAGTTATCGATTTTGCCATTCTATATTAACCTTTTTATGGCATTCTTTAATTCTTGGCATGCCATGATTTTATGCTCATAATCCCGGTAATATTGGCAATAGTACCTCTTATCTTGCATGGCTCTTCTGGTTGGACTTTGTCTTTTAGTTAGGGTTATATCTACACCATTTTGTCTTACCCACATAAGGATCTTGGATATATAGGTATTTTGTGGTGTATACCTCTCAACTTCCTTTTTAAATCCTTCTTTCGAGTTTCTGAAATTGGATCACTAGAAGCTTAGCCTTATGGGTCTCGACCTTTCATCTTTCCTGACCGGCACTTTCTCATCATCCTGGCATATCCTCTTATCTTTATCCATCTTTATCATCTTTATTGCCATAGTCATTACCTCAGCGAAGGTGCTGGGTTCCTTTGTCATTATCTTATCCTTAAGCTTCCCCAATCGGGTCTCATTCTTTAAAGCCTCTATGGCTACCTCATCAACTAAATTCTCGATTTGTATGGCTACTTTATTGAATCAATTTAAATAGCTTGTCAATGACTCAGTGACCTTCTGTCAACATATCCGGAGATCATTGATATTTTTGGCTGGAGGGATGTTGGTGATGAATTGAGTTTGAAATTTCTCGGTTAACTCTTTGAAGGAGGAGATAGAATTCTCAAGGAGTCGATGGAACCACTTCTGAGCATTCTTAGTCAGTGTACTTAGAAAGACTCTACATATAATTTTGTCATTCACATTCTGGAGTAACATTTTGGTTTTGAACGAGGATATATGGATGATTGGATCTCCAGTTCTATCAAACCTCTCCGGTTGCGACATTCTGAATTTGGTTAGAATTTTTATCCAGATTATTCTGCTTATAAAAGGTGTCTTCCCTTCCATAACACATTCATCTTCTTTCCTCGGCCCAGTATGAACTTTATGCATGACCTTTTTAACCTTTTGTGCTATCTTTGAACCATCAAGTGTTGGGATTGTCGAATTGGATTCTCCTTCTGGAGCTTTATGTTTTTCTTTATTTCCTCCAGATACCTCCAGAGTTGTTGTTGGTAGCATTATATTATTTTCTGTGTGAGTTGTTCAGGATTGCCACTTTGAATAAGGGCATTCAACTGTTGTTGCATTAGGGTCATCTGAGTTTGAATATTTTAAGTCATTGCCTCTTTACTTATTGGGGATAGGTTGAGTGTTTGGGTTACTATGTTTAGGTTAGGTGTATTTGTGGCAAGTGTTTTTAATAGGATTAAAAAAGGTACAAAAGTTATAAGTCTGTTATGATGTTGAAGAGGGGCATAGTAAAGGAGGTCGGTACCAAGAGCTGGCCACCCTTGAGTATTGCCAGGTGGTATGTATGTAGCAGTCAGAACCTAAGATAAGGGTCTAACATATTGACAAGGGTTTGATGAAATTATCATCTGAGTAGGTGTTGACAATTTGATTAGAGGAATGATAGAAGACGAGTTGATAAGTGTATCGAGAGTTGAGATTGGTGGCGGACTAGAAGTCATGATGCTAAAGTCTCGGTTGGTAGATGCTTGAATGGCTTTTAACTCAAAATTTTTCCACAAACGACACCACTTTATAACTTATTTCTAGAACTCTTGAGTTGGCAACTCTATAAGTGATCAACAAAGGGCAAGGTGAGAGGTGGGGAGGATCCCCTCAAACCCTATGATGTCTAAGTTAGAGAAGGTAGATAGAGAGACTTTTAAAGAGATAAAGAGAGCAATGAATATAAGAGGAATAAAATGAATGAGAATGAGAGATATAAGGTCCTATTTATAGGGATAGTGATGTTCAAACCTGAGAGGAATAGGATTCCTCTTTTATAAAAGTCCTATGCATACTAGAAGAGTGTTTTTTCCTATCTAGACGTCTCCTTAATTGGGAACCTTTTCCTATTTATTTTAGGTGTCCTTCCTCTACAAGCCACCTTGTTCAAGAAAATAAAAATTTTAATTAAATAGGAATATATATATATATATATATATATAGGGTATCAAACATGTTGAGCACTATGCCTAACACTAAAAGAAAGCATGAAGATGATTTTTTTTGCTAATAATAATAGATAAACAAGAACAAAAGCATAATAGATGGTTCAACAGGGTTATGCGAAACCCATTGAGATGGAAGAGATTTAGCTACAGCATTCCTATCTACCCAATCTGTAACAACATTACAAATACGAGGAATCCAACTAAAAGAGACACTATTGAAGTCTTTTAATTTATAGAAAATGGTATTGACTAAAGCAGCTATCTCTTAAGGAGCTTAGGACTTAGAAGTTACTGTAAAAAGGAGCTCTTGGGAATCAACTTTGAAGATGCAATTTCTACAGCATGATTCAATTGCAAGCTCAACTCCCATAAGAAGTGCTTTCACTTCAGCAACCAAAGGATTAGTGGTTAGACACTATTTTGCTCTACCAAATTTGATTTGGCCCAAGATGATTAAAAACTTATATACTATCACATTTCTTATTCTAAAATTGGTAAAGGAAATTGCTATTAGAATCATAATCAACACCCAATGCAAAAGCAGACACAACAATCACTTGGGAAAATCTATCAATCGGTAAGAACAAAATCTAAAGAAAAAAATATTAAAAATTTGATGAAGCATCAAACATAAATTAGTTAATAAAAAATATCCAGTGAAAGCTGATCAAAGTTTAAAGGGCCTAAAAAAGATCTAACCTTTATCATTGTACCCAACAAAATTTTTAAAATTTATGACCCATTTAGTATAACTAAAGAAAAACTCTCAGTTCACTTGTGAATTCAAAGTAGATAACTACACACCCATTTATAATAAAAAAAATCAGATCTTTAAAAACAAGTCAATTGATAAGGAAGGATACTGTGGAGAAGATTAAGAAAGAAAAGGGAAGGGAATGGAAATGGATAAGAGAAGATTAATCACCTAGTTAAATTATTAATCGAATTTTAAAAAAGATAAAAATTGAATTGAAGTAAAGAGTTTTAGTACCTTCGGTGTGTATATTGTAATAGAAGAATAAAAAAATGCACCATTTTTATTTGTGCATATTTGGAAATGCAGCTTTTGATGTGGCAAGAAGGTAATCTGACATAGATTAATAACCTATAAGTTGCTTGGCACATCATCACGAGTTCATCGGATAATGGTTCGGTGCTTCGACTTGCCAAAAATAAAAAGTACATGTTTTATTCTATCAAGTTTTAAATGTCATGATTAAACAGCAAAAATGACTATAAGTCATGATTTTTTTTGCAAATAACCCTTAATTTTAAGGTTACGTGATGAACGTAAAAAATTAAAAAAGTACATACATATTCTCTATCTCTCTCTCATGACAACACAACACTCTAACTTCATTTAAATTTGTGATAAAAACTTAAAGGACAAGAGAGTGAAACTAATTTTCTTGTCAACGATTTCAAGTGTGAATTATATTACGAATTCAAATAAATTTTTCAATTTATCTATTTTATTGTATAATAAAAATATTTTATTTTAAAATTTTTAGAATTTATAATTATAATATCTTATTATAATGAAAATTTAATAAGTTATTTCAGAGTATGATTGAAAAGCTGAATATTTTTTTTTACACAACAATTATGAAGTATTTAATTTAATTTTGTTTGTTGAATAATTATTTTTTAAAAAATAAAGAAGGATAGCTCGAGATGTATGAACCTTGCAATAGAATTCTTGCTTGGTGCTCCCATTATTTCCAAGTACAATAGAATTTTTTGAAGTAATTTGTCTTAATATCAAATCTTAAAGGAGCTATAAAGCACATAACTGAACAAAAGGTTAATGAATTATTCATGCAAGATAAGAACTTTTTACATAGTAGTCCTTGTCCATCAACTTTATCAAAAGAGTTTAAAGATTTATGTGAGAATTTCAGGAATGATAACACCAAAATTAACTCAGTAGTAAAATTTGTGTATACGACAAGTTAGTATGGATACTTTCCCTACAAGGATTTTAATGCTTAAATTAGTATGGTATATGAGAGAATAATTAGAATATAGAGAATGTAAAGAATATAAAGGATATAATGTGTAGAATATGTATGAAAGTAGTGAATGAATAAATATGAGAGGGTATAAGAGTTTATATAGAGATGTATATTACTCAAACATGATAGGATTTAAATTTCCTTCTTTGTTATTGTAGGATTAGTTCTCCTTATTGAGGAAGAAATAGAATTTCTTTTTTCTATAAAGATTTAGATTTCTTTATAGATTTTTGAGTTTTGATCCTAAATCTTGAGTTTGAATAAGAATATAAAGTATCAAAAGTCCCCCATTTGCTCAGATATTTATATTTGATTGAACTATAATGTCCTCTTGCTTATGCTTATATTGTTGTCTTGGAGCATGTATAACTGTTATTGAGACTTGATCTTTAAGCACGTATGAGTGTTGTTGAGATTTGATTGTCTTGGTTAAGACTTGATCTTTGAGCACGTATGAATTTTTTTGAGATCTGATTGTCTTCGAGCATGTATGAATTCTATTGAGACTTGATCTTCAAGCACGTATTAGTTTTGGTTGAGATATGATTATCTTCAAGCATGTATAAATGCAGTTGAGACTTGATCTTCGAGCACGTATAAGTGCTGTTGAGATCTAATTATCTTTAAGCACATCTGAGTGCTGTTGAAGTATGACCAAGCATATGTAAAGTGTTAATGGTTTTTTAGCATGAACATGCGTAGAGTGCTAGCTAGCAGAGCAGGCGTACTGCTAACATATTTCTAGTTAATTTTGGATAAGGACACGTAGAATGTTGATATTAATCTGAGCACATTTTAAGTGCATTCGAATACCAAGTCTTTATTGTATGCCAATATCATGAGAACCTGCAACGAGTCATATATAGTTTAGAATAAATAATAAAAGGATGAAATTTTACCATTAGCATAATTCGATGTGACTTTTAATATTATCTGACACTTCTTGAGTATAGTCAGTGCTATGTTGATGTCAGAACCGAGCATTATTAATGCTTTGGTGATGTCGAATATTGTGATTAGAGTGTTCAATTGTTCAGACTTTTGCTAATCAAGTGATGTAGGCCTAATAAGGCACTCAAAGTAGCATCCATACCCGTGGCTACTAAATGTACTTTGTTTAACTATAATAATAGACAAAAGAAAAATAAAAATTTTGGGATCATTCAATCTCCTTTAGCAATGAATGGTGAATCCTTGATGTATTCATAAAGATATATGAAGGACATATTTACAAAAAAAAAAATGAAAGTTAAGGATAGAAAATTTACTAATTTCTTCTTTTGATTTCCACATTAGCAAATAATTCATAAATGCATGCCATATCAGCATAGACTTATACTATTTTAATTGTGGATAGACTTATAATAAATAAAAAAGTTCATAAACCAATTCACCACAATTTTAAAAGTATGATAGATTAGCAAAAATAACTAAAGTTTATGGTATAATTGTATGTAATAACCTTAATATTAATGATAATAAATATTGAAGATCATTTGACGAGAAATTGAAATAATCTCTTATTACATGTTTGAAATTTTTATAGTAGAAATTTAATATTTAAAATTTAAAATATTAAATTAATTGTTTACATTCAAGTACAATATATACTCATTATTATGTTAAATCAAAATGATTATAAATCCACTAATTGAGGTAGTCTAATTAGTTTTTTTTGGATCATTGGAGAGGGAAGGGGATGGAGGGATTTGAACCGTCCCTTCTTACAAGGGGTGCCAAGCCTCTACCACTATATTAGTGGAAGTTTGGCGCCTAATTAGTATTTTCACTTGTAAGAATTGTGATCTCCATTTCAAGTTCCCATGACCACCATCAACTAATATTTGTGGAATTTATCCTTTCATGACAAGTGTTAAAAGGATGGCTATCTTTTGCGTAAACTGCAGCTCATTGAGTCTCCATTAAAAATAAAAAGTACTACGAATTATGAAATAAAAATTAACTTTTCTTTTATAAATAGAATATATTTGGAGAAGTAAAATTATTTTGAAGTATATTTGGGAGAAATATTAACATCCAGCAAAAGACTTATAAATGGGTGCATTTAGGATATGGTAATGCGAACAAGGATGTGTATGGATCATGGAGAATTTGAACCGTTCTGAAAATATGAACTAAAAAACTTTAGAATTAAAAATTTTTTGTTTGATTTTTTTCAAATCAAACCATCTCAAAAAATTTTATTGGAGCGGGTATGAAAAACTGAATCAAATTGAATTGAACTAAACCATTATGAATTGCACTAAATCGACAAACGGAAATTGGAATTGATAAAATACACACGCTGATAATATATTATAAAGTTGATAATCAATGCTTAAATAAGATTAGAATTTTAGAATTGTGTGTTACAAATAAAAATTTAATATCATCTTAATATTAATTATATCCAAATAATATACTACTAAGTGTTAACTTCACGTATCATATTTGACATTTTAAATACTAATTAATTATTTGAAATAAAATAAATATACTCATCAATTAAATTTTTTATAGTTAATTTTCAATATATGTTTAATCATAAAATAATAAATTCATAAATAAAATTTTTACCGTACAATTTGTAGTCATCTTATCTTATATGTTTAAATAATAAAATTATTAAAATAAAACATAAAAATATAATTTATAAAAAAAATACTATTATTAAATATCATATATTTAATATAATATAAAAATATATATTTCTTTTTTATGAATTTGTCAATATTAATCTTAAATACAAAAACTAAACAATTAATATAAATCTATGAATTTTAATTTGTTGCGAACTGTTTTGAAATATCTATTTATTATGAATTTTTGCTTCGAAGTATTTCAAAATTTTGAAGTAATTTGGGACAAATTTAAATTTTTTAATTCAAATCCGAATTTTTTTTTTTAATTTTTTAACTTTTGAATTGTGTTTAAAAAATTTGTATTTTTCACACTACTCCAACATGCACATAGCCCTAAATGTGAAGTAAACATATCACTATTTTACATTCTAATAAGCAGCCATATTTTGGGGCCACATATAGACTCGGTTTTGTTAAGATTTGGGCTTTGTAAAGCTTTACTTCTATTCTTTTGAGTCTTTTGAGTTTCACTTGAGGCCAAGGCAGATCTAACCGTTAACTCAATTTGGATCAGTTTGTTTGCAGATCCATTCTTCCAATTGATTTAATCACTTTGGACAAAAAAATTTGTTTTGCATGAAATAATTTACCAAGTTTGGAGGTAAAGGATCAATTTTGGATTTAAGATATGTTTTAATAGAAAAAATCTAATATAAAAGAATTAAATCTTTTTTTCCAAATAAGAAAAAATAATGGTTGATTTTTTTTATGAGCCACTATTGCAATCGATTTTGTTTTTTTTTAATCTTTTGTTTGATTCTTGTTACTGATATACATTTTATATTTATACAAACAATGGCTGCAGGTATTTCATGAGTACTGCAAGTATTAAAAAATGTGAAAATCTATACGAGAAAAGCAGGATTTGAATTCCGTTTTATTTTATTATCTTGTTATGGTGGGAAATTAATCATTTCAATAAATTAAAAAATAATAATTAAAGGTTATATATTTATGAATGATTATAACTAAGTAAAAGTTAATCTAATAAACTTTAATTTTATTTATACAAAAATGAATATGTGTATCCAACAATTTTCAAATATTTTATTTTCCTTTTCTCTCGAACAGAAAATTATCGCACAAGTGTTTTCAAAACAAACCGAAACGCCTTTGTAACATGTCACAAACAGGGGAATTAATGAAGAGAAAATTACATAAATCACCAAGTTCAACCAAAACATTTTGAAAAACGGAGATTCTTACCTATACTTGATATATTATATCTTAAAGTGGGATTTATTAAATATCAATCAAATAATTTAGACTTGATTGTTAAAAATAAAACATATTTTTTTTTGTTACAAATCTCACTATTAAGTGTATTACATTCTGTATAGACAAGAATTTACCTTTAAAAAATACAGTAATAATGAGAGTGTTTTCAAAGTCACATTGCTTTATGCCTTTTTTTTTTTCATTTTTACATGATTATTTCTTTTTTCTTTCTCATTTTTTCCATTATTTTTTCCCTAACACTATGCATGGATGGGGGTGAAAATAAAGGGAAGGGAAGGGAATTGGAGGAAAATGAGATTTTATGTTATTTGACAATTACAAATATTTTTAAGGGGAAGAGAATTGAAAATGAATTATTTTTCCTCATTCTCCTTGCAGAAGGGGAAAATGATTGCACCCCAAATTGCGGTGTAAAAAATTTCCCCTCCTAGGAGGGGAAATCAATTATATAAATAGACATTTTTATTCCTATTATTTTATTGATAATTCTAAGATAACCATTTTATATATTTAGATTTTTATTTCTTTTTTCTAATTTGTTGTTCTTGCTTCTCCTATTTGTTGTCGTTAGGTTGATTTTTTCCCTCTATTTTAATGAATAATTTTTTTCTATTACTAGTTATTAATAAATTGATACTTGAAAATTTTTTATATTGACAAATTAATATACCTATGTAAATCATGACTAGGAGAATAAAGATAAATCAACAAAATATGTGTATAATTTAAAATATAAAAAATATAATTTAAATCTATGAGAAGATGTATTATATAAATGTAATATATTGGTGTAGTCATCTTTTTACAATTATTATTTCATTCTACTTCTATTTATCCAAATACAATTCTAATATTTCTCCTTACTTTACCTTTCCATTTATTTTTTATCATCCAAATACAATTGAATTTAAAATTTCCCTTCCCTTCCTTTTCCCTCCCTTCACTTCTCGTTATAATCCCTTCCTTTCCCCTTTCCCTTATATTGCCATGCATAGTGTAACTATTTTCTTCTTTCTCTTTCCCTTCTTTTTTTCTATTTTCTATTTATTTTTTCTCTTGATGATTCCTTTCATTGTTTTTTTCCTAATTTATTTTTTTTCTTTCACTTCTTTTTTTCTTTTTTTTTAGAAAAAAAACTAAAAAAGAAAAAGATGGTGATATTAGAGAAGAAAAAAAAGCAAAAAAAAAAATTTAGTTGTACATGATTAGTTTCAAAAAAAAATAAAGAAAAGAAGATGAGTTTTAGTTATTTTTGTAGGTATTTGTCAAAACAACAAGAAAAATTATTGTAAAACAAACTCATAAAATTGAAAAAGAACCCACTAAAAAAATATAAACAACTATAAAAATAACTAGAAAAATAATTGCCAAAATAACCATGAAAAACAATCAGAAAAACCATTACTAAAAAGCTAAAAGAACTAAAAAAGAACCAACCAAAAAAATAAAAATAACCTCCAAAACAATAAAAAACAAAAAACAACTATGAACCAAAAACGACCTCATAAAAATAAAAATAGAAAAAACAAAAACAACTAGGAACCCAAAAAAAAACTCATAAAACTAAAAAACAAAAACAGCTAGATAAACAATCATGAAAACAACTAAAAAAATAACTATGGTAACAACCACGAAAACAACCACAAACCAGCAAAACACAAACTCATATCATTCCAAACAAATCAAACCAAACCTATTACAACACTCGAATTCCAATACATAAAACAATTATAAAGTTCAAGTTTTTAACTATGAAAACTCTTCTTTCTAAAAAAACAAAAAACATTTTACTTTGAATTAGATGGTAGAAAATGAGGTTTTGAGATTAAGAAACTATGGTGGTGGAAGAGAAAGAGGAGAGAGAGTAGGAAAAACTATGCATAGATGAAAAGAGAGAGAAAAATTGGAGACTAACAAAAAAAGAAGTATAACCATATGATGAATATGGAGGTGTTGAGATTAATAGACAGTGTTGGTAGTGGCAGTGGGAAAAAAAAAGAGAAGAAGAGACGATAGTAAAAGTTATAAATAGATGAAAGAGAGGAAAAGAATTTTTTTTTTTAAAAAAAAAAAAAGAAGAAGAAGAAACGGGAAAAAGAAGAATTCCGTGTTTTTAAAAAAGTTTTTTTCATTTTTACATATTTTTGAAATAAAATTTTAGTCAACCATATTCATGAAAATATTTTTCTTTTTGTGTATATTTATGGAAAATCCCATTAATGAATTATGTATTTTCATTTTCATAGGTCAAATTCTCATGCATTTATGGAGCTGCCTTTTCTTTTTTAAAATTTTTGTCAATATTGAAAATATAGCTTCATGTATAAATATATATATATTTTTTATTTATTTAACAACTAACAGATTAAATGAAAGTGGAGAATTGAACTCATTACCCTACCTTATAATATCTATCAATTGAGTCACTAAACTACAAAAAGAGAGACATATTTTTATTTTCTTTTCAAAAGAATAAAAGCTCATCTTCCATAAACATCCACATTGAAAAGGGTTTCAATTTATTAAGACTCATTATCCATTAGACGTTTTTCTCAAGCAATAGATGCAAAAATTCATATGTGAACACCACCGTTGCTGTTGGAGCTCTGTCTTGCTTGTGCATTGACTAATTGATTACAAATTTTCTTATTCACATAACGTGTAACTGTATCATTTCAATAAGTTGCGTATACATTTTTATATCCAATTTTTTATTAATAAAAATTAAATGATCTAAATATCAGTATATTATTAAATAAAATAAAAAAATTAATTTACAAATTAATAATGATAGGATTCAAATACTATATTTTATAATGTTTTTGAAAAAAAAGTGATCATTAGACTATTTATTTGCTGACATCTGAACATAATAAAAAAATTGATAATCTTGCAGTGATCAAAATTAAACTTATTACCCTTTTAATATCATAAAAAAAAAATTTACTATTGCTTTTCTTCTTCATGGCTAATTTTTTTGCGCCAGGCAATTTTTTAGTAATTGTAATTGACAGTATTAAGGATTTTCTCAGAAAGGTAATATGATCACCGTGCAACTGCTTCTGGGTACTCCGAAAGCTTTTTCAAAGAAAAAACTGAAGCTGAAAGGAGTTTAATTCTTTGGGTTTTTTTGCACCTCGAGACCATTCTTCAGTATTACTAATCTTATTAACTCAGAAATGCTACTTGAATGGCACATTTTGTATTATTTGGAGGGGAAAAAAACCTCCATATTACGTTCGCTTTTTCTTTCTGTTTTTTTCCTTTCTTGCGGTGATGAACATACCATAAATGAGGTAGCTCGTGTGTCCTATCGCCTAACTTGTGGTTCTGCCCCCACACTCCACGAGTCATTGTAGTCTTATATGATGTTGAATGCCTTAGCTAGCCAAGCCACCTATTAGGCAGATATATATAGGTAAGGGAGCCTTAATCTTGTTGCCTTTGCCAATGCATCTGTAATTTGAAAATGTCCCTAATTATACCTCAGTCGACCTTAGTGACTTCAAGAAATGGACATCTTAGGTCCATATATCATATATATTTATGTTCCATCCTGCTCCCTATCAACTTAATGGAAAAGTGAGACCTTTGTACTTACTCATCTGGGTAGGCCAGCCCCACGTCAATTTCATTTAATTAGCATATGCTTTATGGATTACTTTCGAATTTTGCAACTTGCCTTGGCCTCTTCTTTAGACTAGAGGTGTGCAAGACCTGTCCATCCGAAAATCCATCCTAAAATTAAATTGATTTGAGTCAATTTAGTGTCTATGTGGATATCTAATCAAATTGGAAATCTGAAATTTAATAGTAATATATATATATATAATTTCTATTAATATGTAACAACTTGTACTTATGTCACAATGTTAAAGACCTATGTGAAACCAATAATTGGTTGAGTTTAAATTTCACAATTAACACTCTTTTTTAGTGTAAAAATACTTAAAAATTCTTTTTTTAGTGTAAAAGTACTCAAAAATGACACTGTTGAGACTCGAAATGAGGTCTCCAACAAGAAAAGTGTGCGTCAATAATGTTAGGATACTAAGTATTTTGTATTTTTTTTATCTTTTTTTTATTATTATATATTCGGGTAATTATAAATCCGACCGAAACTCGAACCCACCTATTGCTCACTCCTACTTAAAACTCAAAATTTATTTTTTTTAAAAAGAAATCACTTAAATTAGTTTTCCTCCAAAAATGGAAGCCATTGTGACCCTCACTCAGTATTTATAAGATACAATCATATTAATTAATAAAATTACGATAAATTACACCAAATTAATTCAATCTTACAACTTTAGACATAACAAACAATCTTCAAATATAAATTACTAACACCAACTTGACATAGTTGTTTTCAGTGTGGTGGATTACCATATAATCTTTATATTTTTCGTTTGTGCGTTGATATCATAAGAAATAATTAAAAAAAAAAATTCATATAAAAGTTACGAAAGGTTCATTATAGTTATAAGGTTATTTTTAGTTATATTATATGGTCTACTATCAATTTAACCTCTATTCAAGTCGAATTAAAAGAAAAAAAATTAAAGACCCAAATGATGTATTTCTCATTTTCGTATAATTTCTAGGTCAAAGTAAAGGACTTTATAGATTGAAATTTCTATGTAATTCGATTAGTTGAAACTTTTATATGACTATCATATACTAGAGACAATTATATATTAAAAATATTTTAATGTAATTTCCATTTGATGATTATCTTTATATTATAGCATAGCAATTCCTCTGCTACTTATATAAGCCTCTCATTTTTCATTCTGATAAGACAATGAAGAAAATTTATAGATGTCACGCATCATGTAATTTTCTTATACTTGAAGATAAGTTGGGTCTTTCTTTACAATGTCACATCATGTTTCTATCTAACTTTATAATAATGTCACATATTTGCATTTGGTCCACCAAAACATTCATGGTGTACACTTGACTCTCTACCATAACCAACCAGCTGGTGCAAAATATCCTTTCTTGGAACTGCTTCTGAGCTATAACCCTAAACTTTTGTAGGAAAAATAAAACATTTTATTTCAGCTATATTATTAACCAAAAAAAAAAAAGGCTATAGTATTCCTCAAGCAGTGTTCTATATTTATATTTTTATTGTTTTTATTAAGATAATTTTAATTTTTTTAATAGAAATATCATAAAATTTTAGTATTGATAAGTAAAAATAAATTTAATAAATTAACGACAATAATGATCAATTAACTATATTCTTTTAACGCCAAAAATGTTACATACTAGTATTAGCATATTTATTGCCAAAACCATGTAATTGGTTAAACAGAAAAAAATTAAACCGTGAGCATAAATTGTTAATTGAACAGTTTTTTTTCTTAAAAACTTTTTTCATAATCTCTTTATTCTTTTCTTTTTCTTGTTGTTGTACCATAAAATGAGATCAATAAAATACGAATTCAACGAATTATGTTAATAATAATTCATGGAGGAGATTATTATATTTATGCAATTTAATTAGGTGTGAAATCAAAAGCTTGTGTGGTCATATAGATGAAGAGTTTTTTTTTTTTTTTGAATCTCCCCTTTTTTCATTTTTAAAGAATTAATTAGTCATTTATTAATTTAACAAGTATAAATAATAGAAAATATTTTATAAAATAAGGAATATAAGAAAAAATAATTGTAATAATCAATATCCATCACGTATTTGTATTTCTGTATTAAATTAAATTAATCAATAATCAATGTTCTAAATTATTAAGAAGAGGAAATAATACTCAACTAATAGCTCTATTGCCATTTTGTGTGTATACAATGTCAGAGTCGTTATTAGGTTGCGCAAAAACTGGCCAAATCAATAAAATCCAGCCAGACCAAATCGAAATGCAAGGGCGGTTTGGTGATCAAGATGTGCCTAAGGCCAGTTCAGTTGGGTTACTAAGAAATTTTCGATTTTCAATTGTTGATTCAGTTGGGAGGTTGATTTTACCAATCTGACCAAAAAATCGAAGGATTGCTAATATACCTATAAAACGACATCGTTTTACCGCTAACCCTAACCCTAAAATTATTATCTATAAATACCTCTCATTCACCCCCACAACCCTCATTTTCTTCACCTCCCTCTGTCTCTTTCTCGACCCTTCCTTTCCAGAGATCTCTTTTCTCTCATCTAACCCTGACCCTAAAATAAAAAATACTTATATCAACACCATTCTTGTGTCATCTCCTGTCTAGCTTTTGCCTATTCCCTTGCTGTCATCCTCACATCTTCGTTGTCTGTAATATCCCGTATTTTTAAATATTTTTACACTGTACCGGGATATACAGTGTTAATAATTTGTGTATATATATTATGATATTTTTATGAGTTAAGATGTATTTAAAACCTATTTTTATTATTGTGCATTATTTACAGTACTTTACGTAAAATTTTCCCGGGACTTGCATTTTTGGGGAAATTTTCACGTAAATAATTTATTATTAATTATTTCAAATATATTTTTGGACTTGCATGAACTCATATGTATTTTTAAAATACTAAATAAAGCCTATGTGTGTAAATATTTATTTAATTAGGGTTTAATATTACCCTAATATTTTATTAATTATTTATTAGTTTTATTGTTATTTAATTATTTTTATTTAGTATAAATTATTAAAATATTAAATTTAATGTGTGTGGTGTATATTTAATGTGTGTAATTTAATATTATTTTAATATATAGTATAAATTATATATATATACATATATGTAGTTAAAAATCAAAAGGAATTGGAAAATTACCGTTTAGCCCCTCCCTTCTCCCTCTTCTCTCCCGATCGTCTACCGTCACTGTGCCTCCCGTTCCAGCACGCCAGACCGCCCTCCGCTGCCACCAGCTGCCGCCAACCTTCTTCCCCTTCCTTCCTCTTCTTCTCCGACGTGACTAGGCCGCCGGAAGCCAGCTGGAACGCCCGGAATCCGCCATGGCAGCAAGTTGAGCTTCTTACCGTCGACGACGATTCCGGCCACCATTTCGTGCACCGCCGATCTTCATCGACTCCTTGAGCTCCGGTGATTCCATTTCCAAGCTCCTTTCGGCCTGAAATCAAGTGGATTTTAAAGTTTGAGCTAAAACTCAATTCGGTCACATTAGGATTTTTGATTTTTTTGAGCTTCGAATTGATTGATTCATGAAAACTCTCTTCACAAATGTTGATCCTAGTAGTTTAATATACATGTATGAATTTTTGTGGAATTTTTGGAGATTTTTTGTATTTTTGGGTATTTTTGAATATTTAATATTATTTTCTAATTTTCAGAAATTAATTATTTAAATTATGAAATTTTGTTTTATGGTTAAATTAGGTGTTGAAATGAATTATAGGAATTTATTTGTAATTTTTATGAATTTCTAAGTATTTATTTTGAATTATTGAAGTTTATGTAAATTTGGGAAATTAGGGTTAATTATGTTTTTAATTGAATTTTATTGGTTAATTGAGTTTAATTATTAATATTATTGATAAATATGTTGATAAAATTAATTTTGGTTAATTGTATAATTTTTGGTGAATTTTTGAAGTAATTTTGCTATATTTATATATATAGGGGTATTTTGGTAATTTTACCCTAAATTGGCAAAAAATGTAATTTAATTGGTTTTAATAGTTATTTAAAGTATAAAAATGATTTCTACAAATTATTTGGTATTTTTAACTAATTAAAACTATTTTTCGTGAATTATTTTCAATTATATATATAATATACGGTTTTACAAATAAAATGAGTTTTTATCGGATTTTATAGTGTTTAAAGGTTAATTATGTAATTTTTACTTATAAAATGAATTTCTATGAGACAAGGGTATTTTTGGTATTATCAGAATTATTCTGTGTTTGTGGACCCCGGTCGGTAGATTGTAGTTTGGAGTCCGACCGAGGGGTTGTGGTTGAGTGTTGAGCTTGTTTTTCGAAGTGTATTTCTTTGCAGGGTTGGCTCTACTCTTTTGAGTAGAGAGATGTCCGTTTTACTGAGGAGGTTCTGTCGAATTTTTGGTAGAATTCTCGTAAAATGTGATATCCGGTCGAACCCTGATATCGATTCTGTGTTTTATACTCTAGATCGAATTCTAGGATTTCTGTTAGGGTTATTCTAATGTCTGTCGTTAATTGCTTGTTTAGTTGCGCCGAGACCGAGGGCTAGTGGACCAGGCTCGTCGGACCCGTCTTGTGGAGCGCACTAGGGTGAGTTACTATACTATATATATATGCTTTAGGATGCATGTTTTAGAAAAGTATGCTTTATTTTAATAAAATATGCATGAATGATTTAAGCATTACTTAGGTTTATTTTCGGTATATTTTGGTATATTTTTAACTATATGCATGTTTTATAACTAAATTATTCTTAAAAATGCTTTTATGTATATTTTGGTATATTTTAGTTTATTTTGTAATTTGATTGGATTTATTTGACGTATATATACTCGAAATATACCTGGTTTACTTTTGGTATATTTCTAGTATATATATGGTTTATGTTGATATTTTATTGAACTTCATGCATCATTTATTTTTGTGAATGAGTGATTTATATTATTAATGAAGGATATCGATAGAACATGCTACCTAGTGGGCAGCACTAGGACCGAGTACGTATCGGTACGCCTATAGTATTTAGGCTATATTACTAACCATTTGTGGATATTGATTGAATATGATTATTGACATGTGTGAGATATGGTTTGGGTGTGATTGCTGGAGCTCGGTTGACCAAGTGTCTCGGGGCCAATCACACTGGCAGTCAGACTGCTGGAGCTCGGTTGACTTAGTGTCTCGGGGCCAGTCTACTGTCCAAATGGATTAAGTGGATATCTTTGGATTAAGTGAGCCTGTGTGGCTAGAGTGTTGTCTAACACTGTTTGAGGTTACGATATCATAGGGTTCTATGTGATCCTTCATAAAAGATGATTTTCAATAAAATATATATAAAATGATTTTATTGCATCTGTGTGTATTTGCCTGTATATATATTAGATATATATATATATATATATATATATATATATATATATATATATATACTATTGATTGTATGCATTGTCATTTAGTGTGTATGTATATATATTATAGTAATTCACTCAATGAGGTCTGACTCCCCTCTGTTGACTATTTTTCAGGAGAGTCAACATCTTCAGACCTCAGTAGCAGGTCGATACGCCGGATTTCTTCTGCCCCGGCTTCTTTGTGTAAATTATTTACTTGATTCTTATTTTTATAATCTAGACACTACAGTAGTTGTGAATTAAAGTGTGGGATTTCATGTATTTTATTTAAAGAGATGTATTATATTGAAACTGGATTTGTACTGAAAGATTTTATATATACGCGATGAGCTAAGATTTGATTTAAATCCAGTGATGAAAATGTTATTATTATATTTATGATTTTTATTTCCGCTGCATATTATATTGTTATTGATATTATTGCATATTTTATTTTATTTTTAGGCTTGCTACTGGTTCCGGATTCGAAAGAATTCCCGTTCCCTAGCGCCGGTCATGGCCCCTGTTTTGGGTCGTGACAAAGTTGGTATCAGAGCAGAGTTCTGTGTCAGGGCTTAGTTTTGTGAGTTGTGGCCCTAGTTTTTAGAGTTGTGTTTTCTGTGGGACTACTGCAGTGTATTAGGTTCGAGTATGTCTTGATGAGTATTCCTTGCTTAGTTTCCAGCATTATTCCTCTGTTGTCTATTTTGTCTGAATCTTTCTGTTTGCCTTTTCAGTATGAGGAGGCGAGCGTGTGTCGCTCCACCGATCGTTGAGGTCGAGGATGATGAGTCTTTTCAGGATGAGGTTTTACCTCCTGAGCAGCTAGTTAGACGTAGAGGTCGTGGCAGAGGTAAACCTCAAGGAGCGACAGGTCGCCGTAGGCAGAGAGAGTTACAGGACGAGGAGCCTGTAGAGCCTGAGTTTGATGTTCCTGTTCCTCCAGTTGTTCAGCCTGTTCAGCCTGCCTATCAGCAGGGTATGTCTGACCCTGAGGCAGCTTTGTTCTATGCCCGAGTTGGCAGGATTGCTTTTGATGGTACTTCCGATCCGTTAGATTTTCTGCACGCGATTGAGACTAGGACTCGGACTGCTCATACCGAGTACCAGCGGATCATGATCGTTGAGTTGTCTGTCGAGGGACCAGCTCTAGATTGGTTCATTCAGATGATCCAGCCTTATATGATGACGATGACCTGGGCTCAGTTTCGTGAGCGATTTTTAAGGAGATTCTGTCCAGAGCCGCTTCGTTTGAGCTATCGTCTCTGGTTGACTAGTATTTCTCGTGGAGATCGATCTGTAGAGGAGTACAGCTGAGAGTTTCTTCGATTGGGTAGATATGCAAAGGATCTTATGCGAGATCAGTATTTCGCTGTCACTACGTATGTCACTAGTTTGGATTCTGCTTTTACTGGTATGCCTACAGCAGGCCTTACTCTGGAGTCTGTGATTGAGTTAGCCAAGGAGATTGAGCTGAGGCTAGTTAGGCAAGGAGCGATGCCTGATTACTACCAGCTGGGAGTTCAGTCGAGTGGATTACAGGCTACTCCATATTCGAGTTTTCATGTTGGTTCGAGTAGTCAGCAATGAGGTCTGACTTAGCAGAGTCAGAGATAGCAGCAGCAGCGAGTGCATTGGAGCAGTAAACATGGCCGTGGAGGTTAGCGTAGATCATTCATATTTGGGTCAGGTGCTTTGAGCAGCAGTAGTGGTCGTAGTTCTGGATCAGCGGCCAGTGTTTGTCAGACTTGTGGTAGAGTCCATCAGGGACCGTGTTATCTGACACCACTGACATGCTTCAGATGCGGGCAGACAGGACATTTTGCCAGATCGTGTCCTTATTCCGGATATCAGCAGCAGCAGATTCCATGATTCCCACAGCAGTCGATTGCTAGTGCTGTACCCGTGCCGTTTTAGTTACCACTAGCTCAGCATCAGAGTTCCACTCAGTTTATTCCACAACAGAGTCATGGTAGAGGTACTAGAGGAGGTGCCAGAGGTGTTGGCCAGGCTTCTACCAGTCAGCAGGGAGGTCGAGGTCAGGCCAGAGTTTTCCATCTTACTCAGTAGGATGCTCAGGCATCTAATGCAGTCGTGGCAGGTATTATTTCTGTTTGTTACTTGGATGTTTAGGTTTTGTTTGATCTGGGTGCCACGCATTCGTTTATTTCTCCTGTTTTTGCTTCTAAGTCTTATTGGCAAGCTTCGAGGATGGCTTTTCCTTTGTCTGTTGCCACTCCTCTGAGCGATTCCTTGGACGCCGATATTATTCTTTCTGGTTGTCCAGTTCTCGTGGGAGATAGAGAATTACCCGCTGATTTGATTCTATTAGATGTGATGGAGTTTGATGTTATTTTGGGAATGGATTGGTTATCTCAGTACTATGCCGTGGTAGATTACAAGAATAAAGAGGTGACTTTCAGAATTCCTAATGAAGTAGAATTTAAGTTTGTTGGTGATAGGAGTTCAGCACCTCAGAATCTTATTTCTGCTATTACAGCTAGGAAGTTGTTGAGGAAAGGTTGTACGGGATATTTGGCATTGGTCAGGGATATGTCAGTGGATAAGTTTTCACTCACAGATGTTCCTGTTGCTTGTGAGTTTCCTGATGTTTTTCCCGAGGAGTTGCCAGGTTTACCACCTCATAGAGAGATTAAGTTCTGTATAGATGTGGTACCAGGTACTACTCCTATATCTATGCCACCTTACAGAATGGCTCCCGCAGAGTTGAAAGAGTTGAAGGAGCAGTTGCAAGAGTTATTGGATAAAGGTTTTATTAGACCCAGTGTTTCTCCTTGGGGTGCACCAGTCCTGTTTGTGAAGAAGAAGGATGGTACCCTGAGACTGTGCATTGACTACAGAGAGCTTAATAAGGTGACAGTAAAGAACAAGTATCCTCTCCCGAGGATAGATGATTTGTTTGACCAGCTACAGGGTGCATAGTTCTTTTCTAAGGTTGACTTGAGGTCGAGTTATCATCAGTTGCGGATTAGTGAAACCGATATTCCTAAGACAGCGTTCCACATTAGATATGGCCATTATGAGTTTCTGGTGATGTCTTTTGGTTTGACTAATGCACCAGCAGCTTTTATGGACCTGATGAACAGAGTATTCAGACTGTATGTGGATCAGTTTGTAGTAGTCTTCATTGATGATATACTGGTATATTCGAGGAGTATGGAAGAGCATGTATATCACTTGAGGATTGTACTGCAGACATTGAGAGATCATCAGCTTTATGCTAAATTCTTGAAGTGTGATTTCTGGATGGAGAGTGTTTCTTTTCTTGGACACGTAGTGTCTAAAGAAGGTATTCAGGTTGATCCACAGAAGATTGAGGCAGTGTCTGAGTGGCCTAGACCTACTTCTGTCACAGAGATTTGAAGTTTTATGGGTTTAGCCGGGTATTATAGGCGGTTTGTGCAAGATTTTTCTAGAATTGCAGCCCCTATGACTCACTTGACTCAAAAGAATGTTAGATTCGAGTGGTCAGAAGCTTGTGAGAATAGTTTTCAGTTGTTGAAGGAGAAGTTGACCACATCGCCAGTGTTAGCTTTGCCTAATAGTGTGGATAAGTTCACAGTTTACTGTGATGCCTCTAGAATTGGCCTTGGTTGTGTGCTGATGCAGAATGGAAGGGTGATAGCCTATGCTTCGAGGCAGTTGAAGAAGCATGAGCAGAACTATCCTACACATGATCTTGAGATGGCTGCAGTGATCTTTGCTTTGAAGATTTGGAGACATTATTTGTACGGGGTGACTTGTGAGATATTTACTGATCACAAGAGCCTTAAGTACATTTTCCAGCAGCGAGATCTGAATCTGAGGCAGAGGAGATGGTTGGAATTATTGAAGGATTATGATTGTGAGATCTTATATCATCCGGGTAAAGCTAATGTAGTAGCAGATGCCTTGAGTAGGAAGTCCTCAGGCAGTCTTGCTCACATCGGTGTTGATAGGAGACCATTGATCCAAGAATTGCATCTGTTGGTGGATCAAGGTCTGATGATGAAGATTAGTAGATCAGGTGGACTGCTAGCTTAATTTAAAGTGCGATCTGTACTGAGGGATAGGATTAAAGCAGCTCAGAGCCGAGATCCTATTCTAGAAGAGCTTGCAGAGAATGTCAGAGCAGGGAAGTTCACTGATTTCACACTCGATGATGATGGTGTATTGTGGATTAGTGGTAGATTGTGTGTTCCTGATGTGGATGATTTGAGAGAAGAGATCCTAGAGGAAGCACATTCTACAGCCTACAGCGTTCATCCGGGCATTACTAAGATGTACCACAGTATCAGAGATCTATACTGGTGGGATGGATTGAAGAAGGATGTCGCTGATTATGTTGCTAAGTGCTTGACGTGTCAGCAAGTGAAAGCCGAACATCAGAAGCCTTCTGGGAAGCTTCAGCCTCTTCCTATTCCCGAGTGGAAGTGGGAAAGGATAGCTATGGATTTTGTGGTAGGTTTACCTCATTCTAAGGATAGATACGATTCCATCTGGGTGATTGTAGACAGGTTGACGAAGTCTGCACATTTCTTGCCTGTGAAAGCCACATATTCAGTTGCCAGATTGGCGAAGTTGTACGTGAAGCATATTGTGTGCCTTCATGGAGTAACTGTGTCCATTGCGTCAGATAGAGGTTTAGTGTTTACTTCTCATTTTTGGCAGAAGTTGCAGGAAGCGATGGGCACTAGGTTGGATTTCAGTACTGCTTTTCATCCTTAGACAGATGGTCAGTCTGAGAGGACGATCCAGACACTGGAAGATATGTTGAGGATGTGTGTCCTGGATTTGGGAGGTAGCTGGGATGATCATTTGCCACTCGTTGAGTTTGCATATAATAACAGCTACCATAGCTGTATTGGCATGGCACCATATGAGGCGTTATATGGAAGGAAGTGTAGATCCCCCTTGAGTTGGGATGAGCTTGGTGAGAGAGCTTTGACTGGACCTGAGATGGTTCAGGATGCTGCAGAGAAAGTCGCCGTGATCAAGCGCAAATTAGAGACCACAGTTAGTAGACAAAAGAGTTATGCGGATCCTAGGCGCAGAGATGTGGAGTTTCAGATTGGAGATTTCATTTTTCTAAAGGTATCTCCGATGAAGGGTGTGATGAGATTTGGCAGGAAGGGTAAGTTAGCACCGAGATATATTGGATCGTTTGAGATTCTGGAGAGAGTTGGCACTGTAGCATATCGGTTGGATTTGCCTCCGAGTATGTCACAGGTGCATCCAGTATTTCATATCTCGATGTTGAGGAAGTATATCTCAGACCCTTCACACGTGTTGCAACCCGACAGTGTAGAAGTGAGTGAAGATTTGACATTTGTGGAAGAACCTGTGGCGATCGTTGATTATCAAGTTCGACAGTTGCGATCGAAGCAAATTCCGATGGTCAAGGTTCTGTGGCGTAGCGACAGAGTCGAGGAGCATACGTGGGAGACTGAATCTGAGATGCGAGCTTCTTACCCGTATCTCTTTCCTTCTTGATCTTGTTTTTTTTGGAATTCGGGGACGAATTCTTGTAAGGGGGGAAGACTGTAATATCCCGTATTTTTAAACATTTTTACACGGTACCGGGATATACAGTGTTAATAATTTGTGTATATATATTACGATATTTTTATGAGTTAAGATGTATTTAAAACCTATTTTTATTATTGTGCATTATTTACAGTACTTTACGTAAAATTTTCCCGGGACTTGCATTTTCGGGGAAATTTTCACGTAAATAATTTATTATTAATTATTTTAAATATATTTTCGAACTTGCATGAACTCATACGTATTTTTAAAATATTAAATAAAGCCTATGTGTGTAAATATTTATTTAATTAGGGTTTAATATTACCCTAATATTTTATTAATTATTTATTAGTTTTATTGTTATTTAATTATTTTTATTTAGTATAAATTATTAAAATATTAAATTTTATGTGTGTGGTGTATATTTAATGTGTTTAATTTAATATTATTTTAATATATAGTATAAATTATATATATATATACATATATGTAGTTAAAAATCAAAAGGAATTGGAAAATTACCGTTTAGCCCCTCCCTTCTCCTTTTTCTCTCCCGATCGTCTACCGTCACTGTGCCTCCCGTTCCAGCACGCCGGACCGCCCTCCGCCGCCACCAGCTGCCGCCAACCTTCTTCCCCTTCCTTCCTCTTCCTCTCCGACGTGACTAGGCCACCGGAAGCCCGCTGGAACGCCCGGAATCCGCCATGGCAGCAAGTTGAGCTTCTTGCCGTCGACGACGATTTCGGCCACCATTTCGTGCTCCGCCGGTCTTCATCGACTCCTTGAGCTCCGGTGATTCCATTTCTAAGCTTCTTTCGGCCTGAAATCAAGTGGATTTTAAGGTTTGAGCTAAAACTCAATTCGGTCACATTAGGATTTTTTATTTTTTTGAGCTTCGAATTGATTGATTCATGAAAACTCCCTTCACAAATGTTGATCCTAGTAGTTTAATCTACATGTATGAATTTTTGTGGAATTTTTGGAGATTTTTTGGATTTTTGGGTATTTTTGAATATTTAATATTATTTTCTAATTTTCAGAAATTAATTATTTAAATTATGAAATTTTGTTTTATGGTTAAATTAGGTGTTGAAATGAATTATAGGAATTTATTTGTAATTTTTATGAATTTCTAAGTATTTATTTTGAATTATTGAAGTTTATGTAAATTTGGGAAATTAGGGTTAATTATGTTTTTAATTGAATTTTATTGGTTAATTGAGTTTAATTATTAATATTATTGATAAATATGTTGATAAAATTAATTTTGGTTAATTGTATAATTTTTGGTGAATTTTTGAAGTAATTTTGCTATATTTATATATAGGGGTATTTTGGTAATTTTACCCTAAATTGGCAAAAAATGTAATTTAATTGGTTTTAATAGTTATTTAAAGTATAAAAATGATTTCTACAAATTATTTGGTATTTTTAACTAATTAAAACTATTTTTCGTGAATTATTTTCAATTATATATATAATATACGGTTTTACAAATAAAATGAGTTTTTATCGGATTTTATAGTGTTTAAAGGTTAATTATGTAATTTTTACTTATAAAATGAATTTCTATGAGATAAGAGTATTTTTGGTATTATCAGAATTGTTCTGTGTTTGTGGACCTCTGTCGGTAGACTGTAGTTTGGAGTCCGACCGAGGGGTTGTGGTTGAGTGTTGAGCTTGTTTTTCGAAGTGTATTTCTTTGCAGGGTCGGCTCTACTCTTTTGAGTAGAGAGATGTCCGTTTTACTGAGGAGGTTCTGTCGAATTTTTGATAGAATTCTCGTAAAATGTGATATCTGGTCGAACCCTGATATCGATTCTGTGTTTTATACTCTAGATCGAATTCTAGGATTTCTGTTAGGGTTATTCTAATGTCTGTCGTTAATTGCTTGTTTAGTTACACCGAGACCGAGGGCTAGTGGACCAGGCCCGTCGGACCCATCTCGTGGAGCGCACTAGGGTGAGTTACTATACTATATATATATGCTTTAGGATGCATGTTTTAGAAAAGTATGCTTTATTTTAATAAAATATGCATGAATGATTTAAGCATTACTTAGGTTTATTTTCGGTATATTTTGGTATATTTTTAACTATATGCATGTTTTATAACTAAATTATTCTTAAAAATGTTTTTATGTATATTTTAGTTTATTTTGTAATTTGATTGGATTTATTTGACGTATATATACTCGAAATATACCTGGTTTACTTTTGGTATATTTCTAGTATATATATGGTTTATGTTGATATTTTATTGAACTTCATGCATCATTTATTTTTATGAATGAGTGATTTATATTATTAATGAAGGATATCGATAGAACGTGCTACCTAGTGGGCAGCACTAGGACCGAGTACATATCGGTACGCCTATAGTATTTAGGCTATATTGCTAACCATTTGTGGATATTGATTGAATATGATTATTGATATGTGTGAGATATGGTTTGGGTGTGATTGCTGGAGCTCGGTTGACCAAGTGTCTCGAGGCCAATCACACTGGCAGTCAGACTGCTGGAGCTCGGTTGACTTAGTGTCTCGGGGCCAGTCTACTGTCCAAATGGATTAAGTGGATATCTTTGGATTAAGTGAGCCTGTGTGGCTAGAGTGTTGTCTAACACTGTTTGAGGTTGTGATATCATAGGGTTCTATGTGATCCTTCATAAAAAATGATTTTCAATAAAATATATATAAAATGATTTTATTGCATCTGTGTGTATTTGCCTGTATATATATTAGATATATATATATACTGTTGATTGTATGCATTTTCATTTAGTGTGTATGTATATATATTATAGTAATTCACTCAGTGAGGTCTGACTCCCCTCCGTTGACTATTTTTCAAGAGAGTCAACATGTTCAGACCTCAGTAGCAGGTCGATACGCCGGATTTCTTCCGCCTCGGCTTCTTTGTGTAAATTATTTACTTGAGTCTTATTTTTATAATCTAGACACTACAGTAGTTGTGAATTAAAGTGTGGGATTTCATGTATTTTATTTAAAGAGATGTATTATATTGAAACTGGATTTGTACTGAAAGATTTTATATATACGCGATGAGCTGAGATTTGATTTAAATCCAGTGATGAAAATGTTATTATTATATTTATGGTTTTTATTTCCGTTGCATATTATATTGTTATTGATATTATTGCATATTTTATTTTATTTTTAGGCTTGCTACGGGTTCCGGATTCAAAAGAATTCATGTTCCCTAGCGCCGGTCATGGCCCCTGTTTTGGGTCGTGACATTGTCTGTCTGTGTTCTGTTGTATATTCATTCTTAATTTCTTATCTCTTATGGCTAGAGTCTCTTACACTCAGAGACTCGTCCTCCCTATGTTTCCATCGATCTCTTTAACTTGGTGATTGTTATATAAAAACTACTATATATATTGGTTTGTTGTTGTTTTTTTTTTTACTGTCAATGTTCATTATATGAAATTGACAGTGATGAAATCAACATGCAAAGTCTTTCTTAGCCGGGTCAACTAGATCTGATAATATTCTTATTATATCTATAAGATTTTCTTACTAATCGATAATTTTTTATTGCTATTTTGATTAAATCTTGATGTATTTTTTTGTTTGTTATTTTGTATACACTGGTTAATCGATTCATTGGTTGAATCAACGAAGTATTTTACTCGATTTCATAAAGTGATCTTACGATGGAAGCCTAAAGTGCTTGATATGTCCCTCGATTGAATTTTTTGTGAAAGTTCCTTCTTTTTTACATCACTAGAGTCAAAGCAATCTCTAAAAAAACACTTTGAAAGGTATAAATCTCATTTCTTGATTTTTTTGTGACTTATGTTCTTTATTTTGAATCTGTAAAATTTTTTATAATAGATTTTAAAAATATGATTTTTACTTTGTAAATATGAATATTTCTTTTATTGAATCTATATTTTTGAAAGTGATTTAAAAAATTGCTTAATCTAAAATTTTTTATTATTTTGTGACTTGATGTTCTTTATTTTGGATCTGTAAAATTTTTTATAATAGATTTTGAAAATATGATTTTTACTTTGTAAATATTATTATTTTGAATATTTTTGTTATTGAATCTGCATTTCTGAAACTAATTTAAAAAACTGCTTGATCTAAAATTTCTTATTATTTTATGACTTGATGTTCTTTATTTTGAATTTGTAAAATTTTTTATAATAGATTTTGAAAATATAATTTTTACTTTGAAAATATGATTATTTTGAATGTTTAGTTTTAAATATTTCTTTTATTGAATTTGTGTTTCTGAAAGTGATTTAAAAATGAATCTATATTTCTTAAAGTGTTTCTTTTATTGGTGGAAGCTGTCTAATTCTATGCTTGTTGTGTTTTGTTTCATATAAATTATTGGCATAAATGGAAAATGAAGCAGGACCTGCTAGTGGCAGTGTACCACCTACTACTGGTAAGCAGACCCTGCCTCTTGCTCCTCCAAATGTGGAAGCCCAACAACAACAAGAAGTTGCTAAAAAACATAAAGGAATCCTCTAATTTTAGAAGCAAGGTGTGGGAGCACTTCGAGAAAATCCATGACAAGCAAAGGAAGTTGGTAAAAGCTAGATGTCTTTTTTGTGCGAAATAATTGTTTACTGACACTAAAAGAAATGTGAATCATATGCTAAGTTGCATCTAACCCTAAGGACACTAGACATAGCCTTTTAACTTTGAAACCTGATGTGCATAGTTTTGACCCTTTAGGTGTTCTAGGGACATGAAAGTTTGATAATGAAGCAATTAGAACTGTATTATTTAACATGATAATTGTTGATGAGCTTCCATTTAAATTTGTTAAGGGGGAGGGATTTAAAAATTTTATAAATGTTGCATGTCCTAGGTTCAAGATGCCTAATAGATGGACAATAAGCCGAGATTTTTTTAATGCATATTTAAATGCTCATTTAAAATTAAAAATTATTTTTATGAATCACTACCAAAGTCAAAGAGTCAGCATCATAATTGACTCTTGGACTAATATTCAACGCATTAATTACATGTGCATAACTGCTCATTACATTAATGTTAAGTGGAAGCTCCAAAAAAATATCATTTCTTTTATCCCCGTTACATCTCATAGGGGTGAGTACATTGCAAAATGTTTGGAAAACTGTTTTGTTAATTAGGGTGTCAAAAATGTTTTTTTGTGTGATAGTAGATAATGCTTCTTCAAATGACACTGCACTTAGTTTTTTTTAAAAAAAAATAATGTCTAGGGCATATCTACTATTAGAATTAAGTATGTTCACATGCATTGCATTGCACACATTCTGAATTTAGTTGTAAATAAGAGTTTGAAAGAAGCTAGCAGATCTATTAAAAGGGTTAGAGAATTAGTCAAATATGTTAGGAATTCACCTGCTAAGTTGCATAAATTTAGGGAATTTGCTGACTTAATTGGTGTTAAGTCTAAATGTTCTTTAACCCTAGATGTGGCAACTATGTGGAATTCAACATATGAGATGTTAAAAATTGCTTGCTTGTTTGAAAAATTTTTTGAAAAATTTAAGGAATTTAACCATGCATATAAGACAAACTTAGGGGATAATGTACCTGACTTCATGGACTGGCTTCCAATCAAACTACTTGTTGATTTTTTGGAAAAAAAATTTTGAGATGACATTGAGAATTTTTGGTTTTCACTATGTTATTGTAAACAGTTTTTTCTTTGAAATTTTTTATTTGTTCTTTATATTACATGAGTGGAAAGGTTGTGATAATGTCAATAAAAGATCAATGGCTTTTTCAATAAAAGCCAAATTTACTGGGGGGATCCGATTAAAATGAACTTATTAATTTTTATTGCAAATGTTCTTGATCCTAGATATAAGCTAGAATACATAGATTTTTCCCTGAATCATATCTATGGGGAATTTGTGGGTGGAAGCCTTTAATCTAATGTGAAATTTGGTTTGTAAGAACTTTTTGATGATTACTCTACTTCTATTAAAACTCTATTTCAAAGTTCTTCTCTTTTTGGCATCTCAACTTATGCATTTGAGCCTGCTTCCATTGATACTAGGAAATCAATGCCCTCTTAAAAGCAGATTTAAGAAGCACAAGATAGATCTTAGGATTGGTGGAAGTAAAAAGATTGACTTTGATCTTGATCTCTCAGAATCTGTTATTGAAGATGAGGGCACATTTGATATTCTGAGATGGTGAAAACTTAATTATGAGAGATTTCCCATTCTATCAATTTTAACACATGAAGAGCTTATTGTCCCCATCTCCACTGTGGCTTTTGAATCTGCATTTAGCATAGGAGGGAGGGTGCTAGATTATTTTAAAAGTTCATTAACTTTAAAAGTTGTGGAAGCTTTAATATGTTCTCAGGATTGGCTCCAAGAGTCTGGAAATCTAGTATCAGTTGAAAAGGCCTTAGATGAGGTTGATTATTTTGAGAAAGGTAGATTCTGAAATTTTATTTCTTTACATTCTTCAATTTTCATTTGTTCTGCTTCTTACATATTTCTGTCTAATTTCTAAACTCTTTCTTTCTAGAGTTGCGCTTAATTGGAGTCTCCTAAACAATGGCATCATCAAGTGCCACTTAGATGAATCTTCAGTAATATTGATTTGATTTTATTGATTATTTTTAATTACCAACTGTTGTGCATGTGATGTGTGCTTTTTTTCAATTGCCTGCTTATACTTCTTCATGTGCTAAGCATTATTTGAAGTGAATTGTGACCAATATTTATATTGCTGACATGTATTTTAGTTGCTTGTTAACAACACTTGAAGTGGCTGACATGTGAAAGTTGCTAGTGTTGATGTTGCATATGTTTAAGGGCTACGATGATGCTTCCACCAATTTGCTATTCTGAGAAGTAAAAGTATTTACTTATTTTATGGTGGCATCTTTTTGTTGCCAGATATGACCGCATTTTTACATTGAATTAAAAAAAATATATTTGAGCCCACTTTATTTTGTTTGTCATTTTACTTAGCTTTTCACTTTATAGAAACTTTATTTCATTTCTGTTTACCTAGTTTTGGATTCCTATGAAACTACTTCTCATTTTTGTTTAATATTTTTATTTTATTTTTTTGTTGCATATCTCTGAATATGAATAGGCAATGATGAAGATTTCATATAAGTTATTTTCAGATTGTGTATATCTGGTTGCTTACCATTTCTTTGGTGACATGTTGTTATTGCCAGAAATTGTGGCACTATTTGGACATGACTACAAAACTTAACAGATGAGCCCACTTTGTTCATTTTTTACTATTTACTTATTTTCTAATTTTGTATACTTATATATACGCCTGTGTGCAAGAATGTAAAATTGTTTTGGTGAATCATTGTTGTGTCTGCAATCAGAAAATTTTACTTGATGTGCAGATACTATATTTTCATATATATTTTTGGTGGAACCTTTGAATTTAACGATGGCTTTTGAATTTTTTTTAAAGTCATATGAACGAAGTGGAAGCTTTTTGGTTTTCTTAACACTAATGTAGACTTTTAAATGAAGTCTCAGACAATTTGGACTTTAATTATATTTTTTGTATCTAATTTTACATAAGCCATGGTAATTTGTAAATCTTGGATATAGTTATAGATTGGGCTTGGACCCAATCAATTACTTATTTTATAAGTTTAAATCATTGGGCTTATCCCAAAATAGGCTTTTCTAACTATGTAATAAAAATTGTGCTTTGCCTAAATTAGTAAACATTTTAAATTTTAGTTTGTTTTATTATTTTTTGGCCTAGTCCATAATTTGACCCAATCGAGTCTAACTGTTGAACCAAACTGACATTACCAAACTTATCGGTCTGCAAAACCGATTGTTTTTTATCTGTGTTTGGCTCGGTTTGGTTTAGATAACAGTTTTTTTTTTTAAAAAATTATCCATCCTAAACTGAACCAACCGACCGATGCTCAGCCCTAGTTGTTATAGGGGTGATTGGTGGTTTAACTAGTAAACCAGTAATCACCCCTACTCTTTTCTATCTTTTCTTTTGCTATATAATATAGTTTCATATCAAATAATCATAGCTTTAGATAGTGATAGTTAGTAATGTTGTTTATGTGTGGTTTGTACCACTTTTTGTGCAAAAGGCTAAGCAAATCTACCCTCATCTATTTCGCTTGTATTTTACTCATCTTGGGTTGTGGGGTGGTTGATGTTCTTAGAATCCCCTCCAATCTGCTCCACAGGCGAAGGCCGTATTTTTAGTGATGTTTAAAATTCAGTGTCTTTTGAATATAAAGCTTCCTAGCTTGTAGCTGATCCTTATCTATCTAGACATATCCACCATTATTAGTCCAAGATATATTCAGCTCTATCAAGTATTGATTGAAGATAAGCACCAGGTTGTTGTGCACCAAGTTGTTGCTGCTACCGCCACTCTTAAAAGGCTGCTTGTGTGTTTTTCTCATCTCATCAAGGTTTCCCTAGTGTTGAGACACAATAGAGTTGGGCCTCCCACTTGTTTAGGGCCTTTATTTTCTAAACTTATTTGTCTAGGGCTTTTGTTTATTGTAGGGCCTCCTCAACGTGAAGTCTATATATGTGTTCTGTTTACTAATATATAAAATACTATTGTTATTGTTGTTCAAAAAAAATTATTAAAAAGAGGCCTTTTCACTTTTTCTTATATTAATGATTTTTTTTAGTTATAGAATTCAAGTGATTTAATTTCCTATTATAAAGAGGGAAGGAAGAGATGACTGGAGTTTGAATCTTACTATCTATTTCCAAGTATCCGCACTTTTTATTATTTAGATTACTCATGAGGAACTTTACCGTTTCTAGTATTTGTATGGATATTTTAATTAAGAAATGATTATGTTTATTTATTAATTAATGACTAATTGTAATGGCAGGCTTTTAATGCTAAAGTGTTTTTAGAAAGAATTTGAAACACTAAGCTTAAAATATCAATATGTCACATACTTTTACAAAAAAGTAGCTGAAAAATAATGGAACTTTTTCAAACATACTGTTGAGTTTTTTTATTTACAAAATATTATTTTAAAAGTTATTTTTTTCCAAAAACACAATGACATGTTTTTTTTTTCACTCTGTTCCTTCTTTTTCTTCTTCTCTCTTTTTTTTTTTCATCATGGCCATTTTTTAGAAAATCACTTCCTCTCAACTTCTCTTTTCTCCACTTGACTAGTAATTTTATATTAGTTTTTTGAAAAATTTTTGGTTTACATTTAGTTTTTTTAGCTTGTTTTCATTATGATTTTTGTGGTTGTTTTTGGTTATTTTTTCAATTTTTTGTGCTTTTTTTTATTTTTGTTTTCATTATTGTTTTTTATTTTTTTACTTTTTTTGCAGTTCATTTTCAATTTTTGAACTTGTTTTTTTAGTAGTTTTCTGGTTATTTCTGGTTGTTTTCATGGTTGTTTTTATGATTATTTAAAAAAACAAGAAAAACAACAAACAATTAGAAAACAACCAAGAACTAAAAAAAACTACCAAAACAACCAAAAAATGGTTGTCTTTGTGGTTTTTTTGGTTATCTTTTTTTATTTTTGTTTTTTTGGGTTCATTTTTTGCTTTTTTTTGAGCTTGTTTTGTAGTGATTTTCTAGTTGGTTTCATGGTTGTCTTTAAAAAAAAAAACATTTCATGGTTGTCTTAAAAAAAACCATAAAAAACTTGAAAATAACTAGAAATAACCAAAAAAATAATCACATAAGACAACCTCATAAAATATAAAGTTGAAGCAACAAAAAAAAAACACCTAAACAACCATAAAAACAACAAAAAAATGTTGTACAAATCAAGAAAAAAAAAACACAAACAAACTAGAAAAACAACCTAAAAAAACCAGAAAAACAATAAATAAATAAAAATAAAATAAGTAGAGAAAGAAAAAATAATAATAAGGAAATGAATAATAATATCAAAATAAAACAGTTAAGAAATAATAATAGTAATAATAGTAATAATAACAAGAAGAATAACAAGAACAAGAATAAATAATAAAATCAAAATAAAATAGTTATAAAATAAGAAGAAGAAGAAGAAGAAAAACAAAAATAAAAAAACCATAAAAATCTAAAGGAAAAAAAGTAAAGTTAAAAAGCACTTAAATAAGTATTAAAAAAAAGTTACGGAAAGTGTAAATAAAAATAAGGAGTAAAACTACAGCGTAATTTTTCCAAAAATAATTCATAAAAATTTAATTTTTTCATCTCAATCATCGGTATCTATTAGAGTCCATTAATTTTTAAAGTTCATTTGAGTAATATTCATTATTTATCTACATATTTTTTATAATTAAAAGTTGTTATACCTTCCTTGCGATGATAAATATTACAGCAGCAGAAATTCCTTTAATTGTATTCTTTAATATGTTTTTTTTTTTTAAAAAAAGTAAACAGTATTAACATTATAACTTAGGTAATTATATAAATAAAAACTTAAAAGTTATATAAACCTTAATTTTTTTAATTGTATCTCTTAAATGTAATATAAATAATATGTAGGTGTCTTCTACACATACTTTATTTCTTACAAAATAAAATATACTTTATTAATAACCACTATTAAATAATAATAAATATTCTTAAAATATATAAAGTAAACAAAAATAGCTAACAAAATAAAATAATTCAAGAATTTCCCTTGCATATAACATATCATCAATATTATTTGAATCTTGTTTATATTATTAAATATCAATGATTTATTACATTATTATTCTACTAATTGTGTGAAAAGCATATGAAATCAAAACTAATATGTTAAGTTTGTGATGTGAATTTAATTGGATTCGTCAGTCTCTAAGTGCGATATTTTGGTTGAAAACGGTTGAACGAATTTTTGCCAAGTCTATGGTGGAGATGTGCATTTTAGTCCTAAGAGGTACACAGTCATGTAAGTGACCGTATTGAAATGTGTATTTTGATTCTGAGAGATGCACGATCCAAGACACACTTGTGTCTTAAACGGTGTTCGCAGGTAGTTTTGGTTCCCAAAAAGTACATGGTCGGAAACACGCCCATTTTTCAAATCATGTCATAATGTTGTATCCATTCTAGAGGCATACATGGGTTGGAATGGTAGTGTGGCATGCAAGATTTGTGTTTTGACTTTGACCTATTTTTCCTCCCATTTTTCTCCATTTATTTGCACATATATATATTATTGTACCAAAATTAGGGCTTATGGATGATGTGAGTTGGAAAATTGCTGCCACCCTAACACTCCTTTGACTCTTTTTACCATTAGGGTTGAGCATAGAGATTAAAATATCCAAATTGAACCAAAAATTTCCAAAATCGGAATGGACTGTTGACTTTTTGACTTTATCCAGACCGGATTGTACCGATAAAAAATTGTTGGTACAGTTTTGTATATTTATAAATATCTGGACCGAGAATTGGATCAAATTGAACCGAACTGTACTGAACTGTATTGGACCGAAATAATCAAAATTTATTTATTTATATATTTATAATATATAAGTTATACAAATAAATTTAATATATAAATATTATTTAACTACTTTTGAATAAATAATGCTAATATTATAATTAAAATATAAATTCATTTATTAAAAACAATAAAATAAAAGAATTAACTAATATTTGTCCAAAAAAAAGAGTAAACTACTAATCTTTTACAAATATCATTTAACTAATATTAATTACATTTGAGCAAAGAACTTTATAAATATTATTTAACTAATATTCATTACTAGTTGTTATTGAATTATTATAGGTTATATTGTTTTAGCAATTGGATTTGTGTAAGATATGTTGGATTTCAGTTGTGTAAAATTAAATTTAAATTTGAATTTATTAGTTATGGTGAATTTTATTTGTTGGACACAAGTTATAAATTATATTAAAGTATATATTGAATTGATGTAGGTATATTTAATGAAATTTCAAGTTTCATGAATATTTAAAAATTTAAGAAAATAGTGTATATTTTATAATTCTCTGAATCTCCATTATGCATTGGATTGAACTGTATTGTATTGAAATATCCGATCTCCAAATTGTATTGTTCTGAAATTATGGAACAATAGAAGATGGAGATTTTTAATTTTAGTTCTAGTACTAGTTCTCAATATTTTCAAATTTCCAATTTTCAATCCAATTTCGGAGATTTCCAAATTTCCGGATTGAACTGGACTGTGCTCAGCACTATTCATAATAGTAAAATTTCTCTTCCTCTGCCTGTAATTTTTTTAGGATTTGAAAATTTTCACGTAAATTTTGTGTCTACTCTTTTACTTCTTTGTTATTTACCATTATTTTGTGTTTGTTTTCTACAGGTTTCCGCAACATAATTTATATTATATATGGAAAGAAGAAGGTGAGAAATTTATGTTAGTGTAGATATGCTCTAGTGTCATTCTTGTAATAAATAATGACATCGTAATTTATTCCTATGGCAATAAAATAAATATTTAAATAAAGAGTTTGTTTATTTATATATTTACCCTTTAGCAATATGTTAAACAAATTTATTATCAAGAGTTGATAATATGAGTTACAAATTTATTTAGTACATATGCTATAAATTGTTCATAGTCAAATAATTAATATTTGGGTAATATTAATTAAACTATCACCTCTATTTATTTTCCTTGATTAGTATGTGATGCTAATAGTGGGAAGTAGTGAGTCTCATACTACTTGATATGAGATATTAGAATAGACATGTGGATACTCATGTGATGAGTGGATCAAACAGTGACGTTAGATTTGTGATTGCAAGGATACTCACATGTTATCACAATTACAATCTAGGTCATAATGGTGCATATAGTCCTTTGACTTAAGGTAACATGGTCATCCACATTTAAGTGGTTAGAGTTTGTTACCGCTTAAATACTTGTGTTATTCACACATGGGTATATGGTGTGTGGTGACTCTAGTCAGTTGAATGTAGGGATGAGTGTTTCACCAAGATGGGATTCATTGCCTGGAGTGAACCAGGATAGATCCTATGCTATCTAAGTTTATTCTTAATGAATAAGTTCCTAGCCAGGACAAACATAACACAGTCTAAAAGAGTTTTAAAGTGCTAGAAAGTGTTTCTAGTATTAGTTATGTTTTATCAAGAATAAATTGAGATGAGATCATATGATAAAGCTATTAGAGTTTGATCAAACCTTGACTTTAGGCTATATCGGGATCTTCTAATGAAGGGATTTTAGTGCACGGTAATTAAGACCATAAGGTTCGTGAAAATCATATATGCATTCACATATAATTGGGTAGTTGTGATATTGATACTAGGGGTCACTCACAACTTATGAAAACTAAATGTGCATAATTGGGATTTTCACATTTAGACTTGAAAAAGTTTCAAATAATATCAAGTGTTGATATTATATTCTCATTACCAATTAGACATGAACCTAGTAAGTCACACTTAAAAGAGTTTTGTCTTATCACCATTTAATATTAATCTAATTATTGATTAAAGAGTTTAATCAATTAATTGAGATTAATGGAATTGGATTTATGCTTTAAGCAATTATTCTAGTATATCATGAAATCTAATTCCAAAAAGAGTTTTATTATTAATTTATATTTAATTAATATGAGATATTAATTAAAATAGTAAATTAATAATGATGTATGTTATTAATTAAATTATTAAATTTAATATGAGATGTTAAATTATTAATAATTAAATTAATAATAATATATGTTATTAATTAGATTATTAAATTTAATATGAGATATTAATTATTAATAATTTAATTAATTATGTGTAAAATGTTGACTTTGGATAAATATAATACATGAGAGGTATTTTCTACACATTTCTTTATACATGACTATGTCAAGGTGGCAAGCTAATGATACAGTAAGTTACTTGCACAATTTGTTCACTAACTATGTCAAAGGTGTATGCAAGGTGACATGCAAAGTTATATACTAATGATGTGGTATAAGTGATGTTTAATTTGTGCATGTCTATATCAACTCACTTTCTCTACACACATATCATTAAAAGAGTTCTAATATATATAGAGATACGTGACAAGATTGGCTGGCTAATGGAAACACCAGACAAAATCTTTCTTTTCTACTCAGAATTTATAATTTATGCATAATTGCTTTTCCAAACATATTCTATAAATCGAATCATTCATGATCATAAATAGCATACTAAGATAGCAAAATGCTATGTATAAATTACAAACAACAATAAAAAGTATAAGGGTACCAATATAAGGATTTAAGATTATCCTCAAGCTCTCACACAGTGGAGAAGCAAGGATCATTCTTCCACTATCTTTTCAGTTGAACAAGCACACATGATATGAGTCATGTGCTACAATGTTTATATATATATATATATATATATATATATATATATATATATATATTAATTGATGTCAATTAAAAAACATTGTATAGATCTAAGTTCAGTCGCTCGTTTGCACCTAACTTAAATTCACGAGATACTATTATGGCAAGTAATAACCAAGAATTCACATCTAGCTCACACAATTAATTTGAATGGGGAAATCCAAATCGATTTTATGTCCAAAAATAACCTCATCTCATTTTCCTTTAAGGCGATAGTCCTAACATTTAATCTCATCTCTACTCACTGTCTCAGTGCTAGAGGCAGTTACTTGTGTGAGTAAGCTAACTTAAAATCCTGTGCAACATCTCTTTGTTGAGCATTCAATAAAGGTGTGTATAAAGTAAGAATACAATTAAGTAAACATGCCAATTATTGCATTTATCTAAATAATTCAATATATAAGCTCAACAAAATATTCTATATTCTATGCAATATAAGAGAATTTACATGTGTAAGAAAAACATCTCTTGGAATTGGCTTACTTAATATATAAGCCACCATTTTGTGCGTAGATATTTATTGTACAGTTACTTCTCTTTTGGCAATAATGTCTCTAATATAGTTGTACTTTTTACCTATGTGTTTGGTTCCACTATGATATTTAGGATCTTTTATGAAAGAAATTGCTACTTGATTATCACAATGAACAATAATGGCTCCCTCGTAACCATTTTAAAATCCCAAATTCGTAAAGAATCTTCTTAACCAAACAGCATCCTGCACTATAGTTGAACATGCAATAAATTCAACTTCCATAGTCGACAAGGCTATACATGTTTGTTTCTTACTTGTCACGACCCAAAACAGGGGCCATGACCGGCGCTAGGGAACGGGAATTCTTTCGAATCCGGAACCCATAGCAAGCCTAAAAATAAAATAAAAATGCAATAATAACCATAAAAATATAATATGCAGCGGAAAATAAAATCATAAATATTACAATATCATCCATAACAACTGGATATAATTCAAAACTCATCACATTGCATATATAATCTCATAAATGTATAATCTTTATACAAATCCAGTTTTAACATAATACATCTCTTTAAAACAAATACATAAAATCCAATACTTTAATTCACAACTACTGCTGAAAATCACAACTACTGAAAATCACAACTACTGCAGTGTCTAGATAAAATAAATAAGACTCAAGTATATAATTTACATAAAGAAGCCGGGGCGGAAGAAATCCGGCGTATCGACCTGCTACTGAGGTCTGAGGAAGTTGACTCTCCTGAAAAATAGTCAACGGAGGGGAGTCAGACCTCACTGAGTGAATTACTATAGTATATATACATACACTCTAAGTGATAATGCATACAGTCATCAGTATATGAGTAATATGTATATATACAGGCAAGTTCATACAGATGCAGAAAAATCATTTTATATATTTTGTCTGAAAATCAACTTTTATGAAGGATCACATAGAACCCTAGAATATCGCAACCTCAGAAAAATAGTGTTAAACAACACTCTAGCCATACAGGCTCACTGATTCCAAATATATCCACTTAATCCATATGGACAGTAGACTGGCCCCGAGACACTAAGTCAACCGAGCTTCAGCAGTCTGACTGCCAGTGTGATTGGCCCCGAGACACTTGGTCAACCGAGCTCCAGCAATCACACCTCCAAACCACATCTCACATATCAATAATCATAATCAAATCAATATCCACAAATAAGTTAGTAATATAGCCTAAATACTATAGGCGTACCGGTACGTACTCGGTCCTAGTGCTGCCCACTAGGTAGCACGTTCTATTGATATCCTTCATTCTTAAATATAAAACATTCATTCACAAAAATAAATGATGCATGAATGTAAGTGAAACAACAATATAAACCATATATATACCGAAAATATACCAAACATAAACCAGGTATATTTTGAGTATATATATGTCAAATAAATCCAATCAAATCATGAATTAAACTAAAAATATATTTAAAAACATTTTAAATATATTTTATTAATAAAACATGTATATAATTTATTATATACCAAAAATATACCAAAAATATACTTGAATATAAATCATATTATTTATGCATATTTAGTCAAAATAAAACATGCATTTTCTAAATCATGCATCCTAAGCATATATATATATAATATAGTAACTCACCTAATGCGCTCCACGAGACAGGTCCGACGGGCCTGGTCCACTAACCCTCGGTCTCGGCGCAACTAAACAAGAAATAATTAATCGACATCAGAATAACCCTAATAGAAATCCTAGAATTAAATCTAGAGTATTCAACACAAAATCGGAAATTAGGGTTCGACTGGATATCACGTTTTACGAGAATTCTACCGAAAATTCGGCAGAACCTCCCCTGTAAAACGGACATCTCTCTACTCAAAAGAGTAGAGCCGACCCTGCAAAGAAAATACACTTCAAAAATAAACACCACAATCAATCACAACCCCTCGGTCGGACTCCAGACTACAATCTGTCGACCGGGGTCCACAAACACAGAATATATATTCAAATATACTAAAAATATCCTTAAATCACAGAAATACATTTTATAAATAAAAATTACATAATTGACCTTGAAACACTATAAAAATCGATTAAAACTCATTTTATTTGAAAAACCGTATATTAAATATATAATTGAAAATAATTCCCGGAAAATAGTTTTAATTAGTTAAAAATACTAGATATTTTGTAGAAATCATTTTTATACCTTAAATAAATATTAAAACCAATTAAATTACATTTTTAGACAATTTAGGGTAAAATTACCAAAATACCCCTATATATATATATATACCTAAATTACTTCAAAAATTCACCAAAAATCATACAATTATCCAAAATTAATTTTCTCAACATATTTATCAATAATATCAATAATTAAACTCAATTAACCAATTAAATTCAATTTAAAACACAATTAACTTAATTTTACAAAATCACATAAACTTCAATAATTAAAAATAAATACTTAGAAATTCATAAAAATTCCAAATAAATTTCTATAATTCATTTCAACACCCAATTCAACCATAAACTCCAATTTCATAATTTAAATAATTAATTTCCGAAAATTCGAAAATAATATTAAAATATTCAAAAATACCCAAAAATCCAAACAATCTCCAAAAATTCTGTAAAAATTCATACATGAAGATTAAGCTACCAGGAACAACATTTGTGAAGGAAGTTTCCATGAATCATCCAAATCGAAGCTCAAAAAAATCAAAAACCAAAAGTGGCCGAAAACTTCAACTCAAAACCTAAGCAATTCTAGACCATTTTAGCTCAAACCAAAGCTAGAATAACACTCACCGGAGCTCAAGGAGAAGATAGAGACCGGCGGTGTCGAAAACGGTGGCCGGAGGAGGGAGAAACGACGGTGAGAAAATGATGGTGGCGTCGGGCACCCACGGGAGAAGAAGAAGAAGAAGAAGAAAAAGAAAAAGAAAGAAAAGGAAAGAGAAAGAAAAAGAAAAAGAAAGAAAAAGGAAAAGAAAAAAAAAAAGAAAAAGAAAAAAAATAAAATAAATTAAAATAATTAAATATTAATAAATAAATAATAATAAAATAATAAATTTTAATAATTTAATAATAAATAAAATAATCAAATAATAATAAATAAATAATAAAATATTAGGGTAATAATAAACCCTAATTAAATAAATATACACACACAAGCTTTATTTAATAATTTAAAAATATGTATGAGTTCATGCAAACCCGTAAATACATTTAAAATAATTAATAATAAATTGTTTACGTGGAAATTTCCCCGAAAATGAAAGTCCCGGGAAAATTTTACGTAAAATACTGAAAATAATAGACAATAATTAAAATAGGTTTAAAATACATATCAACTCATAAAAACATCGTATAATGCATAAAAATTATTGACACTGTATATCCCGGTACAGTGAAAAAAATATTTTTAAAAAAACACGGGATATTACATTACTGCTCCATAAGATAACACCTTTATTTAGTAAGAAAATATAGCCAGAGGTGGATTTACATTGATTAAGGTCTCCTCCCCAATCAGCATCGGAATATCCAATTAGATACAAGTCTGATCCTTGATAATATAAGCAATAATCCATAGTGCCTTTTAGATACCTCAGAATCCTTTTGACAACTTTGTAATGCTCTCGTCTAGGATTTGATTGATATCAACTAACTAATATAATGGTAAAACGAATATATGGGTGAGTACACAACATAACATACATAAGACTGCCCACAACACTAAAGTATAATACAAAGGCCATTTCTCTCATTCTATTGGATTATTAGGACACATTTTGAGACTCAAAGCCTCACATTTTAACACAAGAGTATCCATCGGTTTACAACTACTCATATTGAGCGCTCTATAATCTTTTAGATATAATTCTTTTGTGATAAAGCCAAAAGTTTCTTTGAATGATCTCTTTTAATTTTAACCCCCAATATGTAGTTAGCCTCACCCATATCTTTGATGTTAAAATTAGTGGATTACCAATTTTTAATATTCATTACATACTCTTTATCATTCCTAGTTATTAAGATATCATCAATATAAAGAGATAGAATTGTAAATTTTTCATCAGATCTTTCCACATAAACATAATGGTCCTCATTAGTCATTTTAAAATTATAAGTTATAATTGCCTTATAGAATCTAAGATACCACTGTCTAAATGACTATTTAAGACCATAAATAGATTTTTAGAGCTTGCATACTTTGTGCTTTTGACCTTCAACAGTAAAACCTATAGGTTGTTCTATGTAGATTTCTTCATCTAGCTCTCCATTAAGAAAAGCTATTTTCACATCCATTTAATGCAATTTTAAATCCATATAAGCTACAGTAGCTAGGATAAGGCAAATTATGGTAAACCTAATAATAAGTGAAAAAGGTTCCTCATGATCTATACCCTCTTGTTAAGTATAACCCTTCACCACAAGTCGAGCTTTATATCTATTAATGGAACCATCTGCCTTATGTTTAATTTTGAGAATCCACTTATTCCTAAAGGCTTTTCGGCTTAGCGGTAAATCAACTAAGTTCCAAACTAGATTCATTTTCATAGATTCCATTTCCTTTTCCATTGCAATTTTCCACTTTTCTTTAGAAGGACACTCAAGTGCCTCTTTAACATTTTTAGGTTCCTTATCATCATCAGGAGTAACAATATAAACTTCATTCTCAATTGTAAAATGACTCTTAGGAGTTTTAAAATGTATACTCCGATGTAATTAAAAATCACTACTTTCACAAATCGAAATTGAATTAATTTCAGTATCATTTATCCTACTCAATTGATATGGGTGAAATGAATCTTATATACTCCTACTATTAAAAATAAGACTAGGTGTTATTTTTTGTGTGTCAACCTTTAGTTGACTTATGCATGTCTCTTCATTATCTTCCATCTCAAATAAATGATGTTCTTTATTAACATCATCTCTCTTAAGAAAATGATTTTCAAGGAAGTGGCATCATAGGACTCAATTTTAGTTAATCTTCCATTGAAATCCTCACTAACAAATACATAACTTTTAAGTGCTCAGAATATCTTATAAAGTTACATTTCTTTCCTCTCAGTCCCAATTTACCAAATTTGTGAAATTATCAAGAATGTATATTGTAAATCCCCATGGATGTAGCTCATTTAAATTAGGCTTTTTACCCATCCACAACTCATAAGGTGTAATGAAAATCGATTTAAAGGGTACACAGTTAAGTACATGGGTTGCAGACAATAAAGCATCATCCCAATAACTAAATAGGAGATTAGCTTATGCCATCATTAACCTAACCATTTCAAGTGAAGTTTGATTCCTTTGCTCAACAACACATTTTGTTGCGGCATTCTAGGAGTTGTTGATTGCCTCATAATTCCTTTTACATTACATAATTCTTTGAATTGTTCAGATAGATACTCTCCACCTTGATTAGTCTTTAATGCTTTTATTCTCCTGTCTAATTGATTCTCAACTTCATTTATATATTTCTTAAAGTAACCTAATGCTTCAAATTTATGGGATATCAAATAGACATGATCACAACGAGTGAAGTCATATATAAATGTAATTAAATATGAGGCTCCATGTCTTGATTTGACACTCATTGGTCCACATATATCAGAATGTATTAATTGCAAAGGAAATTCAGCTCTTGTACCCTTTTAAATGGTTTTCTGGTGGTTTTTCCTTACAAACAAAATTCATAAGTGGGTAATTCAAATTTTGTATTTGATCTTAATAAACTATCATAAGTAAGTCTATTCATTCTATCTTGCCCAATGTGTGCTAATCTAGCATGCCATAATTGTACATCAACATTATCATTGCTAGATTTAGTAAACAAGGAAAAATAAACACCACGATTACTATTACAACAGTTTGTGTTTAACACCATAAAACCATCCATAATGTATCCACAACCATAATAAAGAGTACCATAAGTAATCTTAACACATTTACCAAGAAAATGCAAATCATATTCTAACTTTAATAGAGAAAGTACAGAGACTAAATTTCTTCAAATATCAGGAGCATATAGAACATCATGTAGGTATAGGACTCAATGTTCTTGCAAATCCAATTTGCATGTGCTAATTCCATTAACTTTAATTCTTGCATTGTTGCCTATATAAATCCACTTTGTTCTATTTAGAATCTGACGAAATTTCACAAATTCATTTATGTCTTTAGCTACATAGTCTGTGGCTTCTAAGTCTACAGTCCTCATAGGATGAGTTTCAGTGAGTAATAAGTACTAAAAATAAAAATTTCATAAATATAGCTTCTTTTAAAAGAAGTTAGATAAGACAACACCTTTTTAGGCTCAATACATTCACAAGAAAAATGACCGAGGTTACCACAATTGTAATAAGTCACTTTAGTCTTATCCTTTCTTCCACCATGCTTTCCTCTTTTGCATTTAAATTACTTGTTTCCTTTCTCCACGTCTAGTTTTATTGAGCTTGCCTTTGCCTTTCTAATTTTTATTAAATCTCTTACGCTTAAAACCAAAAGCCCTTATGGAACTTGATTTAGCCATATAAGTATGAGCATTTGGCTTAGCAGCCTCAAGGCACTCATCTTCTAATTCCAAGTGGCGTGCAATATCAACAAAGGTTTTAATGTTCTTATTATGAGTCATATTCACTTTCATATGCTCCCAAGTATCAGGGAGAGACAGAATAACAACTTGAACTTGTTGCTCATCAATGAGGTTATGCCTAGCTAATTTAAGTTCCATGATCATGTGTGATATATCCCTTAAGTGTTGTTTCATAGGCTTATTAGGAATTTTCTTGTAGGTGTCAAACTCAATGATCAGCTATCTTAGTTTAGAGACAGTTGTTCCTCTAAACTTTTCCCTCAAAGTGACCTATATTGCATTTGCAGTTGGGTATTGTTGGTACTCATATACTAGATCATCATTCATGGAACTTATAAGATTCCTTTAGCAGTAGAATCCTTCTTCTTCCATGCATTAAAAGCAGCCATATCGCACCTATGTTGCGCATTATTCACATTCCCTTACTAACTTTAGGATCTTTCATAATATTATTAATAGCCTCTAAAGCTTCTTGCTTATCAAGGACATATTGTATTTTTAAGTGCCATATATTGTAATTATCACTATTTAATTTCTTACCCTTATTTTGTTTAACTATGATATTCTTGGATGCTATAGTTAGTCACAAACTACAAGAGACATTACAAATACACATCAATGTGTTGCAAATCCAAATTAAATTAATAATATTTTCATATGAATTGTTCACTATGCTCCTAATTGTCATTTAATCGCAAATGTCAAAATTTTATAATTTAATTTAAATTGCACCAACATAATTCTATATGAGAATTCCCATATATTTTACTAATTATAGAATGCTCATATTATGAAGTATAACACAATAATGAATTTAATAAAAAAAATTCATAATATATAAGACAAAATGTTTAATAGATAACAACATTATGTAATACATTTAATAAGCAATACATAAAACAAAAATATGTACATGAACAATTTACATAATACTAGTTCAATGAACTATACTTAATTCTCCTTGTAATTGAATATTCAAAATTTCTTTATCCATAATATTAGTGACCATTTTATTCAACCAAGGAAAATTTAGGCTACAACCTTTTGAAGTACGTAGGTTTGGACTAATAGCAAGTTTGGAGGCTTTATTTAAATTCTTCCAAGTGTTTTCCTCTAAAAACAAGTATACTAATATCTCATAAGTTATAGTTTTTTCACTTAACATGATGCAATAGTTAGTGATTAGATCTCCATAATCCATATCATCTCCTTTTAACCTAAGATTTATGAGGGCTTTTGCATACTCCAATGGCAATGTGTACAATAACAAACAATACTTATAATCATCACTTAATACTTTGCCCTTATGAGTTATTTCTTGAATCATGTTGTTTACTATTTTAACATATTCAATCAAAGTGTGTTCAGGCTTCATTTTGTATCTAGCGAGATTTGATAATAATTGTCTAAGTCTTTCTTTTTGTTCTTCAGTTTTGCAGATTATAGGAGTTCGAATTATATGAGCTCGATTAAGATGAGGTTTATTTCTTCGGAGCTCTCCTATAGTCATTGAATCACTGCATTCTCTCCAAGCATGACATGATCATTAAATATAGTAAGAGAAGAACAAAAAGAAATATTAGATTGTTAATAAATCTCAAGCTAACTCACAAATATATATATATATATATATAGGTCCGAATATGAACTCAAGACACAATCAAATACCAACACATGTTCTATATATTAATCAACTTTGATAAACTATAACTTCCTCTATATTGAACCAAATTAAATGTTCTTTATATTGATTTAAACCTTACATTACAAATTACAAATACATGTTCATTTCATGGCATGAAACTCAATATACAATTCAAGAAATGTGCACGAAGTGGCTTTATAAATCATGTTTACAAACACAAAAATTCAACAATTTCAATTCACAAAAACGAAATTAGTTCACAATTAACATGAGAATCATCAATCATGCTCTGATACCAATATTGTAATGTAGAATTAAAATAATAAAATAATTAAGATCACATACCTTTGATGATTCCAAAAACTTGAAATTGAAGAGCACTAGGTTATGTTAATCACACCAAAAATTGAGAAAAACACAATGTTTCCACAACCATATTTACCTTTGTTATTTTCTATCAATTTGGGAGAGTTTGCACAAAGTGTTTTTTTTTTAATTCTTTGTATCTTTTCTTCTTGTTCTTTATGTATTTCACAAGTACATACATTTATTATTTTTACGTAAATAGGAGCAATTGCTTCTATAACGAAAGGCAATTGCACTCCCTTTTTTTTTTTTTTTTTTGTAAAAGATCGGGTCAACTCATCATGGGTGACCCAAATTCAAATTACAACACTTTTAAATTACAAAAGGGAAATCATCAGTTTTATTCTAAGCTTTAAATCAATTATCAATTGAATCTTATTTTGAAAGTCAATTTAGTTTGCTCCTTCAATTTTATAAATTGCATCAATTTTATTTGAAGAAACTAATTGTATTTCTAAAAATTATTTTTCGATTCCAATAAAATAAATTTGACACTTATAATTTTTTTATCCTCCTTTTCTTATAAGGAAAAATAAAAAATATATATAAAAATATTTTTAAATTCTAATTTTGTCACTCTTAACTTAAATTTTAAATTAATTTTTATGTATTTTCATAAAATTTTAATTTTTTACTAAAAATCCTTAAATTTTGACTATTTTAAAATTCACTTCTCAATTTTTTACCACATTATTTAGAAATTTTTTCTAATAGAGGTCAAACCAACAAAGTATTAGATAAAAAAAGACAAAATTTGAGATACTAAACATATTAGTCAAGAATATAAAAAATGTTTAGTTTTTCTGAAAAACATGAAAAACTAAAAAACTAAAATTTTATTATTACTTATAGTGATAGTTAAAAGTGCTTACTTTATGTATTTTTATTTTTTTTATTAATATTAATCTATACAATAAATTGATTCACAAGTTATCACATTTTTTCTTATTATTTTTAGTTGATATACAAAAATTAAAATATGTAAAATTTAAAAGTTAATCTCTAAATTTATTTCAAAAATGGTAAAATTAAAACTTGAAAATATTATTCAAATTTTGTATTTCTTAAAAAAGAAGAAAAAATTGAATACTTGTCAAATTTATTTTATATGGATCTAAAAGTAATTTTTAAAAGTATAACTAGATCCTTCAAATAAAATTTGAATAGAATTAACACAAGTTATAAAGTTGAAAGAGCAAATTGAAATGACTTTTAAAGTAGAATTTAATTGAAATTGGCCTAAAGTTGAGGATATAACATATAAATTTCCTTTGATGGTGATCAATTAAAGTCAAAGAACACAAATTTTCTTGAAGTTCAACTACTCCTCACAATAGGCATCACGATCATCATCATGTCTTATCGTGATCATGTAAGACATGATCATTATCATATCCCTCACGATCATGAGCCAACAATCCCTTAGTTTTGCAAAGTCAAAGTGCTCCTCACGAGCACTCCTATGATTACGATCATGCCATGCCTACTCTTGTTCATTCAAACTCTTACAAGCAACAAGTACTAATGCTCCTCACAATGCAAGCCACATTCTTACTTATGATCAAAAAGGCTATCAAAAATCCAATTCACAATGCTCCTCACGAGCCAGCCCACAATCGTTATCAAACATGCCTTGTTTGTGATCATCTCCATAATCATGATCAAACTCGCAAGTGACATGTCAAGGCTATAAAGTAGAATTAATTCACAATGACTAGTTTTTCATCTCCCAAGATTATGATTGTGTTTCTCACGATCGTGAGTATGCATATTCCTACAAAGAGTCAAAACTTCATTTAATGAAGAAGAAGAAGACTTGGGACGAGTTTAATACCTTTTAACAACCATTTTTCAAACTCTAAATATAAAAGCAAGCTTTAGAACTTCATTAGGGATATTAAAGAGTTTGGTGAAGCATTCAATCCTCATAAATCTACTCATTTTAGCATTCATTGATTGCTTTTCATTGTAATAATTTTCTTTGTGATCTTTAAACACAATGAATGTTTAGGTTTATGTGATTAAAGTTAGAAATCTTTTTTTTTCCTCTTTCTTGGGTTAGGAAGAAGAGAAGTAATAATTCTCTCTATGAAATTGATTTAAGTGAGAGCTATACAACACTTGGGATCTTGGGTTTTGATTAAAGTTTAGCCAAAAAAAGTTTAAGTGTAATATATAGGTTTAAGTTGAGCCTCATAAACTCAAATTGTAATAAATCTAATGTAATAGTGGTGGTGGGATTATAAAATCCTAGTTTGGAGATAATGTTTTTGTGTTTTTATTTCATTTTCGTACTCTTTAAGTCGCTCTTTTATTTTCGTTAATTTTGCTTAATTTTTCATTAATCCAAATTAGCCCTAATAACCCCCTAGGGTTTTTTAATTGGTATCATAGCTTAAATTCTTAGGACTTTTTATAAAAAGCTAAAATTATAGGGAGTGAAGTTTTAAACTTTTTTTGGGCCCTTCCTTAATGATAGTGATTACCCATATTGAAAATTTAAAATGAAAATCTACATTAATGATGATCCAATTAAACTATTAGATATAGTGCAAAGTGTTTAGGTGCCTCCTAAAGGAAAGGTGGATGATGTTGAAGTCATACTTGATAGAGGCAAGTAGTCACAAGAGTAAAGAGAGAAAATCACAAGAACAATAAGGCCATTGTACTTGCATTTATGTCTAAAAAAAAGGAGGTAAAGTGTAACATTGTCAATCCAAAAAGGAGATATGAGAAATATTGTGAAGGTAATATTCAAATGAGAAGTAAGAAAGTTCAACTACAATATGAACTTTTCAAGATGAAACCTCAAGAAACTATCATCGAGATTACCAATCACCTTAACACACTCCTCACCATATTAAATAAATTTGGAAAGCATTGCACCAAGGAGGAGGTGAACATAAAGATTCTAAGAGTCCTACTTAAAAAGGATTAGGAATTCGAGAGTCACCTCAATGAAGAAGCTCATGATCTATCAAAGCTCTCTATCGACATGCTCATAAAAAAGCTATTGACTCATAAGCTCATACTGAAGTAAAAAGAGGATGAGAAAAAAGAAAAAGAAGAGAAGAATAGGGTAATTGCTTTAAAAGTCATTCAAGAAGACAGTGAAGAGGAAAGTCTCATTAACTTAAGTGAAAATGAGATTGCTATGATCACTAGAAGATTAAAGAAGTTCTTGAGAAGAAAAAATGTTTCAAGATAAAGAGATAACAAGAAGAATGAAGGAAAGAAAGATAAAGAAGTTACTTATTATGAATGTAAAAAAAGATAAGTCACATAAGAAGTGAATGTCCCAAGCTAAACTAAAGGGCAAAAAAGCAAGGAAGAAGATACAAGCCTTCAAAGCTACATTGGATGAGTCATCTAATTTAGAAAAGCGAAAGGGCCAACAAGAAGTAGTCAACCTTTGCTTTATGACTCTTAAGGACAACAAAAAGGCACCATCTACTTCTCATTCTTTTTATGATGTTTGTGATGATAATATTGATAAAAGCTTTATTGTAAGCAAACTTATAGTAATATACAAAAAAAATTATTTTAAAGAAAAAAGTTTTACAAATAAGATCTTTCTTAAATGACAAAAGAATTTAAGAATTCAAAAAAATGAATTTTCAAAAATTATCTCATCTAATGAACAACTCTCTAATAATTTGAAAACTTTTATCTCTTTGAAATGTGAGTTTAATAAAACTATAAATGAAAATGAAAAATTTTCTAAAGAAGTTTTAGAATTAAAGAATACCATTTCAAAATTTCAAAAAGGAAAAGAGACTCTTGATAACCTTTTAGAATCTTAAAGATTTCATAGTGAAACTTATAGAATTGGCTATTCCAATAGAGTCTCTTCATCATCAACTCCCGCAAGATTTATCAAAGCTAAATATAATTCTTTTTTAACTTCCAATGGAAGTTAAGACTCAAACTTTAAAAGTTAAGAATTCTCATTCACTAAAAGCATATACTAAGCCTTGTAATGCTCATCCTTTTTATGGCTCAAAGGTCCAAGACTCAAGCCAAGCATACTTTTATATACACAAAAGGCACACACCTAAGCATGCCACCTCACACAATTATTTTCACACTTGTGAATGTATGTTTGATATGCCCTGTAGAACTCATAAGCCTTTTAAAAGATGTACATAATATTCATATGCACAAGCTAAGACTACTATCCCTAATAGAAAATATATGCAATCTTCAAATGTGAAGCATTCATATGTTTCTAGATGACACGACCCAATCCGAGGGGTCATGATTGGCGCTAGGGAACGGGAATTCTTTCAAATCCGGAACCCGTAACAAGCCTTAAAAATAAAAAAATATGCAGTAAATAAATAAAAGATATTCACACAATATACTAGATACAAAGTATCAAAAATAAAATAATACACTTCTGATACAATAACATTACTGCTGCAGTTTCTAGAATACAAATCAGAGTTTCAATATAAATTTTACATAATCTAGTCGAGGCGAAAGAACACCGGTGAAGAGCAACACTACTAAGGTCTGACAATATAAAATCTCCTGAAAAAAATAATTGAGGGGGGTCAGACCTCACTGAGTGAATTATTATAATATATATACATGTAATCTAAACCATAAACAATCAGGAATCTATATATATATACATATACACGCATTTCACGCAATTGTCAAACTCTACTTTTATGTATATAATAAATGCAGAAAATGTTTATTTTAATATTTGAATGATCAAATAGAATCCTATTTAATCGCAACCTTAATCAGTAACAACTCTCTAGCCATATAGGCTCACTTAATTCCAAATTAATTCACTTATTCCATTATGGACAGTAGACTGGCCCCGAGACACTAAGTCAATCGAGCTTCGGCAGTCTAACTATCAGTGTGATTGGCCTCGAGACAATAGGTCAACCAAGCTCCCGTAATCACACTACTCAATCTCAATAAATAATCAATCAAATGTCACCTCAAATAAGTAAGTAAATCAACCTTAAAATCTATAGCACCAGTACGTACTCAGTCCTAGTGCTGCCCACTAGATAGCACGTTCTATCGATATCCTTCATTTAAAATTAAACATTCATATGGGAAAATAAACAATGCATATAACGATCATATTAACAAAATAAAACATATATATACCATAAATATACTTAAATTAAACTAAGTATATTTTAAGTATACATATGCTAAATAATTTCGAAATCAACGATAAAATATGCCAAATATATACCAATAATATACTAAAACATGTTAAATCTATATCGAAGATAAAACATGCATTTATTTTGAAATATATCAAAAATATACTAAAAATATACCTAATTATATAACATGCATATATCAAAAATAAACCCTATATATATACCAAAGATATACTAAATGTATATTGAAAATATGCAAACATATATATCAAAATATACTAAAAATAAACTGAAAATATCAAATCATATTATAAATTAAAATTATTTTTAAAACATATAATGAAAATAAAAAATCCTAAGTCATGTATCCTAAATGCAATGCATATATATATAGTATAATAACTCACTGCTTTGCGCTCCACGAGATAGACTCGGCGGGCATGGTCCAATAGGTTTCGGTCTCGACGCAACTAAAAAAATAAAATAATAATAACAATCAGAATAAACTTCTAACTTTATGCTTATAGGATTACTATGGAAAGATTCAATCAAAAATTCAAAACTAGACTTGGAACGGTTATTACATTTCACGAGAAATCTACATAAAATTCAGTAGAGTCTCCTTTGTAAAATGAACATATCCCTACAAAAGTAGAGTTGATCCTGCACAAAAAATACACTTTTAAAATCACAAAGTACAACAACTTGGGTTAGGACCCCAAACTCCACAAATTCCCAACCGAAGTTCACAAGTCACAAACCAATAACATTAAACAATAAAATAATAAAAATCATCAAAAATCCATAAAAATATTTAAAAACCTTTATTTTTCAACTAAATCATAAAATTCTAGTTTTTAAATAATAATTGCTAATAAAATTCCCATTTTAGAATTTAATTAGCATAAATTACAAATAATATTTAAAATTACCATTTTACATCATAAAATAATAAAACACCTATTTAAGCTTAAAATAATAAATAAATTTATTATTTACGTAACATTCCAAAATTATCATAAATTAACTAATAAAATCTCAAATATTATATAATATTTATAAAAATTAAATTTTACAATTATTCAACATAACATAATAAAATTCACATTTAATTACTTAAATAGTTTAATTATATAATAAAATTAGTTTAAAACTCATTTTATCACAAAAATAATAAATAATATATTATTTGAAAAATAATTTTCAATAATTAGTATTTATTAGTTAAAAATAGTAAATAATTTGTAAAAATCATTTTAATACCTTAAATAATTCTAAAACCATTTAAAACATATTATTTAACTGTAATTTTCACAAAATTACATAATTAACCCAATAATTCAAAATACACATAATATATATAATATTCCAAAAAAATTATATAAAATCATAAAAATTATTTTATCAAAAAATAATATTCTAATATTATCTAAAACATATAATTAAACATTAATTTCAATAAAAACTAAACTCTAACCTAATTTTCCAATATTTACATAATACAAAAATATTTCTAAAAATTACATAAAATTCTCAAAAATTAATTTCTCAACACTAAAATTAATAAAAATATATAATAACACTAATTTAACCAAAATCATAATTTAAATAATTAATTTACTAAAATTAAAAAAATAATAATAAAATAATAAAAATTAACAAAAATTCAAATAAATTCTAAAAATTAAAAAAATATATTTTCATATAGATTAAACATCTAGGAACAACATTTGTTAAGGTGGATTAATCGAATCATTCAAGATCAACCTAAAAAAAATTGTAAAACCCTAAAGCTCAAAACTAAAAATCAAGAAAAATCCAAGAAATGAAGAATTAGAGCTAAAACCAAAGCTAGATTCAAGCTCATCACAGCTAGAGGAGTCGATAGACACCGTAAACACATGAAGAGGTGGCAAAAAAAGGAAGAGGCGACGGTGAGTGGAGGAGGTATGGGTGCACTGTGGTAGTCTACATTTTTTTTTTTTTGCAGTGTGTGCTTGTGTTTGTGTTTATATGTTTATGTGTGTGTATGTGTTTATGGTTATATGTTTGTGTGTTTGGGTTTGTGTGTTTATGTGTATATGTGCATGTGAATGTGTGTGTTTATGTATGTCTATGTGTTGATTTGTGTGTATGAAAGAATATATACATTATAATATTATAATATAAAGTATTATTAAAAGCATGTGGTCAAAATATAAATTAGTCAACATATATATATAAAATGTACTCTATATAATATATAATATACACACACATATATACAATTATACACACATAATTAACCATATATATACACATATAAATAATTACACAAATCCTAATAATTTATCACAATAACACATAAAATAACCTTGAAAAAAAATGATAAAAAAAACAATATTTATGGAATAATTAAATAATAAAATATAATACTCAAAATCATGTCAATTAATAAAATAATATTAGCACTTAAAAATAATATCATTAAAATAATACTTTTAAAAAATAACATTAATAGTATAAACCCTAATAATTAATTAACAACTTCTAAAATACATATTTACATAAAATATATGCTTTAACATAAAATGACAATTAATAATCAATGAAAATAAATAAATGAAATTTTCAAATTTTATTAACACTGCATATCTCAAATAATATATAATAATTTAAGAATACAGGTCATAACACTAGATCCAATAGGTTTGCAAATATGAAATGTTTCTATTGTATGAGTCTTAGGCATACTATTTTTCATGATCCGAACCCCAAGGGCATGTGACTAGCACTAGGGAATGGGTAAGTATGAAGCTTTTGAGTAGTAAGCTTTTCAAGAACTTTCCACATAAAAATTTACTAACTTTAAATCTTTAAGGAAAATTCTGTAGAGTTTCCTCTATACCGGGGACAAAACCAAAACCTATAAAATGCAAACCAACACTCCCAATATTTTCAATCACATTTGCTACTTCATCTCAACACAGCAAGGAACACCAAATGTAGATTCATCACATTATATAGTCATAATAATATATATATCCAAAATTCGAACTACTACTGTGGTGTCTAGAATACAAGTATAAAATAGCAAATATCAACATAATATATTCTGTGCACAAATCTAACATAGCAGAGAGTGACTAAACTTCGACCCTAAAAATTCTAAAAAATAATTAAGGGGAATCTGACACCACTGATTGAATTAATGTTATAAAATACATGTTGATTTTTAAAATATGTATTTAAAACCATTAAAGTCATTAATTACATAAATATTAAAATCTCTTTACTTTGCTAAAATTACTTTTTTTTTTATAAAAATATACTTTCCAAATTTATTCCAAAATTTATAAAATATCTTTACTATAAAAATGGCTTATGCGAAAATAATATAAAATAAAAAAAATTAGTAGGAGTTTATCGTAAAACCTTAAACCTTAAATCTACTAGCTTTTTGGCTTTCTTAATTCCAAATGACTGTCGTCTCAAGAGATCATTCTCAACCAAGTTATAACCACAGTCAAGTCCCTTAGTCCAATATCGATTCCCTAAGAGAACAACCTCAATTGAGTTACAGTCAGAATCAAGTCACTTAGTCCAATATCGATGCTCCAAAAGAACAAACTCAATCAAGGTTCATCGCAAATTTAGCCCAAAAGAGCAAGTTCCATGGAGCTCAATTCAAAAAACTACCCAAGAGAACAAGTTCCACTGAGTCTAATTCATATCACTGTGTAATATCCCGTGTTTTTAAAATATTTTTACACTGTACCGGGATATACAGTGTTAATAATTTTTGTATATATATTACGAAATTTTCACGAGTTGATATGTATTTAAAACCTATTTTTATTACTGTGTATTATTTACAGTCCTTTACGTAAAATTTTTCCGGGACTTGTATTTTCGGGGAAATTTTCACGTAAATAATTTATTATTAATTATTTTAAATATATTTTCGGACTTGCATGAACTCATACATATTTTTAAAATATTAAACACCGTATATACATATAAATATTTATTTAATTAGGGTTTAGTATTACCCTAATATTTTATTAATTATTTATTTGTTTTATTGTTATTTAATTAATTTTATTTAGTATAAATTATTAAAATATTAAATCTTATGTGTGTGGTGTATATTTAATGTGTGTAATTTAATATTATTTTATTATATAGTGTAAAGTATATATATATACATATATACATTAAAAATCAAAAATTTTGCCATATTACCGTTTTGCCCCTCCCTCTCCTTCTTCTCTCCCGATCGCTCACCCTCACTGCGCCTCCCATTCCAACATGTCGGACCACCCCTCGCCGCCACCAGCTGCTGCCAACCTCCTCCCCCTTCCTTCCTCTTCCTCTCCGATGTGACCAGGCCGCCGGAAGCCCGCTGGAACGCCCGGAATCTGCCATGGCAGCAAGTTGAGCTTCTTGCCGTCGATGACGATTTCGGCCACCATTTCGTGCACCGCCTATCTTCATCGACTCCTTGAGCTCCGATGATTCCAATTCTAAGCTCCTTTCGGCCTGAAATCAAGTGGATTTTGAGGTTTGAGCTAAGACTCAATTCGGTCACATTAGGGTTTTTGATTTTTTTGAGCTTCAAATTGATTGATTCATGGAAACTCCCTTCACAAATGTTGATCCTAGTAGCTTAATCTACATGTATGAATTTTTGTAGAATTTTTGGAGATTTTTTGGATTTTTGGGTATTTTTGAATATTTTAATATTATTTTCTAATTTTCTGAAATTAATTATTTAAATTATGAAATTGGGGTTTATGGTTAAATTAGGTGTTGAAATGAATTATAGGAATTTATTTGGAATTTTTATGAATTTCTAAGTATTTATTTTGAATTATTGAAGTTTATGTGATTTTGAGAAATTAGGGTTAAATGTGTTTTTAATTGAAATTAATTGGTTAATTGAGTTTAATTATTTATATTATTGATAAATATGTTGAGAAAATTAATTTTTGATAATTGTATAATTTTTGGTGAATTTTTGAAGTAATTTAAGTATATTTACATATATAGGGGTATTTTGGTAATTTTACCCTAAATTGGCAAAAAATGTAATTTAATTGGTTTTAATAGTTATTTAAAGTATAAAAATGATTTCTACAAATTATTTAGTATTTTTAACTAATTAAAACTATTTTTCGTGAATTATTTTCAATTATATATATAATATACGATTTTTCTAATAAAATGAGTTTTTATCGGTTTTTACAGTGTTTTAAGGCTAATTATGTAATTTCTACTTATAAAATGAATTTCTATGTTGTAAGGATAATTTTGGTATATCTGGAATTGTTTTGTGATTGTGGACCCTAGTCGGTAGACTGTAGTTTGGAGTCCGACCGAGGGGTTATGGATTTGTGTTGAGCCTATTTTTCAAAGTGTATTTCTTTGCAGGGTCGGCTCTACTCTTTTGAGTAGAGAGATGTCCGTTTTACAGGGGAGGTTCTGTCGGATTTTCGATAGAATTCTCGTAAAACGTGATGTCCAGTCGAACCCTAATTCTGTTTCCGTATTTAAATACTCTAGATTGAATTCTAGGATTTTTGTTAGGGTTTATTCTGATGTCTATTATTTATTGCTTGTTTAGTTGCGTCGAGACCGAGGGCTAGTGGACCAGGCCCGTCGGACCCGTCTCGTGGAGCGCAGTAGGTGAGTTACTATACAATATATATATGCTTAGGATGCATGATTTAGAAATACATGCTTTATGTTGATTAAATATGCATAAATAAATTGATTATTTCTTAAGTTTATATTAAGTATATTTTTGGTTTATTTTTGGTATATAATAAATTATATACATGTTTTGTTAATAAAATATATTTAAAATGTTTTTAAATATATTTTTAGTTTAATTTATGATTTGACTGGATTTATTTGACGTATATATACTCGAAATATACCTGGTTTACTTTTGATATATTTCTGGTATATATATGGAGTATATTGTTATTTCATTTACATTCATGCATCATTTATTTTTGTGAATGAATGTTTTATATTATTAATGATGAAGGATATCAATAGAACGTGCTACCTAGTGGGCAGCACTAGGACCGAGTACGTACTGGTACGCCTATAGCTTTATGTTATATTACTAACTATTTGTGGATATTGATTTGATATGATTATTGATATGTATGAGATATGGTTTGGAGGTGTGATTGCTGGAGCTCGATTGACCAAGTGTCTCGGGGCCAATCACACTGGCAGTCAGACTGCTAGAGCTCGGTTGACTTAGTGTCTCGGGGCCAGTCTACTGTCTAAATGGATTAAGTGGATATATTTGGAATAAGTGAGCCTGTATGGCTAGAGTGTTGTCTAACACTATTTTTGAGGTTGTGATATTCTAGGGTTCTATGTGATCCTTCATAAAAGATGATTTTCAGATAAAATATATAAAAAATGATTTTATTGCATCTGTGTGTAATTGTCTGCATATATATATTAGATATATACTGTTGACTGTATGTATTGTCATTTAGTGTGTATGTATATATATTATAGTAATTCACTCAGTGAGGTCTGACTCCCCTCCGTTGACTATTTTTCTTCAGGAGAGTCAACTTCTTCAGACTTCAGTAGCAGGTCGATACGCCGGATTTCTTCTGCCCCGGCTTCTTTGTGTAAATTATTTACTTGAGTCTTATTTATTTTATCTAGACACTGCAGTAGTTGTGAATTAAAGTATTGGATTTCATGTATTTTATTTAAAAAGATGTGTTATATTGAAATTGGATTTGTATTAAAAAGATTTTATATATATATGATGAGATGAGATTTGATTCAAATCCAGTGATGAAAATGTTATTATGATATTTATGATTTTTATTTCCGCTGCAAATTTGATATTGTACTATTACTATTGCATGATTTATTTTATTTTTAGGCTTGCTACGGGTTCCGGATTCGAAAGAATTTTCGTTCCCTAGCGCCGGTCATGGCCCCTGTTTTGGGTCGTGACACACTGCCTGAGAGAACAAAGTCAATTGAGCCAAATACTACCATATAACTTATCCAAAATTAAACCCGTACGCACATGGTCCTGGTGACACCCACCAAGTAATATATTTTACCAGTCCTCCAAAACATTTGTATTATTAAGTAAATAAATAAAAGAGCATTTATTGAAATCTATATCAACATAAATAATAAACCATGTGCTACAATAGATCATACATATTAGCAATGTAAATATCATGAATAGTATCATCATGGAATAAAAAAATAATTATTTTACAACCTGATATCTTATCACATGTAAATCACAATCTTAATGCAATTTTAATTAATCCTAAAATGGATGAAATTTCAACAAACATTTCAAAACATTAATTCACAGATGGAGCGTGTTGGCCAACATGTACTCTGCTGTCTAAGCTCTATGGCTCCTGCTCCAAAACTCTCTAAACAACTAAAATATTTATTTAATAAATAGTTCTACATAAACTCCTAATAATTCCCAAAAATTCTAGAAAATTTAAAAAGTCAAGGAATTATGGAAATAATTCTACGAATGCTATAAATAATTAATTTTGAAACTTATGTAATATTTTTTATTAGTTAAACTAATTTAAATGGAAATAAAATAATTTCTGCCGCAACCATTACAAAATTTTTTTATCTCACAATCCATAAGGAATTAAACCTAACTTTAGTTGTAAAAATTGATCACTACAATTTATACGATTTATTAAAAATAAATTCATAATTTTCTAGGTTGGTTACTATTTCTCACCTAAATTTGAGTAGGACCTACCGAATTTTTCATAAAAAACACATCACCTGATTAAACCAAATATGTCAACACATTCACAAAAATCTATAGAATGCAAATATAACATCAAACACACCAAAATCTGCAAAGAATTAAGATATCGAAAACTAAAAGGAAAATGATAGAAAAATTCATAGAAAATTCAATTGGTGGAGATCGAATACGAGGCTAGCGTCTACGGACTCCTGAGGTGATGGGAAACAAGCTATGAGTGGTAGTTTTGGTTGAACGGCAACGACAAGAGCGTTCTGGCGATGACAACTTTGACAAAATTTTTAGAGCAAAATCTAAAAATTCCTATGCCGTTTGTAATGAAGCAAAAGCCACCAACTGGTAGATGATGTAGAGAAGTATCTATAGTTAAAATATCGTGGTGATCGGAGGTCGTTAGATGGGAGAGTTTAGGGGTCTTAAGGTTATTTTTGCAGCTGCCAGCCTTTCCACCGTAGAGGCACTAGCAAACTAACACTCCGGTCCCTGCATTTTATGCCAAATATTTTTTTAATCCTTCCACTTTAGTGTCTAAATAATTGTCAACAATTAAATGAGTTAACACCCCATAACAGCCCAATAATGACCCAATAATAACAACAACCCTACAACAAAACAACAATCCAATAACAACCAAAAACAACAAAAATATATAGAATCAAAATGATTATGGGTTATATATATGTATAATTAATTATGGGTTATTATACTATTGTAAATTATTAGAATCAAAATGTTTGTTCAGTAAACTTGTAAATTGTTGTTTAATTATAGATTTAGTAATTAAATTTGTAGTTTTATATCTATAATGTTGAAAGTGAAAGAAGTATTTATAACTTTGTACCATATAAAAAATAAGAAATTTAAATTATTTTTATGAATAACAAATTTTTAAAATATTTGATTTTTTCTTAAAAATCAAATTTTATTAAAAGATTTTCAACATCAAAAGTTGAATATTAAAATATTAAGATATAATATCAACAACATTAATTATTAAAAATAATAATTTTTATGATATAAAGAAAACTTTAAAATATGGTGAGCAAAACAAGTACAAAAATAAGAGAAAATGATAGTACAAAAAGGCTGATTAAATTTATTTATACAATAAATTTGAAAAGATAAAAAATATTATTTTGAAATTATTGTTTAGCCATATGAGGAGGTAAAATTACACAAAACAAAGCGTGGATTATATATATATATATATTATATTTAATTAATTAAATAATTTTAATAAATTAAAACTACAATTTAATTAAATATAAGAATAAAAAATTAAAAAGTTATTACAATAATTTTATTTTATTATTTTTTTATAAGAATACATATATAATATGTATAGTAATAATAATAAGTGAATAAATAAAATAAAAATAAAAATAATTGAAACAAAAAGACATTTTAATTAAAATAAAAGATATAATTTTTTATGGAAAAAAATTAATATTTTAAAGATAATAAAATTATTTTATATAGAATTTAACATGTGCATTATAAAATAAGATTTTTATATTTATTATAAAAAAATTATGAATTTTAATAATTCAATACCTAATAATTTTTAGGGTGGATTATGAATAAAGAGAAACTTATCAAATTTTGGATTAAAACTTAACATTCAATATATATATATATATATATATATATATATATATATATATAATTTGTTCTTCTTTTATAGTCTAGTGGCTCTGGACATTATAAGATAAAATTTTGAATTTAATCTCTCATTTTCCTATCTTCTAGCTGTTCAAAAAAATTAAAATTTAAAATTAGGAAGAATTTACTTGATTACTATCAAAATCCTTCATAATGTATAAAAAGAATATTTATTTTAAAATTTTTGAGAAATTTAAAAAATCATTATTTAGTAAATATAAAATTAAATCTAGGTAATATAAATACAGTAATTTCTAATATATATATATATATTCGCCATGACGTTTTCCTCAGTTTACCAAATGACTTTCGTGTATATATATATATATATATATATATATAATTTAATAATATATGCTATTATTATAATTGATATGCTTACGTTTGATAAGACTGATTTATATAAAAATAAGTGCGAAAACTTCATAAACAATTGACAAAAAGAAAATGAGTTTGTAGTTGATGTTACAACTTACAAGCCAAGGGGCGGGTCAACTTCCAACAATACATGTTTGTTTTTGTTTTGTTTGCAACCTGAGCCCATCATCTATTACCATGTAAGTGAGCCCATCTTTCATTTTACTCACTATAATCGAGAGAAAATTATATGATTATTTGATTTTTTAGTTATTTTTATTTTATTTTATCTTAATTAATGAAGGTTATTGATAAAATATATTTTATTTTTTAAAAAATAATAATAGAATGCAGATTTACTCCTCAAAACTTTTCTTTTTTTAAAAAAACAAAATTAACATTAGAAATAATAAATATAGAATTCAAATTTAAAAAAATTTCTTCAAAAATTATAATATTAATCAGAATACTTTTTCCTTTTTTCTATACATCAACGAATGGAATTCAAAAAAGCTTAACTTTTAATTTTAATTAACTTCTCATAATTTTATTTATTTTTTTATAATAATTAAAAGAGAAATTTTAAAATTATTTTTTTTTATATACTTTAATTTTACTTTTTTTTATTTCTATCGGATAAAATTATATTGTACTATTCAGTAGCAGTTATTAACAAAATAAGTTTACTTTATAAAAAAATAAATATCACAAAAAGCACCATAAATAGATTTGTGCTTTCATTCTTCATTATATAATAAATTACATTAATTTTTTTGTGTTTGAGGAAAGAAAAATTATAAGCGCTGTAAATAACATATTTTATAATAATAAAAATTAAATAACAGTATCAAAATATTACAAAAATATAAATTTTTAAAATTATAAGCGCAGGAATTTTTTTTTTCTTGGGAAAAAAAATTAAATAGTAATTTGGAGGGCTAATCCAACGGCTGGACAAAAGGCTCCAAAGCCACAGGAGACGGCTCAAAAAAAATTGGTTGGATCGGCTGGAGCCATATGGGAGCGATAGTGAGTGGATAAGAGAAAGAGAAGTGGGAATTAATATACTACAAATACACTATTGAGTTGAACCCTACGACCCCAACAATGGGCACAGAAATCAAGGGGATGAGATGGTTTTTGGGATCTGTGCACTCTGCACAACAATCCCAAAACCATATTATTAATTATTCTTTTTTAACTATTGTTTAAAAAAAATTATTCTTTTTTAGCCGTGGTTTAATGGTTATATATACAAAATAAGAAATATATATTATATTATTTTTATAATAGTTCTCTTAATTAATTATTAATTTTATATATTATTAAAAGCTGTGTATATAAATAAGGGTATAATTAAAAAAGTTAGATAAATTAAAATAAAAAATTCAATTTAAAATAACAATTAAAAAGTAACAAAGGAAGAAAAGGAAGTATCAATTTGTCATTAATTTTTATTATTATTAACACAATATGTCTAGTATTATCTTAAAATGGAAATGAACATAAAAATAATATATTAAAAATTTAAATTCTTTAAATATACCCTCCTTCGTAATCTAATAATTTAAATAATAAATATTATAAAATAAAATTATATGTTCAATTTCTCTACTTCCTTCCCTCTTGACCTTTCAATTATTTAAAAAAAATTTAATTCCATGATGAGATGTTAAACTATTTATTATGAACAAATTTTTACGAACCACCATCAAATCTGAATTTTACATAGTGAGAAAAAAAGATATTAAACTTATAGCCTCTCTCTCCCAACAGTAAAAAACTTCTAACGCTTGAATTAGATTTCAAGTGTGTTTTAAATGAATTAGACTATTCAACTGCCTGTTAATATGGAGTGACAACACTTACAATATGGTATTGTACTTTTCGTTTATTTATTTGAAATGAAACACGAGTCATGAAAAAAAAAAAAAAAAAGCTGCCTCCATATTATATTTATTTCTTTTTTTTTTTTTTTGACAGTGAAGATAGAGAGAGAAAAGTGATAAATCTTAACATTTAAAAATGAAATCAACTTTATGATTTCAACGATCCAATTTAAAGTGAATAGCTCAAATATTTCTATGTACTCTTTAAACTTGAATTCATAATCATATTATTAATTATTCTTTTTTAACTATTGTTTAAAAAAATATATTCTTTTTTAGCCCTGGTTAATGATTATATATATAAATTAATATATATATATATATATATATATATATATATATATATATATATATATATGTATTATTTTTATAATAATTCTTTCAATTAATTATTAATTTTGTATATTCTTAAAAGTAGTGTGTATAAATAAGGGTATAATAAAAAAAGGTAATTAAAAAAGTTAGATAAATTGAAATAAAAAATTCAATTTAAAAAATAATTAAAAAGTAACAAAGGAAGAAAAGAAGTATCAATTTGTCATTTTTTATTATTATTATTATTAACACAATATGTTTAGTATTATCTTAAAATGGAAATGAAAATATCTTGTTAAAAAAATGAAAAGGAAAATAAAAATAATAGATTTAAAATTTGAATTCTTTAAATATATCCTCATTCGTAGTTTAGTAACTTAAGTGATTAATATTATAAAATAAGATTATGTGTTCAATTTTTTTACTTCCTTTCCTCTTGACATTTCAATTGTTCAAAAAAAATTTTAATTTCATGACGAGATGTTAAACTATTCATTATGAACAATTTTTTTTGCACTCCATATAAGACCCAATATCATCGAAATGAGTAAGTAATGATTAGCGGTTAGTATTTTAAAAATCATTTTTATGAACCACCACTGAATCTGAGTTTTACATGTCTAGTGAGGAAAAGAGATATTGAACTTATGGTCTCTCACTCCCAATACTAAAAAACTTTTACCACTTGAGTTAGATTTCAAGTGTGTTTTAAATGAATTAGACTCTTATTGAACTGCCTATTAATATGGAGTGACAACACTTGCAATAAGGTATTGTACTTTCGTTTATTTATTTGAAATGAAACACGAGTCTTAAAAAAAAAAAAGCTGCCTCCATATTATATATATATATATATTTTTTTTTTTTTTTGACATTAAAGATGAAGGAAGAAAAGAAATGGATTCCAACATTTTAAAATGAAGCCAACTTTATGATTTGAACAATTCATTTCAAAGCGGATAGTTCAAATATTTTTATGGACTCTTGATATTTGAATCCATAACCTATTCCCCCTTTGTAACTTCAACCAAGTTGTGGGGGATATTCATTCCTTTGGAGGTAGGTTGCCTCCTCTTGCATAATTTTGAAATCAAAATTAAAATGAACAAAATATTATGGAGTTAGAATAGAAATTAATATTATTTATTTTTTTATTTTATACGTTAAAAATTGTATTATAATTATTTTACAATTTATTTAAAATATTTATTTATTATTTTGGTAAATATTCTTTATTAAAATATTTTAAAAACTTATGTCCTTTATTTATAAATTTTAAAACTAAAATTTTTAAATTAATTTTATTTAATTTTTTTAATAAAAATGAGGATTCATTTTTCAAAAGTTTAAAAGAATGGACGGTTCGAATGCTAGTAATTAGAGAATCTTATTTCAATTTTGATGTAAATTTTAATTAACTGAATGCTAAAAATTGAAATCAGCCTATTTTCCATGTCGATTTTTCGTCAACCAAATTCGTAGTTTGAGTTGGGTTACAAGATCTTTTGCTTCTTACGCCATACTGAACAATCTGAATAATCTTATTCCCCTCACCTAAACCTTTTGTATTTTTCTGTAGACTAATAAAGGAACAATATTAACATAACAAGAATAGTCGATTCAAAGACATATATCTACTACCTATAATTTTAAATTTATGCCAACGGTTATATAAATTAAGAGTGAGAACAATATTATAATAATTTATCAATTGCATTAATTAGCAAACTAAACTTGTGATCAAAAGTAAAAAAATTATCTTGATGTAAAAATACAACGAAATCTAAATTTAATGGTTAAAAAGGTGGAGGTTTCGGGGTTCAAGTTTTAATGACGCACAATAAAGTTTAAGCCCTTAATTATCACTATAAGTAAGATTTAACACTATATAGAATAATAACAATAATAATAATAATTAATTTGATAAATAATATGATATGATAGATATATATATTAATAATATATAGTTGTAATTTCCTATTTCATGATAAAAGGAACTTTATTCAAAACAATAATACAATGAAAAACAAAAATGTATGTCAATTTAAGTAATAAAAAGATTATAAGTAAACCTTTGAATTCCTACATTATATATGGAAAAATAAACTATTTTTTATATGATGTACCCAATTATAAGTATTTTGTAGGATCTGACTAATTTAAATTTGATTCGAAAAAATCCCAAAGAGCAGTAAAAATCTACTTCAAAAGTTTTAAAATAGCTGTTTACTCAAGATTCTAATACAAAACCTCTTATTAAACTGAAAGAATTTCACGTCAACTCATTCACATCCTCTTAAAATTAATTAGAACTCCTATAACTACCCATACCATAAATAATTATACTAAAAAAAATGCTCATAGTTGAAACTAGTAGAGAGTTATTCCTGCTTAAACGAGGTTTCAGATTCGAATCCTAATATATGTAACTGCATTAAATTAATTGTTAAAAAACTTTTACCACTACCCTTATGGTCCTGTTCGGGTCTAATTAGATTTGTCAGAATTTATTGAATTTTAAATAGCACCAAGTTATAAAAAAAAAAAAAAAACAAAAACTATATATACTATTTACATATGTACACTATTATTTTTGTGGACATGTATACACATTTTGTTTGTGCATAAATATACATATATAGATTTAAGCTTTGGAGAGGGGGGAATGATGGAAAACGAGAGGATCATCGGAGTCCAAAAGGGAAAAGGATAGAGAAAAGTAAAAGTTGTGTTTGGTTGAATCCAAAGGCCAATCCTACTCTTAAAACTTTCATTGTCTTTTTCATCTATAAATGTTCTTTTTAATTTGAAGTGATGTGACCTGATACGTTGGGTGGTGGAGGGGGGCTCTACCTCTACCCTTACATAAACCATGTGACCCCTTTCTCACTCTTTTATTATTTTATTTTATTATTATTATTTTTGGCTCTCTTCAATTTGAAACTACTGTTCTTTTTCTTATTTTTTCTTTTTTTTCATCTTTATGTTTTAATTTCTGTATAACTTGATACGAGGGGAGGGTTGTCTTTAGATCTCATGCATAGTGTGATATGAGGGTGTTCTTATGCAAGAAAATATTGCATTTACAAAACACTGGAGACTTCTTTCCACTTGCCCAATTGGCTATGCTCTCAAATCATTAACAAATTGCCCATTTGGATTCCATTTAGCTTTGCTCACAGATAGAGATGTCATTAACCATCATTGATTGTTAGACAATACGAGCTTAAGAAGGTTTGCTCCCTCTTCTCTTTTTGGAAACTCTTTCCGATTATGGATTCTTCTTAATTAGCCAACTTATATTTACTTTTATTTATAAATTATTTATATAAAATAAAATAAAATAAAATAAAAAATTGTTTTGTTTTATTAAGAATGTGCTTTTTCTAAAAGGAGAAAAGAAGAAAAATTCTAAAATTCAGTGAATTCTGTGGTGTGGTAGAGTTTTTTGGACGTTAAAGCAGCTACTGGGGTACCAGATATTGCAGGCACATTGACATTGGTGACCAAGACAAGAGCAAAAGGTTGTCAACAGTCGCTATCGAAGTGGGGCCCAATTGTCCGGATTTATTGGGATTGAAGGAGCTATTCGGGCCCACCCAAGGGTAAGTATTCTCTTATGTAGGTCCCAGGAATCCTCAACTTCCTGTCAATTTTTGTCTTCTTCTCCTTCTTTAACTTTCAAAACACTACTCACTCACTGTTAGTTCAATCTTTTCTTTGGCAGTAACTTTTGGGTTGCAGTAATATGTCAGATATTCCACTTCTTTTCGACAAAATGTTCCAACGTAAATTAAATGAAATTGCTTCTTTATTGGGAATTGTCACAGTCATTTTTTTTATAGAAAAATGAATTTTATAATTGCAAGTTATTGTACAAATTAACTATGTGAGGATTTAAAATTTTATACTTTAAAATATTTTTAAAAAAACCTGATTGAGTTAATTCCATCTAAATTTTGTTTAAATCCAATTTAGTTTATTTACTATTAAATCGTGCTTGTTATGTTTGTTAATGAGTTGCTCAGAGTTAAAATAAATTTAAAAATATAAATTATAAATTAGAATTGATTATTAAAAATTAAAAATTAAAAATAAATTGTTTTCTAAATAAATTACAATATATAGTTAATAAAAATTATAATTTTATTTTAATAATATATTTAAATAATTTTTATATTTAGTACAAATAAAATTTTGTATGGTAACATCAAACTATAACGACATTAAATTATGTGTTAGCTCACGAATGATTTGTTTAAATTTATTTACAAATTTTATAAGTTAAATTCTGCATAATTTAAACTCAATTAGTTTATTAAAGAGTCTCAATATATAAAATTGAACCAATAGAAAAAATTATATAACAGCCGAATATATAATTTAACTCTTAAATTTTATTCAAATAACCTCTAAAATTTTAAAATTTCATCACTATTTATATATATATTGAAAAGATACACTTTAGATGCTCGTACCAAAAAAAAAAAAAAAATCTATTGATACACTTTGAAAAGAAATAAAATTTATTTTATTTATATTCCGATGGGTATAAAAGTTGTGATTTATTTTGAGGAAAAGAAAATTCACAATCTAATGTTGATTTCCAATAAAAACCATTGGTTAGTAGATGACATCGGTAGATTTTTATATCTAAGTTGCTGACATAAATAGATATTTCACATCAAATCTACTCTTATCAAAATTTGTAGCAGTTATCGTAGGTACAGTGCCTCACTTTGAAATTTCACATGGAAATGATATCTCATAATTTCCATAAGGAAAGTACCAATTTGCAAAATAGTGGTAATTTCACTATCATCTCATCCATCCCCTTTCTCTCTTTTCTTTTTTTTTTTAAGAAAATTCTATCGGTCACCCAAATCCACAATACAAAAACTTTCAATCCTTGGGGCTATGTGAAAGATTTTATGTCTTTATCTATTCCCCATTTATTCTTATATATTAAATATATTATATATTAAAATCTATCTTCTGTATATATATATATATATATATATATATATATATATATATATATATATTTGTGAGATTATAATACAATATTTCACTCAAAAGAATTCAATCTCGATAACAGTTTGAACCAATATAAACTGGTTATATATTTCTAATTTTTAAGTGCTAGATAATTACACTTACCATCACAGAAAAGTCCACTTTCTATTTTTTTAATCTCACATTATAACACGTTTTTTACTAAAAAATAGTTAATTTATAAAATTCCTACTATTTCTTAAAATGTTAACTGAACCCATATAATATTTTAATTTTTTATTATTAAAAATTCATAAATCAACGATCAGAGAAATTAAATCTTACATTTCTCAATAAATCCAGACATGTATCAGTCAAAATGTAAAAGTTGTGCTCGTAACCCTTCTCAACTTGCTAATTGGTGGTGACAAAAATTTTATAATTTCAGTAAGATTTTATTTAAGAATAGAAAATTTTATAATTTTAGTAAAATTTTATTTTAATATTTTTTAATTATATTATTATTTTAATTATTTTTTCATCAAAATATATTTTAAATTTTTAATAAATAAAAGGTGCATCTTTTTCTCTAAAAAAACTTGCTAATCGGTTGTGAAGGAAGCATCACATGGTGATGGTGTTTAAAAATAGAATATTCAAGAAATAATCATCGCACTGACATGTTTGATGTTTGTGTATGAGAATATTAGTAATAATAAAAAAAAAAACTATTTTTAATCTTAATAACGTGAGAATATTAAGCTTGGGTGAGCCCTTTTACATAATTTAATAAGCTAAAAAACAAAACATGAGATCTTTATTTGATTTTCTTTAGCTATTTTATTCACCCATTTCCTAGAAATCTGCATTTTCACCATATAATAAAATTACATATTTTATGCATTTCTGAGTTCAATGATTCAGCAAATGTGTGCAAAAGAAATTTTTATTCTCAGGAATAAACAAACAAACCAATGTCAAAATTATTCATTTTCATCTGCGATTTGTCCGGTAGAGATCCCACATTTACATTGTTGACATAGTAATATAATTAATATATAAATTTATAAGTTTTCAAGTCTACCTAATTACATGATTAGTTCAAAGGAATGCTTAGTAGCCCAGTGATACACCTTCCCTCAAAGTGTTAATAAGTAAAAGTATTATGATATGTTTTTTTATTTAATTTTTAAGTAAATAATTATTAGTATGAAAATTAAATATTTTATTAACTAAAACTCTTTATTATAAATACTAATTGTAAAAAATAGAACTTCAACTCCCTTTAAATTTAAATTATAGATTAGAGAATGAGTTTGACTTTTTATATATAGAAAGTCAAAATTTACTCTCTATACAAAAGTTAATTAATACATATCTATTTTCTATACATATCTTTATTTTTTATTGGTTTCTTTTATTATTTAAATTTGTTTCCTTTCTTTTCACAATATTAAAAAATTAAAATTAAATGTTTGTAGGATGAAACAAAATGAAGAGTGAAATATAAAGATTACACTGAACTTAAATAAAATTATTTGCTTTTTATATTAAAAGATTCCTTAAAATGTTTTTTATTACCTAGAATTTGATCTTTATTTTAAATAGCACCATTGAAGATGCTATAAGAAAGGTAAATTTGACATTTTATATGATTCCATATCAACATTTTTTAAATTTTTTTTTGTTAATAGGGATGTTATATGATCTAAAAATTAATGGACTGCACAATAGGGGATAGTCCTCCTCTTTTAAATTGACGATGACAGGATTCAAACTCTACACTTCAAAATGCTTTTGAAGAGAAGTTACCATTTAACTACTTCTTTATTGGCTTTTTATTTAATTTTTTTAAAATGTTGATTTGTGTTAAAATTAACAAATATTTAATAAATCAAGACATTTTTATAAAAATTTAAAAATTGACATAAAATTGCAAAATGCTATAAATATTTGAATTTTTTTTCCATCAATAGGCCATTAAATTTAGACCATATAAATTTTTTTAAAATTTTTGTATAGATTATATAGGGAAAATTATATGTCATTTTGGCTCATGAAATCATTGAATTTTCAATTTTTTCTTAAAAAATTATAGAAATTCTTATTTTAAAACTCTAATACCATTGGATATTCTAGTTTTTCTTTAAAAAATTATAAAAATTCTTATTTTAAAACTCTAATTCTTTTATATCTAAAATATCACTCTCTTATTTTTTTTAAAAGTATATCTTCTATTGTATCTTTTATTCAACTAAAAACACTTTATGTCTTCTATTTTTTGAATATAAAAATTTAAAAATTCTCAATTATTTTTTTAATTTTGTCTTTTATATAATCTATTCAATTATTAATATTACTATACATATTAACAATATTCAAAAGAAATAATCAAATAAAATTATTATGATAAGTTTTTATTTTATATTTGATTAATTTATATTTTTTAATTTATTAAAATTATCTAATTAATTATTCTAAAATGGTTTTAAATAATTTTCACAAAGTGGGAATTAATAACTAATTAATTCTAGTTTTCTCATCAACTAAAATAATGGAATAGCTTTCATTTTTTTAACATTAGGTAGTCCATTGCATTAGATAAATAAAAGTACTAACCTTTTGTTCAAAAAAAAAAAAAAAAAATCAAAACTGAAAAATAATAAAAAAATTATTAGCACATGTTTGATGAAATGACATCATTTATTTACAACACAATCTGAGAAATCAGATATCCAACGTCTGCCGCTGTTAAAAAAAAAAAAAAAAAACGTTTGCTCTCCTTCTCCTCATAACTTAACATACCAATTTGGTCCTTAAACTTTTTAGAAAGGTTTAAATTGTCCTTTTTGACTTTTTCGTCAATTTATCCCCCCAAATTTTGTAATAAATATCAAATTGACTCTAAAAATTTACACCTTCATCATCTGACAAGTAAATAAATATCATAATAAAAATTACAAAAAGAAACCTAATAGTTTAGTTAACAAATTAGTCCATATATTCATAAAACAATTTAATGAAAAATGAAAATTTTATTTTTTAAAATTATACTTAAGGCATAAATTTAATTCAATATATATTATACTACTAGATAAATATATTTGTTGGCCAATAAAGTTTTAATAATTTTGAAATATTTAAATTCATTTTATTTACTTATATTGTTAATTTGTGTGTGTGTATATATATATATATATATATATATATATATAAGTTTTTTAACATTATGTGTTGTACTGGCATATTATTTTACTCATAAATAAGATTATTTAAATTTTTTAAATTATTTATATGCTAAAAATTATTAAAATTATATATTATAGGTAATTATTTTAAAATAATAATTTTTAGTATATTAATATAATATATTATAATTTTTTAATTTAATATATAAATTTAAATTATTTTACTTTAAAATATATTTGAACATATATACTTAATTATCATGTAATATTTTCATATAATAAGTGTGTGTTCTTAAAAAATTTGGTCTCTAAACACTTGTAATAGTAATTTTTTTTCATGATAGTTAACTATAAATACATAAAAATATATAAATTTAAATAATTTAAAGTTAAATGTTAAAATTAAAAATGATAATATATTATATTAATATACTAAAAAATTATCATTTTAAAATAATTAACTATAATATATAATTTTTAAAAAATATTAATAATTATAACATATTAATAATTTTAGAGATCTAAAATAATGCATTTTTATATTTATATTAGAATTTCATACAAATATTTAAATGTTTTAAAATTCCATCACATAATGTTAAAATATTTTAAAATTATATGTATTAATATACAAATTAATAATAAAATAAATTTTAATATTTCAAAAATTACTAAAAAATATTGGTGACTAAATAAATTTAATTTAATAATGTAATATACCATAAATAAATTAGGAGCACACATATAATTTTAAAGAAATAAAATTTTATTATTTTTACTAAAAGTTTTTATGAAAATTTGAACTAATTTGTTAACTGACTAAACTATCAGGGAGTATTTTATAATTTTTATTTTGATTTTTGCTTATATCTCAGACAATGGAGTATAGATGAAATATTTAGGACTAATTTGACCTTTATTACAAAGTTCAAAGGGTAAATTGACAAAAACAGGTAAAAAAATAGGGGCAAGTTGAACATATATATATATATATATATATTTATTTGATCATAGCTATTAATATATATTATAAGTATTGATATATAAAAATAATTAATAGTTGAAATTAAATAAAAATTAATCTAATGTTTTTAATTTATTTTTATAAATATAAATATTTACATAGTAGCAACAGCCATATATAATATAGTATTAAAATTAAAAAAAAATGAATTAAGTTTTAAAGTAAACATAAAATTCATTTTTTTATTTCCTCAAAAAAGTCTTTTTTTTTTTCTTTTAGTAATTTAATCCCATATAAAAGGTGAGCGTAAATAAAGCAATATTGTCAAAGACAATGAACGGTCAAAAAATATCACACGAATTGTGGGTCAAAAGTTGGCCTTAAAAGAAGTTTACCTTTATAAGTGGAAATATGACCTAATTAATTTATGTAACTATTAAATAAATCAAGTGAAATTCGCCCTTTTATAATGACTTTAGATTACTTAATTTGTTTTTAAAGGTTATGCAATTTCCATTTACGAAATAAAGAAAAGTTCCTTTTTTTCAATTTATTATGTGATGTACTTTAAAGTTTACATGTAACTATTTTGATTTTTCTAAAAAAAAAAGCCTTAAAAATTAATGCTAGATAAAAAAAAATTGATCATAAACTTTCAAAATACTTTTGAGTGCGAACATTTTTTCAAATATTATCTTTTTGGATTACTTTTTCAGATTTTACTTTTTTATAGTTTTTTTAATTAGTTTATTTCTGTATCTTTTGGGTAATAAATGTCAGTTTTTATAATTTTAAATTATTAATATAATTTTTATTTATTCAAGAGGGTGTAAATGACTCAGTGAGTTAATTCTTCCAACTTAATTAGAAATTTCAAGTTCTAATCCTGTGTATGCAGCTACTTTAAAACTCTTGAAGTAGACATTTGTCGCCCTTAAAGGTCCATCCCGAGTCGAGTGAGAATTAGTTTGAGTGTGGTACTGACTTAAAGGTGCCTCCCACAATTGGTACCCTCCTAAGACACCTCATGCTTAGACTGAAAAAATATAATTGTTATTGATATCCCACATACATATTCCTATTTAAATAAAATCTTTATTTTCTTATACAGGGTTGCTTGCGGAGGAAAGATATCCAGGACAAATAGAAAAAGATTCCTCATCAGAAGACTCCCAAAGAGGAAGGAACACTCTCCTAATTGGCATAAGACTCTTATTGAAGAGGAATCCTATTTCTCTTAGGTTTGAGCATCACTATCCCTATAAATAGAAGCTCATGTCACTTGTTCTCATTCATTATATTCTCTCACATTCTTATTGTTCTATTTCTCTCTCTCTCTATAGCTTCTGACTTAGGCATTGGAGGATTTGTGGGGATCCTCCCGCTTCTCACCTTACCCTTTGTTAATCACTTACAGGGTTCTAGCTCGAGGGTTTCGAAAAATAAGTTATTAAGTGGCGTTGTCTGTGGGAAACTCTTGAGTAAAAGCCATTCGTGTATCTACCAAATCAAGACTTTAATATCATGACTTCCAGCCCACCATCGACCTCGACTCCTAACACACATATCAACCTATCCTCTTATATTCCTCCAATTAATTTATCAGCACTCCAACGATAGTACCTTTACCTTCCATACTTTTTTCGAATCTACAAGAGACACCTACCATAATCACACTAAACTTAAACACTGTAGCTCAAACACTCAACCCTACCCCAATGAGCACAGAAGCAATGATGCAAAACATTCAAAACCAGATGGCCCTGATGCAACAACGGTTAAACGCCATGATTTGAAGTGGCAATATCAAGTCAACTTATACAAAAAATAATTTCACTCCTCTGGAAGTATTTGGAGGTGACAAAAGAAAAGGCAAAGCCCTAGAAGGGGAATCCAGCTCAACAATCCCGATTCTTGATGATTCAAAGTTAATCCAGAAAGTCGAAGAGGCTATACACAAAGTTCGTATAGGATTAAGAAAAGAAGATGAATGCATCATGGAAGGAAGGATGCCATTTGTAAGCAAGATAATCCAGATAAAGATCCTGACTAAATTCAGAATGACACAACTAGATCTATATGATGGAACCAGAGATCCCATCAATCACATATCCTCATTTAGAATGAGAATGCTACTCCAGAACGTGAACGACGGAATCATGTGCTGGGTTTTCCCAAGTACACTCACCAAGAATGCTCAAAAGTGATTTCACCAACCTTTTAAAAATTTTGTCACCTCTTTTGAAGATCTGGCAGAGAAATTCTGGACCCAGTTCATTACCAACGTTCCCCCGGTCAAAAACATCAACAATCTCTAGATGTGCCAATAGGAGGTTAACAAATCACTATGAAGCTATCTAGATTGATTCAATAAGGTAGCTATGCAAATTGAAAATCTAGTGGATGAAGTGGCCATTGAGGCTTTTAAAAAATGGCACTAGGCTTAGCAAACTCAAAGATAAGATAATGACAAAAGAACTTAGAACTTTCACAGAGGAAATGGTAATGGCAGTCAAAATAATAAAGATGGATAAAGATAGAAGGATGCAAAGGGATGATAAGAAAATACCTGTTAAGACAGAGGAAAGATTGAGATCGAGGAGATCGAGTTTTTCATGAACAAGCTTCAGAAGCCTGGTAGAAAGGGAAATTGAAAGATACACGCCCTTCAATACCTCCAAATCCAAGATCCTCATGTGGATTATGTAGAATGGCATGGAAATTAGGCCAGCTAAAAGGATAAGCCCAAATAGAAGAGTCGTGCAGGATAGAAGGTACTACTGTCAATATCACTAAGATTATAGGCATAATACTAAAGCCTACCATGAACTAAAAAGTGCCATAGAGAGACAGGTTCAAAATGGCAAACTCGATAATTTCACTGATACATTCAGAGAGACCAGAAGGTAGGATGGATAAAACCGAGATATACTAGAGCCAAAGAAAGCTTGGAATGAATTGGTTGACATTATTAACATGATTATCGAAGGGGAAATCACAAAAAAGAAACCCAAAGAATCCACAGAGAAGAAGGGCTCGCCCTTGAGAAAAGATAGACTGTCATGTTTGGTCCAGAAGACGAGAACCATGTCTGGTACCTCGACAACAACGCACTAGTAGTAAGTGCCTAGATCAATAATTACCTGGTGAAAAGATTGCTACATCGATGATTGGAGTATTATCAATGAATTATCTTAGAACGCCTACAAAGCAATGAGAGGCTCTGTCACATACCTAAAGGCTATCTAGAACCCTATTATAAGCTTCTGCGGAGGAATTACACAACCAATAAAAGTAGTAGAGTTGATTTTGGAATTCAAAGATCGAGATACTAAAGAAATAAAAGTCATAAAAGCTTAATTTAATGTGGTGGATCTCTGGAGTACAATGACATCATAGGACGGTTGATGCTTTATAAAGCCGACATTCGACATTTAACCATGAAGATTCCCATCGAAAGCCAAATCCTAATAATTCATGGGGATCAATACATGGCCAGATAATGCTATCAGATGGCAGTTAAACCGCAGATAGAGGCATTCCCCCTAGAATCCTGGGAAGGGGAGAAACAAGGAGATAGTCCCAAACCAATCAACAAGGTTCAGAAACTAATGATTACTTATGGGAAAATAGTAAAGATCAGTAATGAGATTGATAGTGATACTAAGCAGGGTATAAGTGAAATCCTCATTAAACACTCAGGCAACTTTGCCTCTCGAGCATCCAAGATTATTGGAGTAGACCCCTAAATTGCCTCACACAGTTTGAACATTAGACCTAGAGTAAAATTGATAGATCAGAAGAAAAGGACCTTCGCATATGAGAGACAAAAGATAATCTCTAAAGAAAAAAGAAAGTTGTTAGAGACCGAATTCATCAAAGAAGTCACCCACCCAAAATTGGTAGCCAACATGGTGCTTGTAAAGAAGTCCAACAACAAATATAAAATGTGTATAGATTACACTGACCTTAATCGGGCATGCCCTAAGGATAGTTATCCACTACCGATGATAGACCAACTTGTAGACTTCATTACTAGCCACAGTTTATATAGCTTTATCGACGCAGTGCAGGGGTATCATTAAATACTAATAAAGAAAGAAGACTAAGAAAAAACTTTCTTTATCACTAATAAAGGTCCTTACTACTACAAAGCAATACCCTTTGGGCTAAAGAATGTTGGGGCAACTTATCAAAGGATAATGAATCATGTACTCTAAAGTCAAATTGGGAAAAATGTGGAGGTATACATGGACAACATTATCATTAAGAGCAAGCTGTAGAGTAGGACCTTACAGACCTCAACCAAATCCTATAATTATTAAGTCAATCTCAGATCAAGTTAAACCCAGAGAAGTGCATCTTCAGAGTAAGGGCAAGCAAGTTCCTAGGGTTCATGATCACATAGAAGAATCGAAGCCAACCCAAAAAAGATGGAGGCCATTCTCAATATGAAATCTCTAGGGATAATTAATGAGCTATAAAAGCTAAATGGCAGGATCATTGCTTTGGGACGTTTTATCTCTTGTTCGGCCAAACGATGTCTGCCACTATTCTGAGCCCTGAAGAATTTTAAAAAATTTGTATGGACTTAAGATTGCCAGGCAACCTTTGAAGATATCAAAAAATTCAAATCCTCACCACCTCTTCTCAGCAAGCCAGTCCTTGGAGAAACATTGTACTTATACATTTCCATTGGTTGAGAGTTAATAGGTTTGATACTAGTGAAAGAGGAAGGAATTCAGCAAAGCTTGATATACTACGTTAGCAAAGTTCTTTTGAGGATCCAAGATTCAGTACCCAACACTAGATAAATTAGCTATGGCCGTCATCCACACATTCGAAAGCTCAGGCACTATTTCCAAGCTTATCCCATCATTGTAAGATCTAGCTTCCCCTTGAGAAAAATCTTATAAAGAACTGAGACATCTAGCATATTAGTTCAATGGTCAATATTTCTCGGAGAATTTGACATCTATTACGAATCTCGGTAATAGGTGAAAGCTCAGGCTCTGGCAGACTTTATACAAGAGATGACACTAGAAGATCTTGCCCCCTCTGAAAGCCCAAGATGAAGGCTCAATGTCGATGGGGCATCGTCTACCCAAAGTTTCGGTATAGGAATTATTCTTAAAGGACCATATAAAGTCTTCATAAGATATACCATCTGGATAAAATATAATATTATTAATAATGTAGCAGAATATGAAGCACTCATCACAGGTCTGAAGTTGGTTACAGAGGTCAAGGCTGAGCATCTTAATATACACTCGTACTCCTAACTGGTGGTGAACCAAGTTAGAGAAACATTCTAGATAAAAGATCTAAGCATCACCAGATATGTTGGAAAAGTAAGGCAGCTCCTAAAGAAGCTTGAGCAAGAAAGGGGATAGTGGGAAATCATCCAAATCCCCAGAAGTAAAAATTCAGAGGTTGACATATTAGCCAAATCAACAGTTGAGGACAACCAAACATTCAAAAAACTTAAGTTCATCGAAGCACCGAAAAAACCAAGCATCGAGGATTTAGAAATCATAGATATATGGGAAGCTGCAGAATGGATGAAACTAGCCAATCAATATCTGAAGAAGGGGATACTCCCAGAAGACAAACTAAAAGCCTAGAAGTTGAAGATAAAGGTTGCACACTACTCCATCAACCATGAGAAACTCTACAAAAAATATCTTTCACATCCATGGTCTAAGTGTGTGTCTCTAAAAGAAGGGAATTATGTGCTCAGGGAGATCTACAAAGGAATCTATGGAGCATATGAATCATATAATTCATTAATCATGAAAGCATTGCTGTAGGGATACTACTGGCCCACCATATCCCAAGACGCTCAAAAATTGACTCAAGAATGCCACAGGTGTTAACAGTTTGCCTGCCTCAACCATAAGCCCTTTAATCCTCAACATCCAATTGGGAGCCCTTGGCCTTTTGTCATTTGGGGAATGGACATTTTGGGTCCTTTCCCTATCTCAACATCCTAGAAGAAGTTCCTGATCATGGCTATAGGCCATTTCACCAAATGGATAAAAGTGGAAATAGTATTGACCATCACAGAAGCTCATATTTAGCACTTATTTTAGAAAGAAATCATTCAGGCTGACCTTTGGGATGGAGGTAGTGATACTAATGGAAATAGGGTTACCAAGTTATAGAGTCAATGAAGAATTAGATTAGGAAGCCAATAGTAATATGTTTGGATCTATTGGAGGAAATAAGAGAATGGGCTTTTGGTGTTGCAAAGGCACAAAGACATAAGATAGTTGAATATTATTATCAGCGAGTCCGACCAAGACATTTCAAGGCCTAAAATTGGGTACTTAGAAGAGCAGACATTAGCGAGAGCAACTCAAGCACAGGCAAGCTCAGTCCCAATTGGAAAGGTCCCTATCAGATCATAGAGAAGACATCTAAAAGGTCATGCAAAATCAGAGACAGACATAGGAAGGAATTACAACGATATTGGAACTCGGATTGTCTCTAAAAATACTACTAGTAAATGTACTCAGAATCTTACTAATAAAGTATCTTTATTCATTAATAAGAACGGTTACATTGTAAAATTTACATTATAAAATGAAAAAAAATATATTTCAATCTAATAACTAAGTATCGAAAAGCTCAGATGAAGGGACACTTGGTAGAAGAGACTTGAAGACAAAGGTAGGGACAACACTAACAGCAATGGCACACACAGAAGGCTCAGAAGATGATCCCCCAATAGAAGACTTGGTAGCTTTCTTAGGATTCTTCGCACGAAAGGAGAAGGCCTTGCTTTGAGCTTCCTCTTCAGAGGCGATCCTAGCTAAGTAAGTCGGTGTTATTTTATCCAAGTCTGTGAAGTCCAAATTCAAATTTTGTGCAAGTAGGACCCTTTGGCACTCAGATTTATACGCCTTGAGAAACCCCCCAACCATGTTTTGGTAGATCTTTTTTTCATCTTCATGGGATTTCTCAGCCTTACTTAGCTTCCTCTCTAGGTCAACGATCCATTAGTCTTGCTCCTCGATCTTAGTAGTTAATTAAGCTTGACTGTGCTCAAGATTAGCCACCTTCTTCTGGCTCACCTCTGCCTCATACCTCACTTTTCAAATTTGATGACTATGGTGCCCACCTCCATCTCCTTCAGGCTATATTGGCTCTTCAGGTAGTAGTAATTGTCTTTTGCCAACATTAAAGCCTGAGTCATCTTAGCTTGAGAATGAATGTCATTATGTCATTTCCTTAAAACATAATAACACAAGATGACAAAATAAGACACTTACCTTTAACAAATGTTTGATCATAGAGTTATACAACTCCTGACTATCCTCCTCCATCCAGCGCTGCATATTAGCTAGCAACCTTAAGAATTTTGCATATTGATCTCTAACTTGGGCGTTCGAGAAATTTGGGGGCTTCATTTTGTTAAGGATCCAAGCCTTCATATCCGGACACCCGAAAAACTTCAGACACTTGACGAAAATTTCCTTACATAGTCCCTTAGCATCTAAGTCTCTATCTAAGACTCACTTTTTTTGCCCCTATACCTTGTCAGCCTGAGAAGACTCGATCATAAATTTCCCTTCAAATTGACCATGTCCTCACCTGGAATTGCTAAGCTATAGGCTTGGGCGATGGAGAGGATATCTGAATATTTTCTTGAGCCACTAGCTCATCATTAACAAGCCAAATTCCATCCATAAAGGCAAAAAAGTTAGCCATTTATAAATAAAAATGAAAATACATAAGTCAGAATGATACCTTCTGAAGGTTAAAACATACTAGTGGGTTGTACACAATCAAGGAAGACTCTCCAAAGATATCTCCTGGATAGATTTTTCACAAATTGAGCATCAGTTATGCCATGAAGGTGAAGTCGTATAACCATCTCTATATCTTGGGCAAATAATCTCGGAGGACACTTCACCTTATGGCATTCATCAGACCACATCCACAAAGTTCAAAGGGTGTTCAACAATAAAAAATTTATGCCTCCACTTCTTATAGAGGTTCAAAAACTTCACAAAAAGGCTATAGTTAGGAGATGGCCGATAGAGAGAACATCAGCTCCCCCTTTTTCTTGTTTAAACTATAAAGGTAGCGCAGGACATCTAAGTTCGGCTCTCTACCTTCCTTATGCATTAACTCTATAAACCCAGTTAGAATTCGATAGCTATTGGGATGGAGTTATCCAAGAGCTATATTATATCTATTCAAGAACTCTTTCACGAAGGGATCTAGAGGGAACTCCAAACCCCCCTCTAATTGGTCAAAATACATGACTACTCTATCGAAGTCTAACATAGGCGTGTGGGCTCTAAATCTCCTATCTATAGTGTGCAAAATGAAATCGGTAGGAATTCTAAAATGTCTCTAATACCATCCTAGCAAGTTCTCATCTATCCTAAAGATAAATAGATTAGAGCTAATTTGTTTCCTTGGTGCCATGGATTTCATTTAATAAATAAAAAGAAGGGTATGAAAGAAGAAAGCTTCACTTGAATGCAAAACACAAGCTTTGCTGCATAAGAGCTTGGTGACAGAATGCACGCAAAGTGAAGGAAGAATAAGAAAGGAAGATAGCAATAAGCAAAAAATGTAAAAAATTAAAAAATCCAGTGTACTTATAGGATATTGGAAGGATTTGGAATAACCATTACTACCCTCATAAATATTTTTTTATCTCTCTCACACTGTTAAGGTAGTCTAGGAAGCGAAAAAGATGTATTAATCGAGCAGTCATCATTATAGCAGCAGTAATGTTTCATCTTTTGACACACGAACAGACGTAATGGTTACGTAATTCAAATTTCAAAAAAATATTGAAACAACATAGCAGTTACTAACCCCGTACACATTGCTGCTGGTTGTCTCGTACATCGAGCATTTAAAGCTCAAGCATCAATGTCAAGTCACTGAAGACTAGCATCCTCAGGTCGCTTCTATAGTACTGAGGTTTGAAACTCGGGCCGTGCTTCTAATGCACCAAGAATATACGACACCCAGACCGCACTTCTAAATAGAGAATATATGACACTTGGGCCGCACTTTTAATGCACTGAGAATATATGACACTTGGGTTGTGCTTTTAATGCACCAAAAATATAAGTCTAGTAACTGAAGTTAGCACCCTCAGGTCACTTCTATACTATTGAGGTTCGACACTCGGACCACACTTTTAATGCACCGAGATTCTCTAGCACTTGGGCCACACTTTTAATGCACTAAGGATTAAAACTCTAATAATGACTGGTTCTACCAAACTGTCTCCACACTGGCGGGTTAATCCCTTATACCACATTTTTATTGCAGTATTTATGCACCCAAGTCTAGCTCACACTCCTACAATGTTCTTGTATAATTATTTCAAGTCTCGGTACCAAGCTTTATATCTTCTTGCGACTGAGGCTGGCTACCTCAGCTCATCCGTTTATATCAAATATTATAATTCAAGTAAGACAATAACATCTATATCCACCTTGCAAACCCAGAACATTAGACATAAATATCTGAATATACTCTTGAGGGCACTCTTAATACCCCACATATATATTCCTGTTTAAATAAGGTTTTTATTTTTATATACAGGGTTACTTATGGAGGAAGGATATCCAAGACAAATAGCAAAAGATTCCTGATCAGGAGACTCCCATAGAGGAAGGAACACTCTCCTAATTAGCATAGGACTCTCATCGAAGAGGAATCATATTCCTCTCAGGTTTGAGCATGACTATCCCTATAAATAGGACCTCATGTCTCTCGTTCTCATTCATTATATTATCTCATATTCTCATTATTCTCTTTCTCTCTCTAAACTCTCTCTACATTTCATGAATTAGGAATTAGAGGGTTTATGGGGATCCTCCCCAACTTTTACCTTACCCTTTGTTAATTACTTGTAGGGTTCTAGCTCGAGAGTTCCAAAAAATAAGTTATCAGTTATTTTCATAAAAAAATATTCTGAGAGTCTTAAGCTATAAATTGACACTAGTAGATTTAATCAAGTCTAATTTGAGAACTATTAAGGCTATATAATGAAAACTATATGCATTGAGGAAGAAATCTTGGAACATTGTAAGAGGATTAAAAGAAAAAATAACTTTGCAATCCTCTGTTAATCGAATCGGGTTAATTAGAGTCTAATAAATTTTAAATATCAATATTTAAAAAAATAATTAACCCAACTTGGAGCATAAATCTAAAAGATGGATTAATTAAAATAGTAAAAAGTGAAAATTAATAGAAGAACTCAATAATTTATACATTGAAACAAGTCAATGAATATTATTGATGTGAACTTTGTATTATACATATGAGGATAAGTATAGCTAATCAACAAGATAATGATACAAAGTGTGAGTGTATATCGGATGGTTATAGAGTAACTGATGGATAACTATTGTGCTTTATCACTTCCTTGCAAGTTGAATGTCAGGAGCAATGATGTTTAACTTGGATTACAATAGCTGAAATTGAGACTTGTGCAGTGGTTTGGTGAGACAATTCGCGATTTGGTCAAAAGTGGATATGTACTTGACTTGGAGATCATTTTAGAAGACTTTGTCATGCACGAAATGGTAATCTATTTTGAGGTGTTTGGAACGAGAGTGGAAGACTGGCATAGTTGTTAAGTAAGTTACGGAGAGATTATTACACTAATGCAATGGAGGTGTCTGGTATGTGTAACCTAGTTCTCAAAGAAGGGATTAAAGCCAAATTATTTCTTGAACTGCTATTGCCAAGGCTCTATATTCTACTTCGATTGAAGAATGGGCAACACAATGTTATTTTCTTGAGCTCTAACAAATGAGATTAGGATTGATATAAATGGCATATCCAGTTGTGGATTTCCTATCATCAAGAGAACCCGCCCAACTTGAGTCATTGTATACTGAAATATGTATTGAATATGACTTATGAATGAGCAAACCATTATGAGCAGTGGCTTGAAAATACTGAATAATTCTTTTAATAGCTGTTTAATGTTCATCGGTGGGTGAATGCATAAACTAAGCTACTTTGTTGACAATAAATGATATGTCTGGTCTAGTGAAAGAGAGAAAATGAAGGCTGCCTATAACATTTTGGTAATGAGTGGCATCATTCATGGTTTTTCCTTTGTGAATGAAAAGCACGCTGTTGGAGGAAGTTGGTGTTAAAATGCCATTGGCTGAGCTTATATTTTCTTTGGAGAGCAAATCATAGATGTATTTTGTTTGTGTAAGTAGCAGCCCCATGTCGATGAATTTTGCTTCAATACCCAGAAAATGATATAGAAGACCAAGGTCCTTGATTGCAAATTAGTGGCTAAATTGTTGAATTACTTGGAGGAGCTCATAATGACTATGTCATTCGCATAGATGAGACAAAAAGTAGTGATGTCATTTAAATGATAGTAATATAAAGAACTATCAGTCTTGGAACCATGGAAACTAAGTTTTTGTAAAGCATGAGGCAAGCACACCATTGAACCAGTGCTTTCTTTAATCCATAGAGAGAACGTTGCAATTTGCATAAATAATTAGGGAATTGAGCATGAACAAACTTGGGTGGTTGATGCATATAAATTTCTTTATCAATGTTACCATAAAGAAATGCATTCGAGATGTCAAGTTGTTGAATTTCCCAATTATTTCCTAAAGCCAATGACAAGATGAGTTGAATTGTGCATGGTTTTACCACCGGACTGTAGGTGTGATTGAAGTCGATGCCAGGATTGTCATGACCCGAACCCGAGGGCACATGACTGGCACTAGGGAATGGGTAGGCATAAGGCCCCCGAAACCCGTAGTAAGCCTTAATGAAAAGAAAAATAAAACCTTACAATTTAAAACTTTATTTTATAACAGAACACATTATCAAACTAATTTTTCTAAAATTAAAATAGAATTGAATACATGAATAAAATATTCTCCAGTGTCGTATCATAAATCAAACTTAAATCATCATACATAAGCGTGATTCATACATATAAAATACACAAGTATTCTTAAGTCAAATAATTCATAGTACAGATACTACTGTAGCTTTCTAGAGTATTACAACAATACCAACTTACAATAACCTACATAAAATGGTCGGTGATGAAGAAACCCGGCGTGAAGGCAGTCTGAGGTCGAACTCCTAAGCTCTCAAAAAAAAATAAATTGAGGGGAATCAGACCTCACTGAGTAAGTCAATAAAAAGAGTTGTACGGTTTGAAAACCTTTTTGAATAACCATATAGTTATAGTAAAAATAATTTATAATATATAGATATAGCCTTTGAAAATCTCGGTAGAACCCTAAACCCAAGGTTCTAAATGGCCAACCGGGCCCATTTATTCCAACTAAACTGCCGATCCCTGAGAGCAAAGGCATCAACCGAGGCACCAAGTTGCAGTCATTCACTTAGTCCAAATATATGGCACTGGTGGTCCCCGAGAGCTAGGGCATCAACCGAGGTACCCATCCTAGTCCATTATTAACCTTCCAATCACTGGCGGTCCCCGAGAGCGTAGGCTTCCACCAAGGCACCCGTCCCAGTTTAAATCCACCAGTAATACATAATCGGATCCATCTCTCAATCTCTACCATGTGCACACGGTCCTGGTGAAACCCACCAAGTAGCTCGTTCTACCAAAATTTCTCAAAACTGGTTTTAAATAAATTAAAAAAAAATGCATTTAAACCTTAAATAGCAGCATTTAATTAAATAAATCATATAATAAATATTAAAAATATGAGCGCATGCATTCTTTAAATAAAACACACGCACAGATTATTTTATCGACTTACAAGATGACGAGAAGGCTGACGACCATGAGTCTACCTCGATCCCACGGCTTCTGCTCCGATATGCTCTAGAAAAGAAATTAACAGATCGATTATAAAACATGCTTATGGAATTGAAATCAAGAATCAACGAAAATAGTGAAATTCTAAGCTGACTTGAGGAAAATCGAATAGGACTCGATAAATAGGAAAAAGCCTAATTATCGGGAGAAATTTATTACGAATATCATGTTTTACGAGAAAATCTACCAAAATTTTGACAGAGTCTCCTCTGTAAAATAGACATCTGTCTACCATAGGTAGAGTCATTCCTGCATAGAAAATGCATTTCTAATAATTGCAGACATTCACACTCGAGTTGGGCTTTTAGAATAACAATTAACCCCAACCGAGATTACAATCCAACAAAACATCACAAAAATTAAAATTATCTATTTCCCCCAAACATACACATCACATATATGATTATCCATAGTCAGAAAATCATCTATCAATAAGATTTAAAAAAAATAAAATAAAATTTCACAAACCAACATATATATATATATATATATATATATATATATATATATATATATATATATAACAACATTCACAATTAACATTACTTAATAAAAATTACCTATTAATACCTATATAAAATATATCTCTAATCTCTTAAATGTTAATTAGGCTAATTAATATATATTAATTATAATTAGCGTAAAATACATATTTATCTAACTAATAGGACAATACACATATATTCAAAAATAATACCTAATATACTATTAAAAGTTGATTATGAGAAATTAGTGTCAATTAGTCTAAATTAGTAGAAAATTTGTAAAACCTTTTTAAATTCCTTGATTATTATTAAAACCAACTAAAATATCAAGTAATTTTAACAAAAATTCTGCATAATTACAATAATCCACCAAAATTTCCATAATAATCAAAACTAACATGATCATCAATGTCACGACCCAAAACAGGGGCCATGACCGGCGCTAGGGAACGGGAATTCTTTCGAATCCGGAACCCGTAGCAAGCCTAAAAATAAAATAAATCATACCATAATAACAGTAACAATATAATATGCAGCGGAAAATAAAAATCAGAATATCATCCATATCAACTGGATTTAATTCAAAACTCATCTCATCACATATATATAATCTTTAATACAAACTGGTTTCAACATAATACATCTCTTTAAAATAAAGTACATGAAATCCAACTCTTTAATTTACAACTACTGCAGTGTCTAGATAAAATAAATAAGACTCAAGTAGACAATTTACATAAAGAAGCCGGGGGCGGAAGAAATCCGACGTATCGACCTACTACTGAGGTCTGAGGAAGTTGACTCTCCTGAAAAATAGTCAACGGAGGGGAGTCAGACCTCACTGAGTGAATTACTATAATATATATACATACACACTAAGTGATAATGCATACAATCAACAGTATATATATAATATGTATATATACAGGCAAATTCATACAGATGCAGAAAAATCATTTTTATATATTTTACTGAAAAATCCCAATTTATGAGGGATCACATAGAACCCTAGAATATCGCAACCTCAGAAAATAGTGTTAAACAACACTCTAGCCATACAGGCTCACTTAATCCAAATATATCCACTTAATCCATATGGACAGTAGACTGGCCCCGAGACACTAAGTCAACCGAGCTCTAGCAGTCTGATTGCCAATGTGATTGGCCCCGAGACACTTAGTCAACCGAGCTCCAGCAATCACACCCAAATCACATCTCACACATAACAATAATCATAATCAAATCAATATCCACAAATAAGTTAGTAATATAGCCTAAATACTATAGGCGTACGGTACGTACTCGGTCTTAGTGCTGCCCACTAGGTAGCACGTTCTATTGATATCCTTCATCATTAATAATGTAAAACATTCATTCATAAAAATAAATGATGCATGAATGTAAATGAAATAACATATAATCCATATATATACCGGAAATATACCAAAAGTAAACCAGGTATATTTCGAGTATATATACGTCAAATAAATTCAATCAAATTATAAATTAAGCTGGAAATATATTTAAAAACATTTTAAATATATTTTATTTACAAAACATGCATACAATTTAATATATACCAAAAATAAACCAAAATTATACTTAATGTAAACTTAAGAAATAATCAAATTATTTATGCATATTTAATCAACATAAAACATGCATTTCTAAATCATGCAGCCTAAGCATATATATATAGTATAGTAATTCATCTAATGCGCTCCACGAGACAGGTCCGACGGGCCTGGTCCACTAGCCCTCGGTCTCGGCGCAACTAAATAAGAAATAAATAACCGATATCAGAATAACCCTAATAGAAATCCTAGAATTCAATCTAGAGTATTTAAGTACGGAAACAGAATTAGGGTTCGACTGGATATCATGTTTTACGAGAATTCTACCGAAAATCCGGCAGAACCTCCCCTGTAAAACGGACATCTCACTACTCAAAAGAGTAGAGCCGACCCTGCAAAGAAACACACTTCGAAATTCAAGCTCAACACAATCAAAATCCCACGGTCGGACTCCAAACTACAGTCCACCGACCGGGATCCACAAACACAGAATAATTCCAGAAATACCGAAAATATCCTTAAATCACAGAAATACATTCTTATAAATAAAAATTACATAATTGACCTTGAAACACTATAAAAACTGATTAAAACTCATTTTATTACAAAAACCGTATATTATATATATAATTGAAAATAATTTACGAAAAATAGTTCTAATTAGTTAAAAATACCAAATATTTTGTAGAAATCATTTTTATACCTTAAATAAATATTAAAACCAATTAAATTACATTTTTAGACAATTTAGGGTAAAATTACCAAAATACCCCTATATATATAAATATACTTAAATTACTTCAAAAATTCACCAAAAATCATACAATTATCAAAAATTAATTTTCTCAACATATTTATCAATAATATTAATATTTAAACTCAATTAACCAATTAAATTCAAATTAAAACACATTTAACCCTAATTTCTCAAAATCACATAAACTTCAATAATTCAAAATAAATACTTAGAAATTCATAAAAATTCCAAATAAATTCCTATAATTCATTTCAACACCCAATTCAACCATAAACTCCAATTTCATAATTTAAATAATTAATTTCCGAAAATTAGAAAATAATATTAAAATATTCAAAAATACCCAAAAATCCAAAAAATTTCCAAAAATTCTACAAAAATTTATACATGTAGATTAAGCTACTAGGAACAAAATTTGTGAAGGAAGTTTTCATGAATAAATCAATTCAAAGCTCAAAAAAATCGAAAACCCTAATAGGCCGAAATTGACAAAATCGAAACCTAAGCAATTCTAGACCATTTTAGCTCAAACCAAAGCTAGAATCACACTCACCGGAGCTCAAGGAGAAGAAAGAGACCGGCGGTGTCAAAAACGGTGGCCGGAATCGACGTGATCGACGGTGGATCGATTTTCGGCTTCTCCGGCCAAAATCGACCTCCAGACGCCGGAAACGGCTACCTCAGGCGGCGGAAATGGTCGGGGAAGACGGTGGCACACCGGACGGCACACCCACGGTGAAGAAACGGCGTGACAGATGCCCGGACGGCAAGGGGAAGGATCGGGAGGAAGAAGAAGAAGTCGGGGGCAGTTTTGTAATTTTCCAAATCTTTTGTAATTTTGACAAATATATGTATATATATATACTTTACACTATATAATAAAATAATATTAAATTACACACATCAAATATACACCACACACATAAAATTTAATATTTTAATAATTTATACTAAATAAAATTAATTAAATAACAATAAAACAAATAAATACTTAATAAAATATTAGGGTAATATTAAACCCTAATTAAATAAATATACACACACAGGCTTTATTTAATAATTTAAAAATGCGCATGAGTTCATGCAAGTCCGTAAATACATTTAAAATAATTAATAATAAATTGTTTACGTGAAAATTTCCCCGAAAATGCAAGTCCCGGGAAAATTTTACGTAAAATACTGAAAATAATAGACAGTAATTAAAATAGGTTTAAAATACATATCAACTCATAAAAATATCATATAATGTACAGAAATTATTAACACTGCATATCCTGGTACAGTGTAAAAATATTTTAAAAAAAACACGGGATATTACAATCAACAACAACTACAACAAGTCCTAGGATCTACTGAAGACATCAAAGAATTGAGAGGAAAAATGAAAGAAATGAGGGGCTGTTACTCACCAACCCGCTAGACAGAACAGAGGAAGGAGAAGAAGACTTGCTGCCACCGAAAAAATGGGGAAGATGGAGGCTGTGGTATCAGCAAGACACAGCAGAGAGGCAGCACAGGAGAAGGAGAACTGGAGCTGGGTGGAGCTGGAAGAGCAGGCTGTCACGCGAGGAATGAAAGTTGGCTGCTAGGCGAGAAAAAAAAGAAGAAGAAGAAGAAGAATAGTAGCAGCAACAACTTGGGAGCTCTGGCACGGTAATGAGGGAGTGACACATGGAGAGGAGGGGTGGTGTGGATGGCGGGCAGGGGAAAGAAATGGTGAGGGTGAGGGATTTTCGGTGAAGGGCTTTATGTGTATATATATATATATATATTATATTTAAAATTTCTCTTGGCATGACATACATATTATATAATAAATGTATATACACATGCTTGTATATATATGTATATATATATATAATCACACTTACATCCATATATAATAACAGAATTTTAAAAATAACAAAGTCTTAAAATAATTTTTTAACATGAATACCTATAAATTAATAACTAGATAATTAGAATTGTGTAATAAAAAATGTAAATTTATTTATCACTAACAAAATCCGGTAATTACTTAGTTAAATGAAAACGTAGGGTATTACAAAGATGTTGGTGTTAGTATAAGGTATGCCCTAGTGGCATTCTTATAATTATTTAGACATTGTATATAATTCCTATAACAATGAAATATTCTTTTAAATAAATATGTTATTTTTTTAGTATTGTTCCTTTAGTATTGTGTTGAATAAATTTATTATCTAAGAATTGATAATATGAGTTACAAATTTATTCAGTACATTTACTATAAATTGTTCATAGTCGATTAATTAATATTTGGATAATATTAATTAGACTATCACCTTTGTATATTTTTCTTGATTAGTGTGAGAAACTAATAGTGGGAGGTAGTGAATCTCATGCTACTTGATATGAGTGATTAGAATAGACATATGGATACTCATTGGATGGGTTAATCAAATAGTGACATTAGTATTGTGATTGCAAGGATATTCACATATAATCAAAAATCACAATCTAGATTATAATGGTGCATATAGTCCTTAGACTTGAGGTGACATAGTCATCCACATTTAGGTGGTTAGAGTTTGTTATCGCTTACATACTTGTGTTAATCATCACATGGGTATATGGCGTGTGGTGGCTCTAATGAGTTAAATATAGGGATGAATGTTTAACCAATATGGGATTCATTACCTGGTGTGAACTGGGATACATCCTATGCTATCTAAGTTTATTCTTGATGAATAAATTCCTGGCCAGGATAAATACAACACAGTCTGAAAAAGATTTTCAGTACTAGAAAGAGTTCTAGTATTTGTTGTATTTTATCAAGAATTAAAACTTAAGATGAGGCCATATAATAAAGCTATTAGAGTTTGATAATACCTTGACTCTAGGCTATATTGGGATCTTTAATGAAAGGAATTTCATGCACGATAATTATGATCAGGTTTGTGTGAATCATAATATGCATTCATTTCTAATTGGATAGCTATGATATCGATACTAGAGGTCACTCACAGCTTATGAGAACTAAATGTGAATAATTGAGATTTTCACATTTAGAATTGAAAAGAGTTTCAAATAATATTAAATGTTAATATTATATTTTCTCATTGCCATTTAGACATGAACCTAGTAAGTCACACCTAATAGAGTTTTATTTACTCACTATAGTATTAATCTAATTATTGATTAAAAGAGTTTAATCAATTAATCAAGATTAATAGGATTAGATTCATGTTTTGAACAATGATTCTAGTATATCATGAAATGTAATTCAAATAAGAGTATTATTTATTAATTAATATTTAATTAATATTGGATATTAATTAATATATATTAAATTAATAAATATATATATGTTGTTATTTATTTATAGACTTATATTAATGGTCCAAATTGGTTTGAACATAGGCCAAAATTTATTTTGGACCAAAGATTAATTAAAGTCCATATCTATGTATATGTATAATTTAATATGTAAAATAATACATTTGATGTATACTTTACATACAAATTTATACATTAATATGTGTAGGTGGCAAGCTCAATTATTGAATTAAGCAAGGTGACATATTAATTAAGTGGATATTTCTAAAGTATGCTTAAGTTGTCATTTTTAATCATTTGTATGGTTAGTTGTATACCTAAGGTGGCATACTTAATAATCGCTTAATTAATTAATGCATACTTTTCCTTAGTGAGAAATTACTACACATATATCATTTCATATACCTAAGGCAAGTCAAGTGACTTGGTAAGAGAAGGAAGAGGCAGAATAATGCTTAAGTGAGTTTTTGCTTAAAGAGTTAAGAAAAATCACTAAGTGATTTTGGTTATGATAAGATCATAAACCAAAAAAAAACACAACATATACTAAAAATATACTCTACACTTGTGCTCTTAATTAAATTAGTACAAGTTACCAAGTTTAATTAACACAAGTAAGTGATAGATAAGGTTTTGGTGTTTCAAACTAGAGGCCTTACATTTGGAGGGCTAAGTATTTGATTCAAGGATTTGAACAAAAGGAAGGCTAAGTTCTACAAGAAGTAAGTTTACAAACTTATAATTAATTAATTATTTATTTGCATATTATTTAATTTATTTAGTTGTGTATTTCAATACAATTTGAATCCTAGGCAAATGAAATTCTTCATTTTATGAAGGATTATGATGAGTAAATTTTTAAAATTTACTCTATTTAGACTTATGCTTACAACACATGTATTTATGTCTAAATACCATAATTGATTTCTAACAGTTGGTGGTATCCCTTAGCCACTAATCATGATTTATAGCGACTAAGCTTGACATCTAGTATATCTTTGAAGTGATACACCCACTTACACCCTATGACTTTATGATTGTCATTTAAGGGAATAAGAATCAATGTTTTGTTATCCATGAGAGCATTGTATTCTGCCTCCATTGCTTGTCTCTATTCAATAGATTTTGAAGCTTATATATATATATATATTAAAGTTCGGTATAGGTATTAGTGGAGAGGAAAGTCTTGGGTTTTGACTACCCATTTGAGATCTAGTTACTATATGATGTTTGCATGCAAGTTGGGTAGTAGATGGAGGTGGTTCAGTTGGGTATGATGTAAGATTAACTATGAGAGGTATGGTAGATGGAGAAGGTATTTAAGGATTGATATGGGGTAATGGTGAAGTTGTGAAGTTGGGATGAGATATGGTGGTATCGGGATGTGTAGAGGTGATGATGTTAGGTTATGTATATGGTGGAGAGTTTATAGGTTGGATGGTATGGGTTACGGTTAGGGTAGGGTGTTTAGTTGGATTTGGATAATGAGGAAGGGATAGAGGCAAAGTGATGTTGTTGGTGTTTAAAGGATGTGGTGTAGTTGTAGTGGAAGTTGTTGTTGGAGAAGGTTCATTAGATGATGGACTCTTAGTGCTATCCTCTTTGAAAGGAAACACTTGCTCATTAAATAAAACATGCCGTGAGACAATGATTTTCTGAGTTATTAAATCAAGACAATAATAGCCTTTGTGTAATTTAGTGTAACCTAAAAAAATACACTTAAAAGAACGAGGAGCTAATTTATGTTTAGATTGTGAACGTAACTAGGGATAACATAAACACCCAAAAATATGCAAGGAGTGATAATCTAGTGAATTGCAAAAAAGTGTTCGATATGGTGTGTTATTATGCAAGTTTGGTGTAAGAAGACAATTTATGACATAGGTTGCAGTTTCGAAGGCAAAATCCAATACTTTAAGGGAACATTAAGTGATGTAGTAAATAACGACCTATTTTAACTATATGTCGAAGTTTATGCTCAGCGCATCCATTTTGTTTAGGTGTATATGGGCAAGAACTGCATTGAGTTATTCCATGATTAGATAAATATTTGGTTAAACTTTGAAATTCACCACCCCAGTTTGGTTGAAAATTTTTGATTAATTTATTAAAAAAATTTTCAACAACATGCTAAAATTTAATAAATGCATTCAAAACTTTTGATTTATGGGAGAGAAAATATATCCAAGAATATTTACTATAATGATCATAGAATAACACATAATAGCATTTCCCATCATAAGAAGGAACAGGTGATGGTCCCCATAAGTTAAAACAAATGACTTCTAAAGGATGAGATGCAACATAAGATGAAGAAGAAAATGGTAAGCGGTGACTTTTACTAATTAAACAAGCATGACATAAAGAAGAATTTTTATTTGATGATTTTATTTGTGAAGTAGACAAAATCTGTGTGATAGTCCTAAAAGAAGCATGTGCTAAACGAGCATGCTAAGTTGAAAAAGAACAAAGTAATGCTTGTTTTGGAGAGGATGGAGGAACGTGAGCCATATCCATGGTGTAGAGTCCATTCTTATTTTGGCCTATAAGCTGTAAATTTCTAATAAGGATATCCTTGATTTTAAAATGAGGAAAGAATTCAACAAAAACTTTATTAGTGTTAGTAAACAAAAAAACAGAGAATAAATTACTACAAATACTTGGCATATGAAAAATATTTTCAAGAGAGAAATAAGAGTTGTTAACATGATAATAAGAAGAACCACTATGTAAGATTAGAAGAGTTTTACCATTGCCTATGGTGATGTCATTCGGCCCATTATAGTCCTTTTTAATACTTAAAATTTTAATATATGGTGTGAGGTGATGAATAGCACTTGAGTCCAAGGTCCATGGCTGTGATGCAAATGAGGTAAAGGATGCTAGGTTTATGGATGGTTTGGATGGAGAAAATCGGTATGAATGGTTTAGTTTTGGGGAAGAACCATTTTTGGCTAAATGACCAATACCTTGGCAATTATGGCATTGGATGGAGGTAGGTGATGGAGTTGAGGAATTAGCATATGACTTCGAAGTGAAATCATGATGGGTTGTATATTGAGGACCACGACCATAACCTCTGTTGTATCGGCCACCATGACCCTTGGAGGCAGAAGAAGAATAGAAAGCAAATAGTGTGGGCAAAAGAGGTTCTTTGTGCTTGGCTTCAGCCATCAGTTTGTCTTTTCACTGAGAAAAAGTCCATACAAGTCGTCAAAGGTAACTATATTTGACCGATTTTTAAGGGAACGTATGAAAGGATGAAATTCGTTGCTAAGACCATTAATGATTACATAAATCAAATCATCATCACCGATCGAATTTTGTAGAGCACTCAACTAATCAACCATTATTTTGGCTCATTGCATGTTTGTGGAAATTGATTTAGCTATTTCTTTTTGAAGTTTGAAGAAGACAAACTTAATGGTTATTATTTGTGCTTAGAACCAGAAGCATAAGTCCTAGCTAACTTGTCCCATGTGTCTTTAGCACTAGCAACTCCAACAATTTGTAGAATGAAGCTTTCACTAATGGATCGTATGCTCCAACTTAGGACCAATAGGTGTTGTTAAAACCAAGCCTCAAACTGAGGATTAATTTCATTCTCTGCTGTACAGAATGAAGGAGCTTGAGAATGACCATCAACATGCTTGGCGAGATCATAACTATGGAGTAATGGCATAATTTGTGCTTGCCATAAGAGATAATTGGTTGAATTTAATTTAATAAACAAATGAGTAGAGATATGAGGTAAGGAAGAGACTGATAAAGAAGAAGGAGCGTTGGCAGGAGCAACAAGAATGAGGGTGAAACTGCTTGAGCTATTTGTTGCCATTGAAAAAAAAATTCAGGTTGTGAAATCAATTTCAGGCTATGATGCTATGAAACAACTCAATGAATATTATTGATGTGAACTTTGTATTAAAGTATAGCTAATCAACAATACAACAGTAAGATAATAATACAAAGTGTGAGTGTAATTAAGATGGTTACAAAGTAACTAATGGACAACTATTGTGCTTTTATCATACATGCATGGCTAACAAATGACAGGCAAATCTTTCCATTAACTTAGTGATCTTCATTGTTCCTGTCCAGTGATCTAATATTATACCTTATAGTATTAATAGTTAAAAATCACATCTTCATTTTTCCTATAAAAAAAATAATAAAGTACGTATATCAAAAATTAAATAAAAAATTAATTTTTAATCATTTACGAGATGTGATAAATAGTCTGATACTTTATGTTAAACAACTCAATTCCATTTTATTTTCATTAACCGACATATTAAAATTTTTTATAAGCATATTAAAATTATACTAAAAATTGATAAAAAAATAAATTATAAAAATTTCACAATGAAAAATAATGTATACATGTATACATGTAGGAGTATATATATTCAATGCCCTAAACAGACTTCCTAATATATTGATAGTTTATTTTTGTGATTATACTCATTATTAATTTGCATTTAAATACTTTAAGTTCTAATAATGTATTTGAATGTTAAATTGTAAACCATTTACGCGGTCAGTTCAAGTGTTTTTTAATTTTTTAAATTTAATTGTTAGAATTAAATAGTTAAATAAAAAAATTGAATATATAAAATTTATATATAAATATAATAAAAAATAATATATATATATATATATTTATTTATTTAATTCTGACTAATTTAATTTAGTTTAGATAAAATTATAAAAATAATAAAAATTTATGACATATTTTAAATTTAAAAATATCATTAGAAGGGATTCAATTTTTGTCAGTTAATCTAAAAATTATTTATTTATATATATTTAGGAGCTCAGTTAAGTAGCTATATAGCCGAGTCTAATTAAGCAAATTTGGCTCCAAGTTGATGATGACGACAATGACGGAGAGCTAAGTGTCGTTCCTTTCTCTAATCTTTAGCGATAAATACAAAATTTTCAAATGTGCCCTCATTAGTATAATTATTATTATTTTTTTTATGTATAGCTTTTCAATGTCTATGTCCCCACCATGGAAATAAGACACATACCAAACTAATATTTTATAATAGTTTTTCGATCATATATAATTTTTTATTTTTAATTAAAAAAAAAAGATATTTGGGATTCAATTTTATAATAATTTTTTTTTATAAATTTATATGTTGCTGCATATTGCAATGTATATATAAGTAGCGTGTCCGCTTAAAAAGGAAAGTGATTTGAATTCCCTTTCTCCTCCCGTAAAAAAAATAATTATAATAATAAAATCATCTCCATTTTTTACTTCACAAATCATAATTTTATATGCATTATCATAGCAATACAACCTCAAGGAAGAGTTTCTCCACACCCTTCAGAACCCAGTAACTTTGTGACTTCATCCCTATATCCACTAGAAGTAAACTCTTGGGAAGCAATTAAGTCAACCTCAAATCATTAGGCGTAGAAAGATTTATATTACCCCATTCGATCAGCATTTACCGTGATTAGAAAATAAAGGTTTTAATAATTACCACTAAAAGCAAATGAAAACTTCTTATAATAATAACAATAATAATAATAATGTTCTCTAATTGAATCGCTACAATTATTATTTGTTAATAGTTAATATTGATAAAAATTTATCGTATTTTTAGTGAATGATAGAGAAATGAAATTTTTTTTTTTTAATTGTTATAGCTCATAACTTGTTGAATTTCGCCCGCATTGTTTGATCTATTAGCCAATTAACATTGTACTACGTGGAATCGAACCTCTAATTCCTCCCAAAATTATAAATGGTAAAAATAAGAAAAAACTCCCTGAACCTCTACTATATAATAAATAATATCTGTCTGATATTGTAACGATGGTAGTGGGTGGGAGTCTTTGGAAAAATCATAATGTAGTGTATATAAAAAGAAGAAGTGGCATACAAACTGAGGAATCAAGTGGTCCACTGCATGGGAACCCAATGATTTTTAAAAATTAAATTTGTCGAGTTTTGTTGAATTTTAATGCAGTATGTTTCTGGGGGAGGCCCCATATCATTAACATTTATATTAAATTATATTTGCTAATAAACTATATATAAAAAGCTTAATTAGCTTCTTCCATAAACATGTATGTGTACCATTAGACAGATCAATCAAACTAACCTTTTCTTTTTTCTTTTCAAAAAAAAAAAAAAAAATTATTTGACCATTAGTGCTCCATCATCATTCTCTACTCTTTGTTCTTTTGGAATAATTTTTCTTATGACTGATGAAACATTAGGCCAAAATCATATAAAAGCCAGGGCCAATAGGGTTGGAACTGAAAGTTAAAAAAATTAATTTTAGTTTGCACATAATTTGTACTGAAATAATTCTAAGAAAATGAGACCTAATTTACACATTTCTTCGTACAAAATAGTGGGAAACATTGGACATCTCTTGCCAGCATCAGTCTTTATTTATTTATTTTTTTTAAAACAATGATGAAATTTGCATTTTTCATATGAGTTTTACACTAAAATAACCATTATAACCAATGAAAATTCACAAATAGAAAAATATATTACACGTAAAATAAATAAATTTTAAAATTAAAGGAATGCGATATATTTTACTTGCAGTTATTTGAAAAAATATCCTTAGAATATCTACATAAATTCTGTATGAAGTTAAAGAGTCAAATTAGAACTTGATTTGAACTATGATTTTTCAGAAATACATCGAACCGAAAATAAGATTGTCATAATCCTCCAATATATTGCTCTTATCAAACAAATAAAAAAAAAAACATTAACAAAACACCACCATAAATTAGATTCATAGATCTACTATTACAAGATAAATATCCTTAAAAACTAAGAAAATCAAACCATAATAAAACTAAATTACTGATATACAGTATTAAAATCGAAAAAAAAGAACCAATTAGTGGTTGGTGTGAATGTTTCGGCATTTTCATTTTTTAAGTAAAGTCACGAGATTAATTCTCTTTCATATATGAAAACACCCTGATTGGGAATATTTTACTCTTTCGTGGGCTGACTCGGTGTAAGGGAAGATTAATCAGATTCGTAAAGGATCTGAATACCAACCGTAGAGATGCAAAACAAAATTGAAAAAGAGAAGAAAGGATTTTTTTTTTTTACCAAAAGCTAAATCTGATGTTTTTGCTTTTTTTTTTTTTTGACAAAAAGCTTATTCATAAAACTAAACTAGAAAAAAATCCCAGATAATAAAATTATATTTTGAGGAAATTATATAACACTTTATTAATGTTACACCCCCTAAAAAAGAATAGATTTAAACAATATCATTATCTTTGGCCAAGAACCTTCTGCTGACATCAAATGCAAATCCAAAGTGAAACATCTAACTATCAATTAGTCACCCTCCTACAGCTTCGAGGGAGATGGAATAAATATAAAAGCACAATTAACACTTGCCCTCATCAAGTTACATTTTAACCTGTTATCTTTTTAACTTTTAAAATAGCTATTAATTTATTAAAAATATAATTTATACATTATTATGAATAATTTTATTTTAATTCCTTCAATAATAAATCGATAAAAAACGACAAATTTAAAGGACTGTAAATGTGTTCCGCCTAATCCGTCAAAAGTTTTAGATTTCAAGAGAACAAAAAGGAAGAGAAAAGAGGTGGTCAAAGATGCTGAATTATTATTATTTTCTTAAAAAAAAATGAATAGACAGTGTGAAAAAGAGAGTGGCCTGATCTGATCTGATCTACGGTGGATTCCAAGCGGCATACAAAAACAACAGTGCCCGTCACTCTCACAATATTTGTCCTGAACGGCGCCGTCTTATTCTAACAAATTTCTATTTTCTATCTAACCTCACTGTCTCTTTCACCACCTTATTTGTACTTCTACGCTAATGCCACCCTTTCCCCGCCCTTCATTACCAACCATCTTCATTCTTCCATATATATATATGATTGAAAATTTAAATAAATTTGATTCATTTTAATACATAATTATATGGAACTTTCACATTGACAATAATAAAAGAATTGCTCAAAAAAATAATGAGTTACTAATTTAATTCTTTTTTTTTTTTCGGTTTTGGCTTATTTCTTATATTCAATAGCTATAACGGTTGTAATTAATTATAATAGTTATAAAAACTCAAATGAATCAGGATTAAGTCAAATAAAACTTGTAAGAGCAATAAAATCTTTTTAAAAATTTATTGAATTCATATATAAGATTTGAATTTAAAATTTTATTTTAAAAAATTAATTTTTTTACCACATAAATTAGTAAATGTTTGATTCATTGTTTTTTTTCTTTTTTTATATTACTTTATAAACACACAAGTTTTAAATTCGATAGGATAAAATTACAAGATGCATATATTAATAAAATTATGTTAATTACTCTAACCCATATGGACAGATGATTAAATATTTTGTTACAAATCAAAACATTTAGTTGAGAATAAAGTTCGATTCCTCAATTTCTCTTGTTCTCTCACTCCTAACCATAGAGGTTAGCTATTCAGATTAGTTGTTAAAAAAAACTCATCTTAATTAAGAACTTGGTTATGTTATCAGCACACTCATAAGGAGTCGGCCAATTGACCTAAACATTTTGATTTTGATGGTGCATGCATATTTACATATAATTAAAAAGAATAATTACTACTTCGATATGGTTTTCCCAATACCACTTCATTCAATAAGATAATTCTTTAATAGGTTATTCTTTAATAGGTTTCTTAATCTTGTAAGCTACATAATATATATATATATATATATATATATATATATATATATATATATATTTTAAAAGTAGACAATACTAACTAAAGTTGTTCTCTTTTGATTGGATTTTGACGAGTGCAAACAACAATTAATTTGATCTAGAAGGTAGCCAGGGTACGTGTCCAAAAAAAAATATATTATATGAATAAAAATAACATAATTAATTAATGGAATGGCCTTTAAGATGATACAAAAAGCTGTAGCCGAGGTATAGAGTTTTATTTATACATGTAGGTAGAGCATATCTTTAAGATTCCCCAATTCATATATGCAATAATGACAACATCAAAACCCATGATTTTGTATTTACAAGTAAGTATATTATAAACAAAGTAAAATAAATGAAAAAAGGAAAGTAAAATAAATGAAATTAAATAAGACGCCCTCCACCAAATACACATCATCAGTTTTCATTATATATATATCCCTCTTCTCTATTTAAATTGATGTAATTTAACCAAAGTTGTTGTACTTATACCACGTAAAATATGATTAGAATACAAATGTTAACACAATAACCTACTTTATAGTAAAAAAAGAAAAGAATCCCTTCTAGACCAATCAATTTCTATATTGGCCCCCATAAACTTAATTTAGTGTTATACATAAATTGAACATAGTTTATAAAATTATAGCAATTTTATATTGAAGTTAATTAACCGATATGATTCATATATATAAATAATTTTATAATCAATGTGGGATTCCGAACCAAACATATACATTACTCAAAAATTAGGATTTGTGCGCTTTAAAATCGAATGAGAAAAAGAATCAAAACAAAGAAAAGGAGAACCCAAAACGTGGAATGACCAAAATCTTGAAGGGGTGCATCTTTTTTGAGCCCGAAACATAGTTTTATTCTTTGCGTGTACAAAGTGGAGCATGCCACCCTATGTGTTAGCTGCTTGGAAATACAGATTATGGAAAAAATAAATAAGAAAGGGTCGTTGTTACATAATTGATTATTATTAATAAAAAATAGGGTTTTCTTTCTTAATTAAAAATAGGGGAGTGGGGATGGGGAGATGTATTAAAAATAAGCTAACGTGAAGCACCTGAAGCTAGAAAAAGAAGAAGCAAAGAGATTCCCCATTAAAAATTTTCCTTTACCAAAAAAACAAATCAATTGGGTCCCTATCCTATTCAAAAGAAAAATAAAAAGGTTTACTTTCATGCAATTCGTTCCCACGGAAAACCACAGGTGTCCATCTCAATCCCATACCACCGTATATGTGCGCAAGCTAATTGATTAAATTCTAACTCGAATTCTGTATAATTATAAAGACAGTAAAATTTTTTTAATTTTTTTTTACATTTTTCTATGTTAAAATTTGGCATATAAATTACTTGTTATAATTTTTATTGGTACTAATAATTAAATAACATTCAATTTATAAATTATGTAATAAAATCAAAAGAAAGGATTGTAATATAGACTATGATTTGTAGTTCGATTGTGTATGGTTTGGCAGCAGATGATTAGCTGTTTCCATTCCAAAAACTCTTAAAAAGGAAAAAGAAATGGAACTGTTTGTATTTCGTATATGTATGCACATTCCCACTCCTATCCTTCAGCTTTCCTGCAATTTTTCTATGTGATTGAGACCGCAATGAAAATGACTTTATTTTTTGTTATTCTATGCAAAATTAGATGGAGCCCCACATCACATGCCTCCACCAATCCCTGCATCAAAAGTGAATATAAATATATAAATTTTTGGACCTACATATGATATAAAATAATAATAATAAAAACATAGGGACTGTTTTTATCGGTAGCAAATGATACACGTAGTAAATTATAATATTATAAATTTTTTAAAAATTACATATATATCCGTTAATACAAAGGCATAATGATAAAAAAAAAAAGAATAAAATCGAAAAATCGCTACTAATTAATGACGGTACTAACATGTATAATTACACATAATATTATCCATATATTTAATGTTATTATAAGTTTTGTGGGAAGCAAAAGTAATTGGAGTTCTCTTCTGTTTCCCACAACGTATATACATATCCACTATCAAACTTCAGCATCGACCGTCCGCATATCAAAACAAAACATAAAAATGAAAACTGGTGCTATAAAAATGTCGAATTAAGTGCACCAGTCAAGGCTAATTTTATGCATAACTCACAAATGCAGTATATATATATATATATATATATATATATATATATATATATATATATATATATATATATGAACTTATAAAATTGAAGCAAGTAATTAATGAGTCTATCATTCAAATTGTTTTGAAGTACATCTTTTCAAATTATTAAATATCTTTGAAAGTCAATTTAGTATCAAAATTTAGTTTAAATCTTAAATTTTCTATGCAATATAACTATTTAATAAAAACGGATAATATTCTATATAGCGATCAATGATGTAAACAGTTCTATCATGGCTCACGAAGTTTACTCTTTTGTCCTTTATTTTTATGGAACACTAAACATTTTATGAGATAAAAGTGAAAAAAAAAAGTCGGTTATTCTACGGACAAATATATATTGCGTTTAACATTCTTAATAAAATTTATATAGTTGAACTTAAAAACAATATATGGTGTTACATTTTTTCATTATCTATTTCTATTTTGGTTATGCAATAGCAAAAATTTGGTGTATTAAAAAAATTATTGTGCTTTATCGATTTAGAACAAATGTATATACCTGGTTGTATCTTTTTAAATGTTCGAAGCATTAGACAAAGTCATTTTTGTGTAAGGCAACTTTTGTTTGATTAAAGAGAGTACTAAAGGTGATTGAAGACACTTACATAAGTGAACTATATAAACGTGCATCATCATTGTCTGCCAGCTATTGTGGATAAAAAAAAAAAAAAAAAAGCTATTGTGGATCATCTAGAATAAACATTATCGACAGTACAAGAGCACAACGATTTATTTGAAAAACTTGTCTTTTTTTAGTACGATATGAAAAAGCAGCCATTTTTGCCAGTCCAATTGAGGACGGTCACAAAAAATACGAAAAAAATAATTACAACAATGTCAAGAGATTAGAAAGAAACAATTGACTTTGATCCGATCCAGCTTAATTGGAAGCTTAGTTTAAAATTTGTAATTAAGTAAAAGGAAATGATAGTATTACAACATACGGCATGAACACTTTGTCGCTATATATGGGAAATTATTAGATTGTTGTATACATTTTTTGAAAGTTTTCAAACATAAAAAAGTAGTTTAATAAATTCATGCATGTCGCACATATTATTCATGTTACAATAGCGACGCTAGATATTACATTTAAGTACTCAAAATTTGATTTTTTTTTCTTAGAAAACAACGTTCATTATGTTGTATTAACGTATTGCTCGTGTATTATCATTCTGAAACATGACATGGTGCAAGTGTAATAGAAGCAGAAAAAAAAAAAGTAAGAGAGAACGAAGTCTAAGAAATGTAAAATATGCATTATTTTTAAGGATTTGGGAGGTTATATGTTATACTCTTTCATAATACAACAGACTCGTCCAATACAGCTTTATTTAAATTGGGTTTAGTTGTACAACTAAAAGAATTAATAATTGAAATAAACTGTAGAAATTGTTTTCTATTAAGTGAAGTCTCATAGTCGAGTTTCAATGTATGCAGTGATTAACAAATTTTGCAAGTTAAGAGAAAATAAGAAGCTCATGCTTTTTTTTTTTTTTTTTGTAATTGTTACGTATATACAGCTCAACAATTAACAACTTCACTAACTGCCAAGATAAGTTAGTATCTCAACTTGTTAGCTTGTAGTTATCTTGTATATTGTGTTATTTCTATTGTAACTATGTATATATTATTATAATTCTGAATTCAATACAACTCACTTTTGCCTTTGCAATACTGTTCTTGACTTGGTCTTAGAGTTGATCCTTAATATATAGCTCACAAGATGTCTTCCTCTTCCTCTTTCTCTTCCTCTTCTACTTCTTCCTCGTCAACCTCAAATATGATAGTAACCACTAATGCTATTCCATGTCCTTCTTTTCCTTATTTTACAACCCTAACTCAGGTTCAATAAATATTTTCCATAAAATTGACATCCAAAAATTATATTTCTTGGAAACTTCAATTTACTACCCTTTCAAACTATTATAATTTGCACGAGATTATTAATGGGACTGAAACTCCTCCTCCTTGAGAACTCATTGATCCAACAATCAATTAGTCTTCCATTAACCCTGCCTATATGACTTGGTTTAATAAAGATCAATTGTTATTCTCTTGGCCATTGTCTTCAATTACAGAAGAAATTTACCCTTAATTAATTGGCCTTAATTCTATTGCCGAAGTTTGGCAAGCCTTAGCCACCGCCTATGGAGTCATCAGTCATGCTTAATGCACACAACTTCACAATCTTGCAAATGATGACAAAATTTTCTCCACGTGTCTTTATTAAGCCGAGGCTCTTGTTGATTCCTTAGCCTTAGCTAAACAATCCATCTTTGCATCTGAGTTCAACACCATTATATTTTAGAAACTTGGAGCATAATACAATGGCATTATTAGAGAGTTACAACAATGGATTGATATTATCTCTTTTTCAGAACTCTATGGTCAACTTGTGGCCTATGAGTTATGAGTTACTTTTAAAATTGTAAGAACCAACAGTCCCAGCTGTCTATACTATTTAGCATGGCAGCTCTCCTTCTGGTCACACTAAACTTTGCCAACCATTTTCAATAATCATGCTCGCCAAGGCCAGCGTAGTGGTCGACGTGGTTATTCTACCACTGCTTGTTAACTTTATGGTTTTACTAATCATATAGTCCTGATTGTTGGTGTTGATTTGATGTTTCCTTTACTTATCGTGATCGTTCTCACTTTACTTCCTCCATTAATTTTCTAAACACATCAAATAGAAGGCAAGCTCATTTGAACGAGCTTCCTAGTCATACTAGCTTGCTCCCATCTCCATCTATAGCTCTACCACCATAATGGTACCTTGGCACCGGAGCAACTCACCACATACACCTTATTTGTCTTCCTTGAGTATTTCAGATGAATATGAAGGTAATAATACTTTGCTTGTTGGCAATGTTTATGGGTTATTGATATCTCATATTGGTAATAGTCACATACATTCTTCATTTATCTTAAAAAATGTCTTGCATGTTGCTGCTATCACCAAACCATTATTATATGTGCAAAAACTTTGTAAAGATAATCATTATTTTTTATGTTTCATGATGATCACTGTCTTGTAAAAGATAAAGATCAAGTTTTCAAGAAGACAGTGCTCCGAGGAACAACTAAACTTGGTCTGTATAAGCTACACGGTATGCTTCCAAAACAATATACTGTGGTGTATCTTGCCAGCTTAGAGGATTGGCATGCCAGACTAGGACATCCAAATTATCATATTGTTCATCACTTAGTTAATTCTTTTCATCTTCCTTGTTCATCAAATAAAACTCTAATGAATAAATGTGAGGCTTATTTTTTAGGAAAGTTACATCGAAATTCCTTGCCTTTAACTCATAATCATAGCACTCAACCCTTACAGTTAGTGCATTCCGATGTTTAGGGACCTAGCCCACTATATTTTTATTCATACTTTAAATATTTCATTATCTTTATAGATGATTTCTTCTTATTTACTTGGTTGTTTCCAATGAAGTGCAAAAGTGAAGTCCCATCAATTTTTTGCAAATTTCTAACCATGGTGGAAAAATAATTTAATTAAAAAATCAAAGCCTTTAATTATAACTGGGGTGGTGAATATTGCTCGTTACATAAACATTTTTAAAATAACAATATAATTCACTGAGTAGCCTACCCTCACACACATGAGTAAAATGGCACATCTAAACAAAAAATTTGGCATATTGTTGACATTGGTCTTGAACTTTTGGGACATTGTGGCACACCATTCAAATATTAGGAATTTGAATTTAAAATTGCCATTTTTTTATAAACCAAATGCCTACAACTTCCTTGCACAAAAAAAATTTCGTATTAATTATTATAAAAAAAATCCTAACTACACCTTTTTTTCAAATTTTTGAATGTGTCGTTTATCCACTTTCACATCCATACAATAAACACAAATTCTCCTTTCGTACCTCATAATGTGTGTTTTTAGGATATTCTCCCATTCATCTACAGTATCGATGTCTAGATAAAACCATTGGAAAAATTTATATCTCTAAACATGTACAATTTAATGAAAAAATGTTTCCATTTAATCAGGTTTTGAATTCTTGTAATTTGGATGCTTTGTCAGTAAGCATGCCCTCCTCCACGTGGTTATAACTCTCATATCAGTTGCTTTCGGATTAATGTGTCACACTTCGTCTCACATAGCCCTAGATGAACATTTAAGACCAACCACGTAGCAAAACACTTAAATTAGTCAAATTATGTTATAATTATAACTACATTGTTAACAGAATTGGAAATAATATTTTGGAAAAGTTTGATATTATTTAGATAATGTATCTAGAAAATAAGAGTTTTTGCAATTGATATGTTTATGAATGTTGATTATAATATAACATAATTGAGTAACATAGAAAATTACATTTTTAAAACTACACTGATATTCTTGCTTATATAGCTTCTCTAATGAGGATGTTAGCTTACTTTGAAACTATTATACACACTCTCTTAGCTTAATCCACCCACTATTAAGCCTTGTTATCTTAAAGAGTTTATAAAACTTAGTAAAATGAGTACAAAAATACTCAATGAGTAGATATCACAAGCAAAAAAAAATTTAGTTAAGTTAAACATAATAAGCAACTTAAATCAGAATACTAGAGCATTTCTAATCAAAGCATCATTCACTTAAAATATTAAATGTGTTCTTTCTCTTAAAACTTAAACAAAGCTTAGCCAATCAAACACATGCCTTTGCAAATGTCAATACACCCTTTCATATGTATTAACCATCCCTAAACAAGCATCACAACCTAACCATAATATACAGGCATCACAAGCTTACTCTCTAGGCGCACTTAAAAGCTGACCCTTCGACTACATTAGCACGGAATAACCCTTCTCCCTTCACCATCCTGCAATCAAGTGCCATGTTGTCTATTGTATAATAGTAACCAACATAATCTCAAATATGCATATAACACCTAAGCACATTCACATAACTCATATAGGGAGGTAATACACAAAACCAAATACCATTTCAGGCAAACAATCAGTCAAAGTATTACTAACACATTTGTTGTTCAATATAGCATTCAAAATCAAACTTCCTTCATCATAATTTAAGAAGTGAAACCAAGTTTAACATAAGCTCATTTAAATCATCAAGTAATTAAAATAATCTCAAATTAGATTACCAAAATGAAGCATATTGTATTAACACATTGAACTTGTAAACTTAAAACCATTATAGTTTTAAAGCTTGAAACTTAAATATGTAAATCAAGTAGCAATAAGCTGAGCTAAACCAAATCTAAAACATCATTTTAAATTCATGAAAAAACATCAAAATTTCATTTTATTCCTACATAAGAGTGAAAAGGGCTTGAAAATCTACTCACCAAAACAACCTATAAATATGCACAATCCAGCTTCATAAGCTTCCTAGTTTGCACTAGTAACTCCCTTGCCTTCTTCAGCATCTAACATATGTAATTATATTTTAAATTCATCAAGATGATATGTCCATTTACTATCCTAGTGATGCAGACCCCAAATAATATGCAAAAGCATGAAATTTAACCCATTCTTACATGTCTTTCTTTTTTACAATTATAGGGCAGATTTCATAGTTGACTTTGAAAGAGTTTTGAGAGCTATACAGGTGGTGTATGAGGCTCCACTCTTAAATAAACTTAGGTATATGTGTATATTGTATGCAAAAAATTTTCACTATAATTGATCAACTATCAAAGGATTTAATAGTAGCTTAATATAACCAACTCCAACAGTCCTAGTAGATAGAGCAATTATAAGTATGACCTTAATTAACCATGTTACATACAGAATCAGCTTCAATACAAAACTGTAAGATTATAGGGGACTCCTTAAAGTTTCTTTATAAGCAAACCAAACTTAAGTTTGAGCTTCTTAGCTTGAGATATACATGAAATATTGAGATTGGTTTTAACTGATGAACTCTATAAACCTGGTTCACATAATAAAAAAAGACTATTTTCATAGCTAACTTTGAAAAATTATTAGGACTCATAAAAAAGGAATTTTCAGCTAAAATTTTAATTATTCCTATATTTATATGTCTATTACATATAGTAAAAGTTTCATTTCAATTTGGTGATCACAAAGGAAGTTATAGCTAACGGAATACAATCAGCTCCATCACTATGATAGATTAAACAATAAAAAGTATCACCTCATCATACCATGATAAAAGTAGAATCAGCTCTAACTTAAAACTAGATATTATAGAAAACTCTTCTAAGTTTTTATAGAATCAAAACACACTTAATTTGAAGCTCCATAACTCAAAATATGATCAAAATACTGAGACTGAAAAACCAGGAAAAATGAACCCTAGATTAAATTAACTAAAACACTTAAAATACTTACCAATTGAATCAATACAACCTTTAGGGATGATGATTGCAACTTGAAAAGTGCTTTGAACCTACAAATTTCACTTAGAAAATCAGCTTGAGATTGGAGAATTGAGCAACTCCTCTAGTTCTCTTTTATTTTCCTTAAAAGAACTTCTTTTCCCTCTTTTTCTTTAGCATATAAACTCTCACACATAAAGCCACGAATTCATAGAATATTCTAGGGCCTTTTTAGGTTGATAGGGATTGTAAAATCCCTTTTTAAATCCTTAATAAAATGTTGTTATTACCTATTAACCCTTGAACTTCTAATTATTCATTCTAGGATAACTTTTATTTCAATTGAGTCCTCATCTCTTGCTAACATTTAAGTTCTTATCCTTTTCTTTAATTCAACTTTGTCCCTTTTATTCTCATAATTTCATTCTTTTTGAGTGTCATCAAAATTCAAAAATTCTCGCTCCGTGATTAAGTACAGGTTATGGCTCAACCCTATACACTAGCCTAACTATATATATACTAGCTTATACTTAAATTTAATTAATATATTTTATGTAAATGTAATGCAATATGAATGCAAACGTACCTATAGTTAGGGTACGGGTGTTACACAATGTCAACTAGACCCTACAGGTTTCATCTTTAACTCAAATTCTACCTTATCTTCTCCACAGTCCATAGCCAAGTCTAACTCTATCCCCCTAACTTATTCCTTATCCATATTTAGCACCTTTAATAATTCTATCTCGTCCAATGTCAATCCATTTACAACCATCTACAATCCAAATGGCATTCTATTATTTGTTGATATGTGCCCATCTGATCTACATCCTCTATTTCTACCTCACTTGTTCAACCGAATCCCAATACACAATAATGCACCCATCCTATGAAACTTCATCCATCTACCTTGCATAAAACCATTACTCATTTTACTTCAACTTTCACACGCTACCCTTCCTTGTTTACTAAACCCTCTTCTTTTAAAATAGCAAACCAAATACCCGAATGGCAATAGGTAATGCAAAGTGAAATGGTAGCCTTGATAAGAAATAACACTTGGAATGTTGTGGGCAATCATCGAGTTTATAAAATAAAATGGAAAGCAAATGGCTCACTTGAGAGGTTTAAAGCTCAATTAATGGCTCAGGGGTACACATAAGAATACAAACTTAATTACGAAGAAAATTTTAGTCCTTGCATTAAACCATGACCATTCGTATAATACTATTAGTTGCGGTGTCTCACAGTTGGCATCTCAAACATTGAGATATTAGTAATGCCTTTTTGAATGGTGAGTTAAAAGAAATAGTGTATATAGTTCAACCATAGGGGTTTGTTGATAAATGATTTCCATATTTTATAAGCTGTAAAAATACTCTATGGCCTTAAACAGGCACCTAGGGCTTGGTTTCAGAAACTCTGTGATTTCTTACTTACTATAGGTTTTAAAGGTTCTACTACTACTTCTTAATTGTTCATTTACAATAAAGCCTGATTGACTTGCTTCTTGCCAGTCTATGTCAAGGATGTCATTATCACAAGCAATGACTCATAACTTGTCACTTCAATTATTGAAAGGTTGTCTTCCACTTTCATGCTTCAAGACTTAGGCTCATTGTAATGACCTAGTATTTTAAATAAAATAATATTATTTTAGAACATTCAGTGTTAATAATTTTAAATTTTATTTGTGTATTATTATTGATATTCACTAATATTATTTATGTATTTTATTCTAAGAAATTGTTTATGTAAAAATAATTTGTTTTACGTGGGATTACTTGATAATATTAAAGTTGTTATTATTATTATTATTATTATTATTATTATTATTATTATTATTATTATTATTATTATTATTATCATTGTTATTATTATTATTATTATTAGTTTATTATTGTTAACATTGTTATTATTATTATTATTATTATTATTATTATTATTATGGAATGGCATTTTAGTAATTTTATAATTAAAAATATATATATATAGAAAAGTCAAAATCAGGTCAAAGCTCCTTATTCTTCTTTTTCTTCTTCTTCTTCCACCTAGAGCCGTCCTTGTGCCACCAAAGCTACTACAGCCATCACCAACGATCACCACCACCTCTGGCTTCTCCTAAATGTCGCTTGTCACCTTCAGCTTACCAGAGAATCGCCGGAAACTAGGGAGGCCGAGAGTGAGCTTCCATTGTTGCCAGTGATATTTCGGCCACCTCAACTCCTCAAATCGGTCTTGTTTAATTCCTTAAGCTTCGGTGAGTCCATTTCCGAGCTCCATTTGAGCTTAAATCCCTTCAATTTTTAGATATCTTCAATTTTTAGTTTATGCATTTTAGGGTTTTTATTTTTTTTTTTAACTTAATAATGTTTGATTTATGAAAACTTGCTTCATAAATGTTGTTTGTGGTAGCTTTAACTTCTCAAAAATATATTTTTTTATTTTTTTAAATTAATTTGAATTCTGGGTAATTTTTAATTATTTTAATATTAAATATTGAATTTTTGATAATTATGTTAATTAATTTTTTTTAATGAAAATTTAGTTAAATTAGTGTTAGTAATTTGAGTTAATCATTTTTGGTGAATTTATATAATTTTTGAGAATATTATTTATATTATGTGAATTTTGTATTTATGAGTTAATTGTGTGATTTTGTGGAAATTATGGTTAAATAATGTGTTTTAAATGATTTTAGAATTATATAGGGTATTAACATGATTTTTATAAATTATTTACTATTTTTAACTAATTAATACTAATTTTCAAAAATTATATTCAAATAATATATTATTTACTATTTCTGTGATTAAATGAATTTTTGACTAATTTTAATATATATATTAGCTATTTAAGCTATTTGAACATATAAAAGTGAATTTTTACTATTTTATATTGAATCATTGAAAATTTTGATTTTTATTAATATTATATTATTATTTGAGATTTTATTTAATTAATGTGTAAATAATTGTATTTAGTGATTTAATGTTCAAATATATTATATATTGGTATTTTATGGACATTTATGGAATTTAATAAATTTTAGTATATTTATTATTTTATTTGTATTTTTGGTGAATTGTGAACCTCGGTTGGGAAATTATACAGTTTGGGGTCCCAACTTGAGGTGTTGAGCCTTGTTTTTTAGAAGTGTGTCTTCCTTGTAGGATCAACTCTACTTGTTAGTAAAGAGATGTCCATTTTACTAAGATGTCCATTTTACTAAGGAGGTTCTGCAGAATTTTTAATAGAATTCTCGTAAAATGTGACGTCGGGTCAATCATGAATTTCTGTATTTGTCTGAGTTTTGTATTCCTATATTGAGTCTCCTTTAGAACTCTTAGAAGTATAAGTTAGAAATTTTATTATGATCTATTATTATTATTTATTTTCTATTTGTGCTGAGATCGAGGCTTATCAAACCAGACCCATCGAGTCAGTCTTGAGGAGTGTAAACTTGTGAGTTATTATTTTATATATACATTGCATGTAGATTATAAGTTTTCATATTTTAATATGAGTTTAAACATGAATTGTTTTATTAAATGAATAAGTATACTTTTGGTATATTTGATATATATATTACATATATACTTAATTTGTTTTTAGTATATATTTGATATATATGTGTCATATATATTCAATATATTTTTGGTATATTCATAGTTGATTTTGGTTATATGTAGCATATATATACTTGAAATATATTTAGTATATTTTCGGTATATTTCTGGTATAAATATGGTATATTTCTTTGTTATGAATGTTATTTATGATTAATTATGCGTTTATTTATTTTCCATAAATACATTTTTATTTAAAGGATATCAATATAACGTGCTACATAGTGGTTGCACTAGGATTGTGTATGTATCGGTTCGTTAGACTTTAGGGTCGATGTTGTGAGAATTATTTGAGAAGAATTTGATTGATTGATTATTTGAGATTTGGTATGAGTGATTAGTGTGGTTGCTAGAGCTCGGTTGACCTAGTGTCTCGGGGCCAATTACACTAACAGTGAGACTGTTGGAGCTCGGTTGACTTAGTGTCTCGAGACCAATCTACTGTCCAAAATGGAATAAGAGAATTTATTTGGAATTAAGTAAGCCTGTGTGACTAGTGAGATATTTGTTTGAGGTTGCGATTGTTTTAGGGTTCTATTTGATCCTTCACCTAAATTAATGTTTTCTACATTTCAATATATAGAAAAGTGGATTTTAGCATCTGTGTGAAATGCTTGTATATATATATATTGATGCCTGGTTGTATATGTTTTAGATTGCATGTATATATATTATAATAATTCACTCAATGAAGTCTGACTTCTCTTAATATTTTTTTCAGGAGATTCCTCGTCATCAGAACTCATTAGTAGACCCCTATGCCGGACTTCCTCAGCCCTGGTTAGATTGTGTAAATTATTTATCTGACTTTTTTTGTAATCTAGAAAACTGCAGTAGTAGTGTTTTGTATTGGTAGAGTGTTGTTTTAGTAAAAGACTTTTCTCTGAATATTGTATGAAATATTTTTATTTTATGAAATGATATTTAAGTATTTATTTTATATATCGACTTAAATTTTTAATTTTGACGTATTTTTATTTATTTATTGCATACTTTTATTTTCTAAGGCTTGCTACAGGTTCCAGATTCGAAAGAATTCTTGTTCCTTAGTGCCGATCATGACTCCTGGGTTGGGTTGTGACACTCATTGAACTACTTTCTTGGCATACAAGTACATTATTTTTTTAACAGTCTTCTCCTATCATAACAATAATACATTTCGGAGATTATTAAACTTTCAGGGATGGAAAAATGGAAGCTTTGTCCTACTCTTATAATCTTCAGTTCTCAAGTTTTGAAGTCTAATAGCATTCCATTATCTAGTGAAGAAAGACTTTATTATCATAAACTTTATGGTAGCTTATAGTACACCACACTTACTCGGCCTGATTTCTCTTATTCAATAAACAAATTATGTCAGTGCATGCATCACCCTACAGATGTGCACTTCAAAGCACTAAAACGTGTTCTTTGTTACCTATAAGGGTAATCTTATCTTGGATTATTTATTAAGAAATGTTCACCATCTTCATTGGTTACTTATATGAATGTTGATTGTGTGGGTTGCTCGGATGTCCGCTACTCCTGTGTGGCTACTTGATTTATCTTAGTAGTAACTTGGTAGCCTAGAGTTCTCACAAATAAAGGATAGTAGCTTAGTCTTCCATTAGGTCAAAATTTAAGGCTATAACTAATATAAGTGTTGATTTGAAATGGTTACGCCATTTGCTTACCAAGTCGAGTGTTATGTTTTCTATTTCCCTACATGTTTCGTGTGACAATATAAGCATGATATTTCTATCTTCTAATCCGCTATTTTATGCTCGAACATGTTACGTCAAAGTTGGTTTCCATTTCCTTAGACAATAAGTCTATAAAAAGCTCCTCTCTGTTTCCCTAATATCTTTGGCAAACCAAATTGTAGACCTCATGACCAAGTCACTGCCTACTACTTAGTTCAACTACTTTCAAGACAAGCTTCAGTTACTCGCTCTCCCACCTTCAGCTTATGAGTGTGTGTTAAGATAAGATAGTATCTCAGTTTGTTAGCTTGCAGTCATCTTATGTGTTGTGTTATTTCTGTTATAACTACTTGTTTGTTATATACAATTATGAACTCAATACAATTTACTTTTGCCTTTATAATACCGCTCTTGACTCTAACTAACAACTATGAGATTTATAACTAACTAATACAAAGCTTCCACATAATCATAATTTAGTTCACAAATAATTCCAATATCAAATAATGATGGTAGCAATAGATGAAAATTACTTATGTTACTTTTGTGTGAGAAACATAACATGATGGTGTAAGTAGCAATATGGTAAAGGTGATAAGTATGAGTAATTGAGTGAAGCCACTATATGTCTAATAGCCCCTCTCAAGTTGGAGTATACAAGTTTGGTATACCTAAATTGTGAATAAAATTATGAAACTGAGAGGCAGATAGTAACTTGGTAAGATAAGTGCAAATATGAAGAAAATGAATAAGTCCTTGCTAGAATTTTTATCGAATGAGGTGACAATTGATTTCAATATGCTTTGTCTATTCGTGGAAGAATGGATTTTTTATGATCTTGATGGCTAAATCATTATCACAGTAAATGGAAGTAAGACTAGGATCAATATAAAAATCTTGTTGTAAATAGTGAAGCCACTAAAATTCACAGGTGATAGTAGCAAGAGCCCGATACTCGACTTCGATTGAAGATTAAGAAACACTGTTTTCTTTTTATTTATATAAGACTAAAGCTTCTCCAAGAAAAATACAACAACTAGTCATTGATCTTCGAGTATCAACACAAAAGGCCTAGTTTAAATCAGAGAAAGCTTTGAGGTGCAAATCATTATGAGATGGGAAGAACAACCCTTGGCCTGGAGAACCTTTGATGTATCTCAAAATATGATGTGCTGCTTTCTAATGAGCACGAGTAGGATAGTCAATGAACTGTGATAACTATTGAACTATAGATAGTATATCTAGATAATAGTGGTGAGACATAATAATTGGCCAATTAAACGATTATAGGCAGTGACAAACATTACAGTTTGAAAAAATAGATGTAATATATTTATCAATATTTTAAAGAACCTTTAATCTTAAATAAGAGGGATGTCCGAACCTAAGATGTCATATGTTTTGTGAAGTAACATTATTCAAATGAGAAATAACTTATGATTTAAAAGTAGAAAAATTTGATACTAAGCTTATAGATATCTGAAACTGATAAAGACCATCAATTTCTTTAGTTGTATCAATCATTTTCAAGGTTTGAATATCTTGTATATAATAACCATAAGGCAAAATGATAAGAAAATAATGTGAACTTTTAATTAATTGACTTGTAGAGCTTAAATTAAAAGTAAATTGTGGAACTTGTAATATATTGTGAAGGGTTAAATAAGAATTCAAATGAATGTCCCTAATGTGAGTTATAAGGATACTAAGTTTATTTGGAAACTTAACAAACAAATTTAAAATAGGTTTAAAAGAAGAAAGATGATCTAATGAATTAACTATCTAATCTGTTGCTTCAGTGTCTATAATCTATGTTGTTCTATAGAATTTTATTGCAGTAGAAAAAAATTTGGGGCTAAGAAATATACCTAATTCAGGCACATGATCAAAAGATGTTATGATATTATTAACAGAGGTCGAAGGACTTGTAGAATGTTGATTGGCTTTAATAAGTGCCAATAATTGATCATATTGTTGTTTAGTGAATTATAAATTACAAGTATCATTACTGCAGTCTTTAATGAGAACTTATTTCCCTATAGTACTCTTAGTAGTTGCATTAGTGCCATTATCATGATTGATTGGAAAACTCTCAATTTGATTATTTGAGCTATAATTCTTCTTAAAAGATTTATTCCTAGGAGGGTAACCATGCTTTTTAGGGTATTTGTTAACCAAGTGACTAGGCATTCCACAGTAAGTACAAGTTGGTCTATTTCTTGCATTAGTAAGCTGATTCCTCTTAAAAGAATAATTATGAGCCAATCGTAATTATTGGCTTTAAAATTAGAAGTAAAGGCTCCTTTACTTGCATAAAACACAACTAACTCGTTCATTTGTTAATCCGAAATTCCCCTTATTTGTCATTCATATTGTAAAGCAAGAAAAAAACTCTATTAATTGTAGGAAATGGATCTCTAATGAAAATTTATGATCTAATAGTTGAAAATTCACTGTTCAATCCTTTAAAAAACCTAATCATATAGTCATGAGCTTGATAACTCCTAATTATATCCATTACATTGCAATTGAATTATAGAATACATATACATTAAGGATTTGGTCTCAGATTAGTAAATTCATTACAAAGGATTTTCAGATGTGTAAAATAATATATGATAGAAAACAAACCTTGCTTGAGTGATGCGATTTCTTCTTACAGATTAGTAACATATCATTTCCTTGTAAGAACTTATAAAATAGATCTTTGTACATTTCATAAACAAAATCAATCTAGATGATGCTTTTTGTAATAGATGGAGATAATGACTTCACAATCCATGAAAACATTATTATATTGCATCTCTCTCATGCAAAGAAAATAGGATCATCTGGATTGGGAGCTTTGATAGATCCATCTGTAAACTTTAGATCCATCGATGTCAAAGCCATACGCATGGACCTTGACTAAGAGTAATAATTATTTCCCATAAGCATACATGATGTGAGTATCAATGGCGGATTTTCATTAGTATGAAGGAAGTAAGAGCTTGAAGGAAGATCCTCAGGTCTCGTTTAATGATCCATCTTGTAAAACACTGACAATTTGAAGAAGCAAAATGAAAGAAAAGTTATTTGGATGTTAAGAAAATGTGAGAAAATGAAGGAAAATTTTTAGAAAGAAAGAACTTCATGCTCTAATAATATAACAGATTTTGTAAGTTGAGAGAAAATAAGAAGCTCATGTTTATTTCTGTTGTAACTGTTACATATATATAGGTCAACAATTAACAACTTCACTAACTAATAATTGTGAGATTTACAACTAACCAAATCAAAGCTTCCATGTAATCATGATTTAGTTTAAAAATGATTTCATTATCAAACAGTGATGGTAGCAGTAGTTGGAAATTACTTCTATGTGAGAAGCATGACATGATGGTGTAACTAGCATCATGATGAAGGTGATGAGTATGAGTAATTGAGTGGAGTGGAGCCACTGTATGTCTAATAGTCATCTTGATTTAGTTGTTGAAAGATTTTTATCATCCTTATAGTCTTATCCGAGTTAAACCTAATTAGTTAGAGTACAGTGAAATTTGGATACCATTAATTCATACCAAAAAAGAATTAATGATCTAGTTAACAAGCATTTAGAGAATTAATCAGGCAACGCTTGAAAATATTTGAAAAAAATAAAATGTCTATGATACACTTAGCAATAATGTTCAATAATAATGAGGTTCTAAAATACTAAAGGTTTAAAATTTAAATAAATTAGTAAGATTTAAAAAATAGATTTTTAAGTAAGTAAAATAATTATGTTTTTGTCTAGCAAATATCTCATTGTAAATTAAAAATATAAACTGATTAATAAATACATATTACTAAAGGTTAAAAATTAGATTACTAAGTAATTAAGTGTCAACAACGGGGTTTAGGGCACTCACCCAAGTATAAGGCGACCACTGCTCTGTATAAGCTCAAGGCCCATTAGGATTACTAAATGGGTTTTTAGGGCCTAAAAAGGAGATAGAGCCACCACCCAGATGAAAACCAGGACACTTTTACAACAACTGAATTTCATGAAGATTCCCAAAAGTGGTCATTAGATATTCGGGTTCAAAACTGGGTATGGACTTTGAATGCCCACCCAACCTTGCGGTTGGCCTCCGTTTGTGTTTTGCATTTTATTACTTATGATTATTAAATTATTTCTTTATTATTGTGGTTTACAAATGTTTCTAATTTTATAATTTAATTTGAGTTTACACATTAATCCTTTTACATATTTATTGTCTTGGCATTCAAATCAAATATTAAGAACAAATTTATAAATATTCATTCCAAATAAATGGGGAAGGGATTAAGGATTACAATAATTAATCCAAATGAAACCTCTCAAGAACTAATTAATTCACTAATTAAATAGTGATTAAAAATCACTAAAACCTAAAGCAAATAAAAGTTAGCCTCATATTCAAATGAACATCTTTATTTACAAAATAATTCAAATTATATTAATCCAAACATAGGCATGCAGATTCATATAAACATGGATTAATCATTCAACTAGTCTTAAAAGTATAACATATGCATGCAATATCAAAATCAATCAGGCAGCAATGTACGTATCATATACCAAAAATATACTAAAAAGATACTAAAACAAAGTATAATTGAACAAGACTTTGCATGAGAGGCGATCACCTCTATAAAGAGGCGATCGCCACTAGGTTAAGAGGTGATGCCCCTTTCAAAAAGCGTCGCCACTTCAACAGGCACAACAACACAAAAACTACAAGTTTCTTAAATTCTAAACAACTTAAATATTCATGCAAAGCAATATAAACCAACAATTGAGAACTTAATGATTTACATATTCAAGTTTTATATGCAAGCCTAAGAAAACAATAAACACAAAAAAGATATAAAATGTAGAAATGAAAGTTTCAAACAAAACAAAGAAATTAAAACTTGAAAATAGGTATTCTCACTGATTTGTACCCGTTTGGTTCTCTTAACTGAAGCCCTCAGAGCTTGTTTGATTTGTTTTTAATGTATCAAATGTAAGAATGTCCTTCTTTCTTCTTAAGAAATGGATTCTTAGGTTCTAGTTCCTTTTTTCTTTCTTCTTCCTTTTTTTTCTTTCTCTTAAGGAAGTTTTCTTTCCTTTTTTTAGAACCTCCTTCCCTTTTTTTTCCAAACCTCCCTTACTTAAATGGCCAATCCCCCTTTTTTAACCCTTTCGCTTTCTCTCTCTTATATTACTAAAAGATTAAGTTTACTTTCCACTTTGCATTTTCATTATTGCCTCCCTTTTTTTTCATTATTTCATGCCCTAAAAGTCTTATTATTTCATTCAAAACTCCAGACTATAGGTAGGAAGGTTGATTTTTTATGTTAAATGTAATAATAAATAATATTTATTGCTATAGGGGATAAGTATGAAAAGGCAATGCCTCTATGGTGAGGTGTCTCCTCACCGATGGCCAAAATGAAGAGACGATTGCCTCTTCACCAGGCCTGTTGGGCCTTTAGGCTTAAAAGGCATGGTTTAGGCTTGATAAAAGGATAATGGGCTTAATGTTTTGGGTTTTGGCTAGATATGAAAGCTTTAGGCTAGGTTTAATCTCTTAAATTTATTTTAAAGAAGATCTCGGGCTCTTCTTGCATTTGAAATTTGGACTATCTTATCACTGAGCTTTTATTACGAGCATATCAAATCGAGGGTGTCCACAGTTTTTCCCCTTGGTTTTTCAAAAAATGGATTTATGAAATTGATTTTTGAAAAAAACAACATACACAACAGATAATAAGAATGACATACTTAACCTACAAGCTTCACTTAGGCTGTCAGTTTTAGGAATTCAAACCTAAAAGGTCAAAATTTGACTTGAAATGTGACTGTGATCCTTAGATTTTCATAGCTTGATTAGTCACTCATTATAGATTTAGCGTGAACATGGAGCCTTTCTGATGCAAAACTCACTCAGTATAAAAGATGTAAATCTTGAGTCTTTCTAACACAGAACTGGTGAAATGTAATTGTGTTCCTCATGTTTTCCTAGCCTGACCAGTTACTCATTATAAATTTAGCATGAACTCTAAGCCTTTTCGACACGAAACCCACTCAATAGAACGATCTCGAGTCTTCATGGCTTGAGTCATTACACATAAATGCAATCTCGGGTTTTCCTAGCACTTATTATCGCTCACAACAATGATCCCGGGTTTTTCTAGACCGAATCATCACACAAAAATGCAATTTTGAGTTTTCTTAGCCTAAGTCATCACTCACAATGGTGATCCTGAGTTTTCCTAACCCAAGTCATCATACAAAAATGTGATCCCAGGTTTTCCTAGACCGAGTCATCGCTCATAATGGTAATCCTGGGTTTTCCTGACCTAAGTCATCACACAAAAACATGATCCTATGTTTTCCTGGCCTAAGTTATTACTTAGGCCTATGGTACATGCGGCATATAACTTTGGTCTCAACCCTAGAGACGAGATCCCTTTTTTCGGAGAAGTGCGATCTCACATTTGCGGACTAACCACAAGGGAGGTTAATGATTAATTTGTTTGCATTTTCCTGCAAATTGGGTTAAAAAAAATCAAGTTATTGATCATAACCACATATTGATCATGAAAAACGAGAATGCATGTCATTAAATTGAGAAAAATTGCAGAAAATTAAAAATTGTGTCAGTTCACTAACATGAAGAGGTGTTGCCTCTTTGGTCAGGCGATTGCCTCCTATAAAAGAGGTGTTCACTTCTTCATGCCAAAAGGGGATTTATAGAGGCAATCGCCTCCTTGTGAAAAGGCGACACCTCTACGGTGGGGTATACGCCTCTTCACTAGTGATCTGCAAAATCTCTAAAAAATTTTATATACACTGCTTAAATATTCAACTCCCTATTTTTCATCAGCTTGATGCACACACACTGAACGGTGCTATCAATTTAAGTGGTGCCCATATTTGGTATGATAGCTTTCCTCTCACTATCAAGACTATAGACACCCAATTTTAGGATGATGTGTTATGGATGCAGCAAAGGACTCCAATGATGAAAATATCATAAATAGGTCCTCGATACTTAATCTTTAAAATTCTAAGCGGTTAAATGCATCTTTTAGAGGAAGGATTTAATATTTTTAAGGACTAAATTGCAATGTTTTTTAGGACCTAATTGCAAAATATAAATTCTTTCAGGGGTCTTTTTGTAATTAAATGTCAAAAAAATACCTATCAGAATTTCATAATTCTGATCGGAATTACCGGAATTACACTAATTCTGATCATAATTGTGTAATTTTGATCTTAATTGCACAATCTCGATCGGAATTGTGTAATTCTGATCGAAATTGCACAATCCCGATCGAAATTGAATTCTTTCGTTTGTTTGTTTTATTTTTAAATTCAATCCTAATTGGTTTAAAACTCCTAATTGGATTTTAACTCAATCCTTATTGATCTAAAATTCCTAAATATAATTTCAAGTATTAATCTTATATTTTAAGGAATTAAAATCACGTTAGGACTAGGCTAGGTTGTCTAGTTCTTTTTCCACTATATAAAGAGGATGAAGAGCAGGAAGGAAAACAAGGGATTTGAAAAGGGTTTTTTTAATTATTTTTTCTTTTTTTGGGTTTTTCTATAAAAATTCCTTTTGATTCACAATTAATTCAAGATCCTTGAAGAAGTTTGAAGAAAAAGATTCGAAGACTTATCAAGAACGGTGAATTACAAATCTGAGGAGTACCCCAAATAACTCATAAGCATCATCATCTTCTTCATATTCTATTTTTTTTATTTTTTTATATTATTGATTATTTTTATTCTTTTAAGTTATTATCATAATTTATTCATTAATCATAATTTTATTTTATTTTTTTGAAGTGATTATCGAGGAAAATGCATGGTAATCATGTTGTAGGGATGAATTCATGAGAAGTCCATAGAACACCATGGATAAAGCCTCATAAAGACTTATTTTACAGGGTTTTTATTTTATTTTATTTATTGTTAATGATTTTTTTAGGATTTATATGAAATTGCATGTAAATAGAGAATAAGATAATAATTCGTAAAGTAATTTTAAATGAACAGAAGACTAAAAGAAGTTAGTATTCTGTATCCAGAATCTCCTGGTTGTGGTGCTATTTTTCTTTTAGGGAATTGAGTACCACCTTTTCAATTTGTCCCAGTTATTACCCTGGGTGGCAACTCCTCATCTCCATGCCATGTCTTTGTGATAGTGGTTAGTGTGTTCTCTAGAGCCTTGAGCTCAAATAGTGTCACGGTTGCTAAAATCTTAGATGCGCGCTAAACCCCACCGTCTATAAAAACCTATATATGTAACACCAAATTCTCTAACTTCATTGTCTATCTGCTGAGTTCTTAAGGGTGAACTTACTACCGGCCCTTGTATGTTTTGATGAAGAGGTGCTCAAACACTACTCACACCTTCTAGTTTCCTTATAATAAGTTTACTTTGGACCTAGTTTCTTTTGCAGCTGTGACCGGTATTACTTGCATAGGAGATCCTGTTCCCCTTGATGCGAGTCTGCATCATCTATCTCCAGAGTGGCTTGCTTATGTCGAGTGTCTACTAGGCATGTTCTCGGATATGAAGGGGACCTATATTGTGAAGGTTGACTCTATAAAGAGTTATAACACCTAAGAGAGAATAGCAACTACTACTTTTAGCCTTCAAATTGATCAGGTGGTGAGGGCTTTTTTGGTTTATTTGTTTAGGACTATGCTTTTTGTTGACATAAAGAGTTCTATTGATCTGTACTTCTTGTTGCCTCTGATGGATCTTGAATTGGTGGCTTCATACTGAGGGAGTTATGCTCTAGTTTACCTATACTGGAGCATAGACAAGATTATCCAAGGGTTTAGATGGTTCTGTGGGGGCTAGATGGTCCCAGGCTATGATTTACTCCAGTTTGCTATATGAGAAGAAAGTACTATTCCAAGGACTCAGCTGCAGAGTTTGGTTCCTTGGCGAGAGGATTTGATCTTGGAGTGGGGGGTGCTCGGGCAAGGCGACCTCCACTTGCTCCTCATGATATCTTATGGGCTCATCTATTGGAGGGAGAGGAGCTAGATCATGCTGTTAAGGGAGTGATGCTGATGATCATTGTGAGAGGAGGAAGTCTTGCTACACGGACTTTGCATAGACTCATCTTCTACAGCAGGTGCCTCTTATTGCAACCATATCCAAAGTAAGCAAATAATTTTTTCAAGCATAGAATTTTATTTTCTTATCTACAGATGTCTTCTTTTTGAGTTATTTTTCTCTTTCTCTTCAGACACTCATTGGGGCACCAGTTGCTCGCACTAGGCCTATTGCTCAGGAGAGGCCTACTTAGTGTCCTTGTATTGTACCATATGGTGAGAGTACTTCGACTACTGCATCGCCTCCTAGTGGTGCCTGTAACTTTAGATCACACATGGTTGCTAGTAGGCTCAAAGCTACTCTGGACTTGATGACCCTATGTTGGGTGCCTTCAGGTGAGTTGTCCTGCTAGTTCCTCACATTGGATATAAGCATAGAGCCCGCACTTCTCCTAGAAAGGCAATTGCCACTAGGTTAAGAGGCAATGCCCCTTTGAAGAGGTGTCACCTCTTTAATAGGCACAGTAACACAAAAAATACAAGTTTCTTAGATTCTAAGAAACTTAAATATTCATGCAAATCAATATAAACCAGCAGTTGGGAACTTAATGATTCATATATTCAAGCTTTAGATGCAATCCTAAGAAAATAATAAAAATAAAAAAGATATAAAATGTAGAAATGAAAATTTTAAACAAAATAAAGAAATCAAAACTTGAAAACAAGAATTCTCATTGATTTAAACCCGTTTGATGTCTAACTGAAGCCCTCAGAGCTTGTTTAATTCATTTTCAATGTATCAAATGCAAGAATCTCCTTCCTTCTTCTTAAGAAATGGATTACTAACTTCAAGTTCCTTTTTTCTTTCTTCTTCCTTCTTTTTTTCCTTTCTCTTAAAGATGTTTTCTTTCCTTTTTTTACAACCTCCCCCTTTTTTTTGCAGACCTCCCCTACTTATATGGCCAATCCCCCCTTTTTAGCCTTTTCCCTTTCTCTCTCCTATTTTCCCAAAAGATCAAGGTTACTTTCCACCTTAAATTTTTCATCATTTCATGCCCAAAAGTCTTGTTGTTTCATTCAAAAATTTAGACTAGAGGTAGGAAGGTTAGTTTTTTGTGTTAAATGTAATAACAAATAGCATTTATTGCTGCAGGGGACAAGTATGAAGAGGCGATGCCTCTTTGGTAAGGTGTTACCCTCCCCAATGGCCAAAATAAAGAGAGGCAATGCCTCTTCGAAGAGGCGATTACCTCTTTACTTTGGCCATTGGGGAGGTAACACCTTACTAAAAAGGCATCGCCAAGTAAAGAGGCAATGCCTCTTCGAAGAGGCAATTGCATCTTTACCAGGCCTGTTGGGCCTTTGGGCTTAAAAGGCCCAGTTTGGGCTTGATAAAGGGCTAATGGGCTTAATTTTTTTTTGTTTTGGCTAGATATGAAAGCTTTAGGCTAGGTTTAATCTCTTGAATTTATTCTAAAGAAGATCTCGGGCTTTTCTTGTATTTAAAATTTGGACTATCTCATCACCGGGCTTTTGTTGTGGGTTAATTAAACCGAGGGTGTCCACATTAAGTAAAAAAAATAAGGTTTTTAGTTAGCAAATATCTAACAATAAATCAGAAATATAAAATGATAACTAAATACAAATAACTAAGATTTAAAAATCAGACTTCCTGGGAGAAGAAAGGTGTGTACTCAGTATGGTCAGGTTATCGGGTTGCCATGAAGTAATATTTACAACATTCTTCCCTGAATTCACTTTCTGCTTAGGCGTGTATATGGAGATTCAATATTCCGCCTAAGGTAAAGCTTTTTATATGGAAATTGTGTTGTCAATACTTACCATTATGGAATCTTTATTTCTCAAAGGTGCTTCAGTTACAAACTTGTGTGCACTTTATAATGGTGGTAGTGAACATAGTCTCCATCTTTTTTTGGGTTATCCTTTTATAGTTTAGTGTTGGACTCAGGCTAATATTGATTTGTTATCTTTATAATGTGATAAATTTTCAAGTTGGTTGGCTTCTATGTTCTCTCAATATGATAATGAAACTTGCAATAGAATTTGTATGGTTCTTTAGGCTATCTAGACACAACGGAACAACTTCATATAAAATAAAGCATTTCAATTGCCCTAAGACTGTGTTATAGCTTTTATTTAGTTTATGGATAACTTTCAACTTCTTCAGGGTACTCATCATCATAATGAATTAGGGTTGCAATTTGTTAGAGTTTGATGGCAAAAACCAATGGAAGGCTTTTGTAAATTGAATATTGATGCTGCTATTGATATGATGAGTGGTATCATTGGTTTTGGTATAATACTTAGAGATTCATTTGGTGTTACCTTGCGCTATTTTTCAAGTTTCATTGATGGTAAGTTTGATTCCAATGTTGTTGAAGGCCTATGTCTTAAGGAAGCCTTGACCTGGATTCTCGATCAAAGGTTTAACAATATAATTGTAGAATCAAATTAAAAGGTTCTAGTGACTACTATCCACTCTCCTTTTACTGACCTTACAGAGTTTGGGATGATAGTTTTGTTTTGTAAATAACTTGCAATATATTCCTTCAGTATCTGTTAGATTTGTTAGGAGACAAGCAAATTAAGCTGCTCATTCCATTGCTAAGGCAGATAAATGTTATAAAAAGGAATGTTTATGGACTGAGATACTTGTGTTTATTCAACCTCAGGTCCTTCTTGGCAATCTATATTAGCTTTCTTCTATTTATAAAAGTATGCAATTCTATTTCAAAAAAAAAATCAGATTTCCAGGGAAGTAAAAAATTATGTTTTCATTTAGTGAATATTTGTTTGTAAATCAAAGATAGAAAATTATAAACAAGTAAGTAAAAAGAAATATGTTTTTTTTTCATTAGCGAATATCTCACTGTAAATCAAAAAATATAAAATTTGTATATATATTAAATGTTGAGATTTAAAGTTATTAAATCTAATATCTAACAAGTGTCACTCTTCATAATTCAACATTCGCTAGTAAATGCTTATATGTTGAATTATTAAAATCTACAATATTTTTCTATAAAAATTATGAAAAAACTCTTAATTTAAAATAAACTACTTTACACATATAAATGCCTTATGTTTATAACTAATAAATTTTCTAATTTTTTTAAAATTATTTACTTTTGATAATAATATTTTTGTTTTTTTATTTCATGACACGGTCTTTTAATTTTTTTTTTTTTGAAAAATTAAATAGTAAAAACTTAAAGGAGGAAGAAGAAAGGTGTAAATTGTTGCAATTTTAGTTACGAGAGCAGAAATATCAAAATAGTCGATATATATATATATATTTGGTAAAACCTTGAACTACTAATATTGTTTAAGCCATATTTGAATTTTGATTGATATATATTAAGGCCATTAAATTAATGTCCTGTTTGATTTAATTAAAATTTTAAAGCCCTAAATAATTAAAAGTCTACCCATGTTAGTGAAACTTAATGATTAAAGTAGAAGATTATGGAGATGGAAATTATTGCTTAGGAGTTGCTCGGGGAAGTGGAACCATTAGTAAGTTATGCAAATTTATTTTTCCAAAACGGATGACCCTTGTCATGATCCAAACTAGGAGTCATGACCAGTGCTAGAGAACGGAAATTCTTTCGAATCCGGAACCCGTAGCAAGTTTTAGAAAATAAAATCATGCAATAAATAAATAAAAAATACGACAACATTAAAATTTTTTGAATCAAAATATAAAAATGGATACTCAATATCTTTTCATAAATAAATATATATTCATACAGTGTCCAAATACAATTCTTAGAGTATAAAGTATAAAAAAAAAATAATACTCTTCTAATACAATAACACTACTACTGTAGTTTCTAGAATACAAATCAGAGTTTAAAATATACATTATATAAAATAGCCGGGATGGAAGAACACCGACAAAGAACTCTACTGCTAAGGTCTGATGATATAGGATCCCCTTGAAAAAAAATAATTGAGGGGGCTCAGACCTCACTGAGTGAATTATTATATTATATATACATGCAGTCTAACCATATCCAGTCAGACATTCTTATATATACATGGATATACACGCATTTCACACAAATGTCAAACCCTACTTTTATAAATATAATAAATGCAGAAAACATTTATTTTAATACATGAAGGATCAAATAGAACCCTATTAATCGTAACCTCAATCAACCATACCATCACTCTAGCCATACATGCTCACTTAAATCCAAGTAAATCACTTATTCCATTTTGGACAATAGACTGACCTCGAGACACTAAGTCAACTGAGCTCCAGCAGTCTGACTGTCAGTGTGATTGGGCCCCGAGACACTTGGTCAACTGAGCTCCAACAACCACACTATCAATCATATCACATCTTAAATCATTAATTAATCAAATCATCTCAATCTCAATCAAATCATAATTCACCATAAGTGATCCTCACTCAATCTTAAATCTATCGCATTGATATGTACACGGTTATAGTGTTGCCCACTATGTAGCACATTCTACTGATATCCTTCATTTAAAAATATATCATAAATCCAAAAAATAAATAATGTAGGATGACAATCATACTAGCAAAATAAACCATATATATACCAAAAATATACTTAAAATAAACTAAGTATATTTCAAGTATATATATGTAAAATAAATTCAAATCAATTATGAAATATACTAAAATAAACCCATAATATACTAAAAACATGCTAGGTTTAAATCAATAATAAAACATGCATTTATTTGGAACTATATCAAAAATATACAAAAATATACTTAAAAACAATTTAAGTATAAATTAATAATATGACATGCATTTATTTAGGAATATACCTAAAATATACTAAAAATATACCTAAGGTATACTAATCATTTAATGGAACAATTACGAATAAATATACATTTAAAACATGTATATATACTAAAATATACTAAAAATAAACCTAATATTTAGCATGCATATATAAAAAATAAACCCTAAATATATCAAAGATATAGTAAATGTATATAGAAAGTATGTAGACATATACATTAAAATATACTAAAAATAAATTGGAATAATGCCAAATCATATTATAAATTAAATCACTTTTAAAAACATATAATGAAAATGAAAAATCCTAAGATATGCATCATAAATGCAATACATATATATACAGTATAATAACTCACTGATTAGCGCTCCACAAGGCATACTCAACAAGCCTGGTCCGATAGATCTTGGTCTCAGTGCAGCTAGAAAAATAAAATAATAATAACCATTAGAATAAATTTCTAACTCTATGCTTCTAAGATTACTATAGAAAGACTTAATCAAAAATTCAAAACTAGACTCGGACCGGTTGTCACATTTTACGAAAAAACTACCAAAACTTCGACAGAGTCTCCTCTGTAAAATAAGCATCTCCCTACAAAAGTAGAGTTGATCCTGCACAGAAAACACACTTCTAAAATCTCAAAGCACAACACCTCGAGTTGGGACCCCAAACTCCACAAATCCCCAACCAAGGTTCACAATTTACAAAACAACAATATTAAATAGTAAAATAATAAAAATCATCAAAAACCCATAAAAATATTTAAAGGCCTTTATTTTCCAACTAAAATATAAAAGTCTAATTTAAATAATATTTGATAATAAAAATTCATAATTGGAATAAAATTCCCATTTTACAATTAAATTAACATAAATTGTAAATAATATTTAAAATTATAATTTAATATCACAAAAATAATAAAATGCACTTTTAGCCTCAAAATAATAAATAAAATAATAAATACACTTATTATTTACATAATATTCTAAAATTATCACAATTAACTATTAAAATCTCAAATATTATATAATATTAATAAAAATTCAATTTTTATAATTATTCAACATAACATAATAAAATTCACATTTAATTGCATAAATAGTTTAATTATATAATAAAATTAGTTTAAAACCCAATTTATTTCCAAAATAATATTTAATATATTATTTGAAAACAATTTTTTTGAAAAATAGTATTAATTAGTTAAAAATTGTAATTAATTTGTAAAAATCATTTTTGTTTACCTTAAATAATTATAGAATCAACTAAAACATAATATTTAACTATAATTAACACAAAATTACACATTTATCCCTATAATATAAAATATCCAATAAACTAATTAATTTCCTCAAAAATTATAAAATCATTAAAATTATTTAATCAACATATATTATACTAATATCAACCAAAACACATATTTATTCAACAATTTCTATAAAAATACATATTAAATCTAATAATTCAAAATACACATAAATTGTATAAAACTCCATAAAAATTATATAAATTCATGAAAATTATTTTATCAACAAATAACCTTCTAATATCAACTAGAACACAAAATCAAACTCTAAATTCAATCAAAATGCACATTTAATTTAATATTCCAAAATTTACATAAACTAATAATATTTATAAAAATTATATAATAATCCCAAAAATTAATTTCTCAACACCAAAATTAATAACAATATATAACAACAATAATTTAACCAAATTCATAATTAAAATAATTAATTAACAAAAATTTAATAATTAAATATAAAATAGTCAAAAATTAACCAAAATAACTTAGATCAACTAAAAAATAATCAAATAATTAAAAATAAATTCTAAATAATTAAATAAATAATATTTAAGTTAACTAAAACCCAAAATCAACCTAAAAACTATAAAAAACAACCACCTAACAACTAACACGAACTACCACTAACATACAACTTACCAAGCAAGGAGATCAAGGACAGAGAGAGGGCTGATTCTGCAAGTGTTGGAGCAGCTGTTGTCTCTGGTGACAACAGGTGGTGGTGGTGGCAGAGCTGGGCGTTGTAGTGGAAGGTTGCTGCTGCTTCGTGAATTCCATGGCTTTGGACAACCCTCACCTACAGTCGTTGGCATCCAATGGAAGGTAGAGATGCTGGTGGTCGTCCGGTGGTGGGGAGTGTGGCGGTGCAGATGGGTCACACATAGTGACAGGTGAAAATGGGGGAGGGAGATGGGTTTTTGGTTTGTATGTGAGTATATATCTATATCTATATATATATATATATATATATATATATATATATATATATATATATATATATATATATATATATATATATATATATATATATCTATATATATATATATATATATATATATATATATATAGATATATATATATATATACACTCACAATATAATCACACACATGTATATTAACAATATTACACACAATATAATATAAAATAACACTCAATAATAACATTAATACAAAACATTTTATTAAACAATTTAATAATACCAATAATGTATATTAAAAAAAATAAAAATAATAAAATAACACTATCAAAAATAATAAATATCAATAATGTAAATCAATAAAAAAAATAAAATAATAATGATGTACTCAAAATATTAATATCACTCAAAATCACGTCAATTAATAAAATAATATTAGTACTTAAAAATATAATATTAAAATAACCATGCACTAAATTAACGTATATAAAATAATAGTATTTGAAAATAATAAATATATATAATGAAATTTAAATGTCCAAAATAATATATTTACGTAGAAAATTCAATTAAACATAAAATAATGATAATAAATCACAAAGTAGTAAAATAATTAAATTTATCTTTTAAATTTTATTAACATTGCATATCTCATTATTTAATAAAATAATTTAAAAATCAGGATTATTACAACCTTTGAGTTGAAAAATTACTTGGGAAAGTGAACCAAAGGGTGAGGGTTACAAACATTTAATTCTTCAATTGATGATAGAGGAGAGAAAAAATTATTGGGGAAGTCTATGTCTTTGATTATAAATATAGGGAGGGACATCCACCAATCATCATTGACAATCAACCAATCATCAACAATTATTAGACACCAAATCAATTATCAGTACATTTTATCTTTAACACAACATTTTTGTTTACAACAATAATCTCTCTTGGTAATCATCTTTTAACTTGCGTTCAATCTCAAATTAATATAATTTTCTTTTACAATTCAAAGAAGTTCAATTTATCATTAAATTTTTATTCTATCTGCTTGAAATCAAAATAAATTGGGGTAAATGCGTTTGAGAACCAACAATCTATTTGAAAGAAGGCAATCATATTTTGAGGACTCTTGCGCCTTTGGCATGCTCAACTATTTCCAAAAACAAATTGCACCAACAAATATAATTTTACATTTACCATGGCTCAGGAAGATTTTTCTTTCAGAAAAATCCATTTGTAACCAATGATTTTTACTTCCAGAGGTAAATAAATTGAACCCCAGTTTCAATTTTGAAAATAGAATGAAGTTCAGGTTTGATGACTTCTTTCCAAAATGAGTCATTATATATAATATACGAATAAAAATCATTTTCAAAATTCTTTTTATTGATCTCTTACTCCTCAATATAACATTTGAATTATCACGATTATCCATAGTTTAGTTGTCCACAATTGGTTGTGCAGGAAAATTGAAAGACATGTTAAGAATTCGGCATTCTTTATCTCAATAATGGTGTTGCATACTATAATATCACTTTCAAAACAAAAAAATCTATAATCAACACTATGATCAGTATAACCAATGAATTAGGACCTATTTCGTTTTTCAGGATCAAATAACATTTGCAACAAATCCCATATTTTTAAATATTTTAAATTACATTACATAAACCTTTCACAATTCATATGGCTTTTTATCTGGTTAATATTATTTTTTTTACGTAGAACTCTGTTTCATAAATAATATATTATTAAGTGCAAAAGAACTAACAAGTTAACATGTTAAAAACACATTAAAAGGTTCATCCCTATATTTAAGCAAATAATCTTCAAAATATCGTGAACAATTTTCTAATAAATGTCACATAATATTTTTGCCACTTCTCATAATTTATTTTAGGTCACCCAAATTTGTATGTATTAAATCTAATAATCCGATTCTTTAGTTACAAACACATAAGTTTTCTTTGTCAATTTAATTTTATCATATATCTAACAGTTATTTATACATGCGAAATCAATTCCATTTCTTAATCTTAAAATGTGCATTTTTTTTTAGGAAAAAGTATAAAAAAATATCATGTGATTTTAATTCTAACAAACTAGTACCTAGAGATTCATTCCGTTAGTAAATCATGGCAAATCAGCTAAGACTGTTATAGATGTTGACATGGCAAATAGTATTATCGTCTCATCATATAACATTTTTCCAACATGGTAGGCAAGGACAAAATGGTCATTTAACTTGTTGAGTTATAAGTGTTAAGCCAATAATGATAAAGTCTTAATTTTTTGTTGCCTCTTTTCAAACCAAATCCTTAATTTCCAATCTCTCTCTTTGTGATGATTCCAAATCCAATTTTAGGGCAAAAGGAAAGGAGTTACTGCCAAACCGGAACAGAACATATGTTAGTTGAAATTATGAAGTTGCCTTCATTTAATAAAAGGTGCACAAGAGTAATCAAACAAATTATTAGAAATAATGATCCTTTTTTCTATTTTTTTAAATCCATTAATCAGTAGGTAAATATAATAAACACTAAATATGGTTGTAGTATACAATACTGCGTTTATTAAAAAAATGAATAAAAAGATGAAGCAATTTAAAAAAAAAAAAAAGAAGAAGAAGAAGAACAAAAAATGAAAGAATGAAAATGAAAAAAGCAGCAACCTTCTGCCAAATTTATCAAAAACTAAGCCCTATGAATATGTTGTAACCATCATACCAATAAAAACCATAGTGGTAATAAAGCTTTCTTTGGTAGAAGAAAGGCTCCATTGTTTCTTAAGTGTTGGTACTATAGATGAGAGAAGCATCATTTCCATAGCCTCTGAAACTCAACCCATGCCAGTATAAAAAGCATAAGATATTGGAATTTTTTGACGCAAGAGCTTTATTAACAATATAGAGTGGGCATCCGTCTGCCATCTAAAAAAAATAAAATAATAGGATTGCTTAGTAAAAATATAAACAAACAATTAAGGAGATTGATTAGAATCCTCATTTATCCTATTCAACCAGAGAGGAAAAAACTACGTTCTTACGGTTTTTCCATATCGAGATAAATCCAATCAAATCATGCACGAACTGAGTCCTACTCCCCTTAGGAAGGTTGCAGTAGCTGATGTCAAAGGGTACAGGAGTCCCTCCAAATGCGATACCAATAATAGTAGAGAAACTCATAGGTGTTATCATCAACTCGCATACACAAGTATGGAAGGTGTGAGTGGTGTCCATCCACCTCTCAATCAGTGCAAATAAGGAATAGTGATCTAATCTACCTCGAGTAGTCGAAAGAGCAGCAATGAAACGTCTGAAGCCAGAGGCCCAGATGATCTATGTCACATTCTCTAGCAAACCATGGAATAACTCTCGAACCAAGTGGAAGCATCTTGCGAATTTTAGTGGTTTCTGAATAAAATTTAGAAAACCAAAATCATTCTCTACGTTGCTTTTATCTTTTAATTTATTTGTTCTTTTATGTGTAAAAAAAATTTGGAAATCGAAAAACCAGAATTTCGATTGAAATTATGGATTTCTGATTGGAAATCAACAATTTCGATCGGAAATCTAGTTTTCCAATCAGCAATCCAAAAAACCAATCGGTCATGCATGCAATTCCGATGGCTCCCGACTGTTTTTCAACATTTAATTTAAATTTTTTCTTACATATCCTAGTTAATTTTTAACTTTAATTTAGTTAGCATGCATTTAAATTTTACACTGTAAAATTTAATCATTATAGCTAACTATTTGAAATAATCTTGCAGAATGAAGCAGAAGGGACAGAACAATACCTCATTGCCAGTCTATGAAGACCTATGAAGATTCAAACAGGTCAAAGGAAGGATGATATCACCTTCTCGTAGTCCAAGTCTATTCTGTGGAAAACATGGACTCAAAACAATTGGATCTACTTGCATGGCTGCTCTCCCATGTGGCCGAAGTTGCGGGTGGACAATCGAATCAGACGGATGGAAAATCAGACGAGAAATGGTCAAGAAATCAAGAAAAGAAAAATCAAAATCAGTTGGAAGAAAAAAAAAGAATAAGAAAATAAGGGAAGTGATCAAAAAAAGGAATAGGAAGGATATATAAAATGAAAAATATCCATTTTAATCCTTCCAATTTACTTACATTTTTATCCATCTTTTCTTTCTTGCAATTTAGTCCAAAATTGCATTTAATTCCTACTTAAAATTAAGAAAGTCATTTTTGCATAAATTTAATAACTCTTGGAGTTATTAAATCGTTCTTCAACTTGCATTAAATTCTAAATTTCTTTAATTTAGAACATAGAAATTCATGTATTTGCATGCATCGCATTGTTGCAAAATTTTCAAATTCATTTTTTATGTGTTACGCAGTAACCCTATTACAAATACAATTTTCACATTGTCATATACTACATTGTAGTTATAACCTGAATTTTTAAAATCACCACTTGCTAGATGCTCTTTAGGACCTATAGCAGGTTTCTTCACTCACAATCTTTGCTAAACGCTACACAATAGTTATAACACTTCTTTAATTATTTCGTTAAACGTCCTACAGGGAATTTGACGAAATTCATAATCGCCAAATGTCCCACAGGGAATATAGCGAGAATCATTATATATTTCGTTAAACATCCCACAGGGAGTATAATGAAACTCATATAGCACTAAACGTCTCACAGAGAATATAATGTGAATTACTAATACTACACGGTAGTTATAGCATCATTGTTAGACGTTCCACAGGAACTATAGCATATCTTCAATCCTTTTTCACTAGACGTCCTAAAAAGGAATAGAGTGAAACTTGCTAAGTGCTACACCATATCTATAGCAATTTGTTTGCATTTTTGTAGTTTACTACTGCAAATCAAGCTCTTCAAAAGAGCACAAGAAAGCATCTTAACTATTTTGTGTTAGAATTGTGCACTTATACTGCTTTGCCGTAATTTAACAAGCAAACAACGACAAAATGGGGCAACTATAAGCACCCAATTATAGGATACACTGATAAACAGATGTGATGAAAGCTCCGATGATGAAAATCTAATCAAATTTGATCTTTAAAGGTTGATACTTGAATTTCAGGATTAAACTGTAAGGTTTTAGGGATGAAATTGTAACTCTCTTTAGGCTTATTTGTAAAATTTGATTTCTTTCAAGGACCTTTTTATAATTTAATTATATTTTTGAAAATTAAATTATATTTTAAGTTTTTTAGGACTTCATTGGTGTATTATCTTTTAGGATGAAATATGTGTTTTTTGATTTTATTGTAGGGTCTTTCAATAATTAAATTAAATAAAAAAATAAAAAATTTATCAAAACCGATCGGGATTCTGTAATTTCGATCGGAATTGCATAAATACAATTGGAAATACATAATGTAGATCAGATTTACAAAGTAAAAATTGATTTTTTTTGTTTATCTGATTTCCTATTGGTTGAATGAGTCAATTTAACATACGTGTCCATTTCTCTTTTGTTAGAAGAATTCTCCAGACTTCAAATTTTTTAACAATTTGCTTTCTTTTTAAAATTGAAATGAGCGAATCTCTAGGTAACAAAAATCCTAGATTAATGCAGAGACGGTTCGCTCTGGCTTAGCTTTATAAGCTAAGAGAGAAGTCTGCAGAAAAAGGGGATTTTTTCTTTTCTTCTCGAGGAGGGATTCTTCTTTTCTTTGGAATTTTTTTGTTTTTTTTAAAAGATATATACCATATTGAGTTTTAGCCAGATTTTGGAAGCCTGTAAAACCAGAAGTTTTTACAAGAAGCCAAAAATCTCACCCACGCCCTTTTGATTATGAAAATCTTAAAAAACTAAAAACTGCGTTTTATTTTACTGTCCAAAGATAAAAAATCAGTCTAAGAAGATCAAACCCAAGATGGTAAATATTCCCTTTGAGGAGCATCATCAACATACTTTTCTAAAATCTCTACTCTCCTTTTATTTTTTTGAGTTTTTTTATTTGATTGTTTTGTTTTATTTTGATACTGAGTTATTTCTTTTTTTTTTTTCTATTTTGATTTCTCTGAGCTTTTGGTGAATATGGATGAGTGACTGAAGCAAACCTATGAAGAATCCATGGAATGCCATGGACTAATTTATGTAAATCTTGCGTAGGATTTCAGTTTTTATTATTATGTGTTATTTTATACATGTTTCTCTCATTGGTTTGGTTTATTTGGGTATGTATTAATTTTTATATTCTATATGTAGGAACTGTAATAGCCCCGGTAGTAGGAAATAATAAAATATTTCATTTTCTGCACTTTAAAATTAATTAGTAAAGTTAGGTTCACTAGGTAATCTTTTATAAAATTAATGGTGGCTTTAGTTAATTAGGGTTTGTATGTAATTAAATTAGGTTTTTTTAGAAATCATATGTGAATATGTTTTTATTTGATTTTGCTATTTTTTTTGTTTTTTTTTTTATGTTTTTGGGCTTTTTTATTTATTTTGGACCCCAAGCCCACGTTAGGGTTCAACCCATTTAACCAATAGGTTTTAAATGCTTTAGGTTTTAATTAATTAACTTAAAATCAATTTAGGCCCAATTTAGGTTAATTAGATTTCAGGCTCACTTTAGTTAATTAAAATTCGTTTAGACTTAGCTCAGCTAACTTAATTTCATTTCTTTTAAAATACATAGAACTATGCCCACATTTCACTTAAAATAAAATCAAGTTAGACTTAGGCCCATTAATTAAATTTTAAAATTGAATAGACTTAAGTCCATTCCTTAGACAAACTAAAATAAATAGATCTAGGCTCACTAATTAATAAAAAATGTTGGCTTACCTTTAGCCCCTTTCTCACTTGTAAATAAAAATGTAAATTTAGCTAACTTTTTTTAATAAAATTAATATAGTTTAGAGTTAGGGATGATGCGATCTTGAGTGCATTTTTTATGTGTAATTTTATTGACTAGATGCCTAGGGTTAGATGGATGTCAAATAGGGTTTAAATAAAATTGCATGTAATTACAGGATGAACTAATCATTTATAAAATTATTTTAAATGAACACGAGATTAAGAGAATTTAATATTTCTTTCTCAAAATCTTTTGGTTGTGGTGCTAACTTTCTTTTAGAGAATCAAGTACCACCAATCAAATTGTCCTAGTTATTACCTTGGGTGGCAACTCCTCTTCTCCACTCTATGACTTTGTGACATAATAGTGTGTTCCCTAAGGCCCTGAGCCTAAACAGTGTCGCGGTTGTTAAAATTTTGGATGCACGCTAAACTCCGCCGTCTACACTATATGTCTGAACAGTTTTTCAAATAGAAAAAGAAAGAGGAAATTAGGGATTTGGTTTGAAAAGAGGCAACAAAAAATTAAGACTTTATCATTGTTGGCTTAACACTTATAACTTAACAAATTAAATGACCATTTTGTCCCTGCTTGCCACGTTGAAAAAATGCTATGTGACGAGACAATAATACCCTCTGCCACATCAACATTTATAATGGTGTTAACTAATTTGTCGTAATTTGCTAACATAATAAAACTTAATATACTAGTTTATTAGGGTTAAAACCATAAAGTGGAAGTTAATTAGGGTTGCAACCACATGATTTTTTTTATACTTTTTCCTTTTCTTTATATTATCAAAATTCACATGTTTTAGTCTCACGTGTCATATACCATATGAATTATTTCAGTAAACAAAAGAAAATACAATTTTATTCATAACATTAACAACATTAAGTACAAATAATTCTTGATTACAGTAATGCTTTCCTATAACAGTATTGTTTTTTGTTATTATAATTTTATCACATTCAAATAATACCTTAACCTCAACTTAGCCTAAAAGAGCTACAAAAATCAAATTTGCTTTAATACTTAGAACGTAAATAACATTATTCAAGGACAAACTCGTCCTAGAATTGAGCTTCAAAATAACTTTATATATTTCTATTATTTTAATGGTGCGATTATGAGAATTGCTTAAGTATAACATTTTTTCTCTATTTATACATGTGAACGTGTATATGAAATGAAGATGTTTTTGTCCCACCATTTGACTTATTGGTAATGGAGGTGAACTCATAACCTTAGGTCATAGGTTCGATTGAAATTTAAAATCATTTATTTAAGGTTTGCTCGATCTAGTTATGGAGTTGACTCCCTTTAAAGATGAAATATTCATATTCCCTCCCCTCCACCCAAAAATGATTATTCAAAGAAAAAAATGTTTCTATTTTTTTATTATTATATCATATGAGTAGATTACAATAATTATAAATATTGTTACAAAAATTATCAAACACTATTACAAACTATTACAAATGAATACAAATACATTTATATATAAATTTTAGTGGAAGAGGAATAAGAACATGTAATTCTTAATAATGTTCCATCAAGAATTGAACAAATGACCATGATCATGACCATGACCGAGACTTTCATCTTATTGACTATATTAGATTTCGTTGGAAGACATATTTGTATTTGAAAAAATAAGTAAATTTTTTATATATTTTTTCGCTTTTATTTTTTTCTCTTATACAAAGATAGGATAAAAATTTTAAAAAAAAGTGTAATAGTAAAAACTTGAAAAGAGGATGGCACGAAAATGAATAGAATAGTGAAAATTAGAGAAGGTGGGCCAAAAAGAAGATCTCGAAATGGGAAAAAACGTACGATGGGATGTAATTAAAAAGGAAGGGGCCCAACGCACCGTACACGTGGAGATGAGAACACGCACAATCACGAAATAAAGCAGAAGATGTCAGAGTGCATGGCATAAAATCAGAGGACATGTGCATGAGATCAGAGTGTGGAGCGGGCTTTGCGCTATCTGCCAATATCGCACAGAAAGAAAAGTAGAAAAACAGACCAACTCACCAATCCCAATCCCATTTTCAATTTTAAAAGCAAAAGACGATTTGCTTTCTGCATAAACTCGCTCCTTTCCCTTCCTCACCTCCCTTTTTTTTTTTTTGTCTTCTTTAGCTAATCAAATTTAATTGTTTCAATCTAAAATTCTATATATATATTTTTTATTTTTTACGTTTCAATATAAAAAACAACAAATAAATTAAATTTAAAAAAAAATTATGTAGAACTAATAATACATCCGTGCAATATGCCAACTATAAATTAATATATATTTTATTTAATTATTTTAAAATATAAATAAAATAAATAGTTTAAACATTTTAATTGAATAAAAGATAAATTCAATAAATACTAACCTAATTAATAGTTTTAATTACGACTATTTGTAATTACATTTCAATAAATGAGAATCTAAAAATTAAACAAACATTCAAATTAATAGTCAATTTATGAAAGTGTTTAAGTAAAAATTTCTATTGCAACTTCATAAAAACTTAAACATATACAATTAAATGAATTACTAATATATATATAAAGAAAATTACATAAATCAACATTAGGGACTTCTAAAATAAAATGCTAACAACACATACTTTCGTGTAATTTTATAATAAATTTCAAGGTAACACATAAATAGCCAGAAAAAAAATATAAAAAAAAGATAAATTAATGCACAAAAGATGTAACAATACACACAAATAGATAGCATCAACCTAACTTTCATGGTTGTATTAAAAATAAATGTGACATCTTTTTTTATAACTATTTATCTTGAAATCGATACATGAAGTAAAAATTTAGAATTTTAAAGAAGTGTTTGTAGTGGAATTCAAAAGAAATGTTATAAGTGAAGTAAAAGACTATAGTTGTTCAAATAAGAAATTTTATGAACTTGTTTTAGAAAATATTATGAATTTTAATAATTTAACATATAAACCTTTATAAGTGAATACTAAATTATGAGAAGAAATACTTGTAAAATTTTGAATTTAATAATATATATATATATATATATATATATATATATATATATATATATATATATATATATATATGTGTGTGTGTGTGTGTGAATTTTATTAATTAAAAATGGTATTAATAAGTAATTTAATAAACACAATTTTCATAATATTTAATTATCATAAAAATGTATCTCAACCAATGTCATTATAATTAAAAAAATTATAGCAATAAAAATAAAAAATAAAATTATTGTAATATGTTCTATTTTTATTTATTTATAATATTTCAAATATTAAATTTATTTATTATTTATTTATTTTATATTATATTATATTATAATTTATAGTCCGTATATTACACAAATCATGACTAGTATATATAAATGTTGAGCACTAAAAGTATTCACTCAGAATTTTAATAAATATTCTACCTAATAAGTAATCGAGATTCACTCTCAAAACTTAAGGTATAAAACTATTAAAATTCTAATGTTTTCTAAAACAATATTTAAAAATTTCTTCCTTTTACTTATTTTAAATCTTAAAATAATATATATAGATTCTTATTAAATAAAAACTACCATATTATAGTAGTGACTAGAAGTGTAATTGAAAATAATAAACATTTAGAAAATAATTACAAATTGAAAATTAAAACGATACATTAAATTTTTTAAAAAATAAGACTAAAAGATTTACACTAGTTATTTAATATTTTTTAATTGAAACACTATTATATATCAATATATATGCTAATAATAATCTAATAACACTCTAATTCAAAGTGTAGTTGTGTACTTTGTATTCTTTACCTTAAATCCCTCTTTTGCATAAGCATTTTTTACAAATCTCTCTTTTCTTTTGTTGTATTAGAGTTGTCCTAGTCATTGTTCAGTTATGGACTCTTATATTTGTTGTATTAGTGTTGTATCTTATCACTACATATGTATATATTGTAATACATAGTTATGAATATGCAAGTTGATTATTACTACTCAATTCCCTCTTCCTCAGTTGGTATTAGTACAAACTACCATGGTAAATAATTTTAGCTCATCTTTATTGTGTCTTCCTCCATCTCTTCTTCTACCTCATCCTCTTCAACCACTCAATTACCTTCAATGATTTCCCTCACATCCATAACCGCTGCAACTCCTGTACATATATAATAAAACTTCTTCATTAAACTTAATTCAAAAAATTATATCCCATGGAAACTTCAATTCTAACATTTTCTTAATTTTTATAACCTTCATGGAATCCTTAATGGCTCAGAACCTCAACCTTGCAAGGAAATTCAAAATACTACCTCTCAAATGGTTGAACCAAATCCTGCATTCTTGACGTGGTTCACCAAAGATCAGCTCCTTTTTTCATGGCTTTTGTCTTCTATCTCAAAGGCAGTATATCCTCATTTGATTGGCTTAAATTCTACTACTACTGTGTGGAGAGCTTTAAAAACTGCATATCGTATTGTTAACAATGCTCAATGTACCCAATTTTACATTGAGCTTCATAATCTGAAGAAGGATGATAAGTTAGTTTCTGAGTATCTTTTTCAAGCCAAAAATATTGTTGATTCCCTCACCTTAGCCGGACAATCAATCTCACTGGTAGAGTTTAATGCCATTGTCTTTTAGTAGTTAGACGCTAATTTTAATAATGCCATTGGAGCATTATAGCAACGGGATGAGCCACTTTCTTTCAATGATCTTAATGACTAGCTTGTGTCATATGAACTTCTTGTCAAAACCCAATCATTTGTCTTTCTGGTGGCCCATATTGTTTAGATTACTCCTTGTTCTGGAGAAGGACGAGGTCGTCATGGCTCTTCATCCTTTTCAGCTGGCTGTAGTTCTATAACTAACAATTGAAGCTCTGGGACTTCTTCTCTATGGTTACACTAATCACATTGCTCTTGATTGCCAATGCCGTTTTGATCATACTATAAAGTCTCAATTTGTATTTTCATCTTCTACTACTTACCATCCTGATTTTCGCAACTCTGTTGTCTCTCCATTGGATTATCGCTCCTTTCAAGGCTCTTTTTCATCACCATAAGAATAGCATCAAGACACAGCTATGCCAAAAGACCTCAATAAAGAAAAGTCACAGTGACCCTCACAGTTGGTGTCACAATTATGATCATGTTCATGATAAGATTATCAGGATTGTAATTAAGCTAAGTGAGATCATGATTGAATTGAATAAGAAGCAAATTTTTTATCTGGTGACCTTTATGATCCATGTCACGATCAAAAGGTATTGATCATAAGCATGACAAGCCATGATCATGACCATGACTGTCTAAAGCTTAATAAAGTTTTTATCCAGTGACTGATCTCACGATATATATCTTGATCGTGATCATGATTATGACACAGTTCATGAGTAAGTCTCACGTGCATGACGTAAAGGAAGACAATGGAGTCTTTTCATCCAGTGACCCTTATGGTCTCATGTCATGATTGTGACCATAGTCATAACTAGTTGTTAACCCCGTAACGGTCACTAGTAAAGCTCCAACGGCTAGTTTCATTAATGGTCACAACCGTGAGTGGGTATATCACAACTGTGACCAAGCTCAACTCTAAAAAAAGTTATTTATGCATTAAATGAGGATGGTAAAGCATGAGGAAGGTGATGCAGCTCTCCAACAATTATGTTTGGTTCCTTAACGATAAATACACCTCTCAAAACCTCATTTAAGAGGTTAGATGAGTAGTTGAGCAATTTATTTTCTTAGCATTCTATTATATTCTAAAGCACTTTTACAACTTCTTTAATTACTCTCTTAAACCTTTAAGTGTGGGTTGTGTCTTCTAAATTAGGTTCTTTTTCATCTCTTTTCTTGGGTTGAAAAAAGGAGGTGAGGAACTAATTCTGATGGAATTGGTTTAAGTGTGAACCCTTAAAATATTTGAATTTTTTATTTTTGGTTAAAGCTAAGCCAAGAAAAGTTTGAGTGTAAAGGTTTGAATTTAGCCTTAAAAACTCAATTGTAATTAGTTTAAAGAGTGAATAGATTTATTGTGCGTTTGCAAAATTCTAACTTGAGAATATGTTATGTGGAGATGTAGATTTAAAAAACAGAAGTCCTTAAATCAATTGTCTTATTTCTATTTTATTTTAATACTCAAATAGCAGTCAATCTTTACTCATTTTCTTCTAAATTTTCATTAGCCCTATTCACCCCATTAGTACATTTTCAATAAAAATAAAATAAATATTAATTTATTTATTTATAATTAAAAATAATATATGTGTTTAATGCCACATAAAAGATTATAATAAATATAAAAAATATTCAACCATTTAGCATTAGAAAATAATTTATGCATTTATATTTCATATTTTAATTAAGAATTTTAAATTAATTGTAAAATAATTAAAAATTGAAGTTGAAATAATTTAGTCTTGAAATTCAGAAATAAAAATAAATTATTGAAATGCTAAATTTAATTTTATTCTAAAATAAAAATATAAAGTGCTAAAAATATAATTATTGAACTGGGATAAACAGGAGGGTCATTTTTAAACATTGTCCCATGATTCTAATAGAACAATTTAACATTATTAAGTGTTGTGTGTAAATGTTCCAAATTTCAAATATTTAGGGTTATAAATGGACATAAAAAAATATAAATGTCAAAGTAAGAATTGAAGTAAATATTAGTATCATTTTTAATCTTTTACCTAAGTTATATGGGGAAGAATGGAGGAGGACTTCTCATTATACAGTTCAAAACTTACAATTTATTTAATTTTTAAGCAAATATTTCAATATATATATATATATATATATCTTTGAAAAATTTAAATTATTACATAAATGTTTTATAAAAATCATATAAACTATAATTTATTCGTTACAAATTTAAAAACACACACACAAAACCACTAGCTCACTCAAAGACATAAGTTACGTAGCCATGTAATATAATGTTTTCATGTTAAAAGAAAAGGAATGAGAGAGAGAGAAGGGATTGGTTGTTTTTGGCCATCCTTTTGCGCAAAAGTGTGTGATGATAAAAGGGAAGATAATGAAATGGTGCAACAAAAAAGCTGCGGGCCGCAACAGACATCCCACAATACACACAAACACACATTTACATGTAAATATATATTATAATTTGGGTATCCAATCATATTTTCTCATCTTTTTATGCACTCTTTAATCTTCTTTTGTCTTTTTCTTTTTTGGCACTTTCACTTGAGCTACCTTGTGGTGTATTTGTATATGCTATTGCTACTAAATCCTTTATTAACAAAAATAATAATAAAATAAAAATCCCTCCTCAGTTTTTTCTAAAATTATAATTTATGTTGCAAATCGGAACTGTTTTTACAAATTATTAAAAATAGATAATACGTACCCATATTAGAAATGTGTTTCTTCATTTTTGAAAAAAAAAATAATTCCAAGAAAAAAATATCAAATAAAAAGAAAAACCAAAAAGCCAAATTAAAGAGAGAAGTTAAAAAATCAAATAAAAAGAAAACATAAAAATAGCCAATCATAGTACAAGTAGTAATAATAGTTATTATTATTATTGTTATTATTTAAGAAAATTTTTTCAGAGAAATTATTCAAATAGTTGAATATTCATTAATTTGAATAATATATATATATATATATATATATATATATGCATTTTTTCATGTTTGTGTTCTATATTTTGACAAATATCATTTTCCATATCTATTTCCATAATTTATTATTTCTGTGTATTTGTATTAATGTAACTTAGATTATGAGGATTAGTTTGAATGGTAATTAAGTTTTTTTTCTTTAATAATTAGTTGAAGTAGTTAATTTCCAATATCATAATTAGGGGTAGAGAAGAAGGTGAAATTCGATTCATACTCTCTATAAAAAGATGTCTATACTTTTTATTATTTGAGATAGTAACATAGTAGTTTATGTGGAATTTGTTAAAAAAAAGAAAAGAAAAAGACAATATAAATTGTTTAAAATTTTTATTCACAAATAAAACAAATTTGAAAATATACGAAAATTCAAAATTTTAGCATGAATTTTACTTTGATACTCTACATATAAAGTTCTGAAAATATAATATTATTCAACAGTCAAAGATGGACACTTGAAATTTAGACATAAAAGTTCAATACAATTAAATCTTAAATTATTTTTTTCGTTAATTACAAGTTACTAATATTAATATATATATATATATATATATATATATATATATATATATATATATATATATATATATATATATATATACATAACTATTAAGATCTACAAGTATTTTAGTTCAACTTTGATAAATGTCCATCATTGTTTAATATTCACTTTTAAAATTTTATAAATAAAATCATTAAAATTTTTATATTTTTAAATTTTTAAATTTTTAAAGTTTCTTATTTTGACAACAACACTTATCTATCTTCTATTTGATATACTAACAAAAATGCATATTATATATTTTTAATATATATATGGAAATTTTTTGTTGGATCATAATTTCCTATTATTGAATGTAGTAATTATTTTATTTGCTTATTAAAATTTTATAACTTTCATGTATGTATAAAGTTTCATCAAATGTATCTATTTACATGATTTTATTTTATAGGCAATAAATATAAGACTTAGAAAAAAATTAAAAATTTATATTATTTCTATTTTTTTTGTCCCTCTGCCATTTTTAAGTATTCAAATTACAAATTCTATCTATTATTTTTAATATTAAATTACATATAATCATGAAATTTAATTTTAAAATACATAACTATTAACATGATAATAATATTTATCGTGAATATATTAATATTGGTATTAATATTAATAATACAACAGTTTTAACTTGATAAATATAATTTATCTAAAAGAGAAGAAAAATTTATCTTTTTTACCTTGTATCGATAAATGCAAAAAGAGAAGAAAATATTACTACTATTATTTGCAAATTTTGGACTATGATTTCTGAAATATCTATTGTAAATTGAAATCATTGGAAAAGCTTTATGAGAGATTTTCTCATAAAATAATTCAAAAATTTATATATAGAATGATTTAAATGTTATATAAATTTCATTGCTTCGGATGATTTTTTTTTTAAAATATTCAATTTTACCACAAATAAAACTGACAATGGGTATAATTATTAAAAAATTCAAATGTAAATTTTAATCTTTAATTAGGAAAATGGTGAAATGCTTTATATTGTGTGTTGAACTAATAAAATGATAATTTTCCTTAGAAAGAAAACTAATGAATATGGTGTGAACATGTTATAACTAATTAACTTGAAAATTGTTAAAAGACAATAATTTTGCAGCCAAACAAAATACTTCTTTTTGCCTAGAAACCATTTGTTTTGCAACTTTTGTTAATCAATGGAGAATCAATCATTTCTTCTCCTCTTCTTTTCCCCCCTCAATCAAACCTGCTACTTTCTTTTTTTCTTTCTTTTACTTGCTTGAAGAAATATCACTATTTTTATCACTCTTTTGATTCACCATGGGAAAGAACTATTTTATTCAATTTTGATTGCAAGAAAATTAATATTCTAATGAATTAGATGATGTAATCACCTTAATGTATGATGATAATTAATTCTTAATTTTCTTTTTTACTCTTTTTAAAAAAAATAGGAGAAAAGTAGAATTAAATTCATGATTTTTTGAGACTATAAAAAGAATATATGTATCAATTAGGGATTCAACATTTTTTACCTGTGAGAATTGTAAAATTTTGAATAAAATTTATCGTTTTTGTTTTGAATGTTGAGGGATGATTGTCCCCTTACTACTTTAACTCACACCTAATTGACCTCTCTTGAATAAAAGAAATTCTTGTTTTATTTGCTAATTATTTTATTATAAGTGATATGGACATTAAATTTTTAATTAGCATCTAATTACCATAAACCAAAAAATGAAATGAGAGAAAAGGAGAAAAAATTTCACTTGATTGATATTGCTAAATTGGAAACTGAATTTCTAATCGTCACTAGCTCATAGGGGTGTATATTTGGTAGATTCGATTGGTTTTAACTTTTTTTACCAAATTGAATTAGACCAAAATCAAATTGAACCGAACCAATTTGAAAAATCAAATTCTTAAAAAAAAAAAAAAAAAACTAAACCAATTAAATCAAACCTAATTTTCACAAAAAAAAATTATTTTAATTTTTATTAATTATTACATTATTTAAAAATAAAAAATAAAAATTCAGTTTATTCAGTTATTTTAATTAATCAATCTTTTTAAATATAAAACTAAATTAAATCAAATTAAAATTTCAGTTAAATTCAGTTTGGTTAATAAAAATCAAAATATAGAGTAAACAAAGGTCTTCCACACCCCTGCTAGCTCATATATGTAAGAGTTAGTAGATCTAGACTTAATTATCAATCAAAATCAGTTGTCAAAATGAACTTATCTAAAACAAAAAAAATAGGTTAAAACTTGCCAATACGTACTCTCTACCAAATTAATAACATGAAAATATTGTAATCTCTTTATAGTTCTAATAGTTCAAAAAATAAATATTATAAGGTGAGATAATAGTTTCGATTTTCCACTCATTTTTTTGACTTTTCAATTGTTAAAAAGAAAAAATTATCTAAAAATATTTTAATAAGCACCAAAACTTAGAGATGATACGAAAAATTATTTTTAATTGCTGATATAACTAGCATGAAATTAGAAAAGATTTCTGAATTTCATATTAATGCTAGTAAAATCACCAAACCTTTTCTTCTTCTTTTTTTTTTTTTCTTTCAAATGTGACAAAAATACTAGGGACCCAAAAGAAAGCTATATTGGATTTATCCTTACATAAATGCATATTATATTTTTTTTTAAAGAAAATTTCAATAAAATGTTAATTTTTGAAAAATTGACATTTATTTTTTTTCCCTTTACAATTTGATTTCGCCTTAACGCTATTCTTTTTTTTTTTTTTTAAATAAACTATCCAATAAAAAATAATTTTGCCTTCCAAATTAATAATAACAAATATAACGACATATTTTGTGTTCTAAAAAATTATTGAAGTGATAATTATTTTTTTTAATCCAATAAAAATTTAAGGAGCCTTAGAATATTAAAGTGGTAACAAGATGGTAACTCTTATCAATATTGGTGAATAGTGAAGCTAAGGATTCAAACTCAAATTTTAGAATTGTTATAAGTGAGATTATTAATCAGATCACTTTTGGTAAAGTGAATTATTTTACATTTTTAAATAAAATGAGTCATATACATAAAGAAGGAACCAGTGAGAAAATTTTTCCCGTTGTAAGCTCCATTACGCTCGATCTCAAAAAAATTGAAAAATTAATAATTTTTCTTTAAAAATAATCCCTTGATTTATGTTAATCAAGAAAGTGCAAAAGATCATAAAATAGCAATTGAAAAAAAAGAGCAGGCATATGATTATTTTCTCCATCACAGGAATTCTTCCTCCATGGATTCCAAGATGATTTTTTTTTGGTTGTTTTTTCATAAGTACTTTTTACAGCAGAGAGAGAGAAAGAAACCTCCAATTACGATCTAATCATTCCCGCACGGCTCATTGGAGATAAAAAGAAGAAGAAAAAAGAAAACAATCTCTGCTTATCGTCACCTTTCACCTACACGTGCAGTGCAGCTCTCGCTGTATCTTTCTCTCTTGAATCTTGTTTTTTTTTAAGCTCCATTCACCATTGATCCCTCGATGATCACCCTTCTTCTCATGTTCTTGTTTCTTGTTGATGGACCCATTTCTCTAAATTTTCTAAAATGGTGATCTAAATTTTATGAGAGCATTTTTTTTTTAATATATATATAATTACACATTCATTTTACAAAATTCTTGGAACTAGCTTTTTTTTTTCTTTTTCAAGATACTACCTTGCCCACAGTTTGCCTTTCTTGCTTTCTTTATTTATTTTGATTTTTGCCCTCTTTTGTTCTCTACTTATTCTGCTCTAATTCCACTGATCAGGATCGGTACAGTACCAATGAAGAGTGGGAGGTTGCTCATCAGAGAAAAAGTTACATGCCTCTTCACTGCTAAGGAAGTTGTGCTCTTCCATCTTCACGAACTGGGTATGATTATATGTTTTTGATGATGTGAACTGGAAGCAGTTCATTGATGATGAAGATGGTGGTGGAGACATAATTAACTGGTGGCTTTGGAGTACCCCAGAAGATGAAATTGCCGGATTTGGACTGTTATCTTCGTTCAAGATGGCACTCGAGTCGCTATCTGATGACCCGTCTTTGAAGTCTGGGAAAAAAGTTGCCATCTCTACTACTCCATTGTTGTTATTGAAGCTATGATCATAATTCAAATCTTTTGTTTCTGATGCTGCCATAGAATCAACTAGCAATGGCTTTTTAGTTGCTTTGTCGACATCAGATTCCGGCAAGATTATCTCTTCTTCTTTAACAGAAACATTGCTTTCTGTATTCTCGTTGTTGAGCTTTGCCTTCAATTCTCTTATCTACAATGAAACACAATCTTGAAAAGATCAGTCCTTTTTGTTCTTGTTTTTGTTTTATAGATTAATGTAAGCTTAAGGTATACAGCAATGCTATGGAAGGGGAAAAAAAAAGAAAAACTTGCCTCTTTGAGTAGAGCTTCATTGTCATGCTGGAGAGAATCATAATTGACCTTAAGAGATTCATAATTGGCTTTTAACACGCCGTAATCTCTTTCGAGTTGCTTGGTTTTCCACCGTGCACGGCGGTTCTGAAACCAAACAGCAACTTGCCGTGGTTGCAAGCCAAGTTCTTGGGCTAACTTCACTTTTCTTTCAGGTTCAAGCTTGTTTTCAACTTCAAAGTTTTTCTCCAAGGCTTTGACCTGATCTACACTTAATCGCCTTTTTTTCTCAGCAACATGGCCTGATTCTTCTATACAGGCTTCTTCATCTAAACCATCCAACATGGACTGAAATTCCCTCCCATAATGGTTGCTGCTTCTCGGACTATGCTCATCTAAATAAAGTAAAGTAAATTAATGGCATGTAACAAAAAAGAAATGAAAAGAAAGAAGACAATATAAAAATCACATGGACATGTCTGAATTTTTTTGGTAAGCACCTGTAGATGGACAGATGGACATCAAAGCACCAAGAGAATCAGAGCTGCCAAGTCTCTTCATGAGTACTCTCAGTTCAAAGGAACAAAAACAAAACAAAGTGAACAACTCTCCAAAGAAAAAACAGAGACCAGCTTCTCTTCTTCTTCTTCTTCTTCTTCAAATATTTATTTGATTTCAGTATGATTTTGTGGATTTCAGTGAGGGAGAGAGAAAGAGAGAGAGAGATCTTGTTTTTAGAAGCCCAATACAGAGAGAAGAGAGTGTGTGCTGTTGTTGTTTTTGGGTATTTAAGGTACAAGATTTTCACTTGTAAGGAAAATTTTTGAAGCACCAGCTGCAGTTGCTGCTACTAGACCAACTTGTACAGTATTGTTGTATACAACTGTACAACAGCTGCCCATTCTTCTCCATCCTCCCATAATCTTTCTTCTTCCATTTCAACACTCCTACTTCACCCTCCAAACCCATCCAAATTCGACAAAATCAAAACCAAACCCAAAATACAAGTTAATTATAGGTATCAACAAACACAAAAATTTATTTAATTAAACACCCCACTAATTAATTTATTTTTCTCTACATAATTACTCAAAAATCAACAAGTTCTTGCTAACAACAAGCTAAAAATCTTGAAATTTTTTAGTTTGTACCCAATAGTCTATGACTGTTCATCTACAAAAGAAAACCAAAGAGAAGAAGAAAGATTGAGAAATGGGAATAGAGAGAGAAGAGTGAAGCAATTCACAACCCAGCTGGCCTGAAACTATATTTTTTCTCTTTAAATAAACCAAACTTTGGTTCATGGGTAACAGAGGTTGGGTTAAATTCTTACTTTGGTTTAGTTAACCTCTTTTTTTAAAAATAAATAAAGCTTTTGTGGTTTACAGGCTATAGCCGGTAAACCTAAATTTTGCATTTGGAATGAATTTTAGGTTCATTTCATTTGGGGTTGCTTTTTTTTTTTTCTTTTTTAATGGAAGATATTTTTAGTGTTTTTTTAAAACGAAAAAATATTGTATGTACGGCTCGGCTTTTTTTTTTAACTTAACGGCTTAGCTTATTTTAAGCTGATGAAAATCTGTTTTGGCGTCAGCGGATCGTACGCCGTGTCACCATGGAATGGTCGGTGCGATTAATCGGATGAGCTCATTAAAGTTTGTGTGCGTAACAAACCACCTGATTTTTGTCACAATACCTTAATATATTATGTATTTACTATAGATTCTCCAAAAATAATAATAATAATAATAGTAACAGTGGGACTATAGTGTATCAAATTAATTTTAATCTATAAAAGTACTGGACAAACGTATACTATTCCTTTTTTTCTGAACAGAAAAAAAATTTTTTTTGAAAAAAGAAAATAAACACTTAGATAGCTACCTACATGATTATGGAGTAAGTTCTTAATTATTACTCTTTTCGTGTTAAAATTATAGATTCAGTTTTTTTATTATAATTATACTTTTTGAAAATATAGTTAATTTTCTAATGTACCTCTATTGATTATATATTTTATTTAAATAAATTAGTTTTAATAAGATAATGTAAACTATTTAATATTACTTAAATAATATGTTGAGAAAAACAATAATTTAATTTAATTACGATAATTAGATTTATTTTTTATATGTGTATTAGGTCTATAATTTTGAGACAAAAGTATAACTTTTATTTATTCAATAATCATTCATATCACATGTAAATTCTTTTGATGAATTAAATTTAAATTTATTTAAATTTGTTTTTAAAATATATTTTAAACTAAAAAATATTTTTAAATCAGTTTGCATATAAATTAATCTTTTTGAATAATTTCAGAAAACTCACTAACTAATAATAATAAAAAAAACAACCAAGGAAAAAAGATAGAATTTATCCTTCATAAATCATTCAGTCTTATATTAGGATTCTTCAGTTATATGTATAGGAAAAAAAATAATAAAAAAAATTTCAAACATATCATGCATAGTTTAACCATCATCATAGGCCGCATATATGTGCAACTCCACTTTTTTTTTTTTTTATCAATTTATTTTTTTAATTTATAAAATAATTATATAAGCACTTGAATTTATTAAAAATAAAACTTATTGACAATTTTATATTTTTTACAATGTCTAATTATTTTTTAAGTTAAAATAAAATTATTTAACATAAAAAAATTAATATTATTTAAACACTTGAGCTAGATAGAAGAATATTTATAAATAATATTTTTAATAAATTAAAGTGTCAAAATAGTTATTTTATAAATTAAATGGATAAACTCACAAAATATTTCAAAAAGATTCCAGATGTATTAAACCTTCGTTATAACATGTTTTAACCTGACAAGGTTCACATGATGAGAGAGCTTCAAAATTGAATTTATTAATTTCAATTTTGGCAAAAGTAAATCAACAAAAATTTGAGAGATAAAATTTATAATTTTACATTACAATATCTATTACTTTTAAGTTTCGTAGATTTATTGATATGGTATTAGAGCGGTGAATCTAAGTTCGAATTTAAAACCTGAACTTGAATGCGATTCGTTTGAATTATTAGTTACACTTGTAGAGGAGTGTTAGAATTTCACATTGAAAATGTACAAAACGATAGAAAAAGTTTATAAATGATGTAGATTATATTTTAACACAAGTTCCTCGATTTTATATTATATAGGCTCAATTTATTTATAAGTTCACACAAATATATGTGAGACAACACTCTCAAGTTCCATGTTAGTATTAAACATGATTCTCATATTAAAATAATGAAGTGCCAAGTGATTCCATAAAAAAAAGTAGGTAAATAAGTTCAAATTGCACATATAAAAATTCGAGAAATACGGATATAAAAAAATAATTTTTAATTGACTTATTTTTTTTAAATTGAAGTGTTTAAATAGTATAAATATAAAAAAAAAAATTGAGAATACTAATATAAATAAAATGTCTATATGTTGAATATGAGTTTTACACACTTGTTTTGAAGTTCTTTTATCCAACTTAGTTGGTAGCTTTTAATTGCTACATTAATAATCTTATATTAAAAAAAAAAAATCTTATCTTGACTTCTATTGTTGACTTAGTTTTATTCTGAACAATTTCATTCCTATATTATGATCCATGTGATAAATAAATAATAATGACCCAGTAGACTATTAATAGTATTTAGTCATGTTAAAAAGATTGGATTTACTTTATTGATTTTTATTATGATAAAGAAGAATGAATGATGAATTTGTCATTAATTTCCATTATTCCTTTCATACCTTTGCCATGTAAAGCATGTTTCATTTTTTCCGATGATATTCCTATTACTATGGAGAACCAAGTGAGTGACTCAAGTAAATATTCCTCCTTTGGAAAGGGAAAAAATTATAAGTAACTTAAATGATTTAAATATTGACGATAAATTTTATAATAAGAATAATTTTGTTTTTTTTAAATCAAATAAAAATTTATGTCTTTTGGAGAGATAAAAATTTTTTAAGAAAAAATTGGATATATAGGGGTAGGAGTATCGATAAATGTAGGTAATGTGTTGCATGTGGTAAGTAAAAGTAAGAACTAATGGTCAAACTACCCTTGAATTTGTAGTTAATATGCAAATAAGTCGAATTTTAACTTTTTTTAACAAATTAGAACAAAACTTTTATTTTAAAGTCAATTTACTTCAAATTGGAGTTGAATTAACCACATGTACTGCAAACTCCTAAAGAAACATTTGAAATAAATATTTTACTAATAAATCTATAAAAAAAAAAAATTGTTGTTTCAAAAGGACTAAAACACTAATTTTTTTTTTTTTTTAATTTGACAACGGGGAATAAACCCAAAACAAAGCTACAAGTGCACCATCTTGGAATACCCAACACCAACCACTTCATCATCTCCGGCGAGGGACTAAAACACTGTTTTTTAATTTAGAAAAACTATACCTATTTTATACCCATTATTCTATCAACACCAACCACCAGACAGCTTCACCTCACCTCACCTCTCCCTTCATGGCAGACTTCACCGTCAACACCACCATCATCTCCTCTCCGTTGCTGCCGTCTCTACCACCACCACCATCATCATCTTTCCTCTTTTAAAGCCTAAAAAATTTTATTTCAACAAACCCATATCATCTCTAACTCAAAACAAAATAATTTTTAACAATTAAATCTCAAAACAAAATTAAAACAAAATCCAACATCCTTCCTCTGCTCAAAACAATGTTCATGCTCATTTTCCTTTACCTCTTTAGTATTCACTCTGATTTGGCATTCATTCCTTAAGGCAAGCCAAAACAAATCAGGATTAATGGCTGTATCGTCCACAGCACCGGCTTACAACCTTTGTTATTGGATTTTTACTACTGAGGCAGTCCTTTTGATGCTCAATTTCCAGCAGCACCAGAATTCATCTCTGCCATTGATGTTTATTACCGAGGCAGTCCCATCTTCTCTAAAGTTGGCAAGACTAGCGCTCACCGATCTTTCTTGAGCTCTCCCTTCTGGCTCGACATACAAATCTTTAATCGTATGATACTTGGAATTGAAGGGAGAAGAAGAAGAATAAGAGAAAAAAATTGCTTACAAAAGTTAAAATTCAACTTATTTGAACATTGATTACAAATCCAAGAGGTAATTTGACCTTTAGTTCGGTAAACGTCAGCATGGCCCTCTAGTAATTGCAGGCATTGCTTAAACGTGGGAATATTGCTAGAAAAACTTTTACAAAATATTATTTTACATGTTGTGTTATTTTTTTTTTATTTGTTTTGATCATGGTGAGGTAAATGCATTTACAGGGCATGGAGGTTGCAGGTTGAAATTGCATCCAAATATTATATAAAAGAAATTGTCAAAAATATATATATATTTTTTTTTCTTTATAATGTGCAGAGTTGGAATACAGAAAAATGTTTTTTAGAATTATGGTCTCATTCAATTATTATTTTTTGTGTGTCGAGCATAATGAAGAGTGTGGGATTGGATATTATGCATTTCCTATGGCATGCTTGGCCACTACACCAAGAACACAGGTCGTCGTTGCAAAGTAGAAGCAGAAGAAAACAAGACGGTGGTGGTGGTGGTGGTGGTGCCATATTAATTCTTCATCTCATTAAATTGTACATTTTCTTTTCGAAGCAATAATTAGAAATATTGCGTTGGTTTCTTCTCCTTTTCTCTGAAATCTTTTGTCTCCACTCTTTTCGCTAAGTTGACAACAAACAAAGAATACACATAACATGCATCATTGCATTTAATCTTTCCTTCCCACCAATTATCTCTTTATGACAATCTCCAAAGTGGAACATTCTTTGTTGTTTGGAGAAAAAAAAAAAAAAATCTCTTCTTTCGCAATAGATATCCACACATACTTATATAATCAAATGAATTGATGGAGCTGTGCCAATATTGTATTTAAGCGAAGCCCCATGAACTAGAACTAGTATTGTAGAATATATGTACTTATAAGATAATAGTGAATTCTCATTTAAAAGGCATATAATAATTTTTTTTTTAATCTAAACTAATCTTGATTTTAATGAATTCATCAGTTTTATTTGAACAAAACTATAAAAATAATAAAAATTTCTCAATAACTAATTTAGTGTAATTACATATATTAAAATTTGAATTCAAAATGTTGTTAAAATAATATGAATTTACTGCGAATTGTATTGGTGGTAAAAAATATCGAATAATTCATAGTGTAATAATAAAATCAATCATGCTATTATTTATTGCGAATAATAAATTCTAATATTAGCAAAATTAATTTGTAACTCAATGGCTAACTATTTGTATCCGAATCGTGATTGTGTTATAATGTAAGGATTGGAAGTTCAAAGCTTGATATATACTTCTCCTGCAAACCAAAAATGGGAGATGGTTTACATTTCATGCCGGACATTTATAGAAGAGACAGACCCAGCTGGAGGCTAATTCATGTGGTGATCAAGAACTCAAATAAAGTTTATGCAATTGCAGTATTTACTCTCCTGTATGGTCTATTTCAAATAACCTACACTCCCTTTTTTTTTTTTTTTTTTAATTTTTTTGTTAAAAAAAAAAAAGAAAAATAAATGATGTGCATACTTAGATAAGCAAAATTTCCCTCCCTGCGATAAGCAGGTGCAAGTGGGTATGTAGCTGTAATATGGTCATAAAAAATTAGACCATACACAAACGATCAAAAATTGGGTGCTACTACTGCTACATATATACAACTTTAGGACCCACGCGCGCACACACACACATATGTATATTTCTTTTTGTAATTTGACAGCCAACACGTGTGAGTTTGGTTAGTACGTGGTTCTCATGTATTAACATAACATAACCCCACAGAAAAGGGCACTGATGAGTTGTGTGCATGTGGGATATGTTTTGTTGTTCTCCTAAAAAGTGTCAGAAATTTTAAACTGCCATTGCATCAAATATATATACGTTAAAGGAAGAAGAAGATAACTCTTTGTCATTTAAATTCTACTACGTGATGATGGTCCACAGAGATAATTAAACATTCAGTATATATATAAGTTTCATCATAGCAAAACTATCAAGTGAAACATACCTACTTCCTTTTGTTTTGTAATCAACGCTCATATGATTGTTAACGATACCATCTTCTCTATATATATATACAAAACATTTGCTTACGTTTGTTTTTTTAGACCGAATTGAATTAATTAAAATTTTGTAAATTATCGATATCAATGATTTGGATTAAAAAAACTTAATTATTGCATTATGCATTTTGAAAACACTTTTCATATATATATATATATATAAATCACTCTATAAAAATGAAAGCTTCCCTACATTATTATTATTATTATTATTATTATTATGAATGAAGGAGTGAAGGTGTTTGATACACGTCAGAAGCCAAAGATAGGAAGCCAAATATTGCTTATAGTGGAAAGAAAGAAGGAGCTATCGCTGTACTTTAATGGGCATGGCAAACACTTAGAGGATGATTGAGCATGGGACGTATTTATTGGTGTCGCTGACTTACCACAACCCTCTTTTATTATGATGATTATTATTTCTTTTGAATTTCCTACAAATTAAACAATTTTTTTATGGATAATATTTGATAATTAAACCAATGGAAGCACTCTAGTCTATAGTCATCAAAACCCAGCGGAAAGAATCTTTACAAAATGACTCTAAAATGTAATTTAAGATCTCAAATAATATTATATATAGATATCGTATGATGCGAATGGCACTTATCAATGGCTATAATATAATTAATTACCAGGTATTCAGGCCCAGTTGGACATCGGACTGCGAAGTTAAATCATGCATGTTTTCTTCCTCTTCCGGAACTGGCCATACTTTCGTCTTGGACATGCGAGGATGTTGTTTTTGGCCTGCAAGACCTTCCTTTGTCTTAATATTTTTTCAATTTATAATAAGTTTGTCTAAGAGATATACAATCATTCTTGAAGCTCATGCATGTTATTGAGTGCTGATATTTGATGCGGCGGACCACTATAGATAAAGAATTTTTTTTGGACAATACTGCTTCATGAACAGAGGGATAAAATTATTTTTAGTGTGATTTTTTCGATAGTTTGCGGAGACATTTTAACGTTATCAAAAATTTGGATTTTTGTCGTCCTAATTATATATTTGACCTAGATATAATAAGTTATACTTTAATATATTATTTAATTTTCAGTAAAATTGAATTGATATATCAGTTGATATTACAGATAAAAAAAATTTAAGTAAGCCACGTAATATCCACCTCACAACCTGTCAAAACTTATAATTATTTCTTTTCAACTTTTTTTTTTAATTCTTTCTTCTTAATTATAGCTCTCACCTAAAAAAATTGAGGGAATATTTTTTGAAAATTTAAAGGCTAAATTATCATCGATCCAAGTAAGTATCTAACATGTGCTAAATATAACTAATATAACACTAAACTTAGTGTATCTTTCAAGTAGTTAGTAGTAATTCGTTTTTAACTTTAAATAAAATGAATTTGCTTATAAAAACTAAAATATTTTGATAAAATACTGAAGTTAGAAAATTAGTTGTAAACTTTATGGTTCTATTTAGATCGAAATAAAATAATTAAAATTCGTGAGTTTTGAATACTGATAATTCAGATAAAAAAAATAGCTATTGAAAAAATTACAATGAAGTGTTAAATTTTAAAGATTTTTAATGTCGAAACTAATAATACTCATAACAATAATAATCAAAAGTTAAAGGACAATTTTATTGAGAAAATAAAAAGGGAAACAAATAACAGATTAGACCTGTTTTCTGCAATATGCAATGTTCAAGAAATGCTAATTTGAAAGGAAATATTTTTAAAGATAGGGGAAGAAACAAGGAAGAGAATAGTAGAGAGAGTACATACCCACTTTAGCTTTTTTTTTTTTTTTTTAACAACAGAGTATTACAACTAATGATTTATCAAATTATATAATAACTAATATTATTATTGTTATTATAGTTATATAGAGTGTTAAATATTTTTATTTAGTGGTATATCAAAAACCAACGGCTTTAATTTTAGACACTCTAAAATTTGAACTTATAATTTAAGGTTATAAGTGGCTTACCTTAAATCGATTGGTCTAGGGTAATTGGCACCCACTTGAGCTTTTCGTATCTACAACCTGCCTGCAAGTCAATTTTAACGTTAGGCTAACGTTAGGCCAAAGTATAAGCATGTCGGGAATCAAAAACTTTAATGGTCATAGCTAGTTATATTGATTTTCAACTTTGTCCTCGAGGCAAAGCCAGCTATATATAAAGTGGATCCATATTATATTCACATTAACCTGTCATTAAGACCACAAAAAGCTTGACATAAAACAAAAATCCCATGATTTAGGACACTGATATTACGTAGTTCTAACATAGCGAAATCTTGATTAAAGGAAATTTGAGATTTGTCAATAATTATCAAATGAGATAGCAAACTATTTTCATTTAAATAATTTTTTGAAATTTAAATTGTGGTATATATAATTATATTAAATTAATTGTAATATTTTTTTCATTCTTATGATTTATTGAAGTTGAATTAAATTAGTTAGAGATACTGTTCAATAAACTCTGGATATTGATTATTTTTTGAAAAAAAAAAAAGAGAAATTTGAGATTTTGTGGTTACTTGGAAAGCCATGTCGATGCATGTAATAGTGTGTGTACTTAGTTATTTAGTCTAAATATAGATATAGACATAGACTATAGAGACATAGAAACAATTTATAGTTAAACATCAATCTTCAAAGCAAAGACCCAAAAAGAAAAATTAACACAAAGTCTAACAAAGAGGACAATGATCACATGGAATCTTATGAATTGAGGACTATATAGTTTCCAAAAAAAATGAAAATTGAATGTTAAGTATTGAGAGTGAGATGTTTCAAAAGTGAGAAAACAAACACATGAAATATTATTTTCATCAACTTATTATTCTTGTTTAAATTATACTTGTAAAGAATTGGAAAGAGAGGGATCCTTTTTTATTTATTTTTCTTTTTTTTTTCCTCTTGTTAATGGAAGAGCTCCATCTAGCCCTTACTTTGGAGGTATGTATGATGAAGAAAGCCTGTGCATTGAGTCTATAGATAAGAGATTCTTACCTATGTTCAAAATATTATGTATTCATCAGTTGTTAGAATGTATAACCTGCGGTGAATGTTTTATACTTAATTAATAAAAAAAAATTCCTATATTATACATTACAAATTCAAACTCTCGACTACATACAGCTGTAACAGGTTAGAATTTTCAATAAGAAAGAAGCATTTTTTTTAAAAAAGTTGTGAAATTGTAAAGATATTTGGTTAGGTGAAAGAAGGGTTTGGAGTTTGTAGACCCCTTAATGGTAGGCAACTTTTCTTTTCTATTTTGTAAATGTTGTCTAGAGGCTTATTATAAAAGTATGGGAAAGTGGAATCTTTTGCCAAAGATTTTGTTTTTTTCTCTTCGTCTCTTTTCTGATCTAATCATATATATATATATATATATATATATATATATATATATATATATATATATATATATATATATATATATATATATAAAAGTAGTTCTTACCTTCTTCACAATGTTTAAATCATGGAGAAAGTTTGGTTTGGACAGGGTTTTGAAGACTATTGCCTTAATCGTGAGCTTAGTTTCATAAAACAAGTGATAAATATTTTTAGTATTTTCTATATCCTAACTATTAAAAAGCTTATAGTATGTGAAGTTTTGATCTAAAAGTAAAATTTTCAATATACATTGTAGATGATAAAAAATCGAATCTCCACTTTCTCTTATCGGACTTCCAATGTATAATGTTAAAAAAAAAAACAATAGTTATAAAAAAATTCATTCTTATTACTCATTTAGTGGCAGTGTGTACCGGAATTGTGCATCAAAGTATGTCATCGGAGGACATTTCACTTCATAAGAGTCGCAATATTGCTCGGTGCGGTGCATGTAGAAACGCTTCTTGATTTATGCTAAAGATCGGGATCTTTATATAGACACTCAAAATGGTCTCTCTCTCCCTTTCTCTCTCTCTCTCTATATATAATTTTTTGAAATAAGTGCAATTTTGATGCATGTGATTTTGCCAGCAAAATATATGAACTTTTAAATACCATATGTTTCACATTTATTTACATTTTAGTATCATTCTAATAAATATTGTATAAAATGTATACTTTAATATAAATATAATATGCAATTTTAATGCTAAAATCATATAATGAGTAATATATTATTCAACTAACTACAATAAACTCACAAAAAATCAAATTTAGATGTATTTTTAATTTAATTGTGAATAAAAAATAATTTTAAAAATAAATTTATAATATTTTTAAAAATAATTAATTAGTTATAGATTGATCGTAAATTATATATAAAATAAATTTATCATTGAAATTTAATATTATATTAATTTTTTCTCACAAAATAACGATGATATTAGTTAAAATGGTATTAAAGTATAAAAAAAAATGTGAAATACAAAAAAATTACATGATTGATTTTGCCTTATCAAAATTGTACTCATCCCTATTTTTTTAAATAGGGAGGTCATATAATTTAAATTTTAATGGATTGCACAACGGGAGACAATTCTCCTTTTTAAATTGGCAAAAGTAAAAATTGAATTATATATTTTACGATATTTTTAAAAAAAATTATCATTTAACTATTTTTTTCACTGATAGAAGATAAATTTTTCATGATATTAAGACTGGTCCCTACTCTGATGCCTAAAAATTAGCATTATTTTCTTATGAGTTCCTTCAATTAATATAACTCAAACATCAATAGTTTGCAGCCTGGTATTTAAAAAGAAAAAAAAAATTATTCCCAGAAAAAAATATGAATTTAGAATGAAAGAAAAAAAATGATGTCATATCACCTAAAAAAGTTTTTTGAGAAAGAAAAGGAATAGCTGCATCATAGTTCTATTTCTATTTTTAAATTCTTTTAATCTTTATAGTTAAAACCACTAGTTACGATTTGATTTTTTACTAATGTACGATAATGTTATGAGATCCAACAATAATCAATTTTGTAAAATAATATTGTAAAAATAGCAATGACAAGTAAATTTTAGAAAGTTCATTTTAAAATTAAATGTTTAAAATCAATTTTTAAGTCATTGCCTTTGTGAGTTTGGAGATATTTTATAAGTGTTCTGATTAATCTAAAATAACTAATCATAATATTTTTTTTCAAACACCCATAAATAGACTTATATATTATTAAAATCCATGAAGAGTTTATCATCTCCTATCAAACAACTCCAGATATCTTAGTGCATACGAAACTTATAAATAGAATATTTTGTAGAAGATTTAAAAATGACAATTTTAAAATATTTTTATTGACTTTAATTATTTTAGATTTAACTTATTGCTTTTATTATAAACAAAAAAAAAAAAATCAATTCTTCCTTCTTTTTTCAACCTTAGTTATTAAAACCAATAAACTAAACCATAAAAATTATCACTTTATAAATTTAAGCACAACCCTTTGCTTATTGGATTGGTGTTTTTGAGTCTACCTGCTTTGCAAGTTTAAACAATACTAATCCTTTGCTTTATTGAATAAGTATTCCTAAATCTATCTGCTTGTCCATTGTTTGTGATCATAACATAATTTCAGATACTACACATACCAATAGAAAGGCTTTAATGTATAGTATCAACATGCATAGAAGACATACCAAGAAATAATCCCTTATAAAATCATCATTTTACAACTCTAAACACAAACTCTTTACTTTATTATATATAGAAGACAGTTATTAAGAATAATCCTTCACAAAATCATCACTATACAAGTCTAAACACAAACCCTTTGTTTTAATGGATTGGTAGTTTTGAATCTATTTTATCTGCCATTGTTTGTGATCACAATCACTTCAAAAACATACACTAATAAAAAGCCTCTAACGTATACTCTCTCTCTCTCTCTATATATATATAGATTAAATCAATTGCTCTAGAAAAAGGTGAGAGAGTTCTTATGAACAAGTATAATGGACTTTCAGCTTGAAATCTTTTTTTTTTTTTTACCAAATATGATTCATTAAACAGATAAAACATACAAACAGATACGCAAAGACCGCCAACAAGTGGTAGTCATCAGGTTTACTTCTACTAACATGAATCTATAATGTAGAAGTAAATAACTATGACTAAACCTAAGAGAAACATAAGACAAAAGAAGGAAGACACGCTTCCTAAGATGTGCTGGAGGACACTTCATTGCAGTAGGATGGGTTATTCTTAAGAGAGAACTAAACTAATTCTGGACTTGATATATTTGGAGGCTTTGGAAGATTTGGGCTTCCTTTCTAACTTGGATAACTTGGCCCATTTAGGAGAAAAATAATCTTGGGCTCAGGCTTCTTAAGTGGGCAATTTTTTTCTCTTCAATTGAAGCCCTTCTTTTGTGATTGTATGAACTCCCAAAGCAGGGTTTGCCATTCCATCATTATCCTCATGCATCCGTCGATTTGCAGGAATTTTCACGTCATCATTTGTGACACCTTGCATGTAAAGCCTTGTCTTGCGATTATTTCCATTACTCATGCTTGAAAGCAATTGAGAGATACACACTTTAGAAGGAGCAACAGTATTGAGAGTGATCTTCTCTAGGAACTCTGAGAGAGAGCTATGGTGGATCTAGTTTCCATGAACACATGTGGGTGCATGACTGCTTTCCATACGAGCTCAATGTTGATCCAAGAGCCATTCGTAGCCATGCTATTCTCTTTTCTAGAATCTTCATCTCCTATTATGAAAATTTGACAAATGTTAGTAATGTGGTTGGATAAGCCACACTGATAGCACGACCTGTCCATGACGAGGTCGAAAACAAGATAAACGGACATGCATTTGCTTCTAGTTTTGCTGGAAGAAGCTTTTACACCCTTGAATTCAGAACATTCTCCTTTTTTAAGGTCATTGTTGAATGGAGCTATGTTGACAGATTTAGTGGTAACACTATAGCCATGACTGAAGAGATTTCCATAACCACTATGTAGATGGTTGAGTTATTGGAGGTTGGCATCAAAGGCAGTTAGCAAAATGACAAGATGATGAATAGGGTAGTTGCGGCATTATTGGCTAGGAAGATGAAGGAGTGAAAAAGCTAGGCTGTGACTTTGTTGAAAATGATATTGTGGGCTTGATGGAGAACTCTCTATTTCTGTAGCAATAAGCATTACGGAACAGAGTTGCAGAAGTTGCATGAGCTGTAGCCATGGAGAGACTTTCTCTCACTAACATATCACTATCATATGCTTTTCTTTACAACTTGAAATTTAAGGCAAGCAAAAAATAAGAAGTCAACTACTAATTGACAAAGGAAGCAAGCAACTATGAGTTTAATACTCTGCCCCTAGTGAGGACTGTTTTCAATCAAAAGAAAATGAGGGATAGGCGATTTTCCTTCTTCAAGATTAGTCATCTTGGATGAATGCAGTGGCAGAACCAAGTTTTTTAATATAACTCAAGATTAGAGGGTAGTTAATCAAATTTTGAGGGGATAATAGTATAAATTTTTAAAGCTTGTAACAGAAAAAAATATATAAAAATTTTAAAATTTCATTTGCTAGGGGGCAGTCGTCACCGTTGGCCCCCTAGTTCCATGTCTCAATGAAAGCCTGTTACTGGGTATGGCAAATAGTTTCAAACAACATCAAAACTAAAACTGAAGTCTGAAAATTAGAATTGTCTTATGAGTTCCTTCAATATAACTCAAGATTAATAACATTTTGTTTGCAGTCGACTTGTAGCTTTATTTTTTAATTGTTCCAAAGAAAAAAAAAAAAAAGATGAACTTAGAATGGTAAAATAAACAAAAATTATTATATCATACCACCTAAAATAGTCATTCGAAGAAGTAAAAACATGGCTGCATCATAAATATATAAAATATAAGATAAAAGGGACAATAATTCTAGTGATTAATGAGATGCATGTACAAACTAAAGAACTGAGATGAGTACAATTACTGCATCTACCTATTAATTATAACATTTGAGGTGAATGATTAGTGTGTATATGTATAAATATATGCCCATAATTATATAATTTTTTAAACAATAGAGTTCAAATTTACCGCCACAAAAGAAAAATAAGAGAAATAAAAAATCAAACTGTACTCTTTACATTTAAATTTCCACATCCCTAACTATACATCAATAAGATTCATTTATCTACATGGAATAATTCTGGATGTAATGTCATAAAAATAATTTGTTTTTTTTTAAACTACAAGAAAATCACATACTAGACCATTTGTTGTATTTTTCAACCATTTAAACAACTCATTTTTATTTTTTTAACAACTACTACAAATAATTAATTTCTAACGTAAGAAGGATGAGAAAGGAAGGTGGAGATTTGAATTTTTTTCTCCTCAATTGATGTCTAGACTACTCATGGGAGACACCCATTTTTTTTCTTGCCTCATACAATGATGAGAATATATATAAGAGGGAAATTTATTAAAAATGTCCAATTTTTAAATGCTTTTACTAAAATGCATCAAATTTTTATTTATTACATTTTTACCCTAACCTCTTTTCTTTCTTATCCTTTTTTAATTTTTCTTTTCTTTTTTGCCCCTTTTGATTTCTCCTTTTTCCTCTCTTGCTTTTTTTTTGTTTTAAATTTTCTTCTCCTCTTCCTTTTTCTTTTATTCTTTTTTTATTTCATTTATTCTTTTCTTTTTTTTTCCTTATTTTTTTTATCATTCTCTTATTTTTTTTCTTCTCTGCTTTTTTTAATTAATAGAATATTAGACAATATTATTATTATTATTCCACCATTTTTTATTTTGTTAATCTCTTCAATTATTTTCATAATAAATAACACTCACTTGGGTGCTGATTTTTCTCCTTTTTACTTTATTTTTTAAAATTTTTTTCCTTCCCTTTTTTTTTTCTCTTTTTTAATTTTTATTTTCTCTTTATTTTTCTCATTTTTTATTTTCTTATTTTTTTAATTAATGGAGAATTAGCCAATATTATTATTATTTTCTTTTTTATTTTGTTCTTTTTTCATCAATTTAAATTTTATCTTTTTGTTTTTGTTTTTATTTTTATTTTTATTTTGGTGATTAAAAATGCAAATAAAAATATTAAGTAACCAATATTTTAACTTCTAAAAAATAAGTTGATAAATGTAATTGGAAAAAAATTTATATTTTATGCTACAATTGAAAAAAATAACTAGAAATTTCTATTTAGTTATTTTCTTCCTCTCAATATTAACAAATAGACAAATCATTGAAGTCTGTCAACTTTCATGCAATACTATGATGTGAAATAAAAGTAATGAAGATAAATCTAACTAACCTTTTCTTTAGTTTTTAGCATAAAATATAAATTTTTTATTTAAGTATTTTTCATGAAGTTGAATAGAAGTGGAAGAAATTGTTTTATTTACGGAAAATAAATTAAATATATACAAAAAAATAAACCCCAAAAAATGAATTGCCTTTGAAATTGTATTCTAGTCACTTTAAAATTTTTAAAAATAAATTTTTCACTCTATTTTCTGTTGTAATAAGTGAAAACTAACAATTGTTTCATTTGTACAAATATAAGTTGTATTGGAAGTCGATTTTTGATATTATTGTATCATAAATGTAAAATGTATTGTAATGAAAATATCGTATAAAAAATATAAAATATACGAAATATATTTTAAATTGATAAAAACATATATTGAATTTCTAAGTATTAATATTTCAAGAGTAGATTATAATTTTCTCTTTGAAAATTTATTGTGTTTTAATTTAATGAAGAAAACCATAATTCTTTATTTGTTATGTGCCAATTGATGAGATTTATGAATATATAGATATTAACATATATAGATTTGCTAGAAAACCACAATTCTTGATTTGTTATGAAGAAAAATCATACTTCTTAATTTATGAATATATTTGCTAGAACAGTCACTATGATTATAGTTTATTAAAAACTAAACATGACTTAGTTAGAGGAAAAAATTATAATTAATATATTTAAATTACAAAACTCATATATGTTTTTAATAAATAATAAAAATTAAATGTTTAATTTTTTTGTATTTTATGATTCTAGAAAATGTATATATATATATATATATATAAAATAAACCAAAAGCATATGAAAAATATTTTCAATTTTCATGTCTTTGAAATTTATGTTCCAGTCATGATGAACACAACTGTTGACATAGTGGGCATGAGGCAACCTATAATATAACGATTAACAACAATGATAATGGTATTTAATTAAAGATAAAAAAAATATAATTAGATAGTTTCATATATGTAAAATAAACTAAAAGTAAACAAAAAAAAATTTCATGCTTTTAGAATTTGTATTTCAATTACTTTAAAATTTTTAAAAATGAAATTGTCACTTTATTTTCTATTGTATCAAAGACTTTGAAATTTTGTATATATTTTTATTTATTTAGAATACTTTCTATATATAATAATACTAATAATAATAATAATAATAATAATAATAATAATAATGAGATGAATAAAAGTGTAAGAGATTGTTTCTTATACACAAAAGAAACTACATATATACAAAAATAGACCAAAAAATATACAGTAATACTCAAATTGAATTGAATTGAATGTGATTAAGTTGATGGCTTTTACTTTCATTTCAGAATCTTAACTGGTTGCAGTTTCTTTGGTCCCATCCATTGAAATTGGAGCTATAATAACCAAAACAAAATAAAATTAAGAGTTTTGTTATCTAACAAGAAAAAAAAAACAAAAAACAAAATAAACATGTTATTCACCTTCTCCATCCATCTCTATATACAACTTTGAAATTCTCCACCAAGCAAACAAGCCAAGCCCATGAAACATTTATAACAAGTAGATGCACAAATATTTTGCAAAACTGAAGCACTGTCAAGGTCAAACTCACTTATAGTGTAAACATATTAACTAAGCTAACAAAAAAATTTTAAAATTTTTTAAAAAAGTTATAGAAATTGGCACTGAAATTATCATATACAGAAAGCATAAAAATAAAAATGGAGAAATCCACAAGAACTGAATTCAGGACAGAAGAAATGGGCATTTCAAAATTGTGAAAAAAGGTCACATGAACTAAATTTCGTTGATTTATTAAATGAAAGAAACTAAAGCTAATCCAACATCAACAGAAGGATATTGTCACCATTGAGTCATAAAATGCAGCTCGAAGATGTAGCAGCTGCAAATCTAGCTTGAAAACTATGGCCTTTGAAAGCTCCATTATGGCCTTACATCAACACTGAAACAAGTTTCTCCACTCATCAGATAAACTTATAAACTTTAATTCAAAAGTAACATGGATATCAACCATCTCCATTAAATTCAAAATAAGGATAAACACATATTAAAAAGAGAAGAAAAGGAGAAGATTTACCATTGCTCCTTCAACAAAAAATGGGAGGACAAAATCTAATGGCTGAATTTTTCATTAACTTCATCTCATGCCAATTACATAAGTAAAAGGATACTAGCCATTCAGATTTTAGAAGCAAATTAGCACATATATGCAATAAATATGCAACGCAAGCAAACAAGCACACCTCCAAGACATGATTCAAGAGTAAACGAACATACTCAACTAGATCATGGGCAATAAAAACTATCACACTAGTACCAACTTTAGAACCCAACAATAACCTAACAATCTACCGTAAACAACCTTAAACTTATCATTACACAGACACCAAATGGGAGAAAAATTTTCAAGAACTAGCAAAAGCATCCAGTAAAGCACACAAGCGATGATAAAACCATCATTATCCTGGACAACAAAATCATAGCACTATGAAAAATCAAACAACCCAGCCAACACCTATCAACTACAAGAAATCAATAGCCAAGAAAAATAGCAGTAATTCATCAATGTTGTCTTTTTTTTTTTTTTAACCAACGGACTTGAAAATACAATAGCAAAACATCCAACCTCCAAACACAAAACTACAACCCACACAAAAACATCAATTTAAAATACTAGACACCAATCCTTTTGTATTCTTTATCATTAATAATAGTCTCTTATAAAATCAGTTGCTAAATTTCACACAGAATTAACAATAATTGTCTCATTAAAGATATAGATTGTTATAATTGATTTATCTTACATACCTTGGGAAAAAGATAATGCGTCTTGCTTATTGGATATACTATTTGGTCTCATTTTGATTTTGAGAGATATTAGAATAACAAACCATAATTGAATGAGAATGAAAGAAGAAGAGCAAGGGTTTTTATAAATAAGCCCATCATCAAAACTTGTCTCTTATCATCATCATCATCTTCTTCTTCTTTTTCTTCATTTCAATTTTGATTTTTTTATTTTTTTTATGGGTAAGAAAGGATGTGAAGAAGTTACCGATGCAATTGCAATGGGTACATATTTGGAGCAAAATTTGTAGCGACAAGAGGGCAGTAGTAATTTCTAGTACCATTGGGTCGACCTGTGATTAAGGGGGGAAAAGAACCAATGGCGAAGAGAGCAACATTTTTTTTTTTCGTTTTCGACGTCAATTAAAAGGGGCACACGTGTTAATATTTTTGTGTGTTTTGGGCATATTAGTAAATAATGAAAAGTGTGTGCATTTTAGAAAATGGAGGCTATTTTTTGGACATTTATGTAAAGATCCCAATATTATAATTAACTACTAATTTTTACATATTTAATAGCAAAATATGATATATTTAAGATCTGATTGGCTAAATTATTGGTAATAGTTGAAAATTGTTATTAGTAGCTGATAGTTAGTCAATACTAAGTGTCCAAGAATGTACCTTTTAGTATGATTATAGGGAAGTGAACCAATAATTAATTGTGTCTACCTAAAATGCGGTAATTGTATATCAAAGTTAATGTGATAATTAAACTCACATTAATAGTACTACCTAAAATGTTATATTTATTCCCCTCTAAATACTTCTATAGTAGACTCAGTTCTCTCCATCAACAGTGTCTCTCACCACAGCTTTGACAAATAGTATTTTTCTAGGGATGACTATTGATTTTTAACTAGTAATCATCCCCTTGCCTTCCTTTTTTATGTTGTTTCTTAGATTTTTATCCTATATTTGTTATAATAGCTTTATAATTATGTTGATATCACAGTGTTTTAATATTCTTTTGATAGCTTTTTGGTGCAGATGGCTCGGCAATTTGGTTGGTCTCTATTTTCCCTATATCACCGTTGAAGTATTTTCTTCGCTTGGTTTTTGTTCTCCACAATCTTAAAGGGTTCCTACCCTTTGCAAGATTGCAACCCTCTTCTTCACTTGGATATTGATCTTCTGGAAGCATGTAAAGGAAGAAGAAGATCTACAACGGAGTTTGATTTCTCTAGCAAGGGTCAAGAGTCAATGCGTTTTGATGAAGGTTAAGCCCTTCTTGCAGCTGTTCTTTCAAAGTTTGGATACAATCATCTTCTTAAGTCCAAAACCTCCTCAAATCAGGCATATTTGGCTTGAAGAAGAGCGCCAGGACACTGTCCATCAGGGTGCTACTGCTGCTGCAGCCATTAGCATTGTTTTCACACGATTGAGTTGTTCTCTTCAACAGATTAGGGCTTCAACCCTACAGTTGGGAACACATATTTTTTGGCTTCAGTTAATCTTAACCCTTCTTGACTCTAGTTTAAGGCCTTTGTTCTCTAATTCTATTTGCTCTGGGCTTCTGTGTAATGCTAACCAATGTATTATGTTTCCTAATTAATGATAATCTACTTCATTGTTCGAAAAAAAAAATGTTATATTAGTGTCTTTACATTCAATTTTAATCAAAGTTAATGGTAGATCATATTTGACAATTTTAAAACGTTTATACCAAAATTGAAATTATAAAATAAAATTGCAACAAAATCATAATTTATTTATTTTTTTTAAATCAAAAGACCTTTAATTTAATTTTTCAATTTTTTTTTTGAAATTAGAAGATGCATAATCATTCGTTAAGGCTCTCAGGAACTACAATAGAAATAACAAAGTTGGGAATGGAATCCCATTCAACAAGGTCAGGCATAGAAAGGGCTGCCCTAGCTAACAAGTGAGCAGCCTCATTCATTGACCTTCTTATAAATCGAACGCAAATTTGATTAAAATGTTGTAACATAGACTGACAGTCTTCAATAAGTAGACCAAAGGAGGATGTATCATTGAACTGACAAAGACCTAGAACTACTTGTAGCGCATCAGACTCAAGCACAATTCGATCCATCTACTTCCGTTTACTGAGCACCTCACGTAATGAAAAAGCTTCTGCTTCCTTAGGGGTGAAATCACCAGAGGAAGCTTTAGTAAAAGCTGAAATGAAACTACCAGATGCAGACCTGACAATGAAACCATGTGCTAATTAATCACTTTTTGTACATTCAAGGCAACATCTACATTCACTTTGAGCCATCCGTCTGGAGGTTTAGCCCATAACAGATCCCCACCATATAAATTACAAGAAAGTGATGAAAAAGACACTAGATTCGAAGCCACACTTCACCATTGAAACAGATGAGAACTTGCTGAATTGATCAAGATCTGAGTCGACCATTTTCTGTTCCTCTAAAGATTATTATTTCGACTGGTCCATAAATTCCAGCAAATCATAGTAAACATTTGCAATTCCTCGGCAGATAGTTGCTAAAAAACACAAGCCATCCAATCCTAAACAGAAGCATGGCTATGACAAAACACTGGTAATGCTGCTATCACCCAAACATCAATTGCAAAGGAACAGTCTCTGGGAATATGTAAACCAGACTCAAGGCTGATCTGGCAATGAAAACACTGATCAGTAACGACAACCCTCTGAGAATAAAGTGCTTGTTTAGTCGGTAAACATCTACCACAAGCACGCAGATGAAATTGCGGACTTTAGATGGGACTTGTAGCTTCCATATACTTGCCCAAACTCGATAACCAGTATCTGAAATCTCTTCACTGATTTGTTTATAGCATTGCCGGACTGAGAATTGCTCATTAGAGGAGTGTAAATAGTACCAAGAGTCAGAAACCGACCTATTGCTCAGTGGTATTTTCAAAATCAGTGCTCTATCATTAAATATATCGACAAGAATATCCGTGTCCCATCTACACCTCCCCATCTCCATTAGATTACAAACCTTCACATCAACATATTCACTAGAAGGCATCGATGTAAGCTAACCATTAGCAGGATCCGGTAACCATGGATCTGTCCAAATTGAGATTGCTGACCCATCACCAACTCTCAATTTCATACTGTTCTGAATAGCGCCCTGTGTAGCCCACAAACTCCGCCAAACGAAACTTGGATTATTACCAAGTTTAGCAGCCAATAAATTCGAACGCGGATAGTATCTTGACTGAAATATTCTCGCCACCAAGGAGTGAGGGTCTGATAAGAGCTTCCATGACTGTTTAGAGAGCATAGCTAGATTGAAGTCATGGAGCTTTTTGAAACCCATTCCACTAAATTTTTTTGGTTAAGACAAATGATCACAACTTGACCATCGAATCCCAGCTCGCATATCATTTTATTTTCCCCACCAAAAACTGTTTAACATCCGCTCAAGCTCATTACACAGAGACATTGGAATCAAGAAGATGTTCACGACATAATTCGGTATTGCCTGGGCTACGGTTTTCAATAAAATTTCCTTACTAGCTCTTGACAAGGATTTGCTAATCCATGAGTGAATACGCTGCCAAACTCTATCTTTAACAAAGCCAAGAATCTGTCTTTCATTCCTACCCACAAGCGAAGGCAATCCAAGATAGGTACCTTGATCCCGAACCTCCTGAATATTAAAAATTTGTGTAATATCATTCCATAAGCCTTGAGTAACATCAGAACTGAATGAAATAGTTGATTTTGTGTAGTTGTCAGCTTGTCCAGATTGTTGCGCATAACATTCTAGAAGGCCTTTAATCTGCATACTTTCTTCAATTGTTGCCCAGAAGAACAGAAAACAGTCATCCGCAAATAGGGTGACTGATTGGTGGAGAACTGCGTGCTGTTTTACAACCCTGAAGAAGACCCGCATCCTGTTTATCACGTAAAGTAGAACTCAAGCATTGTACACAAATGATAAAAAGGAATGAAGAAAGTGGATCTCCTTAATGAAGTCCGCGGAACGCGTGATCCCCCCTATATCAACACCATTATGCAAAATATTATAATGAACTGACATCACACACTACATCACTCGGCTAACCTAAACTGTATAAAAACCCATTCGGAGCATAGCATCTTGCAAAAATTGCCAACTAACCTTATCATAGGCTTTTGAAATGTCGAGTTTAAGTGTTGCATAACCCACTCTCCCTTGCCTCTTTCACCTTAGACAGTGATTTACCTCAAAGACGATCAAAATATTATTAATAATAGAATGCCCCGCAGTAAAAGCACTTTGGTTGTCGAAGACTAAATAAGGTAGAATGATGCGTAGCCGATTAGCAAGGGTTGTAGCCAAAATGCGATAAGCAACATTACATAAGGCTATGGGCCAAAGGTCAGCCATAGTCTCAGAGAGCTTCTTTTTTGGGAGTAGTACAATCTAAATGTGATTTAAACCCTTTAGTAGTATATTGGTATCAAAGAAATTTTGGCAAAGCCGAACCAAGTCACCACCAACTACACCCCAAAACTTCTGACATGGACTTTTGTCTGGATGCATACTAAATAGCACCAAGTTAACTTCGTCTGATTAAATAGGGGACATAAGTTCCGCATTTTGAGAGTAAAAGACTGCATTGTGAATCGAACCAGGAAAAATACGAGTATTCTCCTCTGGTGCTAAAAAAAGATTGTTGAAATAAGAGATTATGATGCATTGTATATAGTTTCTATCAGACTGCCAAGTTCCATTATCATCTTTTAGCTTGTACGCCGCATTATGTCGTTTGTGTGAGGAAGCATAGGTATGAAAGAATAAGGTATTATTGTCTCCCTGTTTCAACCACATTTTTTTAGCACGTTAACACCAATACTGCTCCTGTTGTTGTAATATTTGGACATAATCAAACTGTGCAGATTGAAATTCCTGAAGCCAAATGCATCCCTATTGTGACGATACTATCTTATTTTAATGTTACAGTCTCAGAGCTTTGATTTGAATTTCGACCTGAACTGATCACCCCATTGCCGTAATGCAGCTTGACAAACCATAAGTTTTTATTGAAAAAGTAGTCCCATTTAAGCCGTCCTAGATAGAATATGGTTTTTCACATCTGGTTCCAACAATCATGAATTTTCAAATTAAAACCGACAAGCTGAAGAGCATACATCTGCACTCGCAATTCTATAAAAAGAGGCAGATGGTCAAAAGTTGATGTCTCTTGTACCCAGATGAGAGCATTATTAAATTTGTGAACCCAGGTAGAGTTTCCAAACCCCCGATCAAACCGATCTTCAACCCAAGCCTCAGTGCCTCTACCATGCTCCCAAGTGTAAAGAGAACCACGCGTGTCATTCTCTATAAGGCCACAGTCTGTAATTACCTCCCTAAAGCCATTAAATAACCATGAAGGATGATTAGCACCCCCTCAATTTTCAATGACTGAGAGAATATCATTAAAATCGCCAATTATGCACCAGGGAAAGAGATGATAAAGACGATAAGAGCTGCAAAATTTGCCAAGACTCATACTGTCGGTTTCTCTCTGGGATGCCATAGATTCCTATGAGACGCCAACAACCCAACTGCTCCATCATTATCTGAACATCAATAAAATTCATTGTAGAATCAGTAATAGTAACGGTAACATTTTCTTTCCAGAGAAGGGCCAAGCCTCCACCATGCCCATGAAAAGCCATAATTGTTGTTTAACCTGATCCATCTTCTGTTCACTGGCTATTATTTCTATAAGAAAAAGGAGAATGGGTCGGTTAGTAGACACAAGTCCCGAACTGTCAATGGGTTGGCCAACCTACGACAATTCCATACTATAGTACTCATAAAGCCAGGTCCCACCTCCGGTCCAGTTACTGACAGAGAGTCCATAATTATATGAACAGAATCAGCCTTAATGTCAAGTGGCATTTCAGTCTGGGTGGCTGTAATCACAAGCCCATCATGTACCCTCCTACGTTTATGGTCCACCAAAACTAGGCCCAGATTTTCTAGTGAAGAACAACTGCCGGCACCCTTTTCATGATGTGTGGATAGGCCGTTATGGCTAGATTTTTTAATCGGGTAACTACTTCGAATAGAGTTACTAGTTTCAGTTACCGTAGGAGAAGCGCCGAAAATATCTCCACTAACTGACGGGCCAGAGTCCTGAGATCCCGCTCGCAACCCAATGTCTAGAACGACAACTATCTCTGGGGAGACACCAGTATCATCCCGTAGCCACTTGGCTCCAATTTGACTTAGCGGCCGTCGAGTTGGAGCCCGAAGCTAGCCTCTATGGACTTTTTCCGCCGGGGTTGTTGGTATAGGAAACACATTCCCACAGAATCGTTCAGAGTGACCAATATGATCACAAAGAAAACAAGATATAGCCAACCGTTAATATTTGAACTTGAGCCAGCTCCAGTCTCCCGTATCTTGACGGATCTTCATTCCACGTTATAGTGGTACATTAATGTCAATCTGAACTTAAATACGGAAAAAATTCTACCAAAGACTACTAAAATTAAGAGGATCAAAATCAACAAACATGCCAATATGATTACCAATAAGTTTCAGATAAGTTCGGATTGAAATCCAAAGGGCAAATTATAAACTTGAATTTAGATGGCCATCTTATGAAAATCCAGTTGTTGCCATGAGACAGTGCCATCAAAAGGGATCATGACAATCATGTTCTGCTCAAATGACCATGGACCACTGTCAACCACCCTCGTATAATTAATAGCAGTGAAGAACTGAAATAGGACATGAGGATCCATCTCCTTGATACATACACCATTGAGAGGCCTCCATAATGCAGGCTATCCGTTCTAAAGCGTTGAAGTTCACTTTTTTTTCTGTAAGAAGTTTGCCCACAAGACAATACTTGAAAACTCCAGTTATGGATTGAACAGCGTTGTCATTAATAACTAAGCCAACAGCCCTATCAGAAATGGTAACGCTCCTCAAATTCTGAATCGACGACTTGCTTATTCTTTTCCATAATGAAGGTGTAGAGGAAGAATAAAACAAGAAAGAACAATAAAGAACCGGAATAGAAAATAATGAAGCAGACAAAGTAGGCGAGAAAACTTCTGGAAAAACAAGACAAAAGAACTTGTTATACAGACAAGGAAAAATGAGAGAATTTTAACTTTTAAGTAATTGCCATGTCCATTTTCTAATTAAAATTTTCAAATTTGAGATATCTCATAAATTAAAAATCTTTTCGTATTTTAGCGTGCGGCCAATTTTTTCAAAATTTTGACTTCCACTCTCATTTGCTTTTTTTTTTTTTAATAATTAAGCCTATTTTAAAAAATTGAGAATGAAAATTAAAACGACGGCGTTGTAATCAGGATGAAAAGAAGAAACTGGATAAGGAAGAAAAAGTGCCAAAAAAAAAAACAATAATAATAATAAATTTAAGATAGGAAATGCCACGTAAGTAAGAAACTAGATTCATCCATCCCATCCGCACAATCCCAACACTTTTTTGCGTTTTGCCTGGAAAGGAAAACGTTTTGAGACCATAACTGCTCATAAACAACGAACACTTTTTTTCTTCTTCTCCTTCATCATCATCAACATCAATCTCTTCTGTTAACATCTTTTGATATTTAAAAGGATGGCTTCTCTTCATCTCTACACCCCCTCCTTTGCTCCCTCTCGTTTACTGTGAGTTTCTCTTCTCATTCCCGCAATTTTAATTCAATTCAATTTTGATGCTTGCCTGTATAATTCTACTGTGACTGTAATTAATCATTTTGCTGCCTTTTTTTTTTTTTCTTTTGTTTGTGTCTTTAGAGCCTTCACTGGTCAGAATTCCGCATACCCATTTCTCTCAAACGGGTGTTTAGCTGATTTTGTCTCTAGTAATCTTACTAAAAAGTTATGCTTTGGATTTAATGGTGTTGCTCGAGTTAGAGCCTCCTTGGTTTCCGGGGAAGGTGATCTTCTCTCTTATCAAAATGGAAATGGTGTTCCGGGACAAGATACCTTGATTGCCAGCAAGTTTAACCAGTCGCCTGGCATTGAGTTGCAACCTGATGCAATAGGTTTTGGAACACTTTCTGCTGAAATAACTCCCACTACATCTGGTTTCTTTATGAATGATGATGAGTATGAGTATGACCTTGATCGTCCTACTGATGGGTTTGCTTCAGTACCTGATGCTATTGAAGATATTCGTCAAGGCAAGGTTGGTTGTTGTCTTCAGGGACTATTTCTTTGACTGAATTATGTTGAAGGGTTTTGTTGTTGAATTATTTTGAATAATGTTGCAGTTAGTAATTGTTGTTGACGATGAAGATAGAGAAAATGAGGGAGACTTGATAATGGCGGCATCGAAGGCAACACCTGAAGCTATGGCATTTATTGTGAAGCATGGAACTGGTATAGTATGTGTCAGCATGAAAGAGGAAGATTTGGAGAGGTTGGAACTTCCTCTAATGGTGAAACAGAAGGAGAATGAGGAAAAACTCTGCACCGCATTTACTGTTTCAGTGGTATGTATTTCCTTGGAACCATTTAACTTCGTGTGGGAAAACCTATATTTTTTCACAAGTCATTTATATAAGCTTTGATTCATGCATTGAGGCTATGTAATACTTATGCTTATGAGTTCCTTGTTTTCCTTTTTCTTATTTTTGTCATGTGCAATGCATAGATTGATTGCAACATTGATTAGACAATTATCTGCTCTACTTAATTGCTCTCTGAGAAAAGAAATTTGCAAGTGACATAGTCATTCTTATACCAAAAAATTGTTTACTTTCCTTAGCTGGTATTAATTTCGTGTCCGATATTGCCCTTTTTGTTTACATAGGATGCAAAGCATGGCACAACGACAGGTGTCTCGGCTCGTGACAGGGCAACAACAGTATTAGCTCTCACCTCTAAAGATTCAAAACCTGAAGATTTCAACCGCCCTGGTCATATTTTTCCACTTAAGTACAGGGAAGGAGGGGTTCTGAAGAGAGCTGGACATACTGAGGCTTCTGTGGATCTTGCAATGCTAGCTGGGTTAGAGCCTGTTGCTGTTTTGTGTGAGATTGTAGATGATGATGGCTCTATGGCGAGATTACCTAGGCTTCGTCAATTTGCACAAGCAGAAAAATTAAAAATCATCTCCATATCTGATCTAATCAGGTAATCAGTTAATTTTCCGGCATCTGTACTTTCATATTCAAGGTTCAGGGACTTGCTGCCACTTTTTATCATCTTATCAATTAGCAAAGTTTATCTCAATTGTCTGAAAAAATAGATAATTAGTATTTATGGGACATTTAACATATTGTACTCAGAGAAACTGAAAGTATATACTTCTATTATTGGTGTATCTTCTCAATGGCTCAATTTCATTTCCTAATTTCCATGGTTCGTATTATAAGCACAAAATTTCCTGGTTGGCTTATAATATATCTCATATTAAGTACTCGGATAGAAAAGGAGGCTTTGTAGGAGTTACTCAAAAGATGTTTCTTATTGGAATTGCTATTGGGGTAGTTGCCTTGTTTACTTGTCTGCATGATGTTTATAAACAATTGTTACAGATATAGGAGAAAGCGAGATAGATTGGTTGAGCTGGCTGCTGCTGCTCCAATCCCAACGATGTGGGGGCCGTTCAAAGCCTACTGTTACAGGTCATTTCTTGATGGGATAGAGCACATAGCAATGGTTAAAGTAAGCTATTTATCTTAATTAGCATTCTCAATGGGTAAACTTGTCTCCCATTTGCATTTTATGCAGCAATATGATAGAATTACTGTTATTCAACTCACACATCCAGTTCCGATAATAATTTCATGTAAAGCCTATGACATGCTTCGTAGGCTTATCATGATGTAATTTGTTGTATGCTCTCTTCCTATGTCTTATATGATGTGAAGCATCTTTTTAACTGACCTTGTATCTTGTTTTAACTTTGAAATCTGTAAGCCTATGACATGCTTCACGTTTTTTAGGTTGCTTTATTAGACGTGTGTTTTTTAAGTGGTAAAATTTCAGTTCTCCTTGCTAAATGGCAAGGGCAGTTTGAATAACTTGATTGCTTGCATAATCTGTAAACAATGAGGATGTTGTGAATTGACCATAACCACATATTACATTGGTGCATGTTTTGTTCACTGCTACAATTATTAGTATTACTTAGAAAATTGAACGTAGTTTTAAAAGTGAAAAGCTGTTTTGGTAAGAAATTTTTATTTCAACTTCTTATATGAACTTTATTTAAGCCTAAGTTCAGGCTTCTCAACAGAAATAATTGACATTAGATGATCAATTGCTACAAGGATGAAATATTCCAGAATTCCCCACTAGACCTGAAGTTTTGGATTCTGGACCATGCAAGTGATTATAGCTAACTTCTGAAGAACCCCAGCTAAAAGTGCCCAAATGTTTAAAAATAGTTGTCTTAAGGTTTGTGCAGGAATAAAAAAGGGTATTTCAATTTAAAATAAGATATGAGTACATTTTTGGATGCTGGAATATATGTAAATTCATGGACCACCTGTTTAGTCCAAAGCTAATTAGAAAACAAGGATAAAGCCAAGCTAGCACCAAAGAAAAATAATAAGAAACCTTACGTTTGGGTTCAATAGTAACTACTGTATTATAAAAGGCCCAGGGTATATATCCCGGCATCAAAATCAAACATAACTTCCAATTTCTTCGCATTCTATTTTTTTGGGCTTTGAACATGATCTATGCCACTATTTCTCCACTATTATTCTTATTTTATGTCGACTTTTTTGCATTTTCATTCTCTTGTTCTGAATTATAATGTAATTTCAGAGTTTTCCATGTGATAGGTTGTAATTTTATTGTCCGTTTCTTTTTGAAAAGAAAGTTCCTTTACTGCTGGACAGATGAATTATATGTTGTTTTGCATTCTTTTGGTTAAAGGTTGAGACTATTCTAGTCCTGCAAAGAATAACAATAGTCTGCATTGTGCAGGGTGAAATTGGGGATGGTAGAGATATTCTTGTGAGGGTACATTCTGAGTGCCTCACAGGTGACATATTTGGATCAGCTAGGTGTGATTGTGGAAATCAGCTAGCTCTTGCAATGAAGCAAATCGAGGCAGCTGGCAGGGGAGTATTGGTGTACCTCCGTGGACACGAAGGTAGAGGAATTGGTTTGGGCCACAAGCTTCGGGCTTACAACCTACAGGATGATGGGCGGGACACGGTTGAAGCCAATGAGGAGCTGGGTTTGCCTGTTGATTCCCGTGAATATGGCATTGGTGCACAGGTAGAAACTGAACCCTTTCCTAATAATCCATGATATCTCTCATCAACAATGTATCTAAAATTGTTCCACTCTGCAACAGAAGAAATGTAGTTTTCTTATCAAATCTGACTAAAAAGCTCACTCTTACTTCGCTGTGATTCAAAATTTAATTAATAAGTCACAATCCTACATCTTATTTCATTGCACCAGATCAAATTACCAGTGATAGATGGTTTGATCAAGTTATTTTTAAATTGTTTCACAGAAAACAATGGATTCTAACTAGCTAGGATCATACTCTTTGTGCATCTTGTCCCTTGTTGTTTGGAGTTTAGACTGCATATCCATTCTTAACAGTAATTTCTTTTGCATAAGATGTTTGTTGAGGCTGCTCCACTTTGTTATATATGGTTGTGTTGATGTTCCTTGTACTTGTCCTTTTACTTCATTTTCTCAGTACTGCATCATTTTCCTTGTTTCTGATTTACACCAAAGAAGCTGAATGCATGATCTAATCTTTTGCAGATACTACGAGATCTGGGTGTCCATACTATGAGATTGATGACAAATAATCCTGCAAAATATGTTGGGCTCAAAGGGTATGGCCTGGCCATTGCAGGCAGAGTCCCATTGTTAACTCCAATAACGAGGGAGAACATGAGATATTTGGAGACTAAACGCGAAAAGATGGGGCATATATATGATTCAGATTTTAGTGGCAAAGTAAATGGCACCATTGTTGACAATAATAAATCAACCACTGGCGGTCAGTCTGATGGTTCATCCAACGCATAATCACTTCAAGCATGTCTAGGGAAATGGTATGTTGACATGGCTTACAACTTCAATGAGGATAATTCAAGTTCATGGTATATTTGGATGGCTTCGAACTTCAACTAGGCATATGAAAGTTTTTCTTGTGTAGCAATTATAGAGAGAGGATCGCGTTCTTTGCTGTTAAATAAATTGTAAGTTCATTTCTTGCTAGAAGGGAGAGAGGTTGTAACTCTTTCCTTTCTGTCAAAATATATAATTCGTTAACCTGCATCGAAATTCACCAGCATCTTGCCATCCTAAAATAGTATTACAAAGAGTAAGGCTATTGGAACTGTTGTATAGCTCAGCTCATGAATCTGCAAGCTATAAAAAAAGCCAGCCTCACTCCAATTGTATTATGGCATCTGCTCTCAAGAACAGGCATCAATTTATGAAGACAGAGCCTACATTCATAACAAAGGTATTTGGTTCTTCCGAGATTGTTGCTTTGACCCACCAAAAGTTGACTCAAACCACTTCAGAACCACCACGAGAGCAGGTAACTCAAGATGCACTCAAGAGGGGAGATTTGCCTCCAAGAGTTGTTAGCAAACGACAATAAAATACCAACGATCAATGACCCAGTAAAACGCACAAAGGCATTTGTTAAATTAAATTTGAAAACCTTAATGTTTGAAGAAAGCATCAAAGCTTAATTGAACAAACAATGGACAAAACCTCCTTTTTTCTTGCTCTTCAACTTCATGCTAGTTTATCACGATTTTAATAATTTTTTTATTTGGTAAAGAATTTGGAATTCTTTTTCATTACACGATTTACATATGTTATCAATTCACTACACTCTTAAAATTTTTCAATTCCATAAATGATTCAAAACATAATTTTCATTATTAACATTATAAACCTATATGATTCACTGCAATTTGATAACATTTCAAATGTTGTGTTCATTAAAGCAGCAAGGAGAAAAAATAAATAATAATAAAAAAAAAAAGCAGCTACTTCTAAAATCTTTATAATTATCTGTATGATTTTCATCAAGATTTTCCATGTACAATAACATCTGATGTCAAATTTGAATAGCCACTTGGATTCTCGCCTATCATCTTTACAAAATTGTTATATTTTGAGGCATAGCAAAGACAAAAATATATGTATCTAACTCAGTGAAAATATCTACAGCCAAATGCAAATCCCACACCGGCAGCAATCCCCAAACAAAATGCGAATGCCAACACCCAAGACATTCCGCCACCGCCACAGTCGCCTTTCAACAATTCTTTAACACCTTCCTCTGCTCTTCCTCCACAGCTGCAGCACCATTTCTTTTCTTCAACCTCAAGTAACCTGACCCATTGGCGATATGCAAATAGCCGCATCGACTCCTTCAAGAAAGCATTAGAAATATGATGATTCTCCTTTGCCAAATTTGCAACTTTCTTCTCTGCTTCTCTTGCTCTTGTCTGTGACAATCTTAATGCCTTCAACACCTCCAACTTTCCATTATTATCACCACCACTTCTATAAATATCAAAATCATTAACGTTTTCTTGTTCTTCTTCTTTTACCATCATGTTAAAAACCCTATTCATAGATGATATGACTGTCTTATCTGATCCAGAAAAGACCTTCAATGGTGGAGGAAGATCACAATTCTGCAATAGTTCCATACTAGATTTTCGAGAAAGCAGAGCACCCATCAACACATCATTCTCATCCAAAGCTTCAGAACTTAACTTCTTTTTATTATTTGATGCTGCCCGTCCTGATCCTGCCATTATTTGGCTCTGTTCTTGAAATCTTGAGCTAATTGATATTGATTTCTTTGATGGGTTTTAATCTTTTGATCAACAAAAGAATATTGGAAGCTAATCAATTTGAAACGTGAAAGAAACAAAAACATAGTTGGGGTTGGTGGGAGAAGTCGGAGAGATGTAGACATTTTGAGTGTCTCCTACAAGAAATGGGAAATTCAATTATATCATATTCTACCGTTTTTATTTTACAAATCCTTTTTTTTTTTTGGGAAATATTTACAAATCCAACTATAACGTATATAATACACATAAATATTTACAATAAACATTATTATAATTCACATAAATATTATTAAATACCACTTTTTTCTACGTTCAAAGTATTGACTTAATTAGTCAATTATTAAATTTACAATAAATATTTTGAACGTTATAAATTTAAATAATAAAAATAGGATATTTATATTACATATTACAATATATCTGAAATAAATAAAAAAATTAAATAACATTAGTTTGAAGTTTTTTTTTTTCTGATTTTTTTTTTTTTTTGTGTATGTTAAATTTAAATTTGGATGGAAATTTTCTTGCTTTCAATTTAAGGATATTCTTTTTCTTGCTTGCTTGCTTGGTCAAATAGATGCGATACGATAAACTTCCAATTAGGTCTATATTCCTCTGTAAGCTAAACGGTAAAGTTTGGTGCTGCAACTTGCAATCCCTGACCTTAATAATATGGTCGACCGTTATTTTATTAACGTTAAAGATTCCTGTAGTGACCTGCTTTATAAAAGAAAATTCATTAAAAAAAACTGTCCCTATGGCATGGGCTAATTTTGTCAAAAAAAACAATAATATTAAAAAAAATTATCTTATGCGAGTATCAGCGCCCATAGACACCCTTTTATTATATAGTTCCTCCTTTTCAGCCAATCGTCTTCCAATATTTGGAGACAATAAAAAATTTTATCGTGTAACGGCCTATACAATATATATATATATAATGTGAGCATACGTTAGAAAAATTCAAAAATTTTAAATTTTCAGAATTGTATAATTTTTTAGAAACTTTAAAAATAAAATTTTTAGTATTAGTATTTAATTTAAAAATTTTTATACCGATATTATCCCAATTTTCAGTACGGTTTGATATAGAAATTCGATTCTATTTGAATGGTTAAGTAAAAATTCATGAATTTATATAATACATAAATTTATTTATATTATTAATTAAAATTATATTTATTAACCATAAATAAATTAAATCTACAAATTAAAATGGCATAGTTTTGGATAAAGATAAGTCGTTTTGATTATTATATGTGTATATATATATACACACACAATAATAATAATTCTAATAATATTTTTTACCTCATTACTTTTAAATAATATCAATAAGATTAAATTACTTACTAAAAATAACAATAACAATTAATAAATGATTAAATATATTAATAGCAATATATTTTAATTGATAAAAATAATTTATCTTCTCTTATTTTTATTTATAAGATTTCTATTTATTTTGATCAAAACGATATAGTTTTGGGAAAAACTACGTCGTTTTGTTTATCTATAATATATGTCTATATATTTTTATATAGCAAAATAATAATTATAAAAATAATATTTAGCTCATTAATTTTAAATAATATCAACAAGATTATATCACTTATAACAATATAATTAATAAGTTGTTAAATATAATAATATTATGTAGTTCATTAATTTTAAATAACATCAATAAGATTAAATTACTTATTGAAAATAATAATTAATAAGTTATCAAATATGATAACAACATATTTTAATTAAAAATTATAAAATTTAAAATTATACAATGTTAATTTTCTTACTTACATATTTTCAATTTAAATTGAAATATAATGGGCATTTCACATTTTTACCTATTGTTGATAATCATAATAATTTTCTTATTTCTCATGCTTTAAGTTTAAAGTGTGTGTAATGGACATTACATATTCTTATTTGTTGAATTATTTGAAACTACGCAATGTGAATATTTTATTTTTATATTTTAAGTTCAAATTGTAATATAATAGACATTTCATATTTTTACTTGTTAATTGAATAATAATAGTAGTAATACTACTACTACTACTATTACTACTACTACTACTACTATTACTACTACTAGTATAGTAGTACTAGTAGTAACAAGGGGAAAGTATAGAAAACTACTTTATGATTTCACAGTTTTAGACTTTTAAGTACGTGTTTTACGCTGTTTGACGCTTTTCAGTATATCCGTCTAACACTATTAAATTGGTCCTACATGGCATTGACATGGACATGGTTGACCAATAGCTTAGATTCCTCATCCACTCATCAGGCCATATCATCCATTTAGTGGCCCTACAAAGACAACTCATTAATAAAAAAAATTCAAAAATCAAAACATAAAACATAAAATAAAACTTCAATATTCACTACCACTTGTACCATTCCGACCAATATTATCAGTATAAAAATCAAACTCAAGTTGAAGCATTTCGTTGAGCACTTTAAATGCATCATCAAGCACCTCAAAACATTGAAAATGGAATAAACTTGCATTGCTGAATCAAATATGAATACAAAGGATCAATAATAAAGCTTGGGAATATTTCTACTATGAGGAATCCCAAACCGGAGATTAACATTAATGATTTAGGATTTGGGTAAAGTAATGACCACCCTTTTTTTTAATCGTGTTGACTTTAGCAATAATCAATCTTAATTTTGATATTAACAAACTCAAATTTGAGCATTTAATTTGTTTGTTTAAGTATGTATAAGTTAGGACTCTATTGGAAGTAAAAATAAAGTACGATTATCTTGGGCTGATTCAACCTCTGAAATTCAATGAGGCTTTTAACATCCTTAGAGCTTTATAATGAGAAAATTAACTTCTTCAAATTTGAAGTAGACATCTTGAGCTTTCTAAATTGGGCTTATTTTTCAAAATCCGAGTTCATTTAGGTATGCAAATATTAACTCAAAATCAACATATGCATCTGCCATTTCAGATTGCACAGCTCTTAGTATTTTGGACATATATTGAGCTGCAAATGTCTAATTGAGGTGATTAAAAATGATATGAAAAGCTAAGTCAAATATATATAACTTTAATTAAGAAATTTTGGGAAAATTCAAACTTCTTCAATATAAAATCACAGGTTCAACTTGTATACAGTTGTTTAACAATATTTTGCATTTTAGATTGCATAGTTCTTAGTATTTTGGACATATCTTGAGATGAAGATGTGAGGTGATTCAAAATGATATGGACAGATAAGTTAAATATCTACAACTTTGATAAAGAAAGTTTGGGTAAATTCAAACTTCTTCAATATAAAATCACAGGTTCAACTTGTACATAACTGTCTGACAGTAGTCTGCATTTTAGATTGCATAGCTCTTAGTATTTTGGACATATCTTGAGCTAAAAAATTCCAATTGAGGTGATTAAAAATGATATGAAAAGATAGGTCAAATATCTACAACTTTTGTGAAAAAAGTATGGGAAAAATCAAAAGTCTTCAGTAGCTAATTACTATTTCAATCCATGCATAGTTGTCTGACAGTATCACCTACTATAATTCAAAATTATAAACATTGAATTCAAAATATAAACATTGGACACATTATTCGCACTTACAATAACTATATTTTTGAGTGTTTATCTATATGAACACCTCTAAAGCTGAATGGAAGTTAAGAAAACTTGTTTATCATTCATTCTTTCTAAAGCTTTCAATTAAGCTCTCAAATTCTCTAAAATAATTCTTTGTTTGTATAGATCTTATGAGAGTTGGTTGCATGTTAGAAATATAATTTCTTTTCATCTTAAATTTTGGGATAGATTAGAAGGTAAGTGAGATTTATTTCAAAAGGAATTAGTTTAAGTGTTGTCCATTAAAACACTTGGGATTTGGTTTGTAAGTAAGCCTTGAAAACTCAAGTTGTAAGGTTGTAAGAGTGAGTCACAAAACTCTTGTGTAATCTAAATCTTGTGAATAAGATTATGGGTGATTGAAAATCCTAACTTGGGGATAAGTTAGGTGGAGACGTAAGATTGTTGTTGAATCTGAACTCCTTAAATTTTTGTGTTCTTCATTCTTCTTTCTCAACTTCCATTCAATTATTGTAAAGAATTCTTTAATTTCTCATTTTTATTTAATAGTTCTATTCACCCCCTAGGACTCTTTTTAGTTGGTATTAGAGCTTGATTTCTAGGTACTTCATTGCTAGCATATAAGATCATGGGGAGTGAATCACAAAACATCTCTTCTCTTAAACCATTCTTTGATGGCAGTGACTATCCATATTGGAAATTCAAAATGGAATTATATTGTAATATCCCGAGTTTTTAAATATTTTTATACTGTATCGGGATATGCAGTGTTAATAATTTTATATATAATTATGATATTTTTATGAGTTTGTTATTTGATTAAAACTAATTTTAATTATTTTATATTATTTTAAGTACTTTACGTAAAATTTTCCCGGGAATTGTATTTTCGGGGAAATTGACACGTAAATAATTTTAAATAGATTTACGAATTTGTATGAGTCCATGCATGATTTTTAAGGGTCGTATTAAAATATATACATATACATGCAAGTATACACATTTAAATTAAATTGGGGTTTATTTTCATTAAATTATATTATATTATATTATATAGTTTAATGATAATTAAATGTGTATTAAATGTGTATATGTATATATATTAATTATTTTTAAATCATGTGGTGTGATATTAATTTGAGTATAATATTAAAGTATTATAATATAAATTATTAAAGTTATTATTATTATTATTATTATTATTATTATTATTATTATTATTATATATAAACTTTAGCTTATTTACAAGTTATGACCCCGACTCCTCCGTCTTCTTCTCCGATCGACTGCCACTATCACCCACCGCCTGTCACGCCGTTTCTTCACCATCGGTGTGCCTCCTAGCATGCCACCTTCGTCCCCAGCCAGCCTCGCCATCTTTTCTTCCTTCTCCGGCGCCGTTTGAAGCTCGAAATTGCCGGAAAGCTGAAACTCATCTCCACCATCAATCACAGCGATTCTGGCTACCATTTTTCATGCCGCCGGTCTCTATCTTCTCCTTGAGCTCCGGTGAGTGTAATTCCAAGCTTTGTTTCACTTAAAATGGTCTAGATTTCCCTAGGTTTCAATTTTTCAATTTCGGCCTATTAGGGTTCTTGATTTTTTTGAGCTTCAATTTGATTGACTCATGAAAAATTCCTTCACAAACTTTGATCCTTGTAGCTCAATCTATATTTTTAATTTTTTTAGAATTTTTGGAATTTATTTTGATTTTTGGGTATTTTAGATTATTTTATTAATATTTTCTAATTTTCGAAAATTAATTAATTAAATTATGAAATTATATTTTATGGTAATTATAGGTGTTTAAATGAATTTTAGAAATTTATTTGTAATTTATTTGAATTTTTATGTATTTATTTTGAATTTATTTAGTTTATGTAATTTTGAAAAAATGGGTTAATTATGTGTTTAATTGAAATAAATTGGTTTATTGAGTATATTTATTGATATTATTGAAATATATGTTGAGAAAATTAATTTTGTGTAATTATATTATTTTTGGTGAATTTTTGGATTTATTTTAGTAAATTTATATATATAGGGGTATTTTGGTAATTTTACACTAAATTGGCTAAAAATGTAATTAAATTGGTTTTAATAGTTATTTAGGGTATAAAAATGATTTCTAAAAATTATTTAGTATTTTTAACTAATTAAAATTATTTTTCGTAAATTATTTTCAAATTATATATAATATACGATTTTTCTAATAAAATGAGTTTTTATCGGTTTTTTTACTGTATTTTAGGGTTAATTACGTAATTTCTACTTAAAAAATGTATTTTTATTATATAAGGGTATTTTTGGTATTTTATAAATATTCCGTGAATTGTGAACCTCGGTCGGTGATTTGTAGTTTGGAGTCCGACCGAGGGATTTTAATTGTGAATATTGTGTTATTTCAAAGTGTATTTCTTTGCAGGACCGTTTCTACTCTTTGAGTAGAGAGATGTCCATTTTACAGAGGAGGTTCTGCTGGATTTTCGGTAGAATTCTCATAAAACGTGATGTCCAATCGAACTCTAATCCTGATTCTATGTCTAGTATTCTAGATCGAGTCTTTAGAACTTCTATTAGATTTATTATGATTCCTGTCATTATTTGTTTGTTTAGTTGCGCTGAGACTGAGGCCTAGTGGACCAGACCCGTCGAACCCATCTCGAGGAGCGCAATAAATAGTGAGTTGTTATTTTATATATATATGCTCTAGGGTACATGATTTTAGAAATATATGTTTTATTTTGATTAAATATGCATAATGATTTAATTAGTACTTAAGTTTTTTTTAGTTTATTTTTGGTATATTTTAAACTATATGCATGTTTTATTAATGAATTATGCTTAAAATGTTTTTGAATATATTTCTAGTTCATTTCATAATTTAATTGGATTTATTTGATGTATGTATACTCGAAATATACCTGGTTTACTTTTGATATATTTCTAGTATATATATGGTTTATGTTGCTATTCATTTCAAATTCATGCATCATTTATTTTTATGAATGTATGTTTTATATTTAAAATGAAGGATATCAATAGAACGTGCTACCTAGTGGGCATCACTAGGACCGAGTACGTACCGGTACGCTTATAGCATTTAGGCTATATCACTAACTTGTTTATGGATATTGATTGGATTTGATTATTTGATGTGTGAGAAATGATTTGGGAGTGTGATTGCTAGAGCTCGGTTGACCAAGTGTCTCGAGGCCAATCACACTAATAGTCAGACTGCTGGAGCTTGATTGACTTAGTGTCTCGGGGCCAGTCTACTGTCCAAATGGAACAAGTGAATATATTTGGAATAAGTGAGCCTGTATGGCTAAAGTGTTGTCTAACACTGTTTTGAGGTTGTGATTTTCTAGGGTTCTATTTGATCCTTCATAAGCAGTGATTTTCAATATAGATATATATAAAATGATTTTGTTGCATCTGTGTGTATTTGCTTGTATATATATTTATTATATATAATATTGATTGTGTGCATTGACACTTAGTTATGCATGTATATATATTATAGCAATTCACTCAGTGAGGTCTGACTCCCCTCCGTTGACTATTTTTCAGGAGAGTCATCGACATCAGACCTCAGTAGCAGACCCGTACGCCGAATTTCTTTCGCCCCAGATTTATTATGTAAACTGCTCACCTGAGTTTTATTTTATTAATCTAGACACTGCAGTAGTTGTAAAATTTGAAAAAGGATGTTGTATTATATTTATATGAGTTATGTACTTTAAATATTTGAACTAGATTTGCATTAAAAGTTTATTTATATATACGAGATGAGTTGTTGATTTAAATCTCGTGGTGGATTATTATTTAATTATTTATGATTTGTTTCCGCTACAGATTATTTTAACCATGTTATTATTATTATTGCATGTTTTTATTTATTTTAAGGGTTGCTACGGGTTCCAGATTCGAAAGAATTCCCGTTCCCTAGCGCTGGTCATGGCCCCTGTTTTAGGTCATGACATATCTTGATTGTGATTCCATCAAACTTTGGGACATTGTCCTAAGAGGTTGGGAACCACCTATAACTATCATTGATGGTGTGGTAACTACTCTTGCAAGAAGCCAATAGAGTATTAATCAAAAGGAAGAAAATCATAAAAAATAAAAAAAGCTATGATTACTCTAGTATTTTCAATGATAAGAGAAGAAAGAGGCAATCTTCAACATTGTATGTCAGCCAAAGAAATGTGGGAGACCTTAGAAAACCACTACGAAGGTAACATTCAAGTAAGAAGCAAGAAGGTTCAACTTTATATGTATGAATATAAACTCTTTAAAATGAAGTCTCATGAATCAATCACGGAGATGACAAACCGTCTCAATGCTCTCCTCACAACCCTCAAGAAACTTGAAAAATATTTCTCCAAGGAAGAGGTAAATAACAAGATTTTAAGAATCATACTTAAGAAGGATTGGGAATCTCATGTTACTTTAATTGAGGAAGCTCAAGACCTCTCCACTCTATCAAATGATGTACTCATTAGTAAGCTCTTAACACATGAGCTCACTATCAAGTAAAGAGGTGAAGAACAAAAAGAGAAAGAAGAAAAGAAAAAGAGCATTACTCTAAAAGCTCTTTAAGAAGATAGTGACTTTGCCATGCTCACTAGGAACTTTAAGAAGTTTTTAAGAAAGAAAAACTTCTCAAGAATAAAAGACTTCAATAAAAAGTTCGAAGGAGATGGGAAGAAAAAAACTAAGGAGGTTACTTGTTATGAATGCAAGAAATCGGGACATATTAGAAGTGAGTGTCCCAAACTCAAATTCAAGAATAAAGGAGCAAAAGATAAAAAGAAGGCATTTAAAGCTACTTGGGATGATTCCTCTGAATTCGAAGAGGAAGAGGAACAACAAGAAATGAAAATCTTTGCTTCATGGCCCATAAAAATGAAAATGAGGTACCACATACTTCTTATTCTTCCTTTGATGATTATGATAATGATGATGATGATGATGATGATGAGAGCTCTATTATGAGCAAATTACTTGTTAAATGTAAAAGTTTATTATCTAAGAAGAAACATTATAAGCATGAGTTAGGTAGTTTAAATAGAGAATTAGAAAATTTAAAAATTAATTTTGCTAAACTTTTTGAATCAAACGAAAAACTTGTTAGTGATGCAAAATCTTTTAATTCTTTGGAAGATCAACTTAAAAAAGCAAATTATAAAAATCATAAGCTTTCTAAGGAGGTATTAAAATTAAAGAATTCTATTGCTAAATTTAAGAGAGGAAAAAAAATTTAGATAGTCTTCTTGACTCTCAAAAATTTCATGGAGATACCCATGGAATTGGATATAAGAATGGAATTTCTTCATCATCTTTATCATATATTAATTTTGTAAAAGTTTCACATGATTCCACTCATTCAACCTCCAAATCAAATGAGACTAAAGCTTTTAAAGCTAAAAGATCTCATGTGTTAAATAGCAAGGGAAAGTCTTATAAGATTCATCCTTCATTAACATAAAGAGGTAAGGCTCAAACTAGAGCACCTCAACCCAAGCATGCTTATATGTACCTTAGATACAATTATAACAGGCATGCTACACAATACAATGCATATAAACATGTTGCACAAAATTAGAAAAATATGCATCACCATTGTCAATGCATGTCTTACTTAATGACACAAAATAATAGGAGATACACACAACACCAAAGGCATGTTGCACACACAAGTAAAGCATTTCATCCTAGGAGGAATAAATTTGAAATATTGTATGTTCTTATTGCATTATCAAAAGACACACTAATAATGTGTGTTTCTATAGAAGACTACACATGAATTTACTTTATACAAATTATCTTAAAACTAACCAACCTAGACCAAGAAAGGTTTGGGTCCAAAAGAATACTTAAATTATTTTGTGTAGATGTGCTTGAAATCCACAAGAATAAAAAGTAAGTGGTTTCTCAATAGTGAATGTTCAAGTCACGTGATGGGAGACAAAGAGTAATTGTTGAGTGATTTCCTCAAGTGTACGGTTCGTTATAAGTAATATATGATGAGTGAATATCGTTCCCATAGGGAGATGAGAAATTCTAGCACTAAGTGTGATTTTTCCTCCTAAAAGATAATTGAATGAATGATTTTAAATTGGAAAAGTAAATAAACAAAATGTTAATGCAAACAGATTATATTTAAAGAAATTCAGGATTTAAAAACTAGAGCTTGGATTCATTCACTAGGCACTTGCTTGAATTACAGGATTTTGTTAATTCAATTAATAAATCTCAATCAAGGATAGGCTATTCATAAATTCATAAGGCTTCTCTTAGAGTCACTTAGGCATACCTAAAGCAAACACAGCCTATTCTAATGGTCTAATGAATTACTTAGGTTTATTAAGTTCCTTAACAGTTTATTAATCTGATATAATGCAAATATGTATAGTTATCTAGGGTAGTTTGGTTGTTATTTCATATGATTTTTGTTATGTTTGTGTCTTTATTTGATTATACAATTGTTATTTTTACTTCTAAGTGTCTCTATTAGTTGCTTGTGTGTTTCATACATGTTTTTAGCCTTGATTGGTGCATGAAAAGAGTTTTAGACTTGTTAGAATGAAGAATGAAGCTTTTGAAGCCAAAGGAAGCAAGTTGGAAGCCTTCATGAGTCATCACCACCTTCACGAGTCATCACCAAATCCTTCTGTGATGAGTCGTCAAGCATTCACGAGTCGTCACCATGCATTACTTCTACAAAGGGTTGCAACTTTTTAGCTTTGAGCAGTTTTCGTATTTCAGTCATAAATTTATCTAATGATGTCTAAATTCAGTGATTCAAGTTTCTATGGAAAGATAACATAGATTTATATAACTTTAATGAAGGAACTTTCCAGAAATAAAGTCATTTGGATGGATGAAAATTCTCTTGAAGTTACAGTATCTGCATAGAATGGTGACCTTTGGTGTCAAGTTGTGCCTTTCCAAGTTTAATTATATTCTAGACACTTCCTGAAGCTTTTAAAAAGGATATATATGCATTAATTCTGAAGAGAAAAAAAGAAAAAGAAGAAAAAAATGAAAAAAAAGAGAGGAAGAACAACAAAAGAAGAGAAAAATAATAATAGAACATATTAGAACAAAAAGGGAAAAATTGACTAGACGAAAAAGTGAAGAAGTAAGAAGAGAAGACATTCTACACCAAGAAAGTGTTAGAAGATTGTAAAGGGTTTTATCTATTCACTTTCTTTTCTATCCCTTTTCTAAGTTGTATTTGATTTCCTCTCTTTGTTCTTTAAATATGTATCTTGACTAAATCTTGTATGAGAATTGCAATTATGAATTAAATAAGAACTACATTTTCTTATTTTATTTATGATTTAATTTCAATTAGTGCTTCATCATGTTGTGTATGCTTGATCACCATATGTAACTTGTTAATTGAATTACTTATAATGAGAATGGAGTAATTTGGTGGAAGATAATTGAAATTACTTAAGAATTGAATTTAATTTGGAGACAAAGGAATTCATCTTAAAGGAATACATTAGTATAATGTGTTGTATAGTTCTCTCTTGTCTTTGCATTTCCATGAGAATGAATGTAAAATCCAAGAGGAAATATCTTTAATAGATAATGAAAGTTACTTTTAAAGAGGAATTGGCTTTAATTGACAATGAGAATTGCTTTTAAAGATTATATACTAATATCCAATCAATGTGTTATATGATGTAATTTTATAAGTTCTTATTTATATTCTAAATTGTGATTCTTCCATATACTTGTTATGACTTTTGTTTTGTGTTCTTAGAAATAATTAGTGTTTAGATTTTCTTAATTATTGTAATCAATATTCCTATTCTAATTTATTTTGCCTATCCATCTAATTATCTATCCGATTAATACAAAATTTTACCAAATTCCCAGTGTTCGACACCCTACTACTCTATACTAAGTCCTAGAGACTAGGGTATACAATTTGACCCGCATCAAATTTTTGGCGCCATTGCCAGGGAACTTGGTTTAAAATTTTTATTAAATTAGGGTAGAGAAAGATTGGTTTAGGCCTTGTTTTTATTTTTATTTTGTTTTTATATTCTTTACTTGTTATTTGTAAATTTTAGTTTGTTTTGATTGTGAGTCTACCTTTTTAGATGCTTACTAGAATCACTAGTGATAGTAATTTGTATTTTGATCCTGAAATAGAATTAACCCTACGTACTTTGCGCAGGGAACAAAGGCAAAGAAGAGAGAACCAATTTAATTTGAACAATATGGCTTAACCAGAAAGAAGAATGCTAAGTGATTTTGCCATGCCCGATATCTCGAGTAGTTTTAGAGGGATTGTGGCCCCAACTATTGCTAACATTAACTTCAAAATCAAACCGAGTATTATTCAAATGGTGCAAAATAATCAGTTTGGCGGCTTACAAGGAAAAGATCCTTATGCTCACATATTGACTTTTCTTAATGTATGTGCAACTTTCAAGATTAATGGTGTGACGGATGATGCTATAAGGCTAAGGCTATTCCCATTTTTGGTTAAGGACAAAGCACAACTTTGGCTTGCCAGTTTGCCAAATGAATTAATCACAACTTTGATTCTAGGAAAGGCAAGGCTATGTTTATTAAGGACTTGAAATATTGGTTGTTACATAAGGTGCTTGCTTGTGTCATTTTCCATAAAACTGAATTCAATAAGGTTTCTGCCCAATAATTATTTTTAATGTGGTGCATTTATAATAAGAAACAAGTATGTTGGACTTATTGGATTTTTAATCAAATGCTAGCTTGTGCCTCACGTAAAGATGCACTTTTAACCCATGGACATATAGTTACCATTATTGCAATTATTGCAAAAGCTTTGAATATTAATATTGCTAACTATACTCGTTTTGTTGAGCATTCTTATTTTACTAAGCAAGATTTTATATGAGGAGAAGTAGTGGATGCTAATTTTCGTGTCATTCCCGCTCGTTCATAATCCTGTTGGCAAGGCATTAGGAGACCTCCACAGGATGAGGATTCTCAAGAAGAGGAAACTGGTTCTGATGAGGAGAGTGACCCTGAGGAAGAATTACCTCAACCCACACCCTTGGGTGATGTTCCTATGCTTACTTACCCTCTCCAAACTGCACCGGGTTCTTCAAGTGACTACCCACCCATATGGGATCAAATTTTGAACAACCAAATTACCATGCAAGGGCAATTGAATACCTTGGATTGTTATCAACAGGAACTCAATCGTCACCAACGCAAAATGGAGTACAAATTGAACCAGTACTTCATTCAAACTGGACTCTCGATTGAGTCTCCACCAACCACTCCTACCAATGACTAGGGGAGTATTTCTTATCCTTACCCTTACATTACTTTTCCTTACATTGAGGACAATGCATGTTTTTAAGCGTGGGGGAAGGGATAATGATATTAGTATTAGTATATTATTGGTATATGTTTGTTTAGTATATTAATGGTATATGTTTATTTTTTTCTACATCTTTTTGTTTAAGTTTCACATGTTTATGCATTTGCATTCATTTTGCCATTCATTTTGCTCCCATATTTAATAAGTAGCTATCCTTAATAGTCTTTTTTATTTTAATTGAAGTTGAATTTTTAGTAATTTTCTTTTTTAACTTTCATTGCTCAATTGGTAAAAATTTTTTAACATTTTATGTAGTATAAGTAGTAAGTTTATGTTTTTATCTCTTTTTACTATTTCTAAAATTTTATTAATGTATTAGTCAATTTGCTAATTATGCTTAGGCTAGGTAGTAATGACTTAAGCTTAGGTTTTTTTTAGAGTCTTAAGTGGCTTTAGAGAAATTACAGCCATAATACTAATACACTTGCTTTTCAATAATGGATGAGGACATTTGTGAAAAAAAAAAAGAAAATAAGTGAATAATGCTTATGATGTGATGCATCTTGAGTAAGTTGTGTGCAATTGAGTATGCTCCTTAGTTGCATTCATTCAAAAAGAGTGTATAATGTCACAAGTAGATGTAACTTGAGTAAGTTCTGTGCATTTTTGTTTGCTCCTCATTTGCATTCATTCGGAAAGAGTACATTTAGCAAAAAGGCTTATAAATATATGTCTAAAAATGCCATGAGAAGAGTAAGTTTATGAGTGTGCTTCATATTGTCTCAAGGTTGCTTTTTGCCTCTACAATCCCTAAGTTTGAAGCATGACTATTTTGGCTAAATAGCTTGATTAGAACTTTGACTTTGCATTTTTTTATTTTATTCTTAGTAGATTGAGATAAATTAGTGAACTTGTTGCTTATACTATGAGACTTGTTTATGTTACCATTGTTGAGCATTTGAAAGTATGATTATTGAACTATCTTTTTCTTTAACTTCATTCATGATTGAAATGACTTGATGAGGATGCTACATTCTTTTAGGAGTAGATGAAAATTTTGCTTAACTGTTCTATGCTTTGATCTTTTCTTACTTGAGGGCAAGCAAGGTCTAAGTGTGGGGGAGTTTGATATAATGCAAATATGCACAGTTATCTAGGGTAGTTTAGTTGTTATTTCATATGATTTTTGTTATGTTTATGTGTTTATTTGATTATGAAATTGTTATTTTTACTTCTAAGTGTCTTTATTAGTTGCTTGTGTGTTTCATACATGTTTTTAGCCTTGATTGGTGCATGAAAAGAGTTTTAGACTTATTAGAATGAAGAATGAAGCTTTTAAAGTCAAAGGAAGCAAGTTGGAAGCCTTTACGAGTCGTCACCACCTTCACAAGTCATCAAGCATTCATGAGTCGTCACCATGCATTACTTCTACAAAGGGTTGCAACTTTTTAGCTTTGAACAGTTTTTGTATTTCAGTCATAACTTTGTCTACTGATGTACAAATTAAGTGATTTAAGTTGCTATGGAAAGATAACACAGAGTTATATAACTTTTATGAAGGAACTTTCCAGAAATAAAGTCATTTGGATGGACGAAAATTCTCTTGAAGTTACAACATTTGCATAGGATGGTGACCTTTGGTGTCAAGTTGTGCCTTTCCAAGTTCAATCATATTCTAGACACTTCCTGCAACTTTTAAAAAGGATATATCTGCATCAATTCGGAAGAGAAAAAAAGAAAAAGAAGAAAAAAAATGAAAAAAAAAAAGAGAGAGGAAGAACAACAAAAGAAGAGAAAAATAATAATAGAACATATTAGAACAAAAAGGGAAAAATTGACTAGAAGAAAAAGTGAAGAAGTGAGAAGAGAAGATATTCTACACCAAGAAAGTGTTAGAAGATTGTAAAGGGTTTTATCTATTCACTTTCTTTTCTATCCCTTTTCCAAGTTGTATTTGATTTCCTCTCTTTGTTCTTTAAGTATGTATCTTGGCTAAATCTTGTATGAGAATTGTAATTATGAATTAAATAAGAACTACATTTTCTTATTTTATTTATGATTTAATTTCAATTAGTGCTTAATCTTGTTGTGTATGCTTGATCACCATATGTAACTTGTTAATTGAATTACTTACAATGAGAATTGGAGTAATTTAGTGGAAGATAATTGAAATTACTTAAGAATTGAATTTAATTTGGAGACAAAGGAATTCATCTTAAAGGAATACATTAGTATAATGTGTTGTATAGTTCTCTCTTGTCTTTGCATTGCCATGAGAATGAATGTAAACTCCAAGAGGAAATATCTTTAATAGATAATGAAAGTTACTTTTAAAGAGGAATTGGCTTTAATTGACAATGAGAATTGCTTTTAAAGATTATATACTAATATCCAATCAATGTGTTATATGATGTAATTTTATAAGTTCTTATTTATATTCTAAATTGTGATTCTTCCATATACTTGTTATGACTTTTATTTTGTGTTCTTAGAAATAATTAGTGTTTAGATTTTCTTAATTATTGTAATCAATATTCGTATTCTAATTTATTTTGTCTATTCATCTAATTATCTATCCGATTAATACAAAATTTTACCAAATTCCTAGTGTTCGACACCCTACTACTCTATACTAAGTCCTAGAGACTAGGGTATACAATTTGACCAACATTAATCCCCTAAGGTCTTATTTACTTTCATGATCAAGGATCCATAGAATCACAGATTTTATAAGCTAACAAATCATGCAAATTTCATTGTCATAAATTTATCCACAAGCATACATTTAATCAGGCCTAAATTAAATACAAGATTAATGAAGCAAAACCTGAGAAATTGAACGACGATAATTAACTGCAATAAAACAATATTCAGACAAGTAGTAATCCTGGCTACATGAATCCAAACTCTAAAAGAGTTTAGTTACACATAATGTAAATTATTAAAGACAGGAATAAATGAATATAAGAAAAAAAGTCTAGAGAAATAGTCTCTATTTTTTCATCTTTGTTTCTTCAATCCTCTATTTTCTCTGCCTCTCTGTTTTGCCTCTTTTTTTCTCCTCTATTCGTCCTTACTTTTTGCTGCTCTCCTTCGTTCCTCCCCCTTTTTATGAGTTTATGATGTCTTATATCCTCAAAATTAGGGTTACTTATGATGCATGCGTCCGAGTTGAAATTCCTTAAATGTACAAGTATAGTTGGACTTACATGGGTGTGCACATTCGTATGAAGTTCTTTGCACGGCCGTGTTGACGAGTGCATGGGTGTGTCCTTGCCTTTAGAAATTATGGCACGGTCTTGCCTTTGTTGCCTTCAATGTGGCACGACCATCTTGATGAGTGCACGATCGTGCTACTTTTAGCTTTGGATTTGGCACGGTCGTGTTGAGCCTTGCATAGCTGTGCTACCTTATAGTATAAATATGACATGGCCGTGTCATGCCTTGCACGACCGTGCTTCTTGAATGCTTCATAATGGCACGGCCATGCATGGTGTTACATGGCCGTGCATTCTTCAAGCCTGAGTTTTGCACGCCTATGTTTTATTCTTTGACTTCCTTGATCTTTGACTCTTCTTCACACATTTAATTTCTACAAACAAAACAACTCAGTGAGAAGAATACAAAAATTAGATAGAGAATATAAAACTCCTAATTAATGCATGATTATATCTATATTACATTGAAATGTCCTAATATTATGTAAATGCTAAATTTATTAATTATTATGCAAAAAATGAAAAATTATGCAACTAAAATGAAATGTTATTAAATAAAATCAAAGACTAAAGAATGTAAATTTTATAGTAAAATGCAATTATCAAATACCCCCTCACTTGAACTTTTGCTTGTCCTCAAGCAAGAACCTTATTATAACAATAATATGAGCACATTAAAATAAAATTACAGATAGTTTAATCAATACAGTAACAGGTTAATACAAGTATTATTTAGCAAAACTAAGTTAATAAATTGAGAAAAAGACTACAATATTACCAAGTGAAGCATACCTCTCAATTGAATTATTCATAAGAATTTATGAACTAAAACTTATAAACCAAGAAAAGTCAAACATAATTAAATTATTAGTCAACCCTTAAGCTAAATATAATAACCAACTGAATTTTTATTTTATTTTATTTATGTTGGATTAGAATCTTTCCCAACTTTGGTATTTCGTACCTTTCCTGTATTACTAAGTATGAATACTGTCGTTAGGTTCCTTTAGATTATTCATACTCAATTTGAGCATTGGAGTAGAATGGAGATTTTTGCTCCTCTAATCCTTTTTTTTTTTTTTGAAACAGTTGAATTATCATATAATAGAAAAAGGTTTTCCTAATAACAAAAATTTATCCAAATCTCTTGATTGCAAAAATTTTATCCAAAAATCCTTTTTAAATAAAACAAAAGAGAGGTATATATTTAGGTTGATTAGAAGTTAAAAAGTCTAATTTTTAAATATTAACAAACTTTTAAACTATATTCTACAAGAATTAACCACTTACTACATCAACTAGACTAGCTAATTTTAATTTTAATATTCAAAGCTTATAATTATAACAAGTTAGCAAAAATAAAAATGTGGGAAATTATTATTATTATTATTATTATTATTATTATTATTATTATTATTATTATTATTATTATTATTATTATTACTACTACTACTACTACTACTACTTTAGAAATGCAATAAATAAATGACAAATTACTCAAAATTAATAAGATAAAATTCTAAAACGATAAAGTAAGTAAATACTCTCCTATACTTGAATTTTACATTGTCCTCAATGTGGCACTACAAGTGAAAGGAAGTGTCTGGAATCTATTAAAAGAAAAAAGAAATAATAAATAAAAAAAATAGAGAATAAAAAAAAGAAAAAAAATGAAAAGCTGACACAAAAAGAATTTGAAAAAGTGTTTTGGAGGTTTTGTGACAGTGAATGTCAAAAAGGGGTGTCAGATGATTCACATAAAATTGAAAGGTCACATGCCTTTGAAATCTACATGCTCATGCTATGTGTGAATGCATGGATAATGCACACGCCCGTTGTAGATACCCAATTTCGGGATGATGTGTTATGGATGCAACAAAGGACTCCAGTGATGAAAATGTCTTCGATACTTAATCTTTAAAATTCTAAGGGTTTAAATGCAGCTTTTAAAGGAAGGATTTAATATTTTAAGGAACTAAATTGCAAGGTTTTTTAGGACCTAAGTGCAAAATTTAAATTTTTTCAGGGGCCTTTTTGTAATTAAATGTAAAAAAAATGTCAGAATTCCATAATTCTGACTGGAATTATGTAATTCCGGTTGGAATTACATAATTCCGATCAGAATTATGTAATTCTGATTGGAATTACACCAATTCCAATCGAGATTGTGTAATTCCGATTGGAATTACACAGTCCCGGTCGGAATTGAATTCTTCCATCTCTGTTTTCCTCTTTTTAATTCAGTTTTAATTGGTTTAAAATTCCTAATTAACTCAATCCTAACTGGTATAAAATTCCTAAATATAATTTTAAGTATTAATCTTATATTTTAGGAATTAGAATCACATTAGGATTGGGGCTAGGCTTCCTAGTTCCACTATATAAAGAGAGAATAGTAGGAAAAGAAAGGGGGGAACAATGCAGAGGAAAAAAAGAGAAGAAAAAAGAAGGGAGGAAGAAGAAAATGTGATTTTCTTTTGAGTTGTTTTTTTCTACAAAAAATTCCTTTTAATTTAACAATTAATTTAAGATTCGTGGAGAATTTTTAAAGAAGAAGATTTGAAAGCTTATCAAGAACGGTGACTTACAAATCTGAGGAGTACCCCGAATCACTTATAAGCATCATCATCTTCTTCTTATTCTATTTTTTTTATTTCTTTTTTATATTATTGATTATTTTTATTCTTTCGAGTTATTATTATAATTTATTCATTAATCATAATTTTTTTTTAGTGATTATGGAGGAAAACGCATGGTGATCATGTTGGAGGGATGAATCCATGAGAAGTCCATAGAAAACCATGGATAAAGCCTCGTAAAGACTTAGTTTCTAGGGTTTTATTTAATTTATTTTATTTTATTTTTTATTTTAGTAATTATTTTATGAATTAATGTAATAGCCCTAATAGTGGGAGTAATAAAATTATATATGTGGTTGCATGTTTATTTTGATTAACTTGGTTAGTAAAACTAGATTTTGATTAGGTAATTATTTAAAATCAATGGATGAAGTAGATTAATTTAGATTGCATGTTAATAAAAATTAGGGTTTTAGTAAGGATTAATTTAATTATTTGTTTGATATTATTTAATTGTTTTTTTTTATGTTTTTTTTTTTGTTTTTTGGGTTTTATTTATTATTTTTATGTGTTTTGGGTCATAAGCCCATTTTAGACTTTAATTTATTTATTTAAGTTTAGGTAATTCTTTTAGCCCATTTCACTTAATAATCAATTAGGTTTAATTAATTAAAATATATTTTTTAGGTCCATAATTAATAAGATTTTAGGTTAGAAATATTCTTAGGCCCATTTAGTTAATTAGACATAGGTCCACCTAATTTAATTTAATTAATTTAGACTTAGCCCACTTAATTTAAGCTTTCTTTCATAATTTATAGATTTAAGATCACTATTTAATTAAAACATGTAGAATTAAGCCGACTAATTTAAATACCTTCATAACATGTAGAATTAGGGCCATTTTTAGAATTAAAATACATAGAGTTAGGTTCATTTAATTAAAATTAAAAGGAATTAGGTCTTTAGGTTCACTTATAATTTAAAAAATGTAGACTTTAGCTCATTTATTTAAAATTCATGTAGATTAGACTAGCTTAGTGATTATGTGATTTGTTGAATGAATTATTTACTTATATATTTCATGACTAGTTTGCCTTGGAGTTTATTGTTTTTAAGGTTTATATGAAATTACATGTAAATAAAGAATAAGATAATAATTCATAAAGTAATTCTAAATGAATACAAGACTGAAAGAAGTTAGTATTCAGTATCCAAAATCTCCTGGTTGTGGTGTTAGTATTCTTTTAAGGAATTGAGTACCACCTTTTCAATTTGTCCCAGTTATTACCCTGGGTGGCAACTCCTTATCTCCACGCCATATCTTTATGACAGTGGTTAGTGTGTTCTCTAGAGCCCTGAGCTCAAATAGTGTCGTGGTTGCTAAAATCTTGGACGCGCGCTGAACCCCATCGTCTACACCCGTGCACATTAGAAACTTGAAAATCACACGGCCATGTTTGGTGAGGCACGATTGTGCATATTGTGAGCACGAGAATGGCATGGTCGTGTTGGTGGGGGCACGACCGTGCAAAATGTGTGCATGAGAATGACACGATCATGCTTTAAGGGGCACGATCATGCTTATTGAAGGCATAAATATCACACAGCCGTGTTGGTGAGGCACGGCGGTGTTGACTGAAGGGACAAAATGGCATGGCCATGCTAGTAAGGGCATGACCATGTTTTGGTACCTGTTTGCATGGGTGTGTCATTTTGTGGCACGCCCATGTTACGTTTATAAAGCTTGACGCCTTCAATATGCATGCATACAATGCGAATAGAGTAACATATGTCCTTTCTTAAAATTATCATTCAAAATCACTCCAAATATTTTCAAAGTCAACAAAACATTTAAGCACACACATAAAATAAAAATATAAATAAAAAAAAAGTAAAGAAAACTTCCCCAATTTATTTCCTGATGTTGTAGTAATCTGAATTCTAGATCTCACTAATAACTTGAGAATAGTTTTTGCCACATGTATCTCCCAGGTATTCAAAAATCTGTATAATGAATAGAGCTCCTCAAGGGAATCAAACTAACTAAAAAAATTTAAAAAGAACAAATAAATAACACTTGGGTTATCTCCCAAGAAGTGTTTTATTTAAAGTCATAAGCTTGACTTCATATAGCAGAGGTCACATAGGTGACAAAAGTGCAGAAGATGCTCTTGCTGGAATTTCTTCAAATTGATGATGAATCTTCAACCTCTGGCCATTGACTTTAAATGAACCAGAGTTATGACTCCATATCTCTACTGCTCCATGTGGATAGACCTGTTTAACTATAAAAGGTCCTAACCATCTTGGTTCCAACTTTCCTGGGAACAGTTTCAGTCTAAAGTTCAACAATAGAACCTGGTCTTCGACTTTGAACTCTCTTTTCAGAATATGCTTATCATGCCATCTTTTTATTCTTTCCTTATAAATCTTGGCATTCTCATAAGAAGTTAGTCTGAATTCCTCAAGTTCATTCAGCTGGAGAAGTCTTTGAGTGCTAGCCTTCTGCAAATCAAAGTTTACAAATTTTATAGTCCAAAAAGCTCTGTGTTCCAATTCCACTAGTAGATGAAAAGATTTTCCATAGAGGAGTCTAAATGGAGAAGCACCAATAGGGGTCTTCAATGTAGTTCTATAGGCCCATAGAGCATCATCTAACTTAAAAGACCAGTCTTTTCTTGATGCTGATACTGTCTTCTCCAAAATGGACTTGATGGCTTTATTAGAAATCTCAACCTGTCCACTAGTCTGAGGGTGGTGATAGGGAGTAGCGACTTTGTGAGTAACACCATATTTCTTCAATAAGCTCTTAAACTGGTGGTTACAGAAGTGTGTACCACCATCACTAATGATTGCCCTTGGTATCCCAAATCTGGAAAATATATTCTTTTTGAGAAATTTGGTTACTGTCTTAGCATAATTAGTTGGGGATGCTAAAGCTTCTACCCGCTTAGATACATAGTCCAACCCAACTAATATATATTTGTTCCCTAGTGAGCTTGGAAAGGGCCTTGTAAAATCCAATCCCCAAACATCAAAAATTTTAATTTCCAATATTCCAGTTAAAGGCATTTCATTCCTTCTTCCTATGTTCCCCGTTCTCTAACATCTGTCCAATTCACCACAAACTGTCTGGCATCTTGGAAAAGAGTTGGCTAGTAAAAACCACTTTGGAGGACTTTGGCTGCTATCTTAGTGGAGCTAAAATGTCCTCCACATTTGAGGGAATGATAATGTGTTAAGACAGCCTGAATTTCATCCTCTAGAAGGCATCTCCTAATTAGTCCATCTCCACATCTCTTGTATACAAGAGGTTCCTCCTAATAATAATACTTAACATCAGAAAAAAAAAACTTTTTCTTCTGCTGGTAAGTAAGATCAGGTGGTAACACTCCACATACCAGCAAATTGACAAAATTTGCATACCAGGGTACTGAAACTTGCATTTGCATCAACTGTTCTCCTTTGAAATAGTCATCAATTGGTAATTCAGAACCTTTCCATGGTAGTTCCAACCTAGACAGGTGTTTAGCTATAACATTCTCCACTCCACTCTTATCCTTAATCTCTAAGTCAAATTCTTGTAAGAGCAATATCCACCTTATCAAACGAGGTTTGGCATCTTTCTTAGAGAGGAGGTACTTCAAAGCTACATAATCAATGAACACAATCACTTTGCGGCTTGTCAAATAAGAGCAAAATTTGTTAATGGCAAAAATCACAGTAAGAAGCTCTTTTTTAGTGGTGGCATAATTCAGTTGGGCTTCATCTAGGGTGTGGCTGGCATAGTAAATGGCATGTGCCTGTCTGTCTCTCCTCTACCCTAAAATAACACCAACAACATAGTCACTAGCATCACACAATACTTCAAAGGGGAGGTTCCAATCAGGTGGTTGCAGAATTGAAGCGGATATCAGAGCCTCCTTTATCTTGCAAAATGCATCCAAAAAATCTTTATTAAAAACAAACAGGGCATCTTTAGCAAGCAGATTAGTAAGGGGTTTTGCAATCTTTAAGAAATCTTTGATAAATCTTCTGTAAAACCTTGCATGTCCTAGGAAGCTACAGACTCCTTTAATACTAGTGGGAGGTGGAAGCTTTTCAATGACTTTAAATTTTGCTCTATCCACCTCTATGCCCTTGTCAGATACTAAGTGTCCTAGAATAACTCCTTTTGTGACCACGAAGTGGCATTTTTCCTAGTTCAGAACCAAATTGACCTCTTCACATCTCTGTAAAACTCTAGATAGATTGTTAAGGCAATCATCAAATGAAGGACCATATACAAAGAAGTCATCCATAAACACTTCCATAATATTTTCAATAAATTCAAAAAAGATTGCCAACATGCACCTTTGAAAGGTTGCAGGGGCATTGCATAGCCCAAAGGGCATGCGTCTGTAAGCAAAAGTGCCATAGGGACATGTGAATGTGGTCTTTTCTTGGTCCTCAGGGTGTATAGGAATCTAGAAAAATCTAGAGTATCCATCTAGATAACAGAAAAATAAGTGTTGTGCAAGTCTCTCTAAAAGTTGTTCAATGAAAGGAAGGGAAAAGTGGTCTTTCCTAGTAGCCTTGTTCAGTTTCTTGTAATCTATACACGTCCTCCATCCTATAATTGTCCTAGTAAGGATCAATTCATTATGTTCATTTTTAATCACAGTTATACCACCTTTCTTCGGGACCACATGGATAGAGCTAACCCAATTACTGTTAGAGATTGGGTAAATTATACCAGCATCTAACAATTTCATTATTTCATTTTTAACCACTTCCTTCATGTTAGGATTAAGTCTTCTTTGATGCTCAACGGAGGGTGAACAACCTTCCTCAAAATGGATCCTATGCATGCAAAAGGAAGGGCTAATCCTTTTAAAGTCATCGATGGCATACCCTATGATCTTCTTATGGTCTCTGACTCTTCTAAGAAACTTATCCACTTGTTCACCATTTAACTTTGAATTAACAATAATCAGATAAGTAGAATTAGGTCTTAGAAAAGCATACCTTAAATCAGGAGGAAGTTGTTTAAGTTCAACTTTTGGTACGTCTTCCTCTTTTAAAGCATAGACAGTATAGAAATCATGAGGGGGCAAGGGGTCATACCTTACTAACTTACCTTTAGGCAGTGCAAGAGAGGCATTCAGGGTGTTTATGAAAGTTGTTACCTCAAGATCTTCTTCATCAAAATCTATATCTTGGGTGAGGCTTGCTTTTAATGGATCTTCAAGGTATTTTTTTCTGAATATTTTCTCTACACAACTTTGGATAACATCTACTTTGAAACAGGTCTTTGTTAATGAAGGATCTTTCGTCATTTGGAAGACATCAAACTCAACTATGTCTTCTCCAATTTTGAGTTTGATTTTACCCTACCTCACATCAATTAAAGCACCAGCAGTGGCTAAGAATGGTCTTCCCAAAATTATGGGAATATGAGAATCTTCTTCCATCTCTAATACTACAATGTCACAGGGCACATAAAATTCTCCAACCTTGATTAGTATGTCTTCTAAGATCATTTCAGGGTAGATAATAGATATGTCAGCTAGCTACAAGGAAATATTTATTGATTTGGGTTCACCTACGTTTAATTTCCTGCAGAGAGATAAAGGCATTATAGTGACACTAGCTCCTAGATCATAAAGAGCTCTGCTAATAAAAAATTTACCAATAACACAAGGTATAGTGATACTCCCTGGATCCTCAAGCTTTTGAGGAAGCTTATTTCTAATCATTGTACCGCACTCCTCATTTATTGGAATAGTATCATAATTATCCCAATTCTTTTTGTTGGATATGATGTCTTTCAAAAATTTAGCGTACTTGGGCGTTTAAGTAACTGCTTCCAAGAAAGGAATGGTGATGTCCAGTTGTTTAAACACCTTCAAGAATTTCTGGAATTATTTATCCGGAACAAAGTTGTGCATCGTCTGAGGGAATGATAAGCAAGGAGTCTTGACTACCTTTGGCTCCTGTGCTTCTGCCTATGGTTGCTGAGTGGTCTTTGGCTTAACTTCCTATTCTTTATTCTTAGATTCAACCTCTGGTAGATTCTTCCCACTTCGCAGAGTTACTACTTGGACTTGCTCTCTCGGGTTTTGAGGCTAACTTGGAAAGTGACCTGGTTGGCAAAAATTTAAGGAACTTGCTTGAGAAGTGACTTGATTCTCTAATAATTTAACAGGTGTGGTTAACTGTTCCATCCTAGCATTGTACCGCTTAAAATTTTCCTCATGATGTTTGAGGTTGTCTTGAACTGTCTGCATTACCTTGTTTTGTGTTTAGATGAAATTTTCCATCATTAGTTCCATATTGGATTTGGGTTCAGATTGAGAAGCCATGTTCTTCTGTTGAAAACCTGGTGGGGGTGGAGTCTTGTATCCCTGTTGTATATTTTGAGCGTGGTGTCCACCTTGATTTATCCATGAAAAATTCGAGTGATTTCTCCACCCTGGGTTGTAAGTGTTAGAGTAAAGGTTCCCTTGGGGTCTACCGGTGTAATTGTTTAAAGCATTGATTTGCTCAATTGAACAGCCTTAAGAGTAAGGATCGCCTTGCTGACAATCTACTGTAGCATGCCCTGCTCCACATACCTCACAACAGAGTACCTGAGATGGATGTCCTGTAAAATTTAGCTTCTCTAATTTTTTTATAAGTAAGTCCAATTTGGCATTCACTATGCTCAAACCATCGACTTCATAAAGTCCAACAACTTTTATTGGTTGGTTTTTCTCTCTATGCCATTAGTAATTATTGGATGCCACCTTCTCCAAAAGTGCGTATGCATCTGCTAGTGTTTTACTCATAAAAGAGCCTTGAGCAGTGGCATCTATTATAATCTGTAGAGATTTTGATAGTCCCTCATAAAAGGTCTACATCAATAACTAGTCTGGAATTCCATGGTGAGGACAATTTCTCTGTAAATCTTTGAATCTCTCCCAAGCTTCATATAGTGATTCACCATGTTGCTGCTTAAATCCAGCTAATTCCTGACGATACTTAGCAGTCTTTCCAGGTGGATAATACTTTATCAGGAAAGCCTTAGAGAGAAGGTCCCATGAAGTGATTGAATTTGGGGTTAATGAACTCAACCATAGCTTGGCTTTATCCTTTAAGGAAAATGGAAACAATCGGAGTCTGATTGCGTCTGGATTGACTCCATTCATCCTGAAGGTGTCACAAATATCCAAGAATGAAGCCAAGTGGGCATTAGGGTCCTCTGAAGGTAGTCCTATGAATTGGTATTATGAAACCATATGGATGTAGGCTGGTTTGATTTCGAAGGTGTTGGCTTCAATGTTGGGTTTCACTATGCAGTTCTGGCTTCCCGTTATACTAGGTACACAATATTCTTCCAGAGCTCTAGCTGGAGCTCCCTGCCCTGACATTTCTCTGAGTCTTTATCTCCTCTTATTATGTTTGTAAGTTTTTTCAATCTCTGGATTAAGCTCTTCTAATTCAGGATTCTGGGGCCTTGTTTGCATAAACAAGAATTAGGTTCCTGAAACAAAAAAATTAAACACAATTAATAAAACAAGAATAAAACTACTAGTCTTGTAGAAATAAAAGTCTATCCTAATGTAGGTATTCACCGATATCCCCGGCAACGGTGCCAAAAAATTATCGAGCGATTTTCGCAAGTGTACAGTTCGTTACAAGTAATATATTATGAGTGAGTATCATTCCCACAGGGAGATGAGAAATTCTAGCACTAAGTGTGATCTTACCTCCTACAATCTAATAAAATGAATGATTTTAAATTGGAAAATTAAATAAATAGAATGCTAATGTAAATAAATTATATTTAAAGAATTCAGGATTTAAAAACTAGAGCTTGGATTCATTCACTAGGCACTTGCTTGAATTATAGGATTTTGTTAATTCAATTAATAAATCTCAGTCAAGGGTAGGCTGTTCATAAATTCCTAAGGCTTCTTTCAAAGTCACTCAGGCATACCTAAAGCAAACATAGCCTATTTTCATGGTTTAATGAATTACTCAGGTTTATTAAGTTCCTTAACAGTCTATTAAGCCCCTAAGGTCTTATCTACTTTCATGATCAAGGATCCCTAGAATCACAGGTTTTATGAGCTAACAAATCATGTAACTTTCATTGTCATAAATTTATCCACAAGCATGCATTTAATCAGGCCTAAATTAAACACAAGATTAATGAAGCAAAACCTGAGAAATTGAATGATGATAATTAACTGCAATAAAAAAATATTCAGATAAGCAATAATCCTGGCTACATGAATCCAAACTCTAAAATAGTTTAGTTACACATAATGTAAATTATTAAAGACAAGAATAAACGAATATAAGAAAAAGAGTTTAGAGAAATATTCTCTATTTTTTCGTCTCTATTTCTTCAATCCTTTATTTTCTCTGCCTCTCTATTTTGCCTCTCTTTTTCTCCTCTGTTTGTCCTTGCTTTTTACTACTCTCCTTTATTCCTCCCCCTTACTGTGAGTTTATGATGTCTTATATCTTTAAAATTAGGGTTACGTGTGATGCATGCGTCCGAGTTGAAATTCCTTAAATGTACAAGTATAGTTGGACTTGCATAGGTGTGCACATTCATATGAAGTTCTTTGCATGACCGTGTTGATGAGTGCACAGGTGTGTCCTTGCCTTTAGAAATTATGGCACGATCGTGTGAGTCAAGGCACAGCTATGCCTTTTTTGCCTTCAATATGGCATGGTCATGTTGATGAGTGCACGGCTATGCTACTTTTAGCTTTGGATTTGGCACGGCTGTGTTGAGCCTTACACGGTCGTGCTACCTTGTAGTATAAATATGAAACAGTCGTGTCATGCCTTGCACGATCGTGCTACCTTATAGTATAAATATGACACAGTTGTGTCATGCCTTGCATGGCCATGCTTCTTGCATGCCTCATAATAGCACGGTCGTGCATGGTATTGCATGGCCGTGCATTCTTCAAGCCTGAGTTTTGCATGCCCATGTTTTATTCTTTGACTTCCTTAATCTTTGACTCTTCTTCACGCATTTAATTTATATAGATAAAACAACTCAGTGAGAAGAATATAAAAATTAGACAGAGAATATAAAACTCCTAATTAATTCATGATTATATCTATATTACATTTAAATGTCCTAATATTATCTAAAAGCTAAATTTATTAATTATTTTACAGAAAATGGAAAATTATACAACTAAAATGAAATTTTATTAAAGAAAATCAAAGACTAAAGAATGAAAATTTTATAGTAAAATGCAATTATCAGTAATTCAACAAACTTAATGCTAAGGATGGAGGACACGTTACTTTCAGAGATAATGCAAAAGGAAAAATTATTGGCATTGGAGAAATAGGTAATCCTCAATCCTTATCTATACATCATGTGTCATTTTTTGATGGTCTTAAACATAATTTTCTTAGTATAAGTCAATTATATGACATGGGAAATCAAGTAACTTTTTATCCTAAAAATTACTTTGTTAGTAGTCTTGATGAAAACAAAGTTATTTTTAGTGGTGAAAGAGTAGACAATGTTTATGTCATTGATTTAAATAAAATTGATAATAAAGACATAAAATGCTTAGTGTTTATCTCCCATGACACATGGACATGGCATAGAAGGTTAGGATATTCAAATTTTGAGCTTTTGAATGATCTTTGTAAACATGAACTTGTGATTGGTTTACTTAAGCTTGAATTCACTAAGGACAAACCTTGAGATTGCCAAAAGGGAAAGCAATCCAAGTCCTCATTTAAGCTAAAAAATGTAGTGTCCACCGCTAGGCCACTTGAACTTATACATATGGATTTATTTGGACCAACTAGAGTTGCTAGTCTTGGTGGAATGCACTATGCATATATATTGGTTGATGATTACTCTAGATTTACTTGGGTATGTTTTCTTGCTCATAAGAATGATGCTTTTAAAGCTTTTGAAAATTATGCTAAAAGAGTTCAAAAAGAAAAAGATAGTGTCCACCTCTAGACCACTTGAACTTATACATATAGATTTATTTAGACCAAGTAGAGTTGCTAGTCTCAGTGAAATGCACTATGCATATGTATTGGTTAATGATTACTCTAGATTTACTTGGGTATGTTTTCTTGCTCATAAGAATTATGCTTTTAAAGCTTTTGAAAATTATGCTAAAAGAGTTTAAAAAGAAAAAAGGTTTTTGTATTTCATCTATTAGAAGTGATTATGGAATAGAATTTGAAAATGAAATTTTCAAAAACTATTATGATGAAAATGGTATTTCTCATACATTTTCATCTCCTATAACTCCTCAACAAAATGGGATAGTTGAAAAGAAAAATAGAACTCTTGTGAAAATGGCTAGAATAATTCTTCATGAGTATAATTTGCCTCTATACTTTTGGGCAGAAGCCATTAACACATCTTGTTATATTTTAAATCGAGTTTTCAAAAGATCAATTTTAAATAAAACATCTTATGAGCTATAGAACAATAAAAAATCTACAATCTCATATCTAAGAGTATTTGGATGCAAATGCTTTATATTGAACACCAAGGACAATCTTAGGAAATTTGATTCTAAAGCTGATGAAGGAATTTTCCTAGCCTATTTTATTTCTAGTAAAGCATATAAGGTCTTTAATAAGAGAACTCTAGTAGTTGAAGAGTCAATGCATATGGTATTTGATGAATCAAACTCACTTGATCCTAGAAAGGATGTTTTTAGTGTTAATGATCTTGTAGGTGACAATAAGATTGTGGAAACATAAGAAGAAAATGGTAGTAAGCCTTTGGAACTTGAAAGTCCAAGCAAAAAGAAAAATGAGAAGACATCTTAACCTACCTTAAAGGATGAACTTCTAAAGGATTGACAATTCAAGAAAGCTCACCCTCAAGACCTCATCATAGGTGACATTACAAAAAGGGTAACTACTAGATCTAAACTTAAGTCTACTATTAATTTAGCTTTCATTTCTCAAATTGAACCTAAAAATGTTGATGATGCTTTGAGTGATGAATTTTGGGCCCTTGCTATGCAAGAAAAGTTAAATCAATTTAAGAGAAACAAAGTTTGGACCTTAGTTCCTATACCTAAACATCATCCTATTATAGGCACCAAATGTGTGTTTAGAAATAAAATGAATGAACAAGGTGTCATAACTAGGAACAAGGCTAGACTAGTAGCTAAAGATTATAATCAAGAGGAAGGCATTGATTATGATGAAACCTTTGCCCATATTGCAAGGTTAGAAGCTATTAGGATGCTACTTGCATTTGCATCGTACATGGATTTTAAACTTTATCAAATGGATGTTAAAAGTGCATTTTTAAATGGTTTTATTGAAGAGGAGGTATATGTTGAACAACCTTCGGGTTTTAAAAATTTTGACTCTCCAAATCATGTGTTTAAACTTTCAAAAGAATTATATGGATTGAAATAAGATCCAAGAGCTTGGTATGAAAGATTGAATAACTTTTTACTAAAGAAAGGTTTCTCTAAAGGAAAGGTTGACACAGTTTCTTTTATAAAGAAATCCAAACATGGTTTATTAATTATTCAAATATATGTTGATGACATAATATTTGGTGCTACTAACCATTGGTTGTGTGAGGAATTCTCTAATTGAATGCAAGGAGAATTTGAGATGAGTATGATAGGTGAACTCAAATTCTTTCTTGGACTATAAATCAAGCAATGCACAAATGGGATTTTCATCAATCAAACTAAGTATGCAAGAGACGTTCTCAAGAAGTTTGGTATGGATGGAGCTAAGATAAGTAAAAATCCAATCAGTACCATAACCAAATTTAACAAAGATGAGAATGGCAAACCGGTTGATGAAAATTGATTTAGAGGTATGATCGGATCCTTTCTTTATTTAACTGCTAGTAGACCCAATATTATGTTTGCTACTTGCTTGTGTGCTAGATTTCAATCTAGTCCTAGAGAGTCTCATTTAAATGCTATCAAAAGAATTTTTAAATATCTTTGTGATATAATGCTTTTAAGAATTTGGTATCCTAAGACTTCATCCTTTGACTTGATTAGTTATTCTGATGTGGACTTTGCCGATAGTTTACTAGATAAAAAAAGCACTTCTAGAACTTGTTAATTTTTAGGAGAATGTTTAATTTCGTGGTTTAATAAGAAACAAGTTTCAATTGCCTTGTCAACTACTGAAGCTGAATATATTGCAACAAGTCTTTATTGGTCACAAGTTTTATGGTAAAAACAACAGTTGTTAGACTATGGTGTAAAACTTGATCACATTCCAATTAAATGTGATAATACAAGTGCTATCAACCTTAGCAAAAATCTCATTCAGCATTCTAGAACTAAACATATAGACATTAGACATCATTTCTTACGTGATCATGTTCAAATTGGTGATATCTCACTTGAATTTGTTGATACAAATAATCAACTTGCAGATATCTTCACCAAACCTCTCAATGGAGATTAAATTTCATTAAGCATAACTTGGCATGATTGATGGTTATAGTTTATCTTGACTTTATGTTGAATTGATGGTTAAACCATTTTCATGTGAAATCATATTGTGCTTGTTGACTACTTTGATTAATAAATATTTTATTTTGATCTTAAAATTTTTTTTATATAGTCACCAGTTTATATTTGGTCTATCTTTTTAAATTTCTTTTTGCATTTTGTCAAAGGAGGAGAAATAATTTGAGTTTGCATGTGTATCTAGTTAATCTTTTTAACATGTGTATTTTTTTTTTAATTTTAAAACTCCGTTAAAAATGTGTTTATGTTAGTAATATATTATATTTTTGTTTGATATAGGGAAAACAATTTATTTAAATTTTTACATGCATATTAACATTGTAAGTATGACTAATTTTGTCATACATCATATGTGATAAAAAAACCTTGTTTTGCTTCCTTTGTTTATATATGACATAGATTTTATAAAGATTTTATGTATCTTTATTTTTATTTTTCTTTTTCTTTTATATCTCTCTCTTTTCTTTTTGCTTTTGACAAAGGGGGAGAAATATATTTGAGTTTGTTATTTGTTATTATACATGTGTATAATATTTTATTATTGTGTTTATAAATGCATAATTCATGTATAAAATCTTCTTAGAAATTATTTTGATCTTTGATAAGGCATGTATAATTCATGTATAAAATCTTTTTAGGAATTGTTTTAATCTTTGATAAAGCATGAATATCTTCTTAAGAATTGTATTGATATTTGATAAGGCATGAATATGGAATTGTTTTGATCTTTGACAAGGTATGAATATCTTTTTAGGAATTGTTTTGATCTTTGATAAGATATGAATATTTTTACAAAGATTTAGTGTATCTTTGCTTTGTTCTATAGAAATTTTGGTCCCTTTAGGTTCATTTACCCTTATATTTCCCTCTATTACTTTTTCTTTTGTACAAAGAGAGGAAAATATGTTATGAATAATTGTGTTTATTTTTTTTATATATGTTAAGTGCTACATGATTGATTAGCTAACTAAGCTATATATGATCATATGATAATTAAGCATGTCTAGCATCAAAATTATTATTATATATACTATTTTTATTATGCATATATGTTTGAAATTATTTCCTCATAATGCCTAATATTTATTTAAATGATCATATTATCATATTTTATGTTTTTAATACATTGTCATAAAAATGTCAATTTTTATCCCTTTTACTATATTTTATGTTGTTTTCATTTTTTTTCAAGGGAAATAATCTATAAATTTATATTTCTTATCATGTCCATATTCATAGGGGGAGAAATAAAGAAATATATTTTATTTCATTTGGTATCATTATTATCATAAATATTATCACACACTTTACTTTGTATTATTTTTTATCAAACTCAAAATAAGTTTGTCAAAATCAAAAAGGGGGAGATTGTTGACCTTATCAATAATCAATCTTAATTTTGATCTTAACAAACTTAATTTTGAGCATTTAATTTGTTTGTTTAAGTGTATATAAGTTAGGACTATACTGAAAGTTAAAATAAAGTATGATTATCTTGGGCTGATTCGACCTTTGAGATTTAAGGAGGCTTTTGATATCCTTAGAGTTTTATAATGAGAAAATTATATTCTTCACATTTGAATTAGACATCTTGAGCTTTTTGAATTAGGCTTATTTTTTAAAATCAGAGTTCATTTAGGTATGCAAATACTGAGTCAAAATCAACGTATGCGTCTGCCACTTTAGATTGCACAGCTCTTAGTATTTTGGACATATCTTGAGCTGTAGATGTCCATTTGAGATATGAAAATATAAGTCAAATATATACAAATTTGATGAAGAAATATTGGACAAATTCAAAATTCTTCAATATAAAATGACGGTTTCAGCTTGTAAATAGCTATCTAATAGTAGTCTGCATTTTAGATTGTATAGCTCTTAGTATTTTGGACATATCTTAAGATGAAAATGTCCAATTGAGGTGATTCAAAATGATATAGAAATCTAAGTTAAATATCTACAACTTTTATGAGGAAAGTTTAGGTAAATCCAAACATCTTCAATATAAAATCATAAGTTCAACTTGTGCATAGTTGTTTAACATTAGTCTGCATTTTAGATTGCATAGTTCTTAGTATTTTAGATATATCTTGAGCTAAAAAAGTCCAATTGAGGTGATTTAAAATGATATGGAAAGATAGGTCAAATATCTATAACTTTTATGAAGAAAGTATGGTCAAAATCGAATGTCTTTAGTAGCCAATTACGGTTTCAATCCATGTATAGCTGTCTAACAATATCACCTACAATAATTCAAAATTATAAACATTGAATTCAAAATATAGACATTGGACATATTATTTGCACCTCCAATAACTATATTTTTTAGTTTTTATCTATATAAACACCTCTAGAGTTGAATGAAAGTTAAGAAAACTTGTTTATCATTCATTCTTTCTTAAGCTTTCAATTAAGCTCTCAAATTCTCTAAAATAATTCTTTGTTTGTATAACTCTTGTGAGAGTTGGTTGTGTGTTAGAAATATAATTTATTTACATTTTAAATCTTAGGATAGATTAGTAGGGAAGTGAGATTTATTTCTAAAGAAATTGATTTAAGTGTTATCTATTGAAACACTTAGGATTTGGTTTATGAGTGAGCTTTGAAAAATCAAGTTGTAAGGTTGTAAGAGTGAGCCATAAAACTCGTGTAATCTCAATCTTATGAATAAGATTATGAGTAATTGAAAATCCTAACTTGAGGATAAGTTAGGTGGAGATATAGGATTGTTATTGAATATGAACTCCTTAAATTTTTATGTTCTTCAATCTTCCTTATCAACTTCCACTCAATTCTTGCAAAGAATTCTTTTAATTTCTCATTTTTATTTGATAGTCCTATTCATCCACTCTCTAGAACTCTTTTCAAACCATCGACGTTGTTGAGGGGTGGTAATAAGACGGCGATAATAGCAAACAAGGGGTGGTTTCAATTAGGGTTAACCTTCACATGCTTCCTGAATGTCTTGTTCTACTAAATGTCGTATAAATGTTGAATGTTGAACATTAGATTATGGGAATTGCATATGTGCTAGAGTAGTCTTGATTAGTTTATTCCTTCAGTCCTTCATTGTCTCATCAATAAATCCATGAACAATTTTAATTACTGTCCTAAGCCTCTTTTCAAATCCAATGCCAAATAACCTCATGGATTCCCACATAAATGGCGGCATCAAGAATCTGAACAAAGTGAGCTCTGTTACTTCTTTAAAAGCTGCAGTGCAAATGTTATTAAATGTGAAAGGAAGCAGAAATTCTTGCAAATCAAAACTATCTACTAACTTGATAAACCATTCTATTAATTTTAACAACTTTAAGTGCACAAGATCTTGCATTATTTAAAATGAATGATCAATGAACCTAATTGAATGCATCTCTGTTTTAGTTATTTTCCTATAATCCTTCCACAATTCACCATCAGCAATGAAGATACCATATCCAAGCAAATCAATAATCAAAATCATTGTTGCACCTTTAGAATCATTACTTTACCTTTGAAAATACCATATCCAAGCAAATCAATAATCATTAATCATCTCTCAAACACTTCTCAATAGTAAGTAAAGACACATCAAAAGTACCACCACCCAAATCAAAGATTAACACATTCTTCTCACCAGAACTTCTAACCTTATTATCAAGACCATATACAATAGCAGCAGCAGTTTGCTTATTAATAATTTGCATGGCATTAAAGCCAATAGTGACCCTAGCAAATTGCTTCTCCTCACCCTTTTATGTCACTTTGCATAGAATCATTACTATATCTCTTACCAATCAATTGCTTTGCATCTGTAAATTACACAAAAATAAGAAAAAGTCTTAATGTTCTATCTCAAATCCAAAACTGGTTCAGATTTTATTTCACATTCAAAATTCAAAAGGTGATGGTCAAAAAAATTAATTTGATTACAATGTTTTGACAATATAAAAATTAGAGCAGAAATCAATAGAGATTGAGGAGATAATTTTTTTATCCAATTGCATATGTTAAGCTTTATTAATAATAATTAACAAGAATTTGAAAGAAGAAGAAGATGTTGTGGTAGTAAGAGGAAGTAATAAGAGGAGGCAACTGTTGGGGACCAGACCACTACTGCCCATATCAGACACAAGCTACCTCCGTTGAACAACATCTCGTCACCATGAGCAGTTGAGGTTGCTACTGTCTCATGAGCCACCAATTAGTAGCCAATCGATATCTCTCAAGCATCGAATTTGATGAATTTTCTCGCAACGTCTCTCAAGTAGCACGACGACGTCTCTTGATTAATTTTACTATATTTATGAGCATTTATCCAATAAAATAAAAATAATCCAATTCAAGAAAATTAAAAGAAAAGAAGTAAATCATAAAAAAAAGTCTCAATAAAGAAGATGTTATAGCAGTGAGAGGAGGTGGCAAGAGAAGGCGACAAGAATTTGAAAGAAGAAGAAGAAGAAGAATATTTTTAGGAGATGGATTTATAGTGATTGGGTGGCAGCGAGAGGAGGTGACGATGTGGGCAGTGTGGATTTGTGTTTTAGTTTTTAATTTTTTAAAATTTTTATGAGTTATTTGTGGGCCAATAAATGGATGATGTAGCCTAATGAATGGATGAGTAGTTGGACCATAATGTCCACGTTAGTACCATGCGGGATCAATTTAATGATTTTAGATGGATATACTGAAAAGTGTGTAATAGCATAAAATACATACTTAAAAATGTTATAAAAAAACCACATACTTTAAAGTCTAAAACCGTGCAACCACATGGTAGTTTTTCGTATGTTCCCCTAGTAAAAAGCTAACTCCAAGTTCACATTAGTCATGTTTACAAAGAGGGCAACTCAGTTGTTGATCATCTTTCGGTGATGGCAATCGGTCTTTAATCCACTCATTGGTGGTCCTCTTATACTTTGAGCTGTGATAGTTTCATGTCCAATTATGCCTTAGGAAAGGAATGTTATAGGTTTAGCTTCTAGTTGTTTAGTTTTTTCTTTTGGTTTTCATAGCCCTTTTATGGGTTGTTTGTTTTTAGCCTATTTATATCCTTTTTATGTTATTTAATAAATGTTGATGCCCTTAAGGTGATGTCTATGTTATAGGGGTGCCAGTGTAATTGAGACGTCTTGGTGCATCTTTGATTTCATGCATCTTCTTTTGCTTAAAAAATTAAAAAATATGTTAATAATAATAAAATTAATAGAAATATTTTGTTAACAACTTATTTATTATATTTAATCACAAAACATATTAATTTTTATCATATATTATTACATATATGTATATTACTTGATAACATGATAAAAGTATATAATTAGATTACTACTTACTACTATTTATTAATATCTATGCATTACTTATTAAATTAATATTCCGTACTATATTTGATTTTCAATACGATATAGTTTTGGTATCGTTTTGTATGGTTCTAGGTTGGATTTTTTTGTAAATATCTAGTACCGTACCAAATTTATGACTAATTTGGTATGGTTCAGTTCGAAATTAAAATTATTTGATTCGTTACAATTTTAATGTCTTTCAATTCAGAATTTCAATTCGATTCGATATTTTTTCCATCGTGTGCTCTGCTTGAATATATATATATATATATATATATATATATATATATATACACACACATATAGGCATAACTGGAATTAAAAGTATGAAGCGATAATTAAACTATAGTATGAAATGATTATTGAACTATAATATAATAAAAATAAAAGAATTTAAATGAAAATATAAATAAATGTGGAGGTAAATATTAAATTTTTTATAGCTTATACAAAATTTTCAAAAGAATTTTTTGAAATAAAAATTTTGAGGGAGGGAGATAGCCCCTTACCATTGATGTAGTTATGCCTAAACATCAATTTACAGTCTATAATTTATAACATATCTATACCATATATAGGATGTTTAAATTTTTATATTGGTGAATTATAATTACTCAATAATTCTCTTAAAAAATTTAAGCAACTACCTAAAATATTCAATCTTTCTAGTGTCTCTTTTGCTTATGTTTTCAATTCATAAAAAGAAATGCTAATTTTCTCTTAAAAAAACTAAATTAACCTAAAAAAGGTATACAGACTAATTTGATCCTTAATGAAAAGTTCAGGGCTCAAATTGACTTTTAGTTCTATTTTTAAATAGTTAAATTGCTTTGGATCATCATGAATCACAAAGCCCATTTAATTGAGCCCAATACATATAAGGGTTAAATTGGACCCCAATTTCACTCCAAAAGTCCAAAATTGACAATAAACTTTAATGTTTTTATTTTGGGAAAAGGTAAAAAAACTCCCTTATCATTTTGCCCTAAGTTCAATTTTCCCCATAATATTTTTTAAGGTCCAAATAAATCCTTAGTTTTAATAAAATAACACAAATAACCCCTCTATTTAACACCATTTACAACTTTGAAAATTAGCAGTTAAAAATGCTTATGTGGCCTATAGGTCCCATCAACCTTGCCTTAAATTCCATCACACCTTGGATGATGGAAAAATTGCATAAGGTTTCTCACTGTAAGAGGAAAAATAAAATATAATCAACAAAAAGTAAGGAATAAATAGTATTACACAAAGTAAAGGATTTGTAGGGGACCAACAAGACATGAATCAATACTTAAATAAACAATTGAACAGAGCTTTATTTTTAGTACCATCAAGATAAAGAAAAGCAAATAAAACCCTTTTCACAAAGAAAAGCAAATGAAACCCTTTTCACATGTTCCTCTATGCCTATGCTATATACACACAATGAGATGAATAATGCATAAAAGAAGAATTAAACTGCTTACCCAGAAGAGCACTAACTAGGCCTCCAGCACTTATCTCCAAAAACCATGAGTCTTTACCTCTTATAACTGCAGAGACAGGTAGCCTGTTGGTCACCACCAACAGGTGTTGCCTCAAAGGCTTGGCTTTATGCTTTTCACATCCCTCAGCAAGTGACCTTGCATCTGCTTCCACGTATTGCTTAACATAAGAATTGTTCGAGTTGTCACCTTCTCTCAAACGGGAATCATGTTCACATGGTTCAATCCCCTCATTCAAATGTGTAAATACCCTTCTGCTTTTCTTTAGCTAAAAATCTCTCAGTTGCCATTGCACACGATTTGTTGTATAAAGGGTTAAGTTACTGTTAATTGTTATACTAGTTTGCAGGCATATGCTCACCCTACGAACCCAACTTAAAACCACCAATTGAATGAAATGCTTTTAATACCAATTTTATGTCCCACATTTTATTAGAAAGAAAATAAATTAATTTATATTCAATGAAAGTGTTAAACCATATAAAACTTCAATTTGCGTATTATAAATAAAATCAGGATTATAATAAAGGTAAACACAATTCTAATATAGTATAAAACTTTACGTATAAGTGAATTTAAATGATCCATCTGTTACTAAAAAAGGCCTTGAATCTTTCATGAAAAATGCTATATCATCACCATCATCATCATATTTATCTCTACCTTTGGTGATTCAATGACACTTACAGTTGGAGCAAGGGCTTGGGTCATCGCAGCTCTCGTGGCTGCCATCTCCACCATGGCTCATCGCTGGTGGTGCCTTCATCGCCGTAGCTACCGAAACCCTAAGTAATCAAACATCAGTTAAAGACAGAGACGGGGAGAGAGAGAGAGAGGGGCAGAGCCTGAGAAGGAGGAGACAGGATGAGATGAGGAAGAAATGTTACTACGCTGTTTTTTTTTTTTTTCTTTCTTTTTGATACCATATGTGTGGGTTCCATATAACACAGAATTTAGTAAAAAATGGTCAAATCCATACGCCACACAATCATTTTTAATTGCCAATTTTCAAAGTTATAATCGGCGTTAAATGAAAGGGTCATTTTATCTTATTTTGTTAACGTCAAGTGTTTATTTGTACCTTAAAAAATAGGAAAAATTGAACTTAGGACAAAGTGATAAGGGGTTTTTGTACCTTTTTCATTTTATTTTTAAGTGATAACAAGAGTCTCACAAATTATATTATGGACTTTTATCCATATTATAATATGAATTAGAAATTCATTACATACGCCACACAATCATTTTTAATTGCCAATTTTCAAAGTTATAATCGGCGTTAAATGAAAGGGTCATTTTATCTTATTTTGTTAACGTCAAGTGTTTATTTGTACCTTAAAAAATAGGAAAAATTGAACTTAGGACAAAGTGATAAGGGGTTTTTGTACCTTTTTCATTTTATTTTTAAGTGATAACAAGAGTCTCACAAATTATATTATTGACTTTTATCCATGAATCAGAAATTCATTACATACGTGAAAATATATTTTTTTAACACTTTTTTTTTCTTTTTTAATGTAAGTTTTTTTTAATGCAGTCTCTTCTTCTTCTTCACCAACACTGATCCAACTTCTCATCTCATTTAACATTTCGTCACATTTTTGAGCCAAATCTCTCCATGTTTATCTTAGTTTATACATCCATGGCATGCTCTTCTCCTCTCTCTTTGGACTCAATCCTTATCCATTCTCTTTGTGCATCCATGGCATGCTCTTCCATTGCTTAACACCAAGCAATTTTTTTTTAATTATTACTGTTTGATGTTATCTCTTTCATTTGTGAGTTGCTTTATATAGTACGGTTTCATGGACTCTAATTATAAGGTTATGCATTATAATTGTTTGTTTCGATGTATCTTCTTCTTTGTGGGATGCTACTCTCAGAAATGAATTATGCATTCTTTTATTTAGCATTTAGAATTATGGTTCAACAATTGGAATCCTAGCCATCGAAAATAGGCTGAATTCAATCACTAAAAGAAAAACCTAACATTTTAGTTGGTTTTCTTTTAATGTTGGGGCTTGTATAAAATAAAACTTTTAATGGATAAGCTTGTGGACAAGAAAAAGAAGTGAATGATGTGTAAGAAAAAAAATAATCAATTGTGAAATGAATTTGCAACTGAATATCAATGAGCATGTAGGTAGAGATCAAAGAACATACAGGTGAAAGTCAATGAATATACAGGTAAAAGTCAAAGAACATACAGGTGAAAGTCAATAAATATACAGGTAAAAGTCAATGAACATATAGGTGAAAGTTAATGAACTTATTGCAACTTCATTGATTTTTACCTGTATGGTCATTTAAACCTATAGGTAAAGGTCAATAAATTGCAATAAGCTTGTTCATCTTTACCTACAGATTCATTTGATTCTCAATAAACATGCAAGTGAAGATAAATGAATTTATACAAAAAAAAAAAAAACGACATTTGACTCAGAAAAAAAAGACACATTTTTTATTTGACACATGTAATGACACTTGATCCATTTTGTAATATGAACATGGGTCTATGGTATAACAATTGCAAGTTATCAAGCGCAAATTTTAAATAATATACATATTTTAATATAATTATTAAGTAATTTTAATAAATTAAAAATTAATCAAATATAAAATTGAAAGTTTAGAAAGTTGTTATAATAATCTTATTTTACTTTTTTATTAAAAGTATATTATATTATCAATTATATTATATTTTTCTTTTATTTTATGTATTCAATTATTATTAATATTATTAAATAAAAGAAAAATATAATATAATTGATAAATTACATATTTTTATTTATATTAAATAAAAATAAAAATACGTTTTTAATTAAATAAAAGGTGGATATTTTAATTAATTAAATTAAAAGACATAATTTCTAATAAAAGAAGAGAAGTATAGTTATAGTGTTTTATATAGAATAAAACATATGTATTTTAAAACAAGAATTTTTATTAAAAGAAAAAGGTAACTAAATAGATTATAAATAAAAGGATATTACATTAATTTTATTTTCTTTAATATTTTTTCCATTATTTATTTATTTTTAAATATAATAGGATTTGTACTGAGAACTATTAATTATTATTATAATATGTATAATAGTGTTTTATTAAAAAAAATTAAAAAAGAAAAAAAATTTCTAATGGTTGGTTTAGGAAAAATGATTAAGTAATTTAAGATAAAAAAAATGTATTATATAAATACTTTTAGAATTTAAGTAGTGTTAAAATATGTATATTAATGTTTTAGTTAAAAAAAATTAATACTAAAGAACTATAATAAATATATTATTAATAATACAAAATTAGAATTGTTAATGGTTTGAAGTATTACTTTTAGAGTGGATATTTAAATATAAAAATAGATATTTATCAAATTTTTTACTTAATAATTTTAAAATTTAATATTTGATATAAATTATATGAAAGACTTACCTTTGACCAAGTTTTTTTTTAAATTTTATATGGTTTCACTTTTTCCCTCCGTACTTATACACACTTTTTTTTATTATTTTAGTGGTTATTTTTTTATTGCTTTAACTTTATGTTTCACAATATTTTTTTAAAAAAATTAATTGTTTTTTTGTTTTGATTGAAAATTTTGTACTTTTTTTTAGAAAATTTTGATAATTTTATTTGTTTCAGTAGTTGTTTTGGTTTAAAAAATCGTAAGTATTGTTAGTTATATTTTTTTGCTTGTGTTGGTTGTTTTGGTATCTATTTTGGTTGTTTTTTTTTATTTTGGGGGTTGCTTTTAGTTTTTTTTTTGGCTTCAGCTTTATATTTTTATATATGGTTTTGTATGATTATTATGGTTTTTTCAATGATTGTTTTGGTTGAAAAAATTATTTATTTTAGCTGTTTCAGTAGTTGTTTTGGTTGAAAAATTCTAGAATGTTGTTTGTTATATATATATATTTTGTTGTTATTGGTTGTTTCAACAGTTATTTTGGCTATTTCAATAGTTGTTTTAGTTGAAAAAATCTAAAGTATTGTTTGTTATATATATATTTTTTGTTGTTATTGGTTGTTTTAGTTGAAAAAATTAGTTATTTTAGCAGTTGTTTTTTGTTGCTTTGGTAATTGGTTTTTGTTGTTTTTGAGGTTGGTTTTTTGGTTTCTTCAATTTTATATTTTATGAAATTGTTTTGTAATAGTTGTTTTGATTGTTTAAACGGTTGTTTAAGTTGAAAAAATTGATTGTTTTAAAACAATTTCCAAGGTTAATCAATTTTAAAACAATCCAATCTTTTGATATTTTGTATAAGTTGCATATTTGAGTTGAATACACCACAATTTATCATAAAAAATTAATTGTACATTAAATTTAATTTTTTACTATTATTCTCAATTAATTTATACTTTTTATTTTTAAATTCTATTGCTATAGTAAAAATACATTATTCCAAAAAAAATCATTAAATTTAATTCACCTTTAAGAAGCATTTTAATTTGGCAGTGAAGTGATATAATTAAGTCAAATGTGTAAATTAAAGTATGAAGAATTAGATAATGAGACAGAGATATCAGTATTTGAGGCTACAATCAGTTTAAAATTTCAAGAATTTGCTCAGATTGACCAATAAAATACATAACAATTCAAATAAGGGAGAGCTGCTATTTGCTTCTTATGTTTTGACTTATTATACTATTTTATTTCTGACATTAAAAAAAATATTTATTCATTTTTAATATTTGTAAAATTGTATATTATTTCATTTTTAAATAAAAACTAATGAGTATTAACTGTTGAAAAAATTATGAATAAATAAATATTTTTTTAAATATTAGATATAAAGTAATGTAATATACTAAAAGACGGAGAACAAATAACAATTCTCCCTTCAAACAAATGAAGTAAAGAAATTTAAAAAAGAAAAATAATAATTTGACAAAACAAAATAATTTTCATTATAAACTAAGTTATAGGAAAAAGTACAACCATTGTTAAATATTAAATTATTAAATATTAATAATTGGCTAGTAGATTCAACATTGAAAAGTAAAAAAATTATCGATACTTATAAGACAATTCATGATAACTGGAAAAAGGGGGGAAAAAAGTGCAGTGGAGAGGAAAGTGAATAAAAAAGAACACAAACAAAATGACAGAATCGATGAAAGTGGATGGCTATTTAAAAAAAAAAAAAAAAAGAACTTGTGAAAACAATATTTTGTAAGAGAAAAAAGGTATTTTTAAAAATATTTTTTAAAAAGTCAGAATTTTTAATAGGAATTGTTTTAAAAATTAAATTATGTTAATTTTTTTTTAAAAAAATCTACAATTAAGTTTCAAAATTCAAAAAATTAATTTTGACAATTGACTAACAAAAAATTTATTTTGATTAATGAATAGAATTTATAATTTTTTTAAAAAAATATATATCACTTAAATATAAAATTTTATAAATTTTTAAATTTCTAAAAATAATTTATTTTAAAAATTAAAAAAATTAAAAATTTTCTATATATATAAACTTAAAATTTTTAGAAAAATTTAAAAAATTCACAATCAAGTGATATATTTTTTAAAATATTTTATATCAACTTCCTTCATTAGTCAAAATAATTTTTTGCTAGTCAATTATGGAAATAATTTTTTTAATTTATGGAAAGTGATTGTAATTTTTATTGAAAAAGTTCTAACATAATCTAATTTTAAAAGAAAAATATACTATTTGACAAAAAAATGAAAATCTATTATGGACTTTGGAGTGGAGTTGAAAGCAATTTATTATATTATTATTATTCATGGTAGGTTTTAAGACAACAGATATGAGAGGCGTTTCATAAGGCAAAATTATGAAGCAATTGGAGACTGTTTCCCATCTCTGCAATTAAATGTTACGCACACAATCCGTAGCCACAGTCATAGAGATGAGAAGCACATCATTGAACCCACAATAAATTATACGCGTAAAAGATCAGAGAAAGGTCCATTGACTTAAAGAGTAGTAGCCTATAAGCCAACATTAATGGCAATGGCAACAAGTATCCAGTAGTAGTCAATTTCTCATTGCCAAAAAGTCTTCCAAAGAAAGCGAATTTCGCTGTCCTTCTACAAATGCTCTGTGGAAAAACTGACCCAAAAGTCTCCATTATCATCAATTTCAGGCCAATAATTCTGCAAAAATTTCCAAAAGAAAAAAGAACCCATCTTTAATATTTCTCTCTTCTCAAATTCGATATACCCACAAGCTCATTTTCACATATCCTTTTTAAGGTATGCATCTCTATCCCCTGTTTTCTCTGTTTTCGTCCCCTGTTCTTTTTGTGATTCTGTTTCTGTGAAGACAAAAATTGAAGATGGATCATATTAAAGTAGACAACAGTGTGTTTGCTAATAATTGTGCTAAAGATTGTAACACAAGTGTTAATACTGATGGCAAGTGTCATGGTTCTTGTTTCAACATCTGTCCTCTTGTTTGCAAGTTACTTTGTTTAGATGTTCCTTTTCCACCATCGCATGTGTTTCAAAAATCACCACCACCACCACCACCACTACGGCCGCCGGTAATTCTGCCAAATCCATTGAATGAAGCTGGTGGTTTAGCTCAAAAGCATCTAATCACAACAAGTATGATCATCATGGGTTGTTTGCTTGGTGCTACAATTCTTATTTGTATCTTAGCTACATATTTAAGAGTTAAGCAGAGAAGATCAAGAACTCCACCTATATTTTTTGGTACTCAAGAAGATTTTCTTGATGAAGATCAAGGGCCACAAATTGACCACCCTATTTGGTATATCAATACAATTGGTCTTCATCAATCTGTTATCGATTTGATTGCAGTTGTAAAGTTCAAAAAAGATGAGGGGTTGATAGAAGGTACAGATTGCTCTGTTTGCTTAAATGAATTTCAAGAAGATGAGAGTCTTAGGCTCTTGCCAAAGTGTAGTCATGCTTTTCACATACCTTGTATTGATACTTGGTTAAGATCGCACAAGAATTGCCCCTTATGTCGTGCCCCTATAGTGTCCGATGACTTCGATATTCAAGCTGCGTTATCGGTACCTTCATCAAGTGATTTGAGTTCGAGAAGAGAACCCCAGATGGAGAATTCTGAGTACAATAATGGGATGATAATCGCAAGCCATCAGCTTGGAGAAGATGGAAGTAGTGATGTAGGAACTGGAGATGATATGAATCGTCCATTACCAATTGAAGATGAAACAAATGGTGGAAACTCAAAAATGGTTTCGAATTTGTCTAATTTGAGGAATCATTCTAGAGTACAAAGTGACTTGGCTGACACTAGACAGAGAGTAGAGACAGAAATGCAACCTGTGAGGAGGTCTGCTTCATTGGATTCTTCTTCTGCTATAGCAATTTATAATTCTGTGGCTAATATTGTTCCTGCTAAACATCAAGAAAACGTGGATATGCAAATGGTTCAACTAAAGCATCTAAGATTGAAGAACGTTTCGAAGCAGGGAAGCAATGGAAGTACAAGTTTTCACAAACTGATGAAGAGTTCCTCAATAGGTCATGCATTGCAGAAGGCACCTATCTCAATGAAAAGGTCATTTTCTTCAAGTTGGAAGTCATCATCCTCATCGTCGTCTAGACATAGCAGAAGCCAAGACTCAATCCTTCCCGTTTGAGAATGTAGCTTTAATCATTTTCAGTGATCTTTGTTGTTTCAGGTTAGTTAACTGCAGAATCAGGAACTGGAAGCAATTTCAAGGACTTTAAATAATGAGTACATAATTGAACGCATAAGATGCATGCACATTATAGATAAATGATAATGAGTCCTTTCGAAGGGAAGGTTGGATTTTGCAATACGAATTTAGCTTTTCAGGAATTTCAAGAATGTTGTTGATGGTGCGGTTAGCAGGTGAGAGTACAGGATGCATTACATGTTTGAGAAAAGAACATTGCTAGTCTTTGAAACTGGAGTAGACACAGGTTCCCTATCTATTAAAGAGTTGCTACAAATAAATATATATGTTTTTGCCATGGTGAATTGTCTTGTAATTCTAAATTCTGCTGCTAAACCAAATTAATCGCTATAGTTTTTGCGAACTAATCTTTCTTTTGATATGAAGTATACCAAATAGGGAAACTAAAACAACTATGCTACAACCTCTGGCTAATACAATAACCATAATCTGAGTTGTTGCTAGTTCAACCCAGTTGAGAAATATTGCTAGTAAAGACTTGAATCCTTGTACCCACTTAAATATTCTTATATTTATCACAAGATTAAGGCGATAGTTACTTATTTTGTTCCAATACTTGTGCTCTAAATATTGCCTCTGCGTACGTTTACGCATATAATTATCAGGTCAGACGTGTTTTGTCGGCAAAGATTTCAATCGAAGCTGTTATTCAATTATTTTAATATTGATAGACAAGTTAGACTTGTATAACCAAACTTTGTTGCGAGGTTTCCAGGAAATTTATGTTGAAGTTGGTTCCATGAAAAAAATTAAAAAGATACATATGGTCAAGAGTAAAAAAATTGAAGATAAATATTGCTCCATTCGACATCTATGGAGTTTGTCTCTATATATTGGAAGATGATAAAATAAATTAATGATTTCCATTTTTATCCTAACACTTTTTTTTAATGGTCCGTTAAATAGGAAAACAAAACAATTATTGCACAAATGTAGCGACACACAATAGATATGGCACATAGCGACATTTAGCATTATGATATATATATATAGTACTGCTGATTAGTAAATATGTGACACGGTTAGTGTATTAGAGTGAATAATACTGCTATTACATAGTTAAATCTTAGAATAAGATAAATAAATTTCAAAATAATAATAATAATGGGATAGATGATTCTATTAGGATAATAAGTTAGAATTAGAGCTGGGCATGGAACGTGAAGTATTTAAATAGTCCGAAGAATCGAATTGAAAATTTTTAGAATTAAAAATGTTCATTGATTGGTAGATTTTCTCTGAATTGAATAGTTTCAAAATTTTTTTTGGAGTGGATTTGAAAATTATGAGTTCTACGAAATTGAGAACTGGATGGAATTGTTCCTAATTGTACCAAATCAAAGGTATTACTTAATATTTGATTGGCACTCCACTCAACTTAATGATAATTAAACTTTTTGATGGATGTATAAAGTCAGATAAACTGGGGTTGGTTGGCTAGTAGCTTAAATTACTCATGCTAAGTTTCATTTATATCTATACCTAATAACCCAAATGTTTTTTTTAAAAAAAATAATAACCAACTGCTTCGAATAAACATAAATTAATCTAGGTTATCCGTTGCCAAATCGAAAATCCGGAAATCATTTATTTGGCTAGGCCAAATAATTAAATTTTATGTTAAAATTGATAATTTGAATATAATTAGGGGTAGTGTAGGCAATAAAGCTATGTGTGCGCTAAGTATTTGGCGATCATGACATTGTGTGAGATCATAACCCACTAGGAAATATAAGATGGATTTATGATCCAATATGAAGATAGAGTTGTTACTCGGATAAAAGTTAGTACACATCGTACAACAACTTGATTCCACAGAGATTTCCATAAACTGTCATCAGATATTGGGTTTGAAAACCAGATATGAGTTTTTGGAATGTCCATCCAACTTTACAATTAGCCTTCGTGTGTTTTTCATATTATATTACCTTTTATTGTTAAATTATTTCCTTATTTAATGTGAATTGCAATCGTTTGCAATTTTATATTTTAGTTCAAGTTTGCACATTAGTCTCATTTTATACTTATAGTCTGACAATCAATATAAATAAAAAATAATAATAATTTACAACCATACATTCCAAATAAATAGAGAAAGAGATTAATGATTATAATATTTTGTACAAAGAAAATAGAAAATAAACCATACATAAAAAAAAAAAACTAATTAATTGTACAAATAAAACCTTTCAAGAACTAATTAATGGAATAATTATTTAATAATTAAAAATTATCATGTAATTCCTGCAAGAAACACAAGTTAATGCTATCTCACAAAACAACAATATTATCTTTAAAAAAAATCAACAAATAACATTTATAGGAAATATAAATAAAATCACAAAATAGTCCATAAATAACACAATAATCATTATACAATAACAATATTAAATAATATTGTAATCATGCATAAACTAAACATATATAACAAGACAAACACAAAAATCACACAAAATATATTAAATAAACATTAAAAATCAAAATAGAGTGATGCAGGATTCTGGTGAAAAGAGGAGTCGCCTCCTGACTAGGAGGCGATTTCACATCCCCTCAACGCGAAGAGGCAATGTTGTTATGAAGAGGCGTCGTCTCTTTAAAAGAGACAGAGATAGTTTATATTTTTTAGATTCTAAAAAATTCAAAACTTATGCAAACAAAATAAAGACTGATTCAAATATACAAAGATCAACAACTAATATTCAATATTTCATATAATCGTGCTTCTCTATGATCTTAAACAAGCAACACTACTCAAGAAAATAAGTAAAAGAGTAATAAATTAAAGCTTGAATAGAAATAAAGGACTTAAAGCTTAAAAATAGGAAGTCTCATTGATTTGGACGAGCTGATACTCCTAACTAAGCCCTTAGAGCTTGGTTGATAGATTTGAGTCCTTTGAATGCAAGAGAATCCTTCCCCTTCTCAAAGAAATGAAGTCTTTTTTGTCCCAAAAGTCCCTTTCTTCTTCATCTCTTCCTCCCCACATTCTTTTTCTCTCCTCTCAATGTTTTTCTTTTATTTTCCCCAAACTCCAATCCTGCCAAAGAACCTCCTTAAAAGTCCTAAAAAAAAGGTCCTTTTTTCAATATCCACTCTTTTCCTTTATGTCCTTTCCAATTCCTAACCCAATCACTCTTACCCTCTCCCCCATGCTTTTCATTGTTCCTTTAGGCCCATTTTTTCACTTTTCTTGCTTTTTTTCTTTCTTTTTATGTCATGAAAATTATCCTAAATCCGGAGTAGGTGAGTCGCAACTACTGTAATTAATGATATTTAATGTTGCAATTGATGGGTGTGAAGAGGCGTCACCTCATCAATGTTCAAGGTGAAGAGACGACGCCTCTTCATTGAGGCAATCATCTATTTACCCAGGTCAGGTCCTTTGGGCTAAAAGGCTATGGGCTTAGGCTTACTATTTTGGGCTTGGATTTGGTGGTTTGGGCTTGGTTTTGGTGTTTTAGGCTTTTGAGTCTATTTTAGAGGAGTTTCAAGCTTCCTTTGCATTCCAAACTTGTACTTTCTCATCATCAGACTTTTGTTACGGGCCGATCAAACTGAAAGTGTCCATAATTTACCCCTTTGGTTTTTCAAAAAAATAAAATTTTTGAAAAAGCAATATGCATAAAAAATAATAAAGGGTAAGAATGACATACCTGACCTTCAAGCTTTGCTTTGGCCATCAGCCTTTGGAATTCAAACCTGAGAGGTCAAACTTCATTCAAAATGTGACTGTGATCATCGTGTTTTCCTAGCCTGATAAGCCACTTATTATAGTTTGGCATAATTCTTAAATTTTTCTAGCTCGAGAAGTCACTCAGTATAAGACAGATGAAAATATGACCATGATCCTTGGGTTTTCGTAGCCTGATTAGCCACTTATTATAGTTTGACATGATTTTCAAGTTTTTTTGGCTCGAGAAGTCACTCGGTAGAAGAAGATGAAAATGTGACTGTTATCCTTGGGTTTTCCTAGCCTGATTAGCCACTCATTATAATTTGGTGTGATTCCCAAGTTTTTCTGGCTCGAGAAGTCACTCATTAAAAGACATGAAAATGTGACCGTGATCCTTGAATTTTCTTGGCCCGATCAGCCATTTATTATAATTTATTGTAAAACTCAGGTTTTCTTAGCCCAAGAGTTACTCTGTAAAAGTGATAAAAATGTAACTATATTCCTCGGGTTTTCTTAACCCGATCAGTTACTCATTATAGTTTGGCGTGATTCCTAAGTTTTTCTTGCTCGAGAAGTCACTCAGTAGAAGATAGATGAAAACGCGACCATGTTCCTTGAGTTTTCCTAGCTTGATCAACCACTCATTATAGTTTGGCATAAAAGTCGGGTTTTCCTGGCCTAAGAGTTACTCTTAAAAAGAATATGTACTTTGGGGATTCAAACCCAACCAGACACCCATTTAAAAAGAAAGATGCACTTAAGGGATTCAAACCCCACCAAACACCTTCTTCTGACAAGCACTTCAGGGATTCAAACCCAACCAAACGCTTATTCTTTTGAGCACTTTAAGGATTCAAACCCGACTATACACTTTTTCTTTTATGCACTTCAGGGATTCAAACCCAACTAGATGCTTCTTTTTTCTCGCACTTTGGGGATTCAAACTCAACTAAATGCTTCTTCTTTCGTGCATTTTAGGGATTCAAGCCCAACCAAACACTTCTTCTTACTGATGCTTCAATAATAATATCTTTAATTCTTAAACATCAATTTCAGTGTCCATCCAATAAGCGAAGTAAAAGTTTTTTTTTTAAAAATATATCTCTAATGGGCCATGGGTCAACTTGTGTTCTTTTCATCCTAGGGGCTTCACCCTCGCCTTTTATTATTATTATTATTATTTTAACAGATCTTCCTCTTTTACCCTTATGCTTTGGCATATAAATTCCCTTTTTCTCTTTTCAAAAAATCATTTTTTTTCTTTCTTTCTTGCACCTTTTCAGTTTCAAACATGGGACAAGGAAGAGAACAATAAGGAAAGTCATATAACCATACAAGCATCAGGTGGAAAAACACAAGAGAAGCCATATAGGCACGCAGGAATTAGGCAAGAAAACACAAAAGAAAGCCATATAACCATGCAGGTGTCAGATGGAAAAACATAAAGGAAAAGCCATATAACCACGCAAGCATCAGGCGGGAAAACATAAGAGAAGCCATATCGCCAAACAGGCATTAGACGAGAAAACACAAGGGAAAGCCATATAGGCATTAGGCGAGAAAACACAAAGGAAAGCAATATAGCCACGTAGGCATCAGGAGGGAAAACACAAAAGAAACCATATAGCCACACAGGCATCAAGCAGGAAAACACAAAGGAAAAGCCATATAGCCACACAGGTATCAGGCAGGAAAACACAAAGGAAAAGCCATATAGCCACGCAGGCATCAAGTAGGAAAACACAAAGGAAAAGCCATATAGCCACGCATGCATCAAGCAGAAAAACACAAAAGAAAAGCCATATAGCCACACAGGTATTAGGCGGGAGAATATAAAGGAAAAGCCATATAGCCATCCAAGCACCAAGCGGGAAAATAAAAGGGAAAGCCATATAGCCACATAAGTGTCAGGCGAAAAACCCAAAGGAAAAGCCATATAGCCACGCAGACATTGGGCGAGAAAACACAAAGGAAAGCCATATAACCATACAAGCGTCAGGAAAACACAAGGAAAAGCCATATAGCCGCTTAGGCATTAGGTGGGAAAACATAAGAGAAGCTATATAGCCACGCAGACGTCAGACGAGAAAACACAAAAGAAATCCATATAGCCATGTAGGCGTCAGGTAGGAAAACATAAGAGAAGCTATATAGCCATGCAGGCATTAGGTAGGAAAACGCAAAGGAAAGCCATATAGCCACACAAGTGTAGGTAGGAACCAAAAAAAAAAGCTATATAGCCACGTAGGCGTCAAGTGGGAACCATAAAGAAAAGCCATATAGCCACGCAGGCGTCAAGTGAGAACCACAAAGAAAAATCGTATAGCCACGCAAGGGTCAAGCGAAAACCAAAAAGAAAAGCCATAGAACCACATAGGCATTAGGTTAGAACTACAAAGAAAAGCCGTATAGTTAGGCCTAGCCATGGGCCGGTTCAAACCCTAAACCGAAATCAAAATTAGCCTAGTCAAAACCTAACTAGAACCAGTCAAACCTAGAACCAGGGTTGAATCAGCCTAAAACTATGGGAGGGCTGGTTCAGGGTCGGTTCCTCCCTAGATGGAACTGTGAACCGGTGGTTTCAAATCGAAACCAATGATTCAGGTTCCGATTCTAAACCGGTATATATATATATATATACTCATTTAATTTTCTTTGAATTTTTTAATTTCAAGTGACAATCAATTATAATTTAATTTTTAATTCAAACCCTTTGAATTTATTTTTTTAAAAAATATATAATATAAATATTTTGAAGCTATGTATATATTTTAAATTTTGTTTTATATGTTTATAATATATATATAACGTAAAATAATTTTATTTCTATCTTTTTGAATTTTTTTTATCTAAAATTAACTAGTTAATTTATTTTAAGTTAACTAGTCAAAGTAAAATATAATTTTTTTATTTTTAACTAAAAAAAACTTATTAAAATATCATAATAAATTTTTATTTCAATTTTATGTCATAAAAAAAATCATACCAAATCGAACCGGTTCAAAACCAAAATTGGCTGGTCCTTGAATAGGCCCCAAACCGATCCTATTCCTGATTTCGATCCGGTTCCACTGACCTTGGAACTATGAACTGTCGATTCATGAATCGGAACCAACGATTCATGAACCGTGGCCAGGCCTACGTATAGCCACGCAGGTGTTAGACGAAAACAACAACAACGAATACCGTATAGCCTCGATGGCATTAGGTAAATCAATAAACAAACAAAAACATGCATAAACTAATATTAAATAGAAAATGCTATATAACCTCTGAGGCATCAGGCAGATGAAATCACAATGGCCATATAGCCGTATGGGTGTCGGGCGAAATCAACTAAAATAAGCCATATAGCTTTTGGGGCATCAGGTGAAATCATAACATGCCATTATAGCCTTAGGGACATTAGGCTAAATAGACAACAAATAAAATATGCATCAAACAAAGATAAATAAAAGGTGATATATAGTCTCTGGGGTGTTAGGCGGAGACTATTAAACAAGATCAATTCAAAACAAGTCATGTAGCCTCATAGGCGTCAGGCGAAATCAATATAGCAGGACTGTATCCTATGCATCAGAGCTAGCCCACTCTAAAAACACATCCAAAAGATTCAATGTTGATGTATGCATGATCGTGTTCTTTGGAAATCTTTAAAATAATGTGACAACATAAGCTCGTGTGGTGTATGCGACATTTATAGAAGACATGCATTATTCTAATGCACTTAAGCATAAAGTTCAAAGATTTCTTTTACAGAAATAATACAATGTATGCATGAACTAATCGAGAAAACAATCAATAGCCAAACGCTTTTTCTATTTTAGAGTTAATCTTTGGGAACTGACCTTTATTATATCAAATAACATGAATTTAAAACTTGAGTCTATTAAAGACTTTCATTAAGACCAATTTATCCAAATGGAGCAGAAATCGAGACCCTTTCAAGGTCGAATTAGGGTAACGACAACAAATGCCCCCTTGCTCGGTCACCTTCATAGAATGCTTTGCTAGTATAAGATGATCGTGCTTGACTCTCAGGGTAAGGAAAGAAACTCTGTCTACCCCCTAGTTTAAGGATCTGTTGAAAAATCTTTGTTACTCATGATGAAGCTCAACTTATCTAAAAAATTGCCCCATAGTTAAGAATTAATGGACTCTCTTGCTCTTGCACCATAAAATAGAATTTCATGATCTCTTGAATTGCTCTTCTCAGAATGAGAATGCAATTGATTTCATTTTATATTCCCTGTTTTGCCTAGGCCGTCCCCTTTCTAGGAGTTTTTTAACCTAGCTGGGCCTTTCATTCATTTTTTTCTTTTTTTTTTAATTTCCCCTCTTTTGCTTAAGTCGCTCCCTTTTTAGGAGTTTTCAACTTAGATGAGTGGTTGAAAATTCATGGTAATGGTCGACAAATTTTGTTATGCTCGATCTTCATATTGTCACTTTAGCTACTGACTGCTCTTGCTACTAATCGTCGAATGTTGATGTCACTCATGTTGTTGATTGTTGTAAAACTTATGAGTCTATTTCTGACACTTCATGTAATTAGGCATGCCACGTTATGCTTCTTATTGGTAAGCCCTTTATGGGTTTTCTGACTAACTATTTTCAGCTCACAATTAGTGGGAGTTTTATTTAAGAATAAGGACTTTCAAAGGATTGCTCAAAATTGACTTCTTAAATGTTGGTGGCACAAACAAATATTTTCCTTTTTCTTTCCTGTCACGACCCAAAACAGGGGCCATGACCGGCGCTAGGGAACGGGAATTCTTTCGAATCCGGAACCCGTAGTAAGCCTAAAAAAAATAAAATAAACATGCAATAGTAATAACAATATATAATGCAGCAGAAATAAAAATCATAAATATTAAAATAATAATCCACCAATTGATTTAAATCAAATCCTCATCATCACATATATATAACTCTTTTAATACAAATCCAGTTCAAATATAATACAACATCTCTTTAATAATTTAATGACTACTGCAATGTCTAGATAAGATAAAACTCAAGACTCAGAGAAGCAGTTTACATAAAGAAGCCGGGGCGGAAGAAATCCGGCATACAGGCCTGCTACTGAGGTCTGAAGATGATGACTCTCCTGAAAAATTAGTCAACGAAGGGGAGTCAGACCTCACTGAGTGAATTACTATAATATATATACATGCATACTAAATGACAATGCATACAGTCAACAGTATATATCTAATATGTATATATACAGGCAATACACACAGATGCAGTAAAATCATTTTTATATATTTTTATTAAAATCATCATTTATGAAGGATCAAATAGAACCCTATGATATCGAAACCTCAATCAGTGTTAGACAACACTCTAGCCATACAGGCTCACTTAATCCAAATATATCCACTTAATCCATTTAGACAGTAGACTGGCCCTGAGACACTTGGTCAACCGAGCTCCAGCAATCACACCCAAATCACATCTCACACATCAAACAATCATAACCAATCAATATCCATAAATAGGTTAGTAATATAGCCTAAATGCTATAAGCGTACTGGTACGTACTCGGTCCTAGTGCTGCCCATTAGTTAGCACGTTCTATCGATATCCTTCATTAATAAATATAAAACATTCATTCACAAATAAATGATGCATAAATTTAAATAAAATAACAATATAAACCATATATATATTGGAAATATACCAAAAGTAAACCAGGTATATTTCGAGTATATATACGTCAAATAAATCTAATTAAATTACAAAATAAACTGGAAATATATTCAAAAACATTTTAAACATAATTCATTAATAAAACATGCATATAATTCAAAATATATAGGAAATAAACCAAAATAAACTAAAAATAAACTTAAGTAATCATTAAATCATTTATGCATATTTAATCAAAATAAAACATATATTTCTAAACTCATGCACCCTAAAGCATATATATATAAAATAGTAACTCACACTTAGTGCGCTCCTCGAGATGGATTCGACGGGCCTGGTCCACTAGGCCTCGGTCTCGATGCAACTAAACAAACAATAACAACATAAATCAGAATAAACCTAACCGAAAGTCCTAGAACTCGATCTAGAATATTAAACACATAATCGAAATTAGGGTTCGACCGGATATCACGTTTTACGAGAATTCTACCAAAAATTTGGCAGAACCTCCCCTGTAAAACGGACATCTCTCTACTCAAAGAGTAGAGCCGACCCTGCAAAGAAACACACTTCGAAAAACAGGCACAACAATCCATCCATAACCCCTCGGTTGAACTCCAAACTACAGTCTACCGACCGGGGTCCACAATCACAGAATAATTTCATATATACCAAAAATACCCTTATAACATAGAAATTCATTTTATAAGTAAAAATTATATAATTAACCTTTAAACACAATAAAAATCGATAAAAACTCATTTTATTAGTAAAATCGTATATTATATATATAATTGAAAATAATTCACGAAAAATAGTTTTAATTAGTTAAAAATACCAAATAATTAGTAGAAATCATTTTTATACCTTAAATAACTATTAAAACCAATTAAATTACATTTTTAGCCAATTTAGGATAAAATTACCAAAATACCCCTATATATAAATATACTATAATTACTTCAAAAATTCACCATAAATAGTATAATTATCCAAAATTAATTTTCTCAACATATTTATCAATAATATCAATAATTAAACTCAATTCACTAATTAATTTCAATTAAAACACAATTAACCTAATTTTCCCAAAATTACATAAACTTAAATAATTCAAAATAAATACATAGAAATTCATAAAAATTACAAATAAATTCCTATAATTCATTTTAACACCTATAATTATCATAAAACACAATTTCATAATTTAATTAATTAATTTTCGAAAATTAGAAAATAATATTAAAATATTCAAAAATACCCAAAAATCCAAATAATCTCCAAAAATTCCACAAAAATTCATACATATAGATTAATCTAAGGGTAATAACATTTGTGAAGGAATTTTTTATGAATCAATCAAATTGAAGTTCAAAAAATTCAAGAACCCTAATATGGCCGAAATCAAAAATTCAAAATCTAAGCAAATCAAGACCATTTAAGCTCAAACCAAAGCTAGAATCACACTCATCGGAGCTCAAGGAGAAGAAAGAGACCGACGGTGTCGAAAACGGTGGCAGGAATCGCGAGGTGTGAAGAAATGCAACTTTCGGCCAAAAATGGAGGAAAGGAAGCTAGCCGGCGCCGGGGAAGGAGGCTAGGGGCGGCGGAGCAGCTGGCTGGGGAGGGCGGAGCTGCTGGAGGCACACCGACGATAGGTGGTCAGGATTTGCAGCGGTGAGGGTTGATGGAGGACAGTTTCGGGAAGAAGAAGACCGATGAAGAAGAAGAGAAAAAAAAAGAAAAAAAGAAAAAAAGAAAAAGAAAAATAATAATAATAAAATATTTGGGAAAGTCACACACCACACATTATTATAATAATTTAAAATTTAATAATAAATAAAATAATTAAATAATAATAAAATTAATAAACAAATAATAAAATATTAGGATAATATTAATTAAACCCTAAATAATTAAATAAATACACATATATACATTATTTAGTATTTTAAAATATGTATGAGTTCATGCAAGTCCGTAAATCTATTTAAAATAATTAATAGGGAATTATTTACGTGAAAATTTTCCCGAAAATGCAAGTCTCGGGAAAATTTTACGTAAAGCACTTAAAATAATAATAAAAAATTAAAATTAGCTTTAATTAAATAACAAACTCATAAAAATTTCATATATATATACAAAAATTATTAACACTGCATATCCCGATGCAGTATTAAAATATTTAAAAACACGGGATATTACATTTCCCCTCATTTTCCTTCCTTTTTTTCTTTTTCTTTTTTCTTTTCTTTCTTTTTTTTGATGAATGTGAGGAATTTATTTTAGGGAAAACTGAGGTTTAATATGCCCAAAGGAAAGTTTGAAACCTAATTTTGACATTTTAATCCTCTCATTTTGTGGTTTTTTTTCTAAATCTCTCTCTCATTCAAGCATAAGATTGCATATACAGGTATTATAAATTCATACTCATGTAAATTAGACAATCAAACATTCATTAGTACTAAAGACAAAATGGTGTAGCAAAACATGATTTTGAGTTATTATAGTCTCAATTAACAAATAACTACTCATGAATGTCCAAATTCAAGTCAGTTTCAAATTGTACTCCAAAACGGTACAACTCTTTGAAGTCCTTTATGCCTATGTCCTTTAATTTGTTAGCCATAGGTAATTAGCTGGTATGATTCTACAGGTTTGTGCTTCATTTGAGCTAGCTTTCCTCTCCATCTGTCTAAGAAGCTTGCGAAAGGTTAATCTGATTCTTGAGTTGTATTTTGTAGCTCTTGAAGGGAGACTTCAAATTATGAATTCAGCCAATACTACTTAATGAAAGCATAATATAACTCCTTCTAGTCTTGCTGAACATGTGGATTCAGAGTGTAGTACTACTTAATAGTAACTTCTTCCAAAGATAATGGAAACTATTTGACAATCTGAGCTTTTGACAACCTAGTGGCCTTCATGTAAGTGACATATTGCTTTAAGTGTAGATGAGGATCATCAATACCAGAGTATTTTTTCATATCCAAAAATTTGTACTTCAGGGGCAATGGTTCTTCCTCCTCTAAATCTAGATCCAAGTCAGCAAGGTTAGGATTGAACCCATGCTTCTTTACTACAATCTGCAATTGATCGATTTGCCTTTATGTGTCTTTCATCCATTCTGACTCTATTGGATCTATTGGTGCTTTTAATTTTTTTTTAATTGCTCGCCAATAACAATTCTAGTTTCAATGTTCTCTCCATTCAAAGGCATCTTTCCCATCATTTCCATAAACATGTCCCTAACCATATGTCACATGTCATCCTAGATCCTTTTAATAGTTCTTTCTTGAAAGCTTCAACATTAAAATTAGAAGGTTCTGCCATTTTGCTCCCTTGTTAAGTGGTCTCAGTTGTTTGATTGGATCTTTGATGCTGACAGACCAAATTTCCTTGATATGCTTCCAAACAAGAAAAGGCTTATGGATAGGAAAATGCTCTTTTTAAAAAAAAATAAAAATGAATGTCATGTACAAATGAAATGTAAGATTTTTTTTTGTAACATGAATAGAAACAGACAAATAAATAAATAAGTAATGAATTTAGGCATGATCACTTCCACCCTTATTTCTCCCATACATGTATTCGATAACGAGTTTTTTATCCTAGGATTTTTTGTTTGGGTTTTAATTATCAACGGAGGAATAACAAAACTAACGTATGCAAGATAACTCTTAAAATGAACAAATAAGTAATAGGCCTATACATAAAAACAAGGTATATTATAACGAGTCATAGAGGCTTGAAAGGCCTATTTTGACACAATCTATTTACAATGGGCCAAGATTTTATGCCAAGTTTCGCTATATAACATCAAACACATGCATTTTGGAATATCCTAAAGGAAATTGTTAAGTCATTACATGAGCTTAAGTCTTGAGATAATAGGCTTCAGCTCTTATAGCGATATATCTCTATTATGTCTCCCCACTCAAGGGTCCATATGACATGGATAAGTACGTGCTATGAGTGATAATAATCAAATACTCCACCACCAGGTTTAAGTGAAATACAAGCAGCAAAGCAATAATTATCATGGGGTTATTTAGGGACTGAGTGCTCATTGTGTGTAAAAGTGTTGTGAATGTAGAAGATGCAAAAGAAATAAGAAAATAATTAAAAATGATAAAATACAAAACACTGGAATCATCTTTTCCATCCCTAGCGGAGTCGCCACTGTAGGCAGTGGGACTATGCACGCACTCAAGTATTTGGCGACCATGGTACTGTGTGATCTTAAGGCCCACTAGGAAATACAAGATGGGCTTAGGGCCTACCTTGATAAAAACTGGGACACATCGTACAACAACTGGATTCCATGAAGATTCCAAAAGTTGTCATCAGATATTAGGTTTGGAAACTGGGTATGGGCTTTTGGAATGCTCACTTAACCTTACGGTTGGCCTCCGTGTGTGTTTCATATTTTATTACCTTTGATTATTAAATTATTTCCTTATTTAATGTGAATTGCAATCGTTTCTAATTTTATATTTTAGTCAAAGTTTGCACATTAGTCCCATTTCATACTTATAGTCCGACATTCAATATAAATAAAAAAATAATAATAATTTACAACCATACATTCCAAATAAATAGGGAAATGGATTGAGGATTACAATATTTTGTATAAAAAAATAGAAAATAAATAGAAAATAAACTATATATAAGCCAAAAATAAATTAATTAATTATACAAATAAAACATCTTAAGAACTAATTAATGGAATAATTATTTGATAATTAAAAATTACCAAATAATTCCTGTAAGAAACACAAGTTAATGCTAACTCACAAAATAACAATATTATCTTAAAAAAAAATCAACAAATAACATTTATAGGAAATATAAAAAAACATCATAAAGTAGTCCATAAATAACACAATAATTATTATTCAATAACAATATTAAATAATATCGTAATCATGCATAAACTCAACATCTATAATAAGACAAACATAAAATATATTAAATAAACATTAAAAATCAAAACAGAGTGGTGCAGGATTCTAGTGAAAAAAGGCGTCACCTCTTAACCAGGAGGTAATTTCACATTGCCTCAACACGAAGGGGCGACGCCTTTTCCTCTTCAATAAAGGTAGAGACAGTCTATATTGTTTAGATTCTAAGAAACTCGAAACTTATGCAAACAAAATAAAGACTGATTCAAATATACAAAGATTAATAACTAATATTCAATATTTCATATAATCATGCTTCTCTATGACTTTAAATAAGCAACACAACTCAAAAAATAAGCAAAAAAATAATAAATCAAAGCTTTAATGAAAATAAAGGACTTAAAGCTTAAAAATGGGGAGTCTCACTGATTGGATGAGTTGATGCTCCTAATTAAGCCCTCAAAGCTTAGTTGATGGATTTGAGTCCTTTAAATGCAAGAGAATCCCTCCCCTTCTCAAAGAAATTAAGTCCTTTTTGTCCCAAAAATGCCCTTCTTCTTCCTTTTCTTCCTCTTTCTTTATCTCTCCTCTCTGTGTTTTTATTTTCTTTTTTCCCTAGACTCCAGTCCTGCCAAAAAACCTCCCTAAAAGTCGAAAAAAAAAGGTTTTTTTTTTCAATAGCCACTCTCTCCCTTTATATCCTTTTCAATTCCTAACCCAACCTCTCTTATCGTCTCCCCCATCCTTTTTCCTCTTTTTTTTTATTTTTTTTCTTTCTTTTTACATCATGAAAATTTTCCTAAATTTAGAGTAGGTGAGTCTCAACTGCTGTAATTAATAGCATTTAATACTGCAGTTGATAGGTGTGAAGAGGCACCGTCTCTTTAATGAGACGTTGCCTCATCGATGCTTAGGGTGGAGAGGCGACGCCTCTTCACCCAGGCTAGGTCTAGGCCTTTGAGCCAAGAGGCTACAGGCTTAGGCTTTTGAAGCTTAAACTTACTGTTTTTGGCTAGGATTTGGTGTTTTGGGCTTGGTTTCAATGTTTTGGGCTTTTGAGTGTATTTTAGAGGAGTTTCAGGCTTCCCTTTCATTCCAAACTTGTACTTTCTTATTATTGAACTTTTGTTGCGGGCCATCAAATTAAAGGTGTCCATAAGTAGTCTTAATTATTTTATTGTATTTTATTACATAAATATTGTATGTTAATAATGTTTTTTGTATTTACCAAATTTGTAAGAAAGTTCAATTCCTTTTAAGTAAGATCTTAGCTTTGAATTTTATGTATAAATAAAATATTTATTGAAAGAGTTTTATCCCCTTTAGGTCCATCTGACTCGAATTTCGAATTAGTCATTTCCAAATATAGGAACCATCAAATGCAATAAATAAATAAATAAATAAATATATATATATATATATATATATATATCGAGTTGTATAATGTTATTTTTTTAAACTATGAGTCAACTCTTGTTGAACTGTAAAGGTGAAAATCATTTTTAAGGCCATGAACTATAATGATTTTTTATATTGAGCTCTTATCATTTTATTTCATTGTATTGAGCTCTTATGCTATTATTTATATAGCTATTAAGCCCTTATACTATTATTTATGTATGCATTGAGCCCCTTTACTATTATTTATATAATGCATTGAGCCCCTATAATATAAAGAAAATATCTATAAAATTGGTCAAATTGGGGCTTAATAGCTACATAAATAATAGTATAGGTGCTCAATATAAAAAACCACTATAGTTTAGGAGCTTAAAAATGAATTTTGTCAATTTTATATATGTGATCTTTACTTTTACCGGTTCTCAAATCAAATCAATTTTTAACAAGTGATTATCAAATATTAAAAACATCATATAATTTTTTTATATATATTTAGACTAGATGTATAATATTATTTTTTTAAAAATTACAATTAAACTCCGGTTGAAACTTAAATATGTGATTTTTGCTTTTATCAATTCTAAGATCCAATTAATTTTGACAATCATTGATAATTTGTTTCCAAAACTCTTAAGCTTAAGATCCTATAATCAATGAATCGAGGGTAAGGTGAGAGGTGGGGAGGGGCCCCACAAATACTCCAATGCCTAAATTAGAGTAATAGAGAGAGTTTATAGAGAGAGCAAGAAAACAATTAGAATATGAAAAAATAAGATGTATGGGGTCTTATTTGTAGTGATGCTTAAACATGAAAGGAGTATGATTCCTTGTGAGATAGGAATCCTAATCCTTGTAAGAGAGTATTCCCTCTTTACTTAGGAATCCTCTTCGAGGTAGAGTCCTTTCCATGAATGGATTCTGCTACCTTCCCTGACCAAGTAACCTTGTTTAGGAAATAAAAACCCTTTAATTGAACAAGAATATATGTAAGAGGTATCAAGAGTCCCCCTCCATGGGTTTTTTCAGATATTTATGTCTGATGTATTCGAGTATAATAGAACATTTATGCTTTCATATAGAGAGAAAGTAGTTAGTCACTGTGTAGTGACATAGAAGGGTGAGCTGAGGTGGCTAGCCTCAGTCACAGGAAGAAAGTAAAGCTCGGTACCGAGTCTTGAAACCATCATGTTGCTAAGGTGTCATTTGGACCTTAGAGCACGCTAATATTTGTGAGATAAAATGCAATAGATTAACCTATATGTGTGAGAATGACCTGATGGAACCAGTCATCATGAGAATTTTGATGTTCGGTGTAATAAAAGCACGGCTCGAGTGCCGAATCTCAATACTATAGAAGCGACATGAGGGTGCCAACTTTAATTGCTAGTACGCGTGCGAGGCTTAGATGCTCGATACAAGGACACGAGGCTTACATGCTCGAAACCTCAGTATTATAAAAGCGACCTGAGGGTGCCAAATTCAATCATTGGATTTAGATGCTTAAGGCTTAGATGCTCGGTGCAAGGATGTGAGACTTACATGCTCGAAACGTCAGTACTATAGAAGCTACATGAGGGTGCCAGCTTCAGTCATTGGACTTAGATGCTTGAGGCTTAGATGCTTCGTGCAAGGATGCGAGGCTTACATGCTTGGAACCTCAGTACTATATAAGTGACTTGAGGGTTCCAGCTTCAGTCATTGGACTTAATCTTGGTGTATTAGAAGCACAACTTGAGTGCCAGACAATCAGAGTGTACTAAAAGCATAGCTTGGATGCTAGTTCCGAGTAAGTAGAAAGAGCTAGTAAAAATGCATGAGGGCTGAGGCATGCTTATGCCGCTTCGACGCCTAAATATTTGAAATTTGAATCACGTAAGCGATGTGTCTTTTTGTGAGTCAGAAGATGAGATGTTTTTGCTGTCGTTATAATGACCACTCGATTAGTAGGTTTTACATTTCCCAAACTGCCCTTAATGATGTAAGGAGAAGCGAAGTAATTATAAAGGCAATTAATGGTTTGTTTTTAGATCCTTCTGTCACTCTATAAATATCCCTTTGCTTGTCAACTAATGCATTTTGCCCTTTTATTTCGCCATTGTCATATTTGCATTGCTATCACTGCTACATTTTATCTATTGCGATCTTTGCATTTTATAATAAGGTGATCTTTGTCCTTCTACCTCTTCTTCCTATTTTCTTTATCTTTTGTGCGCTTTGCCTTTTCATAGAAAATATTATGGCACTGAGGGAATAGGTTAATTTTGAACTATTTGCATCTAAAATAGATGATGAACTGCTAGGGTGGTACCAAAGGCGGTTCTGTATTCCCGTCAATTATACCCTCCAAATAATAGATAAGAAGTTTAGGGCTCATTCCCCTATGTTAGGGCTTAGTAGATTAGTAGTATATTTTGACCAACTAGAGGAGGGTTTAAAGTTTTCATTATATCCCTTCGTTAAAAGATTCATGAATAGGTATAACATAGCACCTGGTCAGCTCCATTCAAATAGCTATAGGATTCTAACTGGGTTCATTTAGCTAATGCACGAAGAGGGTAAGGAACCCGATTTAGATGTCTTACAATATTTGTATAGTCTAACTAGGAAGAAGGGAGAACTGATGTTTTCCCTGTCAGCCGTTCCAAATCATACCCTATTTGTAAAGCTTCCAGACCTTTATAAGTGGAGGCATAATTTTTTCGTTATCGAACACTCGACGGACTTCTTGGATGTCTGGTGAATGTGGTCTGATGAGTGCCATAGGGTGAAACGGCCTCCAAGACTGCCCAATCATAATACGGAGATGGTTTTATGATTGTATCTCGATGGTCTGGCCGAAGCTCGATCGGTTGAGAATGTATCCAGGAGATACCTGTGGAGAGTCTGTCCATATTTTGTTCACTTTAATGGTGCGTTTGGGTTATTTAAAGGTATCCTTCTGACTTGCTTTATCTTTTCAATTGTAGATGGCTAACTTTTTTACTTTTGCATATGGGATTTCCCTTATAGCTAACAAGCTAGCTGCCTCAGAAGTAGTTTGGGCCTCTCCTTCTCCAGAACCTGAAGCCATTGTAGCCCCTAAGTAGATAGCCATCGATCCAAAAGAAAAAGTAGTAGGAGAATCGTCCTATGTTGGCAAGGGAGGTCAGTAAAAAAGACAGTTGATCGATCAAGACTCCGATGCTGAGGAGCTCAATGAGGAGATACATTCAATGCCCAAGGCTATCTGGGTTTCCAGATATAAGGGGATGGATTCTGAATAAGATAAAGCCTTTGAGCATCTCAAACAACGAAGTTAAAGATTAGTATGCAGAATCGCTGAGGCTACCAATGGATATGCAGCGTTGGTCTGAAGAAGGTTCGGAGGGGCTGTTTGATTTGATGATCGGTCATTCACTAGAAGTAAGTGAATGTGGTGTCTTTATTACTTACATGTTTGTCTTATACTTAACACGATTTTTCCCTTTTCACAGATGACCCAGGCCTTGCTACTGCCAAAGGACCAATACTTCTACTTAAAAAGCTAGTACAGCCTGAAGGAGACGGAATTCAGAACAATAACTATTGACTTCAAAAAGAAGCTGGATAGCATAAAGGCGGCATTAGACCTCTGCTAGATAAAAAATGTAGAGGCAAAATCTGAGGCTGAGGTGAGCCAAAAGAAAATCATTGATCTGAAGCATAGCTAAGGTTAATTGACCAGGAGGATTGAAGATCAGGATTCTTAGATTGCAAGTCTAGAGAAGAGGCTATCTGAGGTCGAGAAGTCCTGAGAAAATGACAAAAGATCTTACCAAAACATGGTAGGGGGATTTCTCAAAGCCTACAGGTTTGCATATAAAAGGGTCCTACTTTTTAAGCATCATGAGTTAGACTTAGCGGAGCTGGATCGAATAACGCCAGCAAACCTTACAAAGATTGCTACTAAGGAGGATGCTCATCAAAAGGTAGCTGCCTCATGTACCAGGAATGCTTCTGAATCTGCTGAAGGGTCTGCAGCGGAGCCTACTGAGGTTCTAGTGCCCCTGATGTGGTTTCCTTCCCTGCCTTTGAGCCCAATAACTCGGACATACAATTAGTAGAATAAAAAGCCTTCTCTTTGTTTTTTTATAATCAATCTTTTTATAAGATATTTATTAGTTTCAATGAAAAGAAATTTTATTAAATACCATTCCGAGTACAATCTAAGTTTTATTGATAGTATTTTCTGAGGCAATATGAGTTCTAAAATCGTGGTAACTTTTTGCCTTCTTTATTTCTTAGTTTATATGCTCCTTTAGTTGTGTGTTCTAAGATCTGATACGGGCCTTCCTAATTTGGACCCAGCTTGTCGGTGCTTGAGTTGCCTTTGCCAATATCTGCCCTTATGAGTACCCAGTCGCTTACTTTAAATTGTCTTGGGTGACTGCGTTGGAGATGAAATCGTGCCACCCTCTATCGATGCACTTTAGTCGTCACTGTTGTTTGCTCCTGCCTTTCTTCTACTAGGTCTAGACATATCCAGGCATCAATGCTATTAATATTGTGATCGAAACTGCGGTTGACCCTATAACTTAGTGAACTAATCTCTATCGGTATTACCGCGTCCATGCCATAATTCAGTCTAAAGGGTGTCTCCTCTGTGGATGATCTAGGGGTGGTTCTATAAACCTAAATTATGTTTTTAAGCTCTTCAACCTAATTTCCCTTTTTCTCATCAAGTCTCTTTTTCAATCCTTGAATGATAATTCTATTGGTGAATTCTGTTTGCCTGTTCGTTTGTGGATGGGCTACTGAGGTGAAATAAAGCTTTATTCTTAAGTCTGAATAGAAACCTCTAAACTGTTCATTGTTAAACTGCTTATCGTTATTTGTAATTAAGGTGTGAGGGATGTCGAATCTGCAGATGATCTCTTTCCAAAAGAAATGCTATATCCAAGCTTCTGTGATGGTTAGAATTGCCTTGACTTCTACCCATTTGGTGAAATGGTCTATAGCCATAATTAAGAACTTTTTTTTGTGAAGTCGAAGTTAGGAAGGGACCTAGGATGTCTAACCCCCACATGGCGAAGGGCCATGGGCTTCCGATTGGGTGCAGGGGGTGGGAAGGCTAATGATTGAGTCGAATGAATTACTGGCACTTGTGACATTCTTGAATTAGCTTCTGGGCATCATTAGATATGGTGGGCCAGTAGTATCCTTGAAGTACTACTTTTTGGGTTAGTGTGTAATGGGATTCATGTGCTCCACAAATTCCTGCATGGATTTCCCTGAGTATATAATTCCCTTCCTCTAGAGAGACGCACTTGGACCATGGGTGTGAAAGGGATTTTTTGTAAAGCTCCCCTTGGTGGATGGAGTAATGGGCTGCCTTTGCTTTTGGCTTTCGAGCCTTCAACTTTTCTTCGAGAAGCATTCCGTATTCTAGGTATTGGATTATCGGATGCATCCATTCCGAGACTTCCTGTATCTCCAAGACTTCGGGATCTTCCGTACTAGGTTTTTTCAGGGCTTCGGTGAATTCCATATCCTTAAATGCTTGACTGTCTTCAACTGTTGATTTGGCCAGGAGCTCGGCCTTAGAGTTTTTATGCCTGGGTATATGGACAATCTTCCACTGGCCCCCTTCTTGTTTAATTTATTTTAAGAGTTGCTTGACTTTGCTCACGTATTTAGCAATGCTTGGATCTTTGATCTGGAATGTTTCGTTAACCTACTTTATGACTAGCTGAGAGTCAGAGTGTATTAATAAGTGTTTGGCTCTAACTTTAGCGGCCAATTTCAACCCTGTAATGAGTGCCTCATATTCTACGGCATTATTAGTTACATTGTACTCTATTCAGACTGCATACTAGATGTGAATTTTATACAATCCTCCGAGGGTCACTCCAGCACAGGATCCTTGAGTGAAGGATGCTCTGTCAACATAGAGTTTCCACTCTGGTGTTTTGGTCATGGTGAGGTCTTCCAGAGTCATTTTTTGAATGAAATCCGCCAACGCTTGGGCTTTCACTTGTTGGCAGGGTTCATAATCAATGTCAAACTCTCCAAGTAATACTGACCATTGAACCAGTCTGCCCGAGGTCTTCAGTCTTTATAAGATTTTTTGTAGAGGAAAACGGGATCGGACAATGATAGGATAGGCTTGGAAGTAGTGTCGGAGTTTCCAGGATGCATGTACCACAGCCATAACTAGCTTATCCAATACTTGGTACTGGACTTCGAATCCTCGAAGCATTTTGCTGATGTAATATACCGGGTTTTACTAGCTTCCTTCTTCTCTTACCAGTACTGAAGCAATGCATTTTTTTTACCTACAAAGAGATATAAATACAATATTTCATCTAGGACAGGCCTGCTGAGTAGAGTTGGTAAGGACAGGAATTTCTTGATGTCTTCAAAGGCTTCTTTGCAGTCTATAGACCAAAAAAATATTTTAGAGTTTTTTAAAGCTCAGAATAATGATAGATACCGTCTGGCTGAGCATGAAATAAAATGTCTCAAAGCCGTGATTTTGCCATTAAGCTTTTGTAACTCATGGATATTTTTTGGTGCTTTCATGTTGAGTATAGCTTCCATTTTTTTCGGGTTGGCCTCAATACATCTGTGGGAGATCATGAATCCTAGAAATTTGCTAGCTTTGACTCCAAAGACATATTTTTCTCGATTTAACTTGATCCTAGACTTGCTCAATAATTAGAGAACTTGATCTAGATCCGCCGGGTATTGTTCTTCATGCTTGCTCTTGATAATGATGTCATCCACATATACTTCCAAATTTGTCCCAATTTGGTCCCAGAGTACCTGGTTCATCATTCTCTGATATGTTGCTCCAATATTCTTTAGTCTGAAAGGCATTATCTTGTAATAGTACAAGCGTTTGTAAGTGATGAAGAATGTTTTCTCCTGATCTTATTCCTTCATTAGTATCTAGTGATATCCTTGTGCTGCATCAATAAAACTATATAATCTGTGGCCGGCAGTGGAGTCTATGAGTTGGTCGATTGTGGGCAATGGATAGCTATCCTTAGGGCATGCTCAGTTAAGGTCTATATAGTCCACGCACATCCTATACTTCCCATTCACTTTTTTAACAAGTACCACATTGGCTACCCATTATGGGTGAGCAACTTCCTTGATAAATCCGGCTTCTAACAATTTTGTTGTTTCCTCAGCGATTTTCCTCTGTCTCTCATAGGCAAAAGTTCTTTTTTTTCTGAACCCTTGGCTTTGCCCACGATCTAATGTTTAAGCTATAACAAGCAACCTGTGGATCTACACCAATGATCTCACATGCCTGTAAAGCAAAGTCTTCTAAGTTTCTAGAGAGGACTTCCCTTATTCCTTCCTTGATGTCATAGTTAAGCTCATAGTCGATCTTAATCACTTTGCTGTCAGCGATTTTTAGTGCTTTCGTGTCGTCAACCGGTTGTGGATCAATGTCTTATTTCTCTATCTCCCACATTTTTAGGGGGAAAGCTTCTACTTGAGGTTTCATGGTCATTTGGTATCATTGTTTAGCCATATGTTGATCTCTTTGGATAGTAACGATTCCGTTCTCAATTGGAATTTTTATAGTTAAGTGTTGGATACTAGTGACTGCATCTGCTTCATAGAGCATTGATCATCCTATGATTCTATTATATGTCAGTGGGAGATCCACCACGTTGAATACTGTTCTAATAACTTTCGTTTCTTCATCGTCTCGATTCACAAATTCTAAATTTAACTCCATGACTCCCATTGGTTGTATAGTTCCTCCACAGAAGCTTGTGATGGGATTCTGGATGGTCTTTAGGTCAGTGACAGAGCCTCTCGTTACTTTGTAAGCATTCTAGGATAACGCGTTAATAGTGCTTCCATTTTCAACCAATAACCTCTTTACCAAGTAATTGTTTATGTATGCATTTATTACCAGGGCATCATAATGGGGATGGCATACATATGAACCATCTTTCGAATTGAATACAATCTCTCTTTTCTTGAAGATTAGCCTTTCTCCCTTACTCTATTTCAGTTTCTTCTCAGTGTTTTCTCTACCAATGATTATGTTAATAATACCAACTGGCTCCTTCTGAGCTTTCTTTACTTCTGGCCTGTCATGCACTTGGGCTTCTGGATTTTTGCTCCTTCTAGATGTGTCTGTGAAATTATTAAGTTTACCATTCTGCACTAGTCTTTCTATGGCGTGCTTTAACTCTCTGTAAGCCTCAGTGTCGTGCCCGTATTCTCAATAATACTAGCAGTATTATCCCTTATCTTATGTGGATCTTTGGCTAGGGCTTATTCTCTTAGCTAGGGTGATTCCGACACCATTCTGCTTGACCCACATGAGAATTTTAGATCGAGAGGTGTTCAGAGGTGTGTATCTATCTGCTTCCTTGTCAAATCTCTCTATTAAGTTTCTGAAGTTTATTTTTGGGAAGCTTGCTAATCTGGGTCTTGGTCTTTCATCTTTGGCTGGTGGCTTTTCCTCCTCCCTTCGCATCCTTCTATCTTTATCCATCTTTATCATTCTGACTGTCATTGCCATTACTTTCGCAAAGGTGTCTGGTTACTTGGTCATTATCTTATCTTTAAGCTTTCCGAGTCTAGTGCCATTTTTCAAAGCTTTTATGGCAACTTCATCAACAAGGCTTTCAATATGCATAGCTATTTTGTTGAATCGATCAAGATAACTTCATAGAGACTCATCGACTTCTTGCCAGCACATCTGAAGAACGTTTGATGTTTTTGGCTGGGGGAATATTGGTGATGAACCTGGTACAAAACTGTTATGTCAAATCCTCAAAAGAAGTGATGGAGTTCTCCGGGAGTTGATGAAATGACTTTTGGGCATTCTTTATAAGTGTGCTTAGGAAGACCCTACACATGATTCCATCATTCATATTTTGAAGTAACATCCTTGTTCTAAACGCTGATATGTGGTTTACGAGATCTCCCGTCTCGTCATACTGATCAAGCGGTAGGATTCTAAACTTAGTAGGGATCTCTGTCTAGATTATCCTTCTTATGAATGGAGTTCTGTTGTCCATAACGCATTCATCCTCCTTTCTTGGTTTTTTACGGGCTTTATGTATAACCTCTTTAACTTTTTGAGCTAACTTTGAGTCATATAGGGCCATAATTGTTGAACTACATTCCCCTTTTGGTGCTTTATCCTTTCCCCTGCTTGTCTCCGGTGCCTGTTAGGGTGTCGCAATATTATCGATTTGAGCTGGTTCAAAGTTCCCACTTTGTATTAAAGCATTTAGCTGTTGTTGCATTAAAGCTATATGCACTTGGATATTTTGTATCATAACTTCCTTGTTGGTTTGGTTAAGGTTAAATATTTGGTTTATAGTGTTTAGGTTTAGTGTGCTAATTGACGGTATGTTTGTTAAATTTGGAAAAGGTATGGAGAGTATTGAACGATAGTGGTGTTGTAAGGGAGCGTAATGTGGAAAGTCTATACCCAAAGCTGAGCATCTCTGGGTATTGTCAAGAAGTGAATGTGTATGCCCGGATGAAGTTCCGGCATACTGAAAAATGGCTTGAAGCACTATTATTGGGAGAGGGGTTGAGAGATCAGTTGAAGGAATGAGTGCAGAAGGATTGATGTTAGTTTCATGAGTCGAAATTGGTGGTGGGTTGGAAGTCATGGTGTGGATGTCTTTAGCTTAGCAAGGATACGAATGACTTTTCCCAAGAGTTCCCACAGACGACGCCACTTAATAACTTATTTCCGAAACTCTTAAGCTTAAGACCCTGCAATCAATGAACAGAAGAGAAGGTGAGAGGTGGGGAGGGGAAAGGCCCAACAAATACTCTGATGTCTAAGTCGAAGAAATAGAGAGAGTTCATGGAGAGAGTAAGAAAACAATTAGAATATGAAAGAATGAGAGGTATGAGATTTTATTTATAGTGATGCTTAAACCTGAAAAGAGTAGGATTCCTTGTAAGATAGGAATTCTAATTCTAGTATGAGAGTATTCCTTCTTTATTTAGAAATTCTCTTCGGAATTGAGTACTTTCCATAAATAGATTCTGCTACTTTTTCTGTCTGAATAACCTTATTTAGAAAACAAAAACCTTTTAATTGAATGAAATTAATTTTGACAACAATGATCGGTCGACAAAAAATCGACTCAAAATCAAAGTGGACTTGTAGTTCAGTTTAGGCTCTTGCTGAAAAGAAATTGGAACTAGCATTCGGTTTGCCAACCAATGTCCAAAATTACCTTCCTAATTTATGCGAGTAATATACAAGTATGTGTGGCTTGGCAGTTTGGGTCACTTAAATTTCTCGAGGTCTAAACTTTGCATCGTGACGCTATCAATTTGTTTTAAACCGGTCCAGTCCTAGTTGTTGCTTCAACGGGACTAACGGAACTACGGGTTTTTAACTTGAAGGCGGCTAGAGATGTTGAATAGGTAATGCTTATGTGCACAAACACTTTAATTAATAGATTTTTTTTCGTATTTATAATTACTATTTTTGCTTTAAAAACGTCTTGAGTTTAAGCAATATCAAGTAATTTCCATAAACCATTTGACAATAAGATTCAACAATTATTGACGTAATTATTTTAACGCATGTTCATTCATATCTGGTTTATTATAACTGAAACTCATACATAAAATTACAGTTGCAGTGTATAATTTTTGGAAAAAAAGGGGGAAGAGGAGGGGCCAGTTTTATCTACGACTTTTGAATGATTTAAAATTCAGTGAAGTATAAGTTCAGCCTTCATTCAGATTTAAAGCTTTTTTTTTTTTTCTTTTTATTTCACTGATTTTGGTAGAGCACATATGGATGCTTCTGTACATACATAAAAAGATAGTTTGAATCTACTTTATGATACAATAATTGATATGTCCATACTCCATGCCAAAATTGTTGGGTACAGAAATATTTGTATTGTATGCGATGGTAAGTACTAATTCAAAGCTTTAGAAAACTGAGATCTTTCCAAAGCTGAAGGTGGCAGCACTGATTCACCATTCATGTCAATATACATATGGGTTACTTTTCGTACTCATTTGTTCTTCTTGTGAAAATTCGAATCCCTTTAATCTAGGCTTTTCAGTCTCTGTTTTCGACTTTTGGAAAGACGAGAGATCCAAATAATATAATGTTTTGTTATTTTTCAAGATATGTATATATATATATTGAATAAAAGCTATAAAAAAAAATTTTGAGGGATTTGTTAAGGGGACATTATAAAATATATGATTTAAATTTTAATATCTTAAATTTAAATAGAACAAACTTAAATTAAATTACCTCACTATTAACCAAAATATTATTAAAATAAAACCATAATAACCAAAAAAATTATAAGAAATAAAATTTTTTTTTGTCCGAATGTATAATTTCACCCCTAAATTTCACCTATTTACCGTTGGTTAACACCTCCAAACTACCATTTTAATCTATATTATTTTTCAACTTTTATTTTAAACTTATTTAACTCCAATAACTTCATATGTAAACTATAAATTTTTTTATAAATGTATAATATGAAAATTTATATGGGTCGGTCTGTTGCAAAATAAATAAAATTAACTTATTTTAAATCATGAAAATAATAAAAAGAAATTACATAGGTCATGATGGAAGAGTAAGCATGCATAGGACACTTAAAACCCAACACCGAATCTAGGGGCATTGCTAAGATATCAATATAAATAGACCAAAATTTTATCAATTCATATAAAAAAAAAAAACAAGAAAAATAAATCTTTCTACTCAAATTTTAATTCAATTTCTTAATAAAATATATTATATTTCTCAAGTTTGTTGCACCATTGATACCAAAATTTTAGCCATATTTATTTTAGTATCAAAATTTTAATTTTTTTCTTTTCAGTCTCAAAAATTCTATTTTTATTTCAAATTGAAGTATCTTAAATATATCCGATTAATTTTAATATATGTGGCAGTCAGAACAAACATATTTTAGGTATATTTATTTTATAAGTATTTCATTAAATAGTTTAATCATCTTCTTAACTCTATAAAATAAAATTTACTTGTGGGCCTTATAAAATAAAATTTTATCAAATTTTATTTTATATAGCTCACAAAATTATTAGATCATTTAATTGAATGTTTATATAGTTAATATATTAAAAATATACTTATTCTGATTATTATTTATGCTATATTTAATTTGATATATTCAAAATACTTTAACTTAAAATAAAATTAAAATTTTTGAAATTGAAAAAAAAAAATTAAAAATTTAATACTAAAATAAAACATGATACATGATAAAGATGATAAACTAAACCCTATATTTCTCTCTCAACTGTTAGATATCGAAATATGTGGACATCTCTCTTGACTACCTCTTTCTTTATATATATTTCAAATATTTTTGTCGAGATTAATCTACATTATAAGGTTATTTCGTATATAGATACATACACATATGTATATAATAATTTAAATATTCCGTACAAAAACTGGTCATAAAAAATATATAAAATTTTGTTTAGGCAATATATTCTGCTTCATTGAATAGAGAAGTTCATGATGTGAAGATGGTACAAGGACAAGGAAGCATGTAACACCATTACACTCCATACCCAGAAAAGATGAAGTTTGATCAGAAAAATTATTTGTCTGTCTAGCTAAAAATAATAAGTATATAGTTGAATCAGGAGACATAACAATTTCTGGACTGAATTATTTTGGAAAGATGATTATAAGATTTCAAAAACATAAAAAGTTATATATATATATATATAAAAGAAGTTATCCATTAATTCAGAACCATCAATTCATTATATCTAATTGGAAAAATAATTAAATAATAATTGAACAACTTATTAAAGTAAAAAAAATTATAAATTTAAAAAGAAATAAGTGAACTCATTATATTTTAATTTTAAAAAATTATATCTTTTAATTAATTAATTAATTTTTATTTATTTTAATATAATTGATTTTTACTTCTAACGAACTCAAAACCATTATATAATTGTGTGTGTTTGTATGTGTGTGTCGAGACCCAACAACTCATAATTATCATAAAAGTGAACAATCATTTTGTTGAATGAGCCACGACATCCCTAACAGAAACAAGAACAAGTGTGCCTTGGGCCTAGTCTGTGTTAACCGTAATTTTTTAAATTTATTTAGCTTCATCTTGAGTAAAAAAAAAAAAAATTATTGAAACTAATTCAGTATTAATAAATTAGATTTTTTTTTTCATTTTCTAATAGTCCGCATATCATATTTACTTTATTCATTTGATTAAAGTGTATAAATATTATTCATAGGAGATTGATAAGAGAGTATGTCTTTTAAAATTTATTTCTAAATTCTAATCCATAAATTAAATTTATTAAAAAATAATAATAAATTAAAGAGGCAACTTTTTTATTTGTGTTCAATTAGCAAATGTATGTTAAGTGTAATTTGTATATCAGCTAAAATAAAATTTCTTTTAAGTAATTTCAAGAGTATACTCTGCAGTTATGCTATCAACTTAATTAAGCTGGTCAATGATGAAACTTAATTTTCTTTTTTTCCTCTCTTTTGACTCAAATCTCTTATTATAATCTAGATTTATCTAGATAAAATTATAAAAATAATAAAAATATTTTATAACTAGTTCATAAAACTGTTTATATTATAGTTTGAATCTAAAATATAGTTTAAAGGATAACGATCTCAATTTTCATTGATTTTTTTTATGTTTAGTTTTAGTGTGCAATTCGTTCCTAAGACTGTTTACAAACAGGAGAAAACTTGGGCGTCAGGTAGGCTTTATATCATTCTCTTTGATACTTTAGGTGTGTGTCATCAAAATATTGATTGGTTATGTTTGAGTAACACACTTGGTACGGATAAAAAATAAATATATATTAAATGTTTAATTTTAAAATTATTAAATCTAAAATTTAATAAATATTTTTTTTTATAATTCAGCATTTATTAATAAAAAAATATATTTTGAGATATTAAAATTTATAATATTTTTTATATAAATAAAAAAAAGTCTTATTTAAAAAAAAAAAATATATATATATATATATAATACTTTAATTTTATTACATTGCGCACATATGTGTGTACATGCACGTGGGAGAACTTGCCCTGTGTTGCTGTTTAAGGGGGTTTTATCCCGTCTTTAAACACTCTATGAGGTAATATATCATAAAAAACAAACTACAGCTTTTATTAAACAAAAATTACAATATAACAAATACACCGTTTTTGAGTACATAATTAGGAGAGTTTGCCTGCACTCGCCAAGTGCTCTTCAGCCTAGCCAGCCGAACATCAATTAGCTTCGGGTGAGGTCTCTGTCCCCAACCTATTCCCTCCGGGGGAATTACATCCGGTCCATCTAGTTATTATAAAAAAAAATTAAAAAAAAAATCTATTTTTGCAATTATTTTTTATTTTTTCATTTACTTTATTTGTTCAATTATTACTATTACGATATTTATTAAAAATATTTATATATACTTTTAATAAAAATTATTATAATACCTTTTAAATTTTTATTTTATATTTAGTTAAATTGTATTTTTAATTTATTAAAATTATTTAATTAATTATTTTAATATATATATATTATTTACAACACGCGTAAATTGTGAATTTACGGCTAATTTATTATTAATTTAAAACAATTCACAAGTTTTCGCAAATATAAATATAAACAATAAGATGTGTGTGTATATATATATATAACAGAAACATAAATACATATAACGATAAAGGAGGAGGAGGGAGAGAAAATATGTAGGTAAATTAAGTTAAATAGGTGCCACTAATTCACTAAAATTTTAAGTGGAAATGAACATTTTATTTCAACAATCAGATGAGAAAATAGGAACAGCGGTACTCTCTTGTTGAATCCTACCCACCATATCATACACAGCTGCAGCAATCTCATTAACTGAAGTCAACTGACACTCTTCTTCAGCCTGCCAGCTCAAACCAAACACAGAATCAATATACATATTATTAACATTAATATCAGCTATTTATACAAGAAATTACATCTGAATTAATTAGTCGGAACTTTTGCAGCTGCAGAAGAAAAAAAATTATAGTTCAAGACTAACCTTAACGCTAAAAGAATAAAGCACCATGTGATCAACAGTAGCTGTGACATTTATATGAAGAATACTAAAGCAAAGAGAGTACAATCCGTCCACCATCTTCAGTAGCTGTTTTGGTTGTCTTTTTAATAATATTTTAAGGTTTGCATGGCTTTCTACCATTGTCACTTCAACATCTGCTTTGGTAGCTGCTGATTGCGTCTTCTTGCCCATTGACTGATCATCATCAGTATTATTACTTGATGAGTATTGAGGGAAGGTGAAGAAGTCTGAGAAAAGAGGTGAAGAAGAAGAAGACTCCATTTCTGCTGATTCTTTCTTGATTCTTTTTTGGGCTTCAAGGGATTGAAGTAGCTGTTCCAGATCCTTTACAAAGTTAATAGCTCCACCTATTATTGATGCTTGGTCTCCCTGCACGGATTCATGGTAAGATCCACCATTATCAGCTTCTGAAGCTAGCTAGCTATAGAAACACAAAACAGAAAACACTAGCTGCACAGTTTTCTAAAAGAAAGACAGAAATGATACATATTAATTTAAGTACTCAAATAGAATGTTAAAAGGAGGCTATAGCATGTACGTACCCTTTGAACGTAAGAGGGAGGCATCATAGACCGCAGAACAGAAAGATAGTCATTCATTTGCTTTCTCCTATTGCGTTCAACAGTAATATGAGTCATTCTTTGATGCTCGACTTCTTCTTGGTTCTTGACACTTCTGCTACGCTGTCTTTTTCGCCGCCCTGTGGTTGTGGGTGTTGCCGGAACTTCTACCGGAGGGAAAAACCCTTCAACCGGGAAGCTTTCCTGAGAGGAAGAACTTGCATCCCGTTGTTTGATATTTGGAGCTATTAAGTCCCAATGGTTTGAATCGAAATCAGACCCACATGCAGCAGCTGCTACTGCGTTTATAGTTTGATTGCAAGCATCATCTCCTTCAAAAGTATCACTGAAGCCATGGTTCCATGGTCCAGCACTTCCTGCTTCAATGGTGTAAATATCCCTGAAGCCATAACCAAAAAAGTCTTGTTGAAGAACCACAGTTTCTAAGGTCATTCTGATATTGCAGAATAACAAAGAAAGCAGACCGAAAGGTATTTCAGGGCCTGGCTAAATGATCCAACAAACTTATAGACTATGCTCTACAATCTATAGACATTTAAAATAACCCCAATTTGACAAAACTTGTGGGTATCTGATGATGGAGATGTCACACTCTCTTTCCTTTTAAAGGACAACGAAATTGATTAATTTAGTTATAGCTAGTCTGCCAATGTATATTTTTTACATTTTTTCTATACCAAATTGCATGAGAGAATTTTTGTACGTTCTAAATCAAGGATAGTAATAATAATAATAATAATAATAATAATAATAATAATAATAAATGATCCATGTACAAACATTTTAACAATTGCAAGCAATGGGTTATAGCCAAGTAATGTAACTTGTGAGTCTTTGTTGGAGTTGGTCGGTCTAATATTCCTTTCATTGGTAATAATGCAAGGGGTTTTGTTTGTTTATGGAGTCACAGAGACCGTCTGGACAGTAGATTCCAAGAAAAGAACACGTGGCAAAATGGGGAAGATCGATTAGAGGTAAAGATTTTTCAGTTCGCAGGGGAAACAGCGAAGAAGAGTCAGAGTGAGAGATCTGTGAAGTGTGAGCAAGAACAGGTTTCCCCTTAGCATCAGGGAATCCATGGGACCATACCAACAAAAAGAGGTGCAGTACTTCTGAAATCATGACCAATTTCACTTACTTACACTCCCTCTCCAATAATCAACCTATATCATGATGATGATTTGCTTTCTAATTTTTTTAATATAAATGAATAATTCTTATTAGTTTGAGTGAGGGAAAAAATTACAGAAATATTAAAAAATACAAACTAATATAGAGTCTTATGTTAATTTTTTTTTTAGATAATAAAATTATCAGCCTGAGTAGCTCTGATATTCAGATAAGTATGGTATACCCTGATAAATGTTAAGAGTCCAACTCTCACATAATACAATAGTATCTATAAACTATAAAGTTATACAGTTAGACATCAAACTATATGAGAAAGAACATAAAAATTATTAAGCCTAAATTTTAATAAAGTTTCCATTCTTGTATTTCAATATTTAGTTCTAAATCTTTACATGTAAAATTATTGAATTTTCTGAAAAAAAAAAAAAGTAACTTCTACACCTTTTTCTATTTTTTTCTCATTTTCAACTTTCATTAAAATTTTTTTGACATTAAATTGTATTGTTTTATGGCTGAATGCCTAAGGAAATATTAGTAACTTCCCTTTTCCATTTTCTTTTTCTCATATGTAAAAATGTATGTTTTCTATTAAAATAATTTTTTTTATTGCATTAAAGGTTATTTATTCTCTTAGTTTTGAAATAAATTATTTTTAAATTTATATTTTAATTGAAAATATGCATTTAAATTTGTAGACATTGTTATTAGAATTTGATGCTTCTTCAATACTTACTCACTATGATAAGAAGAGATTTGAAGACACTATCATGATCTATATAAGCAATCCTAATTTTTTACCCTTTTGTTGTTTTTTCATTTTTATCTTAACTTTTTATTTTATTTATTTAATTATTATCATTTTTTTAACATTATTTAATTATTATTATTGTTATGCATATTAAAAATATATATGCACTCTCAAAAAATATCAAATAATTAATTTTATAAAATGATTATGATAAGTTTTTAAATTCTTATTTTCATAAATTATTTAATTAATTTATAATTTCCAATTTATTTTAAAATAATTTTAATATATATATATATTATTTACAGTTCGCATGACATTCACATTGACTTCTAATTACTGAATAAAATTATTAAATATCTAGATCACTCATGCTCTGACTAAACTTTATTTATTGGCTCCTTTAATAGATTAAACCACAACTAAAACAACATAAATGAAAAAATTACTTGCTATATCCATGAATTAAAATTATTATACACTAATAAAATAAGAAAAACACATAATTAATCAAGAATCGGGTTTCTAAACTTAATTACAACATTGTAAATGAGAATTTTGATATCTTGGAAATAGTATGTTTCGGACCCGCACCAAAGTGTAATTACACATGTTTTCCTTATGCTAATTGTTAAAATTAACAATAGTAAATTTTATAAAAGCGAACTAATAATGTGTTGTTAGTTATAAAAATCTTTATATATTTATTTTAACATATATCATAATTTAAATTTAAAATATTATTTAAATTAAAAAAGTTTTCTATCAATTGATTTCAAAGGTTATAAGAAAATATTCTGACCCATTGTTATTTAAAAATCAATAATATTTGGCTTTCATCCCAAAATGATTGCATCAAATTAAGGTCAATAAGGTTTGTAGCTGCCGCTTCTGGGAAATTAATTAAACTGTTAAGTGGTAGTGTAGGGGCAGGAGAGGAAAGAGACATCATAATCCAACTGGCAAACTTTGAAAATGTATCACTTTTATCATAATTTATAAGATTCGATGTCATCAAAGTCACTGGGAAGGTACAATTTGGTTCGTTCAGACAGAATTCTTTTCCATGGGGAAGTGTCTTTGTGTAAGATGGATGCCTATGTTATGTATATAGTAAAAATATTAAAAAATTATTACTATTATTATTATTATTATTATTATTATTATTATTATTATTTAACTCATGATATATACAAAATAAATAATTAAATATATTATTATTATTATTAAATAAAAATTTTAAAATAATAACAACATTATTTGCTCATATAAAAACTTAATCTTCACTTAATATAATTGTAATTCATTACAATTTTTATAAATCTTTTATTTAAATAATTATATAATATAATTTTTTATTTTTTATAATTAATTTTTCTTAATTCTAGAACTGATTTTATATATATAAAAACTATCATGATCATAATTAATCATACAATAATAAAAAAATATTAGTTATTTGTTAATAAAATATTTAAAAATAATAAAAGTTATATTTTTCTTATATAACAATTTAACCCATTAAACTTATAATTTATTACAATTTTAGTAAAATTTTTATTTGAACTATGACACTTTATTTTTTTAATATTTTTGATATTAATATTTTTATTTACAAAAAAATTAATTTAATGTAATTTTTTAAGTTAAACTAATAATTAAATGATAAATATTAATTAATTTAATTTTAACTATTTTTTGTAAAATTTTATAAAAATATCTAAAAGCAATAATTATACTACTTTTCTTATAGAAAATATATTTTCAAACAAATTATGTGCTCTATTTTTTATTTATTAATTTTAAATTTATAAAAATATATACTTTTAAAATAAATTATATACTTTTCATATTTTCATAAATTTTATTAATTTTGATTTTAATCATTTACTTATTAAATTTAATATAATAAGACTTATAAAATTATGTTATCTAATTTGATTTATATTAGATAAAATGTAAGTAGACCTAATATATATATATATATATATATATAAAATCACAAAAATTTTAATTAATTTAATTTTGTTAGAGATAAAATAAAAATTAACCTAATTAAATTTCTATTTTATTAAAAGTATATTATAATTAAATTAATTTTTATTTGAGATAAAACAGAAGTTAATTTTATTAAATATACTTTCAATTAAATCATAATTGAAAATATACTTTCAATTAAATTAAAATTTTTGTTAGAAATAAAATAGAAATTAATCTAATTAAAATAATTTATATTTATTAGAGATAAACTAGGAAATAAAAATTAATCTAATTAAAATAGGAAATAGAAGCTAACCTAATTAAAATAGAAAATAGATTTTTTATCAAATTAAAATTATATCTTAATTAATTTAATTTTACTTTTATTAATAAATGACTTAATTATCCAGCTTTTATATAATAATGAATTAATACTTTTTATAATTTTACCTATCATTCCCTCTTCATACATTTATACATATTATTCATACATTTATACATATTATAGATTATAGATATGTACATGAATTGCAACGTGAACAGTTTTTTCGAAACCTATAAAAATATTTTTTTCTTATTTCTTAATTCTCATGGGGTATATATATATTGCATTGTTTTGATTAGCTAGATTCTAATCAATTATACTGTACGTGACGATTCTAAAGCTACGAAACCGTGTGAAACCACTTGATTTCGTTGCTTCTTTTCTTTGAATTGAAATATTGGATTTTCATTTATCTAATGTCAATGATGAAATGTTTTTTTTCGGCTCTCGCTATCTGGTATCCCGTAAGATTTGATTAGTTTGAATTCGATCTGAAAAAAATTTCGAAAGACAATAAAGGTTTACTTCATGATTTTTAAAATAGTTGCGTATTCATTATTCGAATATGAGAATTCGATTAAACTGAATTAGTTTCAAATTAATTTATCCACACCCTCTTAGATATGTTACTAGAAATATTTCTTTAATACAAATATATTATATTAATAATAGCATATTCAGCTGCAATTTGACATTTCTTTGTGTGAAAGGAAGTGCATCTTCTTAAAAAACATAGGTTTAAAACCATAATCAAGTATCATTATTATGTAAAGATGGAAAAAAAAAATCCTGTGTAAAAAAAAAAAAAAGAATATTTTTTGTTTTAGTACATTTTATAGTGGTTGATCGATTCTATATCAAAACTCTTATCGGGTTAAATTTTTAAAAATTAACGTCAATTATGCAAATTAATTACAAATGGGATATGGTACGAGAATATCTAGTGATTGTATATATGAATTCTTTGCTCATCGCATTCCAACAAATATATTATGATATTCTTGCCTGAGTTCTTTCTGCGTAAGTTGTTGATTTTTATGTATCTGGGTCCTCTATCTGATTCAGGGAGCATATGCATTGAATCAAATATATCACAACTTGGCATTTGCTTCTAAATTTAATATACATAGTAGAACAATGCAGGTCCCAGTTAGTGTATCATGGGAATTTTTTAAAAGAAAAAATTCGTATTGTTAATGGTAGTTAATCATAATTAACTTTAGATTAACGACGAAGGGGAAATGATTCTTAGTTATAGGAGATTCTTACATATTGCGAGTGTTTATTAAATTTATCATAAATATACTTTTAATGTTTCATATTTAATTAATAAAAATGAGTTATGTATTTTTTTTTTTTATCATTGATAATTGAAAGAAAAATGGTAGAAGTTGAGACTCGAATCTAAATCTCAAAAACGTCAGTAACAAATTTTGGCCATTAAATTAAGAGTGCTGATAAAAAATGAATTATATATTTACATGTTTACTAATTTAACCGACGGATATAATATAACTGGAATATGCAAAATTTTCTTGTTAGTTATATTGATTAAAAAAAAAAAAAATTAATGTTTTCATTTGCAATAGTTTAATTAGAAACGATGAACCTGCATCGCTTGTAAGAATTAATATTCTCGTGAACTTTCTTGCCCTATCAATTCTAAGTATAAATATTTAAATTCCAGTTGTATTGATTTTTCAATTAATTACTCAAGTTTTTGTACAAATTGAAACAAGGGCTTAAGCTATACACATATAAATAATGTGAAGCTAAGGTTATAGGAATTTTTGTCTTGCAAAGGAAAACCGCAAGCTTAGAAGACTTTTGATATATATATATATATATATATATAGAGAGAGAGAGAGAGAGAGAGAGAGAGAGACATATGGGCCCAAACTCAAAGATTTGGAGAAGATACAGAATGATACTCTTAGCCAATTTTTTATAAACATTTTATGCTTTGAGGTTAAGAAATTTTTCTTTTTATCCAATTATCAATTAAATTGTATTTTAAAAGTTATTTTAATTTGTTCTTTCAACTTTATAAATTATATCAATTTTATGTAAATGATTTAATTATATTTTTAAAAATTATTTTTAGATCTCTATAAAATTGTAACAGCCCAGACCAACCCGCATCAGATATTGTCCGCTTTGCCCAGGCCTAGCCCGCAGCGCACGGTTTTAAAACGCGTCTAATGGGAGAAGGTATCCACACCCTTATAAGGCGTGCTTCGTTCTCCTTCCCAACCGATGTGGGATATCACAATCCACCCCCCTTAGGGCCCAGCGTCCACGCTGGCACACCGATCCGGGCTCCGGCTCTGATACCATTGTAACAGCCCAGACCAACCCGCATCAGATATTGTCCGCTTTGCCCAGGCCTAGCCCGCAGCGCACGGTTTTAAAACGCGTCTAATGGGAGAAGGTATCCACACCCTTATAAGGCGTGCTTCGTTCTCCTTCCCAACCGATGTGGGATATCACAATTTAATAATATGTGTTTCTTAAATACATATCACATTCATACATATTAGAATAGATAAAAATTATACAAAATCTCCATTATTCAAAATTTATATTACTTAGGAAATCATGTCAATTAATTTCTAAAATTATCTAAACCCTTTAATATTGTGATATCCCACATCGGTTGGGAAGGAGAACGAAGCACGCCTTATAAGGGTGTGGATACCTTCTCCTATTAGACGCGTTTTAAAACCGTGCGCTGCGGGCTAGGCCTGGGCAAAGCGGACAATATCTGATGCGGGTTGGTCTGGGCTGTTACAAAAATAAAGTTGACACTTATTAAATTTGTTATCTTTTATTTCCTATAAAAAAAATGTAAGAAGTTTTTTTTTTAAATTCTAATTTTATTATTATTGACATAAATTTAAAAATTAATTTTTAAATATTTTTATAAATTTTTAATTTTTCATTAAATCCTTAAATTTTTATTTTAAAATTTACTTCTAAACTTTCAACGACATTATTTAGAAATTCTTCTAATAGAGGTCAAATCGAAAAAGTATTAGATAAAAAAAAAAAGAATTTTGAGACACTGAAAATATTAGTCCATAATATAAAAATATTTATTTTTTCTGAAAAATATGAAAAATTTAAAAAATTAAATTTTATTATTATTTATCACTTTATTTTTATTTTTTTAATATTAGTCTATATTATCACTTTTTTTATTATTATTTTTAATTGATACATAAAAAATTAAAATTTTAAGAAAAAATTTTAAAATTTATTTCAATAAAGTTAAAATTAAACTTGAAAATATTTTTTAAATTTTATTTTCCTTAAAAAAAATTTTAAAATTACAATTAAATCATCTAGAGGGATTTAAAAACAATTTTATTTTACAAGAATCTGAAAGTAATTTTTAAAATTATAATTAGATCCTTTAAATAAATTATATATAATTGATACAATTTATAAAGTTAAAGGAATAAATTGAAATGATTTTAAAAATAGAATTTAATTGATAATTGATCTAAAGTTAAGGATAAAGGTATTAGCTAAAAAGGAGAGCAACTTAATTAAATTCTAATCAGTCTTTGAAGTCCCTTTCCCTACCAAAACAGTGAGGTCAACTTGTGGAAAAAAATTATTAATGTAATTATGTTTGAACTATAAACTATTTTAGAACAAAAAAAATGTGGGATGAATAAAATAATTTAAATTTAATTTGTATAAAGTATACTAATAATTTTTTTTTCTAACATAAGTATGAATTCATGTTCATTATACAAATTTTAAATAGTGATAAGTGGTTTGTTATTAGTGGTTAGCATTAGCCAACATATATAATTAATTATGATATGTTTAGTAATTTAATAGTTAATGATATAAAATTGATCAACAAATTATAAATAATAACACTATTTATCTATAAATATAAAGTATATAGCTAAATGTTTTCAAATTATAACAATTTAAGGTTTTCAATGCATTTTACCATACTTTTACTTATTTATTTATTTTGTTTTTGCCTCCATCACCATTTGATGTGATTGTTTATTTTGTTAAAAATAAATTTTATTTTGTAAAAAACAGTTCACTCTAGAATTCCTCACTTTTTGTACTAATTTCTGAATTTTGGATTTGAGTATTTCAAAAATTATCGTATAGTTATATTTTTTTAATAGCTAGTAATTTTTTAAAAATAGGACTTAATATTTCAAGTCGCAAATTATATCATGAAATTATATTCATATTACAATATCAATAAGATACATAAATATAAAGAAAATACATAAATAAATAAACAACACTCGGCAATCATTCATTTAATAATCAATCTGACATATGTTTGTAACTTTCTTTTTTTTTCTCATTCTATCCTGTTGAGTTAGTTTCTTGGTCTGTAGGCATATAATCCTGAATGCATGTGAGGTTCTTCTTGGTTGTCAATATATAAATAATTATGCAATTGGTTCCAAATATTGCCCAACAACCTCAAACAATTAAATATCAAGACAATTTAATCGCAAAATTTGCAAAATATAAAGTCTAAATTACAGGGTAAGTGATAGACCTGCCCACTAACTTTTTCTTTGATTATGCGAGTTCATTACTTAAATAATACATATTCATAAATTTTTATCTACAGCTTTTTTTTTTAATTTATAAGTTCATTTGAATATACAAGTGAAAATCAATAAATCTGTAAGTTCATTAATTTTCATTTGTATATTTATTGATCTTTAACTGTAGGTTTATTAACTTTCATTTGTAGATTTACTATCAATCTCATTAAAAAATTAAAAAAATTATTTATCAAAAAATTATTTTTTTATTGTATTAATTACAATGGCTGAATTTAATTTTTTTATTCATAATTTTAACTGAAATAAAATTTTTATTCATTAAAAAATTATTTTATTTTTTAATTATAATAAGTAGGATTTTACTTGTATTTTTATTTTAGTTAAATATTATAGGTTTATTACTTAAATAATGTAGGTTTATAAGGTAAAACATAAAAATTTATTTGTAAAAAAATTAAATAAATGAATTTAATAAATAAATATATTAAAATTATGATGGACTTCTAATGAACATTTTGGTTTTAAGTAATGAACTTAACCTTTTAGATAGCTTATGAACTTTATATAAGGCATAAAATAAATGAGGTGAACAGGAGAATAAACCAAGTAATGTATATTACATATATAGTCCAAAAACGTGGCTTATTTATTATAGTGAAGCAAATGTTGCTCTCAAAAATTGAATTCAAGGAAGGACGAGATAAAAAACGTAAGAAAAAAATAAAAAAATTGGATTTAAGGACGAGATCAAATACTTAAATATATATATATATATATATATATATATATATATATATATATATATTGTAACAAATTCGATGAATTTTGATCCATATTACAATATGAATCAAAATTCATAATATAACAATTGGTAAAGCTTCTCAAACTCTTGGGTTGATACTGTACATGACTGAGCTGTTAAAGGGGTTTGTAATTTTATGAAGGGATTAAAAAAAAAAAAAAAAATCTATTTAATGTTATCAATTACAATACCTCAATTTTTCATTGTGTACTAATTTTTTCCAACTTAATTACATTTGTATTCTTTTTAATTTTAGGAGTGCCTTTGCTTTATTTTTTCCATTTTTTTATTTTTTTTCATATTCTCTTCTTTTTTTTATTCTCTTTATTTATTCTTTTTTTTTTTAATTTTTGTTTTCTCATTCTTTTCCTTTATTTTTTTATTTCTCTCTTTTTTTTCTTTTTTCAAAATTTTTATTTTCTCTTTTATTTTCTCAATATTTTTTTATTAGTGAAATATTAGCCAATATATTTTTCTAAAATTTTATTTCATAAATTTTTTTGACATTTTATGTTTAAGTATAATCTTTTTTATTTTTATTTTTATTCTTCTTTCCCGTTTTATTTTTATTTTGTCTTTAATTTTAATAAATTAACCATTATTTATAAATGATTATTTTTTAATTCCAATAGATCAAAATAAATACAAAACTATATAATGCTACAAACAAAATAGTTAAAGTTCCAGTAGTATCATTAAACTAATTTTTTTTATTAGTTAAAGTTCCTTCATTTTTTTAAGAAAATAAAGTTTCATCAAATATCATGGATTTAGTTCGAAGGAAAATTCATCCATTGAAATTTAGCTCCACATGTTTTTTTTTTTTTACTTTTTAGAATAAAATAAAAATTCGTTAATAATTAGTAGTGATTTTTTTAATCTATTTAAGTAGCGAAAACACATGAAGTTTACTTTTTTGGAGCAATGATATTGTATCATGAATGTAAAATATATTGTAATGAGGGTATTATAGTAGAAATGTAAAATATATTGTAATGAGGATATTGTATTAGAAATGTAAAATATACAAAAAATAAATAAAAAATATACAAAAAGTAAACCAAAAGTATACAAAAAAATATTTTAAAAATAAAAATTCATTAATAATTATTAGTGATCCTTTTAATCTATTTAATTAGAGAACACCTGAATTTTATTGTTTTGGAGCAATGATATTGTATCAAAAATGTAAAATATACTATAATGAGGATATTGTATCAGAACATAAACTATACAAAAAAAAAAAAACCAAAAGTAAAAAGTAAACCAAAAGTGTACAAAAAATATTTTAAATTTCATGTCTTTGTAATTTATATTCTAGTAATGATGAATAAAACCACTAACATAGCAGACATGAGATTACATATTATAAAACAATTAATAATAATGATGATAATTTGTTCAATCAAAAACAAGAAAAAATATAATGAGATTGTTTCATATATGGAAAATAAACTAAAAGTAAACAAAAAATAAATAAAAAATATTCCAGGTTTCCTACTTTTAGAATTTGTATTCCAATCACCTTACAAATTTTAAAAATGAAATTGTCACTCCATTTTCTATTGTATCGAATACCTTAAAATTATGTATATATATTTTTATCAATTTAGAATACTTTTCATTTATTTTACGTTTATGATACAATAATTTAGAATACTTTCCTTATATATATAATAATAATATAGCAACCATGTGGCTAATAATAATAATAATAATAATAATAATAATAATAATAATAATAATAATAATAATAATAATAATAATAATGAAAAATATAATGAGTTGAATAAAAGTATAAGTTTTTGTTTTATATACAGAAAATAAACTAAAAATATATAAAAATAAATCAATAGGCAAATCATGCATGTCTCTCGGCCATGTTTCATTTATAACAACAACAACAATAATATCAATGTTATACAGAAAATAAACTGAAATATACAAAAATAAATCAATAGACAAATCATGCATGTCTCTCGACCATGTTTCATGTTATAACAACAATAATAATATCAATGTTTCATGTTATCAATATTTTACATGTGCAAGTGTTGATTGATGACACACATAAGTTTCATATGTTACGTAATTATAATTATAATAAACATGGATTTGAGATTTGTGAAGTATATGAAATTAATCAAACTATATCTAATATCTAATATGTTTTTGATACAAGAATTATAAATATTTTATCAATTTATAATACTTTATTTTTATTTTATATTTTTGATACAATAATTTTTTATACATTTTTGTCACTTTAAATTACTTTTCGTATATTTATAATAATATTTCAAAAAAATCTGGAAAGCAAATGAGGCCCTTGTTTTCTGATTTTTCAAAGATGAATTTTGTCAAACTTTTGTACCTCAAAGGGGCATAACTTATTAACAAGGATGCTTGAATTTGAGAGTTTAATTATTAAGTATGCTAAAATACTAATCTTGTGAAATTTTTATGTTGGTCTTTCAGCTGAACATGACTAGTGAACCAAGAACAGCAAGAGGAATTGCTTCTTCCAAAGGAAGTAGGTATACATATTAGTGCATCACATTTTTCACCATTGATTCCTCTAATGTCTCTTTATTTAATTTGGTGGTCAGGTTTAAGTAGTAGTAGTTTTGTTTTTTTCTTCACCATTAATTCCTCTAATATTTTCCCAGCTTAATTATAATAATTTAATCATTAAATATTTAGTTTTGTCTTATAAAAATAAATAAATATTCTAATAGCTAATTAACATTCCGACTTGACACTCCATTTTTTTCAAAAAGAATAAAAAATAAAAATGTAATGGTAAATTATTTATAATTAATTGATTATTTATATCTCAAATATGATTAACAAATTAATAATCAAAGGAACTCCTTGCAAAACACCACACAAAAATTGGAGCTCCTTCAGACATTCTGTAATACCCTATGTTTTAATTAAATAAAGTAATTTTGAATTCAAAATTTTTAATAAATACTTTTAGATTATATTATATAATTGTTAATTATTTTGCTATCTAATGGAGATATTTTTATGTTATATTATTTGAGGATTATTAATTTATATGAGTGTTATTTCCTCATTATTCAAAAATGACATTATTATTATTATTATTGTTATTATTTTAAAACTACATGAAAATTCATGGTTATTTTATGTGTGTTACTAAGTACGTGTACGTGTGTGTGTGTATATATATATATATATATATATATATATATATATATATATATATATATATATATATATATATGTACATATGTATGTATATAAGTAGGGTTTAATTACTAATTTATATGTGTGTGTGTCAAATTATTTTGGTGTATATATATATATATAAATACATATGTATATATATATATATTATTAGGATTTATAAAAATATAAGATTATTATAATAGTATATATATATATATATATATATATATATATATATATATATATACACACCAAGAAACACCAAAACCCGAAAACCACCCTCCCTCCTTCTCGTCCGTCACCATCACTGCCCCCCCCCCTCTCCTTGTGCAGCTTCCTCCACCGCCTAAGACTCCATTTCCGCTGCGAGCTGAAGCTTCCAGGTTGCAGCTGCTGCCTTTCTTCTTCCTCGCGTGGCAGTGCTTCCTCCCTTCTCGCTTGGCAGGTAGCATTCCTTCTCCCTCGCACGACAAGCCTGCCTCGGTCCGCCTGCCCAACTTCGCCCCTCCACCAAATCGCTGCCTTCCTGCCTTGCCTGAGCTGTTTCCTTGGTCTGCATTCCGGTGACAGCAAGCTCTTCCTCCTCTTCCCATTTGTGCAGCTTGACAATGAGTAGTACTCACTTGATCCCTTCTTTCTTCCCTTGATTTTTGATTGTTCTTGGTATATTCTAGGTTAGTTAGGGTTGTTTAGTGTTCAATGAGGTTGGTTTTAATTTTTGGAAATTTTTGGTGAATTATTTGATTTTTCCAGAAATTATTGGATATTTATTTGGTTTTATTTGATATTTATTCGGGTTTAGTTAGTAATTAGGGTGGTTGTTGTTAATTATTTTTGGGTGTATTAATTTTATTAAAAATTATAGGAATTATTGTGAATTTGGTAAAATTTTTGAATATATTAGTAATATTTTGTTTATATCCGAAATTATTTGTAAAAAAAAAAATTATAAATTTTTGATAATTGGTGTTATTAACAAATGTTATTAATTTTAGGATTTAATTTTTAATTTTTGTAAATATTATGCTATTTTTATAATTATTTTTAAGTTTATGTCAAATGTGAATAATTAAGTTAAATTTATATTTTGGAAGAAATTATTAGTTGATTTTATGTTTTTAATTATATTAAGAAGTTTAATGTTGAGAAAATAATTTTTAGATAATTATATAATTTTTTAAGGAAATTTTAATACTAATAATACATTATGTAATTTATGTATTTAGGGGTAAAAATGTAATTTTATGCTAATTATAGTTAAACATATATTTTAATTAGTTTTATTAACATTAAGAGGTTTAGAGATATATTTTTATATATGTATTAATAGATAATTTCCATTAAGTGCTATTAATTGTGAGTGTTGTTTATATATATATATATATATATATATATATATATATATATATATATATATATATATATGTTGGGTTGTGAAATTTTATTTTTAAAATCTATATTGTTAGACGACTTTTTTTACTATGGCTAATCATTTTTGTGATGTGTATTTTTGGGAAAATAAATGATTTAAATTCTTGATGTTTTGTTGAGTTGTGATCTCGGTCGGGTAAGTGTAGTTTTGGAAGTCCGACTCGAGTGTGAATGTCTGTGGATATTAGAAGTGCGTTTTCTATGCAGGTTTGACTCTACCTTTGGTAGAGAGATGTCCGTTTTACAGAGGAGACTTTGTCAAAATTTTGGTAGATTTTCTCGTAAAACGTGATATTCATAATAATTTCTACCGTTAGTTAGGTTTTATCCTGTCTATCGAGTCTTGTCCAGTCTTCCTCGAGTCAGCCTGGAATTTCATTATTTTGTTGATTTTCGATTTTTATTTCATAGTCATGTTTTAAAAATCGATCTGTTAATTTCTTTTCTAAAGCATATCGGAGCAGAAGCCGTGAGATCGAGGCAGACAGGTGGTCGTCAGCCTTCTCATTCATCTTGTAAGTCGATAATATGATCTGTGTGTGTTTTATTTAAAGATGCGTGCGCTCATATTTTTATGTTAATATTGTATGATTTATTTAATTTAATGATGCTATTTAAAGTTTAAAATGCATTTTATTTATTTAAAAATTGATTTTGAGAAATTTTGGTGGGCTTCACTAGGACATACATGCACATGGTAGAGATTGATAGGTGGATCTGAATTATATATGATTGGTGAATGTTAAACTGGGATGGGTACCTCGGTGGAAGCCTGTGCTCTCGGGGATCGCTAGTGATTGTAAGGTTAATAATGGACTGGGATGGGTGCCTCGGTTGATGCCCTAGCTCTCGGGGACTACCAGTGCCATATATTTGGATTAAGTGAATGATTGCGACTTGGTGCCTCGATTGATGCCTTTGCTCTCGGCGACCGGTAGTCTAGTTGGACTAAGTGGGCTTGGTTGGCCAATTAGAACTTGGGTTTAGGGTTCTACCGAGATTTTTCAAAAGCTATATCTATATATTATAAATTATTTTTATTATAACTTTAAGGTTTTCAAAAGGGTTTTCAAACCGTACTGCTCTTATTATTGACTTACTCAGTGAGGTCTGATTCCCCTCAATTTAATTTTTTTTCAGGAGCTTGGGAGTTCGACCTCAGATTGCCTCCACGTCGGATTTCTTCATCACCGACCATTTTATATAGGTCATTGTAAGTTGTACTATTGTAATGTTCTAGGAAGCTGCAGTAGTAAATATACTATGAATTGTATGACTTAAGTGTATTTGTGTATTTTATTTATATGCACCACGTTCATGTATAATGATTTAAGTTTGATTTATATATATGACGCTGGAAATATTTTAATTATGTATTCAATTATGTTTAAATTTTAGAAAAATCAATTTGATAATGTGCTCTATTTTAAAATAAAGTTTTAAAATTGTAAGGTTTTGTTTATCTTTTCTTTAAGGCTTACTACGGGTTTCGGGCGCCTTATGCTTTCCCATTCCCTAGTGTCGGTCACCTGCCCTCAGGTTCGGGTCGTGACAAAGTTGGTATCAGAGCATAAGTTCGATTAATTATCTACGTCTATCTTTTTATGTAACTACTGCAGTTATAGGGTTGATAAATGTCTTTGCGATGTCCCTGTTTCTAATTCCGCGTTGCGTTAAATATTCTTACCTTGTTTTGAATTCAATTTTCCTTGTCTTTTTCAGAATGAGGCGTGTGCGTATCGACCCCGATGCCGAACTGACTCTTAGACTTGATGAGCAATTTATGCACGATGAGGATCCCCCTCCTGCTCCACGTCGTAGGGGCAGAGGTAGAAGCAGAGGTCGAGCCAGGGTAGCTGCAGCTGAGATTCCTGATCAGCAGCCAATCAAGCCTGAAGCCCCAACCATTGACCCCACAACCTTTGCAGCTGGACTGGCAAGGATTAATCAGGGTCTTGCAGCATTAAATCAGGCGATGTCCCTTGTACAGCAGATGTTACAGCAGAGGAATCAGGGGATGATAGATGCTGAGGCTGCACTTCTTTTCTCTCAAATCAGTAGAGTTTCTTTTGACGGTACGGGTGATGCCTTAGACTTCATTAATGCTATTAAGGCACGTACTAGAACGGGACACACAGATTATTAGAGGATAATGATTATGGAGTTGTCAGTTCAAGCCGCAGCTCAAGACTGGTTTATACAGTTGATTTAGCCATCTATGCACGATTTGACTTGGCTAGAGTTTAAGGACCGCTTCTTGAGATTTTTCTGTCCTTTAGCCACCAGAGATGCCTACAGGTGGCAGTTGCTCCACATCACTAGAGGGGTAGATCAGTGGAGGATTACTCCAGGGAGTTTAATAGGCTATCCCGACATGCGGAGGATATCAGGAGGGACCCTTACAGAGCAGTAGAGCTGTATGTTACTGGATTGGGACTTGCTTTTATTGGTATGCGTACCGAGGATCGTACCATAGAGAGTATGATCGAGGAGGTCCGTTTGATAGAGAGGCGGCATATCCGCCAGGGCACCATGTTAGATCCCTATATAGTTGGTGGTAGTGGATATGGTGCAGCTCCCGGGTATTAGTAGCCAGCATTTCACGTTGGTAGTTCGAGTCAGCAGGCTGCGGGGAGTTCACAGTAGGGTGGTAGGAGGTCCAGGACCCACCGAGTTGGTCACCATGGTTATGCCATGAACAGGAGAAGTGGTAGGGGTCACAAATTCAGTACTGGAGTCAGTAGCAGTAGTAGTGGGCAGAGCTCCGGACAGAGTAGTTCTGGGTCTGGGGCCAGTGCATGTGCGAGTTATGGACGATTTCATCAGGGCCCCTGTCATTTATTATTGGGCACTTACTTCAGGTGTGGATAGGTTGGTCATCTTGCCAGAGCCTATCCTCACTTAGGATATCAGCCACAATATGCTCAGGGTTCATCTTCATCAGTGGCTCAGCCCTACTATCCGATGCCCCAACAGTATAGAGCACCAGTACAGCCACAGCAGAGATCGCCACAGCTTATGGGCTAGCAGGGTCGAGGTTTAGTTGGTAGGCCTAGTGGTCATGGGTTTGTGCAGCCCTCGACATCTCAGCAGGCAGGTCGTGGCCAGGCTTGAGTATTCACTTTGACACCACAGGATGCTCAGACTTTGAATACAGTGGTAGCAAGTATTCTCTCAGCATGTGATGCTAGAGTATTGTTTGACCTCGGTGCTTCACATTCATTCATTTCTCCTATGTTTGCTTCGAGAATCGAGCGGCAGCCTTCCAGGTTGTCCTTTCCTTTATCTATGTCGACTCCTCTTAGTGACAAGTTGGAGATAGATATTTTCTTTCCTTCGTGTCCGGTGTTGGTTGATGGTAGAGAATTATTGGCAGACTTGGTATTGCTTGATGTGTTAGAATTTGATGTCATTTTGGGTATGGATTGGTTGTCGAGGTATTATGCCTTTGTGAATTGTCGAGAGAAAGAAGTGGTGTTCAGAATTCCAAATGAAGAAGAATTTTGTTTCAAGGATGAAAAGAGCTCCATGCCTCATAATCTCATTTCTGCCATTACAGCCCGGAAGATGCTTAGAAGGGGTTGTTAGGGTTATTTGGCAGTAGTAAGGGATGTTGATCAAGTGAATGTGGCAATTGAACAGGTGCCAGTGGTGTGTGAACTTCTGGATGTCTTTCCTGAAGAATTACTAGGATTACCACCACACAGAGAGATAGAGTTCTGTATCGATGTCATACTTGGTACAGATCCTATTTTTATGCCACCCTATAGAATGGCACCAGCAGAATTACAGGAGCTAAAAGAGCAGTTGCAAGAGTTGCTTGACAAGGGTTTTATAAGACCCAGTACATCGCCTTGGGGTGCTCCGGTGTTGTTTGTGAAGAAAAAGGATGGTAGCCTTCGACTTTGTATTGATTACAGGCAGTTGAACAAGGTCACCATCAAGAACAAGTATCCACTTCCAAGGATCGATGACCTGTTTGATAAGCTTCAAGGTGCTACATGCTTCTCTAAGATAAACTTGAGATCTGGGTATCACTAGTTGAGGATCAGAAGAGGTGATGAGCCCAAGACAACATTTCAGATGAGATATGGCCATTATGAGTTCTTAGTAATGTCCTTTGGGTTAACTAATGCTCCAGCAGCATTTATGGACTTTATGAATCAGGTATTCAGGCCATACTTGGACCCGTTTGTAATAGTCTTCATTAATGGTATCTTGGTTTATTCCAAGAGTGAAGATGAGCATGTTATGCATCTGAGAAGGGTGCTTCAGACTTTAAGGGAGCACAGGTTGTATGCCAAGTTTTCAAAGTGTGAATTTTGGTTGAATCAAGTGAAATTTTTAGGCCACGTGATTTCTAGAGATGGCATACAAGTGGACCCCAAGAAGATAGAAGATATTACGGAGTGGCTGAGGCCGACTCCAGTTAGAGAAGTATGGAGTTTCCTAGGTCTAGCAGGCTACTACAGGAGATTTATGAAGGAATTCTCTAAAATTGCCACACCTTTGACAAGGTTGACCCAGAAGAGTGCTAAGGTTGTGTGGACAGATAGATGCGAAGAGCACTTCCAGTTATTGAAGGACTTGTTGATGTCAGCTCCAATTCTGACTTTGCCTTCTAGAAATGAAGGGTATACAGTGTATTGTGATGCTTCCAAAGTAGGATTGGGTTGTGTGTTGATGCAAAATGGCCAAGTAATTGCCTATGCTTCAAGGCAATTGAAGAAGCACGAACAAAACTATCCTACTCATGACTTAGAGATGGCAGCTGTTGTGTTTGCTTTGAAAATATGGAGGCATTACTTGTATGGGGTGACATGTGAGATATACATTGATCACAAGAGCTTGAAATATATCTTCCAGCAGAGGGACTTGAATCTGAGACAGAGAAGATGGATGGAACTTCTTAAAGATTATGATTGCTCCATTTTATACCATCTAGGCAAGGCGAATGTTGTTGCTGATGCTTTGAGTAGGAAGTCAGTGGGGCAGTCTTACCCATATTAGCACAAAAAGGAGGCCCATTATTAAAGAGTTGTATGGGTTGATTGATCAAGGGTTACAGATGGAAGTTACCCGAAAGTGCCTTTTAGCTCAATTCAGGGTACGATCGGTGTACTTGGATCGAGTTAAGGCAGCTCAAAATAGAGACCCACAATTGCAGAGGATTATATATGAAGTGCAACAAGGGTAATCAAGGGATTTTGTGATTGATAGGGAAGGTGTGTTGCGGTTAGGCACTAGGATTTGTGTGCTAGATGTTGATGACTTGAGGGAGGAAATCATGGAAGAAGCACATTTTTCTACTTATAGTATTCATTCAGGTTCTACCAAGATGTACCATTACTTGAAAGATACATATTGGTGGAATGGAATGAAGAGGGACATTGCATAATTTGTGTCTAGATGTCTGACTTGTCAACAAGTGAAGCTTGAACATCAGAGACCCTCAGGATTGTTGCAGCCTATGCCAATTCTCGAATGGAAATAAGACATGATAGCTATGGACTTTGTGTCTAGGCTACCTCGGACTACTGGAGGTTATGATGCAATATGAGTGATTATTGATAGGCTAGCTAAGTCAGCACACTTTCTACCAATAAAGAAGACGTACTCTATTGATAGACTGACAAGGCTTTATGTCAATAGGATTGTTTGCCTATATGGAGTACCAGTGAGTATAGTGTCGGATAGAGGAGCCATATTCACCTCAGTCTTTTGGCAAGAGTTACATAAGACCTTAGGTACCAGATTGGATTTCAGTATCACCTTCCACCCTCAGATAGATGGTGAGTCAGAGAGGACCATCTAGACGTTAGAAGATATGCTGAGGATGTGTGTAATGGACTTAGGAGGACAGTGGGATTCACACATGCCATTGATTGAGTTTGCCTACAATAATAGCTATCACGCTAGCATTGAAATGGCTCCATATGAGGCTCTGTATAGTAGGAAGTGTAGATCAGCTTTATGTTGAGAGATTGGTGAAAGGCAGTTAATGGGACCAGAGTTGGTGCAAGTGACTTTAGAGAAGGTCCCCATTATTCAGCAGAGATTGAAAATAGCCTTCAGTAGATAGAAGAGCTATGCTGACCCTAGGAGGAAGGACGTATCCTTCATGGTTGGAGACATGGTGTTCCTGAAGGTGTCTCCAATGAAAGGAGTTATGAGATTTGGCAAGAAGGGTAAGCTAGCTCCTAGATACATTGGACCGTATGAGATTCAGTCTAGAGTGGGCGAAGTGGCGTATAGGTTGGTGTTACCACCAGAACTGTCGAGAATCCATCCTGTATTTCATGTGTCTATACTGAGGAAATACCTTCCCGATCCATCTCATGTGTTGCAACCTCAAGCCATAGAGCTTAGCGACGATCTGACTTATGAGGAGTACCCAGTGGCGATTGTAGATCACCAAATTCGACAGTTGTGGACTAAGGAGATACCGATGGTGAAGGTGCTATGGAGTAACCATTTTGCTGAAGATTGCACTTGGGAAACTGAAGCTGAGATGTGAGTTTCTTTCACATATCTCTTTCCTTCTTAGCCTTGTAATTCTTCTTTTCTTTCTTTTCTTGAATTCGGGGACAAATTCATATAAGGAGGGGAGACTGTAATACCCTACATTTTAATTAAATAAAGTAATTTTGAATTCAAAATTTTTAATAAATACTTTTAGATTATATTATATAATTGTTAATTATTTTGCTATCTAATGGAGATATTTTTATGTTATATTATTTGAGGATTATTAATTCATATGAGTGTTATTTCCTCATTATTTAAAAATGACATATATTATTATTATTATTATTATTATTATTATTATTATTATTATTATTATTTAAAACTACATGAAAATTCATGGTTATTTTATGTTGGGTTGTGAAATTTTATTTTTAAAATCTATATTGTTAGACGAATTTTTTTACTATGGCTAATCATTTTTGTGATGTGTATTTTTGGGAAAATAAATGATTTAAATTCTTGATGTTTTGTTACGTTGTGATCTCGATCGGGGCTAAGTGTAGTTTTGGAAGCCCGACTCGAGTGTGAATGTCTGTGAATATTAGAAGTGCGTTTTCTATGTAGGTTTGGCTCTATCTTTGGTAGAGAGATGTCCCTTTTACAGAGAAGACTCTGTCGAAATTTTGCTAGATTTTCTCGTAAAACATGATATTCGTAATAATTTCTACTGTTAGTTAGGTTTTATCTTGTCTATCGAGTCTTGTCCAGTCTTCCTCGAGTCAGCTTGGAATTTCATTGTTTTGTTGATTTTTGATTTTTATTTCATAGTCATGTTTTAAAAATCGATTTGTTAATTTCTTTTCTAGAGCATATCGGAGCAGAAGCCGTGAGATCGAGGCAGACGCGCGGTCGTCAACCTTCTCATTTATCTTGTAAGTTGATAATATGATCTGTGCGTGTGTTTTATTTAAAGATGCATGCACTCATATTTTTATGTTAATATTATATGATTTATTTAATTTAATGCTGCTATTTAAAGTTTAAAACGCATTTTATTTATTTAAAAATTGATTTTGAGAAATTTTGGTAGAACGGGCTACCTGGTGGGCTTCACCAGGACCGTGTGTACATGGTAGAGATTGAGAGGTGGATCCAAATTATATATGACTGGTGAATGTTAAACTAGGACAGGTGCCTCGGTGGAAGCCTGTGCTCTTAGGGATCGCCAGTGATTGTAAGGTTAACAATGGATTGGGATGGGTGCCTCGGTTGATGCCCTAGCTCTCGGGGATCACCAGTGCCATATATTTGGATTAAGTGAATAACTGCAACTTGGTGCCTCGGTTGATGCCTTTGCTCTCGGGGATTGGTAGTCTAGTTGGACTAAGTGGGCCCAATTGGCCAATTAGAACTTGGGTTTAGGGTTCTACCGAGATTTTTCAAAAGCTATATCTATATATTATAAATTATTTTTACTATAACTTTATGGCTTTCAAAAGGGTTTTCAAACCTTACAACTCTTATTATTGACTTACTCAGTGAGGTCTGATTCCCCTCAATTTAATTTTTTTATAGGAGCTTGGGAGTTTGACCTCAGATTGCCTCCACACCGGATTTCTTCATCACCGGCCATTTTATGTAGGTCATTGTAAGTTGTACTATTGTAATGTTCTAGGAAGCTGCAGTAGTAAATGTACTATGAATTGTATGACTTAAGTGTATTTGTGTATTTTATTTATATGCACCACGTTCATGTATAATGATTTAAGTTTGATTTATATATGTGACGCTAAAAATATTTTAATTATGTATTCAATTATGTTTAAATTTTAGAAAAATCAATTTGATAATGTGCTCTATTTTAAAATAAAGTTTTAAAATTATAAGGTTTTGTTTATCTTTTCTTTAAGGCTTACTACAGGTTTCGGGGGCCTTATGCTTTCCCATTCTCTAATGCCGTTCACGTGCCCTCGGGTTCAGGTCGTGACACATTCATTCAATAAAAATGCCAACACTTTTATTACACATTACGAAACACAAAAATTCTTTACATAATTAATAGAAAAACAGACAAACAAACCAACCCATTAATAGAATAGCGACCCTATGCAAAAGCTCCACACTACCAAATTATAATTTTAATTAGGTCACACTAAATCCAAAATTTAATATAATTAAAAAAACAAGACCAAACCCACATAAACCCTATGTTGTTTTTTTTTTTTGGCAAAATTGTCGATCCCACATTGTTTTGTTGTAAGAGAATGAGGAAGCTTTTTTATTATAAAAGACTCCTCCACCCCTTTGGTTAATTCATCTCAAAATTACTTTCTCTTGTATATTTAAGCAATTGTATTCTTTCTCTCTCTTTTGTAATATTTTCTCAATTAGTGAAATATTATTTTGGTAATGTTTGAGAACATAGGTATAATTGGCCGAACCTCGTTAAATTTTTGTGTTCTCTTTTATGTCTATTTAATAGCTATTGTCAGGTATAGTTGTTAATTATTGTGCTATTAAAATTACTTGTCTTTGTAAAATTCTATCCAAGGAGTTTAGTTTTTAAGTAGGACCCTTGTGACTTCACCACTCTTTCCTAGGAATTTACCTTGAGATGATTTTTAGTACAATCGTTTACACTCTAGTCACATGTGTAATAGTTTTCAAGGTGAATTTGTTATTATTGATGAAAATTAACCCGAATTCCACAACAATTGGTATCAGAGCTCTTGATTTGTTTTAGTATGCTTTGTGGTTGCAGCTTAGGCTAATCTTCCACATCATAAAAAATATCCTTAGGCTAATTGGCATTCTGCATCAACAACTATTAAATAGAATTTGTAGCAGAAATGGTAGACGGCACAAAAGTATCCCTATCGGTGTCAATAGCTTCTTCATCTTCAATTTTGGAAAGAAATGCTATGACAAATGCTAGATTTGTGATGGAGATTTTTAATGGCACTTATCATTTCGGCATGTGGCAAAGTGAGGTTCTAGACGCCTTCTTTCAATAGGGTCTAGACATTGCTATTAAAGGAGAGAAACCAAATGATGTTGAGGAGAAAGAATGAAAGGTGATCAATAGATTGGCATGTGGTACAATTCAATCATATCTTTCTAGAGCGTAGAAGTATGCATTTTCTAAAGAAACTTCTGCAAGTAAATTATGAAATGCACTATAGGAGAAATTCTTGAAGAAAAGCAATTAAAACAAACTCTATGTTAAAAAGACATTGTTTTGCTTTACTTATATTCCAGGTACGATAATGAATGATCATATTACTAGCCTCAATCAACTAGTAATTGATTTGATGAATATAGACGTGACTTTTAATGATGAAGATCTAGCTCTGATGTTGGTAGGATCGCTTCCTGATGAGTTTGAATATCTTGAAACTACTATACTTTATAGGAAGGTTGCTATGTCTCTAAGTGAAGTAACTGTAGTCTTGTATAGTTATGAATTATGAAAGCAAGAAAATACAAGTGTTAAAGCAGAAGCTCTTATTGTTAGAGGCTGTTCGCAGAGCCAAAATAAAGGAAGGAGAGGGAGATCAAAGTCAAAGTCCAAACTTAGCAAAGATCAATGTGCCTTTTATCGAGAAAAAGGGCACTGGAAGCAAGATTGTCCCAAGCTAAAGGACAAAGGCAAACTTAGAAAAGGAATGTTGTCTCAAATTCAAATGTAGCTAAGTATGATGATGTAGATTCAGATCTTGCAATTGCTGCTACAACATTAACTAGCTGTTTGAGTTCATGGTTGCTAGGTTCAACTTGTAGTTACTATATGACTCCCAATCGAGAATGGTTCTTTGAATTTAAAGAACTAAAGGTGGAGTTGTCTACACAATGAATAATTCCCTTCTTAACACACATGGGATTGGTTCAATTTTCTTAAGTAATCAGGATGGATCAATCAGAACCTTAACAGGTATTCATTATGTGTCCAATTTAATGAGGAATCTAATTTTTGAGGAACTTTAGAGTTAAAAGGTTTTAAAGTAATGGTGAAAGATGGGATAATAAGAATCATCTCTGGTGCACTTATGATAATAAAGGGGATTTGAAGAAGAAATAATGTATATTACTTTTTGGGTAGTACTATTATTAGGACAACAGTAGTGTCAACTCAACTTCTATTGATGATCAGGAGTCAAAAGCAACTAGGTTATGGCATATGCACTTAGGGTATGCTGGAGAAAAATCCTTGTAATTGTTGATAGATCAAGGATTATTGAAAGGCATTCAGGCTTGCAAATTGGATTTTTATGAGCATTGCATCAAATGGAAGAAGACAAGGGTGAAATTTAGAATAATTATCCATGATGCTGATGGTATTTGGGATTATGTTCATTTAGATGTGTGGGGGCCTTCCAATAATGCTTGATTAGGAGGAAAACACTATTATGTTTCATTTGTTGATGATTTTTCCAAAATATTATGGATTTATAAAATGAAGACAAAGGAGAGGTGCTAGGAATTTTTCATAAATGGAAAAAGATGGTGGAGACTCAAATAGGCAAAAAAGTTAAATGTCTCTGCACAGACAACAGTGGAGAGTTAAAAAATGATATTGTTTTAAAAGTCTATGAAGATGAAGGTATTGTTAGGAACTTCACCAACAGAAATACACCATAACATAATGGGGTGGCAGAGCCTATGAACTGAACATTGCTAGAGAAATTTTAGGTTGGGTAAAGAATTTTAGCTGAGGCTTTAATATTTGCTTGTCACATTGTCAACCGTTTACTATCGATTATTATTGGTAGTAAAATGTTATTGGAGAAATGATTTAGAAAACATGCTATATATTATGATTCCTTTTATATGTTGGGTTCCACTGCATATTACCATGTTAAGGAGTCAAAGTTGGATTTAAGAGCAAAAAAGGCAATGCTTATAGGTATAACTTCTAGTATGAAAGGCTATCATCTTTGGTGTCCAGAAATAAAGAAAGTAATCTTCAGTAGGGATGTTACCTTTAATGAATCTACCGTATTGAGAAAGGTGACTTCAAAAAAAATGGAGCAAACAGATGATACTCCTAAACTGGTATTATCTCAGCCAACGAAGAAACTGATGATGACTCTCTTATGGTAGAAGAAGAGTCAAATAAAGAAGAGGTTCACACCCAAGAACCTCCACAACAACATGAATCAATTGCATTAAGGAAGGGAAAGAGGACTATTAGACAACCTACTCATTATGCTGATATGGTCTCTTCTACATCACCAATTGCAATTGATGACATTTTTGCTGCTTATAATGAAGCAGTACAAAGTTTAGAACATGAAAAGTGGAGGATCACCACAAATAAAGAAATGCAGTCCCTTCAAAAAATCAGATGTGGAAACTAGCTAGTCTTCCAAAGGGAAAGAAAGCAATTGAATGCAAATGGGTATATGCAAAGAAAGATGGATTTTCTGACAAAGATAATGTTCACTACAAAGTAAGATTGGTGGCTAAAGGCTATATATAGATAGAGGGAATTGATTATAATGAAGTATTTTCTCCAGTTGTAAAACATTCCTCCATCAGAATTTTATTGGCTTTGGTAGTATAGTTAGATTTGGAACTAGTTCATATGGATGTAAAAACTACATTTTTACATGGAGACTTGGATGAGAAAATTTACATAACTCAGCCAAATGGATTCAAAGTTGTTGGTAGAGAAAGGATGATTTATAAATTGGAAAAATCGTTGTATGGATTGAAGAAATCTCTGAGGTAGTGGTACAAGCGATTTGACAAGTTTATGATAGGGTAAAAGTACACGAGAGGCAAATATGATTATTGTATATATTTACGCAAGTTACAAGATGGATCCTATATATATCTTCTTCTTTATGTTGACGATATGTTGATAGCTTCTAAAAGTCAAGCAAAAATTAAGAAATTGAAGACTTAATTAAACAAGGAGTTTGAGATGAAGGATCTCGGTGAAGCAAAAAAGATTCTCGGTATGGAAATATCTAGAGATAGGAAATTGGGGAGACTTTGTTTATCTCAGAAAGAATATCTGAGGAAGGTACTAAAATGTTTTAGCATGAAAGAAAAGTCAAAACCAGTTAGTACACCACTTGCTCCTTATTTCAAGCTTAGTGCATCCATGTCATTGAAGAATGATGCAGAATAGGAACATATGTCAAAGGTATCGTATGCAAGTGCTATTGGTAGCTTGATGTAAGCAATGGTGTGTACAAGGCCTGATATTTCATAAGCAGTTGGGTTTGTGAGTAGGTACATGCATGATCTTGGAAAGTAGAATTGGTAAGTTATGAAATGGATTCTACTGTATATTCTAAATGTCGTAGATATCAGTTACGTATTTCAACAGGATAGGCAAGACGATTAGTGTGTAGTTGGGTATTGTAATTCTAACTATGCTATTAATTTGGACAAGCGTCGATCAATTACTAGTTATGTGTTTACTTTTGTAAAGGCACCCGTTAGTTGGAAGTCCACGTTATACTCAATAGTTGTTTTTTCTACTACAGAGGCAGAGTATATGGCAATTACAAAGGTTATAAAAGAGGCAATTGGGCTTCAAGGGTTGCTTGGTGAACTGGGAATAGAGCAAAAGCACATCAAAATGCATTATGAAAATTAGAGTGCAATTCATTTAGCAAAGAACTAGGTTTATTATGCAAGGAAAAAGCATATTGATGTTCGATATCATTTTGTATAGGAAATTCTGGAAGAAGGTGGAGTCATAATCCAAAAGATTCAGAATCTTGCTGATATGATGACAAAAGTGGTAACTATGGTCAAGTTTAAACATTATTTAGACTTGATCAATATTGTTATAAATTGAAAGATGAAATTTTCAAACACTACTGAAGATTGGATTTGAGAGAGAATTGTATAGAATTTTTCCAAGGTGGAGATTTATTATTTTTTGGCAAAATTGCCTATCCCACATTGTTTTATTGTAAAGGAATAAGAGAGCTCTTTGGTTATAAAAGACTCCTCCACTCCTTTGGTTAATTCATACTAAAATTTCCTCTTCTCCTATATTTAAGTAATTGTATTCTTTCTCTCTTTTTTGTAACATTTCCTCAATTAGTGAAATATTATTTTGGTAGTGTCTGAGGACATATGCATAATTAGCCGAACCTCGTTAAATTTTGATGTTCTCTTTTATGTCTATTTAATAGCTATTGTCGGGTATATTTGTAATTATTATGCTATCAAAATTACTTTTTTTGATAAAATTCTATCTAAGGAGTGTGGTTTTTAAATGGGACCATTGTGACCTTATTACTCTTTCCTGGGAATCTACCTTAGGGTATTTTTAGTACAATCATTTACAATCTAGTCACCTGTGCAATAGTTCTCAAGGTGAATTTGTTATTATTGGTAAAAATTAACCTGAATTCCAAAATACCCTACACCAAAACATTGCTTATTTCCTTTCAGGAGCCATAACACATAGAGGATACTTTATCTCATAAGACAACTTTAACACCTCACTAAGGTTAATTCGGTTAGCCATATCTTGAACCCACTTGAATTCACCATAAGGTGGTATAGCAATAAAAAAGGTTATGGCTTTATAGTACCAAATGAAAGTGGGTTAAATGTATTTGTGCACTCCTCATCTCTGAAATTTGATGGTTACATTCACCTTAGTCCTGGCACTTATGTGGAATATGAAATATGATGCCCATCTTCCATTAGATTTTTTGCCTATCCAAGTGTTACATGTAAGCCAAAATTTGAGGGAGTAATAACATTTAATATAAGACAATTTCCAAAAAGAGACTATAACTACATTGTTTCAAATAATAAGACTTTGTATCCAAGCACTTTAAGACAACTTAGTAACAATATCTATTTACAAAACATGCCTTGGTTTATATGGCAATAGAACAAATTGAAATTTTCACTTTTTATCAAAATAATGAACTTGCAATGTGGTAGGGTCTAGCTTCTTTTATAATTTGACCATAGTAATTAGGCAAGCGATCTTCATCATTATATAATGACCAAATTTGACTAGCCTAAAAGTTTCCAATCAATTTTTCAACATCAAAGCTGAATTCTAGTTTTGGAATTTTAAAAGCTTCTATAATTAAGCTTGGATGAACATTGCAATCCTCCTCATCATAAACTATAAAAAGAGAAAGGTGAGGAGCATTGATTGTGCACTTTTTATAGTGAACAAAAATAATACAAACGAAGTTGATGATGATGATGATATTTGATATATATACAATTAGAGAATTGAATTGAGATTAGAAGAAAAAAAGGGAAAAAGTTTTTTTTTTTAAATCTTTATATTATATATAGATTAAATTACAAATAAAACAAGCTTTAGATCCAAAATCCAAAAGCAACAGATAAAGTTCCACAAATAGATAATAACAAAAATCACATAAAACATAACAAACCCATAAAAAGTAATAAAACTACATGGCAAACTCACATAACAAAAGCCCACTTTGAATTATGGCCATGTTGTGGAAGAAAGAGAAAAGTTATTGTGAATTGGTTTGGATAGTGCGTGGGAGTTTCACATTTGTGACATGTGAAGGAAACAAAGGTTTCAATTATTTATTTAAAATGAGAGAAAGAGATAATAACCAAAAAAACTAAATAAGAACAAAGGGTAATGGCTTCTTTCGTATAAAGAAAGAAAAAAATAAAGAAGAAGACGTTATCACTATTGAGGAGCATGCACAAAATTTTTTCACCATTTTTAGGCACGCAAGTAATAAATGAAAACTAGGATTTTTTGGTTAAGTTATGTTTTTAAGGCATTTATGAAAAAAAAAAACCCCTTTTATTAACACATTTGGGCTTGTGCTTTTTATAACAAGGATTTTTTTAGGAACTTTTTTTGTATAAATATACTAAGAAAAAATATTTTTAAAATAATGGTGTTTAATAATTTTGTTTCAAAAACTTGGAACAAACTAAGAACTTTTCAAAACTACGGTCTTTTCTTCTTTCTTCTTCTTTTTTTCTTTTTCTTCTCTTCTCTCTCTTTTTTTCTTCTACAATTTTTTCCTCTATTTTCATTCTCTACTTTTGTATAATATCATCAACATCACCTCAAAAAAAAAAAACTAAATACAAGAAATTTTCTCTTTAAATTCTCTTATTTCATCTATCCATAGCTTCCTCTACTCTTTCTCCCTCTCCTTCTCCTTCTCTTTCGCTGCCACTACCATTACATAGCCTTAATCTCCATCGCTTGATTGTGGTCAATGAGGCTGCTAATTTTTCTTTAATTTGTTAATATAACTTTTGTTTTTTTTAATCTTTTCCTTTAATGGTCAATAAGGTCTTAAAGACAATGAGAGCAGAGAGAGAAAACAAAAGAGAAAAAGGATTAAAGTGAGTGACTTTGACAATTAAATTGTATTTTATTTTTTTTAAATGAAGAGTTTTTATAGTTAAAACTTTAACTTTATAATTATTTTTGGTGTTGGAATTTGAGTGTTGTAATGAGTCTATTTTGATTTATTTGGATTAATATGAGTGTGTGTTTTCTTTTTCTAATTATTTTGGCGGTATTTTTTTGGTTGTTTTGACAATTGTTTTTAATTTTTTGATTTTTTTTTTCAGTTTTATGAGCTTGTTTTGTAGTGGTTTTTCTAGTTATTTTCATGGTTGATTTTCTGATTATTTTTCAGGTTGTTTTGGCATATGATTTGGAAATGGTTCATTTTTTCAATTTTTTAAAGTTGTTTTGTAGTGATTTTTCTGGTTTTTTTTTTCTTTTGCAATTTTATAAACTTTTTTTGTGATGGTTTTCGTGGTTGTTTTGAAAAAAAACCATAAAAATAATCATAAAAAACCAAAAACAACTTGAAAAACAACCTCGTTAAACATAAACCTGAAGCAAAAATAAAAACAAAAACAACTGCTAAAACAACCACAAATATGTTGTAAAAATGAAAAGATTAAGAAAAAAAAGAAACAGAAAAAGAATAAAAAGTAAAAATTAAAAAAAAAACAAAAAAAGTAAAGGAGGAGAGAAGAAGAAAGGAATCTTGGACTTTTGAAAGAATAATGTAAAATTAAAAAAAAAGGGTAAGCATAAAAAAAAACAAATGATTGGAGTGTTGAAAAGATTTTACAATATAACATTCTTAGTGTGATTGCATGAAAAGTTCCATGTCCCTAATACACCCATATTTTAATGCAATTTAGATTGAGAAGCATTGACAAGAGCAGGATGGAAACTTAAAAGTGATTGTCTACTTTTTTTTAGGTGAGAGTTTTTCATATAGTTTAGCAAGCAATTCCTAATAGATAAAGTTCCATGCTTTTTGAAGTGACCATTAAACACACTTGCACAATATATACATCTAGCTTGAGTAACTATACCAAAAATATCCCTTATCTTTTCAAAATGCTGCCAGGCCTTAGAACGGACTCAGTCTCCTTCCTTTTTTTTTGCAATTACATTTTACTACTTTTGAGCTTTCACCATTTGTTCACTACCACTATTAGTAGCATTAGGATCACTACTATGACTGCCATTAGTAGTTTTAGTGTCCATCTACATATGAAATTATAAATAAGTCATTAATATTGTGAAACAATTGACATAATCAATGTAAATTATAAACATCATTAACATAATCATAGAAACACATTGTATTACCTTTCTTTTGAGTCTCTTCAGTCTGAAGTGACATAAGAATATGGATTAGATCAAGTTTGATTCCACCTCAATAAATTATATCATTAGAAATTAAAAAAAGCTTCCACCTTTGGATCTCGAAATGAGATCATTACAAATAGATCCACATTATAAATTCGCATGCAACATACTAACGATGCAATTATGCAAAGGGAAAACAACATATAACAAAATATAGATAAGATGTTGATCCACATAAAAGGCAAATAGAAACTTTAAAAGTACTTTTATAAATGATAAACAAATAAAAAATGTAATGAAAAATATTTACCATTAAAGACATCAATAAAATCACAACCATTGCATGTCAATATTAAACAAAAGCTTTCACCATTTGAGATCTCAGTTTTGAGATATTAAACAAAAGCTTCCACTAAATAAGATCTTATAAAAAGATCACAAACAAATTCAGATAACCATTTGTAGTATCCATACGAGTCCCCCAAAAATCAAAAAACATAGAGAATCAATAAAAGGAATCATATATTCATAATCACAAAAAAATTTATAAAATTAAAAACCTTTATATATCTAGAGGGTTTAAATCAATTACCATAACAAAAAAATATCTTTGCATGTCAATTTTATCAATGGTTGAGTGATAAAATCGATGGTTTAATACTAACAATAAACAAAACAACACAGACACTCAACAAAATGGTACTAAGTGGTAACTCTTTAGATCCACCACTATCTTTGACATTTTATTAAATCATTAAAGAGGACTAAGTCAAAGACTTGAAAAATATGGACATTCTCCCAACTTAAGACGTTGAGTAGTAGAAGGAGATTAAGAGAATAGATATGTGTTAAGATAAATTAGGGTTAGATGAGAGGAAAAAGAAGGGTTATATGAGAGAAAAATAAGGGGATGTAGAGATGTTTCTGAAAGAGAGGAGAAAAGTGAGGCAACGGGAGAGATTTGAGGTTAGAAGAATAGTAAGGTGGCGAGAGAGATTTTGGTTTATAAGAGAATTATATTTAGGGTTAAAAGTTTAGTATGTTTGTATACTACTTTACCCCTAATTCAAATGACATTATTTTATACGTCCTTTATATTTTTAAAAATTTAGGTGGATCGATTTTCAGAAAGCCTCAATCGAACCACCTTCTATAAATTGATAATTTGGCTCCCCTCACCCGAACCAAGTTGCTACTAATTTAATAGCTCAATTGAACCATGATTTCAGTTTTAGTTTGAGAAGTAATTTTAGGTCAGTCGGCAAATGCTTACCCTTAATCACATACCAACAAAAGGTTATTTACATGTCATCAATTGTACTTATTTATTGTTCATGCGTGAAAATATCTAATATTAATATGGTTTTATTTTTTCAAGGATTACTTAACGTAGTGAGCACTTTATTGCTAAAACCTGAGCATAAGTGTTGTGCAAGAACCTTTGTGCTAGTTGGAGGAAGAAAAATAGAGATATAAGTTTACACATGCATTTTTAGAAGTTTGTGAAGTCCAATAATTTGCTTAATTTTGAGGAGAATGTGAAAAAAATGAAGCTCTCCCTACAAGGCTTTAAAGACATATTTAACACTCACACAAGTCATTGGTGCAAAGCTTACTTCAACATAGAGGTAAAATGTAATATTGTTGACAATAATTTGATAGAGCAATTTAATGGAAAAATTATTGAATATAGTATAAAAAACATTTATATTATATTAGAGGGTATTAGAACATTAGTTATGTCTCGACTTAAAGATAATAGACATCTATGTGAGAAATGGTTGTATGACTTTAGGCCTAGGATTATAAAAAAAAATTATTTGATAATTGCTTGAAAAGCACTCACTATCACATGCTTTGAAATGGAGAAAATGGCTTTGAAGTTGAGTATAAAGGAGACATATATGTGGTTGATCTAAAAAAAAGTGCTTGTCAAGGTTAGGACTTAATAGGAATTCCATTCCATCATGTTAGGTGTAGTTAATTCTATTGAAAATTTTTTAAAGATTATGTGCATAGTAGGTACAGTAAAGAGAAATATAAACAAGGTTATGGACACATGATAGGAAGTATGAATAGTTTGAAGTTCTGGGGTAAAAGAGATATTGATCCACCCCAGCCACCAAAAAATAGAAGAATGACTGGTAGACCTAGAAAAAATAGAAGAAAAGAGGTAGGTGAGATGCAAAGTGGTTATAAACTGTCAATGATAGGTAGACACATGACTTGCCAATTGTTCTATTAAGTAGGACATAATAAGAAAGCATGTCCATCATTAAAGAATGGTAAAGAAGAATATTTAAATGCATTACCAACTTCACAGTTTGCAGATAACTCCCAACCACTAAGACCTATAAAGCTCTCCGTAAGTAGTTTTATGCTTTACTTATACAATTTTATTTTTATCATCATTTGTTATTGTAATTTTTGGAATTTCCTTTGTTGGTTAGGTTGTTGGTACTAAAAAAGTAAATATGCAACATAATGTTGATGATAATGTGCAAATCTCATCACCTTTAGGTTCCTTTACACAAACAATTGTAATGTCATCTATAAAATCAAATAATAGATTCACCACTGCTTATAACAGGAAAAGAAATCCCATATATACTGAAGTAATAACACATGTAGTTTTAATTTGGTGGAACGAAGCTCGTAAGACCTCCTATATTTGCTACTCAACATTTATATATTTATGGAGTTACATAGACCTCACTAATTTGAACATGATCATCAATGTAAGATGTGTACTTTAATATTCATGCATTTGATGTGGTAATTAATAAATTAATTAATTTATCTATCATTTTTATGCAACCTCAAACTAAAAGTCAAAGAATAGTTGGCAATAATAACAAGATAAGAAAAGCCAATGAGCCTTAACCAACTTTATGAAAGAGAGAACAAAAGGTTTTACAAAAGGTGGCAAACAATTCATCACCACTGCTTAACTTCAGGTATTCTTTCCTCTATGCCATTATTGTATCAATGCATTACTATATTTCCTTTTTTTAACCTAATGGCCATTTTTTAAAACCTATTTAGGTTAAGAGATAGAGAAAATTGAAGAGGAAAGAGCAAAAAACTTGAAATCAATTGTTAAACAAAGGACTAAAGTCCTATGGAAAACCAGTGTTGGAACTTTATCTCAATCCCAAGTAGCTCTAGTTCTTATAGGACAATATCCATTTCTAAATCAAGAATAAATTGCATGTTAAAAGGCATAACAATGAAATATTTACTAAAAAATATATATTTATATAAGTCAGAAATTGCAAGTCATATGAAAAATAAGTTCTTTCTTTTTATTGTAAACAAGAATATTTTGGATTATCGTATATTTTAGCCAAGCTTACAGAGACTTGGATTTAAGTTAGGATTTGTTTTGCTTTGTAGATAATGCTTAATATATCTAAAGTTTATTGTCAATATCTTATTCATACAATTTATTAGTGTTTATCCAATAAAATTCAAGTTTTTGTATAAGTTATACATTAATATTCAAGTTCCTATATAACTCGAAGTTTAATATTAATTCTCATTTGGGTCATAAAGACATAAACAGTTCCTTTGTTATATGGATTATTCACACTTTTTTTTATTCCACTTCTTCAGTTGATTGAATATAGTACATGTACATCATGTTTATTTCTTTGAATTTTCTTTCAAATTAATCTCATTCAATTCATGCCTCTCATATTTTATGTTTAGTTAGTTGCTTTAAAGTTTTATTAAAGATAAACTCTTTGTTATGGCAAATAACTCTCAGCTACAATTGTATATTTCTAGATTTAAAAAGTAATAAAAAATGAATGTTATTTAATACACCATTTGAAGTAAATTTAAATAAGAAGCAATTTACACATCAAAAGAAAGATGAACTTCATTCATGTCATAAGGTTTACACATAAGATGCATTTTCAATATATATTAGTAGAAACGATGAATCTACATTCATTCATAAGCTACAATAACAAAAATTTCCAACACTAACTTCATAGAATCATTACAACTATAAAACATCATAAGCTACAATAACAAAAAAATCACGATAAGCAGAAGAAGAACAACACCCATATACACCTCTCTCTAGCTTTACTTCTCTTTAACTTGATTTTAATTTTTCCTTTGCTTATTAATAACCCACAAATTATGCTCCTTGATCTTTCATATAACTATAACTCAAACAATCTGTTGTAAGAAGAATTCTCACAAGACCAAAACCTTCTTCCTAGATTTGTATGCATCCATGAAATCCTCATAACTTTTCATTTTCAATATGGGCATCTATTATTTTCATCCATAATTCTGTTAGAAAGAGAAGAATAAAAAAAGAAGCAAAAAGAGTATGATAATGCTAAAAAAGTTTTAGAATTATAAAACCTAATTCCCAAATTTTCTTTCCTCTATTTATCAGCCACCTAACTTCAACGTTATTATCATTAAACACACATTCTTGTGTATGTGGCATTTGATATGGAGGTGACTCATCTTATTTAGGTCTCCCATTTGCTTAGTCATCATGCCATGTATGTGAAAATTGCTTAAAAACACCTACTTAAGCTATTTTTTCTACTTCAGACACTCAATTGAAAAAAAAAATTGAACACCACATTGTCTAAATTCAAAATGTTCATACACCATTACTGTAATTTGTTCAAAAAAAGAAAAAAAAAGAAAGGAGAGAAAGGAAAAATGGGGTGAAAATGAAATAAATTACAAAAATGGAAAATGGAAGAAAATTAAAAGGGATACACTTATAATTAATGAAAGAGGTGGTTTTAGTTAAAAAAAATTACTAATAAATTTCTCTTATAACAAAAAAATGGATGAGGTCACCTCTTAAAACAAAATAAAAAAAATGAAAATATCATAAAATTAATTGAACTCTCAACTTTACTGAAAATTGATATTAAAATTTTATTTTTTATTTTTTACATAATTTTATAAAAAATAAATTATATTAAAATTTTTCTTAAAAAATTCATAATGAAATTTTATAAATTAAAAATATCAATTTTCATATCTAATGAGAAATTACATGCATAAATGAAATATACACACATTTTATATCTATATATCTAATACCATTTGAATCCATTTCTCAATATGCTAAGTTTGTAAATGTAAGCAGATAATGGTTTTACTCTAATTGGTGATTGTATAAGCTACTCGAAGAAGCCATCTACTTATAGCCAAAGTAGATGGCCTAAAGACAATATATAATGATGATGTTGATTACATGACAATTAATGTCAGGATATTAACAATGTAATAATACATATTGTATCAGGGAGAGTAGATAAATAAGGGAAAGTGGAATTAAACTGAAATCTAGTTGCATTGACTCTATTTAGTACAAACCACTATTGTAAAGATAATGTAATCGTTTGGTCCATACTTGATCGGGCTGGACAAAATCTTCTCTGTGGATTCTATTGGTTAGCTTTAATAGTTAAGGATTCTATTGTTAAATCAAAACATTAGTCATTATTGAGCAGCAGAATAGTATATTCATCGGCTATACTTGTTGAGTATTATAGTTGGCTTGTATGAGAGAATTAAGTGGGAAAAAATTCAAATGGTTGCTTACAATTATTCCTTCATAGTTCATTTATTATAAAGATCTATTACAATATAATATAACTTAAAGTATTTTGGATTATCGTATACTTTGTCCAAGCTTATAGAGACTCGGATTTAAGTTAGGATTTGTTTTGCTTTGTTGATGATGCTTAATATATTTGAAGTTCATTGTCAGTATCTTATTCATACAATTTATCCATGTTTATCTAGTAAAATTTAATTTTTTATATAAGTTATATGTTAATATTCAAGTTCCCATATGACTTAAAGTTTATTGTTGTTGTGTGTAATTTTACACATATTCTCGAGTTGAATTTTAATGAAGTTTGAATGAATAGTTAGCAATAATTGGGAAGAATTTAGGTTTAATTAGGCATTTATTTAAGTTGGACTTTCATTATAGTTTCCTATTTATTTTTAGTTTATTTAGGAATTTTTAATTGATATTAATAAGAGTGTCCCCATTTTGTAGGAAAGATTGAAAAGGAAGCCTAAATATTCAAAGAATGCTAAACATGGCCATGACATGGACATGCTTTTGCCCATGTCACATTTTGGAAGAAGAATCAAGGCAGCATGGCCATACTGGAAGTCGTGTCAACCACAGAAATTAAAGGAGTTGCAACACGAGATGGAGCATGGGCATGCTCAAAATCGTGCCCTTTTTGGTAGGAATTAAAAAAAATATGAGAAGATCAACATGGCCATGCTTAAAAATGTGCCATGAAAGTGAGGACATGACATGGTCGTGCTTAAGCCATGTCAAGCATAAGAAAGTTTCCTTTTTGGAGGAAATTCAGGAATTTAAGTTAAATTAGGTTTCCATTGAATTTGCAATATAAAAGGGGGATTAAAAAGTGTTTTTATGCATTTTGGATCATTGAGAAACACTTTTGAAGACATATTCTAAAGCATATTACAAAAGACTTATGCAAGATTCAAGAGCTTAAAATTATAATTTCTTGTTTTTCTTTAATTACTTCAATTATGTTTTTATATATCGCCATAATTTTGTGTGGCTAAACTCTTCTTAGGGTTTGGATTTGCATAGCTAATCTATTACTTGTTTAGATTCTTGTTTCCTTTCAATAAATTAGTTTTTAGTCAATTTTACAAGTTGGGCTTAATGTCTTGTATTTGATTCCAGGCCTGATTGAATGCATGTTTTTGGGTAGATTATAGAAAATGAAAGTTGCATGATCTATTAGCTCATACACTTATAGAACTTATGAACCTTGATCATGAAAGTAGACAAATCCTTTAGGGAGTAATAAATCGCTAAGGAACTTAATCAACCATAGTTAATTGATGTGACCATGAAAATAAACTGTTATTTACTTTGGTATTCTTAGATGATCTCAAAAGAGACTTTAGGTAATTTGAGTGGTTTACCCTTAACTGAGTTAATAAATTGAATTGTGAAAAGATCTTGTAATCCAAGTAATAGCTAGTAAAGCAAATCCAAGCTCTAGATTTTTAATTATTGAATTTTAAAAGGAATTATTTTAGCTTTAAGTTTTCTATTTTTATTAGTGATTTATTATTGCATTACAATCAATCAATTTTGTTAGATTGTGAAAATATAATTAGGGCTAGTACTTAGTATCAATCTCCTCATGGGAACGATACTTATACTCACTCTTTACTAGTTATTGCGAACCATAAAGTTGCAGAATTTGCCTAACAATTATTAGTTCTTATTTGGGTTGTAAAGATATAATCAGTTCCCTTGTTATATGGATTGTTCACTATTTTTTTAATCCACTTCTCCAGTTGATCAAATATAGTACATGTACATCATGTTTATTTCTTTGACTTTTCTTTCAATTTAATCTCATTTAATACATGCCTCTCATATTTTATGTTTTAGTTAGTTGCTTTTAAGTTTTAGTAAAGATAAACTTTTTGTTATAATAAATAACTTTTCACTGCAATTTTATGTTTCAAGATTTAAAAATCAATAAAAGATGAATGTTATTCAATACACCATTTAAAGTAAATTTAAATAAGAAGCAATTTACATATAAAGAGAAGATGAACTTCATTCATGTTGTAGTGTTTTTACATGTAATACACATTTTTAATATATATTAGTAGAAATAATGAATCTACATTCATTCATAAACTAACAAAAATTTCCACCAGTAACTTCATAGATTCATCATAAAAAACATCAAAAGATATAATAACCATAAAATCACAATAAGCAGTAGAAGAACACCACCCATATACACCTCTCTCTAGCTTTACTTATCTTTAACTTGATTTTAATTTTTGCTTTGCTTGGCAACAACCTACAAATTATGCTCTTTGGTCTTTCATATAACTGCAACTTAAACTATCTATTGTAAGAAGAATTCTCACAAGACCAAAACCTTCTTCCTAGATTCGAATGCATCTATGAAGTCCTCACAACTCATTATTTTCCATATGGGCATATATTATTTTATTTTTATAAATCCGTTAGAAAAAGAAGAATAAAAAAAGAAGTAAAAAGAGTATGATGATGTTGAAAACGATTTAGAATCAGAAAACCTATCTCCCAAATTTTCTTTCCTCTATTTATCAGCCACCTAACTTCAGGATTATTTTCATCAAACACACATTCTTTTGTATGTGGTATATGATATGGAGACTGACTCATCTTATTTAGATCTCCCATTTGCTTAGTCACTATGCCACATATGTGAAAATTAGTCGAAAACACCTACATGAAAATTGGTCAGAAACATCCACTTGAGCTATATTTTCTACTTTAAACACTCAATTGAAAAAAAATGGGACACCACATTATCAAAATTCAAAATGTTCATACAACATTGGTGTAATTTTTCAAAAAAAAAAAGGAAAAAGGAAAGAGAGAAAGGACGAAGGGGGTGAAAATGAAATAAATTACATAAGTGGACTATGGTGGAAAATTAAAAGGGATACACTTATAATTAATGAAAGAGGTGGGTTTTTGTTAAAAAGTTAAAAAAGATGGTACTAATCCTATAAATTTCTCTTATAATAATAAAATGGATGAGGCCAGCTCTTAAAACAAAATAAAAAAATTAACATGAACTCCCAACTTTACTGAAAATTGATATTAAATTTTTATTTTTTATGTAATTTTTAAAAAATAAATTATATTAAAATTTTTCTTAAAAAATTTGTAATCAAATTTTATAAATTAAAAATATCAATTTTCATATAATGATAAATTACATGCATACATGAAATACACACACATTCCATATCTATATATCAATTACCATTTGAATCCATTTCTCAGTATGCTAAGTTTGTAAATGCAAATAAATAGTGGTTTTACTCTAATTGATGGTTGTATAAGCTGCTGGAAGAAGCCATATACTTATAGCCGAAGTAGATGGCCTAAAGACAAAATGTATAATGATGATGTTGACTACATGGTGATTGATGTCAGGATATTAATAATGTAACAATACATATTGTATCAGGGAGAGTAAATAAATGAGGGAAAGTGGAATTAAACTAAAATCTAGTTGCACTGGCTCTATTTGGTACAAACCACTACTACAAATATAATGTAGTCGTTTGTCCATACTTGATTAGGTTGGACGAAATCTTCTCTATGGATTCTATTAGTTAGCTTTAATAGTTAAGGATTCAATTATAAAATTAAAACATTAGTCATTATTAAGCAGCATAATAGTATATTCGTCAGCTATACTTGTTGAGAATTATGGTTGGCTTGTGTGAGAGAATTAGGTGGGACAAAGTTCATATGGCTTATTATAATTATTTCTTTATGGTTCATTTGTTAAGAAAATCCATTGCAATACAATTATAACTTGAAGTATTTTTGGATTACAATATATTTTGGCCAAGCTTATAGAGACTTAGATTTAAGTTAAGATTTATTTTGCTTTGTTAATAATGCTTAATGTATTTGAAGTTTACTGTTAGTATTTTATTCATACAATTTATCAGTGTTTATCCAATAAAATTCAAGTTTTTATATAAGTTAAATGTTAATGTTTAAGTCTCCATATAACTTGAAGTTTATTGTTAGTTCTCATTTGGGTCGTAAAGACATAATCAGTTCCTTTGTTGTATAGATTGTTCACTCTTTTTTTATTCTACTTCTCTAATTAATTAAATGTAGTACATGTACCCCATGTTTATTTCTTTGGCTTTTCTTTCAATTTAATCTCATTCAATTCACGCCTCTCATATTTTATGTTTTAGTTAGTTGCTTTCATATTTTAGTAAAGATAAACTCTTTGTTACAAGAAATAACTCTTCACTTCAATTTTATATTTTTAGATTTAAAAATCAATAAAAGATGAATGTTATTCAATACACCATTTGAAGTAAACTTAAAAAAGAAGTAGTTTACACATAAAAAGAAAGAACAACTTCATTCATGTCATAGTGTTTACATGTAAGACACATTTTCAATACATATTAGCAAAAAAGATGAACCAAAATTCATTCAAAAACTACAACAATAAAAGTTTCTAAAAGAGTCCTAGAGGGGGGGGGGAGGATTGAATAGGACTATCAAATAATAATAGGAAATTAAAAGGTTTGAATTAGAATTAAAAGAATTATTGAGAAGGAAGAATGAAGAACACAATGATTTAAGGAGTTCAGATTCAACAACAATCCTACGTCTCCACCTAACTTATCCCCAAGTTAGGATTTTCAATCACCCACAATCTTATTCACAAGATTGAGATTACACAAGAGTTTTGTGGCTCACTCTTACAACCTTACAACTTGAGTTTTCTAGGCTTACTCAAAAACCAAATTATAAGTGTTTTCAAGGCTCACACTAAAACCAAATTCCGAAGTTTTTTAATGGCTAAACACTTAAACCAATTCTTTTAGAATAGAGTCTCACTTCCCATTTTCTAATCCCATAAAATAGAAAAATTAGAATATATATTCTAAAACTCACCAACTCTCACAAGAGTATACAAGAATAAAATGAATTTAAAAAGAGTGTAGAGAGCTTAATTGAATGCTTGAAAGTTTATAATGAAAAAACAAGTTTCTTAACCTTAAAACAATCATCAAAGGTCATATTTATACTTAAGCAATCCAATTATAGTTGTTGGAAGCAATAATTTCATTCCCAACAAAAATAAAGTCCATTTGAATGAAATTTGGACTTTTGAGCTGCATTTTGTTAGGTCCCGGTTGGGACTAGCATCAAATAGCCGTTACAAGCCATTGTATTTGAAAAAAGGCCCTAATCCCGATCGGGATATCATGGTCCCAATTGGGACTACATTATCCCAACCAGTGTCTTGATCAAGACATAGAATCAGGACGGGTACTGCCCTTTTTGAGAATTTGCTCTTCTTTAGTTCCGATCGGGACTACTTTGGTCTGATAAGGACTATGAAAAAAATTGTAACTTTTTATGTAATTTAGTCCTTATAATGAGTTTGGTTGAGATTGTACTTGTGATGACTTTCCAGAATCATTTTTCTTTGATAGTTCATTATTATTTTGACTTCTACATTGTTCCTAACTTATACACACTTGAAGCAAACACACTAGTTGCTCAAAATTAAGTTTTTTAATATCAAAATCAAGATTGATAACTTGCTAAGGTCAACAATCTCCCCCTTTTTGATTTTGACAAACTTATTCTGAGTTAATAAAAAAATATAATATAAAGTGTGTGATTGATAACAATTTGTGATAATAATGAAGATATAAAATGAGAACAAATATATTTGTTTAATTCTCCCCTATGGTCATGATAAGAAATATAAATTTTTATTCTAAATGACATAAAATATATAAATAAAAATCAAGGTCTTCCAAGGTGTTAAAAGCATAAAAGGAATGTTTGACAATTTTGAAGGAAATAATTTCAAACATATATCATGCATCATAAAATAGTACATACATGATTATATAGAGCTTAGCTACCGAAACAATGAAAAAGCAAAGATACACAAAATCTTTGTGAGATAATATGTCATTTAAGCAATTTTCTCCCCCTATATCAATGAATAAAAGGAATGTTTGATATTAAGGATACAATATTATATAGTTATATCACTTACATAAACACATCTTTCTTTAAAAGAAATTAACAAAGTAAACATGAAAACTCAATTATTTCTAAATAAAGATCAAAACAATTCCTAAGAGAAAATTTTTTACATAAATGGATTTTTCATGTATATAGAAAAATGCTTAATAATACAAAAATTAAACATACTTTGAAACTAAAATAAAAAAAATTAAACATACTATCAAACTCAAATTTTCTCCTCCTTTCACAAATATCAAAAAGAATAAAAAGAATAAACCCAAATAAACACTTCAAATTAAAAACAACAAATTTCATTAATAAAAACATTCAGTACAAAAACAAGATACTAAAAATAAATGAGAAATAAACTAATCATAAACAAGGATAGAATGAGCCTAAAAATAAACTAGCAGTTAAAGGCTTATATATGAAAAATAAATCAAATATAACCAAAAATAAAATAAATGAAATATACAAATAAGATCTATTCTTGAGGACGGAAAGGAGGAGGATAGGTGCCTGTGTAGCCTTGTTGCTCATAATTATGATGAAAATCATGTTGAAGGTGAGTAATGTTGTCATCAATTTGATTGAAATGTACATTAAAATTGAATTCAACTTCATCAAAACATGAATTGAAGTTGGATTCCATTAAAGAAATGCATTGAAATATTTGGCCAACCCAAGAAGGTTCATCATCTTGAGCTTGAGCATATTAGCTTGATGTAACTTCACTTCTTGTTCTCTTTCTTGGAGGGGCAACATAAGGTTAAGGTTCTTATTCTTTTTCCCTTTGACCTTCTTGCTCTTCTAATTCTTGAAATATAGCTTCAATGTCTCCACTTGCTCTAAGGTCATGTTTCCAAACCCAAACTCCATTAATAGAGGTGAATGTTTTAGAATTGTAGATGAAGGAAGTATTAAGAAACAAAGGTTTAGCAAAGGGTAAAGAGTTAAGATTAGTATTATAGAATTTAGCCAACTACGTGACAATTCCACTAATACAAATTGCACCGGTATGACTATCACTAATTAGTCAAATTCTCCATTGTAAAAATTTTTCTAAAGCAATATTCTCATTATAATGAAGATAATAGAGAATAAAAAGATCATAAAGAGAAAGTGTTTCATTAAAAAGAGCTCTACCATTTATGGAATAAGTAATGAAGCGATGAACATACCAAAGTGCTTTGGATTTGATAAAAGAAGCTTTTGTGTGTCCAGTGGAGAATTGAGGAGCATTAGGAGCTTTGATTTCATCCCAATAGGAAGAGGCAAGCCAATGAGGGTTAACTTGAATGTGCTCCTCTTGAGAGAAGCTAAAAAGAGCATCAAACTCTTGATAGGTCATGAAATGATCTTTTCCTCCCAATTTGAATCTCATTGAGAAGTAAGGATTGTCATCATCAAATTTAATGGATTGAAGAGTAAAAGATGAAAGAAATTTAATAATAAGAGAAGAGTAAAATGGAAAAGGTGAAAAAGCAACATCATAACATCAAATAGCTTTGAGAGTAGGTTCGTGCATGAACCTTAAGGGAATGAAAGCTCTTTTTTGGAATAGAGAAATCATTTTCTTAATTTCTTGAGAAGAGTAAGAAAAAGAAAAATGAGTTCTCTTAGGTTTATCCTTTTTAGAAGGAGGAGGAGCTTGAGAAGATAAAGGAGTCTTGCTTGGTTTCTTAGGAGCCATTAGGAGAGAATAATTGTAGAAAGTGTATAGAAAGAAAAGACTTGATTTGAGATGAAAAATCAATTAGGAATAGAGTGGTATTTATAGGTAAGAGATTAGGGTTGAAAATAGTGTAGAATTTGAATTTGAACTAAATAGGAACCTAAAAATTCATTCCTGATTTTGATTAGAGAGTCAAAAAGGTGAAAAAAAAGTTGAATTCCTAATGTTGTCAAGAGCTATATCCCAGTTAGGACATACTCCTATCTCGATCGGGACATGACGTCTCGAATGATATCCCAATCAAGATATCCATTCAGGATAAGTTCCATGTAAAAATATATAACTAGCATATCATGTCCCGATCCGAACATGATATGGTCTTGAGCGAGACCATGGTCCTAACCAGAAAAGTTTGGGAAAATTTTACAATTAAGTCCAGAAGTCTAACAATTAAGTCCTTGTAAATTTAATTTGCATCAATTGGACTAAATTGATGATTTTTGAAGGAAATAACTCAGTAAATGAAATAGAATCATTTAAGGAAGGATACATTTTGCTGAAAAAATTAAAATAATTAATTTAATGAAGATTTCATAAATTAATTATTAATTTTACAAAATAGGAATAAATTAAAATAAATCAAATGAACATGTATCATATACCAAAAATAAACATAGAAGAAACTTAAATGTCTATCAAAATCAAGATAAACTAGAACCATCAATCATGCCAAGTTCATGTTTGATGAAGTTTAATCTCTCTTTATTGATAGGTTTAGTGAAAATATCAGTAAATTGATTATTTGTATTGACAAAATCAAGCAAGATATCACCAAATTGAACATGATCAAGTAAAAAATGATGTCGAATGTCTATATGCTTAGTTCAATAATGTTGAATAGGATTCTTGCCAAGGTTAATAACACTTGTATTATCACATTTAATAGGAGTGTGATCAATTTTTATACCATAGTCCATCAATTATTATTTTTGCCATAAGATTTGTGAACATGAAGACTTGTTGTAATGTATTCAACTTCAACAGTTAACAAGGCAATGGAAACTTGTTTCTTGATAAACTAAGAAACTAAACATTGTCCTAAAAATTGACAAATTTTGGAAGTGCTCTTTCTATCTAGTAAACTACTGGAAATGTCTGCATCCGAATAACTAATTAAGTTTAAATGAAGAATTCCTAGGATACCAAAGTCCTAAATGCATTGTACCATAAAGATATCTGAAAATTCTTTTAAGAGCATTTAAATGAGACTCTTTAGGACTTTATTGAAATCTAGCACATAAGTAAGTAGCAAACATAATATCGTGTCTACTAGCAGTTAAATAAAAGGGATCTAATCATACCTCTAAATGATTTTTCATCAACTGGTTTACTATTATCATCTTTGTTAAGTTTGGTTATGGTGCTCATTAGAGTTTTTGCTTGTCTTAGTTCCATCCATTCCAAACTTCTTGAGAATGTCTCTTGTATATTTTGTTTGATTAATGAAAATCCCATATTTTCATTGCTTGATTTGTAGTCCAAGAAAGACTTTAAGTTCTCCCATCATACTCATCTCAAATTCTCCTTATATTAATTTGCAGAATTTCTCATACAAACAATGATTATTAGCACCAAAAAAATATATCATCAACATATATTTGCACAATTAATAAATCATGTTTAGACTTCTTTATAAAAAGAGTTGTGACAACATTTCCTTTAAAGAAACCTTTCTTTAGCAAAAAGTTACTCAATCTTTCATACCAAGCTCTTGGAGCTTTTTTTAATCCATATAATGCTTTTTAAAGTTTTAAAACAAGATTTGGAGAATCAAAATTTTCAAAACCAGGAGTTTGCTCAACATATACCTCCTCTTTAATGAAACCATTTATAAATGCATATTTAACATCCATTTGATAAAGTTTAAAATCCATGAATGATGCAAACACAAGTCACATTCTAATAGCTTATAACCTTGTAACCGGGGTAAAGGTTTCATCATAATCAATGCCTTCCTTTTGATTATATCCTTTAGCTACTAATCTAGCTTTGTTCCTAGTTATGACTCTTTATTCATTCATCTTATTTCTAAACACCCACTTAGTACCTATAATAGGATAATGTTTTGGTCTAGGAACTAAAGTCTAAACTTTGTTTTTCTTAAATTGATTTAATTCTTCTTGCATAGCAAGGGCCTAAAATTCATCACTCAATGCATCATCAACATTTTTTGGCTCAATTTGAGAAATGAAGGCTAAATTAATAATAGACTTTAATTTAGATATAGTAGTTACCCCTTTTGTAGTGTCACCTATAATGAGGTCTTGAGGATGAGCTTTCTTAAATTGTAAATTCTTTGGAAGTTCTTCCTTTAAGGTAGGTTGAGATGTATTTTTATTATCCTCCTTACTTAAATCTTCAAGTTCCAAAGGCTTACTAGCATTTTCTTCTTGAGTTTCCAAAATCTTATTGTCACCTGCAAGATCATCAATACTACAAACATCCTTTCTAGGATCAAGTGAGTTTGATTCATTGAATACAACATGCATTAACTCTTCTACTACTAGAGTTCTCTTATTAAAAACTCTATATGCTTTACTAGAATTTGAATAGCCTAGGAAAATTCCTTCATTGGCTTCAAAGTCAAATTTTGCAAGATTATCCTTAGAGTTTAATATAAAACACTTGCATCCAAATACTCTTAGATATGAGATTTTAGGTTTTCTATTATTCCACAACTCATAAGTAGTTTTATTTTAAATTGGTATCTTGAAAACTCTATTTGAAATATAACAAGACGTATTAATGACTTCCGTCCAAAAGTATAGAGATAAATTATACTCATAAACAATTATTCTAGCCATTTCCACTAGAGTTCTATTTTTCCTTTCGACTACTCCATTTTGTTGAGGAGTTCTATGAGAAAAAAAATATGTGAAATACCATTTTCAATGCAATAAGTTTTAAAAAATTCATTTTAGTTCCATGATCACTTCTTATAGATGAAATACAAAATCCTTTTTCTTTTTGAACTCTTTTAGAAAAGTTTTCAAAAGCTTTAAATGCATTATTCTTATGAGCAATAAAACATTCCTAACTAAATCTAGATTAATCATTAACCAATACATATGCATAGTGCATTCCATCAAGACTAGCAACTCTAGTTGGTCTAAATATCCATATGTATAAGTTCAAGTGGACTAGAAGTGAACACTACATTTTTTAGCTTAAATGAGGACTTGGATTGTTTTCCCTTTTGGCAAGCATCACAAGGTTTATCCTTAGTGAATTAAAGCTTTGGTAAACCAATCACAAGTTCATGTTTACAAAGATCATTCAAAAGCTCAAAATTTTCATGTCCTAACCTTTTATGCCATGTCCATGTGTCATGGGAAATAGACATTAAGCATTGATGTCTTTGTTATCAATTTTATTTAAATTAATAATATAAACATTATCTACTCTTTCACCACTAAAAGTTACTTTGTCTTTATCAAAACTACTAACAGAGTAATTTCTAAGATAGAAAGTCACTTTATTTCTTATATCACATAATTGACTTATATTAAACAAATTATGTTTAAGACCATCAACAAACAATACATGATGTATAGCTAAGGATTGAGGATTACCAATTTCTCTAATGCCAATAATTTTTCCTTTTGCATTATCTCTAAAAGTAACATGTCCTCCATCCTTAGCATCAAGCTTGTTGAATTGCTCTTTATCTCCTGTCATGTGCCTTGAACATCCACTATCGAGATACCACTTGCTTTTTGTTCTTGTAGATTTCAAGCACATATACACAAAATAATTTAAGTGTTCTTTTGAACCCAAACCTTTCTTGGTCTAAGTTGGTTAGTTTCAAAATAATCCAAAAGAAGCAAATTCATATGTAGTCTTCTATAGAAGCAGATATTATTGGTATGTCCTTTGATTATGCAATATAAACATATAATATTTTCAAATTTATTTCTCCTAGGATAATATGCTTTCCTAATGTACAAAGCATGTCTTTCATGTAGTGTTTGTGTGTGCTTCCTATAACTCTTTTAAGTCATAGTGTCAGACATACATTGACAATGACAATGTGTATTTTGATAGGTTTGTGCAACATGTTTACGTGCATTGTGTTGTGTAGCATGCCTAATGTTATTATGTCTAATGTACATATAAGCATGCTTAGGTTAAGGTGCTCTAGTTTGAGCCTTACCTTTTTGTGTTGATGAAGGGTGAGTCTTATGAAACTTTCCTTTAATATTTGACACATAAGAATTATTTGCTTTAAAAGCTTGAGTCTCAATAGGTTTCAAAGTAGAGGGAATGGAAGTACATAATGCTTTAATAAATTTAATATATGATGATAATGAGGCCATTCCATTAGTGTATCTAATTCCATGAGTATTTCCATGAAATTTTTGAGAGTCAAGTAAATTATCTAAACTCTCTTTTTATTTTTGGAATTTTGATGTGGAATTTTTTAGCTTTATTAATTCATTAGAAAGTTTATGATTTTTATCACTAGTATTCTTGAGTTGCTCTTCTAAGGAATTAGAAGATTTTTAATCACTCACAAGTTCATTATTTGATTTAATAAGACTAGAGAATTCAATTTTCAACTTCTTAAATTCCTTGGTGAAGCTATTTAACTTATGCTTATAATGCTTCTTTTTAGAAAATAAGCATTTGCATTTAAGTAAGAGTTTGCTTATAATAGAGCTTTCAACATCATTATCATCATATTTATCATAAGCATAATATTCATCACAAAAAGAGTTAGAAGTGGATGGTACCTCTTTTTCATCTTCAAGAGCCATGAAGCAAAGATTAACGACTTCTTATTGTTCCTTTTCCTCCTCTTCTTCGGATTTGGAGGAATCATCCCAAGTAGCTTTGAATGTGTTCTTCTTATCTTTTGCTCCCTTATTCTAGAATTTGAGTTTAGGGCACTCACTTTTAATGTATCCCAGTTTCTTGCATTCATAGCAAGTAAACTCTTTGGTTTTCTTTTTGTCTTCTCCTCCATACTTCTTATTGAAATCCATTGTTTTGAGAAATTTTTCTTTGTCAAAAAATTCTTAAAGTTCCTAGTGAGCATGGCTATATCACAATCTTCATTACTAGAGTCTTTAATGTTTTCTTCTTCACTATCTTCTTGAAGAGCTTTTAGTGCTACACTTTTTTTCTTCTCCACCTTCTCTTTTTACTCTTCACCTCATTTTTTTATTATAAGCTCATATGTCAAGAGCTTGCCAATAAGCACATCGGTTAAGAGAGTAGAGAGGTATTGAGCTTCCTTAATTGAAGTAACTAGAGATTCTCAATCCTTCTTAGGTAGAATTCTTAGAATCGTGTTATTAACCTCTTCCTTGATGAAATGTTTACCAAGTTTTTTGAGGATTGTAAGAAAAGCATTCAGTCGATTTATCATCTCCATGATTGACTCTTGAGGCTTCATTTTGAAGAGTTCATATTCATATATGTGAAGTTGAACCTTCTTACTTCTAACTTGTACGTTTCCTTCATAATGATTTGCAAGGTCTCCCACATTTCCTTAATCGACATACAATGTTGAAGCTTGCCTCTGTAAACACCCAATTTCGGGATGATAAAGTGTGGATACGATAGAGGACTTCAATGATGAAAATGTTATAAATCGATTTTCAATACTTAAAGTTTAAAACCTCAAAAGTCTGAATGCATTTCCAAAAGTGGTTTAATTGATTTTTTTAAGGACTTAATTGCAATATTTTTTTAAGACCTAATTGAAAAGTCTAAATTCTTTTAGGAGTCTTTTTTTTATAATTAAAAGTTAAAAAAAAATATAACAGAATTCTATAATTCTAATTGGAATTAGGCATGTTCAGTCTGCTTTTTTATTTTATTTTATTTTATTTTATTTTAGTAAATAAAATGTGGTTTGCTGAATTTTGATTGGTCAAATAGTATTTATCTAAATTTTTATGAAATTAAAGTCCTTTTAAAATCAAAACCTTGAGAAAGGCAAGTCATAATAGGATACATTTTTAGCTAGGGTTTTTTCCAATAAAAGCCTAGGTTGAGCTATCTTAGGAGGGGACCTCTCGGAGACTTTTCTTTTCTTTTTTTTCCCTAGGCAGTACACAAAAATATTCTCTGTGATTTATATGTTTTTGAAACAAGTAGCAATAGACTTTTGAGAAGAAGAATAACTAGTATTTGAAGATCTATCTAATAAACAACAATGATTTATACTAGTCTGAAGGGCAACTTATACTACATCCATAATCGTCATCTTCTTTCCTCCCTTCTTTTATTTTTTTTTATTTTTTTTAAATTTCACTTTTTTTTTTATTTTTATTGTTATTTTATTCAGTAATCATTGTTTATTCGTTTGTGTTGGTGATTATGGAGGAGATTATATAATGATCTTACTGGGTGAACAAAATCCATGAAAGTTCATGGAATGCCATGGATAGGACTTTGTAGCTAAATAGGGTTCCGAGGTTTATTTAGTTATTTATTATTATTTTGATTTTGGTTTTTTTTTTATTTTTAGGATTGTATTAATTTTTCTTTTCTTATTACTTTCAATAGCTCATTGTAACAACCCCAATAGTGGAAATAATGAAGTTATGTGTGTGTGATTATGTGTTTTATTTTAATTAATTAGTTATTAAAACTAGGGTTTTAATTAGGTAAATAATTAAAATTAATGGCTATAGAAATTATTAGGTTGTTTAATTAAAATTCAATTAGATTTAAGTGGATAGAATTAGGATTGCTTGTTAATTATTTTATTTTATTTGTTTGTTTAAAGTCACTTTAATTAAATTAGGGTTTTTAAAATAGATTTAATTGATTGTTTGATCCTTTATTTGATTGTTTTGATATTTGTTTCTTTTTTTTTAGACTTTTTTGTTTATGTTTATGTGTTTTATGCCCTAAACTCATGTTAGGCTTTAACCCAATTAAATAAATTTAGGTTTTTTTTAGGTTTAATTAATAAAAATGCATCTTTAGGCCCATAATTAATTAGACTTAGAGAAGAGATAACTTAGACCCATTTAGTTAATTTAGATATAGGTCCACCTAATTTAATTAATTTAGACTTAGCCCATTTAATTTAAGCCTTTTCCATAATTTGTAAATTTAAGATCACTTTAGAAATAAAATATGTAGAACTAGGCTCATTAATTTAAATACTTCATAATTTATAGATTTAGGCTCATTTTAGAATTAAAATAAATAGACTTAGGTTCACTTAATTAAAATTGAAACGGAATTAGGCCCATTAGTCTTTAAACTCACATGTAAATTAATACATGTAGATTTAGCCCATTTAATTAAAATCAATGTAGATTAGACTAACTTAGAGATTGCGAATTTAAATGAGTGCATTGTTTACATGTATTTTTCATGACTAGTTTGCTTGGAATTGATTTTTTAATAAGGGTTTATATAAAATTGCATGTAAATAGAGGGTAAGATAGTAATTATAAATGAACACGAGATTGAAAGAAGTTGGTATTTTGTACCCAGAATCTCTTGGTTATGGTACTAGCTTCCTTTTAGAGAAATATGTACCACCATTTTTTATTTATCCCAGTTATTACCCTAAGTGGCAACTCCTCATCTCCACGCCATGTCTTTCTAATAGTGGTTAGTGTGTTCTCTAGAGCCCTAATCTCAAACAGTGTCACGATTACTAAAATGTTGGGCATGTGCTAAACCCCACCATCTACAGTGGCAACTCCACTAGGGATAAGAGATATTGATTCTACTTGTGTTCTTTAGAATTATTTTATTAATTATTATTTTATTCTTGCATTTATTCTACATGTCCCTATTAACTGATGTTGTTGGTTTATGGTTCCATGATTCCACTAGCTTCATGGGATTTTAAATTGGCTAACCATCACTCTTAGCCTTAACTAGGTTTAAGAGAGATTATCAGACTCATCTAACAGACTGAGCCCCTCTGACCTTGGCCTATAACTCAAGTCTTAAAGGAGGGCATCTTACTAAGGGAACCTTAAACTTTTTCACTGGACTCAACTCATGTAGTGGCCTAGTAACTTCCCCTAGGATTACCCAAGTTGCTTATGAATGTTGCCATGAGGTATTTCTATTAATTAAAGCCCATGCCCATACTTTAGAAGCCCATTTGGGCTAATATTTTATGCCTAGATATATTATTTCTATGCTTTTACTGCTTTTATGTCAATTCTTGATATCCCCTGTTAATATTAAGGCCAAGACCAAAAATCCTAGGAAAAGAGACTTGCCATTAAATATGTGTGTGGGAGGAATAAGGTTGGAAGGACGTATATACACTTGAATTGTTTGACTTGCTATTTGTTGTATGGCACGTGCGTCATGCATTCAAGCATATATGCATCATACTAACCCTTTATTTTTAAGCCATTATAAATTCATCTGGGTCTTCCTATGTTTGGAGTCATAAAGGTGGCAGATTAGTAAGAGCCAATTCAAGCCTGCAATCAATTGCAAAAGAGATCCTTAGCAGATTGGAAATGAGTCCCATCAATCCACTATACCTAGAAGCTGCACAGGCTAAACAAGTAAAAGAAATGGAACAACAAAAGGGAGGAAACTGGACTCTAGAGGACATTAAAGGAGCATTGATAGGTGACATAAGAGCAATGATGCAAGATGAACTAAGACAAGTTTTGGTTAGATTAATGCCACCACCTGCTATTGATGTACCTCCTATTGCAGCTAATCCACCTATTATGGGCTCATCACCTGCTAACAATGACAATGTTGCTAGGAATATACCTACTGTGGAAATGAAATTGAAGGATGTCAAGAGTTATATGGTTGAAAAGGCAAAAAGGGAATCACTTAAGCAAGTTTAAGAGTTGGAATCTAAGCAGATGAAGGCATTGACTCAGAAGATGGCTACAATGGAGGAATTAATGAGAGGACAAGGCATAAAAAATGCATTTGACTTTGATGATGTAATGCAATTTGAGGAGGATAAGCTTCTTGATAAGTTCAAGATGCCACAGCTGCAGAAGTTTGATGATACTGGAGACCTGAGGATCTACCTTAGTCAATACACAACTACTATGAGCACCACTAAGGCTCATTTGTCTATAGGTACCAAGTTGTTTGTACTATCCTTGGAGGCTGTGGCTATCAATTGGTATCATGGGTTGAAGAAGTCTATCCGAGCAGACTGGAAGGAACTGTGTACCGCTTTTCTGAAGCAATTTAACTACAATACCAAGATTGAATTGTCCATTAGGGATTTAGAATTGACCAAGCAGAAGCCTAATGAGTCATTTTCAAATTTTTTGACTATATTCATGAATAAGGCATGTTTGATGAAAAACAAGCTAGTTGAAAAGGATCAAGTTAGGATGATAGTCTGAAATATGTCACTTAATCTAGTTGAGAGGTTACAGATGATGAACCCCTAAATATTTGTAGACTTTTATGATGATGGGTTGCAAACTGAGGAGATTGAAAGCGAGAAAAAGAAGATAGCTAGAAGCATCGAAGCAAGAAACTACCCAACTGGGGGCACACAACAAGGAAATGATGGTAGGGTTGTGGGAGTCCATACTATTCAACAACCCAGGAGATTCTTGAATTTTAACTAGCCCTTATCTAAAGTCCTAGACCGTTTTATCCAAAAAAGCCTCCTTAGACCCTTAACCCCCTTTAGACTACCAAACCCAAATCTATCTAGCTTTAACCCAAACAGTTACTATAAATTTCACCAAGTTATGGCCATTGCACTGACTCTTGCATGCACCTTAAACATGAAATTCAAAACCTCATAGATTTAAGAAAAATCACAAATCCTTAGAAATCAAATCCAAACCCAAACACCAAAAATAACCCTTTCCTAAATTACCGAAACATGCCACCCCCTAACCACCATGATGATTAGTTGAGGAGTAAGTAAGGAAGAATTATTAAACTCCTTTGAGAACCTAGACTTTAAAATCAATGAGAAATCTCCTAATGCACCTAAAGATGAGAAAAGAGTAGAAGACTTATTGGGACAACCTTCAAACAAGTTTGACTATAAGGTGTTTTATTCCAAATGACCTTCCTTTAATATATCCATTAAGTTAATCATACCTATAGGATGGGGTCATGAATTTGATGATGAGAAGATACTAGATAAGAAAGAAAAATGCACGGTTGAGGTGTGGAAAGATGGAAAGAAGGATTAGACTATTGGGGTTATTAACATCTGGTATAGTTCTAATGAAGAGGCACTAAAGGCTACAATGTATGGGTTGATAATCTAGAAGTCAGTCGTGTTACTAGAAGCAATAATGGTTCTAAGCCAATGGAGAAGACTATAGAGAGAGAAGAAATTATTGAAAGAAAAGAGTTAGATGAACATGATAATGACTTAATCCTTCAACAACTTAAGAAGGAAAAAGTAAATGTGAGCATTTGGGAGCTCTTAATGCACTCAAGTAGCCACAGGAAGGCTCTGGTTAAGGCTCTAGCAAAGATGAATATTGAAACTACTATAACCCTTGAGGCAATGGTGGCTAAGGTTACTGAGAAGAGGCATGGTATTATTACCTACTCTGACGAGGATTTACCTGTGGACAGAAGGAATCATAATAAAGCCTTGTTCATTCCAATTGAAGTAAGATGGAAAAGGACTAATTATGTGATGGTTGATGGTGGGTCTACAATTAATGTTTATTTGCTACAAATTCTGGCTAATCTAGGAGTGAAGGTGGAGGATTTAACAAAATCTGACCTTATATTTAGAGCTTATGATGATAGTAAAAGGAATGTAAAGGGAACATTTATGGCTCCTGTAAAAATCAGACCTATAGAGGTAATGGTGGAATTCAATGTGCTAGATATCCATGTTACCTATGTCTTACTTTTAGGAAGGCCTTAATATCATACTTTGGGAGGAGTGCCTTCAACTGTGCATCAAAAGGTGAAATTCCTATTGGATGGAGAGGTTGTGACCTTAAATGCTAGTATGGGCAAAACTATATCTATAGTTATGGATAGTCAAAAGCAGGTAGTTACCCCTCATAGTTTCTAAATAGCCATGATCTCTTATGGAATTAAGATGGATCTAAGGGTTATAAGCATGATTAAGAAGATAAATTATCGACCCGGACAAGGACTAGGAAAGAATGAGCAAGGAAGCCTAGAGCTCCCAGATTTCAAAGGCCAAAATGATACCAAAGGATTGGGTTATATAGGATTTAGTTATAGTAGTAAAGGAGCTAGAAAAAGGTTTTTCGATAAGAATAACTTGTTAAAGAATATATGACCGTTGAAGGATAGCTTTGTTAAAGAAAGAAAAGAGAAGCTCTACTTGGGTGAGAAAGAACCTGTCCAAGTAGCTGGTGTGAATATTCCTGGGTTTGCGATATTCAAGAAGCAGATAGTTAAAAGTCTGGTGTAGGAAAACAAAGACAAAGTGATGAAGAAAGTTGCAGAGAAGATGAGAACTGAGGCCATTGAAGAACTGTTTTATCTGCCACCTAATGAAGAACCACCATAGGATTTAGCTAGCATTATTAATAATAGTTTTAATTATATTTTTTATGAAGAAACTAATGTAATAACATCTAGTCTGTTTGAGGACAAAAACTCTATTTTTTCCTATGATCAATTATATGAACTCTGGTTTTGCTTATTTGTATGATGTTAATTCTGATGGTCTTGTGCATTTTAATAATTATCATTCATGTATGTTTAACATTAATTCTGTTCAATTAGATTCATTAAACATGGGCATAAATGAATAACTAGAGCACATTTCTTTATCATATGATTTAACTTATAAAGAAAGGGAAAAATTAAAAAGAATTCTAACAAAAAGAAAGATAGTATTTGCTTGGTCCTATGAGGACATGCAGGACTAGATAGAGAAATTATAGAGCATCATATTCTGATATATCTAGAGGCTAAACCTGTTAAGTAAAAGCTTCATAGGTTAAGACCAAAGTGCGTAGAAAAGATAAGGGAAGAAATTGCTAAGCAAATCCAAGCCAATTTTCTAGAAGTGGTAGAATATCCTCAATGGTTGGCAAACATAATACCAATTCCTAAAAAAGATGGAAAACTTTAAATGTGTGTAGATTTCAAAGATTTGAATAAAGCATGCTCGAACGATGACTTTCCTTTACCCTATATTGATGTGATTATTGATAACGCAGTATCTAATGCAATGTACTCTTTTATGGATGGGTTCTCAGGTTATAATCAAATGATAATGGTAGTCATGGACAAGATCAAGACCACTTTTATCACAAAATAAGGGACATATTGTTATAAAGTGATGTCATTTGGATTAAAGAATGCAGGAGCAACCTATCAAAGAGCAGCAAATACTCTATTCCATGATATGATGCATAAAGAAGTGGAAGTGTACATCAATGATATAATGGTTAAGTCAAAAATAGGGGAAGGACATTTTGAGGCTTTAGATAATTTCTGGCAAGAATAAAAAGATACAATCTAAGGCTTAATCTAAAGAAATGTATCTTTAGGGTCACTTCTGAAAAGTTGTTGGGGGATATAGTCAGCAATAGGGGAATCAAAGTTGATCTAAATGATATCAAAGCCATTTAGGAGATACTAGCACCAAGAACAGAGAAGGAAGTATGAGGATTTATTGGAATGCTACAGTACATTAGCAGGTTCATTGCGAAACTTACTATAGTTTGTGATCCAATCGTCAACCTCTTAAGAAAGAATCAGCTGATGGAATGGAATGAAGAATGCCAAAAGATTTTAATAAGATTAAAGAATACCTTACTAATCTGCCTATTTTAAGACCACCAAGACAAGTTAAACCCTTAATCTTATATTTAGCTTTAGAGGAAAAGGCAATGGGGGCAATGCTAGCGCCAGAAGGACCATAAGGGGTAGACTATGCAATATACTATCTTAGTAAAAAGTTCCTACCATATGAAGAGAAATATGATCTTATGGAGGAGACATGTTTGATTATATTATGGGCTATAAAGAAGTTAAGGCGTTATTTCCAGTCATACAAGGTATAAGTTATTTCAACAATAGATCTTTTAAAGTACATTTTTCAAGTATTAGCTTTAACTGAAAAGATGTCTAGATGGTTGGTACTTTTGACTGAGTTTGATATTGAGTACATCACTACCAAGGTCATCAAAGGAAGAGTAGTAGTAAAATTCCTAGCACATAATGCAGTTGAAGGAAATGAGTAATGGAATTTAGAGTTTCTTGATGAGAACTTCGCAGTAATAGAATGATGCGAATGGAAGCTTTACTTTAATGGAGCTGTGAATAATAGAGGAGCAGGGCTAGGAGTGATTCTTGTTAAGCTAGGGGGAGAAACCATCCCCATGGCTAAGAAATTGTACTTTAAAATTACAAATAACATGGCTAAGTATAAGGCATGCATCTATAGGCTAGAAGCAGCACTAGTAGTTGGAGCTAAAGACCTACTAATTTATAGAGATTCCCTATTAGTCATTAGTTAGGCTAATGAGGAATGGGAAGTGAAAGAAGAGAGGTTAAAACCTTACATTCGCTATTTGAATAAGTTAATGAGGAATTTTACTAAATATCTCTTCATGCATTTACCAAGAGACGAGAATCAAATGGCAGATGTGTTGGCAACACTTTCTTTAATATGAGATAACCGACGGGGTCGATGATGAAGCCTTTGGTGATAGTGAAAATGAAAGCTCCATATTATAGTGAAGAACCAGTTATGAGTATTCATATAGGGTCAGAAGAAAAGCCATGGTTTTATGACATCCAGAGATTCATTAAGGAAAGGAAATACCTAGATGAAGTGACTTCCAAAGAAAAATATGCCCTTTGTGTTCTTGCATGCCATTATATAATTCATAACAGGGTATTATATAAAAGAATGTTAAATGGAATGCAATTGAGATGTCTCAAGAAGGATGAAGCAGAATAAGTGATGAGGAAGATTCATGCAAGGGTTTGTGGATCTCACATGAATGGGATGATTCTGGCAAAGAAGATAATTCGATAAGGTAACTATTGGATAAGCATAAAAAAAGACTGTATCCAAAAAGTGAGACAATGTCATCAATGCCAGATACATAGGAATCTCAATTATCTTCCCCCTATAGTGTTAAATAGTTTAACATCTCTATGGCCCTTTGCAGCATGGGGGATAGATATAATAGGAGAGATAAAAAAAATGCCTCAAACGAGCATAAATATATAGTGGTTGCAATTGACTATTTCTTTAGATGGATATAAGCAGAATCCTTTGGTACCTTGAAGGCTAGATAGATGGCAATATTTATCAAGAAGAACCTCATTTGCAGATATGGGATCCCACACTATGTTATAATGGACAATGGTGTTCAGTTTCAAGCAGAGACAATCGAGTTATTGCAAAAGTACAAGATTGAGCATCATAAAGCTTCACCCTATCAGCCTCAAGCTAATGGTGCAGTTGAAGTGGCTAATAAGAATATAAAGAGAATCCTCTCTAAGATGGTAAAAATGCATAAAGATTGGTCTGAGTAACTTCCTTTTACCTTATAAGGATATAGAACCTACAACGCGCACTACTACAAGACAGACGTTGTTCTCATTAGCATATAGTTATGAAGTAGTTTTGCCTATAGATATAGAAATCAAATATTTGAGGGTTATTATATAAGCAAAAATCCCTGAGAGTGAATGGATGCAAAAGAGATACGACCACCTCATATCTCTAAATGAGAAAAGGATGGATGCTTTATTTCACACTCAGATTTATTAAAGAAGAGTAGCAAGAGCTTTTAATAAGAAAGTTAAACCTAGAAAGATAAAGGCTGGAGATATGTTATTAAAGCAATCAAGGGCAATAGTGTTTGATCCAAGAGGAAAATTTAAACCAAATTGGGAAGGACCGTATTTAGTTAAGATGATTCTAACCAAAGGAGCTGCAAAGATATTAGATCTCGAAGGGAATGAGTTCACTGAGCCAATCAACCAAGATCAATTTAAGAAGTACTACCTTTAAAAAAAAAGGTCTACTAGCTAGAAAACTTGAAAAGGCTAATTAGGCAAAAATTAAGACATTCTTGCAGTTTAGAAAATCCACAAAGGGCTGGCAAGCAATAATTAAAGGATAAAATAAAAAAGACGATCCCACTAATAAAAAACCTGCAAAGGGTTAGTCAAGCAGAAGTTAGGGAAATGAAAGTGAGAGAAAAATATTTAGTTAGAAAATCCAAAAGGACTAGCTGATAACATGACTTATGTTCTGTGATGTAATAAATGTACTCATTTTGGCCCTAATTAATTAGTCAAACTGAAATGGAATTTTATTGGATATTGCATATTCTATCTTTATTAAAAAGCATAAAGACTTAAAGAAAAAAACAAAACATAAGAGTCTAAAAAACCAGACTTATAAGATCACTATTTGTGTTTTTGTTTCTTCCTTTGTGACTCGTCTAGTAATACTTAAGTCCTTTTGTACTCAGAAAATCCTGGTGGTTCAATAGCTTGCATGGTAACCCAGGCCTTGTAGTTATCATTAGTAGTTATATTAGCATCCAAGTGCATGTTCCGCTCTAATGCTCTGCGAGGCCACAGGTTCTTCACTTTGTCCAAGAAATCTTATCTTAAAAGGAAGCCTTCAAAGTTAGATATAATAGCCACAATGAATTGTGAGTGACCATACTAATGACAAAGGCATGAAGGGGAGAAGAAGGTCAAAAAGTGCAACCCAGGAACAAGAGCACAGTGGTCATACAGGTTAATGGTTACAAACTTCAACTTCCACCAAAGACAGACCTATATAATCTTAGTATCAATAATCCCTTTCATCCAATCAATCCATTGATCTATAGTGTGCTTTTCCTTCATATTTAATGGGCAAGACTGTAAATGATGAGGTTGATAAATCAAAGCATTAGTGGGGGCATTAAGCATACTCAACTTCTCCTATAATAAAAAAATGGCTAAGTTAAAAACCCAAAAGGGTAGCTTAGGCCAAAAAAAAAAGTTACATACCCGAAGGAGAAGTAAACTGCTTGAAAATTGATTCTGAATCTTGAAATTATTTAATCCAATGTTAGTTTCAGCAAGTATGACAGGCACAAGGTTAGCTCTAGCTTCTATTTGTTATAAGACACTAACAATCCTTATGTCAGCATCTCCATGAGGAGCCACTAACAGGAATTAGGCATACAAACAGAAAGTGACAGTCCTAATCTAGGCAGTATTGTTCTTGTCCATAGTCCCACAAGAAGTAATCAGAGAAGAAAGACTGATAGACCAAGGGTTATGTGCATACATGTAGATGCCATCTAGGGGCATATCAAAGAATGCCATTAGTTTACCAGGGAACTGCATCTCAGGATCAGGAAAAGCAATCACAATAATTAAGTCTAAAGAACAACTAAGAATAGCAACAAACTCTTTAATTAATAGACACAGTTCTTGTCCATTAAATTTAAATACATGGTCCTTGACATCCCAGAAGGCGGCAGCAACATGAAGAAAATTAGGGTCTATTTTTAGATGTTGAAGGGACCTCAAGGATCTAACATAAAAAGGTAGCAATCTGTTCCAATTGTCTCCATCAAGGCCTTTGAGGAATTTCTTCATTAAATTAGGGATGGCTTGTGTCATGATGAAAGCCAATAAAAGAGAGACAGGAGACAATCCTTTTGGCAAAACTCCTTATATAGACACAAAGGCTAATATGGATGGGATTAGGATTTTACATTTTTGGAACAAAGTTAGGTCAGGAATAAGATAGAGAAGAGCGAAGAATTGAAGTTAAATTTTTTATTAGAAATTTAGAATTCTGATCAAAATTCTAGATATTCAATCGAAAATCCAGAATTCAAAAAATCCAATCAAAAATCTATAATTCTAATTAGATTTCCCAACTTTTTGACAAAAAAAAAAACCTTTAGAGTTTGATTTAAAACAAAAATTTCATAATCCATTCATAAGAGGTAAAATAGTTCTGAAACATTCAAAGTACAATTATGCAAGCACAAGATAAAAAGATTTGTCATCCTGAGCTCCAGTGTTTGGCTAAGGACTCCACCCTCTAGCTAGATCATCGCTCTAATTTGGAGGTATAGAAGTCCCAACATCATGATCATCAAAGCTGAGACCAATAAGCTGTCAACAAAGCCTCTCATTCTCACACTCAAGATCCCCTACATAACTCTATTCCATTAAGAATAGTTAAAATCATGCATAACATGCATGCATTATCATACTTGTTGTAAATAGTAACCCTCTAACTATTTGTGATCTGTATAGTAAATAATCTTTAGGATGAGGTGAATCTATATAGATACTTTGCCTGTGTCTAAGGGATTTTTAAAATAACATATACTAATTCAATAATAAGTGTCAATTTGTGTAGGATTGGAAATGCAAAATGCACTTACATGTGAAGCATCGGGAGGAGAAAAGCTAGTAATCTGAGCTATATCAAAATACATGTGTTGCTCAACAGGGTCTGCACTTCAGGAGCCCAGTAGTACATAGACCTATCAAGTGGGGGAACATCGCCCAGAATGGTACTCGAGGAAGTATCACCTCGAGTAGCTCCACTATGTTGAGTATGCTCAAAGTCCTACTCAGTCCTCTTAGCATCACCCTCAGTCTCCTCCTCCATAGTAATATCAGTAGCTTCTTTAACCTGAACAAAAAAGGGTAAATGTCATCTGCAATGATGAAAGAGACAAATTAAAATGGTGATAGTGAGGAACGATGATAGAAAGCATAACTCAGTTGGGTCTATAGGAACCTACCCTAGAAGATTCTCTTGAATATACTCCTAATAGTGATGAGAATGCTTAATTAAAGTCGAAGCATCATATCCCTCAAGAGCTACTCTAAGCTCAGGACCAATCATGTTGTAGCTCCTCAACAACGAAGAGGGAATAGAAGAAGGAACACACCTCTTACAAGGTCCCATGTGCCAATGATAAACACACTCACCAAGATACCATATTTGGCAACCATAACCAGGAAGCAAAATCCTCATAGTCTTAAGTCTCACAACTGCAGTCATGAAATTGTATTGCTGGATATCTTCAGCACCAACCAGCTAATCTGATCTAACTTGCAAATTCATTCAGATAAATTTTATTTATTTAACTTTTACAATTGGGTAAATATTAAAAATTAAATTTATCTTACTAGGTCCCACTCCAAGGAGTTCAACTGGTCCTGATAAGTCTGTAAGTCATACTTGATGCTAGCTAAGCAAGAAGAACCTAATCTTTGCATCAGAGGAAGATCCCTATCAAAGCTAATAGCACTGAAGCCTCATATCAACCCGATCTCAATGCCCCATATCTAAAAAAGCAGATGTAGTTGAAATAAAGAGAAGGAGGTTGTAAAAGAGCAAAATTAAAAGAGGTATAAGATACTTAGAAGACATTCATGTAGGATGTGCTAAAAGTCACACATCGTCACAGCACGTCTATAGAAAATATCCAGTCTATAGTAAAGGTAGGCAAGAGTTGTAGATCCCCAATCAAAAGTAGCAACTATGGCAAGGTCTTGAAAGGGACCAAGAAGAGTAATGCTAACCTCATGACCAGTCTCATAGAAGAGTGTAGTGCCTAGTAGTATCAATAAGAAACATCTCACTTTCTGAAGGATCTAACAAGGTGTGGTGGTAGGTAATCTCTTGAAACCCTGAACAAGAGAAGAAAGAAGCACATTCTTCTAATTCTTCCATATTAGAATGAACCTGAGCAAGTCGTAAACATAGCGACTCCTAGCATCCTTGGGAAGAGTGCAGTAATGGATATCAAAGGCAATCGGGGCACCCCTAAAGGTGATCCCTATAATAGCAGAGAAGCTCAAGGGGAAAATAATCATCTCACCCACTCGTGTGTGGAAGGTGTGTGTGGTATCCATCCACCTCTTGATAAGAGCAAAAAGTGAGTAATGGTCTAACCTACCTCGAGTAGTTGGTATAGCAACGATGAAATGTCAAAAGCCAGATACCTATATATGTTGTACTACCTCTCCAAACAAATCATGAAAGAGTTCTCGAGCCAAGTGAAAGCAACTCGAGAATTTCAATGGTTTCTGAACAAAATTCAGAAAACAACAAGATTACTTTCTTCGTAAACTCTTGATTTTTATTTATTTTTATTTTTATTTTTATCTATAAAAAAAGATTAAAAGACTGGATTTCTGATCGAAAATCTAAAATTCCAATCGGATTTCTAGATTTCTGATCAAAAATCCAGATTTCTGATCGGATTTCCAATCGAAAATCTAAAATTCCAATCCAGAATTCAGATTTTTGATTGAAAATCTAAAAATCTGACTGTAGTTCTGTCAGTCCTCAATAATATGCAAATGCCAGTTTTATAAAATTTTATTTTCAGATTGACAATTTCATGCAATTTTATTTTGTATAGCGAAGATTATATAATTGCATGCATGATTATGTTAATTTATATATTAACAGGAATATATCTTTTTACAGAATCAAAGATAGAAGAAAAAATTACCTCATTTCCAGCCTGTGAGCATCTGTGGAGGTGCAAATAGTTAAAGGGAGAACATCTTCCCCTTTATTGGGCCCTAGATTATTTTGACAAAAATGTAGTTGAGATACGACCAATCTGATTGCCTAGAGTTGCTTCCACATAGTCTGTATCCTGGGTGAGCCATAGGATTAGACGGATTCCAGATTGAAGATCGGATGAAAGAATAATTGAAGAAATTAGATTTTAAAATTAAGAAAAAAAAGGAATGAAAGGGATGAGAATGAAGAAATGAATCCGAAAAAAGCAAAATTTATATTAAAGTGGCAAACATCTACTTTAGACCCTTAACTTTGTTTGCATTCTAGTCCAATACTTTTCTTGTAATTTAGTCCTAAATTGCAAAGCTACATGATTTAATAATTCATTGAATTATTAAATTGTCAACATAAAAGAAATCAACATCGTACGACCAAGTGTGATGTATCCCTTTCTATCCATATTATACGTCCAAGTATAGTTAACATTGTACGACCGAGTATGATGTGTCCTTTCAATCTAGACTATACGACTGAGTCTAATCGACATTGTACAACCGAGTATAATGTACCTCTTCAATCAGCACTATACAACTTAGTATAGTCAACATCATATGACTAAGTGTGATGTATCCTTTCAATCCACACTATACGTCCAAGTATAGTCAATATCATACGATGGAGTGTGATGTATCCTTTTTAATTCATACTATACATCCAAGTATATAACCAAGTATGATGTGTCCTTTCAATCCAAACTATACGACTGAGTATAGTCAACATTGTACGATTGAGTACAATGTACCTTTTCAATCAGCACTATATGATCGAGTATAGTCAACATCATACGACTGAACATGATGTATCCTTTCAATTTAGACTATATGATCGAGTATAGTAAACATTGTACAACCAAGTGTAATGTACCTTTTTAATCTGTACTATACATCCGAGTATAGTCAACATCATACGACCAAGTATGATGTATCTTTTCAATCCATACTGTACAACCGAGTATAGTCAACATTGTACGATTAAGTGTAATGTACCTCTTCAATATGCACTATACGTCTGAGTATAGTTAACATCATACGATCGAGTTTGATGTATCTTTTCAATCCATACTATATGACCGAGTATAATCAATATTGTACGACTGATTACAATGTACCTTTTCAATCTATAATATAAGATCGAGTATAGTCAACATCATATGACCGAGTATGACGTATCTTTTCAATCCCGACTATAAGATTGAGTATAGTCGACACTGTACAACTGAGTGCAATATACCTCTTCAATCTGCACTATACGTCCGAGCATAGTCAATATCATATGACTAAGTATGATGTATCTTTTCAATCCATACTATACGATAGAGTATAGCCAACATTGTACAATTAAGTATAATGTACCTCTTCAATCAGCACTATACGACCAATTATAGTCAACATTGTATGACCGAGTGCAATGTGTTATTTTAATTTGTACTACACGCCTGAGTATAGTCAACATTGTACAATCGAGTGGAATGTGTTCTTTCAATCTGTACTATATGCCCAAGTATAGTTAACATCATGCCATCGAGTGTGAAGCATCCTTTTAATCTGCATTATACGTTTCAGTATAGTCAACATTGTACGACTGAGTACAATATATCTTTTTAATTAGTACTATACAACCGAGTATAGTTAACATTATACGATCGAGTATAATGTGTATTTTCAAATCAATGCTATATATTTGAGTATAGTGTTTCCTCAAATGTTTTAGGATTATGCCTAGTGTTGTACAGTAACACAAGCATTCATCGTGAACTAAAAATCGCTTACAAGCAAATGCCTCGAGGAGCCCAGGTAAGTATCTAAACTTTTATTGTTAAGAAATTATGTGTTTATTTGCTTTGTCGCAATTTGTCAAGCAAACAGGCATAAAGAGGGGCAACTGTAAACACCCAATTTTGGAATGATGAAGTATGGATGCGACAGAGGACTCTAGTGATGAAAATGTTATAAATAGGTCTTTAATACTTGAAGTTTAAAACCTCAAAAGTTTGAATGCATTTCCAAAAAGGGTTTAATTGGTTTTTTTAAGGACTTAATTGTAATGCTTTTTTAAGACCTAATTGAAAAGTCTAAATTCTTTCAAGGGTCTTTTTCATAATTAAAACTTTTAAAAAAAGATCAAAATTCTATAATTCCGATCAGAATTTTGTAATTTTGACAGAATTATGTAATTTCGATCAAAATTACATAATTCTAGTCAGAATTAGGCATGTTTCGTCTGCTTTTTTATTTTATTTCAGTAAATAAAATGTGGTTTATTGAATTTTGATTGGTCAAATAGTGTTTATCTGAATTTTTAGGAAATTAAAGTTCTTTTAAAATCAAAACTCTAAGAAAGGTAAGTCACAGTAAGATACATTTTTTACTAGGATTTTTTCCTATAAAAGCCCAACTTGAGCTATCCAGAGTGGGGGACCTCTCGGAGACTTTTCTTTTCTTTTTTTCCTTAGGTAGTACATAAAAAATATTCTCAAAAATATTCTCTACAATTTATTTATTTTTGAAGCAAGGAGCAATAGACTTTTGAGAAGAAGAATAACCAGTATTTGAAGATCTATCTAACAAACAATGGTGATTTATACTAGTCTGAGGGGCAACTCATACTACATCTATAATCATCATCTTCCTTCCTCCCTTCTTTTATTTTTATTTTATTTTAATATTTTGATTTTATTTTATTATTTTAATTTTATTAAATTTCAATTTTATTTAATTTTTATTGTTATTTCATTTTCTAATCATTATTTATTCTTTTGTGTTGGTGATTATGGAGGGGATTATATAATGATATTACTAGGTGAACAAAATTCATGAAGGTCCATGGAATGTCATGGATAGGACTTTGTAGCTAAATATAGTTCCTAGTTTTTTATTTAGATGTTTATTATTGTTTTGATTTTGTTTTGTTTTCTTATTTTTGGAATTGTATTAACTATTCTTTTCTTATTACTTTCAGTAGTTTATTGTAATAGCTCCAAAATGGGAATAATGAAGTCATGTGTGTGTGATTGTATGTTTTATTTTAATTAATTGGTTAGTAAAATTAGGGTTTTAATTAGGTAAATAATTAAAATTAATGGCTAGAGAAATCATTAGGTTTTTAATTGAAATTGAATTAGATTTAAGTGAATAGAATTAGGGTTGCTTATTGATTATTTTATTTTATTTGTTTGTTTAGAGTCACTTTAATTAAATTAGGGTTTTTAGAATAGATTTAATTGATTGTTTGATCCTTTATTTGATTGTTTTGATATTTGTTTTTTTTTTTTTGGCTTATTTGTTTATATTTATGTGTTTTGGGGTTTTGGGCCCTAAACTCATGTTAGGCTTTAACCCATTTAAATAAATTTAGGTTTTTTTATGTTTAATTAATAAAAATGCATTTTTAGGCCCATAATTAATTAGACTTAGGTTAGAGATAACTTAGGCTCATTTAGTTAATTTAGATATAGGCCTACCTAATTTAATTAATTTAGACTTTGCCCATTTAAGTTAAGTCTTTTCCATAATTTGTAGATTTAATATCACTTTAGAAATAAAATATGCAGAACTAGGCTCATTAATTTAAAAACTTCATAATATGTAGATTTAAGCTCATTTTACAATTAAAATAAATAGACTTAGGTTCACTTAATTAAAATTGAATAGGAATTAGGTCCATTAGTCTTTAAGCTCACTTGTAAATTAAAACATGTAAATTCAACCCATTCAATTAAAATCAATGTAGATTAGACTAATTTAGGGATTGCGAATTTAAATAAGTACATTGTTTACATATATTTTTCATGTTTAGTTTGCCTATAGTTAATTGTTTTAATAAGGTTTTATATGAAATTGCATGTAAATAGAGGGTAAGATAGTAATTTATAAAGTAATTCTAAATGAACACAAGACTAAAAGAAGTTAGAATTCTATATCCAGAATCTCCTAGTTGTGGTGCTAGCTTTCTTTAGACAATCAAGTACCACCATTTTCGATTTGTCCTAGTTATTACCCTGGGTGGTGACTCCTTATCTCCATGTCATGTCTTTGTGATAATGGTTAGTGTGTTCTCTAAAGCCTTGAGCTCAAACAGTGTCGCGGTTGCTAAAATCTTGGGCGCATGCTAAACCCCGCCATCTACAGCATCCTTCTTCTCTTGTCATGAAAGAGACTAAAGTAATCATAGCTTTTTTCTTTTTATAATTATTTTCTTTTTGTTCAATGTTCCATTGGCTTCTTGAAAGAGTAGTTACCACATCATCAATAATAGTTATAGGTAGTTCCCAACCTTTTAGGATAATCTCCCAAAATTTGATGGAATCACAATCAAGGTATAACTCCATTTTAAACTTCCAATAAGGATAGTCACTACCATCAAAGAATGGTCTAAATAAAAAAATGTTTTGTGATTCACTCCCTATGATCTTGTATTCTAGCAATAAAGTTCCTAGAATTTAAGTTCTGATACTAATTGAAAGAGTCTTAAAGGGGAGGTGAATAAGAGTCTCGAACAATAATAGGAAATTAAAAGGTTTGAACAAGAATTAAAAGAATTGTTGAGAAGGAAGAATGAAGAACACAATGATTTTAGGAGTTCAAATTCAACAACAATCCTACGTCTCCACCTAAATTATCCCCAAGTTAGGATTTTCAATCACCCATAATCTTATTCACAAGATTGAGATTACACAAAAGTTTTATGGCTCACTTTTATAGCCTTTCAACTTGATTTTTCTAAGCTTACTCAAAAACCAAATTATAAGTGTTTTCAAGGCTCACACTAAAACTAAATTCCTAAATGTTTTAATGGCTAAACACTTAAACCAATTCCTCTAGAATGAAGTCTCACTTCCTGTTTTCTAGTCCCATAAAATAGAAAAATAAAAATATTTATTCTAACACTCACCAACTCTCATAAGAGTATACTATAAAATGAATTTAGAAAGAGTTTAGAGAGCTTAATTGAATGCTTGAAAGTATAGAATGAATAAACAAGTTTCTTAACCTCAAAAAAATCTTTAAAGGTTATATTTATACTTAAGTAATCCAATTATAGTTGTCAAAAGCAATAATTTCGTTCCCAAAAAAAATAAAGTCAATTTGAATGAAATTTGGAATTTTGAGCTGCATTTTGTCAGTTTTCGATCGGGATATCATATGTCCCAGTCAAAACTAGCAACAAATAGCCATTACGAGCCATTGCATTTGAAAAAATGCCTTGATCTTGATCGGGACGACCATGTCCTGAGTAGTATCTCGATCGGGATATGTACTGCCCTTTTTGAGAATTTGCACTTCTTTGGTCCCAGTTGGGACTACTTTGGTCCCAATTGAGACTATGACTATAGACGGTGGGGTTTAGTGCACGCTCAAGATTTTAACAACCGCAACACTGTTTGGGCTCAAGGTCCTAGGGAACACACTACTATATCACAAAGACATAGCATGGAGATGAGGAGTCACCACCTAGGGTAATAACTGGGACAAATTTCTTTGGTGGCACTCAATTCTCTAAAGAAAGATAGCACCATAGCCAGAAAATTCTAGAAATAGAATACTAACTTCTCTTAGTCTTATTTTCATTTAGGATTACTTTATGAATTATTACTTCATTCTCTAATTACATGCAATTTTATTAAAACCTAATTTGAACGTCCATCTAACCCTAAGGCAAGTAATCATAAAATCATATATAAGAAAGCATTCATATAAGGTGTAATGTCCCTAAGTCTAAACTAAGTTAATTTTATTTAGATGTTAGTTAATTCTACATTTTATTTACAAGTTAAGTGGGCTAACAAAGGACCTACATTTTTATCAATTTTAGTGAACCTAGGTCTATTTTTTTTAACTTATCTAAGCAAATGGACTTAAGACTATAAAATTTTAAAGGAAAAGTTGAATTAGTTGGCCTAAGTCTAACTTAATTTTATTTTAAGTGAAATATGGGCCTAAATCTATTTATTTTAAAAGTAATGAAATTAAATGGGTTGAGCTAAATTTAAATAAATTTTAATTAACTAGAAAATGGGCTTAAAGTCTACATTAATTTTAAAAGAAATAAAAATGCTTTATTGGGCTGGGCTAAATCTAAATTGATTTTATTAATTAAAATGGGCCTAAATCTAATTAACCTGAAATGGGTCTACATTGGTTTTAATTAAATTAAACCCTAAAACCAATTTAAGTCGATTAATTAAGTGGGTTTAGATGTAACGTGGGCCTAGGGCCCAAAAGGCATGAAAACCAAAAACAAAACCCAATTCAACAAACATACCGAAAATAAATCAAAACAATAATTTTTACATCATTTTTCAAAGAAACCCTAATTCAATTTCATGTAATCCTAAAATTAATCTACTGTCATCATTGATTTTATCAGGTTTTACCAAGTGAAACCCTAATTACTAATTAATTTTAAGAACACAAAAGCAAAGAATTACTATTCCCACTATTAGGGTTATTACAATTCCTACGTGAATAAAACAAATAGGAAATTATATACAAACCCAATAAAAATAAATAAAATAAAAAGTAGAACCCTAAAAACCTACGTTAAAATGTTACAGGTTCTAATCCATGGCATTTCATAGATCTTCGGTCTGTTCATTTGCCCTCACATAGTCATTCTAATTATACCAATCTCAAGCCAAAATCAAAATAAAAACAAAATGCATAAACAAAAGAAAAAAAATTAGTACTTATTAAATAAGAAAATAAAAAAAAGAAAGAATTAAATCAAAGAAAACAACAAATAAAGAAAGAAATAAGGGAATAGAGATTAAGAATATTATGCAGATGCTATTTGAATGCCCCTCAAATTTGGGATTGTCACTATTTTGAGTTTGACTCTATCGCTTTTCTTCTTGATTTCCTAGACTTAAAAAAACAAAAAACATATTTTTCTTCCTTTTGAAAAGGTTTCATTGAAAGTAGTAGAAAGGTTTTTTTTTTTCTTTGTTAATTTTTCTCTACTTTTTCTCTCAAACTTTTCTTCAAAACCCTATACTCTCTAGAACCGCCCTCTCTTTGTCACTTTTCTGTCCTTTTATCCTTAGCTAATAACTCTTATATGATCACAACACTATTAACCTCTTGGGTGATCACAGGAGAGGCAAGATAAAGGAGTTTTATTTTTTAAAAATAAAAAATCAGGATAAGAGGATTTCAGAAAGAGAAAATAAACATAATGGATGCGTACTATACATAGAAAATATTAAAAATAATTTCTTTTTTAAAATAAATTAATTTTGGACTAATCAGAAAATAGAAAAATGATGAAAAATGCTAAAAAAAAATGCAAATGTCTCGTAATGCCGATCGGCATTAGGCAAATGTCGATTGGCATTTGGCTAATGCTGATTGGCATTAGCTAAATGTCAACTGGCAATTTGCTTAACAATCCTGAAAAATTAAAAATTAAAAAAAATATTTCTAGAATTAAGATTTTGCAATTAGGTACAAAAAATACAATTTAGTTTTTGAAATCTCAAATTTCAGCACTAGAGATTAATTTCTCAATTAATTTTTTATCATAAGGGCTTTCGTCGCACTATGCACAATTGCATCCCGAAATTAGGTGCCTACAATGATAAAAATTATAACTTTTTATGCAGTTTAGTTATTGCAATGAGTCTGGTCAGGATAGTACTAGTGATGACTTTCCGAAATCATTTTTCTTTGATAGTTCATCATTATTTTGACTTTCAAATTGTTCCTAACTTATACACAATTGAAGCAAACACATTAGTTACTCAAAATTAAGTTTGTTAAGATTAAAATCAAGATTGATAACTTACCAAGGTCAATAATTTCCAACACTAACTTCATAGATTCATCACAAATATGAAAAATCACAAATAATAATAACCATAAAATCACAATAAGCAAAAGAAGAAGAACACCCATGTACACCTCTCTCTAGCTTTACTTCTCTTTAACTTGATTTCAATTTTTGCTTGCTTGTCAATAACCCATAAATTATGCTCCTTAATATTTCATATAACTGTAACTCAAACGATTTATTGTAAGTAGAATTCTCACAAGACCAAAACCTTCCTAAATTCTAATGCATCCATGAAGTCCTTACAAATCGTCATTTGCCATGTGGGCGTTTGTTATTTTTATCCATACATCCATTAGAAAAAGAAGAATGACAAGAAGTAATAAGAGTGTGATAATGTTGAAAATGATTTAGAATCAGAAAACATAATTCCAAAATTTTCTTTCCTCAATTTATCAACCACCTAACTTCAAGGTTATTTTCACTAAGCAAGTGTTATTGTGCATGTGGTATATGATATGGAGGTTGACTTATCTTATTTAGGTCTCCCATTTGTTTAGTCACCATGCCACGTATGTGAAAATCAGTCAAAAGCACATACCTAAGCTATTTTTTGTACTTTAGACACTTAATTGAAAAAAAATCAAGTATCAAAGTTTAAAAAGTTCAGACATTATTGGTGCAATTTGTTCAAAAAAAAGAAAAAGAAAGAAGAGAAGGGGAACAATTATAATTAATGAAACAAGAAAGAAAATGAAAATGGAACAATTATAATTAATGAAAAGGGTGGTTTTTTGTTAAAAAGTTTTTAAAAAAATGTTACTAATCCTTTAAATTTCTCTTATAACAAAAAAAAAAAAGATTAGGCCAGCTCTTTAAACAAAATAAAAAAAATAAAAATGTGATAAAGTTAATTGAACTCTCAACTTTACTAAAAATGTATATTATTTTTTTTATTTTTTATGTAATTTTTCTCAAAAAAAATTGTAATCAAATTAAAAATCTCAATTTTCATGGCTAATGAGAAATTACATGCATGCATAAATGAAATACACACATTCTATATCCATATATCTATTACCATTGCTAAGTTTGTAAATGCAAGCAGATAGTGGTTTTCTATAATTGATGGTTGTATAAGCTGCTGGAAGAAGCCATCTACTTATAGCCAAAGTAAATGACCTTAAGACAAAATGAATAATGACAATGTTAACTACATCACAATGAATGTTAGGCTATCAACAACGTAATAGTACATATTGTTTCGAGAAGAGTAAATAAACATGGGAAAGTGGAATTAAACCGCAATCTGGTTGCATTGATTCTTTTTGTTCCAAACCACTGTTACAAATATAATGTAGTCATTTGGTCCATGCTTGATTGGGTTAGATGAAATCTTCTCTGTGGATTCTACTAGTTAGCTTTAATAGTTGAGAATTTAGTTGTTAAATCAAAACATTAGTTATTAATGAGTAGCAAAATAGTATATTTGTCTGCTACACTTGTTGACAATCATGGTTAGCTTGTGTAAGACAATTAAGTGGGGTAAAGTCCAAGTGGCTGGTTACAATCGTTCCTTCGTAGTTCATAGGGCTAGCAATTTGTGACATGACCCGTTTAAACGACACGATACAACATGGAGTTAAGCGGGTTTGAGTTTAGGTTAAATAGGTTCGGGTCATAAATGGATCAATCTGTTTAAAACATAAATAAAATTATGTCTAAATGGGTTGAACCCGCCTAACCCGTTTAGAGACATATAAACATTTTTATTAAACAGGTTACACGATTAATCTGTAACCCATTTAAAGACATACAAACACATTTATTAAACAAGTCACACGATTAGTCTGTAACTCGTTTAAACACGTATAAACTATATATATATATATATATATATATATATATATATATATATATATATATATATATATATATATATATATATATATATATAATTAATCAAATATAATAAAATTTATGTATTTATAATACAATTATATATATATTAGTGCTAATTAGTATTATTAATTGTATTAATAATATATAGTTTTGACATATATATAGTCTTGATATTGTTACATATAATAGATTTATTTATTTAGTATAAGATAGCATTATAATTGTGTTGACATAAATTTATATATAGTTTTGGTGCATTATTATTATTTATAAACATTTGTGCTATTGGACATTGGCGATGTATTATTATTATCTATAAATGTTTATGCTATTGCTAGCATTGCAAATTGCATTATATATTCATGATAAAATTACATAGTTTTGACATATATATAAATGTATTCTTAATATTATTATAATTTTGATATATAATATTTAGTTTAATGGTAAGTAAATAAAATTGAAAATTACATATATAATAAAAATATTAAAGTTATATGATTCAATGTCAACTAATATTAATAATAAAAAATTTCATAAATTTAGTGTGAGTTATTATTTGATAATTTAAGTAGATAACTTTAATCTAAATAATTAGATTTATATTAAGTATTCATCAATTAGATTTATATCAAGTATTAGACTCAAATAAGTACTATATAATACTAATTCATTATTAAGTTAGATTTTAATTATGTGTATAGTTTTAGTATGTAATATTACTATTAAGTAGAAATAAACTAAACTTACGAACCTATTAACTATAAGATTAGTAAGTATATCTCATCAACTAACAATTAAAATTACTAACTACAAGATTAGTAAAAAGTTACTAACTATAAAATTAGAGTAATAATTATTGAGTATGAGTTATAGCTAAAATGCTTAGTATTAAAGTAATTAAATATTTCCTCTAGATAATTCTAATCATATAACACTAATTATTTTTAAGATAGATTTCAAATTGAAAAATAGAGTAATAATCACATATTTATATTAAAAATTATATAGATTTCATAAAAATAGTATTGATGTTATGATAAAAATTTTAGTTTTGAGTTTTGATATTAACCTAATTTAGTTTTAAGTTTTGATATAATATTCAACTAATATAATATTAATATAAATATAATATTACCATAGTTTTATCAAAAATAATATAAATATGATAATATAGGCGGTGGGGTTTAGCGCACGCCCAAGTGTTTGGCAACCACGACATTGTGTGGGCTCGAAGCCCACTAGAAAATATGATATAGGTCTTGGGCCTATTCGGAGATGGAGTCACCACCCGGATAAAAGCCGGGACACACTGTACAGCAATTGGATCCCACGGAGGTTCCCAGAAGCCGTCATCAGAGATCAGGTTAAAAAACTAGGTATGAGTGTTTGAATGCTCACCCAACCTTGCGGTTGACCTTCGTTTGTGTTTTGCATTTTATTACCATTTAATTATTTAATTATTTCCTCATTTACCACATGTAATAAAATTGCCTTCAGATAATTGTCAAATTTTACAATCAAGTCCGACTTTACACATTAGTCCAATTTCATGCTTTTGAGTCCCAACGTTCAACAAAAACAAAATAAATAATAATTACAATCATACATTCAGAAATAAATGGGGGGAAGGGATTAAGGATTACAACGCTTTTTATCTAAATAAACAAAATAATATACAGAAAATAAACCAAACATATACCAAAAATAAACCAATAAAATAACATAAAAGCGTCAATGTACAAGGGATAACTAGCAAAAGTGGCTACTTGATGACAAAAATCATCAACTAATTCCTACAAATAACACATAGTTAGTCCTTTTTTTCAAGAAAAAAATGAAATCACATATAACGATACTTACAAAAAGGCTCTATAAAAAAGGGTTTTCACATTATGAACTAAAGAAAGTATCAAACAATCAAGATTAAACATCATCATGCAATGATACGGACATGTTTAAGGTCAAAGAAGACATGCCAAAGCAGACATCATGACAAACATAAGAAAACAAAGCAAGAAGCAGGCTAATTCTGTCAATAAGGCAGTCGCCTCATTGAGATAAGGCGATCGCCTCATTGATAAGGCGACACCTCATCAACAAAGGCTCTTATAATTTCAAAGCAGAAAGGTTATAAAACACACACTCGAGAAGGTAGACTCCCTAGAGACCTGTCAATGGGGCGATCGCCTCATCGATGAGGCAATCACCTCATTGAGGTGAGGCGACACCTCTGTGATCAATAGGTCAGCTCCGACTCTCAAAATGTACAAACTTCTTCTCTAAGTAACAAAACATGCATATACACTCTGTAATCATCAAATTACGACTACATGCAAAGGTGTTCAAAGATCTATCAATAAAGCATGATATCAAGCAAGGCACACTAAAGATAAACCTAAAATGTACTAAGAATTTAGTCACACGAGCAAGAGCTCACAAAATGATGAACATATTAAGTTTAACTGTAAGTTTTCTACCAAAAATGAGAGGCCCTCAGAGGTGTTTTTTTATTGTGATCCTTACTAGGATGTGATCTCTACTTTGGACGCAACCTTCTTCCTCTTTCTCTTAAGAGAATGTGGACTTTTCTTTGCTTCCCTCTCTCCTTCTTCCTTGAGAACGTTTTTTTTCTTTTCTCTCTGTGTTTTTTTTCAGAGCCCCTCTCTCTCTCCCTTCTCAACCTCTACTAACCTCCCTCTTCTTCTCTCTCTTTTTTCTTTTATTCCTTAGCTTTCCCATGCCCCTAAGCCTCCTAGCCCATTTTGAGCTCTCCTAGCCTTTTTTCTTTCCCTAAAAGTCTTTTTCTCACGCAAGAAGCAGGTCTGGAAAGTAGGGCCCACACCACTTGGTCATCATGAATACAGCTGCATTAAATGTAGCTGCAAGTGGGCTGCCATAGAGGCGGCACCTCATCGATGAGGCAATCACCTCTGTGATGAGGTGATCACCTTATTACACTAAGGCGATGCCCCTTTGGCCCGAGCTTACATTAGGCCTAGCAGGCTTAGGCCAGATTTGGATAGTTGGGCTCGATTTTGAGTTTTCTAAGCTTTGGGTTTTCAAGTCCACTTTCCACTAGAGATTCAGGCTTCATTCTCATGTCCAAGTTTCGCATTCTCATCATTGGGCTTGATAACGGGCCAGTCAAACTGAGCAACCCTAATTTGTCCCCTAACACAGGGCGACTGAATCGGGTGTCTACAGTTTACCCCCTGAATTTTTGAAAAATAAAACGCATGCAATTACTATTTTTCAAAAAATCACATGCATAACAACAAATCAAACAATAAGATAAGAAACATACCTGACTCTTGGGTCTCACTCGAGAGATGAATCATTCAATTCTGAAGCATGACCGTGATCCTCAGGTTTTTCTGGCCCGATCAGCCACTCATTAATATTTGATAAAGGTATTTATAGACTGTTAACCTTGGGTTCTCCTGGCCCGATTACTATTTCACTGGGGACATAGACTTATGGGTTTTCCTGGCCTAACCATCAATCACCTGAAACATGATTCTCGGGTTTTCCTAGCCCGATCATCACCACACACAAAACATAATCCTCGGGTTTTCCTAACCCAATCATCATTTAACTTGACTTTGGTTCCCGAGTTTTCCTGGCTCGATCACCATTAGGGATGTGGTTTTTGAATTTTCCTGGTCCGATTATCACTTCTCTAGGGTCATAGACTTTCAGGTTTTCCTAGCCCAGTTGTCCTTTACTTCTGACTTGGGGGATGCCACCCAAATAGTCATCTTAATCTTTTGAGCTTCAGGGATTCAAACTTGAACAGCCTTTTCTTTGAGCTTCGGGGATTCAAACTCGAATAGCCCTCTCATCGAGTTTCAAGGATTCAAACCCGAATAGCCCTCCCTTTAAGCTTCAGGGATTCAAACTCGAACAACCCTCTCTTTGAGCTTCGGGGATTCAAACCCGAACAGCCCTCCCTTTGAGCTTCAAGGATTCAAACCCGAACAACCCTCCCTTTGAGCTTTGGGGAATCAAACCTGAACAGCCCTCTCTTTGCGAGCTTCAGGGATTCAAACCCAAATAACCCTCCTTTGAGCTTCGGGGATTCAAACCTGAATAGCCCTCTCTTTAAGCTTTGGGGATTCAAACCCAAACAGCCCTCCCTTTGTGATGCGGGTTTTCATGGCCCAATTCTCCAGAAACTGTATCTCGAGAATCCATACTCTGAATTCTGTCTCTCGTGCCCTTTTTTTTTTTTAAGGAATCCCCCATTTCCTTACTTGCTATATAAAAGCAGCTTTTCCCTTGTCTTTTTCTCTTTTATTTTTTGCCACTTCTTGTCACTCTTCCTTTACCCCTTTACTCCTCTTTACACTTTTTGTACCTTCTGTATCTTTTCTTCTTTTTTCAAACAATGGAGGACGATAGAACACCGCCTGTGCCCGAGTGGGATCATATTTTGCCTCCCATTAGCACCTCCCAAAGTCTGGGATTGACCTGTGGGGACTTAATTCCTCTACTGGCATATCTAAGGTCCCACATTTGCTCCTCCGCATCAAGAGAGGTTAGTACCCTGAAATTTCCTATAAAATTATATTGGGTTATTAATTAATCTTATATAATCATCATTTTAGGACCCTATCTAATCAAACAGAATGTGAAACTTATGTTTAAACTGTTAAAATTTAAGAATTGTCCCCATCTATGCCTTACAGAGGTGATCGCCTCATCGATGAGGCGATCATCTCATTACTGAGGTGATCACCTCATCGATGAGGCGACAGGCTTCTATGAAGAGGCAATTTCCTGTCGCCCCTTCACAGAGCCTATCGCCTCTTTAATGTGGTGATCGCCTCTGTGATAAGGCAATCGCTTCATCAACAGAGCGAACTATGTTATTCATATGTACATCCATTCTGAATTTCTCCCTGAAACTATAAAATGCATAAATTTTACTTCCCTATTTCTTTATTTACAACATGATGCTCAGACTTTCAAGGGTGCCGAGAATTTTCATGGAGCCCGGGTCTTTTATAATGACTTGACAGATGAGCAGAGGGACTGGATTCAGGAGACAGGGTTTGAGGACTTTATACTCTCGCTTTTGTCTAAGCAAGGGCGTATGGACTACCAACCATTGCATGCCCTAATGGAGAGGTGGTTTGATACGACCCATACTTTTCATCTCCCATTTGGTGAGCTCACTCTAGATTTGGTATCATTGGCTGCCATCATGGGGATTGCTTGCGCTTTTTCCTTTTGATGCGAGTCTACACCAGCTGTCTTCGGATAAGGCTGCATATATTGAGCGACTTTTGGGGATGATTCCTAACATGAAAGGGACTCATACCCTTAAGTTGGACTCAATTAGGAGTTTCTACACCTAGGATTGGGCCACAATGATGATCTCTCCCCTTGAGATTGATCAGGTGGTGAGGGCTTTTTTGCTCTACTTGCTCAGTACCACCTTCTTTGCTGACACCGCCAGCTCCATCAATCTGATGTTCCTACCGGCCCTTCGGTATTTTGACCAGATTCCCACATTCGATTGGGGTAGCTACACTCAGCATACTTGTACTGGAGCATGGACGAGGTGGTCTGAGGGGCCAGGAGATTCTGCAACTTTTGGCATGCTATTTTAGTACATCATGACCCCCCCCCCCTTTTTTCTTGTTCTATCCCCCATTACTTACATCAGTTTTCTTAACTTCTTCTATTTTTTTCCAAGTCTAGGCTCTAGAGCTAGAGCTGCTTGTAGGGGTTACATGAGTGGGGGATCACTTCTCAGCACTCGGCAAGTGGGGCACCAACTGTGTCATGAAGAGGCACTTTGCACAAGTTCACATCCACAGGTAGCACCTGAACTCTCCAACACAGGAAGCAGTACCTGCAAAGCACAAACCTACTTATTAGTAAATTATTTGTATTCAATTTACTTACATATTGACGTCTCTCTCTCATTTTTTTACATTCGTAATGACTTATGGGGGCCTGAGGACACTTAGAGCATTGAGATGACTTGCTCCATCCCTTCACTCGGAAGAGGGTACTCCTCTGCAGCCCTGGATATCGAGCCTGGTACTTGGGAGAGTGGGTCCTGAACTGGAGGGCGGGTATTAGAGCTAGGCGGGTTCCCAGGTCTCCTCCTAATAGTATGCTTTGGGCTCATGAGCTGGAAGGTGACAACCTCGCTCAGGCTATTATGGGCTCACCAGCTGTGGATCACACAATTCATGTGAAGAGCCGGTATACGAAGTTCATCTACACCCACCTCCTGCTGACGGTCCCTTTCTAGGCCGCTTCTACCTCTCAGGTACTTCCTTGTCGGCTTCCCTTTCCTTGCGAATTGACTGCATTCTCAATATGTTTCTCCTATTTTTGTCTTCAGGCTGCACCTACTAGGCCCGTGGCCCCGGTTAATTCCCGAGTGCGGGAGAGAGAGCCCTTGAGGCATCGACTGGATCCAGGCAGGGAGGAGACTTTTGTGGCTGGCGAGGAAGCCAGGCCGACTACTGTCCCTGGTTTTAAGTTTATCCCAAGCAGCTTCATTCATGTCCTCGACCCTCTAGCTCGGTGTTGGGTTCCTTCTGGAGAGTTATCACGTCAGTTCTTGACTTTGGACGAGGACCTGACCCTTGCATGCACCCCTGGGGGTGCTACTCATGTAGGCTCTTTTCTTGACCTGCTTTCATTATAATCCTCAAGCCAAACATTAGTTCCAACATTTATTTCAATAATATAGATTCCACTAGAGCAGGGCTTGTACATGTATCGCATGATTGAGGCCTAGAGAGACTACATGCTAGAGATCAACCAGCAATGGAGGGTAAGAACCTCTTTATTTCCTACATGTATGCATGCTTCCATGGTTTACTAACCTGCATTTTGTCCAAAATAGGATCGGGATAAGGCTAGCAAGGCGAGGATCTCCACCCTTAAGCATCAAATTGATGTTTTCCAGATTGATGAGGATGACGAGGATGACGATAGGAGTGGTAGCGGCACTGGAGGAGAGGCTAACCCCGAGGGTACTGGATCGGATGCTTGATTTCTTGGGATTAAAACTTATGTAGTCTTCAAATAGTGAATAGAAAATTTCATTTTTTTGTTTTATGGACAAAATTCTTGCATAATTCAACATTTTTTTTAATAAATCCACTTGTTTTGTTTTTCTCATTTCTTTATATGTGAGTTGATTTCACTGTTTGCATACGTAACTGTCGGCACCTATTTGGACTGTGTGATTTGAAAAAGCACAAACTGCCCATGCTGTTGATGAGACGATTATCGCATTGGTCTCTGGTGAAGAGGCGATCGCCTCTTGCTGCTGAGGCGGTGCCTCTTACTGCTCATCGATGAGGCAATCGCCTCAGCAGCAAGAGGTCCTCCCCCTATAAAAACCCACATTCTTGTATTTGACCTATTTCTCGAGTTCCCTCTGCCCCTATCCTCTTATTTCTCTATCTAGACACCTCTGAAAAGCCATAAACATGACAAAACAAAGTCTAAGGCCCCTACAGTAGATTTTGAAAGGTTTGGACAATAAATCTTGGGCAAGGTTAGAGCCATTCCACCTTCCGGTCTTCAAATCACTCCACACTAGGAGAATCAATTTCCCTTTCCTCCATGCCATGGTTCAATTTTAGGATCCCTATAAACAAATTTTCTTATTCAACACAATAGAAATATGTTCCCTATCAGAGGAATTCAAGGCAATTCTCAACTATCATACGGACTCTGCTTGTCAGCTTGTAATTTTTGTACTTAAAAACCTAGATTCTTACTCCATTTGGCAACAAATGTCGCGTATGTTCAACCTTCCACATCAGTCTTCTTTTCACTGTGTCTCAGACTCAGAAATCAAACTAGATTCCTTCCTCGAGGTCACCATGAATGTGGACAAAGAAGAAACTTACTGGCCCTGCATATTAGCCCTCTGTTTGTATGCTCAATTTCTGCTGGTTTCTCCCTCAGGGCATTGTGATACAAAGATCCTTGCCATCCTCGATCAAGTGGAGTCAGGGTTCAATCCCTTCCCTCTCATCTTTATAGAAACTATCATCGGATTAGATGACTTTATGAGGACACGCCAATTCTCAGGAAGCCCATTCCTGTTGGAGGTAAGTTTCCCATTGTCCCTTCCTTAACTTCCAACTATCATACTATCTGTATCCAACCATTTGCAATCTCGCAGATGTGGTTTTATGAAAAGTTGGGCCTGATCGAACCTCCTTAAGACATCTAGCGTTACCAGGCCAAGCATTATCGAATAAGAAAACTACATCCCATCCCTGTAGACATTCACGGCTGGCTGTCAACATTTCCTGATACACTGATCCACTGGATGTGCCCCTAGTGGGGATTGCAGTATGTAACCATTTGGTCTTATACATATTGCATCCCTGTTGCTGGTCTCCATTTTGCTACTTTCTATAATCCAACCCGCCTCTGCCACCAACATGGTCATAAATAACTAATTATGGAGCCTGTTCACGAGTTCAAGTCAGGGCCTCTCTCTCAAAATTTCTTGGACCACCTGGTGGCAACTTGGCCTCGAAGAGTCATCGAAAAGAATTTAAACTACGACGATGATCAGACCACTGATGATCATTACAAAGCATGGGTTTGTTTGCAATAGATAGAAAGAGATGAGTTTATTAAATACAAAAGGACAAGAGAGTTACAAATGTTGAGTTCACAGGGTAGGCAACAAAAGAAGAGAAAATAAAATTAACTCATGAAATGAAGTCGTCATTTTCCTTTTTGTTAGAAGTAATTTCCCTTTTGTACTAGTTAAAAGGCTTGTAATGGACACATTATGCAATGTTTAACGATAATTAAAGTAATCTGCTTTATTTAATTTAAGCACAAAAATGCATATACATTTCACTTCTAGCAAACCTCATGTAACTAGTCAGCTTACCCTTGTAAGTTTTTCGATAAATCATTTTGTGCCTCTCTCTCCCCTTTTATATGTCCTTAACTTTTGCTTGGACCGCCTCTTTTGAGGTTTTCAGTCCAGCAGGACTTTTTACTTTTTTTGTTCTCTTTTTCAGTCTCTAACTTTTGTCTAGACAGCCTCTTTTCAAGGTTTTCTACCTAGCAAGACTTTTTATAGAAAGTATTTCTTAAGCTTCTCTAGGTTAATGGGTTCTTTGAACTCGTTTCCCTCCATGTCAGACAGAATGGCAGCGCCTTTCAAAAATAGCTTCTTTACCAGATATAGCCCCTCCCAGTTGGGCTTAAATCTTCCTCAAGGATTGGTCATGACTAATCTTGTAAGTTTCAACACCAAAACCCCTTTGTGAATCTTGCCTAGCTTGATTTTCTTATTGTAGGCACGGGCTATTCTTTTCTGATACAGCTAAGAATGATACATGGCCTTCATCCTCTTCTCATCCAATAATGTTAACTGAGCCAAATGACTTTCTACCCACTGATACTCAGGGAGTTTAGATTCCAGAAGTACTCTTAACGACCTTATCTCAACCTCCACTGGTAAAACAGCCTTACTCCTATAAACCAAAGAGTACGAGGTGGCACCTGTCGAAGTTTTAGCAGTAGTTCAGTACCCCCATAATGCGAATTGTAAGTAATCAGCCCAATCTCGATAATTTTCCAGTGTTTTGGCCAAGATCTTTTTTACATTCTTATTTGCTGCTTCCATCGCCCCATTTGCCTGCAGTCTATACGGAGATGACCTGTGGTGCTCAATCTTATAATCTTTCAATAATGTCATTGTTTCTGCCCAAAATTGAACACCATTTTCTGTAACTATATGATGCGGCAATTCATACCTGCAGATTATATTCTTTTCAATGAACTTCGACATCTGCTTCGACCCGACAGTAGCATAGGATTCATCCTCAACCCATTTGGAGAAGTAATCGATAGCCACAATGATATAACTATGGCCATTAGTTACTTTTGGCCTCACCTCCCCTATGATATCAATCCCCCATCCAATAAACGGCTAAGGAGAAGTCATTCCTTGAAGCTCCATAGACGGTAAGTGGCTAAAATCACCATATGTTTAGCAATTGTGACATTTCTTCACAAATCCAACACAATCAGCTTTCATTGTAAGCCAAAAGTATCCCTAGTGGGCTATTTTCTTTATCAAGATGGTCCCATTCATGTGTGGCCCACACACCCTTCATGGATTGCTTCCAAAAGCTTTTGGCCTTCATCCTTATCAATGCACCTGAGGTGTACCCCGGCTGGCATTCTTTTGTATAACATCCCATTGTGGCTTATGAACTGTCAAGACAATATTTGCAGGGATATCCTTTCTTTCTTATCAGCGTCATCTGAAAATTGCCTAGTTTCTAGATACCTTTGTAAATCATAGAATCAAGGTTCTCAGTGGCATCAACTGGTGTTACTCTCACCTCTTCGTAATAGGGGGCTTCAAACTTCATGAGAATTAAGGGTCTGGCCTCTGGTTGTTTCCCACTTTCCCATATGGAGGCCAGTATGGCTAGGGCATCAGTTACCTAGTTTCCTTCCCTTGATAAATGGACAACTTTACACTGAGTGAAGGAGCACAGGATGGTGGTCAAGTATTCTCTGTACAGCCGTAATCTGTTTTCTTTGTCTCCTATTCTTTGGTGGCTTATTTTATAACTAGCATGGAATCCCCATAGATAGTAACATTTTCTATCCCCGTGCTACGCTATGCTTCTAAACCAAAGATGCAGGCTTCGTATTCTACTTGGTTATTGGTTGATTCAAACTCGAGTCTTTTTACCATCGAGATCATTTCTCCTTCTGGCATAACTAAGATTACCCCTATTCTGGCCATTTTGTTATTGACAGCTCCATCAAAGTACATCTCCCAGCCTTATATCTCTATCGCCCCTAGATGCTCATTGGGGAACTCCAACTTCCATTCTTGGTCATCATCCACCAGGCTTTATGCCAAGGAGTCTACTGCTGCTCTTCCTTTCACTGTCTTTTTGGCCATATACTCTATGTCAAATTTTGTGAGCAAAATGAGCCACCTAGCCAATTTTCCTATAAGAGACGAGGTCTGTTAGAGGTATAAGAGGGGATCATGTTTAGAAACTGTCTGCACTTTGTAAGACTGGAAGTAGTGTCAGAGCTTTTTCATTGCCCAAATCACTGCTAAACAAGTTTTCTCCACTAAACTATAAGTAGCTTTATAGGGCAAAAGCTTCTTACTCAGGTAATATACAGCATGTTTGATCTTCTTTTCACCTTCCTGTGCTAACATTGCCCCTATTGCATCCTTTTCAATTGCCAAATATAGGATTAAGGCTTTACCTAGTCTTGATGGTTGTAAGATAAGGGGATTCATCAGATAATCCTTGATAGTTTCAAAAGCTTATTGACATCTTTCGTCCCACACAATAGGTTGGTCCTTCTTTAGAAGCTTAAAAATGGGATTGCATATCGTCATAAATCTACTAATGTACTATAAACGCCCCAAAAACCCTCAGACCTCTTTTTCATTCTTTGGTGCCGGCATATCCCTAATTGCTCTGATCTTATCTAGATCGACCTCTATTCCTTTCTGGCTGACAATGTGTCTAACAGTTTCCTAGATGTAACCCCAAAAACACACTTCTTTGGGTTCAGTCTAAGATTATACTTTTTTGCTCTAGCCAGAAACTTGTCTAATGCTTTAAAATGCCCTTCCCTGGTTGCAAATTTCACCATCATATCATCCATATACACTTCTACCTCCTTATGGATCATGTCATGCAGCAAGGCAGTTGCCATCCTCTGATAAGTGGCCCCTGCATTCTTCAACCTGAAAGGCATCACTGGGTAACAGTACACACCCCATTCGGTGATGAAAGATGTCTTCAATCTATCTATTACTGCCATCATGATCTGATTGTATCCTAAAAATCCATCCATAAAAGAGTACATTGCATTGGAAGTTGCACTATCAATTAATGTATCGATATGAGGCAGTGGGAAGTCATCCTTAGGGCAGGCTTTATTTAAATCTTGGTAGTCCACACACACTCTGACCCTTCCATCCTTCTTGGGAACTAGAACTATATTTTCTAACCATTGAGTGTCCTCTACCACTTCTAAGAACTTTTCCTTCAGCTACTTTTTGACTTCTTCCTTAACTAAAAGAGCCCATTCTGGCCTCAACCTCCTTTGCTTCTGCTTTACTGGCGCTATGTGAGGGTATGTGGGGATCCTATGTTCTAAGATTTCCCTGTCGATTTCGGGCATATCCTCATAACCCCAAGTAAATACTTTCTGTCTCTTTTTTAGGATTTCTTCCATTTTTCCTCTTTCATCATGAGTTAAGCCATAAGCAAATAATATATTTTTAGGGGTTATCACTTGTGCCTAAATTAAATGATTCAGTTTATATGGAATTAATGTCAAACATATGCATGAAATGATCATCACAAATAGAATAACCATTAGGAAATGCATCACATAAATAAGCAAATTCAGATTTCATTGCATCCACTTTTGAAAAGAAAAGATTATCAATTTCAAACAGAGAAGTAAGAGAAACATCAAAGTCATTATAAAAGGTATCTATGATAGAGTCGAGGATGTAGGTCTCGAAGTCAAGGTCTTTGTTCTGATCATTAAGGCCTTTCTACTCTGAAGTAGCTTTATCCTCCATAAACTCCTCTTCAGCCAGTACCAGCTCCTCAGTAAGGGTCTTTTTGACAACAACTTCCTCAATTTTGTTCACAAATTCAGCAAAAATCTTGAACCCCAAGATAACTTCCCCAGCCATTAGGAGAGGTTCTAGAGTCCCGTTGTATGGGTGTCCAGTGCCTTCCTTTACAAAGATTTCCCAAAGAGTCTTCTTTCTAGTCACGGTTTCCTTCTTCTTTTCTTCAGATCAGTCCGACATACCCTTTTCTTTCCCTAATTATCAACCTCTTTGAATCCTAACCCCTACTTCAGGACAGGTACTTTATCTCCCACAAACTCTGAAGGTCCGCTCTGATTTTTCCCTAATCCCATGTTGGGAAAAAATTTCATGTTACATATCATTCTCAGATCCTTTTCATCCATCTCATCCTCATAGATCACACAAACTTCAAAATTGGGACTAAAGGAAATCTCCTTGGGGATTAACTTTAGTGCGGCTATGACGACTTCAGTTTCAGCTGAGATGGTGACAATCCTTCCTTCATATGGAAACTTAATCTTTTGATGAACAGTGGATGGAATGCCACCTAGAGGGTGAAACCATGGCCTCCCTAGTAAAATTGCAAATGTTTTCGGGATATCAATCATATGCAAGTCAACCTAAACCTCTATAGGCCCTATTTTAATTAATGCCATGAAAGTTCCTTCCACAGATCTTTTGGTGTCATCATAAGCCTTAATAGCTACTTAAGAAGGCTTTAGGTCAGCTACCATCAACCCCAGCTTCAGCAGAATCTTCAGTGAACACACATTAATGGCAGAATCATTATCAACCATCACATAGTAGGTCATCTTCCCTTTTACCTCGGCTTTGATAAATAAAGCTTTGTGGTGATCCCTCCCTTCCAGAGGCAAATCATCATTGGAAAATGTTATCATTCGTTAAGGAGTTTTCATTAGTGACTAGACCATCTGTTTTGGAATGGAATTAGTGGAAATCTTTTTTTGGTCTAGTGCCAGGACCAGGGCTTCCCTGTGATCCTTGGAATGCATAAGTAACTCCCAAATACTTACAATGGTCTCTTTGCTTTGTTCTACCTCCTTTCCCTTTGCTACCCGATAACCCCAGGTTCCCCTTTCTTTTCTTTGACTTTCCTCACAGGCTAACTTGGCTCAACCCTCTCATTGCCCCATAGGTCATCTTCTCCTCTGCTTTCATCATCAGAACTCCATATGTCCAAGACTCGCACTTGTAACTCCATGGGTTGTTTGCTTGGTTTCAGGTTTGGTTTGTTAGGGACTGTGAGAGACATTAATAAAGGAGTTTAAGACTTGCTCTTCTATTAGGCCAGAGTTGACCATCATAATGGGTGGGTTAGGAGGTGGTACATTTCGGTAATTAGGTAATGGGTTGGTTTGGGTGTTTGGTTTTCTATTTTCTAGGTTGGTAATTTTACTTGAGTCTATTAAATCTTAGATTTCATGCTTTAACCGAGCACAGCTGTCTGTGTCATGCCCGATGGTCTGATGAAATTTATAAAAAAACTTTAGGTTGGCTCCAGGCAAGGGTTGTTGTAAAGGTAAAGGTTGTAGCAGGTTCTTCTTAATGAGCTTATCGAGGACTTTGGACATAGGACGTCCCAGATTTGAAAATCTCTGAGGCTGTCTAACAGCATCAACTTGCACATTACTGCTCGGTGGCCGAATAGCATGGATCTGAACATTACCACTCGAGCTAGCCCCCTCCTTACCCCCAGATCCTCTTCCAAATAACTTCTTCTCTTGAGCCAAATCTGATTCTTTCTAGACCCTAAATCTGTATAATTCTTTAAAGTTCCTAATCCCTAGATCCCTCAATTTCCTAGACAATATGGGAACACACCCTTCTATTACCAGGACCAACTAGTCGGACTCAACAGGCCTATGCCTCATCAAGGATAACTTCCCCCTCCAACGAGTCAGGTAATCAGTAAAAGGCTTGTTGAAGTTCTATTTGGTATTCTATAGATCTCTCAAGGACACCTCTAATTGAACGTTAAGACCATATTGCTTGACAAAAGCAGCGCACAACTCTTTCTAATCTGACTGAACATGTGATTCCAAAGTGTAATGCCAATGAATCGGCACTCCCTCTAATGAAATAGGGAACTGCTTGACAATTTGGCTCCCAATTAGCTCAGTAGCCTTCATGTATGTTACATATTGTTTCAAATGCAAATAGGGATCCTCAGCACCAGTATACTTCTTCATGTCTGGGAATTTAAACTTATAAGGCAGTGGTTCATCACCCTTTTCCAGATTCATATCATAGTCTAGAGGAGCGACCATACCCTTCTCCTTCATCATCACCTGCATCTGATTCATCACTCTGGTCATATTTTTAGCCCACTAAGTCTAGCCCACATCCTCGGCCGGAATGACATTTCTTTGATTCATCGAATTGGCCAAAACTATCACATCATCTTCTTCCCTTCCTCTAATCGATACTTCCTCATCGAGATCCACTGGATTGATCGACGGTGCATTGGGTGGTTGTGCTGGCTAACTTTCTCTGATAAGCTTAGTGATCTCCCCCATTATTTCTCTCATCATAGCCCAGGTTTCTATTATTACTTCCTCTTTCCACCATGCCCTAAATGCTTCTGGATCGAACCCTCCTGCCATTCCTAATTCTGAATTTTTGACCAATCGGCCTGAGCTAGCTTAGACCCACCCTGCTGAGCCTGAAGGATCTATAGTGCTGATAAAATAATAGGTCAGAATGATTCATGACGTGTATGCATGACGTGCAAGTCCATTTTATTTAGAAATTTGAAAAATATAAGGTCACACACAAAAGATATACATGATCAAAGTATGGAACTTAAACGTGCAAACTTCTGCCCTTATTTCTCCCACATACGTATTCAATAGCAAGTATCTTGTCCTAGGATTTTTGGCCTAGGTTTTAATTATCAGCGGGGGATAATAAAATTGACATATGCAAAAAAACTCTCAAAATGATTCAAACAAGTAATGGTTCCTTTAAATAAAGTCCGAGTCCACTTTCTGTGAGTCAAGATCCTTAGCACCATAAACTTGCTTGTCAAGGCCCACTTGAAATGGGTTATGAGTAGGCATGAGAGGCCTTTGTTGACTAGCTCATTTATAATGGGCTTCGATTGGACATGAGGGCCCATTTCACTTTAGACTGCTTATTGATGGGCTCAAGATTTATTTTAAGGGTCCATTATATGGCATAATACACATGCAAATGGGAAAATTCCTAAGGATAATTGCTAGGTCATTATATGGGCTTGAGTTTTAGGTAAAAAGGCTTCAACTCTCACAACGATAAACATCTACGTCTCCCCCACTCAAGGGTCAAACAACGCAGATTAGTACGTGTCATGAGTGACAATAATCAAATATTCCACCACCAGGTTTGAAGGTAACAAAGTACTGACTATTGTCTGGTTAATTCGGGACTGAAGTGCTCGTTATGTGAAAAATATGTAATGAATGCATAAATGTAGGAAGAAATAAGAAAATAATTAAAGATGATAAAATGCAAAACATTGGAATCAGTTTCTCTATCCCCAGTGGAGTCGCCACTGTAGGCGACAGGGTTTAGCGCGCGCCCAAGTGTTTGGCGACCACAATACTGTATGGGCTCGAGGCCAACTAGGAAATACGATATAGGTCTTAGGTCTATTCAGAGATAAAGTCACCAGCCGAATAAAAGTTGGGACACACTGTACAGCAACTGGATCCCACGGAGGTTCTCAAAAGCCATCATCAAAGATTGGGTTCGGAAACTAGGTATAAGCGTTTGAATGCTCACCCAACCTTGTGGTTGGCCTCCGTTTGTGTTTTGCATTTTATTACCATTTAATTATTTAATTATTTCCTCATTTACCACACATAATAAAATTGCCTTCGGATAATTATCAAATTTTACAATCAAGTCCGAGTTTGCACATTAGTTCAATTTCAAACTTTTGAGTTCCAACGTTAAACAAAAAAAATAAATAATAATTACAATCATACGTTTAGAAACAAATAGGGGGAAGGGATTAAGGATTACAACGCATTTTAGCTAAATAAATGAAATAATATACAAAAAATAAACCAAACATATACCAAAAATAAACCAATAAAATAACATAAAAGCGGTAATGTACAAGGGATAACTAGCAAAAGTGGCTACTCGATGACAAAAATCATTAAGTAATTCCTGCAAATAACACATAGTTAGTCCTTCTTTTCAAGAAAAAAATGAAATTACATATAACGATACTTATAAAAAGGCTCTATAAAAAAGGGTTTTCACATTATGAACTAAAGAAAGTATCAAACAATCAAGATTAAACATCATCATGCAATGATACGGACATGTTTAAGGTCAAAGAAGACATGCCAAAGTAGACGTCATAACAAACATAAGAAAACAAAGCAAGAAGCAGGCTAATTTTGTCATTGAGGCGGTCACCTTATTGATGAGGCAATCGCCTCATTGAGATGAGGTGATCACCTCATTAATGAGGCGGCGCCTCATCAACAGAGGCTCTCATAATTCTAAAGCAGAAAGGTTATAAAACACACACTCAAGAAGGTAGACTCCCTAGAGACCTGGCAATGGGGCGATCGCCTCATTGATGAGGCGACGCCTCTGTAAAGAGGTGTCGCCTGATCAACAGGTTAGCTCCGACTCTTAAAACGTATAGACTTCTTCTCTAAGTAACAAAACATGCATATACACTCTGTAATCATCAAATTAAGATTACATGCAAAGGTGTTCAAAGATCTATCAATAAAGTAAGATATCAAGCAAAGCACACAAGAGATAAACCTAAAATGTACTAAGAACTTAGTCACATAAGTAAGAACTCACAAAATGATGCATATATTAAGTTTAAGTGCAAGTTTTCTACCAAAAATGAGAGGCCCTCAGAGGTGTTTTTTTATTATGATCCTTGCTAGGATGTGATCTCTACTTTGGATGCAAGCTTCTTCCTCCTTCTCTTAAGAGAATGTGGACTTTTCTTTGCTTCCCTCTCTCCTTCTTCCTTAAGAATTTTTTTTTTCTTTTCTCTCTGTGTTTTTTTTCAAAGCTCCTCTCTCTCTCCCTTCTCAACCTCTACTAACCTCTCTCTTCTTCTCTCTCTTTTTTCTTTTATTCCTTAGCTTTCCCATGCCCCCTAAGCCTCCTAGCCCATCATGAGCTCTCCTAGCCTTTTTTCCTTCCCCAAAAGTCTTTTTCTCATGCAAGAAGCAGGTCTAAAAAGTGGGGCCCGCACCACTTGGTCATTATGATTGCAACTGCATTAAATACAGCTGTAAGTGGGCTACCATAGAGGCGACGCCTCATCGATGAGGCGATCGCCTCATTGGCAACTGCCAAAGAGGCAATCGCCTCATTACACTAAGGCGATGCCCCTTTGGCCCGGGCCTGTGTTGGGCTTAGCGAGCTTGGGTCAGATTTGGATAGTTGGGCTCAATTTTGGGTTTTCAAGTCCACTTTCCACTAGAGATTCAGGCTTCATTCTCATGTCCAAGTTCCGCATTCTCATCATTGGGCTTGACAATGGGCCGGTCAAACTGAGCAACCCTAATTCGTCCCCTAACACGGGCCGACCGAATCGGGTGTCTACAGATAATAAATTATTAACTTAATTTTTTTAACATAATATTAATCTAATTTAGTTTTAATTTTTAATGTTAACCCAATATACATCTAAATAAAACTACGTAGTTTTGAATTTTAATATTAAAAAATGGCCTAAAATTATATTAAAAAATGCCCTAAAGTTTTTTCATAATATAACTTTAATATCATAATATAACTTTAGTATAAAAAATGCCCTAAACAAAACTACATAGTTTTATAAAAAAAACCTATGTAGTTTGAACTCTTGGAAATTGGTTTTCATATCAATTATAAAAAAGAAAACCCTTGCTACTACTTGTTCTTCATTTTCATATCACACAGCCGCCCTCTACTCATCTACTGCGTCTTCTTCTTATTCTTTCAGTCTTACAAACTCATATGAAACTGTATTTGATGGAGAGAGCATAGCAAAGTAATGGAAACCAAAGGGAGGCAAGTCCCATTATTGTTGTATTTTGAGTGTAACAAATTGATTAATTGAATTGATCATTATTTCATTTCAAAGAAATCCATAATCAATCACCCCACCCATAAAAAATTATCACTTTCCCATCTCAAAGATTCAAAATCCCATAAAAGAAGACCAATTCAACAGCGATCAACTTCTTTTCATGTTGTTGTTGCTACTGCTGTTGTTGTTGTTATTTATGATCTATAATGTTTAGTGGTAGCAGACCAGTTGTGCATCCAGTGGAGGAGCCACTGTTAACCGATGGACTACGAAATGACCTAGGAATGAGGATGAAGTAAGTCCAAGGTAGTGGTCTTATTCTTCGTATTGCTCAAGTGGTTTTTGGTCTTATTTCTGTCTCTGTTATGGCCAATACCACTTATTTTCACTCAGTCACTGCATTTTGGTATGTTTAATGTTTTTTTTGCTCATTTAACAATTGTGGGTTTTTTTTAAATTAAAGTTTGGATTTTTATATTGAATCTTTTGTGTTTTTCTATTTTGTTTGTTTATTTTTTATAGTTATCTGGTTATTACTATAAGTTTACAAGTACTATAGAGCTTGTCTTTGGCAAATTATGGATGTGTATGCTCTTCTGGTAAGAAGAAGCCTTCAAAAACATATGGTTGTTCAGGTTTTTGCCATTAGTGATGGGGTATAGTTTCTTTCTTTTAATTGCTTTTTGTACTTTATTATTTATTAGACTATCGAATCTGCTTCATGGAATGGAATTGATATTGATCATCAAGTGTAGTGGCATTATATTCTTACTTGTATCATGTATTTATGTAAAACTTTTATCTTGTTGTTTAATACTTATGGATAAACCTTCTGGGGTTTCTTTGCAAGAGAAATGGTTTTCTCTGCTGCTAAATTAGCACTTAGAGCATTTTAGGCTGATGCTAATTTGTATCATATTACTTTGAGTTTTTAAGATTAAGCTAGTAATTTGATTATTTAATAGCAAATACTAGTTTTAAATGTTAGACTAACTTGAACGTTTGTTATCATTTCCACATCATTAATAGGACATGCCTTTCATATGAAATGAAAATGATGGAGAGAGTATAGTCAGGACATAAGTTGTATACAAGAATGAGATTATAGGAATTTCCATATCAGTATTTGATTGAAGCTACCAATGGGTCTTCTTCTGCTTCTCCTTTATTTATTAATCGGGTTGATGGTTCCTTGACTCTTATTGGTTTGTGTTTTTACTTTCTCAATTCTTCTTGACTTAGTAACCATTGTTTATTTCAATTAAATTTAATATTTTTCTTGGTTTGTTCAATAATAGATGAAGTACTAGAATGCAACTCTCTTTGAGTGCCTAAGATCAAGACCATTTTTGGAGTTATTAAGATGCTTAAACTAGTTGCTGGTAATAATACTATATTTTTTAGTTATATCACAATTCACAATTTAGTTTCTTAACTCATTTGGAAGTATTTGTGCCATCAGTAAGTTGATTTTATATATTATCTTAAAATGTATTAGCGTTGGATGTAATTATATATGCAACACATTTGGAAGCAGTCATTGAGAGTGACTGATTGCTTATAATTATATATCATAATTTATGTGCTCATTAATGATTTACTGATTGCTTTTGTAGGATCACTTTGCAAAAGTCAAAAAATGAATATCACTCTCAAATACATTGGTTAATCTACTAAATTTCCTTTCATCTCTAGTATTTATGTTTAATGCAATGGCTATTATGAAACAGTCATTGAGAGTTTTAAGCAACGAATTTCCTGTATGGCAGATCCTACTTACATGATCCATACAGTTCTAAGCAATGCAATGATGCATATGATAATGTATATTGCACTCTACTGACTCACAATGTCATTCATGGTGCAATGGCAGGATATACAGGATTCATAGTGGGTCCTGTTAACAGAAGACATGCTTACATACCATTTTATGTGAGTTCCTATATGATTGTTTTATTCTCATTCATGTTCAATCATAGGTGTTAGGTGCAAACAAGTTAAAGAACTTAAGAGGAGTTCATTATATGACTCATACTTTACATAAGGCTTCAAGGGAGGATTCAAGGGATTTTATGCTAGGAATACAATTCATTTATGCTAGGATTCAATGGTGGTTATGTAGATCCTTCAAGATTCAGGTTTACAAGGCAAACATCTTTTGTTAAGAGGCACTCAGGGTTTAGTAAGGATTCAAGTGTTTCTATTTAAGGCTCTAACTTTGAAAGTGTGAGTATTTTTATATTTTTTCACTTTATATTTGGTAATATTAAAATGGTTTTAAATTATTGTTGTTATGCATAAATGTTGGTTTCTTTACTTGATTATATAAATATATTGTAGTTGTATTTTATTATTTTACTTAAAAATAATGTGCAAATTAACATATTTATGTATATATGTAGGTGCAAGGATCAAGATCTTAATGAAAATGAGAATTATGAACTTGAAGAAAAATTATCAGCGTGCTTTTTTATATGTTGTTGAATAATTTAACATTTTATATGAAGTTTAAAATATTATAATAATATTTAGAATTTGTATGGATGTTTAAACTCAAATTATTATTTAGGATTTGTATGTTTAATTAGTTTTTTTATTTATTTTTTAATTTGATATTAAATATGTTAAACATGTTAAAATGTATCTATGTTAAATCGTGTCTAAACGTATCCGTGTCAAATCGTGTCTAAACGTATCTGTGTTAAACGTGTCAAAATGTATTCGTGTTAAATATGTTAAAATGTATTCGTGTTAAACATGTCAAAATGTATCCATGTTAAACGTGTCTTAACACATTTAGACCTGTATAAGTCAAACGGGTTATATGGGTCGGGTCATGTCGTGTAACCCGTTAATTAAACGTATCCGTGTTTGGGTGTATAGGTTTGACACAATTAGTTAAATGGGTCATGTTTGGGTTAGTCATATTTGTGTTATTATTGGGTCTCAACACGATCCATTTATAACCTGCTGACATGAATTACCAGCCCTAGTAGTTCATTTGTTAAGAAGATCTATTGCAATACAATATAACTTGAAGTATTTTGGATTAACATATATTTTTGCCAAGCAGATAAGGACTTGAATTTAGTCTAGAATTTGTTTTACTTTGTTGATGATGCTTAATATATTTGAAGTTTATTGTCAGTATCTTATTCATACAATTTATCAGTGTTTACCAATAAAATTCAAGTTTTTATATAAGTTATATGTTAATATTCAAGTTTCCATATAACTTGAATTTTATTATTGGTTCTTATTTGGGTCGTAAAGACATAATCAATTCCTCTATTATATAAATTGTTCACTCTTTTTTTATTCCACTTCTCCATTTGATTAAATATAGTACATGTACATCACGTTTATTTCTTTGACTTTTCTTTCAATTTAATCTCAGTCAATTCATGCCTCTTATATTTTATGTTTTAGTTAGTTGTTTTAATAAAGATAAACTCCTTGTTATTGCAAGTAACTCTCTGCTACAATTGTATATTTTTAGATTTAAAAAGCAATAAAAGATGAATGTTATTCATTATAACATTTAAAGTAAATTTAAATAAGAAGCAAGTTTGCACATAGAAAGAAAGATAAGTTTCATTCATGTCATAGTATTTACATATAAGACACATTTTTAATATGAAAAAAATTACAAATTTGATGTTTGAACTTTTCTGTTTTTTCTATTTGAGTGTTTAATCTTTTTTTTTTCAATCAAGTGTCTAAATTTTAGAAAAACATACCAATATAGTGTCTAGCTGATTTGATATTGAATGGGTGCTTAGTTATATCAAATGGGATCCACTTTTATCCTAGTTATTAATCATATCGGCCACATGTGTTGTGTTATTTAAAAGATAAAATTACCCTTATTCAATCATCTTTTATGTCTGCATTAAAAGTTAATATTAAGGTTATTTTTGTCAATTCATAATATTTAATAAATTAATAAAGGTATTTTTATCCTTTAAATAATGCAATTCACATGGCACATGATATGACTAATAACCGAGATAAAAGTGGATCCAGTTTGACCTAATTCAGCACCCAATCAACATTAAATCAGTCGAAGACACTATATTGGTATGCTTTTCTAAAGTTTAGACACTTGATTGCAAAAAAAAAATTAGATACTCGAATAGAAAAAACTGAAAAGTTCAGACACCAAATTTGTAATTATTCCTTTCAGTATATATTAGCAGAAAAGATGAACCTACATTAATTCATAAACTACAACAACAAAAATTTCCAACACTAACTTCATAGATTCATCACAAATATGAAACATCATAAAATATAATAACCATAAAATCACAATAAGCAATAGAAGAACATCACCCATATACACCTCTCTCTAACTTGATTTCAATTTTTGCTTTGCTTGTCAACAACCCAAAAATTATGCTCCTTGATCTTTCATATAACTGCAACTCAAATGATATGTTGTAAGAAGAATTCTCACAAGACTAAACTTCTTCCTCGATTCAATGGGCATCTGTTATTTTCATTCATAAATTCATTAGAAAAAGAAGAAAAAGAAAAAGAAGCAGCGTGATAATACTGAAAACAATTTAGAATTAGAAAACCTAATTTCCAAATTTTCTTTCCTCTATTTATCAACCACCTAACTTTAAGGTTATTTTCATTGAGCAAACATTCTTGTGCATGTGGCATATGATATGGAGGCTAACTCATCTTATTTAGATCTCCCATTTGCTTAGTCACCATGTGACATATGTGAAAATTGATCAGAAGCACCTACCTGAGCTATTTTTTCTACTTCGAACTCTCAATTAAAAAAAAAAAATTAGGCACCATATTGTCAAATTTTAAAAAGTTCAGGCACCATTGGTGTAATTTTTTTTAAAAAAAAAAAAAGTAGAGGAAGGGAAAAGAAGGTAAAAATGAAATAAATTACAAAAATGGAACATGAAAGAAAATAAAAAGGGATTCACTTATAATTAATGAAAGAGGTGGTTTTTCGTTCAAAAATTAAAAAATGTTACAAATCCTATAAATTTCTCTTATAAGGCTAGCTCTTAAAATAAAATTAAAAAAAAAATGAAAATGTGGTAAAATTAAATTGAAATCTCAACTTTACTGAAAATTAATATTAAATTTTTATTTTTTTATTTTTTATGTATTTTTTTAGAAAAAAATATATTATGTTAAAATTTTTCCTAAAAAATTCGTAATCAAATTTTATAAATTAAAAATATCAATTTTCATGGCTGATGAGAAATTATTTCAACTAATAAAGAAACCAATGAAAATATTTTTTGGATTACTTAATCATTAAATGTTTTAAAATTTTTAAGCTCATAATCTATTTAAATTTTTAAAAAAATTATAAACTTAAAAATTTTAAAGAATTTTAAAATCTTTACAAACAAGTAATATATATTAAAAACATCTTCAATTGTATTCAGTAACTGAAATATTTTTGTTAATCAACTATTAAAATTATAATTTTTTAATTTGTAAGATTTATTGATCAAATTATTTCTAAAGATTAAATATAAAAGAAATGTAAAGATTTAATGTCAACTTCAGACTATAATTGAGAGTTCATGTTAATCCTTATCTCAGATAAAAATTATAAAATTATTTGTAATTATTTATAGATAATTTTTATTTTATTTTATTTTATTTTGTAAATGAATTATTATTATTGATGCCGTTGTTCATGAAGGTCAAATCAAAGATACATGACCGTCAATGAAGAAAAAAGCAGAAACAAAATGCTTGAATTGTTGAAGGTCGGCTACACAAAGATTCTATTTGCCTTCCAATAATTCATTTCTTTTTTGAATTTTGTGTAACTTCATTGAATCCTGATCATGATCAACTTGACATTTTTTTTTTTAACAAGATTTGACATCATTAGGAAGCTTTATATATATACCCTACCCATAAATATTATTTATCCAAACATTATAGGAATGTGATTTTAACTTTTTTCTCCTAAATTTTTCCGCAGCATAATTTATAATTATTTTCAATGGTGAATTTGCTAAATTAATTAGCATAGCTAAAGATTTTTGTTAATAAAGAAAATCTAAATTGATGAATACAAATGATTTTGTTAGCAATAATCATCTTTAACCTTATCTCTTTTTTTTTTTTTTTGAACAATTATCTCTTATTCTTTGGCATTTGCACTTGTAGGATTTCTTTATAGGTTGGTGAACATTTTAGTCTATATTCCAAAATCCAAATTACAAATCTTATCCAAACATTTTAACATGTTGTACCAGGTGAATCAAGCTTCTAATTACAAAAAAAAAGAAAAAAAAAAACACTATAAAAAATGATAAGCTTAACAACAGACAAATTTGTTTCTAATTTATCACTAATTGAAATTAGTGACCGAATAATAACACTGTAAAAATCCTAATTTAAATAGCGACGGTCAAGATAATTGTCGCTAAATTTTTTACGGATTAGGGACAATTAACTTTGTACTGGTTTATAATCCGTCACAAAGCGTTTTATTATACACACTTATCGTCCGTCACTGGTCTGCAACGGATTTCTAATAGTTTTGTTGTCTGTTGTCAATTTTTTTATTTTTGCAAAAAATATATTAGCTTTAGTGATGGATTTTGTGGTGCTAATTTGTTGCTATAGTTGACATATGAAAAAAATATATATTTTTTATTTAATGAATATGTAATTGATAAAATAATGAGAGATTACACAGAATAAATAATAATAATAATAATAGTAATAATAATAATAATAATAATAATATATAAATTATAATTATTTAATTGCAGTAATATAAATCGCGTGAGTAATTTAAACACTTAATAGTTGATTACATGTATAATAACTATAATTATAATTATAATTATCTGTCAATTGATTATTATAATGATGTATATATAAGTCAAGTTAATCATCATCTTGATAGTCATCATTATATTTTTGATAGTCATCATTATCTTCTTCATCTTCATCTTCCTATTCTGTCGTATCTTCATCTTTCATTTTGTCCTCTTTGTCTTCATCTTGGTTCACTAATTGTCTATTTGATAATTCAATTTAATAGACATCAAAATAAATTTCAGAGAGTTTCCCCTTAGTTCTCCAATTATAATAGTTAAGAAGAGGTCATCACTCATACAATAACATAATCATTGCCAGTTTTTGCGCAAGCAACATATTTTCTTACATGTAATTGGAGAACAATTCGAGAAAACAAACTGAAAAATATTACAAATGTCATTACAATATATGTAGACATTTATATCTTTAAATTGTCTACTCTGCCATTTCTGTTGCATCCCTCCATCTAGTGGAATGCAACAAAATGAGTGTTTAAGGTTATTCTTAATGATTGAATTGACCAATTATGAAATCTATTGAAATTTTGTTAAAGTTTTTCCATACCATAACTCTATCATATCAGCCTCATAAAAAATGAGGTCAACTAAATCAATTGATGCACCTACAAAGTCAAAATACTCCTAATATTTGTATCTTAGACCCTCAAGTATAATACAACTTTTGTCACCATTACAAGCACTTCTCATTCATAACATTTTCTTAATATATCATTCAGAACATACCAATATATATCATTCACAACATAGTTAATAACATTCTAAATATTAACAAAAAACACAATAATAAAAAAATGAACAACCCTACTAATATAATTTTATTTATGTTATCATATGTTATAAAATAATGATTTTATAATTTCATTAATATTATTCTATATAATAATATATTTTCATAACAATAAATAAAATAATTATTATCATTGTTGACCCTTTGCATGATCAATGTGTTGATCAATCTTAAATCAACCTTGGTTTTGACTTTAACAATCAATTTTTATTACTAATATGTGTGTTTAAAAATGTATCTTAATTAGAGCCAAAGGTATAATTAATGGATGAAGTTATAGAGTTCAAAATGTAGCCAAAATATGAAGATAGGGATGCTCACAAGTAACATCATGATTATGAGCATTCCCATGATTTCAAAGGAGTCAACTGAAGCTAATATTCTAAAGGACAATCATCCTCATGATCATGAGGAAGCCTATCATGATCGTGATCATTTCTTCACAATCCTAAGGCTTCAAGAGCTTGAAGAATAAATTAAGGTAGTCTTCCTCACAATCCTGATCACAATCGTGAGCATGCTCGCGACCTTCACTCTATAGCTCCTAATGGCTAGTTCGTACAAGCAACGATTATATTTTTATTCCCCACAATCATGACATGCATCCTCATGATCATGAGCATGCGAAATCCTACAAAAAGTGAAAACATTGAATAAAGATGGAGAAGTGTTGGAACATATTTTTAGGTCTCCAATAGCTAGTTTTGTATCCTCCACTATAAATATACATTCAAGACTTCATTTAAAGAGTTAAAGAGTTTGTGGAGCAAATTTATTGTAAAATTCATTAAACCAATTTTTATTCTTTTACATTTATTCTTTGTATATCATTTGTATATAAACAAACTCTTATTGAGTTTGTGTGTACTCTTCTTGTAAAAGTTGAGTGAGTGTTAGGATAAAATTCTTTCATCTACTCATTCTTTAGGGTTGAAAAAGTGGGTAATGAAGCTTTTTCTCCTTGGATTTTTATTGCTAATCCCTTAAAAATTAACTTTTGTAAAGGTTTTTAATTAGCTTTGAAAACTTTTTTGGAAAGGTTTAAGTGTAAGTCTTGAAAAAACTTGAGAAAAAATTTAAGTGTGAGTTTAGAAAATACATAGTGAAAAGTTTTAAGTGAGCTTATAAAACTCATAGTTGTAAGTTTTGGTGTGAGCCATTAAAAACACCATTTTGTAATCAATCTTAGGAATAAGATTGGTATGGGTGATTGAAAAATCCTAACTTAGGGACAAGTTAAGTGGAGACATAAGTTCATTGAGAAACTGAACTTCTTAAATTGTTTATGTCAATTCTTTTTTTTGTTTTTGTTCTTGTTCATATTTATTCTTAAATCACCTTTTATTTTCCTTTTAATTTTTAATTTTTCATCTAAACTTCAATTAGCCCTATTTACCCCTCCCCCCCCCCCCCAACCCAATTTAGGGCTCAAACAATTAGTGTCAATGTAAGAAGTCTAGGAACTTCATTGCTAGATAAAAGATCATGTAAGTGAATTTCTTCCTTTTCAAACTTATAAACAATTCTCTAATAGGAGTGACTTCCTTTTTTGGAAACATAAAATGGAGATTTACCTTAATAGTGATCTCATTAGATTATGGAATGTGATATTAACCAGGTGGAACCCTCCCATGAAGATGGTTAAAGGAATTTAAGTTTTAAAGGAAAGAAATGAGTGGTCTCAAGAACAAAAATAGAAGAATCATTCGAAAAAAAAAAGGGCTTTATTGGTTCTTATTACTTTCATGTCAAGAGAGTACGGAGACAAACTTCAACATTACATTTGGCTAAGGAGATATAAGAGACCTTGGAGAACCATTATGTAGGCAACATCCAAGTGAGATCTAAGAAAGTTTAACTCCATGTACATGAGTATGAACTCTTTAAGATGAAGTCTTATTAATCCATTACCAAGATGACCAACAGGTTGAATGCCCTCTTGATAACCTTAGGGAAGTTGGGCAAACTCTATTTAAAAGTGGAGATCAACATAAACATTCTAAGAGTGCTACCCAAGAATGATTAAAAGTCAATGATGACTTCAATTGAAATATCTCATTATCTCTCCAAGCTTTCATTCAACATTCTCATTGGTAAACTTCTCACTCATAAGCTTATTTTAAGGCAAAGGGAACAAAAACAACAAGGGAAAAAAGAGAAGAAAAAGTGTATTGCATTCAAAGCATCACAGGACTTAAGTGAAGATGATAAAGAGATTACATCATTTACAAAAAAACCTCATGGAGCACTTAAAAAGGAAAAACTTAAAAAACATAAGGAATCCAAGAAGGGTGGGTTCAAGAAGGCCTAGAAAGTCATATGCTTCAAGTGTAAAAGGCCTAATCACATTCAAACGCAAGCACAAAGAAGCAAAAAAGAGGAGAAAAACTTTCAAAGCCACATGGTATGACTCATCCAAATTCAAGATGGATAAGGAATAACAACAGCCATCAAACCCTTGCTTTATGGCCTTAGAGGGCAAATGTGAGGTATCTCTCTTATCTAGTTCTTCTTGTGCTAATTCTTGTGATGACTTATGTGATTATGAGCCTGTTGATGATGAAGAACTTGATGGCGAGATCTTCTTAGTAAGAAAATTAGTTTTAAAATGTCAAAAATTACTTTCAAAGAAAAGTTCTACAAACAAAAATATTTTAAATTGTCTAAGAGTTTTGAGGATTTAAAATTAAAAATTTCAAGTGTTATTTACCTCAAATGAGAAGTTATCTCATGTTTTGAAAACCTCTCTATTTTTGAAAAATGATTTTGATAAAATTTTTAAAAAAATGAGTTGCTTTCAAAAGAAATTTTAGAACTAAAGACTCAATTTTCAATTTCACAAAGGAAAGGAGACTCTTGATAATCTCTTAAATTTACAAAGGTTTTCAAGTGAGAAAATTTGGCTTTGGTGAAGTCTCTACATCATCAAGTCCCTCCAAGTTTGTCAAGGCTACTATTACTTCATCCCTCATCCCTTGTAAGAGTTTTAAAGCTCAAGATTCTAGTATCAAAAGTCTTAAAGATCCAAATGCCAAAAGAAAGCCTCTAAAAGCTAATATTTCCAACAGTCAAAGTTTGAAAGCTTCTAAAAGCTAATATTTCCAATGGTCAAAGTTTCAAAATAAGGACTAAAAAATCTCAACCACATCATACATATATATATCACAAGATAAAGAAAAAATATAAAAAAACATTAAAAAAAATATTAACCAATAAGTTAAATTAATCACTAAAATGTCATGAATAAATTATACAATTAAGTGAGCCAGCAATACATTCAAGGAATATAAAACATATGCATAAATCTTATAATTGTACTTTATAATTCATTTGTCATGACCCAAAATAGAGGGTCATGACCGGTACTAGGGAATGAAAATTCTTTCGAATCCGGAACCTGTAGCAAGCCTTAAAGAAAATATAAAATAAAAGCATGCAATAATAATAAAATAAATAAAACATTATGCAGTGGAATTAAATCTCATAAATAAAATACTTGTAATACCCTATATTTTATTTAAATAAAGAAATTTTCAAATAGTGTTATTTTTGCATTATATTATATAATTGTTAATAATATTTTTAGGGTTATTAAATTATGAAATGATTATATATGTGAGTATTATTTGATTATTGTCTAAAATTTCGTTGTTTATTATTATTATTATTATGACTACTATTTTAAACTATACTAAATTTTATGGTTATTTATGTGCTACTATAAACATGTATATATGCATATATATATATATATATATATATATATATATATATATATATATATATATATATGTAGATGTTAGAACCTAAAACCGAAAACAAAAGAAAGCAGAAAAAAAAATGAAACAAAGAAGCTTCCCGACCCCTGCAACTTCAGCTCCGATTCAAGTTGATCCAGCACCATCCAAGCTTCCCCAACTTCCTTCATCCTCTTAGGTGTCTGTCCTAGCCAAGAGCCGCCGCTGCAACTCACCTCCGGCGCCGGAATTGAAGGTTGAAGGTGAGTTATTCAGTGTTGTTTTTAGGTTGTTGTCAGGTTGTTTTCTAGTTGTTGGTCGATTTTTAATGTTGATTTTAGGTTGTTTTTTAGTATATGTTGGATTATGCCAATAAATTGCTTCAATTTGAATTTTTAAGTATTTTTTTTAATTTACAGAATTTTCATAATTTTTATTTAATTTTTTTAGTTGATTCATTGGGTTTTATTTGGTTTAATTAATATAATTAAAGTAATTATAGTTAATTGTTCTTAGTATATTAATTTTATTTTAGGTTTTAGAATTTTTGTGTTAATTAGAGGTTTATGTAAATTTTAGGTATTTAATGGGTAATTATGCTAATTTCAAAAATTATGGTTAAAAATTTATGAAATTTTAATAATTGAGGTTATAAGTGAATGTTATTAATTTTAGAACTCAAATTATAATTTTTGTGATTTTTATACTATTTTTATAAATATTTTTGAGTTATGCCAAATGTGATTTTAGGTTAAATTATATTTGTGGGAGAAAATTGTTGGTTGATTAAATGTTTTAATTATATTAGGAAGATTTATTTTGAGAAAATAAATTTTTGGGATGATTAAATAATTTTAAGGAATTATTTTTAGTACTAATAATATATTATGTAATTTATGTATTTAGGGGTAAAAATGTAATTCTATGCTAATTATAGTTAAATATATATTTTAGTTAGTTTTATTAATAATTAAGGGGTTTAGAGAATTTTTATAAATTAATTGATATTTTTACTTAAGTAGTGTAAATTTTAAATATTAAATTCCAAATATTATATATATATACATATAATACACTACAATGGTTTTAAATTGGGTTATAATTATGTTTTGACGAAGGAATACAAAATTTAGTCGTTTAATTTTTGAATAATTGAGGTTTTATATATATTTTATTTATTTTTAGTATATGTGTATGTGAAATATGTATTTTGAGAAATAAATGCTATTACTTCTTGATATTTTGTTGAGTTGTGATCTCGGTCGGGGCTAAATGTAGTTTTGGGAGCCCGACTCGAGTGTGGATGTTTGTGGATATTTGAAGTGCATTTTTATGCAGGTCTGGCTCTACCTTTGGTAGAGAGATGTCCATTTACAGAGGAGACTCTGCTGAAATTTCGATAGATTTTCTCGTAAAATGTGATATTTGTAAAATTTCTACTGTTAGTTATGTTATATCTTGTCTATCGAGTCTTGTCCGGTTTTCTCGAGTCAGCCTAGAATTTTATTGTTTTGTTGATTGTTGATTTCAATTCTATAGTCATGTTTTAAAAGTCAATTTGTTATTTTTCTTCTAGAGCATATCAGAGCAGAAGTTGTGAGACCGAGGCAGACGCGTGGTCGTCAGCCTTCGCATTCATCTTATAAGTCAATAGAACGATCTGTGCTTGTGTTTACTTAAAGAATGCATGCGCTCATATTTTTATATTTATTATATGATTTATTTAATTTAATGCTACTATTTAAGGTTTAAAATGCATTTTATTTATTTAAAAGTCGATTTGAGAAATTTTGGTAGAACAGGCTACCTGGTGGGCTTCACCAGGACTATGTGCACATGGTAGAGATTGAGAGATGGATCCGTAATATATATGATTATTGAATGCTAAGCTGGGACGGGTGCCTCGGTAGAAGCCTTTGCTCTCGAGGACCGCCAGTGATTAGAAGGTTAATAATGGACTGGGATGGGTGCCTCGGTTGATGGCCTAGCTCTCGGGGACCGCCAGTGCCATATATTTGGATTAAGTGAATGACTACGACTTGGTGCCTCGGTTGATGTCTTTGCTCTCGGGGATCGGTAGTCTAGTTGGAATAAGTGGGCCTAGTTGGCCATTTAGATTTTTGGGTTTAGGGTTCTACCGAGATTTTTCAAAAGCTATACCTATACACTATAAATTATTTTCACTATAAATATATAGTTTTCTAAAAGGTTTTCAAACCGTACAGCTCTTTTTATTGACTTACTCAGTGAGGCCTAATTCCCCTCAATTTATTTTTTTTCACGAGCTTGGGAGTTCGACCTCAGACTACCTCCACGCCGGGTTTCTTCTTCACCGGCTATTTTATGTAGGTCATTGTAAGTTGTACTGTGTGTTAATCTAGGTTGCTGCAGTAGTATATGTACTAAGAGTTGTATGTTTTAAGTATATTGTGTAGTTATTTGTATGAACCACACTTATGTATAAAGATTTAAGTTTAATTTATAATATGTGACGTTGAAGCACGTTTTATTTAGCACTTGAATTTGTTTATATTTTTTAGAAAAATCAGTTTGATAATGTGTTCTATTTTAAAATAAAGTTTTAAATTGTAAGGTGTTGTTTATCTTTTCTTTAAGGCTTACTACGGGTTTCGAGGGCCTTATGTCTTCCCATTCCCTAGTGTCGGTCATGTGCCCTTGGGTTCGGGTCGTGACAATCCACCAACAGATTTAATAACACAAATTCATCTCATATATATATAATCTTTTAATACAAATTCTCGGTTCAACTTTTAAAATATAAATCTCATACATATATAATTCATACACCCCACAACTTAATTATTGCAGTATCTAGAATTCAAAATAAAATCAAGTAACCAGTTTACATAATAAAGCCGGGCAGAAGAAATATGGTGTAAGGGTTTACTTCTAAGGTCTGAGGACGAAGACTCCTGAAAAATAATCAACAGAGGGGAGTCAGACCTCACTGAGTGAATTATTATAATATATATACATGCATAGCTAAATGACAAATGCACACATTCAATATTATATATATAATAAATATATATACAGGCAAATACACACGAATACAGCAAAAATTATTTTATATAATACTGAACATAATAACCATTTATGAAGGATCAAATAGAACCCTAGATGATCGCAATCTCAAAAAGTGTTAGACAACACTCAAGCCATACAGGCTCACTTATTCCAAATAATTTCACTTGTTCCATTTGGATAGTAGAGTGGCCCCGAGACACTAAGTCAACCGAGCTCCAGCAGTTTGACTGTCAGTGTGATTGGCCCTGAGACACTTGGTCAACCGAGCTCCAGCAATCATACTCTCAAATCACATCACAAATCAATCTAATCAATATCCACAATAGGTTAGCAATTTAACCTAAATTTTATCATCATACCGATACGTACTCGGTCCTAGTGCCGCCCACTAGGTAGCACGTTCTATTGATATCCTTTATTTATAATAACCATACATTCATAAAATAAATGATGCATGACATTAATTAAAATAACAATATAAACCATATATATAGTAGAAATATACCAAAAATAACCAAGTATATTTCGAGTATATATACGTCAAATATATTCAGTTTAATTACAAAATAAACCAGAAATAAACTATATATATATATACTTAAAACAACTTAAGTATAAATCATGGATAAAACATGTATTTAATTCAAAATTTACCAAAAATATACTAAAATATACCTAAGCATTTATTAAATCATTTATGCATATTTCATAACATTTAAACATACATTTCTAAAACATGCATCCTAATACATGTATATATAAAATAACAACTCACAGTTGTGTGCTCCTCGAGACGGGTCAAACGGGCCTAGTCCACTAGGCCTCAGTCTCGGCGCAACTAAACAAACAAACGGCAGCACGAAATCGGAATAAATCTAACAAAATTCTAGAGACTCGATCTAAAATACTAGACACAAATTAGGAATAAGGATTTGACCGGATGTCATGTTTTATGAGAATTCTACAGAAAATTTGGTAGAACCTCCCCTATAAAACGTACATCTCTCTACTCAAAAAGTAGAGTTAGTCCTGCAAAAAAACACACTTCAAAAATACACAACCTCACAACCCCTCGGTCGAACTCCCAAACTACGATTCTACCGACTGAGGTTCACAATTCACGAGATAAACACAAAACACATTTAAATTCCAAAAATACCGAAAATACCCTTTATATATCAAAATATAGCAAATTAGATATTTAAAACACTGAAAATAATTATTTTACCAATAATTACAATAAAACCCTAATTTTAATAAAATATTATTAAAAATCCATAATTCCCGATAAATTCATAAATATTAGCCAAAATTCAAATTACATAATTAGCCCAAAAACATGTTAAAAATCAATAAAAACTCATTTATTTTTAAAAATAGTATATTATATATAATTTGAAAATAATTTTAAAAAAAATAGTTTTAATTAGTTAAAAACAGTAATTAATTTGTAAAAATCATTTTTATGCCTCAAATAATTATTAAAACCAATTTAATTTAATTTTCAACCAATTTATTATCAAATTACCAAAATACCCCTAGTTATATATAAATTCACATAATATACTATAATTATTCAAAAATTCACTAAAAATTATAAAATTACTCAAAAATTAATTTCTCAACATATAATTCAATAAAATCAATAATTATACTCAATTAACCAATTAATTTTAACAAAATACTTATTTAACCTAATTTTCCAAAAATCACCTAAACTAAATAAATTCATAATAATTATACAAAAATCACAAAAATTAAAAATTAAATTATAAAATTCATTTTAACCCCTATAAACACCATAAATCACAATTTCACAAATTATTTAATTAATTTACGAAAATTAGAAAATATTAATAAAATAATAAAAAAAATCACAAAAATCAAAATAAATTCCAAAAATTCCACAAAAATTACAGAATGTAGATTGAGCTACTAGGAACAATTTTTTTGAAGGAACTAAGCTTTAATCATTAGAATCGAAGTTCAAAAAAATCAAGAACACAAAGTGGCCGAAAATGAAAATTGGTTACCAAGGAAAATCTAGACCAAATCAAGTGAAACTAAGCTTAGAAATGAACTCACTAGAGCTCAAGGAAGAGATAGAGACTGGTGGCGTCCAATATAGTGGCCGGAAAAGGCTTGAACGGCGACGAGCTCAAATTCAGCTTCTCAGGTGGAAACCAACCAAAACTCGCCGGAAATGGAGCCTTCAGGCGATGGAGGAAGCTTGGGAGGGTGGTGGCACGCCGGACAGCACACCGATGATAAGGGGAGAGGTTGACAGTGGCGGAGATGGGGGAGAGGGTGTCGGGCGTGAGGTTAGGGACGAGTTGCAATTTCTGTAATTTTGATAAACTTTATATATATATATATATATATATATATATATATATATATATAACTTTTAATATTATAATATATTAATATTATATTCAAAAATAATTTTACACCACACGTTAAAAAATAAAACTAATATCTATATACATATACATATGTATAACACATATTAATTTAATAAAACTATATAATATATACTTAATTAAAAATAAACCCTAAAATATTAAATATGTATATATATGCATGTATATGTATATATATATTAATATGATAATTAAAATCATGCATAGACTCATGCAATCATGTAAAACCGACTAACATAAATAATAAATATTTATTTAAGTTTTAATTTTTTCAAAAATAAAATTCTAGAAAAAATTTTACGTAAGAAACTTAAAATAATTAAAAATAACTTTAATAATTAATAAACTAATTAAATAGTTAAATATATTTATTAAAATTATTAACACTACATATCCCGATACAGTTTAAAATTATTTAAAATCTCAGAATATTACATCATTGGTCGAATAATAATTTGTATCAAGTATAAAAAATGACCATTCTTACTTTTCATTGTACCAATTTAATCCTTCAAAGTGGTTAAAAATAAGTTATACATTCTGACCTCTCGATTTTTAGTAAACTTTACATTTACATTTCTCTAATTTCAAAACAATATATATATATATATCAAGCCCACTTGCTATATCCATAAAGACTTGAATGTTAGAGCACAGCACGGGGACAAATTAGTTTTTTATTTACAAAAAAGAAGACCTTATATCATATTTTTGTTCTTCATTTAGCATTTTAATTTCTCACTTATCAACCTTTTAAAGCGTTGTTAATTCACAAAATTTAAGAAGAAAAATGTCATATAAAAAATTTTTAAAAAAAACTAATAAATGTATTATTGTGGAACTAAAAATATTAATAATAAGTGAAATATAATTTTATTTATTTTGAAACGAATTTTGTTAAAAAGTGTGATAAGGGCATTTCTAGTAACAAAGGTGAGTTAAGCTTCTTCTAACTGACGGAGTAACGTAACGGTTAAAGGAGAATCTATAAAACCTAAAACGCCTCTGTCGGAACTCAAAATTCTCTGCCTTTAACATCTGTGTCTTAAACTCTTACGACACAACACAAACTGCAGCAAAAAAATTTTTACCAGTAGCTATTTAAACAAGGACAAGAAGTAGTAGTAGTAGTAGTAGTAGAAGAAGAAGAAGAAGAGCATTTTAATTAGCAGAGATAAGGTGGCTCCACCACGACCACCCACCAATTTGCCCTTTTCCTTGATGACCATGAATCATTCCCTTTCACTAGTTCAAGCAAAAAAAAGCCGATCTTTTTTCACTTTCACTTATCAACCAATCAAATTATATGATGCCCAATTCCCTCTTTCCCTTCCCTTTTAAAAAAATTCCAAATCTTCAAGCAAAGTAAACCCTTTTTTCTTTTCTTTTTCTATACTCTTAAAAGTCTTGAACTTAAACACACTCTTTCAAGACCTCCACCTTTTTTTTATCTTTAATTATTATTCTTTTCCTTTCTAATCTACACACATTGTTCTTTTCTTCTTCTTTTGTTTATTTGGGTTTTCTTTATTTGTTTTCACATCCTTTTATGTAACACACAAATGGAATTAAAAAAGGTTTCTTTTTTATTTATTACTTGTTTATGTAACAGCTGACATTATAAAAAAGGGAATCCCAATATGAATGTGTTATTCTTGTTTACAATGTTGAATTTGGTATTAATTGACTAATAAGGAAAGGATTTACTTAAAACTCCCTCAAGTGGGTTTTGAATGATTTTATTTTATTTTTGTCTAGCACCAGATGAGTTCTATATTTTGGCTTACTTGATGCTGTAGGAGGCCTGCATTCTTCATGGAACTTGTTTTTAGCAAATGGGTATTTGCATTTTCATTGTCTTGTTGGGCTATCTTTGCTGGAGTGTACTCAGGTAAGGTTGTTTTTTCAATTACTTGGACTATTTAGTTGTGTCTGATTTCTGAAATGTGATTACGAACTAAATTTTGTGATTGATTTCCAATGTTATATTGCTTGATATAAGTGGAGGGACTGAGAGATGGTTCTAAAGTTAGAGCAGTCAATTTGGGAGGTTGGCTGGTTGTAGAAGGTTGGATTAAGCCGTCACTGTTTGATGGCATTCCCAATGGAGAAATGCTTGTGAGATTCTTTTCAAAATCTGCTGTTCCTTTTATTATGTTCTTTTTCTCTGAGAAACTGTTTTCAGGTTTCTTTGATTTGCTGGTAAAGTGCTTGCCAAATGTTGAAATGTAGGATGGTACAGAGATTCAATTCAAGTCAGTGACATTACAGAAGTACATATGCGCTGAGAATGGAGGTGGCATGGGTGTTACAGTTGATAGAGGTGTTGCTTCTTCATGGGAAACCTTCAGGGTGAGATGCTGATCAAAATTTCCCTCACTTCATTGATCTTTAAAATTATCTTTCTTTCATATCGTGGTTTTAACAAATGCCAACACTTTTTCCCTTTTATTTTACATTTTTGGTAGTACAATTCAATATGTGTTGATTCTTTAGCAATAACATTATCAATATAAGAAAAGATGTATTTAGTGATCAAACTTGATAAGTGTAGCTCTGTCCAGAGTTCCTCTTTGTAGACTTGACAATTAGTGAAGATTTGGTTACTGGATCAGGAGCATCTCTGAAAAGCAAAAAATTATTTTCTGGTAGAGTTTCTCTGTTTGATGAACTATTGTTAAAATTGAAAATGCCATACCCTCTCTCTCTCCTTGGGACAATTATATTCAATTTGATGTGGTGCAAACTATATATTCGGCTTTTCTATGGCCTTATCAACTTACCTGTTTAGAGATTGAGGTTTTAGAATGGGTTCTTAAGTTATAGCAGTTTACTCTGGTTGTTAAAAAAATACAACTGGTGTTATTTCTTGGCCGCTATTACATACTAATCTAATTTAAGGTCATATGCATATGTAGTACTTTGGAGGTCAGAAATTGAGGCTGTTGAAGAATTATGCTATTATAATTTCAAAAAATTATCATTTTGGTTTCTTTTCCTGCAGTTATGGAGGGTCTCTGCATTAGAATTTCAGCTTCGCACTTCTCAAGGTCAGTTTCTAAAATGTGATGGTGAAGCATGCTCAATTTCTGCAACAGCAAACTCATCTTCAGAAGCGAATACATTTTATATTGAGAGAAATGACACGAATAGAGTTCACATAAAACTTACTAGTGGGACATATCTACAGGTAATATTTCTGACATTTGAATTTCATTTCAGGAAAAGATAAGCATCATAATGTAGATAAAATTGCTTTTGTTGGAATACCTGCATTGACAACGAAAGATAGTATAATTTCATGCATGCCAACAGGATCAAAATGTTTCAACCATCCTGTTTCAGTGTCCCTTGGAAAAGCTTTCATTGTTAGTTTTTTCCTAGACTATGTGCACCTTAGGGACATGGGAAATATTTTTTATGTTGAACATTTGATCATCTGGCCAGAATATGCCAATGTAACAAGCTCACTGGAGTCTACTGTTCCAATATTGAATTTACGAAGTATCTTGACAGTGTTCAAGAATTCTGATGCTTAATCACCTTTTGATAGATCCTAAAGTTTTTGATAATATTGCATGATAGCATATAATCTATTTTTTAGGCTACAATAGGAAACCAGCTCACAGCAGACTATCCAGGGAAACCAGGATGGGACGATAATGCAGCCACATTTGAAATGACGATTGTGGCAAATAACTTGCATGGAGATTTCCAGCTTGCAAATGGGTATGGACACAGCAAGGCCAAAGAGATTCTTAAGGTAAACTTATTATTTCTGTTTCACTATGTTAGTTGAAGTTCTCTCTTTTGTTTGATGTTTAACAATTGTGCACAACCAAAAATCACTACATCCCTAATAAAGACAATGTACGAGGTAAGATTGACTGATGACAACATCGTGCGGTCTCTACCAAATTAGACTAAAAAATAATGCTGTCAGGTTCAGTATTTTATTTTGTAATAGTTCTCTTATTTTAACTGCAGAAGCATAGAAATACATTTATTACGTTGGAAGATTTCAAGTTTTTGTGTAGACACGGGATAAATACTGTGAGGATCCCTGTTGGTTGGTGGATAGCTTTTGATCCCAATCCTCCAGATCCGTTTGTAGGAGGATCCTTGGAAGCTCTAGATAATGCATTCTCATGGTCACAGTAGGTCTAACGTTCCTTGTTCCCGTTTGGGACCATTAAAAATTTTAAAATTTTGTGCAGAGCCTAAATATATGCTTTAAACTTTATACATCCTTAAAACATGTACGTAAAAATTGCGCTGCAGAGCCTATGATATAAGATGCATAATTGACCTGCATGCGGCTCCTGGCTCTCAAAATGGAATGGAACATAGCGCCAGTAGAGACGGTACAATAGACTGGCCTACTTCTCCTGATTACATCTCACAAACACTGGATGTTATAGACTTTCTAGCTTCAAGGTACATTTTAGAGTTCATAGACTACTGCATTATCCCACTTGTAAGTGCACTAAAGAGTACTCAAATGATGCTTCCAATAGATGGTGAGTGAGGAAAAAAATTATTCTTTGCTATGAAGAAACTATCTAAGGCAAAGCATTATACTCCATGGGTGTTTATTCACTTTGCAGAGTTGCAATAATTCAAACCATTGGCACAGAACTAAAGAAGTAAAAGAAAAATATCAACTTGTATATAAAAATCTGATAATAAATGATAGTGTCCATTATCTGCCTCTTAAAAGCAAGAAGATTAACCCAGAGTTGAGGCTTCTTGCTCTTCTTAGAGATAAAATTTTTGTTCTCTGATATGCCTTTGCTCATTTTGTCATTATATCATATCAAATAATTCATTTGCATATTATTTTTTGAAGGCATGCCTTTATTCCATTTCCATCTGGTATATCTACAAAGCATCCATTTTTTTTTTCAGAACCTTTTCATTTGACTCAATTAGATAATAGAAATGTGATCTCATGATAGAATAGTAAGCAAGAATTTTATTATACCCCATAGGATATGCCAAAATGCACTCTCTGTTTCTTCAGCATTTTTTTATTACATGGTATGTTAATTCACCAGATTCTTAACTCAGGAATTCTGTAATTTTTTGTCTTGATCTTGACACTATGCAGTTTTCTGGCAAGGAATTTTACATATGAACATGAATGATTTCATTTGCAGGTACGCAAGACATCCTGCCTTTCTGGGAATCGAACTTTTAAATGAACCATCTGCTGGCTCAGTTCCATTGGAAGTTTTAATTCCATATTACAAACAAGGCTATGAAATTGTTCGAAAATACTCCCCAAATGCTTATGTCATCGTCTGCCAAAGAATTGGCAATGCTGATCCACTGGAACTTTACCAGGCTAATATAGGCTCTCATAACATAGTAGTTGATTTGCATTACTATAATCTTTTTGACACTTTCTTTGTTAATCTGAGCTCTGCGGATAATACCCAATTCATATATAAGAGCAGAGAAACTCAACTACAGGCTCTGAACAATGCAAATGGTCCACTTGTTTTTATAGGTATGGCAACCCTTCCTGTTCTTTTTCAGAATGAGGAATTACTTATATCTTTGCTTTTTGATGCCAAAATGTTTTTGGACACAACTGAATGTTGTTGATTTTAGGCGAATGGGTGAATGAATGGAATGTGACAGATGGATCTCAGACAGATTATCAAAATTTCGGAAGGGCACAACTTGAGGTTTATGATGCAGCATCCTTTGGATGGGCATATTGGACTCTCAAAAATGATAGGAAGCACTGGGATTTTGAATGGAACATTAGGAACCATTTTCTCCTATTTGGTAATGGTTTAACTTCATCTTTTCTTATTCTTTTCGGAAAACTAAGAAAGCAACATTTGAGAGAACATGCACATACCCAAAAAAAATAAAAAATGCAGCCACGTGTTAGTGGTCTTTTCTGCAACTTTTTGCAACTTGCCAGCCTGACAACATGTAGGATATATATTTATGCAGGTAATTCACCAGCCAGGCAAATTTTCAACAGAGGAGTATTGCTTGGATTGGTCTCTACTTGCTTCTTTCTGCATCATATATTATAGTGGACCAGACAAATTGACATCATCCAGACACAAAGAGGAGACTCTATAAGCGGCTTCTCTTTTCTTATTTTTTGATCCCCTTGTTACACGTATTCTTCGGCGGCCAACATTTTCTTCATACTGCAAATTTGCGGGTTGAATAAAGCCTTTAGAGCAGAGTGTTCTTATAGTAAATGCCAATGATCCTGTAAAAAGATGGAAGCTAATAAATGTTTATCCTCAATAATATACAGAGAGAGATTTTTTTTTTATTCTCCTGCTATCTTTTTCTCTCCAAGCAACTTCTTGCAAAATCGTCTTTCTTGTCATATGTATAAGATTTCTCTAAAGCCATTTTTTGTAAATGAAAATGTACACTCTCTTTACCACTTGGCCAACCGTAAAGTATCCCAGAAAAAGTAAAACTAAAAACCCAAAATATGACAATGGAAGACAAGTAAATTCCATGAATCTTCCAATTATAGTGAATGGAATTGCAATTCCAATAGCTGAAATCACAATTGTTGAACAGAGCACTGGCCATGAGGCAATCTCCTGAATGAAAGGGATTTTCTCTGTTCTGATCAAGTGAAAGATTAGTGTCTGCATTAGTAGCCCTTCAATGAACCAGGCAGAGTGGAAGAACTTGCTGTAAAGCGCCTGGTTTTCGTTGTAATACAAGCACAGGAATAGAAGGTTGCCTATATCACATAGAGTGCACACAGGACCATTCCATAATATGAACATTGGTAAGCCTTTCTCATCCCATTTCTGTGGGGTTTTCACATAATCTTCCTCCAACTTGTCCCATGGAATTGCAATTTGACCCACACTATAAATGAAAGTTTGTGTAAGGAGCTGCCTTGGAGTCAATGGTTCAAAATTTAGCAGCTCAGTTGCTATAAGGATTGAAAGAACGCTCCCTACATTGGCAACAACTGACATTTTGATGTACTTCATGGTATTACCGAAAGTGAGACGACCGTGTTCAACCCCATCAACAAGGACATTAAGATCTTTCTCTAGCAATATAATATCAGCAACTTCTTTTGCAACCGATGCTCCAGAATCAACTGAAATACCTACATTGGCAGCATCTATTGCCAGTGAGTCATTGATCCCATCTCCCAGGAACCCAACTACATGGTCACCAACTGTTTGCAAGGATTGGACCACTCTGAGTTTCTGACTTGGGGTCAGCCGAGCAAGTACCGTTGCTCGTTTAACTGTCTCATGAAAGTCATCCTGATTAAGTTCCTCAAGATCTGGTCCTGTTGTTACATAAGCGGTTCTAATCCCAAGTTCTTCACAAATTCTTACTGCCAGGGATAGCGAGTCACCAGTTAACACTTTTGCCTTTACTCCCTTCTCTGCCAACCTCCACAGAGCTTCCTTTGCTGAGTCCTTTGGTGGATCAAAGAATGCAATTATACCAAGGAAGACCATTTCTGATTCAGTGGCCTCATCTTCAGCGGTGCTTGGTTCACTTCTTCGCTGCAACATTGTAAATAAAAAAAAAAAAAATTAAAAACTAAGTTAACAACTCAAATGTTAATTTCAGATTCTCATTTCAGTCGGGATTGGTTCTTGGAATCAACCCCATACTCCCAGAAACATGAGAGGGATGGCATCTTCTTTGGAATGGTAGACTGCTGCAGTGTGTATAACAACAAAGATGCTTACTCTATATTGCAGTGTGTATAACAACAAAGATGGCTTACTATATATTGCAGAAAAATACAACACTAAATCACATTGTGTAGTAGACCAGTTGTAATTTGTAAATTCAAACGCAACTAAAACTACCATGAAAATTATACTTTCAAAATAATGACAGTGGTTCAGCTTGACACTAAAGCATCAAAAGCTTGATGCAAGGTTCAGCTTAAAATGATGTTGTAAAGGCTGAACTGAAAGACCAAAAAAAAAACGCATAAAAAATACATATGTCAAGGAGAAGAAGAGCCAAAAAGAGATCCATACATACCATTCCTAGCTTTTTTGTTGCAACTGCTATAATCCTCAACCCTTGGTTGCTTAGCTCTTCTCCTAGATTTACAATCCTGTGATAATCTTCTGAAGTGAAAGCAGTCATGGTGCCCCCATCAATATATTCAATAAAAGAGCAAACTTTCATGATTTCTTCTAATGCTCCCTTAGTTACCATGAACCTATCAAGCACCTGGCTATTTCTGCCTTTTGCATATGATTCAGTTTCCAAAATAACAGATACTCGTCTTCGAATAAAATCAAAAGGGATCTCATCTATTTTTCTGTACTTGGATGGCTGGAATCTATATCCATTTGTGTATACAAACGCTAAAATTGCATCATCTAGGGGATACTTCTGATCAGTCTTGAAGTAAGAGTTAAGAAATGCAAAGCGCAAAACCTTTTCTTTTGGTGAAGCCCAGCTGTCAAGGTGATTTACCACAATTGCACGGTTCATGGTGAGTGTACCAGTCTTGTCCATGCACAAAATATCCCTGTATCAAATGATGCTGATAAATATATATGGACCAACTGTTCTTCCACACTTGGTTAACCAAAAAAAAAGGCAAAGGGGCTGGCTTTGATTATGCTATGTATGTGTGCATGCCATGCCAAATATAAGAAAGAGGTGACTTTGAACTTACATGGATCCCATATCTCGTATTGCTGCTAGGCTTTTGACGATACATCTATCTCTGGCCATGGCAAGTGCTCCTTTTGCAAGACTTGTGTTAACAATGAGGGGAAGCATATTAGGAGTCAATGCACATGCCACTGAGAGCCCAAAAAGAACACTCTCACTCAAATTACGCGATTTAATGTAATAAGTAACAATTATTATTGTCATTACTATTAGCATAACACCAATAAGAACATAGGATATCCGCCGTATGCCAGTCTCAAAACCATCTGGCGGTTTTTGCTTCCCTATAGTTGAAAACATGGTGCTCATATAAGTCTTTGATCCAGTGGAAACAATCAGACCCGTCCCACTACCTGATACCACATTTGTTCCCTGAAACAAATTCAAAACCCACATTATTTCAGAGTGGTGTAGACATATGTAGCCTATTTCTGCTTACTTGCTCCCAAGAGAGCTATAATGCTGAAACTACAAAAATCCTAACCACAAAAGGCCAATGAAGAATGAAAATAGTTATGTAATCATGTTGGGAGGAAAAGATATATTCATTGTTATTCCAATTGCTACTGTAATCTCCAAATTTTTTGGTAAAGCAATTTTAACCTGAAGGGCATGAGAATTTGCTTTAAGAAAAATGTGTACTTCTTTTCCCATTTTCATTCATTATTTATTTAGATAGTCTTTAATTCCCTGTAACATCAAATGAATGCCCATTTCTTGCTGTTATCCAGCTATAACAGCATTCTACACCACTAACTATAAATGCAATGAGCACCTGATTTTACTATCTTCGTTCCAATTCAACAAAATACCCTATAACTTCCAACAATTTATACAGGACAAAAGAAATGATCTTGAAGCAAAATGAGGGGCCTGTATACTAATAGAAGACTAAGGCTCTATCTTCAGACTTTCTACAGACTCGATGTGAAGTAAAAATCACAACAATAATTCTAGGGCTTTAGTACCCTGCTACTAAAAAAGATTTAAATGAATGCAAGTCTCAACTTCAAGTTGCCTTTTCATTTTCTTTGTCCATGTTTATTCTCCTCACAAGACTCAACAAACTAATGGTTTGCCATATTCCTTGTCTGTCCTTGCAGCTTTAGGATGTCAATTGTCAAGAGAATGCCATCCAAAGTAACTAACATTGAAAGATACAAAAGAACTCTGCCAATTGATGTTAGAGGTTTGATTCCTCATTTTGTTTGCAAGATCAAGATCCTACTCTCTAAATATCATATAAAATTGTGACTGGTCCGAACTAATAAGACGGGGAACAGAATTCATATGTGCTCCCCTTCTTTCTCTAAACAATGCTTCTTGCAGTTCTATTTGTAAAAATCTGATTGATGGTTTAAATACCAATTAGCCTATTTAACTAAAGTTCCATATCCAACTAATCATAACATCATACGGTGTTCGTTAAATGCAATTTAGATCAGACAGTCAAATACCATAATAAGCGCAAAGGGAAGGCAATACATGGGGTTGACAAAACTTTGGCTTCCCAGCTTGTCTTGGATGGTATCATTACATGATACATTACTCATGGAGCTCCAGGGAAGGTCCTATGTATGCAGCCTAACCCTTGCTCTGCAAGAGGTTATTTTTGCGGTTTGAACTATGACCTACAACACAACTCACATATGAAGCAACCTTGCAAATACGCCAAGGTTCCAGTGATCATTAAGAATGCCTAAAACTTTTTCAAAATTCCATAGTAACTCTTAATTTTGGGTGACATCCTTCTCAAGACCTTCAAACAGAAGTAGCATCGATGCTGTTATTTGACTATTCATCTTTGCTAGCTTCATGTGCAAAGATAATACCAGAAAAAACTAATTTTTAGTCAATATCTATTAACTCATTATGATGAAAACCCACATTCTCAATTTTAGTACTGAGGCAACGACTTCTATCAGCAAAAAGGGCAATGCCAGGAATAGTTATACCTACCATGAAGCAAATATTCTTTAGCTCTAGCAAAGGAGTGCTTGCATTTTCTTTAGCGTTAGCTGTTTTTTCAGTTGTCCAGGACTCGCCAGTTAATGAGGACTGACTGTTCAAAAAGCAGCATGTGATCATGTTCTATAATCAGCTGTCCAGGAAAACGTAGGAATGACACGAAAGAAATTAAAAACCTTGTTCCAGAAAATGAGGCAGAGGTTTAGAGGTTCTATACCTTACAACAAGTTGCTTAGAAGATAATAATCTCACATCGCCCGGAAAAAGGTCCCCTGGTTCAAATATAACAATGTCCCCTGGCACAACATCTCTTTGATCAACTCGCACTATTAACTCTGTTTGAATAACTCTACCAGCACATCTCTGAACTTTTACTGGACGCTTGACAAATTCATAGAGTTTCATTGCAGCTTTTGAGCTACTGTGTTCCTGAAAAGTTTATGAAAAATTGGTAAAGACCATGTTTGAGAAATAGAGAAGGCACTTTCGACTAACAAATTAAGCAATACTTACTTACCTCATAGAACCTAAGGCTCACACTAATAAAAACCAATATGAGCAAGATACATCCATTTGGGCTGTCACTAGTTATGTATGAGAGTGCTGACAGTACAACCAAAATAATATTGAAAGGATGAAAAAAGGCAGTCCACAGAAGATGCCACCATCTTGGAAAATTATATTCTACAGGAACATTTGGACCATTTTCTTTCAGTCTCCTCTCAGCCTCAGTGAAGCTCAAGCCTGTAAAACGTGAATGGATACTTTGTCTTATGATAGAGAAGAGTACGAGTTGGTGTTTTCACGAACATTTTTAAAAAAATGGTATTATCAGAAAGCATGTCAATCAAACATCTCAAAAAAAGAAAGAAGAACTATTTCAAGCCATAATGAAGAAGGAATAGCATGCATCTTAAAGAAGAACTACTTGTGACTTCTGAGATATTTTTTGATTGTACCGGTAAACATAGGCATTCTTGATTAATCTAACCATTCAATCGCAAAGCACACACCAAACTAGGAACAAATTATAGCTAGATTTCCCTATTCCACATTACAAAGCTTTTAAAAAGTCCAAATCTAGAGGGAATGTTTGCAAAAGCAAACAAGAACCTGTCCAGTTTTCTATATAAGGGCAGGAAATTCATCCAATGGTTCCTCTAACATACTGAATTTCAAATGGTATTTGGTGCACGAAAACATTTTTGTGCACCACATTTAGATTGTCGAATTAGATTCTGTTTATGAACAATCGTCGTATATGTTATTTAAATGGAAATATAAACGTAGTCTATTGGCATCTTTGCAGCAAGATGCTCGAAAATGGCTGCAGAATTCAACAGAGAATAAAGATGCTTTCACAAGTGGGGATATAGAACAAGGCAGGTATTAAAAGCATTATTAGCCTAAGGCAGATGACCACAGGAATGAAGTAAACTCATCCAAAAATTTTTCACACAACTATTTGTTATATCCTTGTATGTCTATGAGAAAAATTTTATTTTTCCATTGAACCTTGTAGACTCCATAAGTGACTAGTTCCATCAGCTCTATCAAATTATTAAGCACCATCAAATATTCCTTGTGATGATGTTATTAATTTGTAAACATTTAATTTGGGTCAAAACAAAAAGGGATGAATGTTTGGATTAAGTTTATTTTTGGTATAGAATTAGTTGGTCTTTCAAGATCAAGAGGAACTATATCATGTTAACTGCAGGATTAACCTGATTAATGAGTTCCCATCACACTAACTACCAAACCTATTTTACGGCACCATATCTAACCACACATCTCGATTACAAATTGAAACAGGACAGTTTCTTTTGCCAGACATTTCATCAAACACATCAAGTTGCCAACAACACAAAACCAAAAAAGAAAAAGAAGCAAACATACTCACCTCTTTCTGTAGATCGAACATACTCATAAACCAAATCTTTGTCCGATTGTGCCAATGCATAAAGCCAAGAATACACTCTCTCTTCTTCATCAGTCCTCACCCCACCATCAATTTTCTCTACACATTATAACAAAAACATTACAAACCCAGTTCAAAAAATAAACAAATAAATAAAAACATAACAAGCAACAATCAAATAACTTCAAAAAAAAAAAACTAACTTGCAGATATAAGGCGACTCAAGTAATTAAAAACAGAATACCCATTACTGGTAATGGGGTCTTCAGGAATTTTGACAGGGTTTTCGCGTACAAGGACATGAGAATGAATGGTATCGTTGCCGTTGTTGTGATGGTTGTGGTTACTTGAAGAGAAAACAGAGAAGAATTTAGGAAACCCCATAAGTGAAAAACTATACTTTTAGAAGATAAACAGATAACGTAGAGAACACAAACCAGCATCATTAATTGTTGTTAATATAAAAAAGTTGAAGATTTGACGAGAAGGTACACAATAAACTGCGTAGATGTATATATATATTCAATTCAAGATGTTTATGTTTATGATCTGTGTTTCTCTATAGACTTTCGACTACCAGACATTCAAATGACCGTTAGGTGGAGCTGCTTAGAAGCTCAAAAAACCGTTGGGTTCTGTCTCCCTCCTTTTTTCTTGGTGCGTTTGACTTCACTTGTGCTATAATGCTCTTGCAATATAATATAAAATTAAAATTTTACTTGTTGAGTATTATTTTAGTTCAAGTATAAAACAATTTAAAAACTATATGAAAAGAGAAAATTTTTTGGGACAATTACTATGTTGCTCCTAATGTTAATTAAAAATTTTTTTTTTCAAAATTTTAATTTTTTTACAATTAATTAAAATGATGAAATTTAAAATGAGCAGAATGAACTCATCGTTTTATAATTTAAATACATATAACTTGTAAATAATTTATTTATTTATTCATATTGTAATTATAAAAAAAGAGAGGTACTATGATAGAACGATACTACTCACAACATTTATATATATTTATTCAGAATATTAGGTCAAATTTTAGCTAATTTGACTTTACTCAAGTTGGGTGAATATTGGGGTATAAATGAATAACAATATTTACGGTCTTAAAAGTTATATATTTTTTACAATTAAGTCCTAAATATTTAATTTTTAACAATTAAATTCTATAAGTTTTAAAAAAAATTTCCATTACTTCTATTTGTTAGTCAAATTAATTTTCTGTTAATCAACCATTAAAATTAAATTTTTTTTTACATTTTAGTCCTAAAACTTGAATAAATTTTATATTTTAAATAAATAATTGTATTTTTATTTATAATTTATTATATTATTAAATTTTTATAATAATTGTATTTACTCAATAAAAATAATATCAAAAAATTAAAAATATTTCTTTTTTAAATTATTAGCTTCAATAACGATGACAAATAAAATTAATTGAGTATTATTTTAATAATTTAAAATAAATAATTTTAATTAATATATCATATACGAATAAAATTTTTTATATTTACATAAATTCAATTAGTTTTGTCAACATTATAATTTGTGTTAGATTTTAAATATCTATTGAATAATTTTCTATTTTAAATTCAATTGAATTTAAACATTAATTAAAATATAACACAAATTATAACGTTGTCAAAATTGATTGAGCTTTATCCATATAAAAAATATTTTTATTTTTTATTTTTTGATATTATTTTAGTGAGTTATATAGTTTTTAAATACTAAAAATGTTGTTATCACTAAAATAATATCAAAAATTAAAAATATGTTTTCTTAAACTACTAGTTTAATAAGAGACATTAAACAAAATTAATTGAATTTTTTAAATATATAATTTTAATTAATATATCATGATTGAATAAATTTTTTATATGCATAAAACTCAATCAATTTTGACAATGTTTAAATAATGTTTAAAATCAATTGAATTTAAAATAGACAATTGAATTCAATTGATATTTAAATTATAACACAAATTATAATGTTGACAAAACTAATTGAATTTATGTAAATATAAAAAATTTTATTCATATATGATATATTAATTAAAATTATTTATTTTAAATTGTTAAAATAATACTTAATTAATTTTATTTGTCATTGTTATTGAAACTAATAATTTAAAAAAGAAATTTTTTAATTTTTAATTTTTTATATATATTTTTTTTTACCAAGTAAACATGGTTATCATGAAAATTTAATAATATCATGAATTATAAATAAAAATCAAATTATTTATTTAAAATATAAAAAATTTTCAAGTTTTAGGACTAATATGTAAAAAAAGTTTAATTTTACTGGATGACTAACAGAAAATTGATTTGACTAACGGTTAAATTTTTTTTTTAAAACTTATAGAACTTAATTATTAAGAATTAAACATTTAAAACTTAATTGTAAAAAGCATATAACTTTTAAAACTGTAAATATTGATATCCCTATATAAATTTATTGAAACAGTTTTCTTTGATGGAGATTTTCTCTCTACCATGGTTTAGGGTTCTTAAATTACATATATATATAGAGATAATGTTGAATTTTATGAGTTTTAGGTATAATTTTAGTTACATTAGGATTATTTTTAGTTTTAATTATTTTTTTCTCTTTTTGTAGGTAATTTTAGGTAAGGATTTCTTAAAATAAAGACAAAAATCAAGCATGGCTATGATATGAGTGTGTCGCAGACCGTGTCGTTCACTGACCCATAAAAATCAGAAACACACCCTACAGTATGGTCATGTCGTGGGCCAGGTGGCAAAAATGGTGAATTGGGTAGGTATAGATTGAGTATGAACGAGTAATATAAGTACCTAAATCCATTATATAATCCTTACCCACTCATTTATTCATCTAAACTAATTTATTTATATATAAATTTTGAGAAATTTTTTCCCTTTTTTCTTTCATTATATTTTTTTTATTTTCTCTTTTTTTTTAATTAATTAATTAATGGGGCAATATGATTATATCTGCATTTTTTTTATTGTTGCCACTATCCTCAAAGCCTATCATTAATGACAGATCCAGTGCATGGCTCTCCAGTTCGGTTCCAAAGTCCCACTGCTTGTGTATCCCATTGCTCAAACAAAGAGTTCAATGCCCTCACTGTCGATCCAACCACAGCCAAAATATAACTCAAAATAGCTTTATGCAATTTTTTATTATTATTATCATCAGTGCTAAATGATACAAATTAGAATTTCCATTTTAATTTTTTAAATAATATTATACTTTCTACATACAGATAAATTCTCTAAAATATTTAAAATTTTCAACCATAATTTTTAAATTTATACTTCAACCATGAAAAATAAATCTTTTATTGCATTAATTAATAAATATATTTTAGAATATTTTTCAAAAAATATTTTTAAAGAAGAACAGAGAGTGCCTTTTAAGAATTTTTTAAAGTAAATTTTTGTTTATGGTATTTTTTTCTTTTCTGGATGTGATATATATATAAAATAATATAGGATTTTGACGATATAAAAATGACATATCGATAATTATGTTTAGCAATAACTAATTTATGCCAAAATAGATTTTCTCAATTATTATTCACAAATAATGTTGTAACTCAAAATATAATAAACATGTATATTCATAATTATATACATAAGCACTATTTCATTATAATTAAAAAGTTAAAAAGACGCAACTTAATTTTTTAATTTTTAATTTAACTATAATTGATCATGTTATTATTATTTAAAAAGTTATTATTATGAAAATTTTTTGAAAAAATCTTAAAAATTATAAAAATATATTTCTATAAACTTAAATTCCTTTAAAAATAAAAATTTCATAAAAATTTATTTTGAAAGTAATTTCATAAATAAAAAGAGAAAAAAAAAAAAAGGAAAGTAGAAAAGAAATGGAGGAGGAGAAAAAATAAGGAAATTAGAAATAAATAAAAGAGGAAAATAAGGAGAAAATAAAAAAATGAAATGGAAAAAATTAGAAAATAATGAGAAAATAAAAATGCAAAAAGAGGGAAAGGAAAAAAAAAGGGAAAAAAAAAGATATGAAAAAGAAAAAAAAAGAAAAGAAAAAATGGAGGAAAAACTAAGGAGAAAATAAAAATAAAAATAAAGAAGAAAATAAAATTAAACAAAAAAAATTATAAAATGTATAAATACCCTTACCCAAACCTAAAAAACCTATTTAAAAGAGGGTTAAATTTATAACTCTTTTATTACCTATTTAACTTTTATATATGACCCATTAATAACTCGTACCCATTTAATATAGATATGGGTTTTTGCCACCTATAATTGTGACCCATATTCATTTGAAGAATTGAAGAAATATTGATACAGCTTGAAGCATGGCCATGTGTTAGACCATGTGTCTTTCTAGATAAAAGTTTAAATGAAACATTATCATATTCTAGGTTATGCTAGAAGGAATGAATTGAAGCATGACCATGTCATAAGTCGTGCCGGATGAGAAAATTTCTCCTTGAGGATTTGGATTCTCAATTCATAGGTGATTGGGACTCTATTATGCAATGTCTATATAAAAGGGAATATTTGAAGTTTGTACATGATAATAAACACTCTAAAAATTGTAAACAAAAATTCAAAGAGGCAAATAAGAGTTGAAAAATTCAAGCACTTTCAAAAGAAGTTTTTTCTATTCTTCTTATTCTTCTTTTTCGTTCTCTTGTTATATATTTTATATTTGTAATTTTTATGTGTGCCATTAAAGGCATGTGTGGCTAAGATTTTTTAGGGTTTGAAATTTGAGTAACTGTCTTGGCCTGAACTGAAAGGTACATAATCGGCATTAGGGAATGAAAATATATAAAGTAACCAAACTCATAGTAAACCTTACAAAATTTTCGTGAAATAAAAATAATATACTTAATAATAAAATCATAATAAATGCACAATATCAAATGCATAAAATAATATTCTTCAAATACAATAACATCTCAAGTAAAATGAAATCAGAATACAAATAACACAAGTTTTTTAATTAATCACTGCGTTATCTAGAATTTAGTTACACAATACATATTTCAATTCAACATACATAGTGTAGTTAGTGAAAAACAAATCCGGTGCAAATGGGGAACACTAGAAAACTGACTGTAAGGTTCTCAAAAAAATAAGTTGAGGGGAATCAGACCTCACTAAGTAAATTAAATTTTATAAAATGCATGCTGGTTTAAAAATAATTTGTTAAAACCCCTTTTTAAAATAAATTAGAATAAAGTAATTATAACTATTAAAATCATTTACTTTTCTCGATAATATTTATATAAAATCTTTTTATAACTCTTAAATTAATTTAATATGAAATAATTATTTTAGCAGAAAACCTGGTAGAACACCTAACTCATTATTCTAATAGCCTTTCTCATCTTTTTAATCCAAGTAACCTCCATCTTTAGAGTAAACTCAACCAAGTTATTGTTATAGTCATTTCAGTATGTCATATTGATGTCCCAAGAATAAGCTCAACCGAGTTATATCCCTTTTTCCGGTGCGAGAACACTAGCTCCACCGAGTTCTAACCATTTACTTTTGCCCGATAGCACATGCTCCACCGAGCCCATTTCACATTTAATACATATTGAGATCTTACCCATACACACGTGATCTTAATGACACCTAATAGGTAGCACGTTCTACCATTATCTTCAAATCAATTTGAATTATAAATAAATAAATCAGTAAATAATTAATAATTAAATGATTAAATAATAATTAAATAAAACATAACAAAATAATTTTCTTTTAAGCATGCTTTCAATTATTATTCGTAAATGTAGAAAAAATGATCATGCATATAACATTATAAATATATTCATAAATCAATCATATAATCATTTTTTATTATTTTTAATTACTTGAAAATATAATGAAAACACACGCAACACATAGTTTATAAAATTAACTCGCAGGTTAAGCGTGTCAGGCGACGCGTTCTCTGTTACCCTAGTGCTATAGCTCGAATCCCGGAGTTATCTAAAATAAATAATATTTATTTAAAATATGCTTATAAAATAAAATAAATTCATGAAAATTCTTGAAATTGTGAAAACTATAGAATTGATAAAACTGACTCGACCAAAAACACAAAGTCATTTAAAACTAGAAATTCGACACAGGTCGATGTCATGTTTTATGAGAAATTTATCAAAAATTTGACAGAGTCTCCTCTATAAAACAGACATCTCCCTACTAAAAGTAGAATCATTTTTGCATGAAAACACATTTCGAATATTCTCACAATCACCAAGTTTTAGGTTAAACCTCCGAACTACAATAAATGCCCAACCGAAAATCACAATTCACAAAAATAATAAAATAATATAATTTCTTTAAAATGGTCAAAAATCATAAAATCTCATTTAAATACCACAAATTAATTTATTTCTATAATAAAACATAAAACATATTTATTTTTCAATAAATAGTAAAATTCTAGTTTATATTTAAATTTTTGTCAATAAACATATATAATTCAAATCTTACTATTAAATTAACATTAGTTGCAAATAACTGTTTAAATTACTTAAATATATCACAAAATCAACAATTAACTTATTTCAGTTTAAAAACAATAAATAAGTTTATTGTTCTTATTATTTTCCAAAAATTAACATAAATTAGCTAAAAATAAAAATAAATTATAAAAATTATTTTAATACTATTATTATTCAAAATTTGTACAAAACATCATAATTAACAATAGTTTACTTAAAATAATAAAAATTAAAAATCTATAATTATTTTTCCAAAAATTTGATTTTTGCATAAACATTCAAAATTTTATAATAAAAATTCAATGCACAATTTCAATAAACTTCCTTAACAAAGATTAATCTACATCATTTATAGAATTTAATAAAGATATAAAAATTATTCAAACCCGGGACGGTGTCAACAGTAACCGAGACCCGAAAATTCAAAATTTCAAAATAATTCCAGAAAATTGAAAAAAATAAATACATGGATAGATTTCAAGCTCCACAAAAATATATCTAACTAAAATCAACTCTAATTCTAACTCAATCAACACAAAATTAACAAAAATCTAAAAATGGATATACCTCCAATTGAGGTTGGTTCGGTTGAAGATTGAAGCAATTAAGTTAGGGGAATCGAAGCCCAAGCCAAGATGAGCCAAAAGAAACTGTCAGCATGTCCATAGTTCGTCGGAGCTGGCAACAGTTACTCCTTGAAGATCTGGCAGCGAGGGAGAATAGAGGAGGAGCTGCAACGGACGCCAATAAGGATGGGAGGGTCTGCTGGTGGTGGTGATGTTAGCTGTGGTGGTGCGACGTGGTGGTGGTGACGATGAGGAAATGGGTGGCACGGTCTGGTTTGGACAAAGAGAAGAAAAAAAAAAGAAAGAAAAAAAGAAAAAAAGTTTTTGATATATATATATATAATATCCATTCCAAATAATTATACACACACACACATATATATATATATATATATATATACTCTTAAAAATTAAATTACTATTTTTATTAACACTATAATTTTTAATATCAATTTAATAAAATTAATTAAATTTAATAATCCCCATTTAGTATTAATAAAATAAAATTCACATTTAAATTCCCAATTAATTTCATAATAAATATAGAAATTTGGGTGATTACAGCAATTATCTAGATTGTGATGGAACATATTTTCAGTTAATTCTATGAGTTGTAATTTATTTTCTTGCTTTCAATATTGGGTCAATCTAATTGCATATTTATAGGTAAATTAACTAGGAGAATTTACTAGCTTAAAACTCATTAAACTTATATCACTTGACCGCAAAAGTAGACGAGCTATTTGGAAATAAAATAATTGTTAAGAAATTTAATAAGTTTTTATTAATCTTTAACCATAGTAGTAGGTTAGATCTTAATTATAATATTCTTTTTTTAGGATAATTTTAATATTTTTAATTGAACTCGAGAGAGACATTAAGTAAAATATATCAATAATCAAAAGAAAATAATAATTAGGTTGTTGATTATCGATCTAGAATAGTGAAATAAGTTCCAAGCTCTATGTTTTGTCAATTAATTTCTTTTAAGCATTAGTTTCTCAATAATCATTCATTTAAATTTTATTTGCTAAGTAAGTAGAAATATTAGTAATTACTATTGAATTCTCCTGTGAATGATTATTTTTTATACTATAATTCATAATTTGTGCATTTGTGGGTTTTGGACATAACACTAAAATTTGGTTCTTCTGTGACATTTTGTCGGCGGGTTTTTCTTGATTTCATTGCTAGATTGGTTCTTTTTTCACCTTAATTTGATGGCTCAAGAACTTGAGAGCTTATGTGACAATTTGCGCTCATTCACATTAAGGAAGAGGTTGTTAATTTGCGAGTGACTGAAATAGATAAAGATGATTCTTCTATTCTCCGAAGCACTTCAAGGGGCATGGCCCTTAAATAACATGAGGTCAGTGTATGCACGTTTTTTTGTGATTTTAAGTCAAAGGTTGACTGTAATAGGGGCCTCAATAAAAAATTACCTATACTTTAATAATAATAACAATAATAAATTTAAAATTAGCAAAATTGCTATCTATTTATACAATTTGATATTAATTTAATATAGTTATAATTCATTGAAATATTGATAAATCTTTTGTTTAAATAATTATACAATATTCTTTCAATATTTTTTATAATTAATATTTTTTCCAACTCTAGAACTAATGTTATCTATAAAAAAAATATTAATGTCATAATTAATCATAAGATAATAAAAAATCACTAGTTATTTTCTTGATAAAAATTAAAAAATAATAAAAAGTTATATTTTCTTTATATAATAATTTAAATATTACAATATCATTAAACTTATAATTTATTACAATTTTAGTAATTTTTTTTATTTGAGCAGGGACACTGCATTTTTTCAATATTTTTAGTATCAACACTTTTATTTATTTAAAAAATAATTTAATATAATTTTTTAATTTTAATTAATAATTAAAAAATTAAGATTAATTAATTTAATTTTAACTCATTTTTATTAAATTTTATTAAAATATCTAACGACGATAATTATACTACTTTTGTTATAGAAGTACTATTATTAAATAAATTATATGTTCTATTTTTTTAAATATAATTATAGATATAAGACAAAAAAATTTAATTATAATTATTTACTTAATAATTTTTATTTTAATAAGTATTGAAAAATAATAAGAAAATTATTTTTATTTATATGCCAATCTAATTTTTTAATTTTGATAGAGTTACATTATAATATAGTAATTTATTACAATTTTAATAAATTTACTATTTAAACAACTATACAACATTTTTTTCAATATTTTTATCTATTAACAATCTAACTTTACAAACTTAATAGAGTTATAGTATTGTAATTTATTACGTTATTTTATGAATTTTCTGTTTAAACACAATAATTTTCGTTAATATTTTTATAATTAATTATTTTATAAAATTTATTAATTTTAATTTTAAGTATTTACTTATAAAATTTAATATAGTAAGACTCATAAAATTATGTTATGTAATTTTATTTAATTTAGTTATAACAATATACATAGATATTTAAATTTTAGTTGATATTAAAACTTAAAAAATTAAAGAACTAAATATTTTATTTTTTAAAATTTTAAAATTAATTTTTTATTCTTATAAAATAAAGAAAATCAAATATGTTTTGATGTTCGGAAAGGATTAAATATTAATTAAAAAATTAAAATATGAAAAATTGTATATAAATATCTATCAGTATTAATTAGGTTGAATTTCAAAAACTATATAATTTTTTTGAAAAAAAATATATACAATTTAATCTTCATTGAAATATGATCTACAATAATGAAAAAGACTCCTTTAGCTGGGCAGATTTAGCTCATCAAATTCATTATTAGAAAAATTCAAATTCTGGCAGCTTAAAAGTTGAAAATGATGCCCGCCCCACCAAACTAATCCTAATTGGTCACTTCACCTTAGACACGGATGGCGATCCGTGCCACTCTCCTTTAAACATTTCCAATCGTCGATTTTGATCACATCCAACGGTCCAACTTCCCTCTTTCCAAAATTTCAAAACCCACCACATTTTTTCTCTTCCCGCGATTCTCATCTCTCTGCTATAAAACAAATCCTCAATCAACCTTCCTTCGCATCAATTCTCTTTCTCCTTATCACGTTCTCTAGCTGAGCAAAAACTCCTTTTCATTTTCTATTTTTTGGTTGCGATGGCTCGTACGAAGCAAACAGCTAGAAAATCCACAGGAGGAAAGGCTCCGAGGAAGCAACTGGCTACCAAGGCTGCAAGGAAGTCTGCTCCGGCGACTGGAGGAGTGAAGAAGCCACACAGATTCAGACCCGGAACTGTTGCTTTAAGAGAAATCAGAAAGTATCAAAAAAGCACAGAGCTTTTGATAAGGAAGCTTCCGTTTCAGAGGTTGGTTAGAGAAATTGCTCAAGATTTCAAGACTGATTTGAGGTTCCAAAGCAGCGCTGTTGCTGCTCTACAAGAAGCAGCCGAGGCGTATTTGGTTGGGCTGTTTGAGGATACAAATCTGTGTGCTATTCATGCTAAGAGGGTCACAATCATGCCTAAAGATATTCAATTGGCTAGGAGGATCAGAGGCGAGAGAGCTTAGATTTGGATTCTCATGTGTTTAGGATTTGTGATTTGGTGTGATTCAAATGAAAGAATTGAGCAGAAATGTAATAGTTTTTGTTGAATCAGAAATTGCAGTTTACATGTTTGTTAAAAGTACCGTATGGTTTTTTCCTTTAGCTAATTGCGTAGTGTATTGTCTGCCAAAAATTGATGTTTCAACAAAGATCATAACTTTTTGATTCGCTTTATTTATATTTTATGGCTTATCTTTGGGCTTTTTGATGCTTTCTTGATTGTATTAGTTGGCTTGTGTAGTTCCTTATCTTCCCCATTGTCATAAACCTATCATAATTTAATATTTATCTTTGTTCTTGTTGAGGCTTTTTCTGGTTTTATAATGATTAAAAGCTATGATGTGGCATTACACTTTCAGTTTTTTTTATGACCATTTTTATACATTTGAAATTAGCTGTGTCAATAGGAAACGTGCTTATTATGTACGAATTATTGCAAATAACAATGGCTCCAAATTTCCGAATTTTTCTTTTCTTTTTATTGTCCAATTCAGAAATAAAATAATTGTGCAAAAAAAAAAAAAAAATCAGCAATAAAATAGGGTATTAATTGAAATGATGAGAAGCATTTAAAATTCTATCATAATGTTATGATTACAAATTAATTCTTTGTTATTTTTCTGGTGTATTTCATTTTAACTTTTCTATTTTTTAAAATATGCTTCAAAAAGATATCTTCATGATTCGAAAATATATATATTTACTCTAAAGATATTCAAACATATTTGACATCCTATATCATTATTAAAGGCAGAATATATGTACAACACTAAATCTCAAGAGATTGCTCCAAATTCATATGGAGAAGGGTAATTCGCTTTACTCTCGATAATAAAAACTAGTTCTACAAAAATAAGGATTATCAACAATAGAAATATAAATCCAACTAGATTTGAGTTATATATTTCTCTACATATACCTCTCACTCATTCCTAATTTATTCATTCCACATATTATATACATTTCTGCATATCTAAAATTATCATTCGAATTAAAGATTATTGTCAAAATAAGTCTCAATGTCATTTGGTTTGCCTTTAACATAAAGAATTCCTTCGGGGACAAGCACCACTTCATTGCCAATTGATTTTACGTCACCGAACTCTCAAAATCGGTGGAACAACCCAGCCCATGGCATTCATTGAGCCGATTACTCCAACGACCGATTTACCCTTTTGCTTAACTTCCTTTGGAGGTACATTTTTACCTTTTCCTTTTCCCTTTTTGTTTATCGATTAAAGCCATAGGGTTTATTAAAGCTTCAATAACCTCTACCCGATGAATTGAAAAACTTGGATCTTAGCCATGAAATCGGCCGAGCACAAAAAGTAGTCAAAAGTTGGTAGCTGTTTGGATGCAACTAATCTAATGCTATATTACAAGTGTTCGGAAAGAGTTTTACCAAGGGATGTAAAGGGAACCTCAATCTTCTTTTAAGCTGATCTACATATTTCCCTTTAAATGATCATGAGCCATAAACTTCCTATCTACATTAAACATTATAGTTAGAAGGAATGTAAAACCTTCTTCTGCAATCCCTAATTAATTGTTTGTCTACCCTGAATTCAAATTGAGAGGAATCTACCTTTTTTTTTTAGGGAGCCATAGACATGTTTGGTTCATGGAATGGAATGGGTGTGAAATAGAATTATAATTCTTAAGGAATGGAATAGGTATTCATAGAATAATTATTTTTAAATAATTACTATTTCATACTTTGATTTATAATCTACAATTACTATGAGGGATAAGCAGATTTAGAATAAATGATATTGATATCATTATTAATGAATTTCATTATTAGTATCAAAATTAAATAGTCATACAATTTTAGCATGTTTTATATTAAAAAAAAATTAAATATATAATATATAAAAAAATTAGCACATATATTTGATTTCCCTAAAATACTATAAATGCATAAATAAATAAATAATATTTTAAAATTTTTTAATCATAAAAATACAAACATGTAAAATAAATAAATTTTATATAATTTATGATAGCCAAATCTGAGTTAAATTAAATTAAAAGAAAAATATTGAAAAATTCAAATTAAATTATTCTAAAAAAAAAGAGAAAACATGAACATAAATATTAGGATAGATTAAACATAAAAAGAAGGATAAAAGTGAAAATATTTTATTTCAAGAGTAAAGAATACATATTTTTTAATTTTTAAAAGAATGAATATTCATTAAAAAAAAATATAAAATTACTATTCTATAAAATTGGTATTCCATAACAAAATTTAAATCTAAGTAAAAAATAATTATTTTTCATGGAATAACTATTTTATTTTTATTTTATTCTACGAACCACATATCCATAGTATTTTAAATAATTTAAAAGAAATTAGGGAGGATGAATAAAAAAGAATATCAAACCTCTTCACAGCAGGAGAAGGCGATCGCAAACATAACAATAAATTGCAGGAAAGGAACATCGGCGAAACTTGCAAGAAGCAAATGGAAAGAATAACAACAGGAGTTGAAGAAAGTGTGAAAAGTGAGCCTCTGACTCAAAGGGGCAATATTTACAGGGGAAGAAAGCTCCAAAGAATGCTAAATGTCCTTGGACGTTAAAACTTCCCATCATAACTGCCAGTGTACCTCTCGGAACTTGGAAGGTTAGCTATTTAGCCAAATTTTAATGGTTGATAATTTAAATTTTATGTGAATAATTTTTTTAAGAAAATAATAAAAAAAAAACTCATTCGACAGGAATTAATTAATTAATGTATATATACAATTGCTTTCAATAACTAATTTAATTAATTTTATTTAAAGACTCATGCAACTTGCTTCCAAAAATGACATCTTCAATTGTGCATGCTCATGGCAGAAGATTTTATTATGTTGAAGATTACATCGTTTCAGCGCATTAAATCTAACATAAAATCTGTCAATTAATCAAAAGAATTGTTTGTCCAATAAAATTAAATCAGCCCATTAATTGTTGAGGACAGAAGTCTGTAGTGGCAGATGATAGATTAAACTAAGCTCCGCTTTTGATTCTTTGAACTTGAGAGCCAGCATAACAAAACGCCAGAGTATGTACCCATGGCCACAATCTTTTTCATATTTCAATTCTAATAGAAAAAATTTTAAAACAAGAGACATACTCGATCGAACTGTTAAATTCTTTATGTGAAATTATGAATACAAAATATTCATTTAAATCATAATTCAAAACGCTTTCATCACATGTCTCTAATAAGGGCAACTAGCCAGCCAAAAAAAGTTATAAAAAGTGGAGACATGGCTGAAATTGGCCAATTAAAACATGTAATGACAAGAAAAAGGAGAACCCACAATTACAAGCTAAAACATTCCTCCACCTGCAGCAGCCGGTTGCCTAACAGAACCGAAGTTGTTGGCTTCAACAACTCAAAAACAAATGATGGCTCTGTCGTCAGGAACCAGGCTTTGTAAGGGCTTGAATTATAATGTCACCAAACTCCATGAAAGAAATATACTAAGCTCGTGTCATCTTGAGCGGAAAAAGAAGACACTAAGTTCTTGACCTATGCTTCCATCCGGGTCAATCAAATGAAAAGATTCAGCTTCAGATGACCCAGAAACTCTAGCAAATTTTGCTCTTAAATACATGAGTTCATCATCTTTTTCAAGCTCTTTTCCACTTATAATTCCAACACCCACGACAACTGAATTCATTAGCTTCAGTGCTTCCATATCAACCTTTGTTGGCCTTCTCTTAACTGCATATCCAGCTCTCCTTCCATTACAGTACATAGTCCATACTGGCATGGACAAAAGAGAATTCGAAGTGTCAGAACTAGCACTGCACTCTAATGCTATACGTAGAACACCGCCTTGCATTTCTCTAGCTAAGATAGCTGTAGGCAATGCAAACTCCAAAAGGAGATTTGGGTTGGTGGATTTAGAGTTTGTTTGAATACAGAGACTAACTTTTCCACGGCGAAAGCCGAAGATAGTGCCTGTGATTGTAGTAGAAGAAGTGAACAAAGTAGATTTGTTAGGACGATAATTGGGGCCTCTTTGAAGGGGTTTCTCTTCTTGGGTGGTTGCTTCTTCTTCTATAAAGATACAGTTGCAGCTTGGAATGAGAAGCTCTATGAGCGACCGAAGAAGCCGCCAGGAACGCACCTGTTTCTGGCAGTCAACAGTGGTGTCACCATTGCTTATGGTGGCGCCACCATGAATGGTTTGATAGGGCATGGTGAATGATGTTCTAAAGAAATGGAGGTTTATGGGGTTGTTGAGGATGGTTTGGTGCTTAAATAGAAACAAGACTAAATGGTAGGAATTATTTTTATTTTTTATTCTTTTGTATAACAGTCGTTTCACTGTAAGCTTTTTGAAGAAAAATCCACGAAACAATAAAAAAAAGGCATCTGGCATCTATTCTAAAAAAAAAAGATAAAAATAATTTTTAACCCTTAAATTATAGTGATTTTTTCTATTAAATCTCTGTCATTTTATTTCATTGTATTGAATTTTTATATTATTATTTATATAACTATGAATTCCTTATACTATTATTTATGTAATGCATTGAACTCCTAAAATATAGTATGAAAAATATATTTATGAAATTTGTTAAATTTAAACTCAATAGTTACATAAATAATTATATAGAAGTTTAATATAATGCAATATAAAAATGAATTTTGCCAAAAAACAATTGTCTACTTCTAACTCAAGTTACATAAAACAAATGGAAAAAACTGATAATGTACGTTAATGTGAAAAAAGTTTAATTTAAATTATGATTTATGAAAATGATGTATAAACTAAACTTTGCATCTAAAACATTATTAGTCAATTACAGTAAGTAAAGAAATGAAATGATTTAAAGGTAAAATTAGCTCAATATCCCTATCCTAACCAATAGTTCAATGAATTTGCTATCAAATGACAAAAGCTGGGCAGGCATGCTTGCAAAATTTATTTGTTATAACTAGAATATATTACCCAGTTGCCTAAATTTAATATCATATTTGAGACCATTTCTTTGAGAGTTAAAAGTTGAAAAATTCTAACTTTCCATCCTAAATAATGCCTAAGGTTTACTGCATGTTGGTATCATAACTTTGACTTTTGCTTTAAAATGGCACCATAATTTTAATTTTTTTTCTGTTTAGTATTTTAAACTCTATTTTTATTTTAAGCTAAAATATCTCGAACACATTCGATTAAATTTAGTATGTATGACAGTCGGAATAAATATATTTTTAGTATATTCACTATGTAAGCATCCCATTAAACAGTCTAATAATCTTGTTGGTCACATTTAACAAAATTTACTTTTAAGATCCATAAAATAAAATTTTTATTATGAATGTAAATGAACAATATATTGCTTGTGAATGAACAATATATTGCTTGTAAATCAACAATATATTGCTTGTGAATCAACAATATATTGCTTGTGAGAGAATAGTTCTCAAATAGTGAAAAGAAAATCTCTATATAAAGGGATTGAAATTCATTAATGAGGAAGTTAAGATTAAGAAGAAGAAAAGATAAATTACTCTCCAAATTCTTTCAATATTATACTTCTTTAAATTCTCTCCAAACTCTTTCTAAATTCTTTCAAAATCATTCTATTATAAAATATTTTTCTTCTAGTTAAATGCTACTAAATTCAAGTTTAGTTCTATAACAAAATAAGTAATTTAATCTTTATTTCACAACACGTTATCAGCACGAGGAGCTCTCGATCAAAACAATAAGGTACATATTTCTTAATATTTAATATTTATGAATATATTAGTTGATTATATATTATCATGGATGACTATGTCTCCTACTAATTTATATATTTATATTTATTTCTTCAATCTAACTTTATATTAATTGTTATTTTTATTTTGTTTTTCTAACTACACCATTGATGCAAATATTGCTAGAAATGGTTCTAACCTTATGGATGGCTATGCCTCCTACCAATTTATATTTATGCACATTTATTTTTTTTTATTATTTATGTTAATGGAAGGCTATACCCCATTTTATATTAATGGACGGTTTTGCCCCATATTTATACATATCGTTATGTTAATTCACTTGCTATAAATAATCATATCAACATTATTTATTGATTTTACTTTATATAATATATTTCTCAATATATTATATTAAAAAAAAAAATTCTAATGGCTATATTTTTATTACCAACGGTAATATAACGGTAATAAACGGCTATATTTTTCATTATAAATAGATGAGCTATAAATGTTATTCATTCACACAAATTCATACATTTTCTCTTTCTCTCTTTACTCTAAATTGTAAACATGATTTGGTATATTTATATTTGTGTTTTGATCATGACTATTATAATAGTTTTAGGAATAATTAATATGGAAGATGATTTTCTATTTGATATAATTTTAAGTATTATTGTATCATTTTTTGTACCACTATTATTTCTTGCAATATTCATTCATGATATAATTAATTAGTAAATTCTGATCATGTTTGATTTTTTTTAGTAGTCATCAAATTTATGAATTCTAATTGAGTTATTTTTTTTTATTAGTTATCATAATGACAAATCTAGCAAAGCTTGAGTTCGTTGCTCTTGACATCACGGGAAAAAATTATATGTCTTGGATTCTAGATGTAAAGATGCATCTTCAATCAATGGGGTTAATTGATACCATAAAAGAAAATAATAACACCTCATTGTAAGATAAGGCCAAGTGTATAATTTTTCTCCTTCGTCATCTTGATGAAGGATTAAAATGTGAATACTTGGCTGTCAAAGATCCAAGTGTTCTTTGGAAGGATCTAAAAGACAGATATGATCATCAAAGAGATGTAATACTACCAGTAGTCACTGATGAATGGAGAGCTTTACGCTTTCAAGATTTCAAAAAAGTGAGTGACTATAATTCTGCAATGTTCAGAATAGTATCACAATTAAAATTCTGTGGACAGACAGTCACAGATGAGGATATGCTGGAGAAAACTTACTCCACATTTCATGCATCAAATGTTACACTGCAACAACAATACAGGATGCAGAGATTTAAAAAATATTCTGAACTAATTTCATGCCTACTGGTAGCTGAGAAAAATAATGAACTCTTGATGAAAAATCATCAATCCCGTCCCACTGGCTCAATAGCATTTCTAGAAGCAAATGCTACAAATTATTCCAGATATAAAAATTATAATAGTCGTGGACGTGGGAGAGGTAGAGGTCGTGGACGTGAAATAGGTCAATTCTTTGGCCATGGTTGTGGAAATAAATAAAATAATACTCCACAACAAACTCAGACTCAACCTCAAAAGAAGTTAAAATCAGTCATCAGTGGTGTTCAAGAAAGGCCTCAATATAAGTCTGAAACTGTGTGTTTCAGATGTGGTAGTAAAGGATATTGGTCACGAATTTGTCGAACACCACCACATCTTTGCCAACTTTATAAGGCATCATTGAAAGGCAAAGAAAAGGAAATAAACTTCAATGAGCATCATACTCATGTTAATGATACAACTCATTTAGATGTTTCTGATTTTACTGATGATTTTACTGACAATGAAAATTGAGACATCTGTAATTTTAAGTATATTGTTATTACTTATTTGATTCTGAAGAATATGTTATTGTTATGTATGTTATTTTTAAATTAAATAAAATATCCTACTTTACAATTATTTTATGTTTTACCTTAATTGATTAATTTTGTGTTTATCTATTTTGAAGTTTAATATGGATTGTACTCAACATAAAGACAATATTGGAGATCTCTGCATACCAGATAGTGGTACTACACATACTATCTTGAAAAATAGAGATTATTTCTCTGAAATAAAGCCCACAAAGGTAGTTGTAAAAATAATATCAGGTCCTGTAGATCTGATTGAAGGAATTGGCAAAGCTAAATTTATGTTACCAAATGGAACAAAGTTTATAATTGATGAAGCTTTGTTTTCACCAAAATCAACAAGAAATTTGTTGAGTTTTGATGACATATATCGAAATGGGTGTGATACCCAATCTATTACTATAAATGGTAACAAATATTTAAATATAGTTTCCTATGAATCAGGAAAAATGCAAGTATTGGAAACACTACCAAAACTCCCTACTGGATTGCATTACATGCATATACATGTAATTGAATCAAATATGGCAGTAAAAGAAAAATCTTATGATCCTTCAATAATAAATTTATGGCATGACAGATTAGGTCATCCTGGATCAGTAATGATGCGAAGGATAATTGAGAATTCACATGGGCATCCTTTGAAGGGGCAAAGAATTCCTCAATCAAATGAAATGCCATGTACAGCTTGTTCTCTTGGAAAATTAATCTTGAGACCTTCACCATCTAAAGTTCAAAATGAATCACCTATGTTTCTTGAAAGAATTCAAGGTGATATATGTGGGCCAATTCACCCACCATGTGGACCATTCAGATATTTTATGGTATTAATTGATGCATCTAGTAGATGGTCACATGTTTGTCTATTGTCAACTCGTAATGTTGCATTTGCAAGGTTGCTTGCTGAAATTATTAAATTACGAGCACAATTCCCTGATTATACAATCAAGAGGGTAAGACTTGATAATGCTGGTGCATTTACATCTCAAGCATTCAATGATTATTGTATGTCTACTGGGATCATTGTTGAGCATCCTGTTGCCCATGTACATACTCAAAATGGTTTAACTGAATCATTGATTAAACGACTTCAGTTTATTGCTAGACTATTAATAATGAGAACAAAGCTTCCCATTTCAGTTTGGGGTCATACAATCCTACATGCTGCTTCATTAATTCGCATAAGACTTAGTGCATATCATAAATACTCCCCACTACAATTGGCATTTGGTTAAGAGCCAAATATTTCCCATCTCAAAATTTTTGGTTGTGCAGTATATGTACCCATTGCGCCACCTCAGCGCACAAAAATGGGTCCTCAACGAAGATTGGGAATTTATGTTGGGTTTGAAACACCCTCAATTATTAGATATCTTGAACCTTTAACTGGTGATGTTTTTACAACACGTTTTGCTGATTGCCAATTTAATGAGGTTGTTTTCCCAACATTAGGAAAAGGGGAGAAAGAAGTGAAAAGGGATATTTCATGGAATGAACCATCATTATTGCATCTGGATCCTCACACAAAATAATGTGAATTAGAAGTGCAAAAGATTGTGCACTTACAAGCAATTGCAAATCAATTGCCAGATGCATTTACTGATACAAAAAGAGTGACTAAATCATATATACCAGCAACCAATGCTCCTGCTCGTATTGAAATTCCAGAAATAAAATCTGAGAATAAAGACACTCATGAGTCTAAAACACGCCAGAAGCGTGGAAGACCAATTGGTTCTAAGGATAAAAATCCTCGAAAGAGAAAGGGAGTAGATAATCATATTGATAGCGAGGAAAATATCCCTGAAGAAATAGAAAATAAAGAAAGTCATGAAACATTGTCATATACTGTTGCATGTGAAATCATAAATGACAAAGATGATCCTGAACCAAAATCAGTCATGGAATGTCAAAATAGGCATGATTGGATAAAATGGAAAGATGCTATGCAGGCTGAATTGGACTCACTAAACAAACAAAATGTTTTTGGGCCAATTATTCCTATGCCTAAAAATGTGAAACCTGTAGGATACAAGTGGGTCTTTGTACGAAAGAGAAATGAGAAAAATGAAATAATAAGGTACAAAGCTAGACTTATAGCTCAAGGTTTTTCACAAAGGCCAAGAATTGATTATGATGAAACGTATTCTCCTGTTATGGATGCAATTACGTTCAGGTATCTAATTAGCCTAGTAGTTTCTAAGAAATTAGAAATGCGTCTTATGGATGTTGTGACTGCTTATTTGTATGGATCACTTGATAGTGACATTTATATGAAAATCCCTGAAGGATTTAAAATGCCTGAAGCATTAAGTACAAAACCCAAAGAAATGTATTCGATCAAGCTCCAGAGATCTTTATATGGGTTAAAACAGTCTGGGCGCATGTGGTATAATCGTTTAAGCGATTATTTGATTAATAAAGGATATGTGAGTAATATTATTTGCCCATGCATTTTTATTAAGAAAACAATATCCGGATTTATGATTATAGCTGTATATGTTGATGATTTGAATATCATTGGAACAGAAAATGAGATCCATGAAGCAACAGTATACTTAAAGGAAGAATTTGAAATGAAAGATCTTGGAAAAACCAAGTATTGCCTTGGTTTACAGATTGAGCAAATGCATAATGGGATATTCATGCATCAATCAAATTACACAGAAAAGATCTTGAAACGCTTTAATATGGATAAAGCAAATCCTTTAAGTACTCCAATGGTCGTTAGATCACTCAATATTGAGACTGATCCATTTCGACCCTGTGAAGAAAATGAAGAAATTCTTGGTCCTGAATTTCCATATCTCAGTGCCATTGGAGCTCTAATGTATCTTGCTAATTGTACTAGACCTGACATTTCTTTTGCAGTCAATTTATTAGCAAGGTTCAGTTCAGCTCCAACAAAAAGGTATTGGAAAGGGGTCAAACATATACTTCGATACCTTCGAGGAAATGTTGATTTGGGTTTATTTTATTCTAACAATTCAAAACAAGAATTGATTGGTTATGCAGATGCAGGGCATTTATCTGATCTTCATAAAGCGAAATCTCAAACAGGCTATGTGTTCACAAATAATGGAACTGCAATTTCTTGGCGTTCCCAGAAACAAACGCTTGTCACTACTTCCTCAAATCATTCTGAAATTATTGCACTACATAAAGCAAGTAGAGAGTGTGTGTGGCTTAGATCAATGACACATCATATTGAAGAATCTTGTGGTTTTCCGGTCAACAAAAGTCCAACAATTTTATATGAAGATAATGCAGCATGCATTGCACAATTAAGGGAAGGATATATCAAAAGTGATAGAACCAAACATATACCTCCAAGATTCTTTTCATACACTCAAGAGCTAATAAAAGACAATCATATAGATATCAAGTATATTCAGTCTAGCCAGAATTCAGCTGATCTTTTCACAAAGGCACTTTCAACTACAATCTTTAGAAAGCACGTTCACGATATTGGAATGCGACATCTATATACTATGTGAAGGAAGATTATATATATCAACTTGAGGGGGAGAATATCATGCACTGTACTCTTTTTCCTTAAGCTAAAGTTTTTCCCACTGGGTTTTATTTAGCAAGGTTTTAACGAGGCAGTTGCAAAATATTGTTATTCAAGGGGGAGTATTATGAATGTGAATGAACAATATATTGCTTGTGAATGAACAATATATTGCTTGTGAGAGAATAGTTCTCAAATAGTGAAAAGAAAATCTCTATATAAAGGGATTGAAATTCATTAATGAGGAGGTTAAGATTAAGAATAAGGAAAGATAGATTACTCTCCAAATTCTTTCAATATTATAGTTCTCTAAATTCTCTCCAAACTCTTTCTAAATTCTTTCAAAATTATTCTACTATAAAATATTTTTCTTCTAGTTAAATACTACTAAATTCAAGTTTAGTTCTATAACAAAATAAGTAATTTAATCTTTATTTCATAATAATTTTAACAAATTTTGTTTTGTGGAGCCCATACTTATTATTAGACTGTTTATAAGATGTTTATGTGATACATATATTAAAAATATATTTATTCTAATTGTCACGTATACTAAAACTAATTGAATATATTTAAAATAATTTAATTTGAAATAAAAATAGAACTTTTTTAAATGAAAAGAAAAAAAATAAAAAATCTAATATCATAAGGTAAAATTATGATACCAATAATATAATAAATCCAATGGTCGACAATAATTTAAATGGGTTTTTTTCCCTTCTTGCTTGTATTGATGTGAACTTTTCTCATAATCTAAAATAAATTTTCCCTCTTGTTCTTTTTTAAAATTTTAATTAGAACTTGAGAGCATTATAGTTTTGACCACCTTAAAATGCTTAATAAATTAAATACTGTCACTTGTTTTTCCATTCATAAGTGTACATGATATTTTTATAATTTAAATCTCAATATATTTTTTATATAATATTTAATAAAATTTTATTATTTTTTAAAATTATCTTAATTATACACTTCTCATATAGATATGAGTCTTTTAAAAGATTATCATTTTAATATTAATTTCAAATATTAAACTTTTTTTTTTCTAAACCACCAATATCTAGTTTGACCTAAACAGAATTAAAAAACGACAAAAATTTTCCAAATAATTTAAGATGATGAAATATTAAAATTTTAATTATTAAAGGAGGCAACAAAATTCTTTAACCACTTCAACAACTTTTGAAATTGTCACATCATAAACCTTTTTTTCTTGTTAGCATATGGAGAAACTTAAATCTCAATTAAAAAATGATAGATTAAAGAAAAAGATGGAGAAAAGAGGAGTACAAAGATCCAAATTATTGGTTTTGGAGTGTTTAATTTTTGGGATCAACTTTATTAATTTCCTTGGACAGAATAATAAACTTTGGTCTCTGCTTAATTATTCATTAGACACCTGAAAGCAATTCCAACTTATCAAATTCTGTTTTATCCCCAACTTTTAATTATAAAACCCCCTATTTGTATAACGTGTGGGTGGGACTCAAAAAACCCAAAAGAATACCCATAAAGCCAACACTAGATTTTATTTTTTTTGTCATTTTTTTGCATATAATGACATGAGACTGGGTTTTTGTTTATGCTTTCTAGCCTGGTTTTCTCCACTCATGTCTTTTGTTTTTTTTTTTTTTTGTGCCTTTTTAAATTCTTTTAGACAGGAGAGAATCCTTTACCTCTTCTTTATATTATTATTGCTATCACTTCATCCTTTTCATAGCCCAAACAAATATATGCAAACCTATCAAAATTTTAGAGTAGTTTTTTTCAATTGTATGTGTGCAGCACATGCATAGGTACACATCAATTCAACAGTTCAACGCCACTAGCTCTTTCTTTTCTTATTGCGACCATCCACCAAATGGCTTATTATCAAGCCAATGAAATTTGGACGACTTGAAAGCCAACATTCTATTAAAGATTGGACATAAAAGATCAAACAATCAGATTGATGGGCCCTTATTTTCTCTTGCAGTAGTCCATATACAGGCATATTTTGTTTGACATGCAATTTTAAATATATAAAAGGTGCAAACAATAAGATCCACTGAAGCAAAACAAGTAGTGCCACATCCTGCTGTCCAGACCACAGCTGCTAATTGGCATTAGCACTGTTGTTGATTTAATGAGGGCATCATTATTATAATTTTCTTTTTCTAGAACTAACAAAGCCTGAAAAAAGAACATTTATAATAATACAATTTATGATGTGTGGAGCTAGAAAAGACCAACATTATATGAAAAGAAAGAAATCGTAAAGTTTGGTCTTTCTTACTCTTAAAATAAAATGACATAACTGGGATTTTCAAATTCATTACATTCAAGTTGTTAACCATGATAGTTAACAATATAACATGGATATTTTCCCCTTGTCCCTACATAGACATTTTCACAAACATGTAAACTGCAACATCTGATTCAGCAACTTACACTACATTTCTACTTGATTCTTCATTTAAACAAACGAAAACACAAAACCCATTAACATAAAAACTTAAATCTATAAATGAAACAAGAAACCCAGGAATCTAAGCCCTCTCACCCCTGATCCTTCGAGCCAATTGAATATCTTTAGGCATAATAGTGACCCTCTTAGCATGAATTGCACAAAGATTTGTATCCTCAAACAACCCAACCAAATAAGCCTCAGCTGCTTCTTGAAGAGCAGAAACAGCACTGCTTTGGAACCTCAAATCAGTCTTGAAATCTTGAGCGATTTCTCTAACCAATCTCTGAAAAGGAAGCTTCCTTATCAAAAGCTCTGTGCTTTTCTGATACTTTCTGATTTCTCTTAAAGCAACAGTTCCAGGTCTGAATCTGTGCGGCTTCTTCACTCCTCCAGTCGCCGGAGCAGATTTCCTTGCAGCCTTGGTAGCCAATTGCTTCCTCGGAGCCTTACCTCCTGTGGATTTTCTAGCAGTTTGCTTTGTACGAGCCATTGCAACAACAACAAAATGAAAATGACAAAAACTGTTTGTTTTGCAGGAAAATACGAGATAGTTGGGAAAAATTTGGTGAGATTGAACGTTGGACCAGCGTCTATTTTATAGCAGAGAGAGGAGAAATGCGGGAAGAGGAAAAATGTGGCGGATTTCTGTAATTTCGTAAACAGGGAATTTGAGCCGTGGGATTTGATAAGAGTCGACGGTCGATATTTGTTTAGAGAAGAGTGGCGCGGATCGCGATCCGTGTTTAAGGTAAAGTGACCAATAGAAATAGTGGGTTTTGGCGGGGAACAATTTCAGTGTTTTGGCTCTACAAATTTGAATATTCTGAAAATATTTTGCGCTAAAAACTTTCTGCTTAAGGACTAAAATTCATAATAAAGCTATTGGCTATGAAAGATTGATGGGCTTCAATTAGGCCCATTATTTTCAAACAAAGCTAGGATTTGGCTACATTCAAATTAATTTTGGGAAAATTTCAGTGATGGTCATACACATATTTTTATTAGTGGTTAAGCTTGTTTTTTTTTTTTTTCTTTTAATTCTATCTTTTTTCTTTTCACAATTAACCAAACTCTTACTCTTTATTTTCATTTTGCAAAATTAGAATTTAGCCTTCTTCTTTTTTTCATTTTTTTTACCTATTTATTAATTTTGATGTCATTTTTAATTTAATTTACTATATATATTTATTTTATTTGTATATTTTAAATAATTTAATTTTATATACTAAAAAAAAATTTTAAAAATAATTTGAAACTTACTATTATTTAAAATATAAAAATTAAGCTAATTAAACTAAAAATTATCCATAGTTTTTAACAATTATTTTTTCATAACTATTTAGAACTTAGAAATTAAACTAAAAATTACCCATGTTATTTAATAATTATTTTTTCAATAAAAATAACAAAAAAATTATGAAATATATCAAAGAAATAATTATTTTTATTATTGATACTAATAAAAGTGAAGATTATATTCATGATATTAGTTTTATTATTAATGATGAAACAACAACAAAAATCAACAACTTTTTATTTTTTATTTTTTTTGTTTCAGTTTGTTTATTTTTTCAGCTATTATTTTTGTTAATGTTACAAATACATCATAAGCATTGTAAACTTATTACATATTGATGATCAATAAGTATAAAATAATTTTTTTTAAAAAAGTTTAAAACATTTTAATAAAAAAATTAAGTAAAAAAATAAAATCCTTATCTTTAAGAATATAAAAGGAAAAATTTTTGTTATTTATTGTTATTACAACAGTTGAAGATATTTATTACTTGGTTGAATAATAATTGAAGATGTTTAGTTATAATTATTCATTTAAAAAAAAGTTTTAAGAGAAAAAAATATTAAGAAAAAAAAAAAGAAAATGTTGAGCACAAAAAGTTAAGAAAAAATTGAAGATATTAGAAAAAAATGTTGAGAAAAAAATATATTACTATAAAAATAGAAAAAAAAAATGTTTAGCAAAAAAAATGTTGAGAAAAAATGAAGAACAATAGAAGAAAATGTTAGAAAAAAATATTGAGTTAAAAAACATTGAGAAAAAATAAATGAAGATAGTAAAAAAATATTAAAAAAATAAAAACAGTATAAAGCAAAAAAATTGTTAAAAAATTAAATAAAATGTTGAAAAAAAAAAGTATAAAGTAAAAAAAAAGTGAAAAAATCAGTAAAGAGGAAAAAATGTTAAAAAAAAAAGACAACAATAAAAATAAAGGTAGTAAGGGGAATAAGGTATATTTGAAAGAAAAAAATTAGAAAAAATAGTTTTGAAAGTTTTTAAGGTCAATTTTTTTTAAAAAGATTTTTTTTTATATATATTTATGTAAAAGTCCCATTAATTTTTTGTTCTAAAATTGAAGATGAGAGATTCCTGAAGACAGAATCATACATCTTTTAATTTAATTTAATTAAAATGATAAAAAATTGAATTTTTTAAAATTTTATGTGTGAATAAAATAAATATTAAAGAGAATTTTATCTGTTGGAATAGCATAAACTCTTGTGGTTATTAGATATTATAAGCCAAAATATGCATATGTAACAGACTCGAGACTTTTATCATGTACATGCAAGACTACAATACAGCTAAACCACCACTCTATATCTTGATCAAGCTGCTGTGTTTTTCTAAGTAACATGTAATTGAACCTCAACTATTGATATGCAACCTTTTTGTTGTTATTGCTTCGTTGCTGATTTAAAACTTGCCGACTACAACTTTATTATACTTCATAATATATTTAAAAAGTATTGACTATTGAACAAATTTTTTATTTCATTGCAATATTTAATTTTTTTAATAAATAAATCATAGAATTTAAATATTAATTAACTATATAATAAATAAATAACTCTCATTTTAAACTGACAAAAATGTAATTTGAATTTTACCCTTTAGGATCGACTTTCAATTGCATTTGGATATGGACTTCGGACAATTTTAGAAAGGTTTATGAACTTTGAATCTATTTATGATACACAAGCAAAGTCGACTTTCTATAAAGATTCACAACCTTCATGCATTGTCCATTTCTCCTTACCGAAACGTACAGCCAATTACACTGTTACACATTTTGTACATTTTTCAACAGAAAAGGGAAAAGGTTTTGATAAAAAAGAGAACGAAACAGTAGATCACAATAAAAGGTTGAAGAATGAAAATTTTCCTTTTTGTTTCCAACACGTAACTACAATACATTTTAATGGCGAAAGAGTTCCAGCATGTTACTTGAAAAATGCTTCCAAGGCTTAAAGCATGGAAGTGTGTAGGCTTATTAGATGTTTACCTCCACCCCACAACGATACAATGCAAATAGAAATGTTTTTTTAATATAATATTTTAAATTTTAATTAAAAGAAATTAAATTAAGATAAATATAAAAAAATTTCTAAAATTTATTCGTTTTAACACTTTAATATTCTATCAACTTATATCAACATTATTTTGTAGTAAAACTTTAATATAATAATTCCTTTCAATAATACAAATATTTTATATGTGATTTACCATTGATATAACTACTTAGATACTTATTGATAATTTATTTCTGGAACTTTTGAACTTGAGACCCTGCAATCAACGAACAACAAGTAAGGTGAAAGGTGAGAAAAGTCCCTACAAATACTCTGATGCCTAAGTCAGAAAATAGAAAGAGAGTTTATATAGATAGCAAGGAACAATTACAATATAAGAGAATGAGATGATCTAAAATGAGAGATATATGGTCCTATTTATAGTGATGTTTGAACCTGAAGGAAGTAAGATTTCTCGTGGGATAGAAATCCTAATCCTAGTAAGAGAGTATTCCTCTTTGGGGTAGAGTTATTTCCATGAACAAATTCTGCTACCTTCCTTATCCGAGTAACCCTATTTAGAAAACAAAAACCCTTTAATTAAACATGAATATATATAAGCGGTATCAAGAGTCCCCCCTTGGGTATATTCAGATATTTTTGTCCGTTGTATCTGAGTAGAATAGGGCACTTATGGCTCCATTTAGGAAGTAGTTAGGTGCTACATAGTGACATAAAAGGGTGAGCTGAGGTGGCCAGCCTCAGTCACAGGAAGAAAGTAAAGCTTGGTATCGAGTCTTGAAAGCATCATGTTTTCAAGGCGTCGTCTGGACCTTTAAATTTCATTAAATCTGCGAGATTAAGTGTAATAGATTAATCCGTCCGTGTAAAAACGATATAATGGAACCAATCGTGACTGGATTTTTAATGCTCGATATAAGGACGCAAGGCTTACCTGAGAGTGTTAGCTTCAGTCACTGGACTTACATGCTCAAGGTTTAGATGCTCGGTGCAAGGACGCAAGGCTTACATGCTCGGAACCTCAATACTATAAAATCGACCTGAGAGTGTTAGCTTCAGTCACTAGACTTACATGCTCGAGGCTTAGATGCTTGGTGCAAGGACGCGAGACTTACATGTTTGGAACCTTAGTACTCTAGAAGTGACTTGAGGGTGCCAGCTTCAGTCACTGGACTTAGATACTAGATGCCTTAGAGGCACAGCTTGAGTGCTAGATATCCGAAATTTGATGAAAGCGTAGCTCGAATGCTTGTTCTGAGTAAATAGAAAAAGAGTTTTAGTAAAGACGCGAGCAGGCCAAAGCATGGAAATGTCGCTTTGATTCTTAGGGATTTAAAATTTGAATCGTGTGAGCGATGCGTCTTTTTATGTGTCAGAAAATAAGACATTTTCACTGATGTCATAATGGTCACTCGATTAATAGGTTTCACTTTTCTTATTTTGCCCTTAATGATATAGGGAGAAGCGAAGTAATGATGAGGGCAATTAATGGCGTGTTTCCATATCGTTCTGTAACTCTATAAATATCTTTGTGTCTATCAACTGATGCATTTTGGCCTTTTTGTTTCGTCATTGTCATATTTGCGTTGCTACTGCCGCTTTCTTCCTGTTTGCCACGATCTTTGCACTTTGTAACCAGGTGAACTTTGTTTTTCTTATTTCCTTTACCTTTCATGCATTTTTATTCTTCATAGAAAACATTATGGCACCGAGGGAATAGGTTAGTTCCGACCTGTTTCTATCAAAAATAAATAATGAACTGCTAGGGTGGTACTGACGACGGTTCTGTATTCCCACCGATTACACCCTCCACACAGTAGATAGGAAGTTTAGGGCTCACACTCCCATGTTAGGGCTAAGTAGATTAGTTGTATATTTTGACCAGCTAAAGGGGGGTTTAAAATTTCCATTAAATCCCTTTGTTAAGAGATTCATGAATAGGTATAACATAGCGTCTGGTCAGCTCCATCTGAATAGTTATAGAATTCTGACTGGGTTCATCCAACTGATGTATGAAGAGGGGAAAGAGCCTAATTTAGACATTTTTTGATATCTGTATAGTCTGGCTAGGAAGAAAGAACTAATATTTTTCCTGTCAGTCATTCCCAACCATACCCTTTTCGTAAAGCTTCTGGACCTCTATAAGAAGTGGAGGAAAAAATTTTTCTTTATTAAGCACCCGTCGGAATTCGTGGATGTCCAACGAATGTGATCTGATGAATGCCACAGTGTCAAACGCCCTGTTAGACTTTCTGATCATGATGCAAAGATAGTCTTGTAGTTGCATCTCGATGGTCTTGCTAAAGCTTGATCGACTGAGGACTTATCCAGGAGATACTTATGGAGATTTTTTCCGAGCCATGTTCATTTTGTTGGTACATTTATGTTACTTAAAGGTATCCATCTGAATTTCTTTATCTTTTCACTTGTAAATAATTGACTTTTTTGCTTTTGCGGCTGGGATTTCCCTAGCTGATGAGCCAACAGCTCCAAAGGAAGTACAGGTATCCCCTTCTCTAGAACTTAAAGCTCTTGCGGCCCTTGAGGAGATGACTATCGATCCTAAAGGCAAGGCAGTAGTTGAGTTAACCAGAGCTGGGAAGGTGGGTCATAGAAAAAGGTGGTTGATCAAGCAAGATTTTGATGCGGAGGGGTTCGACGAAGAGATATACATTCAATGCTCAAGGTTATATGGGTGTCCGGATATGAGAGGGTGGATACTAAATAAGATGAATCCTTTGAGCATCTTGAATAACCAAGTGAGAGATCAGTATGCTGAGTCGTTGAGGTTGCAAGCGGATATGCAACGCTGGTTTGAGGAGGGCCCAAAAGGGCTGCTTGATTCGATAATCGGCCAGTCATTAGAAGTAAGTGAATGTTATCTTTGTTACTCACGCTTTTTTACTTATATGTCTACTTATGTTAACACGAACTTCCCTGTCACAGATGACTCAGGCCTTGCTACTAACGAAGGACCAACATTTTTACTTAAAAAGCCAGTATAGTCTGAAGGAGACAAAGGTAGGGACGATAGCGATTGACTTCGAGAAGAAGCTGGATGGTGCAAAAGTAATGCTAGAGCTTTGCCAGACAAAATATATGGAGGCAAAGTTTGAGGCTGAGGCGGGCCAAAAGAAAATCGTCGATCTGAAGCATAGTCAAGGTTAATTGACGAGGAGGATTGAAGAGTAGAATCTTCAAATTACAGATCTGGAGAAGAGGTTGTCTGAGGTCAAGAAATCCTAAGAGAACGACAAAAGGTCCTACCAAAACATGGTAGGGGGATTTCTTAAGGCCTACAGGGTTGAGGGTAGAAGGATCCTGCTTTCTTAGAACTCTGAGTTGGACCTGGACGTGCTTGATCAAATAACACCGACAGACCTTGTAAAGATTGCTGTTGAGGAGGACGCTTATCAAAGGGCAGGTACCTCTCGCACGAGGAATAATTTAGAGTCTGCTACTGCTGCTAAACCTACTGTGCCTTCAGATGTCATTAATGTTATTTCCCCTTCTGTCTCCAGCCCTGGTGGTTTGGATATACAAGTTGTAGAATATGAACCTTTCTAATTTTTTTTGTAATCGATCAGTTGTAAAAATATTATTGCTTTAATAAAGAGATATTTTATTGAATATCTTTCTGAGTACAAATTATTGATAGTATTTTCTAAGGCAATCTAAGTTCCAAAATCATGGTAGCTCTTTACCTCCTTTGTCTTTTAGTTTGTATGCTCCCTTGGTTATGTGTTCTGAGATTTGATATGGGCCTTCCTAATTTGGACCTAGCTTGCCAGTTCTTGAGTTGTCTTTGCCAATATCTGCCCTTCTGAGTACCCAGTCTCCTAATTTGAACTGTCTTGGGTGACATCGTCGGAGATGATACCGTGCCACCTTCTGTTGATGTGCTTCTATCGTAGCTGATGCCCACTCTTGCCTTTCCTCTAATAGGTCCAAACATATTCATGCATCAATATGGTTGATGTTGTAATTGAGACTACGGCTGACCCTATAACTTAGTGAACCAATTTCCACCGATATTACCGCGTCCATACCATAAGTTAGCCTGAATGGTGTCTCCTTGGTGGATGATCTAGGAGTGGTTCTGTAAGCCCAGATTACATTGTTAAGCTCCTCAACCCAGTTTCCCTTTTTCTCATTAAGTCTCTTCTTTAACCCCTGCATGATAATTCTATTGGTGACTTCCGTTTGTCCATTTATTTGCAGGTAGGCTACTGAGGTAAAACGAAGCTTTATTCCAAGGTCTAAACAGAAACCTCTAAACTTTTTATTGTTTAACTATTTGTCGTTATCCATAATTAGAGTGTGAGGGATACCGAATTTGTAGATGACCTCTCTCCAAAAGAAATGTTGTATCCAAGCTTCTGTGATGGTTGGAACTACCTCCACCTCTACCCATTTAATAAAATGGTCTATAGCCATAATCAGGAACTTTTTTTATGAAGTGGAAGTTGGGAAGGGGCCAGGATGTCCATCCCCTACATGGCGAAGGGCCACGGGCTGTCGATTGGATGCAGGGGATGGGAAGGCCTGTGATTGAGTCAAACGAACTGCTGGCACTTGCTGTATGCTTGAGTTAGCTTCTGGGAATCATTAGACATGGTAGGCTAGTAATATCCTTGGAGTAGTATTTTCCAGATTAGTGCGTAGTGGGACTCATGCGCTCCACAAATTCCTTTATGGATTTCCCTGAGTATGTAATTCCCTTCCTCTAGAGAGACGCACTTAAACCATGGGTGTGACAGGGATTTTCTATAAAGCTCCCCTTAGTGGATAGAATAGTGGGCTGCTCTCATTTTTAGTTTCTGAGCTTTTAATTTGTCTTTAGGGAGAGTTTCGTGTTCCGAGTATTGGACTATCGGATGCATCCATTCCGAGACTTCCCTTATCTCCAAAACTTCAGGATCTTCCTTACTGGGTTTTATCAGTGCCTCGGTGAATTCCATATCCTTAAATGCTTGACTGTCTTTAGCTGTCGATTTGGCCAGGAGGTCGGCTTGAGAGTTCTCATGTCTAGGTATCTAGACGATCTCCCACCGGCTCCCTTTTTGTTTGATCTATTTTAAGAGTTGCCTGACTTTGTCCACATACTTAGCAATGTTAGTGTCTTTGACTTGGAATGTGTTGTTAACCTGGTTTACTACCGGTTGGGAGTCTGAGTGTATTGTGAGGGGTTCGACTTTGACTTTGGTAGCTAATTTCAGGCTTGTGATGAGTGCTTCATATTCTACATCATTGTTAGTTACATTGTACTCTATCCGAACTATATACCGGATGTGAATTTTATGCGGTCCTTTGAGAATAACTCTGGTGTCGGATCCTTAAGAGGAGGAAGCTCCATCAACATAGAGATTCCATTCTAGTGCTTTTATCATTGTGAGGTCTTCTGGAGCCATTTCTTGTACGAAATCTACTAATGCTTGGGCTTTTACTTGTTGGCAGGGCTCATAATCAATGTCGAATTTGCCAAGTAACACCGACCATTGAACTAGTCTGCCTGAGGTCTCCGGTCTTTGTAAGATTTTTTTTAGAGGGAAGCGAGATCGGACCATGATAGGATGTGCTTGGAAGTAATGTTGAAGCTTTCAGGATGCATGAACCATAGCCATAGCCAGCTTATCCAACATGGGGTACTGGATTTCGGATCCTCGGAGCATTTTACTGATGTAATATACTAGGTTTTTCTGGCATCCCTCTTCTCTTACTAGTACAGAAGCAATGCATTCTTAGCCTATAGAGAGATATAAATACAATATTTCATCTAGGATGGGCCTACTAAGTAAGGATGGTGAGGACAAGAACTTCTTGATATCTTTAAAGGCTGCATGGCAATCTGCAGTCAAAAGAAACTTTTTGGAATTTCTTAGAGCTCGGAATAATGGTAGACAACATCTAGCTGAGCATGAGATGAAACGCCCCAATGCTGTGATTCTACCATTTAGTTTTTATACTTCATGGATATTTTTTGGGGCTTTCATGTTGAGTATGGCTTCCAATTTTCTTTAGGTTGGCCTTAATACCCCTGTGGGATATCATGAATCCCAGAAATTTTCCCGCTTTGACTCTGAAGACACATTTTTCTGGATTTAGCTTGATCCTAGACTTGCTTAGTAATTAATGAACTTGATCCAGATCAACTGGGTGTTATTCTACGTGCTTACTCTTGATGATGATGTCATCTACATTTACTTCCATGTTTGTGCCACTCTGGTCCTAGAGCACCTGGTTCATCATTCATTGATATGTTGCTCTAGTGTTCTTTAGTCTGAAGGGCATCACCTTGTAGCAATATAGGCCTTCATGGGTGATGAAGGACGTTTTCTCCTGATCTTCTTCCTTTATTGGTACTTGGTGATATCTTTATGTCGCCTCAACGAAACTATATAATCTGTGGCTAGCAGTGGAGTCTACGAGCTGGTCAATCATAGGCAATGGGTAGCTGTCATTGGGACATGCCCGATTAAGGTCAGTAGAGTCCATGCACATCCTATATTTTTCATTCACTTTTTTGACATGTACCATGTTGGCTACCCATTATGGATGAGTAACTTGATGAATCTGGCTTCCAACAACTTCTTTGTTTCCTCATCAATTATCCTCTACCTCTCATACGCAAAGGTTCTTTTTTTCTAGGCCACTGGTTTTGCTCCCTGTCTGATGTTTAAACTGTGACAAGCAATCTGCGAATCCACACTAATGATCTTAGATGCCCGGGAAGTAAAGTCTTTCGAGTGTGTGGTGAGGACCTCCCTTATTTCTTCCTTAATGTCACAGTCGAGTTCATTACTGATCTTCACCACTTTGCCATCCATAATTTGTAAGGCTTTCATGTCTTTGACTGGTTATGGACTTGCACCCTACTTCTCTATTTCCCATGCTTTTAGGGGGAAGGCTTCCGCTTGAGGCTTCATGGCCATATGGTAATACTATTTATCCATATGTTGATCTCCCCGAATGGTAAGAGTTTCACTCTCAACTAGAATTTTCATAATTAGGTACCGGATATTAGTGACTGCATCTGCTTTATAGAGCATCGGACGTCCTATGATTCCATTGCACACTAGTGGGAGATCCACCACATTGAATACTGTTTGGATAACTTTAGTTTCTTTATTGTCTTGATTCCCAAATTCTAGGTTCAACTCCATGACTCCCATTGGCTATATAGTTCCTCCATAAAAGCTTGTGATAGGGTCCTGGATGGTCTTCAGATTAGTGACAGAGCCACCCATCACTTTGTATGCATTCCAAGATAATGCGTTGATAGCGCTTCCGTTGTCCACTAATAACCTCTTTACCAAGTAATTGTCTATGTACGCATTAATCAACAGGGTGTCACAATGGGGATAGCGAACATGCGAACCATCTTCCTAGTTGAATATGATCTCCCTTTTTTCAAAAGCTGGCTTTTCTCCCCAACTCCGTTTCAATTTCTTCCTAGAATTTTCTGTGCCAATGATCATGTTAATAATACCAACTAGCTCCTTCTGAGCTTTCTTCGCTTCTGGCCTATCATGCCCTTGAGCTTCCAAGTTTCCACTTCTCGATGTGTTCGTGAAATTATTGAGTTTACCATTATGCACTAGTCTTTCTATGGCGTGCTTTAGCTCTCTGCAAGCCTCAATGTTGTGCCCATATTCTCGGTGATACTGGCAGTATTATCCCCTGTCTTGTATGGATCTTTGGCTAAGGCTAATTCTCTTTACAGGAGTGATTCCAACGCCATTCTGCCTGATCCACTGTCACGACCCAAAACAGGGGCCATGACTGGCGCTAGGGAATGGGAATTCTTTCGAATCCGGAACCAGTAGCATGCAATATTAATAGTATAAATAAAATAACCCGTAGTGGAAATAAATCTTATAAATAAAATGAGCATAATCCACCAACTTATTTAAATAAACAACTCATCCTCATATATAAATAATCTTTTAATACAAATCTCAGTTCAAATCTTTATAATACAAATCTCATACAAAAATAATATATAAGTCCCACATCTCACTACGACTATTGCAGTGTCTAAAATATAAAATAAAATCAAGTAAGAAAATTACATAGTGAAGTCGGGGTGGAAGAAATCCAGCATATGGGTCTGCTACTGAGGTCTAAAGACATAGACTCTCCTGAAAAATTGTCAACGGAGGGGAGTCAGACCTCACTGAGTGAATTGTTATAATATATATACATGCATAGCTAAATGACAAATGCATAGATTCAATAGTATATATATATAATTAATATATATACAGGCAAAATCACACAGATGCAATAAAACTATTTTATATAAATATTAAGAAAATACATCCGTATATGAAGAATCAAATAGAACCCTAGAAAATTGCAACCTCAAATAGTGTTAGACAACACTCTAGCCATACAGGCTCACTTATTCCAAATAATTTCACTTGTTCCATTTGGACAGTAGACTGGCCCCAAGACACTAAGTCAATCGAGCTCTAGCAGTCTGACTGTCAGTGTGATTTGCCCCGAGACCCTGGTCAACCGAGCTCCAGCAATCACACTCTTAAATCACATCACACATCAAATCAAATCAATTCGATCAATATCCACAAATAGGTTAGTGATATAGCCTAAATGCTATTGTCGTACTGGTACGTACTCGGTCCTAGTGCTGCCCACTAGGTAGCACGTTCTATTGATATCCCTCATTATTACATAAAACATACATTCATAAAATAAATGATGCATGATATAAAATAAAATAACAACATAAACCATATATATACTAGAAATATACCAAAAATAAACCAGGTATATTTCGAGTATATATACGTCAAATAAATTCATTTTATTTACAAAATAAACTAGAAATCAACTATAATTACACTTAAAAACATTTTAAGTATAAATGCATAATAAACACATGCATATAATTTAAAATATACTAATCAAATACCAAAAATAAACCTAAGCAATAATTAAATCGTTTATGCATAATTTACTAAAATAAATCATACATTTCTAAAAATATGCATCCTAAAACACGTATATATAAAATAATAACTCATTGTTGTTGCGCTCCACGAGACAGATCCGACGGGCCTGGTCTACTAGGTCTCGGTCTCGGTGAAATTAAATAAACAAATGACAACATGAATCAGAATAAGTCTATCGACATTCTAGAGACTCAATCTAAGAATAATGGACACAAAATCAGAATAAGAATTCGACCGGATATCACGTTTTATGAGAATTCTACTGGAAATCCGACAGAACCTTCCCTGTAAAATGGACATCTCTCTACTCAAAGAGTAGAGTCAGTCCTGAAAGAAACACACTTCGAATATAAACTGGCTCATAATCCCTCGGTCGGACTCCCAAACTACAATTCTACTGATCGAGGTTCACAATTCACGAGATAATACAGAACACATGAAAATACCAAAAATGCCCTTCAATACTCAAAATATAGCAATTTAGATATTTAAACACTAAAAATAATTATTTTACCAATAAATGCATAAAAACCCTAATTTTAATAAAATATTATTATAAATCGATAATTCTCAATAAATTCATAAATATTGACCAAAATTCATTTTATAAATCCAAATTACATAATTAACCCTAAAACATGTTAAAAATCGATAAAAACTCATTTATTTAAAAAAATAGTATATTATATATAATTTGAAAATAATTTACGAAAAATAGTTTTAATTAGTTAAAAATACTAAATAATTTGTAAAAATCATTTTTATACCTCGAATAACTAGTAAAACCAATTTAATTATATTTTTAGCCAATTTAGTGCCAAATTACCAAAATACCCCTAGTTATGTAAATTCCCTAAAATTAATCAAAAATTCACCAAAAATAGTATAATTACTCAAAATTAAATTTCTCAACATATAATTTAATAATATCAGTAAATATACTCAATTAACCAATTAATTACAATAAAACACATAATTAACCTAATTTTCCAAAAATTACATAAACTAAATAAATTCAAAATAATTATATAAAAATCACAAAAATTACAAAAAAATTTCTAAAATGCATTTCAACACCTATAAACACCATAAAAAACAATTTGATAATTTAATTAATTAATTTTTGAAAATTAGAAAATATTAATAAAATAATAAAAAATTCACAAAAATCAAAAAAATTCCCAAAAATTCCACAAAAATTCACAGAGGTAGATTAGGCTACTAGGATCAATTTTTGTGAAGGAAGTTTGCATGAATCAACCAAATCAAAGCTCAAAAAAAATTAAAAACCCTAAATGGCCGAAAATGAAAAGTTGAAACCTAGGGAAATCTAGACCATTTTAAGTGAAACAAAGCTTGAAAATACACTTATTAGAGATCAAGGAAGAGATAGATACCAGTGGGGCTCGAAATGGTGGTCGAAAACACGTCGATCGGAGTTAGGATCGATTTCGACTTCTCATTGAAATTTCGGTCAAACCACGCCGGAGAAGAAGGCTCTAGACGTCGGAAATGGTTGGCAAGGGAGGTGGCTCACCAAAGGGCACACCAACAGGAAGAGGAAGGAGTTGCACAGCTGGATCGTGTGAAGAACGATGGGGAGGAAGGAAGAAGAGGATAATGGCAAAATGGTAATTATAGTGAACTTTATTTTAGTTAATAATATTATATGTATATATGTATATATATATATATCTTACTTATATTATTTTAATATATAAATTAATACACGCAATAAATATCCACCACACACTTAATAATAATATATATGCACATATACATATATACACACATTTAATTAATTAATATTAAAACTATATAATATAATATAATTAAATTAAATAAACCCTAATTTCAATTTAAATGCACGTACTTATATATATTTTATTTGACACTCTAAAATCATGCATGAACTCATGCAAATTCACTAAACCACTTAAAATAATTAATATTTAATTATTTACGTTTTAATTTCTCCGAAAATAAAATTCACAGAAAAATTTTACTTAAAGAACTTAAAAATAATTAAAAAAATGACTTAATAAATAATAAAATCATTAAAAAATCATATATATATATATATATATATATATATATATATATATAAATTATTAACACTACATATCCCGATGCAGTTTAAAATTATTTAAAAGCTCGGGATATTACATCCACATAAGAATTCTAGATCGAAAGGTGTTCAGGAATGTGTATCTGTCAGCTTCCCTATCAAATCTCTCTGTCAAGTTTCTGAAATTTATTTTTGGGAAGCTTGCTTGTTTGGATCTTGGTCTTTCATCTTTGGCCGGTGGCTTCTCCTCCTCCCTTCGCATCTTTCTATCTTCATCCATTTTTATCATTATGACTACCATTGCCATTATTTCCGTAAAGGTTCCTGATTCTTTTGTCATTATCTTGTCTTTAAGCTTTCTTAGTCTAGTACCATTTTTCAAAGTTTCTATGTGTAATATCCCGAGTTTTTAAATATTTTTATTCTGTATCGGGATATGTAGTGTTAATAATTTTGTATATAATTATGATATTTTTATGAGTTGATATTTAATTAAAGCTTATTTTAATTATTTTATGTTATTTTAAGTGCTTTACATAAAAATTTTCCCAAGAATTTTATTTTCGGGGAAATTAACACGTAAATAATTTAATATTAATTATTTTAAACAATTTCACGAATTTGCATGAACTCATATATATTTTTAAAGTGCTAAAATAAAGTGTATATATGTATATATATTTAAATTAAGCTAGGGTTTAATTAATTACTCTAATTTTTATTATTTATTATTTAGTTTTAATATTATTTAATTATTTTTGAGTGTATAAAATTATTAATATATTAAATTATATGTGTGTGGAGTATATTTAATGTGTGTGGGAGTTTATATTATTATAATATATAGTGTGATTATATATATATATACATAATATATAGTTTAAAAATCAAAAGTTTGCCAAAATTACCAAACTGCCCCTCCCTCCTCCTTCTTCTTCCCCGACGCCCTTCTCCTCTCCCCTCACTGTGCAACTCCATTCACCACCGTTCAGAGTGCTTTCCGGACGTCCACCGCCTTCCTCCAGCTGCTCAACCTCTCCTTCCACCCTCTCCGGCGTCGGTGAACACTGCAACAACCCGAGAAGCTGAAATTTAAAGCTAACATCGATCGACGTGATTTCGGCCACCGTTTTTGACACTGCCAGTCTCTATCTTCTCTTTGAGCTCCGGTGAGTGTGATTCCGAGCTTTGTTTCACTTAAAATGGTCTAGATTTATCTTGGTTTCGATTTTCAATTTTAGCCTATTAGGGTTCTTGATTTTTTTTGAGCTTCAATTTGATTGATTCATGAAAAATTCCTTCACAAACTTTGGATCAAGTGATTTTATTTGGAATAAGTGAGCCTGTATGGCTAGAGTGATGTCTAACACTGTTTTGAGGTTGTGATTTTCTAGGGTTCTAGTTGATCCTTCATAAAATATGATTTTAAATAAAAATATATAAAATGATTTTTATTGCATCTGTGTGTAATTGCCTGTATATATATTTATTGTATATACTATTGACTGTGTGCATTGTCATATAGTATGCATGTATATATATTATAGTAATTCACTCAGTGAGGTCTGACTCCCCTCCGTTGACTATTTTTCAGGAGAGTCATCTTTATCAGACCTCAGTAGCAGACCTATATGTCGGATTTCTTCCACCCCGGCTTCATTATGTAAATTGCTCACTTGAGTTTTATTTTATTAATCTAGACACTGCAGTAGTTATGGTCGATTGTGAGATTGTTGTATTATTATTATATGAGACATGTACTTCTAATATTTGAACTGGATTTGTATTAAAGATTTATTTATATATATGAGATTGAGTTGTTGATTTAAATCCCATGGTGGATTATTATTTTATAATATTTATGATTGTATTTCCACTGTAGATTATTTTAATTATATTATTATTATTATTGTATATTTTATTTTATTTTAGGCTTGCTACGGGTTCTGGATTCGAAATAATTCTCGTTCCCTAGCGCCGGTCATGGCCCCTGTTTTGGGTTATGACAAAGTTGGTATCAGAGCGGAGTTCTGTGTCAGGGCTTAGTTGTGTGAGTTGTAGCCCTAGTTTTTAAAGTTGTGTTTTCTTTTGAACTACTATATTGACTTAGGTTTGAGTATGTCTTAATAAGTATTCCTTGCTTTAGTTTTCTGCGTTATTCTTTCGTTGTCTGTTTTGTCTGAATCATTCTATTGTCTTTTCAGAATGAGGAGGGAAGCACGTGTCGCTCCACCGGTTGTTGAGGCTGAGGATGACGAGTCTTTTCAGGATGAGGTTTTACCTCCTGAGCAGCCAGTTAGACGTAGAGGTCGTGGTAGAGGTAGACCTCGAGGAGTAACAGGTCACCATAGGCAGAGAGAGTTACAGGACGAGGAGCCTGTAGAGCCTGAACTGTGCCTCCAGTTGTTCAGCCTGCCTATCAGCAGGGTATGTCTGACCTTGAGGCAGCTCTGTTTTATGCTAGAGTTGGCAGGATTGCATTTGATGGGACTTCCGATCCGTTAGACTTTTTGCACGCGACTCGGACTCGGACTGCTCACACCAAGTACTAGCGGATTATGATCGTCGAGTTATCTGTTGAGGGACTAGCCCTGGACTGGTTTATTCAGATGATTCAGCCCTATATGATGACGATGACCTGGGCTCAGTTCAGAGAGCGATTTATGAGGAGATTCTGCCCAGAGCCTTTCCGCATGAGTTATCATCTCCGACTGACCAGCATTTCTCACGGTGATCGATCAGTAGAGGAGTACACCTGAGAGTTCCTTTGGCTGGGTAGATATGCAGAGGATCTGATGCGAGATCAATATTTCGTAGTTACTACCTACGTCACCGGTTTGGGTTCAGCATTTGCTGGTATGCCTACAACAGGCCTTACTCTGGAGTCTATGATTGAGTTGGCCAAGGAGATTGAGCTGAGGCTAGTTAGGCAAGGAGCGATGCCTGATTATTACCAACTGGGAGTTCAGTCGAGTGGATTGCAGACTACTCCGCATTCGAGTTTTCATGTTGGTTCGAGTAGTCAGTAGAGAGGTCCGACTCAGCAGAGTCAAAGACAGTAGTAGCGAGTGCATTGAAGTAGTAGACATGGCCATGGAGGTCAGCGTAGATTCAGATTTGGGTTAGGTGCTTTGAGCAGCAGCAGTGGTCGCAGTTCTGGATCAACTGCCAATGTATGCCAGACCTACGGTAGAGTCCATTAGGGATCATATTATCTGACACCACTGACATGTTTTAGATGCGGGCAGACAGGACATTATGCCAGATCGTGTCCTTACTCCGGGTATCAGCAGCCACAGATTCCACGATTTCCACAGTAGTCGATTGCTAGTGTTGCACCCGTTCCATTTCAGTTGCCTCCAGCCCAGCATCAGAGTTCCACTCAGATTGTTCCACAGCAGAGTCATGGTAGAGGTACTAGAGGAGGTGCCAGAGGTATTGGCCAGGCTTCTACCAGCCAGCAAGGAGGTCGAGGACAGGCCAGAGTCTTCCACCTTACTTAGTAGGATGCTCAGGCATCTAATGCAGTCGTGGCAGGTATTATTTCTGTCTGTTACCTGGATGCATGGGTTTTATTTGATCCGGGTGCCACGCATTCATTTGTTTCTCCCGTTTTTGCTTTCAAGTCTTGTTGGCAAGCTTCGAGGATGGCTTTTCCTTTATTTATTGCCACTCCTCTGAGTGATTCTTTGGACACCGATATTATTCTTTCTGGTTGTCCAGTTCTCGTGGGAGGTAGAGAATTACCTGCTGATTTGATTATATTGGATGTGATAGAGTTTGATGTTATTCTGGGTATGGATTGGTTATCTCAGCACTATACCGTGGTGGATTGTCGGAATAAAGAGGTGACTTTCAGAATTCCTGATAAAAAGATTTTAAGTTTGTGGGTGATAGGAGTTCAGCATCGCAGAATCTTATTTCTGCTATTACAGCTAGGAAGTTACTGAGGAAAGGATGTCAGGGATATTTAGCATTAGTCAGGGATACTTCAGTGGAGAAGTTGTCACTCACAGATGTTCCTGTTGCCTATGAGTTTCCTGATGTTTTTCTTGAGGAGTTGCCAGGTTTACCACCTCACAGTGAGATTGAGTTCTGTATAGATGTGGTTCCAGGTACTACTCCTATATCTATGCCACCCTACAAAATGGCTCCTGCAGAGTTGAAAGAGTTGAAGGAACAGTTGCAAGAGTTATTGGATAAGGGTTTTATCAGACCTAGTGTTTCTCCTTGGGGTGCACTAGTCCTGTTTGTGAAGAAGAAGGATGGTACCCTGAGACCGTGCATTAACTATAGAGAGCTAAATAAGGTGACAGTGAAGAACAAGTATCCTCTCCCAAGGATAGATGACTTGTTTGACCAGCTATAGCGTGCACAGTTCTTTTCCAAGATTGATTTGAGGTCAAGTTATCATCAATTACGGATTAGTGAAGCCGATGTTCCTAAAACGGCATTCCGCACTCGATATGGCCACTATGAGTTTTTGGTGATGTCTTTTGGTTTGACTAATACACCAGCAGCTTTTATGGACCTGATGAACAGGGTATTCAGACGGTATATGGATCAATTTGTGGTAGTCTTCATTGATGATATACTGGTATATTCAAGGAGTATGGAGGAGCATGTATATCATTTGAGGACTGTACTACAGACATTGAGAGATCATCAGCTTTATGCTAAATTCTTGAAGTGTGATTTCTGGATAGAGAGTGTTTCTTTTCTTGGACACGTGGTGTCTAAAGAAGGTATCCAGGTTGATCCATAGAAGATTGAGACAGTGTCTGAGTGGCCTAGACCGACTTCTGTTACTGAGATTCAGAGTTTTTTGGGTTTAACCGGGTATTATAGGCAGTTTGTGCAGGATTTTTCTAGAATTACAGCCCCTATGACTCTCTTAACTCAGAAAAATATTAGAATTGAGTGGTCAAAAGCTTATGATAATAGCTTCCAGTTGTTGAAGGAGAAATTGACCACAACCGCAGTGTTAGCTTAACCTAATAGTGTGGACAAGTTCATAGTTTATTGTGATGCCTCTAGAGTTGGCCTTGGTTGTGTGTTGATGCAGAATGGTAGGGTGATAGCCTATGCTTCAAAGCAGTTGAAGAAGCATGAGCAGAACTATCCTACACATGACCTTGAAATGGCTGCAGTGATCTTTGCTCTGAAGATTTGGAGACATTATCTGTACGGGGTGACTTGTGAGATTTTTACTGATCACAAGAACCTTAAGTACATTTTCCAACAGAGAGATCTGAATCTGAGGCAGAGGAGATAGTTAGAATTATTGAAGGTTATGCCTGTGAGATTTTATATCATTCGGGCAAGGCTAATGTGGTAACAGATGCCTTGAGTAAGAAGTCCTCAGGCAGTCTTTCTCACATCAGTGTTGAGAGGAGACCGTTGATCTAAGAGTTGCATTTGTTGGTGGATCAAGGTCTGATGATGAATATCAGTAGATCAGGTGGACTGCTAGCTCAATTTAAGGTGCGATATGTACTGAGGGATAGGATTAAAGCATCTCAGAGCCGAGATCCTATTCTAGAAGAGCTTGCAGAGAATGTTCGAGCAGGTAAGTTCATTGATTTCACACTCGATGATGATGGTGTATTATGGACCAGTGGTAAATTGTGTGTTCCTGATGTGGATGATTTGAGAGAAGAGATCCTAGAGGAAGCACATTCTACAGTCTATAGCATACATCCAGGTGTCACTAAGATGTACCACAGTATCAGAGACTTATACTGGTAGGACGGACTGAAGAAGGATGTCGCTGATTATGTTGCTAAGTGCCTGACGTGTCAGCAAGTGAAAGATGAACATTAGAAACCTTCTGGGAAGCTTTAGCCTCTTCCTATTCCCGAGTGGAAGTGGGAAAGTATAGCTATGGATTTTGTGGTTGGTTTACCTCGTTCTAAGGATGGATACGATTCCATCTGGGTGATTGTAGACAGGTTGACGAAGTCTGCACATTTCTTACCTGTGAAAGCCACCTATTCTGTAGCTAGATTGGTGAAGTTATATGTGAAGCATATTATGTGCCTTCATGGAGTTCCTGTGTCTATTGTGTCAGACAGAGGTTCAGTGTTTACCTCTCATTTTTGGCAGAAGTTGCAGAAAGCGATGGGCACTAGGTTAGATTTTAGTATTGCTTTTCATCCTCAGATGGCCAGTCTGAGAGGATAATCCAGACACTGGAAGATATGTTGAGGATGTGTGTCCTGGATTTGGGAGGTAGCTGGGATGATCATTTTCCTCTTATTAAGTTCGCATATAATAACAGCTACCATAGCAATATTGGTATGGCACCGTATGAGACGTTGTATGGAAGGAAGTGCAGATCCCCTCTGAGTTGGGATGAGATTGGTGAGAGAGCTTTGACTAGACCTGAGATGGTTCAGGATGCTGTAAAGAAAGTCACTGTGATTAAGCGCAAATTAGAGACTGCAGTTAGCAGGCAGAAGAGCTATGCGGATCCTAGAAGCAGAGATGTCGAGTTTCAGGTTGGAGACTATGTTTTTCTGAAGGTGTCTTCGATGAAGGGTGTGATGAGATTTGGCAGGAAGAGTAAGTTGGCACCGAGATATATCAGACCGTTTGAGATCTTGGAGAGAATAAGCACTGTTGTATATCGGTTGGCTTTGCCCCCGAGTATGTCACAGGTGCATCCGGTGTTTCATATCTCGATGCTGAGGAAGTATATCTCAGACCCTTCACACGTGTTGTAGCCCGACAGTGTAGAAGTGAGTGAAGATTTGACGTTTGTGGAAGAACCTGTGGTGATCATTGATTATCAAGTTCGATAGTTGTGGTCGAAGCAGATTCCGATGGTTAAGGTTCTGTGGCGTAGCAATAGAGTTGAGGAGTATACGTGGGTTACTAAAGCTGAGATGCGAGCTTTTTACCCATATCTCTTCCCTTCTTGATCTTGTAATCATTTTCTTTCTGGAATTCGGGGACGAATTCTTGTAAGGGGGGAAGACTGTAATATCCCTAGTTTTTAAACATTTTTATTCTACATCGGGATATGCAGAGTTAATAATTTTGTATATAATTATGATATTTTTATGAGTTGATATTTATTTAAAGCTCATTTTAATTATTTTATGTTATTTTAAGTGCTTTACGTAAAATTTTCTCGAGAATTTTATTTTCGGGGAAATTAACACGTAAATAATTTAATATTAATTATTTTAAACAATTTCACGAATTTGCATGAACTCATATATATTTTTGAAGTGCTAAAATAAAGTGTATATATTTAAATTAAACTAGGGTTTAATTAATTACCCTAATTTTTATTATTTATTATTTAGTTTTAATATTATTTAATTATTTTTTAGTGTATAAAATTATTAATATATTAAATTATATGTGTGTGGAGTATATTTAATGTGTGTGGGAGTTTATATTATTATAATATATAGTGTGATTATATATATATACATATATATACATAATATATAGTTTAAAAACCAAAAGTTTGCCAAAATTATCAAACTGCCCCTCCCTCTTCCTTCTTCTTCCCCGACGCCCTTCTCCTCTCCCCTCACTGTGCGACTCCATTCACCACCATTCAGAGTGCTTTCCGGATGTCCATCGCCTTCCTCCAACTGCTCAGCCTCTCCTTCCACCCTCTCCGGCGCCAGTGAACACTACAACAACCCAAGAAGCCAAAATTTGAAGCTAACGTCGATCGATGTGATTCCGGCCACTGTTTTCAACACCGCCGGTCTCTATCTTCTCCTTGAGCTCCGGTGAGTGTGATTCCAAGCTTTGTTTCATTTAAAATGGTCTAGATTTGCCTAGGTTTCGATTTTGCTATTTCGGCCTATTAGGGTTCTTAATTTTTTTTGAACTTTAATTTGATTGATTCATGAAAACTTCCTTTAAAAAATTTGATCCTAGTAGCTTAATCTTCATGCTGGAATTTTTGTGGAATTTTTGGAATTTATTTTGATTTTTGGGTATTTTTGATTATTTTATTATTATTTTCTAATTTTCGAAAATTAATTAATTAAATTATGAAATTGTGTTTATGGTAAATATAAGTGTTGAAATGAATTATAGAAATTTATTTGGAATTTTTGTGAATTTTTATGTATTTATTTTGAAATTATTTAGTTTATGTAATTTTGTGAAAATAGGGTTAATTATGTGTTTAATTGAAATTAATTAGTTAATTGAGTTTATTTATTGATATTATTGAAATATATGTTGATAAAATTAATTTTGTGCAATTATATTATTTTTGGTGAATTTTTGGATTAATTTCAGTATATTTATATATATAGGGGTATTTTAGTAAATTTACCCTAAATTGGCTAAAAATGTAATTAAATTGGTTTTGATAGTTATTTAGGGTACAAAAATGATTTCTACAAATTATTTATTATTTTTAACTAATTAAAACTATTTTTCGTAAATTATTTTCAATTATATATATAATATACGATTTTTCTAATAAAATGAGTTTTCATCGATTTTTACTGTGTTTTAGGGTTAATTATGTAATTTCTACTTATAAAATGTATTTTTATTATATAAGGGTATTTTTGGTATTTTGTAAATATTCCGTGAATTGTGAACCTTGGTCGGTGATTTGTAGTTTGGAGTCCGACCGAGAGATTATGGTTGTGCTCTGTGTTTATTTTCGAAGGGTGTTTCTTTGCAGGACCGGCTCCACTCTTTGAGTAGAGAGATGTCCGTTTTACAGGGGAGGTTCTGCCAAATTTTTGGTAGAATTCTCGTAAAACGTGATATCCTGTCGAATTCTGATTTAATTCTGTCTCTAGTATTCTAGATCGAGTCTTTAGAACTTCTGTTAGATTTGTTATGATTCCTCTCATTTTTGTTTGTTTAGTTGCACCGAGACCGAGACCTAGTGGACCAGGCCCATCGGACCCATCTCGAGAAGCGCAATAATTATGAGTTACTATTATATATATATATATGCTCTAGGGTGCATGATTTTAGAAATCTATGTTTTATTTTGACTAAAAATGCATAATGGTTTAATTAGTACTTAAGTTTATTTTTAGTTTACTTTTGGTTTACTTTTGGTTTATTATTGGTATATTTTAAACTATATGCATGTTTTATTAATGATTTATGTTTAAAATGTTTTTGAATATATTTCTAGTTTATTTTGTAATTTAATTGGATTTATTTGACATATATATACTTGAAATATACCTGATTTACTTTTGGTATATTTTTAATATATATATGGTTTATGTTGCTATTTATTTCAAATTCATGCATCATTTATTTTTATAAATGTATGTTTTATATTTTAATGAAGGATATCAATAAAACGTGCTACCTAGTGGACAACACTAAGACCGAGTACGTACTAGTATGCTTATAGCATTTAGGCTATATCACTAACCTGTTTGTGGATATTGATTGGATTTGATTAATTGATGTGTGAGATATGATTTGGGAGTGTGATTGCTGGAGCTCGGTTGACCAAATGTCTCGGGGCCAGTCTACTGTCCAAATGGATCAAGTGATTTTATTTGGAATAAGTGAGCCTGTATGGCTAGAGTGATGTCTAACACTGTTTTGAGGTTGTGATTTTCTAAGGTTCTAGTTGATCCTTCATAAACTATGATTTTAAATAAAAATATATAAAATAATTTTTATTGCATCTGTGTGTAATTGTCTGTATATATATTTATTGTATACACTATTGACTGTGTGCATTGTCATATAATATGCATGTATATATATTATAGTAATTCACTCAATGAGGTCTGACTCCCCTCCGTTGACTATTTTTCAGAAGAGTCATCTTCATCAAACCTTAGTAGCAGACCTATACGTCGAATTTCTTCTGCCCCGGCTTCATTATGTAAACTGCTCACTTGAGTTTTATTTTATTAATCTAGACACTGCAGTAGCTATGGTCGATTGTGAGACTATTGTATTATTATTATATGAGACATGTACTTCTAATATTTGAACTGGCTTTGTATTAAAGATTTATTTATATATATGAGATTGAGTTGTTGATTTAAATCCCGTGGTGGATTATTATTTTATAATATTTATGATTGTATTTCCGCTGTAGATTATTTTAATTATATTATTATTATTATTATTATTGTATATTTTATTTTATTTTAGGCTTGCTATTGGTTCTGGATTCGAAAGAATTCCCGTTCCCTAGCACCGGTCATGGTCCCTATTTTGGGTCGTGACACTATGGCAACCTCATCAACAAGATTTTTGATTTACATGGCTGTTTTGTTAAATCGATCAAGATAACTTCACAAAGATTCGTCGACTTCTTGTCGGCACATCCGAAGATCATTGATGTTTTTAGCTGGGGGAATGTTGGTGACGAACCTAGTATGAAACTGCTCTGCTAGATCCTCAAAAGAAGTGATGAAATTCTTCGAAAGTCGATGAAAACACTTATGGGCATTTTTTGTGAGTGTGCTTGGGAAGACTCTACACATGATTCCATCATTTACATTCTGGAGTAACATCCTTGTTCTGAACATCGATATGTGGTTCACTGGATCTCCCATCCCATCATACTAATCAAGCGGTAGGATTCTGAATTTAGTAGGGATCTTTGTCTAAATTATTCTTCTTATGAATGGAGTTCTAGTGTCCATAACTCATTCATCCTTTCTTCTCGATTTCGTACGGGCTCTGTGTATAACCTCTTTGAGTTTTTGAGCTAACTTTGAGTCATTAAGAGCTAGAATTGTTGAACTGCATTCCCCTTTCGGCGCTTTACCTTTTACCTTGCTTGTCTCTGGTGCCTGTCGGAGTTAATCGATTTGGGCTAGTTCAGAATTCCCGTTTTGTATTAAAGCATTTAGCTGTTGCTGCATTAAGGCCATTTGTGCTTGGATATTTTGTATCATAACTTCCTTATTGGTTTGGTTGAGGTTGAGTGTTTGGTTTACAGTGTTCAAGTTTGGTGTGGCGATTGCTGGTGTGTCTGTCAAAATTGGTAAATGTATGAAGGGTATTGAATGAGAGTGGTATTGTAAAGGAGCATAATATGGACAGTCTGTGCCCGAAGCTGGGCATCTCTAGGTGTTGCCAGGAAGTGAATGTGTATGCCCGGATGAAGTTCTGGCATACTGAAAAGTGGCTGGAAGCACTATTGTTGGGAAAGGGGTTGAGAGATCAATCGAAGGGATGGACGCAGAATGATTGATGTTAGTTTTAGGAGTTGAAGTTGGTGGTGGGCTAGAAGTCATGGTGTGAATGTCTTTAGCTTAGTAGGTATATGAATGGCTTTTCCTAAGAGTTTTCCACAGACAGCGCCACTTGATAACTTATTTTCGGAACTTTTGAGCTTGAGACCCTACAATCAACGAATAGCGGGCAAAGTGAAAGGTGGGGAGAGTTCCCACAAACACTCTGATGCCTAAGTCAGAGAACAAAAAGAGAGTTTGTATAGAGAGCAAGTCACAATTAGAATATAAGAGAATGAGATGATCTAGAATGAAAGGTATAGGATCCTATTTATAGTAATGCTTGAATTTGAATGAAGTAAAATTCCTAGTGGGATAGGAATCCTAATCCTAATAGGAGAGTATTCCCTCTTTGCTTAGGAATAGAGTCATTTTCATTAACGGATTCTGCTACCTTTCTTGTCCAGATAACCCTATTCAGAAAATAAAAACCCTTTAATTAAATATGAATATATATAAGCGGTATCACTTATAAAAATATTATAAATTTACTTTAAAATTTATTTCTTTTTATTCATAATAAAATTAAAAACACATATTATTTTTATTTATTGTGAATCTATTGTAGTTAGTTAAATGTTATACTACTTAATAAATAATTTTACTATTAAAAATTCATATTATTTTAACATTATATCATATATTTTTAACAATTAATATTACTTAATAGGATACTAAAATGCAAGCAAAATCAAATTACAGACTCTTAATGTTACAAAAAAAAAAAAAATACTACAATTTTTTAAGTGAAAAAGTACATAACCACAAGATATTTTATTATACTTTTCCCTTAGGGTGAGTTTGGATTAGAGTTAAAGAAATAGGGTGTAACGATCACAGATATAATTGTTAAGGGAGTAATAATTATAAGTGTAATGATTAAGCTATTAATCTTATTTAGCAAATAAAAGATAACTGATAAACTGTAATGTGAAATTCTTTAAAAAATATATATTGTAGATTAAATTTATTATTAAATATTTTAAAATAATAAAAAATTAAAAATAATAAATAGTCATTTAAAATTTTGAATATTTATATAATTATTTAAATAATATATCTATATGCATTTTAAAAAATAACATAAATATTATAATAAAAATTTAAATTGAATCTTACCTTTTATAGATTTGATTAGTATCTTCTTAATATAGAAAAAAAAAAGTTAAAGTAATATAATTAAAATAGAGAAATAAAAAAAATAATAAAAAGTACTCTTTTAAAAATATATTTTTGTTGCTACAGGTGTTTAACCTAATCTCAACTAGGTTAATAAAAACTCATATAAATATGCTTAATCATTAAGGAGGTTAAATGTAACCCTTGGTTTTTAAAGTTTACCAAATAAAAGTAAAAAGGATTAATGTATTATAATAGTAACATTTAACCCTCATCCCAATATTTCTTTAATATTATTAGGGTAAAGGGCCATTTTAACCCCTAAAGTTTTTATTGAGGCTTAAATAAGCCCTGATCGAATTTTAAGCTACAAAATACTAGATCTTTTTAAGCCCCTCTCTGACGAAAGCCAAATTTAAAATCCAAACTCCTGTCAACTCCTCACCATATGGACCCCATATCCCCCAACTCCTGTCCATATGGGTCCACCTTAACACTGCTTAAAGACCATAACACAAAATCCACGTACTCCCTGCTCTTCCTCCCCTTGTTCTTCTTCAATATTAAAGAAAAACTATCATCATCTCCACCACTCCATTATCTACTGTTCCACCTCTCATGAAATCCTAATCTCCCTTATTTACAACTTTAAGTTTACTATGTGATTTTTTTTTTCTAGAAACTTAAAGCCGTCACTTTCTTTCTCTCCAACTCATTGATTCTCTATGAGCTTCTCGTATGAACCGTAAGCAACCTAAAGGTCGATGAGTTGGATTCTTTACTCTGAGAGCTTCCCCACCTAACCATTCTCATCATTCCATTCCACTCGACCTAATATCTTCTTCTCCTTCCACTATTACCAAACGCTCTCCTTTATCCCTTATTTGTCGCTTGAGTTTTTTCGCCGCTACTTCTCCCAAAACAACGACGTCGAGTAGTTATCCGGAGACATCTATCCTAGTGGCAACGGTGGCGGACATAGTATTTTATTCAATTAATGCAATTTGGGGATTACAGATTTGATTGATTATGCACATTTTGTGTTGTTTGGAGTAATTTAATTAGTGATTTGTTTATCCTCATGCAAAAATGAATTCTAATGGATCATGTGCTCTGTTAGATATTGGAATTAGATGAGAGAGACAATCAAGTCAAATTAACTTGCCTTGGATCTGATCTAATTGGAGACAACTAGCAGCCACAGTACACTGTGCCTCTAAACGTGTGTTTTGGTGCATTTCCAACAAATGACTACATCATTTCCCCAGAAGGTGAAGTTGCTAAAGCTGCTCCAACGGATGTTGAGCACCATTATTCCTTAGTAGGATGCACTTGTGCGCCTGCATTTTAAACAAAAAAGGTATTTTTATTCATGGACATGTTTTTGTTAATAGGTTTGGCTTTAATATCTATATGCACGCTGCTTTGGTAACTTGTTATGGAAAGTGTGGTGATTTAGGTTATGCGAGGAAGGTGTTTGATAAAATGCATGAAAAAAGTGTTGTGGCGTGGAATTTGATTATTTCAGGATATGAACAAAATGGGTTTGGGAAGGAGGCAATTTAGTTATTTGAGAAAATGAAGGAAGCTGGTTTTGAGCCGGATTCGGCTACTTTTGTTAGTCTCAGTTGGTGCTTGGTAACGTGAGGAAAGAATGAGAAGTTTTTTATTCTTTGAATAAAAAATATGTCATTGCCTGGACAACCATTCTTCAAGCAGTGTTGAGGTGGACTTATATGGAGAGGAGTTGGGGGATGTGGGGTCCACATGGAGAGGAGTTGACATGAGTTTGGATTTTAAATTTGGCTTCCATCATAGTGGGGCTTAAAAATATCAAAATTTTAAAAATCTAGTATTTTTTAGCCTAAAATTCAATTAAGGGCTTATTTGAGCCCCTTAAAAACTTTAAGGGGTAAAATGACCGTTTGATCTTATTATTATTATTATTGTTATTATTATTATTATTATTATGTGATATCTATGTATTCATGATTGACGACATAAACTTCAACTTACCATTTGATGAGATGGGAGTTTTTTTTAATTAATGTCATACTTAAGTAAGATGGAATTAAGTTAGAATTATACGATATTAATTATCTCATGGTATAATTAATTGGTTTGGTTTGTTGAATTGCAATTTTACAAATGTAATTGTCTTTTTTTATTGCTTTTTTTATGATGTTATGCGGTCTATTTATACTGAATTATCATCTAAAAGTTTTCATCATGTACTCATCAAGAAAAAAAAACTTGACGAAAAGATGTAAAATTAAAAAAAAAAAAGAACTGAGTAATAAATTAAGATAAAAATAATTTTTTAAACCATAAATTTCATGGAATTTTTCTGCAAAAAATATTTTATAAATAGAAATTTCGTATTTAAATTCTCAAATTAAGTTTTTCAGTCAGTATTAATCACAAAGCACAAATAATAACTAATCACATATCTAAAATGATGCAAAACACATTGTGATTATATATATATATATATATATATATATATATATATATATATATATATATATATATATAATCATGGTTTCAGATCCATTAGTACTTCATCAAAAATTAAAAACGGTTCATGGATATATGTGAAAGAGAAGAAAAAACATGAATTAAAATCACCAATACTTCAAAAAAAAAAAAAATCAAATACCATACTTATCAGAAAATCAAGCTCAATAAATGGATTTGTGAACAAGACACATTGCACATTGAATCATGGAAAAACGTAAAGGATTGCAGCATGAGCTAAGCAAATTAATTAGAGAAAATTGAACACGTTGTTATATAATATTTGAATAATGATGGCATTGTGCATGATACACATATTTAGGGTTTATAAAATGAAAATCCAATTTATATGAGATGTATTCTTAAGGCACAAGCAAAGTTAATAGTTAGTCACTCACCAAAATTAGGCATGAGAGCATATTAAAAGATAAAAATAAAAATAATCATACTCAAAAATAAATATTTTATGTTTTTATTAATAAAAATAAAGGGTAAAATTTTGTATCATGGATTATAAAGTGTGTAGTTCCGTTTATTTTTTTAACTCCTATTTCAAGAATTATTAAAAAATTTTAGAAAACAAAAATATTAAAAACAATATCATTTTGTGAGTCATTAGACATCAACTGTCGTAACCTGCTACATTTATAGCATTCAATAATAAATTACATGTGTTAAGTATGAAGTGTTGATTTCAAATTTCTTTTAAACAATATTAAAGGACAAGTTCATATACAGTCAACTCAGAATGTGGGACAAATTCATCCTTTTGAGAATAGCCCTGAGGACATTTTATGTGGGACTCTTCATGCAAGTCTCCCTGCAAAAAGGGCTTATTGACATCTAGTTGGTGAAGGTTCCAATGATTAATAGATGCAATGGACAATATAACTTTCACATAACCAATTTAGCAACTGAAGCAAATGTATCATGATAATTAATATTGTAAAATTGAGGTTAATTTCCATCGATAATAATAATAATTATCTTGAGAATTATTGTATAGGTGATTAGAGTGTAAATAATTATATTAAAAATTACTTCAAAGTATATTTTCAGGAAAAAGTGGAAGGATTACAATGGTTTTACTTAAAAATTACTTTTTTTAAACAGAATTTTACCAAGATAAATAATTTTAATAGCACAATAATTAACAATAACTATACTCGACAATAGCTATTATATAGACATTAAAGAGAATAGCAAAATTTAACGAGATTCGGTCAATTATACCTATGTTCTCGGACACTATCAAAATAATATTTCACTAAATGAGAAAATATTACAAAAGAAAGAGAAATAATATAATTGCCTAAATATATAGGAAAGGCAATTTAGAATGATATAACTAAAGGGGGGAAGGAGTCTATGTATAGCCTTAGAACTTCTCCCACTTCTTTGAAATTTTCAATGTGGGATTGACAATTTTGCCAAAAAACAATAAATCTCCACCTTGGCAAAATTTCATACAATTCTCTTTCAAATCCAACTTTCAGTAGTGTCTATAAATTTCATCTTTCAAGTTTAAACAATGTTTAAACTTGACCACAGTTACCACATTTGTCATCATATCAGCAGGATTCTCAATAGTCCAAATCTTCTGGATTGTGACTTCACCTTCTTCTAGAATCTCCCGTACAAAGTGATATCGAACATCGATATGCTTCGTCCTTGCATGATAAACCTGGTTCTTTGCTAAATGAATAGCACTCTGACTGTCACAATGCACTTTGATGTGCTTCTACTCCATTCCCAGTTCACCAAGTAACCCTTAAAGCCAAATTGCCTCCTTTACAACTCTGTAACTGCCATATACTCTGCCTCTGTAGTAAACGAAGCAACTGTTGACTGTAAGGTGGACTTCCAATTGACTGGTGCCTTTGCAAAAGTAAACACATAACCAGTAGTTGATCGACGCTTGTCCAAATGACCAGCATAATCTGAATCACAATACCTAACTACACACTAACCATTTTGTCTATCCTACTGAAATACTAAACCAATATCTACAATGTTCAAAATATACCATAGAATCTATTTCATAGCTTACCAATGCTCCTTTCTAGGATCATGCATGTACCTGCTCATAACCCTAACTGCTTGTGAAATATCTGGCCTCGTACACACCATTGTATACATCAAGCTACCAATAGCACTTGCATACGGTATTTTTAACATGTGTTCCTATTCTGCATCATTCTTCAGTGACATGGATGCACTAAGCTTGAAATGAGGAGCAAGTGGTATACTAACTGGTTTTGACTTCTCATTTATGCCAAAATATTTTAGTACCTATCATGACTCGAACCCGAGGGCACGTGACCGGCACTAGAGAATGGATAGGCATAAGGCCCCCGAAACCCTAGTAAGCCTTAAAGAAAAGAAAAATAAAACCTTTAAATTTAAAACTTTATTTTATACCAAAACACATTATCAAACTGATTTTTCTAAAAATAAACAAAATCATGCGCATTATAAAATGTTCTTCATCATCAAATATCATAAATCAATCTTAAACATTATACATAAGCATGATTTATTAAAACTCCAATACAAGGATATTTAAGTCATACAAACTCATAGTACACATACTACTGCAGTATGCTAGAGTCACTATTACAATACAACTCACAATAACCTACATAATATAGTCGATGATGAAGAAATTCGACGTAGAGGCGGTCTGAGGTCAAACTCCCAAGCTCCTGAAAAAAATAGATTGAGGGGAATCAGACATCACTGAGTAAGTTAATAAAAAGAGTTATACGGTTTAAAAACATTTTTGAAAACCATATAGTTATAGTGAAAATAATTTATAACATATATATATAGCTTTTGAAAAATCTCAGTAGAACCCTAAACCCAAATTTCTAAATGGCCAACTGAGCCCACTTAATCCACATAAACTGTCGGTCTTTGAGAGCAAAGGCATCAACCAAGGCACCAAACTGCAGTCATCCTTTTAATCCAAATACATGGCACTGGCGGTCCTCCAGAGCTAAGGCATCCACCGAGGCACCCATCCCAGTCCATTATTAACTTCCCAATCACTAGCGATCCCCAAGAGCAAAGGCTTCCACCGAGGCACCCGTCCCAGTTTATTCACAAGTCATACATACATTGGATCCATCTCTCAATCTCTATCATGTGCACACGGTCCTGGTGAAACCCACTGGGTAGCCCTTTTTACTAAAATTTCTCAAAACTAAATTTAAATAAATAAAATGCACTTAAATCATAAATAGCAGCATTTAAATTAAATAAATCATATAATGAATACTAAAAATATGAGCGCATGCATCTGTAAATAAAACACACGCACAGATCAATTTATCAATTTATAGGACAAGCGAGAAGGCTGACGACTGCGTGTCTGCCTCGATCCAATAACTTTCGCTCCGGTACTCTCTAGAAAAAAATAATAGACCTATTTTAAAAATACGTCTATGGAATAAAAATAAAAAATCGATAGAAATAGCAAAATTCTAGACTGACTCAAGGAAGATCGGATAAGACTAGATAGATAAGAAAAAACCCTAATTAACGCTAGGAATTTATGAAAGATGTTACGTTTTATGAGAAAATCTACCGAAATTTTGACAGAGTCTCCTTTGTAAAACGGACATCTCTCTACCATAGGTAGAGCCATTCCTGTGCAGAAAAATGCACTTCTAGTATTCACAGACATTCACACCCGAGTCAGGCTTCCAGAACTACACTTAACCTCGATCGAGATCACAACTCAACCATCACACAAAAATTAAATCATTTATTTCTCAAAAATACACATTACATATAAATATCCATAATTAATATAACCATATATATTTGTTACCAAAATAACATATTATACATATATATATATATATATATATATAATATTTGGAAACAATACTCAAAATTAACATTACTTAATTAAAAATACCAATTAATTTATAAAAATATTCTAAACCTCTTAAATATTAAATAAAACTAACTAAAATATATATTTAATTATAATTAACATAAAATTACATATTTACCCATATACTAGAAAAATACACATAATACTCAAAATAATACCTAATATATTATTTAAAATTAATTTTTAAAAATTAGTGTTAATTAGTCTAAAATAGTAAATAATTTGTAAAAATCCGTTAAAATTCCTTAATTATTATTAAAACCAACCACGATTTATTATTTAACTATAATTAACACAAAATTATGTTTTTACCCCTATAATACATAAATTTATATAACATATTATTATTGCTCAAAAATTCCCTAAAATTTATTTTCTTTTAACATATATTTTATTAATATTAATTAAAACACACATTTAAACCGATATTCCAACGAAATTCAACTCTAACCCAATTATTCCATAAAATCATCCTAATATATATATATTATATTTTTTTATAACATATATAAATCATAAAAACCTAAAAATAATTATATCAAAATATTATATAAAATCTAACATAATTAACATAATTTATATTTATTTTCCGAATAATCAAATCTAAAGTAATAAAATTATAGTTAACTAAATAACTTTAAAATATAATTTTATAAACCCAAATATATAATAATCATACAAAATCATAAACCAAAAATTAAAAATAAATTATGGAAAAATCAAATAATTCACAAATAATTACCTAAAATTAAAATCAACATCATTAAACATTAAACAACCTTAACTAACCAAGAATCTACCAAGAACAAGCAAGATCAGGCAAGAAAAGAAGAGATCAAGCGAGTGACACTCAATGTCCAGCTGAGAGGAACGAGGGAGGAAGGAAAGAGCTTGCTACCACCGGAAATGGAGGCTAATGGAGCAGCTTAGGCAAAGCAAGAAGGTAGCGACTAGTGAAGGGGAACAGAGCTGGGTAGACAGGAAATGCAGGATTGTCATGCGCGAAGGGGAAGAAACTTGCTACCTGGCAGGGAAAGGAAGAGAGCAGCGGCAACTGGGGAGCTTGGACGATGACAACAATGGTGGTTTCAGGCGGTGATGGAGGTGGCACAGTGAGGGGAAGGGGCATTGATGGTAACGGACGGAATGAGGGGGCTATGGTTTGGTGAGGTTCAGGTTTTTTCTTGGTAAGTTCTATTCTAACACACACACACACACACACACATATATATATATAATAATTTACTTTATATTATAATCATATAATAAAAAATATATATATAGACACATATATATATATATATATATATATATTTATTTATTTATTTATTTATTTATTTATATATTTATACATATAAAGTCCTAAATTACATACTATACATGCATTTTCACACACATGCACGTATATATACATATATATATATGTATATATATATACACAAACATGCTTATATCCATATATATACATATATATATATACCCAAAATAATACTTATATCTAATAATACAACCCTAAAATAATATTAACATACATATATCTCAATTAAATAACTAGATAAGTAACATTTGTATAATATAATTTAAAATTAATTATTAATAACACAAATTCGAAAATTACTTTATTTAAATAAAAATATAGGGTATTACAGTACCTTCCTTAGATATTCTTTTTAAGACAAACAAAGCCTCCCCAATTTCCTATCTTTAAATATTTCCATGCTGAGAATCTTCTTTACTTCACCAAGATCCTTCATCTCAAACTCCTTGTTCAATTGATTCTTTAATTTCTCAATCTGTGTCTGACTCTTGGAAGCTATCAACATATCATCAATATAAAGAAGAAAATATATATAGGATCCATCTTGTAGCTTGCACAAATACACACATCTCGTGTACTTTTGCCCTATTATAAACTTGTCAAATTGCTTATACCACTGCCTCATAGATTGCTTCAATCCATACAACGATTTTTCCAATTTGCAAACCATATTTTCTCTACTAGTAACGTTGAATCCATCTGGCTGAGTCATATAGATTTCCTCATCCAAGTCTCCATGTAAAAATGTAGTTTTTACATCCATTTGAACTAGTTCCAAATCCAACTATGCTATAAAAGCCAACAAAATTCTGATGGAGGAATGTTTTACAACTAGGGAAAATACTTCATTATAATCAATTTCCTCCATCTGTACATAGCCTTTAGCCACCAATTTTGCTTTGTAGCAAACATTATCCTTGTAAGGAAATCCATCTTTCTTTGCATATATCCATTTGTACCCAATTGCCTTCTTTCCTTTCGGAAGACTAACTAGTTTCCATGTCTAATTCTTTTAAAGGGACTGCATTTCTTCATTCATGACAATCCTCCACTTTTCATATTCTGAACTTTTGATTGCTTCATTATAAGTGGCAAGAACATCATCCATTACAATTGGTGATGCAAAAGAGACCATATCAATATAGTGAGCAGGTTGTCTAATGGTCCTCTTTCCCTTCCTTAATGCAATTGATTCATGTTGTTGTGAAGGTTTTTGGGTCTGAACCTCTTCTTCATTTGACTCTTCTTCTACTATAGGAGAGTCATCATCACTTTCTACATTGGTTGGGACAATTCTATTACCATCAAACTCCACCTGTTTAAGAGTAACATTTGTCTACTCCATTTTTTCTGAAGTCACCTTTCTTAATATGGTAGATTCATCAAAGGTAACATCCTTACTGAAGATTACTTTCTTTATTTATGGACACCAAAGATGATAACCTTTCACACCAGAAGTTATCCCCATAAAGATTGCCTTTTTTGCTCTTGGATTTAGCTTTGACTCATTAACATGGTAATATGTAATGGAACCAAACACATGTAAGGAATCATAATCTGCAGCAGGTTTTCCAAACTATTTCTCCAATGGCGTTTTACCACCAATAGTAGTCAATGGTAGGTGGTTAATAAGGTGATAAGGATATATTACAACCTCAATATAAAATTCTTTGCCCAACCCAACATTGGACAATATACATCGAACCTTCTCCAGCAATGTCCGGTTTATTCGCTTTGCCACCCTATTTTATTGTGGTGTATATCTGACAGTGAAGTGTCTAATAATACCTTCGTCTTCACAAAATTTCACAAAAGGATCATTTTTTAACTCTCCACTATTGTCTGTGTGGAGACGTTTAACTTTTTTGCATGTTTGAGTCTCCACCATTTTTTTTCATTTAAGGAAAATTCCTAGCACCTCATCCTTTGTCTTCATTGTATACACCCATACTCTTTAGGAAAAATCATCAATAAAGAAAATGTAATAGTGTTTTCCTCCCAATGAAGCATTATTAGAAGGCCCCCATACATCTAAATGAACATAATTCAGAATTCCCTCAGTATCATGGATAGTTGTTTCAAATTTCACCCTTGTCTTCTTCCCTTTGATGCAATGCTCATAAAGATCCAATTTGTAAGTCTAAGCTCCTTTCAATAATCCTTGATCTATCAATAATTTCAAAGATTTTTTTCCAGCATGCCCTAAGCACATATGTCATAACCTGGTTGCTTCTGACTCCTGATCATCAATAGAAGCTACCACTGCTGCTGTCCCAACAATTGTACTACCCACAAAGTAATACACATTTTTTCTTTTTTGGATCCCCTTCATTATCATAAGTGCACAAGAGATGATTCTCATTATCCTATCTTTCGCCCTTACTTTAAAACCTTTTGACTATAAGGTTCCTACAGAAATGAGATTCCTCATCAAATCCAGCATATAATGAACACCTGTTAAGGTTCTAATTGATCCATCCTTATTTCTCAAGCGAATTGAACCAATCCCAAGTGTGTTAAGAGGGGCAATATTCATTGTGTAAACAACTCCACCTTTTAGTTCTTTAAAGTCAAAGAACCATTCTCGATTGGGAGTTATATAATGACTATAAGTTGAATCTAGCAACCATGAACTCGAACAGCAGGTTGATGGTGTAGCAGTAATTGAAAGATCTGAATTTGCATTATCACACTCAGCTATATTTAAATTTGAGACAACATTTCCCTTTTCAGGTTTGCCTTTGTCCTTTAGCTTAGGACAATCTTGCTTCTAGTGCCCTTTTTCTTAACAGAAGGCACATTGATCTTTGCTCAGTTTGGACTTTGACTTTGATCTCCCTCTCCTTCCTTTATTCTGGCTCTACAAACGGCCTTTAATAATAAGAGCTTATGCTTTAACACTTATATTTTCTTACTTTTTTTTCTTTCGCAATTCATAACTATACAAGGCTGTAGTTACTTCACTTAGAGACACAACAACCTTCCCATGAAGTAGAGTAGTTTTAAGATACTCAAATTCATCAGGAAGTGATCCCACCTAGAGCTAGATCTTCATAATTAAAAGTCACATCCATACTCATCAAATCAGTTACCTGTTGATTAAAGCCATTAATATGATCATTCATCATGGTACCTGGGGCATTATTGAAGCGAAATAATTTTTTTTTCATGTAGAGTTTGTTCTGACTACTTTTTTTTAAGAATTTCTCTTCTAGTGCCTTTCATAATTTTCTTGCAGAAGTTTCTTAACAAAGTGCATTCTTTTGCTCTCTAGAAAGACATGATCGAATTGCACCATATGCCAATCTATTGATCACCTTCTATTCTTTCTCCTTAACATCATTTGGTTTCTCTCCTTCAATAGCAATGTCTAGACCTTATTGAAAGAGGGCATTTAGAACTTTACTTTGCCACATGCCAAAATGACCAGTGCCATAAAAAATTTCAACCGTAAATCTAGCATTTGTCGTAGCATTTCTTGTCAAAATTGAAGATGAAGAAGTTATTAACACTAATGTAGATACTTTATGCCATCTGCCATTTTTGCTATAAATTTTATTTAATAGTTGTTAATGCAGAATGCCAATTAGCCCAAGAAAATTTTTTCTGATGTGGAAGATTAGCTTAAGTCGTAACCACAGAGCATACTAAAATAAATCAAGAGCTCTAATACCAATTATTGTGAAATTTAGGTTAATTTCCACTAATAATAATAACAATCACCTGGAGAACTATTGCACAGGTGACTAAAGTGTAAATGATTATACTAAAAATTACCCCAAGATATATTCCTAAGAAAGAGTTGAGAGGTCACAATAGTCCCACTTAAAAACCACTCTCCTTAGATAAAATTTTACCAAGACGAGTAATTTTAATAGCATAATAAGTAACAACAACTATACTCGACAATAGCTATTAAATAGACATTAAAAAGAACACTAAAATTTAACAAGGTTTAGCCAATTATACTCGGACACTACTAAAATAATATTTCACTAAATGAGAAAATATTACAAAAGAGAGAGAAATAATACAATTGCCTAAATATATAGGATAGACAATTTAGGATGATATAACTAAAGAGGGGAAGGGATCTATTTATAGCCTTAGGACTCCTCCCACTCCTTTTAAATTTTCAATATGGGATTGGTAATTTTTCCAAAAAAACCATAATTAAGACCTTCAATTTAAGTGAAGCCTTTAACAACTAATCGTGCCTTATAATGCTTAATGGCACCATTAGGTCAGTATTTGGTTTTGTATACCCACTTAGAATATATTGCTCATTTTCTAGTTGGTAGAGGAATATAAATCCAAGTTCAATTTCTTTTAAGAGCAACAATTTCATTATTAATGACTTCCCTAAATTGTTCATGTTTAATAGTTTAAGAAAAAGTAGTGGGTTCTTCATGAGATGTGACGGTTGCAAGATAAGCTAAATCTTTGGGAGAAAAAGAAGAGTATAAAATAAAGTCAAAAAGTGGATAAGAAGTACTTGAGTTAGTTGAATAGAGATGCCTTGCGTGGGATCAAGTGATGGAGGCATAGTGAAAACATAATCCTAGAATTAAAGTGAAGCATAATGAGTACGAAGTGGTCAAGACAAAGGTGAACTTGAAGGAGTGGATGTGGCTTCAAGGACGTTATCTAAATTAATATCTAGTGACTTAAGACTTGGAGATGAGACAGGAAGTGATAACATGATAAAATTAATGCCTTGTAATGAGAAGTGAGAGGACTATACAATGGTGGCTGAGGAGTAGTAGCTAATGGCTCAAGTGGTGAAGTGACAAGATCAGAATCAATATAAGTAGCAGGAACTATAAGAATGGGATTCAGTTTTGGTGTAAGTGAGTAGGGAAAAACATCTTCATAGAAAATATGATCCCTTTAAGTGAAAATTTAATGGGTAGCAACATCAAAGACTTTATATCATTTTTGAACATAAAGATAACTCACAAAAATGCATTTGGCTTGTCACGACCCAAACTAGGAGTCATGACCGACACTAGGGAACGAGAATTCTTTCGAATCTAGAACCCGTAGCAAGCCTTAAAAAATAAACTCATACAATAAATAAATAAAAAGTACGATATAATTAAAAAAATTTTGAATCAATATATAAAATAAATTCTCCAAATCTTTTAATAAATGTATACATATTCGTAATAATCAAATACAAATTTTTCAGAGTATACAATATCGAAATAATATAATACTCTTCCGATACAATAACACTATTACTGCAACTTCTAGAATACAAATCAGAGTTCAAAATATGCATTTGCATAAAATAGCCGGGACTGAAGAACACCGGCGAGGAACTCTACAGCTAAGGTCTGACGATACAGGATCTCCTGAAAAAAAATTAATTGAAGGGGGTCAGACCTCACTGAGTGAATTATTATACTATATATACATGCAATCTAAACCATAACAATCAGACATTATTATATATATGTATATACACACATTTCACACGAATGTTAAACTCTACGTTTATAAATATACAGAATGTAGGAAAACGTTTAATTAAATTCATGAAGGATCCATAGAACCCTAATAGTAACAACCTCAACAACCCCATCATCACTCTAGCCATGCAGGCTCACTTGATTCCAAATAGAACACTTATTCCAATCTGGACAGCAGACTGGCCCCGAGACACTAAGTCGACCGAGCTCCAGCAGTCTGGCTGTCAGTGTGATTGGCCCCTAGACACTTAGTCAACCGAGCTCCAGCAATCACACTATCTATCACCTCACATCTCAATCAACCCAATAGATTCATTCCACTATGGACAGTAGACTGGCCCCGAGACACTAAGTCGATCGAGCTCCAGCAGTCTAACTGTTAGTGTGATTAGCCCCGCAATCACACTATCTAACATACCATTAATCTTAGTCAAATCAATTAAATCAATTATAATCACCCAAAATTAACTCTTACTCAATCCTTATCTATCGTACCGGTACGTACACGGTCCTAGTGCTGCCTATTAGGAAGCACATTCTATTGATATCCTTCACTTAGAATAAATCATTCATTCAGAAAATAATTAATGTAGAACAATATTCATAATAGTAAAACCAACCATATATATATATATATATATATATATATATATATATATATATATATATATATATATATATATATATATATATATATATATGTCAAATAAAATATGAAATAAACTAAAGATAAATCATTAATATTGTTAAAAACAACTTAAATGTATAACAATAATATAACATGCATTTTCTTAAAAATATACTTAAATATACAAAAGATATGCCCTAAGTACACAAATCATTTAATAAAACATTTATGTATAAATGTTCATTTAAATATGTATTTAGGTTTAACATATATTCACAAATATACTAAAAATAACCTAATTATCTAGCATGCATATATCAAAAATAAACTCTAAATACACCACTAATGTGTTAGGTTTAATTTAATAATAAAACATGTATTTATTTGGAAATAAATAAAAAATATACAAAAAATAAACTTAAAAATAATTTAAGTGTAGGTTTATAATTTAACATGCAATTATTTAAGAATAAACCTAAAATCTACTGAAACTATACCTAAAGTATACTAATCATTTAATAAAATAATTATGTCTAAGTGTACATTTTAAAACATATGTAGATTACTCAAATGTATTAAATCTAAACCTAATTGTTTATTGTGCATATATCAAACTAACATGCATAATTATTTAATATGCATATATATAAAAATGCAACCCTAGATATACCAAAAATATTATAATTTAAATCACTTTTAAAACATACAATGAAAATGAAAAATTCTAAATAATGCACCTTATATGCAGTGCATATATATACAGTATAATAACTCACATGTTAGGGCTCCACGAGACAAACTTTGCGGGCCTGATCTGTTAGGCCTTGGTCTCGACACAGCTAGACAAATAAATGACAACATGAAATTAGAATAAATTTAACGAAAATTCTAAAGACTCGATCTAGAATTTTGGACACAGAATTAGAATAGAAATTTGACCAGATATCACGTTTTACGAGAATTCTACCGAAAATCCTGCAGAACCTCCCCTGTAAAATGGACATCTCTCTACTCAAAGAGTAGAGCCGATCCTGCAAGGAAAATAAACTTCGGAATAACACCAAATTCACAACCATAATCCCTCGGTCGGACTCCAAACTACAATTCACCGACCAAGGTTCACAATTCACAGAATATACACAAAACACATTTAAATATCATAAATATCAACAATACCCTTGAATAATCAAAATATAGTAAATCAGATATTTAAAATACTGAAAATAATTATTTCACTGATAATTATAATAAAAATCCAAATTTTAATAAATTATTATTAAAATTCAACAAATTCTCAATAAATTCATAAAAATCAACTAAAATATTTTATAAATTCAAATTACATAATTAACCCTGAAACATACTAAAAATCAATAAAAACCCATTTATTTAGAAAAATAGTATATTATATATATAATTTGAAAATAATTTACGAAAAATAGTTTTAATTAGTTAAAAATACTAAAAATTTGCAGAAATCATTTTTATAGCTCAAATAATTATTAAAATCAATTTAATTATATTTTTAGCCAATTTAGTGTAAAATTACCAAAATACCCCTATATATATATATTACTAAAATTAATCAAAAATTCACCAAAAATAATATAATTACTCAAAATTAATTTTATCAACATATATCTCAATAATATCAATAAATATACTCAATTAACCAATTAATTTCAATTTAACACACAATTAACCCTATTTTTCAAAATCACATAAACTTAATAAATTCCAAATAAATATATAAAAATTCACAAAAATTACAAATAAATTTCTATAATTCATTTCAACTCCTATAATCACCATAAAACACAATTTCATAATTTAATTAATTAATTTTCGAAAATTAGAAAATATTAATAAAATAATAAAAAATTCACAAAAATTAAAATAAATTCCAAAAATTCTAAAAAAATTAAAGCATGTATATTAAGCTTTCAGGAATAAAGTTTGTGAAGGAAGTTTTCATGAATCAATCAAATTGAAGCTAAAAAAATTCGAAACCCATAATGGTTGATTTGAAGAAATTGAAACCTAAGCAATTCTAGACCAAATCAAGTGAAACAAAGCTTGGAATCACACTCACCAAAGCTCAAGGAGAAGATAGAGACTAACGGTATCAAATTTGGTGGCCGAAAAGTGGTTGATCGGAGCTAAGTCGATTTTTGGCTTCTTGATGAAAATCCGGCCAAACAACGTCGGAAAAGAGTGTTTCAGGTGATAGAAATGGCTGGAGGTGGAGGAGGAAGGCTGAGGGGTATAGTAACAGCAAGAAAACCAGCTTGAAAGTGGTTGGAAATGGTGGAAATGGCGTTGGGAAGAAGAAGATGTAGGGAGGGGCAAAACTGTAATTTCTGCAAACTTTTGTTTTTTGATTAAAATTTGTGTATATATGTATATATATATATATATGTCCACCTTATATTATAGTAATATATATATTCCCACACACAAATAATACTCACCACACAAATATTTTAATATATTTAATAATTTATACACTTAAAATAAATTAATTAATACAAAAATTAAATAATAAAATTAAGGAAATTAATTAAGCTCTAATTAATTTAAATAAGTACACATATATACAATTTATTTTAGAACTTTAAAATTATATATGAGTTCATGCAAATTCATAAAACTAGTCAAAATAAATAGTATTAAATTATTTACGTGTCAATTTCCCCGAAAATATAATTTCCGGGAAAATTTTACGTAAAGTACTTAAAATAATATAAAATAATTAAAATTAGTTTTAAACAAATAACAACTCTTAAAATATTATAAATATATACAAAAATTATTAACATTGCATATCCCGATGCAGTATAAAAATATTTAAAAAATTCAGGATATTACATGGCTGCTCAAGAATCAAATTTAGTTCAAGATGAGGAGTGGTTATAAGCATAACAAAGATGTCCAAAAAACTTTCAAGTGATGGTAAGATGGTGATGTGCCAAATAATATTTCATGAGGAATGTGACGAGAAAGTAAAGGTGTAGGAGTTATATTAATTAAGAAAGTTATTGTAAGGATACACTCAACTCAGAATTTTAATAGGTAATTGGGCTTGGAATCACAAAGCACAAGCAACTTTAAGCAAGTGGTGATGTTTGCATTTGACTACGCCATTTTACTATGGTGTATCGGTACAAAAGGTCTGGTGCAAAATTACTTGTGAATGAAAAATTTCTTGTATAGGACTAAATGTGAATTCTTTTCCATTGTCACTACAAGCTTGTCAAACTATAGAATCAAATTGTGTTTTCACCATTTTACAAAAATTAACCAAATAATTATATGCCTGCAATTTGTATTTCATTAAATAAATTTAAGTGCAACTACTGCAGTCATCAATAATTGTTAAGAGATAATAACAATCAAAATAAGAAGGAGTTGAATATAGACCCTAAATGTCACAATGAATAAGAGAAAAAATTTGATCACTTCTCTTTTGACTAATAGGAAAGGATAATCTAATTTGCGTAGAACAATGACATATGTCACAATTATGCTTATTAAAAGGAGAAGAACACGATAAACTAGTATTTTTGATAGACGACTAATGGAAACATGACCTAATCGCTTGTGCCATAATTCTAAGGAATCACTTGACACTTGAGATGCTATAGCCTTTTGTTGAAAGCCACAATAATAGATCCTATTGTACAAATTACCCATTCTAATAAACTTCCTCATGGCAAAGTCCTAAAAAACATAGAAGGTGGGAAAAAATATGACAACACATTGAAGTTGTTTAGTTAGTTTACTAACAGACAAAAAATTGCAAGTGAATTGAGGCACATAAAGAACTTTATCAAGAGTAATATCTTTGGACAATCGTGTTTTTCCTACATATATTACTTGTATAGATGATCCATCGGGAATTTGAACAGGTATAGAATAAGGAATTTTATTAACTAATATAGATGTAAAAGGTGTCATATGATCTGTTGCACCATTATTAATGATCCAAGGTGAAGATATGGTCTTAAAAACAAGCTTGGCTAAGTGAGGAGTTAGATTACTACCAAGAAGAACCGTGAGCTGTTTGTATTATTCAACTATCAAACCATCAACTAGAGACTGATTGGCATGAGATGTTGCAAACGGTGGTCCATGTAAAGCATTTGCTGCAAATGAATTTTCATGATTACGTGTATGTGATGATTCAGTCTTCAAGCGAGGCTTGGTTGTTCTCCAGTTGGAAGGATATCCTACGAGTTTGAAACGCTTTTCTTTTGTATGTCCTACCTTGTCACAATATGAATAAATGATCCTTGGTACGTTGATTCAGTTTTTCCATGAGTTGTTACCTTGCCTGCCAGGGTTGTTGCTTCAATAATTGATGCTTAAGAAGAGGTGAGAGCAAGTTACTTTTCTACTTTAGTAACCATAGCATAAATCTTACCCAATTAAGGTAAAACCTCTATGTTTTAAATTTGGGATTTTACAACATAAAAGTTATCATTAAGACCCATAAGAAATAAATGTACCTTCTCTATCTCTCGACTTGCAATAAGATTCTTAGCTGCTCCATATGAATGACCATAAGTGCATTTTTGGAGCTAGATCATAAACTTGCAATGCATCATATATAGCTTTGAGTTTTATGTAATAGGTTACAACTAATGTTGTTTCCTAGTTAAGGGTAGTAAGATCTCGTTTGAGTTTATGAACTCGTGGTGCATTGCCTTGTGAAAACATTTCTTTAAGATCCATCCAAATTTCATAAGTACTATCAACATAGGCTACACTATTATGTAAATCTTTGGCCAAGATGTTAAAGATCCAAGATATAACCATGGAATTGCACTTGGTCCACATCTTATATTCAACAACATATGGGCTAGGTTTTGGGAGTGTCCCATCAATAAAACCCATCTTATTCTTGGCATAAAGAGCATTTTGCATCGCTTTCCTCCATATGTGATAGTTGTCTCCATTCAAAAAAATTGAAATAAAAATTCTTCCAGGATCATCACTTGGATGAAGATAGTATGGAAATTTTGGATCAACAAGTTTGTTACCTCCATCCAAAATTTCTCCTTTGATTTTTGAAGAAACAAAGCATGTATCTTCAACCATGGCTGAACAGAATTTGGCAATATTCTACCTTTAAGATGAATTATGCTCTGATACCATGAAGAAATTCCATGTCAGAATCAAAAGTTGAAGTTTATTCATTGAATGATACAAATATATATAAAGATACAAATGCCTTGGAGAGCAATATAAGGATCAACTGGATATGGAAATACAATCAAGAATATAACTAAATATGGAAATACAATCAAAAATATATACAGAATATATAGTTTCCTAATACTTTTTGAGGTTTTCTTTTGTTAAATTATTATACCCTATCGTTTAATTTACAGTCAAATTTTTAAAAAATTAAAAGTTTTATTTGATCCCTAAATGTATAATATAGTTTTAAATTTATCTAATTTTTTATTAAATTAATATACATTTTTTTGAACTTATTGTGCTTTTATTACAATAATACTTTTTTATGTTTACCTTTAAAACCAATTTAAACCATATTGATTTAAAATTAACACTACTTTAATGCATTCAATATTATATTAATTAAGATTTATCATATTAATTTGGATTCAATTTTACTAATTATTATCGTGCTAATATGACTCAAGCAATCAATATTTCACTAATTATAATTTATCATGTTGGTTTCTTAATTGGCATCGCACTAATACAATTTATGTAACCGGCTTCCATTAATTAAGGGTTATCGTACTAATATAAACTCCATTTTTTATAATTGGCATGGCACCTAAATAAGGCTTGTCATGTGAAAATAAACTTTTGAATGAGATTTGATAACTTTATTCTTAAAGGACTTATAACAACATGTGTATACACAGTAAAATAATTTAAATGAGATTTGATAATTAAATATATAAATCTATATGATAAATTCTAATTTTTAAATTATATTGGAGTAGTGATAATTCTAAATAAATATGTATTAAATTTATTTTATATAAAAATAAAAATTATTTAGTTATTATAATTATTATTACAATAGAAATATAATAAATTAAAACATTATAGTAATTTGATAAAAAAAAATGAATGAAAACTATATTATAAATTCAGAGTCTGAATAGAACTTTTAATTTTTCAAATCAGTTCATTTAATGGTAAATTAAATAATAAAATATAATCATTCAATGGGTAAAAATTTAAAAATATTTAAATTAATTATTAAAAACACAAAAATCTATAAAAATATCTTAATAATTAACCCCATATTTTACCAGGATATATGTGCATATTTCAATATATATATATTAGAGTATTTCAATTTTTATATTAAAATTAAAAATTGAATCAAATTTCAATTTGATTCCTTTTTTTAATTTTTGATTTTATCACCCTATTAATAATAGATTACTATCACTTTATTTTTATTCCCATTAGCATATATTTATATTTTATTCTTTAAAAAAGTAATTCATTTTAATATTCTTAATCATTTTCGATCTACTTTAAATAATTTTTTTAAATGTATAAAATAAATATTTTTTAGCATAGAAAACTGTAAATTCTCATATTTAGCAAAGAAAGAAAAATAATAATTTTAAATTATTATTTTATCGTAAATTTTCGAATCCACAGCTGGGCAACATGGCATGGCATGTGCTGAACTGAACCCCTTTTGACTCTAGAAGGAATGTGATTCTTCTAGCAAAATCCACCATTTTATAGCCATCCAAATCTGTTCACTCTTTCGATCTCAAAGCTGCCACGTGTAAAACTACTGCTAACGTCATCACCAACGATTCCGTTTTCCTTCCCGCCCACGGCATTATCCTACCCTGTCCTTCCGTTATATTATTGCTCACTCATCTGCCACGCTATGCAGTATTTTTATTTCAATAATAATAATAATAATAAAAATAAAAATGAGAGCGCCTCCACTCAATCTCAGCCGTCCGATCATTTATCGTGGAATCAGGTGGTTCCTCGTCTTCTCGCTCGTTTACTCCCCTTCAGTATCTGCACAACTAAACAGTTCTCCACCATTACCGCCACCACATAACGATCAGTACGGACACCACTACAATTTCGATCCAACGGTAGCTATAGTGATCGTTGTTATGGTTTGTGTTTTCTTCTTCATAACAGTTTTCACTATCTTCATCCGCCAGTGCTCGGAATCAGATGCTGCTAATAATCTTCCGGTTTCAATACGGCGAGTTGGGCTTGACCCTGGTGTGATCGAGAAATTTCCTGTTTTGCTCTACTCTGATGTAAAAGAAGTCAAGATCGGAAAAGAAGCACTGGAATGCGCAATTTGTTTGAGTGAATTTGAAGATGACGAAAAGCTGCGGCTTTTGCCGAAGTGTTATCATGTTTTTCATCCTGAATGTATCGATGAGTGGCTAAATTCTCACATCACTTGCCCTATTTGTCGAGCCAACCTCACCGAAAACTCAAAAAATTCAACAAACGCACAACCCCAGACGACGGCACCAAATATTGAACAGAACAATCCCGAACCACAAAATGAAGTGGCGATTTCTGTAAGTGAAGAGCAAAACAGAGTGATCGCGAAGAACCGGCCACCGAGATCTAGAATTTCGGGAAAGTTTTTCAGATCGCATTCGACGGGACATTCACTGGTTCGAGCAGGGGAGAATATGGAAAGGCATACACTGAGATTGCCAGAGGAATTGAGAACGAAGATAATGGCGAATGCGAAATTGAAACGGGCAGTGAGCTTTGATGTAACTGTGGGAACGGAAGGGAGTTCAAGGAAAGGATATAGAAGCGGCGGCGAAGGTAGCAGTAGAGGAAGGCAAATAGGGTGGTCGGAGCGGTTGGGTTTCTTGAGAAGCTCACCTGTTGTTTCAAGAGCTAGTAGTAGCGTTAAATCTTGGAAGATAGATAACGAGGGAGATTCTGTTAAAAATAGTAGGAATTTGTTGGCGTCCGTTAAGTTGCCGTTAAATTGTATGAGCATGAAGGTTGAAGGAGGATCAAAAGAAGCAGCAGCAGCAGCGGGATCTAATCATCTTCGGCCTTCAGTTTGATTATATTGATGATAATGCTGTTTTGTTTGGTTTTGTTTTGTTTTGTCAATGTCATCATTGCCTGGTGTGGGACTTTAAGGTGTCAATAGGAAATGGCATGGTGGGTTGCTTGAACCAGAGCGAGTTTCTTAGAACTATCAGATCATGGACCTCGGATTGAGTCCTAGGTCCAGCAGCCCTTTTTTTTTGTCAGCTCACTAAAACAAACACACATGTGCATGTATTCAAAACACTTCCAAGATTTTTTTGGTAAAAGGTTCCGCGGATTTGAATGCCCTACGCTCTAGTCCATAATGTGCTTGTAGATGTATAGGAGCCCAGCAACTTTACAGTTGAAAGAAAGTGTTTTTTTCATAAATATCCCAAATACGAGCAAAATAATAAAAGTATTTCAAATTTTTTAAATTTACATGATTACTCTATAGCATGAAAATAATTATAGGACTCCTCCCATATTTCATTATTGTGATTTGTACGTCTTCTTCATCTTTTTTTTCTTTTTTTTTTCCATGACTTTTCCTTCAAAACTTTTTCATCCTATGATACTTCCATGATATTGTTGGCGTTATCTTTAGTGACATATCCAAATCAAGATTGCCATCATACTCAATTGCTCAGGTTAGATTTATTTCTTTTCTGGGTTTTGTTCTTTGTTTACTTTTTATCTTGTTTTCAACTTCATTTCTAACAAAAATGAAGTAATACTTTGGGGAATTGAGTCATTAATCTGTTTCTTTCTTGAATTGATGGAAAATTTGAACAGAGTAGAATTTAAACTATTTCATGATTGACTGTTTTGCTTGTTAATTTGAGTTTGATGTTTTATTAAATTAGGATGGATGACGGGTGGCTGTCTGCACTCTCATTGTGAAAATTTAAATTTTTTTGATGTTTTTGTCATGTAAGAAGATTGATCTTCATCTTGGGCCAAATGAATACTTGAGTTCCTATCTTGCTCTTGAGGGGTTGCATTTACACAAAGGTCAGTGAGGAATAAAAAATAAATATAATGTTTTTAGCCATTAAAGTTAGCTTTCATTTGAACAGGGAATTTAAGGAACATGTTGCTTATTATAATCCCGACAATTTGCAAAGAAAAAGGGAGCCCATGTTGAGCCCCAAAAGTCTGTTAGTTATATGCACAAGGTTATTTGTCATTGTCAATGGCAGTAAGTACTACTATTTACATCTCCATCTATTATACCTTGTCCATGTTTTATGTAACACGAGTTGCAATGCAAATCCTAATACATTAGGTGTATACGATCCCAACATTATATTAATTGCCAAAAATATAATATGTTTATGCTGGGTTTTACTTTTTGATAGTGGAAGATTTATTATGTGATAATGAGTTGTTGACCATTTGCATGATCAAACTCCAAATTTTGGACTTTGATAAACAATTTTTATACTAATAATTTCAATTAAGTGTGTAGGGAATTATATACCATATATATACCAAACATATACACTTTTGGATAAATAGTGACTTTTCGGGCAAATTAAACCTCTAAGATTCAAGAAGGCTTTTGACATCTTTAGAGCTCTTAAATGAGAAAATGAGCTTGTTAACATTTGAAGTAGACATCTTGTGCTTTCTGAATTGGGCTTGTTTTTCAAAATCCAAGTTGATTTGGTTATGCAAATTTTGAGTTGAAATCCACATATACGTCTGCTATCTCAGACTATACATCTCTTAGTATTTTGGACATATCTTGAGTTACAAAAATCCAATTAAGGTGATTAAAAATGCTATGAAAATATAAGTCAAATATCTACAACTTTTATGAAGAAAATATGGGCAAATTAAAATTTCTTCAGGATCATATCACAGCTTCAACTTGTGTATAGTTGTCTGATAGTATTCTGCATTTCAGATTGCACAACCTTTAGTAATTTGGACATATCTTGAGCTAAAGAATTCAAATTTAGGTGATTCAAAATAATATGGAGAGATATTTCAAATATCTACAGCTTTCATGAAGAAAGTATGGGCAAATTCAAATTTTTCAGGAGCAAATCACAACTTCAATTTGGGTATAGCTGTTTGACTGTAGTCTGCATTATAGATTGCACAACCCTTAGTATTTTGGACATATCTTGAGCTAAATAAGTTCAATTTAGGTGATTAAAAATGATATGGAAATCTAATTCAAATATCCATAACTTTTATAAAGAAAGTGTGGGCTAATTCAAACTTCTTGAAGAGCCAATTACGATTTCAATCCATGAATAACTGTCTGATAGCATCAGTCTCAATAATTCAAAATATAGATGTTAGACACATTATTTGCACCTCCAATAGCTATATTTTTTTTAGTATAAATACCTTTAGAGATGAATGGAAGTTAAGTAACTTGTTTATCATTCATTATTTTTTAAGCATTCATTGAGCTCTCAAATTCTCTTAAATAATTCTTTGTTTGTGTAACTCTTATGAGAGTTGGGTGTGTGTTATAAATAGAATTTCTCTTCGTCTTAAATCTTGGGTTATAGTAGAAGGGAAGTGCGATTTATTTCTAAAGGAATTGGTTTAAGTGTTGTCCATTGAAACACTTGGGTTTTGATTTTTTGAGTGAACCTTGAAAAATCATATTGTAAGGTTATAAGAGTGAGCCATAAAACTCTTGTATAATCTCAATCCTGTGAATAAGATTGTGGGTGATTGAAAATCCTAACTTGAGGATAAGTTAGGTGGAGACGTAAGATTGTCGTTTAATTTGAACTCCTTAAATCTTTGTGTTCTTCATTCTTCCTTCTCAACTTCTATTTAATTCTTGCAAAGAATTCTTTTAATTTCTCATTTTTATTTGATACTCCTATTCACCCCCCTCTATGACTCTTTTAATGAGTACTTATCTTTTAGGCTTAAAGAACTAATTTTTCAAAGTCTTGTTGCAAATGTCTTATTCATGCAATAACTTAATATACTACTCAAAAATATTAATTGGAAGGCAGTATTTGCGCCTTTAACTATAGAAGCGATGAGAGATACATCTTTAGTGAATAAGTCTTGATCCATTTAGTGTTGTTGTCTGATGATATAAAGAGATACGAGAACTAGTTTTGGTATATGATAAGTACTAAAGCTATGTTTAAGTCGTGTCAAGGTGTTAGGGAACTTGTTATTCAGGACTACTAAGGATTGGAAAATGATATGTTTAGCTTGGCAAGCATTTGTAGGTAAAGGGCTATTGCACTCTCTTTAATAATATGTAATTCTTGTTGCTTCTAAATTGTTGAATTTTTCTGATGTCTCTATCTCACAATATTACATTAAGCTTTTTTGCAATTAGTTGTTTACTACTATAGTGACTTGTATAATTGAGAGGCCTAAAGGAAATATAGGATGGCAAGTTAATTTCATGGCTAATTTGCTCTCCTTTATCTGCGTTATTATGATTTGGAGGATAGATTCTACTGGAAATGTGCATATTATACAATTTAGTTTCGTTATATTGATGTAATACCCATTGGTTGGCTGAATATTCCTTGAAAAAAAGTGTTTAGATTTTAGTTCATTTTGCTGTTTTTTGGTACATGTGGATATTAGTTCTTTGAGAAAAAAAATCAATAGAACGTATAGCTAAACATTTTTCTATAGCTGATTGATTGACATCTTGGCAATTTATCAACTTTTTTTTGATGAGTGATTAATAAATAATTTTCACAGTTTTGGTTATCACCTGTCCTTTATTCTATTGACATCTAATACGAGTTGTTATAGTTTAATCAACAATAATATATTATTATTATTCTTTTAAATTGATAAAAACATATACTGAATTATTATATCAGAAATGTAAAATAAACATAAAGCATTCTAAATTGACAAAAAAATATATATAAAATTTCAAGGTATTCAATACAATAGAAAATTGAGTGACAATTTCACTTTAAAAATTTCATAAATAGCCCCATCACTACTATAATTATCATCATCATCATCATCATCATTATTATTATTATTATTATAAAAATTCTAAATTGACAAAAATATATATAAAATTACTGTATCAGAAACTTAAAATAAACAAAAAGTATTCTAAAATATATATATATACAATGATGTGTGACGCTTCAAGTGTATATATAACTATATTATTATTATTATTATTATTATTATTATTATTATTATTATTATTATTATTATTATTATTATTATTATTATTATTACAATAGTACTTTTTCATGTTCATTTTGGCTTGATTATGCTTTAATCTAGTTATTATCAGAGTTTATCTTTGTTTTGATATTCACTCTAAGCATGGTCCATGAAATCTTTACTCCTTGTATATAAAAAAGGTTTAACATTTTTTATTTGTTATTTGTTTGCTATCAATATAGCTTGATGATTAATAAGCATATGCAATATAAGCACATTTTAGAATCCTTTCAGTTTGCGTTTAGTTCTAAAATAATTCAATGACATATGTTTAAGGTTCTTTGGAAAATCAAGAAATAATGTATATACTTGCTTCATTTTAGAATCCTTTTAGTTTACGTTTAGTTTTTGAAACAATTCAATGACATATGATTAGAGTTCTTTGGAAAATCAAAAAATAATGTATATGCTTGCTTCATTTTAGAATCCTTTCAGTTTACGTTTGGTTTCTGAAACAATTAAATGACATATGTTTCAAGTTATTTTATAAAATGTTTGGTTTACTTTTAGTTGCTGATACATATTTCACTTGTAGGCAATGTAGCAACTGCTTGTTTTCATTCACTACAATGGCGAATGGACGGACAACTTCGCTTTCCAAAACTTCTAAGTCACTGAAATTCAAATACCAATATAATTTTTTAATTGCTTTGCTTTGAATTTGTTTACCTCTATGATTGTAATTAATTGATTCATTGAGGCTTCTAATTTCAATTACTCATATTGAAAAAGGATTTCTTTTGATGATTGTAATTGATTAATTCATTGGGCTAAAATTTCACCCATAACTAATTTATGATTGTTATTTATTTAATTTAACTTGATCAATTCATGTGTGAATTTGACCAAACAATCTCTTATATAATATGTACTAAATACATAATATTGTAGGATAAAATCAAAATGTTCATATATGTTCTTCAAAAAAAAAAAAAAAAAAACTAAAATCAGAAAAAATGAATCGAAAACTAAAAGTTAACCAAAACCAAAAATAAACCAAAAGGATACAAAAAAGAAAGAAAGAATCGGAAGCCAAAAATTAAAAACAATAAAACCAACATAAATTAATGTATAAAAAGAAACACTAAATTAGAATCTTTCAATACTTCATCACCATCACCACCATCTTTAATAGAACTATCTTTAATATTAGAATTAAAACCAATATCTTCAAACAATTTCTTATCAGCCTTCAAACAAAAACACAAAATAAAGTATCAGAAACCAAACAAAAATCAAAACAATACAAAAATAATAAAACAAAATATACCCTAATAAAATCCTTTAACTCATCACCACCACCAACAGTTTTAACATACTCTGAATCATAATCACCTTTTTCACAACCAACAACATCTCGTAAATCAGAACTAGAAGCACAAAAAACACACCTACTTTTTCCTGCACTTTTAAAACAAGATAAAAAAACTAAAAGTAAACAAAAATGTAACAAAATTAAATACATATTACCTAATAAAAGAATGGAGATGTGGAGCATCGATTCTTATACCTTTCGCACGCTAAGCAAGTGCTCTACCATCTGAGCTATACTCATTTTTATCTTTCATTTATTGATATATTATTAAGTTAGGTTATGATCTGTTTCAGGATTGGTTCTTTAATTTAAAGTTATAAGTCATTATTTGTATTTTACAAACACATTATACTACTTGAAATTTTAAAAATGTTAAAATTATATTTTTTGTGCTTAAAATATATTGATAAAATTGATTATATTTTAGAATTATTAGAAATTTAAATTATGACTTTATTTTCCTTGTCTAAAGTTCTATTATCACTTTTTAGAAATAATCATATTGGTTCAATTATGATGAATGTTACATCTTTTACATATTAAGAATTTGAATAATCAATTATGTATAAAAAAATTTGACGCATGTGAGTTATTTGTATTTTTGTCATCACATTCTATGTATTCTTATAACTTATTTGAAGAATTTATGAAATAAAATTCCCAAAAAATATATTAGTTAATGCTTCATTAATAAAAAAAAAGAGGAAAAATTAAGAAAAGTATTTTTTTAAAAAAAGAGAAAAAAAGAGAGAAATAAAAAAGAATGGAAACACAAAAATTAAAAATAAAAAAGAGAAAAATAAAAAATAAAAATTTATGAAAAAAGAGGAAAAGAAAAAAGAAAGAAAAAATAAAAAGAAAAAGAATAAAAGAAAAAAGATGGGTAAGAGAAAAAATAAGAAAAAAGGATTAAATAAAATTTATAAAAAGAGTAAAAAAATAAGAGAAAAATAAAAAATAAATAAAAATGTTAATAAATTAATAAAAAAAAAAGGTAGAAAAATAAAAAAGAAAAACATAGGTATATTTTTGAAAATGCAAAGGTACTCTTGTAATTATAATACGGTAAATTTGTAAAAAATGAAAAATTGAAGTATTTTTTTTAACAACATTTAAAAATGAGGTATTTTGTAAATATTCCTTAAAAGAATGTGGAACCTAGGCCTTTATAAAAGCCATGAAGAAAGCAATATCCTAAAGATAGGGTGGTCAGGGTTCGGTTCATGGTTCCAGTTCAAAAGTTTATGGAACCAAATGTGAACCATACCTTGGACGGTTTAGGGTTGATTCAGAACCGTTCGATTCCAGTTCCTAATTAGATTTTGCTAAATTTTTTTATTATTTTTTAATTATATTTAAATAATTTAAAAATATTGTAATAATTTTTAAAATAATTTAAATTAAGTAAAAAACACTAATGTAATTAAAAATTGAAGTGAATAAATTTTAAATAATAAATAAATTAAAATTAAATATGAAAATAATAGAAAAAATTAAAGAGTTTGAACTTAATTTTCTTACAAAAAATTAAATTGTTTACGTATTCTTTTGGGATTTAGACGAATCAAAGCCAACGTAGTTCTCTTACTTTTGAAAAATTTTTTGATACCCCTTTAACTTATTAATTTAGTCGGTATCAATATCGAAAGTTGAAGTTCCCTCAGTTCTGGTTATTATCTCTACAAATTCGTCATCATCATCATCCCTCTTATATATATATAAGTTTTATATTAATAATTACCTTATAGTTATAAACATTTGAATGTTATATTGTCATATTGATACTTGATTATATCTTCTTATCAAAATAATATAGACTTAAAATTAAAAGAAGATAAATTTCTATTTTTTGAATAATAATTTACAATTTTTATTTTATCAAAATTATTTTATCTATATTTTAAAATAATTAAACAAAATATCCATTGATTAAATCAATATTATTTTATTTATATTTATTCTCTAATATTTTCATTAGGTAATTAGTTATATATAAAAATAAAATTAAATGATTGTGACTTTAAAAAAAATCTAACGATATATATATTTTAAAATTAATATATATTATCAGAACCGGTTGAGAATTTTTTAAACTTTGAACTGGTGGTTCCAAACTGAAACTGTTGATTCAACAGTTTCGAACTGGACTTAATTAATATCTATTAACTGATCTTTTTCCAATTTTGGCCCGGTTTTGCCTGAACCAAGCCGTGGCTAACCATACCTAAAGGTAATGTGGAACAGAGATACATGACTTAACAAAAGAAAAAGGAAACAAATCAGCAGTTCTCATCTGCTGCATTCCACTTGATCATAATCTCCAACATGTAACAACATCCACATGCACTTGAAGTTTCCACGTGTGTTTCGCAATGCAACATTGCTTATCCTCATAATATGTAGGATGATGACTATTGGATGAGAGGCTGTTTCTTTTGCCCACGTTTTTCTCTTCAAATTTGAAATTACCATATGCTTGTGTATATAAAGAATACACCTATCTATATACAAATATATATTATTACTAATAAAGAAAAATAAATCAAGAAAATTAAGATTAAATTTCTAAAATTAACAATATCACTAATTAAGATTTAAATTCTATAGTTATGTTATAATCTTTTGTATTATATTATGATAATTTCCTTTGATATCTTAACATTCATATGTTGCTAAATTCTTTCAAGTAGTGCATTAACAAAAATTTCTATTATAGTTTTACCATGATCTTAGTAGAAAATATATAGTAGAAGTTTACCAAGACTTTTGGTCATTACTTTTTGCCTATCTTGCTTAGAACGTTAAGGTATTGATAGATATTATGGGTTTAATTTCCTATTCTCCCATAATCTCCTTTTAAAAGTTCGTATAAGAATTATGCTTAAAAAAAAAGGTCATTAATTATTCTCTGGTTTATAATTTTAGTTTAGTGGTTAAATTTCATATAAGCATTACGACTGTTCAAAATCAAATCTCCATCCCTTTTTCCAATTCCTCGTACAATAAAAAAAAAGGTCATTACTCCCTAGAGCAAAATTAAAACAACAAAATAAAAATTTACTCATTATATTGCCTTATAACTATTCCATTCTAAATGGCTCTCCTATACGTTGATTTACATATACATATAACAATCTCTTTATGGAGAAAGCAAAAGCGAAAAGACTTGGAAACCATCCCTAAAAATTAGAAACCATATCAAATGCTCACTAATGTATTGAAATTACAAACCAAACTTCAATCCCTATAGTTCATCATAATCAGGCCAACTTATCAATACGCTTCTAGATGAAAACGTTAGGAGAATTAGAGCATTTTCTTGGTTTTGAAGTCAAACAAGTTGAGGTTGGAATCTTGTTATGCCAACAAAAGTATACTAGGGACCTTCTAGAGAAGTATGAAAAACTAGAGTGCAAGCCTATTTCAACACCGGTGGAGGTTAATACAAAGCTATGATTTGCTGAAGGAAAGGACTTACAGGAGTCTACAATGTACAGACAACTAGTTGGTAGCTTAATCTATCTCGCTCTCAAGGCCAGATATAGCATATGCAGTGAGTTTAGTAAGTTGATGTATGCAAAATCCTCATTTAGAAGCTGTGCGAAGAATTTTGCGATATATCAAAGGAACCATTGACTATGGTATATTATACAAAAAGGGTAGAGCCAGTGAGATGGCTGGATACTGTGATGCTGATTATATTGAAGATCATGATACAAGGTGCTCAACTACAGGTTATGTGTTCAGTCTTGGATTAAGACCTATCTCTTGGAGTAGTAAAAGGCAACAGACAGTGTCATTACCAAGTACTGAGTTAGAGTATCAAGTATTAGCTACAGCAAGACAAAAATGTATATGGTTGATGCAATTAATGAAGGATCTCCTTCAACCTGTTGAGCACACAATACAACTACATTGTGATAATCAATCAACAATACACTTCATTGAAAATTCAGTGTTTCACATAAGAACTAAAAATGTGGAGGTACATTAACATTTCATGGGAGAAAAAGTCCTACAATAAGAGATCAAGATGGAGTATGTCAAGACTGAAGACCAAGTTGCGAACATATTCACTAAATGACTTGATGGTGGAAAGTTTGAAGATTTTAGAAGGCAACTTGGTGTAGTAAGCAAACATATATTAAGAGAGAGTAGTTATTGAGGGGGAGTATTAAGCAAGTTCACGAACGTACTCTCTCTCTTTACCTTTTGAGAATAAGCTAGAATAAGATAGAGTTGTGTGTTGTAATCTAACATGTTGTAGTAGTATGTAAAGAGTTCAAGAAGATGAAGATAATAAAGAAAAGGATAAGAGAAGATTAGACTCCCTTATGGAGGTGTAAGTGAGGAGGTGGGAATAGTACCCAACCCTCACCTATAAATATCCCCACCCTTATTTGCAAATAAGTGTACAAACACTTATTTGAGTGTTTTTAGTGTGTGAGTATGTATAAGTTTTTTTTTATTATTATTAAATTTTCCTTGTTATAATACAAGTAAGTTTATTATCAATTAGTCCTCCACAAATTTTACAGGTGGTTCAATTGCGGCTATTACATGATTGAGCGGTTGGCGATGAGAAGTAAAGAGAGGAAGAGGCGAGTGCATCAGGGATATAAGAGAGAGGATTGAAATCGTAGTAGTTGATGCCTGTGTGTGTGTGTGTGCGCGCGCATAGGCTAAGTTGTAGTTTTATTTGTGTGTTACTTCTAATGGTCATTTTTGTTTTCTGAAGTAGATAACATATGGATTTATGCAGCCGAGAATATGTACTATTGCACGAGAATTCTGCAGCTTGATGAGCATCAATTCACATCTTCACCATGGAGGCTTTTCAGGAACTTCTTGATTGTATAAAATGTTGTCTTTCTGATGATTAATACACCTTGTCCTATAATGTTCATTTTGCCTGAATGGGATTGGAGAAATCTTGTATCAAATTCAATTGCCCCTTTTTTTTTGGTTTCGAGTTTCCTTGTGCTGCTGCTGCTGTCAATTGATATATTTGAGGAATACTTGCCTATAGCAGCAAAATAAAATCAATGGGGACATTTTCTGAAGCAGAAGGGCTAAAAATTTTCTAAATTTGATGGCTCACAAGGATTAATTCAAAAATATTTTATCGAAGTTCCTTTAAGATGATGTAACTATTAAACTAGGGCTTGGAGGAATAAAAATCTAAACGGGGTGAATGTCTTCTCTTTCCATTAGGTTTTGCACACGCTACCCTTAATTGGCAATAACAATATATTAATTACGTATGATTTAAATAATATATAAATTATTTTATTATTTTCGTTTGTTAAATTCTCGTTGTTTATTGTATTTTTTCATTTGTTGTTTTAATATATAATTTAATTAATATGTAATTAATATATAATTTATAATTATATAATTTAATTAATATATGTATTCTAAATAAAAAATATTTTTTTAATTTTGGAGTTTATCATTTTTAGAATAATTATTTAAAATTATTTAGAATATAAAAATTAAGCTAATTAAACTAAAAATTATTCAAAATCTTCAACAAAAATTAACAAACGAAAACAAGAAAAATCAACAAATGGAATCAACAAAAAAAAAATGAAAACAACAATTGAAACAACAAAAATAAAAATAATTAACAAATGAAGATAGCAAAAAATCAATAAAAAAACTGAAAACAACAACTAAAATAACAACAATCAACAAAAATAAAAAAAAAATTAACAAACGAAAGTGACACAAAAACAATTAAAAACAAGAAAAAAATAACTAAAAACAATAATTGAAACAACAAAACAATAATAATCAACAAATATCAACAAAGATCAACAAAAATTAACAAACGAAAACAACAAAAAAACAAAAAAAACAGTAAAAACAATTGAAAATAAAAAAATCAACAAACTATTCAAAATTATTTAAAATTTTATATTCTAAACATTTTTTTTTAATTTTGAAACTTATTATTATTTAGAATAATTATTTAGAATATAAAAATTAAGCTAATTAAACTAAAAATTACTCATAATCTTCAATAATTATTTTTTTTCAATAAAATTTTTACTTTTATTAGTATTAATAATAAAAAAAATAATTTTTTGATATATTTCATAATTTTTTTGTTGTCGTTTGTTTGTTATTTTTAATTAATTAATTAATATATAATTAACAAATTATTTAATTAATATATAAAATATTTTGTTCTTTCTTAACTGAATAATTGTGTACTAAATATTTTCAATTGTTACAACAACAAGTAATAAATAAAATTCCCCCTTGTATGTTCTTAAAAGAATAAGGATTTTAGTTTTTTATTAATTTAATTTGTTTATTAACATGTATAACAAATTTTTTGTATTTTTTTTGGTTGAATGTTGTTTTTTTGTTTATTGTTCTTAATGATAAAAATAATAATTCTTTCAATATATTTCATAATTTTTTTGTTGTTTTTTTAATTTTTTTTTTTAAAGAAAAACAACAAATGGAAACAACTAAAAATAATAACTGAAACAATAAATATAAAAAAATTTTAAAGTTGTTGATTTTTATTAATTGTTGTTGATTTTTATTGTTTTTTCAATATTAATAATAATAAAATTAAGGTCATAAATAAAATTTTAATTTTTATTAGTATTAATGATAAAAAAATAATTTTTTGCTATATTTTATTAGTTTTTTATTATTATTTTTTACAAAAATAACAAAAAGCTATAATATAATATTTATTTTTATCAATACCAATAACAAAAATAATACTTTATTGCAGCCATTTCTTAAAGAGCATAGATTAATTAATTATCTTAATCAATAACAGATAAATAAATTAAGCAAGAAATTAAGAAATAAGGAAACTGAGAATGGAAGGTCCACCTCTCAATCATTTCCAAATATTAATTTTTTTTTTATGAATTGACCATTCCATGCCACTGCCAATATCATCCCTAAGCTAGGAATACTCGGTCACCTTGAACGGCTACTTCAATGGTACCCTTAATAAACCCAAAATAAAAAACACTACAAATGTAGCGGCTACAACTACAAGAAACAAATGTGAAAAAAAAGGATAATGGTGGAATCGATGGAGATGGAGGAATGAACAATAGAAAAACTAATATATAACCCCATTTGTCACGCATTTCATTATCGTTCCACATGGAAAAAAAAGAAAGAAAAAAGAAAAAACTCTCAGAAGCACAAATGAGTTCTTTGGAAAACTAAAACCATAAAATTTAAAAGGACCAAGAACCCAAAAAGAAAACAAGAAGTAGAAGACAAGACAAATATTTGGAATTCAAGGAGAGCTTCATCCATCGTCTTTCGAAGTTCGTGAGGAACATTATTGAACAAAGCCTCAGAGCAACCATGCTCCTCTGCTGCTTTCTTGATCTGGGATTTCACTGGCGAAGAGGCTCGGGAAGTTTCTTAACCACCAACATCGCCAACAGTAGAAGAAATTATAACAAATCAAAATTAAAAATCTTTCTTTAGATTCCAGTTTTTTTAGGGATTTACCGTTTGAATGGTAGAAATTTCAAAAAAAAAAAAAGATTGCTGCTGGTTTAGTTTAGGCGCGAAAGAGGCAAAAACAACGGAGGGAGCAAGGAGAAGAAGATGACGTTTTTTGTTTTGGATTATTACATTTTTTATATGTTTTTTACTTTTTAGGTTATTTGTGAAAACTTTCCAAAAATTAATGAACTATCCATTTCATTGCTCTACACCCAGTAGGGCGAGCCCCAGCCTAACTTATTTATTTATTTTTTTTTTGGATTGCTATGCAGTGCTATATTGCTGTGTCTCCTGCAAGATAATTGAGTATTAGGTGGATTTTTTTTTTCTTTTGAGAATTAGGTGGATTAATTCTTACGACGCTTACCATAAGTAATTAAAAGGATTACGTTTTTGAAAATGATTGATTATGAAAAGGGTGATGGAGGGATAAATCACACAATAATTCATGATTATTGTTGGGAGGTTTTTTACTATATTTCTTTTCTAATACTTTGTATTTGGAAGTGAACTATGGATATTTTTCCAATTTACTAACAAATTTCACAACAAAATTAGGTTGTAGATACCTGTTAAATTCAACCATTAATTAAGTTAAACCACTAGGTAGGTTTTGGATCTGAACAAATATTATAAGATGCTTTAACAAAATTAATGGGTTCCCCCACACTTTATTATTTAAAATTTAAATTTCACAAATAATATTTAAAAATTAATATTCAAATGCACAAAACGAATTAAAAAATTTAAATTCATTAGAAGAAACAAATTAGTTAAGACATACAAAACTCATATTAAAAATGGCTCTAGCTACGGTGCAAATATTTGTATTGGTATAAATGTTGATTTCACCTCCTATTATAAGTTACTGACTGTCAATAGCAGAGAATATTGACTAATTAAATTATAAGGTTGTAAAAAAATTATTATTCCCATTTTTTCAACTTTCGCTCCTCCACCCACTCCTATCATTTCCACATCATTGCTCTGATTCTCTTCCCATTCACTTCAGTTGTCCGCTCTAATCATAGCCTCATAGTCGCTCACTCCCCCCACCTTGATATTTCCTTTGTTGGCCTCGCTCTAACCACAGTCTTTTGGATGCCCTTTATAGCTGCCATTTCTACAACTCCTTTGTTCCTCCGCTCCCCCACCCCTCTTAAGGTTAACACTTTTTTTTTTCATATGTTAAGTATTAACATTAGTTTTCTTATTAGGATGAATTAGTATTGGGATTTTACAATAGGTGATTAAATTGTGTTTTTGGATTTTTGCTTATTAGAAAATATAGAGAAATAAGAGTGTAATGGCTAATGGGTGGAGCTCATATGAAATTCATATCTTTTACTCTCCCTTGCACTTACAATATGAAATTGCAATCCTTTACAGCAATGGAAGTCCCATCTGAAAGAATTTCCTTGTAGGCATGCCGAAAACTACATGTTCCCATTAATTTGTTTTCACCAAATCCTATAGTGGTTCTAACAATTTCGTATATGTAATTCTTGGAATGTTGTGGACCAATTCTGGGGGTGTTGGTTTTCTTGTTCTCTCAATTCTGATTAAATTTCAAGAGGAAATCATTAGCCTAATACAGCGGATTATAATCGCATAGCATATTGTCGATGAGAATGCTGATACAAATATGGCAACTGGAACTTGCTAAGCAATTTCCTCTCTCTGCTTTTATTCCTTTCCTATTCTGCTCATCCATTGTGATCATTTACTTCTTTATTGTCTTATATGTTGCTTTTAACCTGTTGAATCATATTTGTTAGGGTTCATAATATGCTCTTTTTTGTTTGTTTTTTTTATTTATATTGGATTTAAGTATATTATTTATGGGTTTTGTTAGGTAAGAGTGCATGACTTGTATGTTGAATTTATTTTACTTTGGTTGTTAATCTATTTTTAAAATTTAAAAATTACTTTAAAGATGTATACATATATTCATATTCATATTCATATTTTTAAAATAGGATTGATATTTAGCGAAAATTTAATCAATAAGAGCTTTTGATTGTAGCTAATATTTTAATGCAACTTTTGTTGTGTCTTTCTTTTTACATTCGCTTAGGTGGTGCTAAAAATTAAAAACTTTTTAGCCTGATTTAATGCCACTGTTATTTGAGTTAAATGGTTCCTTTGTTTGGAATTTATTGTGTCATAAAGCAATGTTTTTCTTTTTCTTTTTCTTTTTTGGCAATTGTGTTTTTCTTTCTAATCTGTTGTGGTTGAAAGAAATACATTTTCTAATAGTTTGCATATCTATGTACATTTGCATATATCTAATGGTCTATGAATTGAACTGGACTGAAAAAGTAGGATCAAAATGAGATGTGCCCTTTAACCCTCTTTAATATAACTAATTAGTCAAATTTGACATGGCTGGGCCTTTTTATTGGATTTATTTGTCTTTACTAAGTCATTCTCGTGTGCAATTTTAGTAGTTATGTTGTTAATTATGCCTATTTTACTACTCTTTTCATTTATCATTTTGGTTTCGGATATAAATATTCTTAGATGTCCTGGTTTTATGCATCATATAATTTACCCCCACAGTTTTAGATGGCATGCTATCGCTTCCATGACAATTAGGTATGTGCTAGATGGCTTTGGTTATTTGTTTTGCTTTAAAATGAATAACTCAAATTTTTTTTATTAATCCTAATTGTATCATATCCTTTTATCTCATGTCCTTTTAATTTTTGGTGATATGTGTTTTTGTCTCAATGTATTTGCCATTCTTTATGAGAAGTGAATAAAAAACACTTGAAGGAAGGTGACATGCATTCTGGGAATTTTGATAGTCTTCCAACGTTTAAAAGTGACATGTGGATCATATCTTTTAACATGTGATTAGATATGCTTGCTAGGCCTAAATTTTGGAGTTAACTAGTTACATCACTAAATTGGTTATTAGATTCTTTTTTTTTTCAATTTGAAATTGACTATAAATTTGCATAATAGGTTTTTAAGTGATGTATGTGCACAAAATGTTATTTTATTTTAAACTTTGCATGTATAAGCATCTTCTATTGTAACATTTATTTTAAGTAAAATCGTGATTTGCAAAGTAAAGTTTATTTTGTAAAAAATGAGAAATGTAATAATGTCAATTAAATTAAAGAAGTCATTAGTCTTGTTTTCTTCTTTTGGCGATGTAATAGTATAATTGCATATATATATACATACACATAAACATAAATGTGTGAGGATAACTTTGCTTATTCATTCAGCATGTTCGAGGATAACAGTTTCCACCTAAGTTGGGATTTCTTTAGCAAATTCAAACTCAACTGAGCATTAGTTAGCAACAAGCATGCTAGCTTGCTTCATTGCACACAAGATGTAAATTCAATGAGCAGTTTTGGACAATATAATGGATAGTTATTCTTAGATTGGTGCAAACTCTACCCTTCATTATACCCAAAAAGAGTTGGTAGAAAGTCAAGACAGAAATGTTTACCTCTTCCTATGCATTAACATGTATAGCAAATCGATAAAAATATTTTGGTCATATGATAACGTCATTAGGAACTATAATGCTTTCAAATGTTCAGTGACATGAACCTAATTAAATAATCACTTGAAGAAATAGTATATAAAAACAAACAAAAAAGCCCTTACATTTTTTTGTAGTTAACTTGGTCAATTGTAAACTGAAATGCATACAACCATTCTAACAAAATTTCAACAAGTAAATGCAGTCCACATTAATTATTATGATAAAAAATTTAGCTCCGAAATTGATATGGAACTTTTGACAAAAAATTTCAACTCCAAAATTAATATGGAACATTTTGGGAAAAGTTCCTAATAATGTTACTTTTAATGCTAATTTTGGTGCGCATGGCCTCTATTAATTGGTTCATTTCCTTCATCACTTTTATCCTCACCATTTAGTCTTTTGATTATAAAATTGCCAACTCCATGCTTCTGTACCTGAAAATATAATTCGGTTCAGATTTCATTCAGTGCCTATGAATGAGTAGCGTAGGTTCAATTGAATTAAAAAATGTGAATAACTATTCAAGACAAAAACATTTATATGGGATAATAGAAGCTGAGTGTAAAGTTAATGCAGCTATAATGGCCACACCATTGGCAGGTGAAGGATGTGGTTTTTGACAATAATAGTGCAAAATTCTCAAGAACCAATGGTTTTGGAAGATATTTTACTATCAAATCTTATAGTTAAGATAAGCTCTAAACCACTACCTTTAAGTTCTACAGCGTTGGCCACATCACTTGAGGCAATCAACTGTTTCCTATTCTAATCAATATAACTGCGAGAATGAAAATAAATCATGCAACAACATATCAATAGTGTTCTTTTGTAAATCAAAATGAAGATGGCCTAGTAATTAATCACAGGAAGCAAATCAACGAAGAAGAAAACCTTAATTTCTAATTACAAACAATGCTTTTATACTCTATAAAAAAAATTACAAATAATAATAATAATAATAACACGAATGGATAAAAATAGCATAATAAGTACATTGCCAACATTTAAACTAGCGAAAATATATGTTGACTATACTAGATTAGCTTAAAAAAAATAATTTTTTGCCAAAATCAAAAAGCAAAAGAAGTTGACTGCCAATTTACCTCAACTAATAAGAGTATAAAGAAGAAAACTAGATAGCAACTATCAGATCATTGAGCCTTAAATGTAACTAAAATTAATTAAATGTAGCACTAACCATAGTAAATAGATGAGAGTTAATTCCTAAGTAAAAGAGAGAAGAGAGCTTGAATCAACATCAAAGGAAAATTGAAGTTATTAAAATAATAACTTATTGAAGACAATGACCAGCTCTTACTAAAATCTCATAGTAATAACTCTTTATTTCCTAAAAGTTAATAGCCTTTATGACGTGAATCCAAGTTCAAAGCCTAAAGAGATCCAAGATCCATTAATAGTACAAGAAGGCCTAATCACAAGGTCCAAATCCAAGAAGCTTCAAGAAGTCATATTGGGTTTAATTAGGGACATTTGGAAAGCCCAAGAATTTCAACCCAATAAGGCATCCATGGAGGCCCAAGGAATAATATTTAACTTGTTTTTGTGTTAATAACAATTAGGGTTACATATAGCCACCATATACAAGTTAATGGGGTAATTAATACCAAGTAATGGCTATTAATGTGGGTAGTGGTTATTAAGAGTTAATGGGGTAATTAATACCAAGTAATGACTATTAATGTGGGTGGTGGTTATTAAGACCATTTAAGAGTAAAAGTAATCCTATGTGTGTGAGTCTATTTTAGTAGTGTGTGCATGGACTTGTACTCTATATAAACAAGTCCTTTTCTTTCTTTTGTAGCATGAATGAATTTGATATATGAATTATAACTTTGTTTGAGTTTTATTGTGAGGAATTTTGTCTTTAATTTCTTGCATAAACTTTATGACTTATCAAGCTTTATTCTAGCTTGTGGTGTCAAAATCTAAATCTTTATTTTCTTGTTATTTATCAAACTTTCTTGTTTGTGGCATAAGAGGAAATTCAAAGTCTATCTTAGTATCTTTATCCTTGTTGGTAAAGGGGTTAAGTAGCATCTATCTTCTTACTTCAATCTTTGAACGATCCGAATTTGTGGATTAAATTGGTAATTTCTAGTTTTCTTTTAATTCAACTTATCATAGTATTCTTGCTATTGAGGAGTTAACTGATGAAACCTACAATTCCCATCATAAGTGGTATTAGAGCATTGGCTCAAGATTGAGGTTTGCGTATCCAAAACTATCTTTTAGTTCTCAATATCTTGTGTTTATCTTATATTTTTCACCTTTCTTGCTATCTATTGTTCTTGTTATTTTTTTTATTCTTCTTATCTCAAGATTTTGTTTGCATATATAAAAAAAAAAAGTTTTTATCTTTGAGATTTTTGTGATACCTTTCAATTCGTGCATATATCAAAAAAAAAAAAAAGAAATTCGTCCATAAAAAAAAATATGTTATCTTTGATATTCTTGTGTTAGATCTCAGTTTACATTAAAAAAAAAAATTGAATCTTCATATTCCATTGAGATCTATCTTTATAATTCTGTCTCTTTGTGTTCTTTGATGATCTATCTTTGTTTTTCATTTCTATTAGCCTATTTGTTACAAATTGTTCATTTCTTTAAGCCTACCTTATTATTTTCTTGTTAGCCTACCTTTTTTTTTTTTTTTTATCATTGATTACTACATTCTTGAATTTTGTTTGATTGAGAAACTTAGTTCATCTAAGAAATCAAAAGGCAAATTTGAGAGGTAAAAGGCAAGAGTGTGAGATCATTAGAGAAAAAGCCAAAATTGAGTGTAAACACGAGTGGTATATATCAATTTTGAGTGAAACATGTGAGGGAGTGTTGTGAGATTGTTTCTTTCTATTTTCTTTTGTTAAAATTTTAGGTTTTACAATCATGTCAAAAGACACAAGTTCTTCTTCTACAAATGATCATGTGATTCAAGCTATGCAACAACAATTCGAAAGAATGTTTAACATGATGGCGGGAGTCAATGAGAAATTGGAGAGGCATGATGGCATCCTTAACCAATTACAAGGAGAGCCTAGATAAAGGAGACGTCCACCAATTGACCAAGAGGATTATGAAGGAGAGGATGAATTGGATGATGATCAAGTCACCTTGGTGGGACAATAAATCAATCCTAGGAGACAAGCTAGGAGAGGACGTCCTAATGATGATGTTGATCGCAACCTTGGAAGCATCAAAATGAAGATTCCTTCATTCCAAGGAAGAAATGATCCAGATGTGTACCTTGAATGGGAGAGGAAAGTGGAACTCATCTTTGAATGTCACAATTATTCGGAGGAGAAAAAGGTAAAACTTGCCGCTGTTGAGTTTAGTGATTATGCAATTATTTGGTGGGATCAATTTTGCAAGTAAACTTGATATAACTTATGATGGGAATTGTAGGTTTCATCAATTAACTCCCCAATAGCAAGAATACTATAATAAGTTGAATTAGAAGAAAACTAGAAATTACCAATTTAATCCATAAATTCGGATCGTTCAAAGATTGAAGTAAGAAGATAGATGCTACTTAACCCCTTTACCAACAAGGATAAAGATACTAAGATAGACTTTTAATTTCCTCTTATGCCACAAACAAGAAATTTTGATAAATAACAAGAAAATAAAGATTTAGATTTTGACACCACAGGCTAGAATAAAGCTTGATAAGTCATAAAGTTTATACAAGAAATTAAAGACAAAATTCCTCACAATAAAACTCAAATAAAGTTATAATTCATATATCAAATTCATTCATGCTACAAAAGAAAGAAAAGGACTTGTTTATATAGAGTACAAGTCCATGCACACACTACTAAAATAGACTCACACACATAGGATTACTTTTACTCTTAAATGGTCTTAATAACCACTACCCACATTAATAGCCATTACTTGGTATTAATTACCCCATTAACTCTTAATAACCACTACCCACATTAATAGCCATTACTCGGTATTAATTACCCCATTAACTTGTATATGGTGGCTACATGTAACCCTAATTGTTATTAACACAAAAACAAGTTAAATATTATTCCTTGGGCCTCCATGGATGCCTTATTGGGTTGAAATTCTTAGGCTTTCCAAATGTCCCTAATTAAACCCAATATGGCTTCTTGAAGCTTCTTGGATTTGGACCTTGTGATTGGGCCTTCTTGTACTATTAATAGATCTTGGATCTCTTTAGGCTTTGAACTTGGATTCACATCATTCCCCCTTTCTTCAAAAGGATTTGTCCTCAAATCAGCTCCATCATCTTTATCACCTACATCAAACAAAGACAAGTCACTAACATTGAAAGTAGCACTAACATTGCCATACTCACTTGGAAGTTCTAGCTTGTAGGCATTGTTGTTGATGCGTTGAAGCACTTTAAAAGGACCATCTCCACTTGGCATAAGCTTTGATTTCCTTTGGTTAGGAAATCTTTCCTTCCTCAAGTGCACCTACACCCAATCTCCAGGCTAAAAAATGACTTGCTTCCTCCCTTTGTTGTGTTACTTTTCATATTGGAGTGTCTTCTTTTCAATGTTTGCATGCACCCTCTCATGCAAAGTCTTGATAAACTCAACTTTTGTTCCCCTCTAGATTAGCTTTGTCCAATGCCAATGGTAGCAAATCTAATGGAGTTAATGGGTTGAATCCATAAACAACTTCAAATGGTGAGCAATTTGTTGAACCATGCACACTCCTATTATAAGCAAATTCCACATGTGGCAAACATTCTTCCCAATTCTTCAGATTTCTTTGGATGACAGCCCTCAAAAGTGTTGAAAGTGTCCTATTGACCACCTTTGTTTGTCCATCCGTTTGTGGATGACAAGTTGTAGAATACAAAAGCTTTGTCCCCATCTTTCCCTAAAGAGTCTTCCAAAAGTGACTTAGGAATTTGACATCCCTATCACTCACAATGGTCCTTGGCACTCCATGTAGCCTAACAATCTCCTTGAAGAATAGATTGGCAATATGGGTTGCATCATCCGTCTTATGACATGGAATGAAATGTGCCATTTTGCTAAACCTGTCCACAACAACAAAAATGGAATCTCTCCCTCCCTTGGACCTAGGTAATCCTAAAACAAAATCCATAGAAATGTCTACCCAAGGTTCATTTGGTATGGTAAGAGGTGTATACAAACCATGAGGCATTGCTTTGGATTTGGCTTGTTTGCAAGTAATGCATTTCTCATAAATTCTCTTAACATCCCTTTTCATGTGTGGCCAAAAGAAATGGTTACCCAACACATCCAAAGTTTTCTTAATCCCAAAATGCCCCATTAAACCTCCGCTATGTGCCTCTTTCACAAGTAACTCTCTTAAAGAACTTTGTGGCACACACAATTTGTTTTCTCGAAAAAGAAAACCATCAAACTTATAGAACTTATCAAAACCCCCTTTCTCATATGCCCCATAAACATTAGTAAAATCAGGATCATTAGAATAAAGATCTTTGATGTATTCAAATCCTAATAATTTTGCATCAAGTTTAGAGATCAAGGCATACCTTCTTGACAATGCATCGACCACCACATTTTCTTTCCCTTGCTTGTAATTAATGATGTACAAAAAGGATTCAATGAATTCCACCCATTTTGCATGTCTCTTGTTGAGCTTTCCTTATCCTTTGAGATACTTCAAGGACTCATGGTTAGTGTGAATTATGAATTCTTTGTAACCAAGGTAATGCTGCCATGTCCTTAGAACCCTCACCAATGCATAGAACTCCTTGTCATATGTAGGGTAGTTTAGACTTGCTCCACTTAGCTTTTCGCTAAAGAATGCTATGGGCTTGCCTTCTTGCATCAAAACTCCTCCAATACCTATGCCACTTGCATCGCACTCAATCTCAAAAGGTTTAGTAAAATTTGGCAAAGATAACAAGGGTGCAGAACTTAATTTGTCTTTTAGCAAGTTAAAAGCCTCATCTTGTTCAATTCCCCATTTAAAACCAACATTCTTTTTGATGCATTCAATTAAAGGTGCAGCTATGGTAGAAAATTTTTTAATGAACCTTCTATAAAAGCTAGCTAAACCATGAAAGCTTCTTGTATCACTTACACTTGTGGGTGTTAGCCATTCTCTAATTACTTTTACCTTTTCTTGATCAACATAAATGCCCTTGTCATTAACAGTATATCCAAGAAAAGTAATTTCATTAGTGCAAAAACAACATTTCTTTAGATTAGCATACAACTTATCTTCTCTAAGCACATCAAAAACACAAGTCAAATGTTGTACATGCTCATCTAAATTTTTGCTATAAACCAAGATATCATCAAAATAGACAACAATAAATTTGCCTATGAATGCTCTTAAAACATGATTCATCAATCTCATGAAAGTGCTTGGTGCATTAGTTAAACCAAAAGGCATTACTAACCACTCATATAAACCATGTTTAGTTTTAAAAGCTGTTTTCCATTCATCACCTTCTCTCATTCTAATTTGATGATAACCAGATTTCAAATCAATTTTTGAAAACAAATATGAACCATGCAATTCATCCAACATGTCATCTAGCCTAGGAATGGGATGTCTATACTTCACCGTGATTTTGTTGATGGCACGACAATCAACACACATCCTCTAAGTTCCATCTTTCTTAGGCACTAACAAGACGGGTACGACACATGGACTCATGCTTTCACGAACATAACCCTTCTCCATAAGCTCACTCACTTGCTTTTGGATTTCCTTGGTCTCCTCCGGATTACATCTATATGCTGGTCTGTTTAGAATGCTTAGGAAATCAATTTAGTGCTCAATGCCTCTTTTAGGTGGCAAACCATTTGGAATTTCTTCTGGGAATAAATCTTCATAAACCTGTAAAAGATCAACAACAATACTAGGCAAACCATTGGTTATTTCGTTAGAAATATGCAAAATCTCCTTGTACATAAGTACAAGCATGTGTTGCCTTAAAAGCATAGCTTCCTTCACATCACTCATTTTTGCATAAACACTCATTTTTCTTTCATTTGAACCTTCCTTGTTTTCTCTCACCATGTGTTTCCCATTTTGGTCAAGAGAATTGGAATTTTTAGGTTCACTCATCTCACCTTTTTCTTTACTCTCAAAGGTTTCCCTTCCCAAGGAATTTTCCAATGAAGAACCCATTTCTTCATATTGTTGCTTGATGCGCATTTGATCATCAAAAATCTGTTTTGGAGTTAATGGTCCAAGGTTAAACCTTTTTCCATCCATAGTCAAAGTATACATATTTTTGAATCCATCATGATTAGCCCTTCTATCATATTGCCAAGGTCTCCCCAACAACATATGTCCGGCCAACATTGGTAACACATCACACAACACCTCATCCTTATATCTACCAATTTGAAAAGAAATTAAAACTTGCTTATTTACCTTTACAACTCCACTTTCATTAAGCCATTGCAACTTGTATGGTCTTGGGTGTTTGGTAGTAGGCAACTTCAATTTCTCCACTAGCAAAGTGCTTGCTGCATTAGTATAACTTCCACTATCCACAATCATGTTGCACAACTTGTTAGAAATCAAACAATGAGTATGAAACAAATTTTCCCTTTGCTCCTTATGGACATCATGTTTATTTTGTAAACTCAATGTTCTTTGAACAACAAGATTATCTCCCTTAGCACATTCAACATCACTACAATCTTCTAAAGAAGGCATATCATCATCACTATCCCCCTCACTCTCTGATTCAATATCACCATCCCTTAGAATCATAGCTTTCTTATTTGGACATTCCCTAGCAATGTGCCCATGACCCAAACATTTAAAACATTTGATTCCCCTAGTTTGGGCTAGTTGATTCTCACCCTTTCCCTTATTACCCAAGTCAATTTTAGGTTTAGTTTCTTCCACTTTTGACTTATTAAAAGGTTTATCATCCTTTTTCCCCCAAGAAGTTTTCCAAGAAGAAGAAGAACCCACATTTGGTTTAGAATCATACCTCTTTCCTTTCAATTGCCTTTCCACTTTCATGGCCAAATTCACCATATCTTCAATCTCCACATAATGTTGCAAATCAACAACATCAACAATATTTTTGTTTAGCCCTCTCAAGAACCTTACCATGGTAGCTTCACGATCTTCTACCACATTTGCTCTAATCATAGCCTTCTCCATTTCTTTGTGATACTCCTCCACACTCATGGATCCTTGAATTAGAGTTTGTAACCTTTGATGAAGCTCTCTATAGTAGTGGCTTGGAATAAACCTCTTTCTCATGATTTGCTTCATTTCCCTCCAAGACTCCACGGGTCTTTCTCCATATCTACGTCTTTCCTTGCAAAATTGATCCCACCAAACAATTGCATAATCACTAAACTCAACAGCGGCAAATTTTACCTTTTTCTCCTCCGAATAATTGTGACATTCAAAAATGAGTTCCACTTTCCTCTCCCATTCAAGGTACAAATATAGATCATTTCTTCCTTAGAATGAAGGAATCTTCATTTTGATGCTTCCAAGGTTGCGATCAACATCATCATTAGGACGTCCTCTCCTAGCTTGTCTCCTAGGATTGATTTATTATCCCACCAAGGTGACTTGATCATCATCCAATTCATCCTCTCCTTCATAGTCCTCTTGGTCAATTGGTGGACATCTCCTTTGTCTAGGCTCTCCTTGTAATTGGTTAAGGATGCCATCATGCCTCTCTAATTTCTCATTGACTCCCGCCATCATGTTAAACATTCTTTCGAATTATTGTTGCATAGCTTGAATCACATGATCATTTGTAGAAGAAGAACTTGTGTCTTTTGACATGATTGTAAAACCTAAAATTTTAACAAAAGAAAATAGAAAGAAACAATCTCACAACACTCCCTCACGTGTTTCACTCAAAATTGATGTATACCACTTGTGTTTACACTCAATTTTCACTTTTTCTCTAATGATCTCACACTCTTGCCTTTTACCTCGTAAATTTGCCTTTTGATTTCTTAGATGAACTAAGTTTCTCAATCAAACAAAATTCAAGAATGTAGTAATCAATGATTAAAAAAAATAAGGTAGGCTAACAAAAAAATAATAAGGTAGGCTTAAAGAAATGAACAATTTGTAACAAATAGGCTAATAGAAATGAAAAACAAAGATAGATCATCAAAGAACACAAAGAGACATAATTATAAAGATAGATCTCAATGGAATATGAAGAGTCAATTTTTTTTTAGTGTAAACTGAGATCTAACACAAGAATATCAAAGATAACATATTTTTTTTATGGACAAATTTCTTTTTTTTTTTTGATATATGCACGAATTGAAAGGTATCACAAAAATCTCAAAGATAACAACTTTTTTTTTATATATGCAAACAAAATCTTGAGATAAGAAGAATAAAAAAAATAACATGAACAATAGATAGCAAGAAAGGTGAAAAATATAAGATCAACACAAGATATTGAGAACTAAATGATAGTTTTGGATACGCAAACCTCAATCTTGAGCCAATGCTCTGATACCACTTATGATGGGAATTGTAGGTTTCATCAATTAACTCCCCAATAGCAAGAATACTATGATAAGTTGAATTAGAAGAAAACTAGAAATTACCAATTTAATCCACAAATTCGGATCGTTCAAAGATTGAAGTAAGAAGATAGATGCTACTTAACCCCTTTACCAACAAGGATAAAGATACTAAGATAGACTTTGAATTTCCTCCTATGCCACAAATAAGAAAGTTTGATAAATAATAAGAAAATAAAGATTTAGATTTTGACACCACAAGCTAGAATAAAGCTTGATAAGTCATAAAGTTTATGCAAGAAATTAAAGACAAAATTCCTCACAATAAAACTCAAACAAAGTTATAATTCATATATCAAATTCATTCATGCTACAAAAGAAAGAAAAAGACTTGTTTATATAGAGTACAAGTCCATGCACACACTACTAAAATAGACTCACACACATAGGATTACTTTTACTCTTAAATGGTCTCAATAACCACCACCCACATTAATAGCCATTACTTGGTATTAATTACCCCATTAACTCTTAATAACCACTACCCACATTAATAGCCATTACTTGGTATTAATTACCCCATTAACTTGTATATGGTGGCTACATGTAACCCTAATTGTTATTAACACAAAAACAAGTTAAATATTATTCCTTGGGCCTCCATGGATGCCTTATGGTAGAATTATGGTAGAATTATGCAATAACCCTAGATTTTTTTTCTCATTTTGTTTTTGGATTTGTGTTTTTGTTGTATGGGTGTTGATAGATTTTTACAATTCATGGGTTCTTATTGATTTGGTGAATGTATGTTCTGATTTTTTTGGTTGTTTCGATAATTTGGTTGTGTTGGTTGTTTCAATTGTTTTTGTGATTATTTTTATTTGGTTGTTTTGATTTTTTTTTCATGTGGTTGTTCTTATTGGTTGTTTTAGTTATTTTTTGTGGTTATTTTGGTTATTTCAGTTGTTTCATTTATTTTGGTTGTTTTGATTGTTTAAAATAACCACTGTATTGCCAAATACAATATTTTTAAAAGAAAAAAATCAACCATATTTTTTTATTTTTTTAAAAAATCTTATTTATTGCATTGTGAAAGTCCATAATTAAAAGTTACATGAAAAAGTCCATGACAAAAGGAATGCCCACTATTTTGCATTTCTAACTTTAGGGGAATGAAAACCATAATATGTTGAAGAATTCATGAGCATAACCACAAAGAGGTGGCAGCCATGACAACTACAAAATGGAGAAATCCTTTTAACCATTCTTGCATGTACTATAATTCCATAGATTTATAAGAGAGGTAGAGTTTGGATCAAGGGAGATCAACTTCAAAATAAAAGTCTCCCAAAAAAGAAAGTGAACATTGGCAATTGAAGCAATACAGAAATAAAATCGAATCTACCTCATTCCTTATGAACCAAGGAACTCATATCATACGCCAACAAAACAACAACAATTTTGTATCTTCAACTACACAAAAAACTTAACAAACCATAAAGAAAACTAGACATAGCTATAGATTTATCACCAATATAATTAGATTTAGATAATATGAAAAAAAAAAGATAAGGAAGTTTAAAAGGGGGTGATTGCTGGTTAAAGGACTAGTACACCCTGTAAAACTACAAGAATCAAATCGATAGTACTATTCATAGAGAGAATGAGAGCTTTTTATTTATAGGAGTTATTAGGGTGAAAAGATAAAATCTATGACATTTGTGGGTTGACCTATAAAATTTATAATTGTGTATATCTATTGTTAGTTAAGTGGTAATATTTTTAAAAAAATAATAGTAAAATAAATGTTTTTTTCTTAAAACTACTTATAGGCTAGGTAGCATGGAGCCATGGACATAGAAAATAAGGATGCAGATATAGGAAAATGACATCTATTTGAAGTGTTTGCCTTTATATAACACGGATATAAAAAAATAGAAACATAAGCATAAATACAAAAAAGTGCCTACTAATTAAGACATCATGTGTTAAGGTTCTAGGTAGTTATACATATAATGAAATAAATTAAACTAAAACTACTATCCATTCTAAATCTTATGCTCAATTATAAAATCTATAATATTGCTACATCTATCATATTTGTATGTAAAATATTAAGAATATTACTAAATGCAATATATTTGAGATATAATTTTTTTTTAAATTATCAACCTAATTTTACATTTATTTGTAATAAAATACTATAATTTAGGTTTGAGGAAGATGCTGCAATAAAATAAAATTCTTTGATTTAGGTTGAAAAGGAAGATGCCACACAAACTTGCACAATTTTATTTTAACCTGGTTAACCTGGTCCCATATTGGCTGCTCCTTTTTCAATTTGCTAATCTATTGGTTTGGCCATTTATTGTACCCATTTTTTACCAAAAAGAACCCAAAATTTTATTGTTTATTATAAAACTAGAAGGTAGAGTGTAATTGTTGTCGGTCAATTTAAACTCTTCATTCCACACCAAAGCTCTAAGGCAATATAATCAAGAATATGATCATGATCAAGGGAATAAAATAAAACTACACTTGTGTAGCTTCTTGGCCTTTAAGGTCGTTATAAAGGTAGCCACTTATAAGTCATTTGTAAACTTTTTCCAACTAACATGAGTTCAAAAATAATGACTATGGCCAAATACATTTGATTAGAATCCTAAACGCAAAACTAATAACACCAACTAAAACTTGTTAGATGCCAAATTAAAATAAAAGACTAAATTTACAAACTATAATGATTAACCTTGGAGATCTTATAAAGTAGAATAGTCTGTACATCATCCTGAGCTTTGGGGTTCATTCAATTGAGATGTTCTTGCCCCTCTGCATTCCTAGAGTGACGTAGTCTCCTTCAGAAGCCTGTCCTACTTTTTGAGTGTTTTCTTCATCCTTGATCTCTTTTGCTTTGCTTTCCATTCCACTTTTTGGTCCTGCCCTTGCAAGATCCTTGAGTTTGAACTTCCTTACCTTTTTGCCTTTTGCTGTATATTGAGTTGGGCTTTAACTTCTCCTCTTTGCATTGATTGGCCCCTAATAACTTTTCCTTCGTTAATAGGCTTATTTCAATTATCTGTTCAAGCATTTCCCTCTTATAATTTGGCTAATCTATTCCTTACTTTATACTCTTCTCGTTATTTTTCTTATGAAAAATACTTTCTTCTGGGATGGATGCCTTAGCAATAGCAGATTCACATTCCTTTCCCATTAATTTACCCTTTTTTGGTATGACACTTGCAGCTTTTCCTTTTTCCTTTTCTTAGATGTAGATAATAATGTTTTTTATACTATCATTATTTCTTATTGTTAGGGCTTTGAAGCATGGTATAGGGATTTCAGGAGCACTTTCCTTGATTCCTACCTTTTCCCCTACTTCTTTATTATTGTCGTGTCCTACTTTGACAGCATACCTTCCGAGCATTAGTTGGTTCCATTTGTTAGTTGTTCTATTTTCTCTATGGACCGGTATCAATCTATAACTTGCCCTTTCGTTCCAGTATGGATTACTGTTGAGTGAAAATCTTCTCATCAGAGTTACACGAATCCAAAGTTGTTAACTTAGTATATGGGCTCTTCTTTGGTAGTGGCTATATGGTATCCGGCTGTGTTATGATAGAAAAATCCATACTGTTAGTATAGGTGGTATGCCCTAGAGGCCAATCACATATTTTGACATTGTAAATAATCCCAAATGGCAACAAATAATATTCATTTAAATAAAGTGTTTGTTTATTTAAGTATTTATCCATTAGCATCATGTTAAATAAATTTATTATCAAGAGTTAATAATATGAGCTATAAGTTTATTTAGTACATATACTATAAAATGTTCATAGTCGCTAAATTAATATTTGAGTAATATTAATTAGACTATCATCTTTGTTGATTAGTATGTGATACTAATAGTGGGAGGTAGTGATTCTCATGCTACTTGATATGAGATATTAGATAGACATATGGATACTCATGTGATGGGTGGATCAAACAATGACATTAGATTAGTGATTGCGATGATATTCATTTATAGTCAACGATCACAATCTAGGTCATAATGGTGCATATAGTCTTTTGACTTGAGGTGACATGATTATCCATATTTAAAGGGTTAGAGTTTATTACCGCTTACATACCTATGTTAAGTATATTAATCATATATGGGTATATGGCGTGTGGTGGTTCTAATTAGTTAAATATAGGGATGAGTGTTCGATCAAGATGGGATTCATTACCTAGAGTGAACTGGGATAAGATCCTAAGTTATCTAAGTTTGTTCTTGATGAATAAGTTCCTGGCCAGGACAAACATAACATAGTTTGAAAGAGTTTCAATACTAGAAAGGGGGTTTAGTTCACCGTTGGTACCATAACTTTGTGCCATGTTTCACTTTGATACTAAATTTTTAATTTTTTCTTTTCGATCCTAAAAATTCTATTTTTGTTTCAAGTTAAAGTACCTTAAACATATCTGATCAAATTTAGCATATATGACAGCCGAAATAAGTATATTTTTAGTATATTCACCATGTAAGCATTCCATTAAGTGGCTTAATAACCTTGTGGACTCCATAAAATAAATTTTGCTAAAATTTTATTTTATGCCATAAGCAAATTTTATTTTATAGGGCCAACAAGATGATTAAATTGTTTATTGGGATGCTTACAAGGTAAATATACTAAAAATATGTTTATTTTGGCTGCCATATATGTTAAATTTGATAACAAATATTTGAGGTACTTTAACTTGAAACAAAAATAGAATTTTTGGTACTCAAAAGAAAAAAATTAAAATTTTAGTATCAAAGTGAAATACGGCCCAAAATTATGGTACTAACGGTGCAACAAACCCACTAGAAAGGTGTTTCTAGTATTTGTTATGTTTTATAAAGAATTAAAACTTGAGATGAGGTCATATATTGACTTTAGTTTGACCAAAATCTTGACTTTAGGCTATATTGGAATCTTTTAATGAAAGAATTTTAGTGCACGGTAATTATGACCAAAGGGTTTATGTGAATCGATACATGTATTCATTTCTTATTGGGTAGTTATGATATCGATACTAGCGGTCACTCACAACTTATGAGAACTAAATGTGTATAATTGAGATTTTCACATTTAGACTTGAAAGGTGTTTCAAATAATATCAAGTGTTGATATTATTTTCTCATTGCCAATTAGACATGAATGTAGTAAGTCACACCTAAAAGGGTTTCACCAATTCGCCATTATCATTAATCTAATTATTGATTAAAGAGTTTAATCAATTAATTAAGATTACTAGAATTGGATTTATGCTTTAAGCAATGATTCTAGCATATAATAAAATCTAATTCAAGTAAGGGTTTAATTATTAATTAATACTTAATTAATATGAGATATTAAGTAAAGTATTAAATTAATAATATATATTGTTTCTAATTGGACTTGGATTAATGGGCTAAGTTGCTTGGATTTAGGTCCAAAAGGGTTTTGGACCAAAGATTAGTCCAAGATATTGAGTAGGCCCATAAACCTTATATAGGCCTATTTGTTTAATGGATTGGGCTTGGGCCAATTGTTGGCCCAATTGCAAAGCCTAAGTCCACATAAAGATGATATGGTCAAATTTGGCTTATTAGGCATATGATCCTTTAGGTGTATATTGTTGACCATGTCAAAGATAAGGTATATATCACATTGTTATGTGTAAATAATGAATGTAGACATAATACATAAGATGTATTAATTCTCTACACACTTCTTTATACACTAATAAGATATATAGAACTTGCATACTTATCATGACAAGTTGTATATTTATAATGTGATTAGGGTTTGCATTGTTAATATATATATACATGACCTAAGAAGTGTTCTAAGGTTAGAGAGTGTAGAGACATACAAAAGAAAGAAACAACATCTACAAAATAAACTGGAAGTGTTCTTGCAAGGTGATTAAATTAAAGCAAATTTTATGATGGTCATTAGAGAGGCTACTTGCAACTAATCTAGTCTAAGCAAGAAGGTGATTTGGTGGAGTTTTGGTGTTTCAAGCTAGAGGCCTAACATTTGGGAGGTTTGAACATTTGATCCAAGAGTTGAACATAAGGCATTAAAGCTTGTAAATAACTATTGTGGTCTAATCAAAATTAGGAGTTGGTAAGTTTTCTTAAACTTAGAAGTTTCCTAGATTAATGTGTTTATATGTTTCTTAATATTTAGCAATATGTAAAATGCAAAATGGATTTGTGGGAATAGAATTCTTCATATGATAAAAGGGTTATGCAAGTAAAATTTTTGAAATTTTACCCTATTTGAGGCTAATACTCACCACACTTGTAAGTTGCATGAACATTTCCTAACACATACAAGTAACAAATTGAAGGTAACCTAAAAGGTAGATTGTAATAATCTCCAATCTAAATTGAGTACAAACGGTTCCATTGTCAATGAAAGAAGATCCAAATTAGATATTTTCATTTGCCGACAAAATCTAATTAAAATGATAAATGTTTTTGTAAAAATAACACAAGGAATTGGAATAAAATAATAATAATTTTATTGAAGTTTCAAAGAATAATTTTTGTTACAATTTTTTATTGATAGGAGATTAGACTATTTAAATCTGATGAATTGTATCATCTTTCTCTTTTAAATAAGGTGAAATTAATTTTATAATTAGTTTTCTCTTTTAATAAGGTATAAATAAATTTTACAAATCAAGAGATAAACACTTAAATAGTGTATGAATGTTTTCACTTTTACTATTTTGATGTTCTAATAACTTTATAATTAAGTGTCTAAACTATAAAAAAAATTAAAATGATGTTTCAATAGGTTTTACAGGTTAAAATGTCTATATGTCTTATTTTAAATAATAAATTGACTTAAATGTCCTTTTTATATTATATTTTATTTTCTTAATTTTTGAATTTTTTTTCTTTCACTCATATATATTAAATTTGAAAAGAAAACATACTAAATATTATTCATTTAAAATAAAGTAAAAATAAAAATATTAAATTTATCCAAAAAAGTGAAAATAAAAATACAATTTAACTAAAACAAAATACAGTTAAATTTTCTTTATTATAATTAAAAATAAAAAATAAATTTTAATGAATAAAATGTTTAATTTGACTTATTTCATTAATAAAAAATAAATTTCAACCACTATGATTAATAAAAAAATATTTATTTTTTCTTTTTAGTTTGATAAATAAAAAACTACTTTCTTATTTCTAATAATTTTTTAATAAAATTATGAGAATAAAAAAATAAAATCTAATATTAAAAAAAGATATTTAAGTCAATTATTGTTTATAATTAGACAAATAAACACTTTACTGTTAAAAATATTATTTTAAAAATTTATATGCCTAATTGTAAAGAAAAATTGTTTGAATACTAAAATAATAAAAGTAAAAAAATTGAGACATCATTCATACATTTATTTCATAAATTAATGACAATAAAATTTAAATCTTATATTTTACAATACTTTTAATGAAAAATAACCACTAGATTATTCTTGTGCGTTATCTAAAAATTTACATATATTTATGGGCAAAAGAATTCTTTGTTCGAAAAAAAAAAGATATTGATGATTTTAATATATTTTTTTTCATTTTAAATGTTTTAAGTGAGATATGATAGGATGATCGATTTTTGGACCGGATACTATTATTATTTGAGTAAATTGGTTTGTGTTGATTCATAGCTTTAGCCGACAATATATAAATTTCTTTATGGACCCACATGCAGCAATTGGTTGATATGTTGTCATTATCATTAATTAATAAAAGAAAGTGGCCATTGCTTCACATTAAACTAAAAATTAGCTTAATTCTGAACTGGCACCATAATGCATTTTTAATCTTGGAGGAGACACTTCTTCTTTTGATCTTTGTTTTCCTTGTACACCTTTTGATGTTTTTCCACAATCAATTTGACCGTTTGTAATTATAGATAAGTGGGCAATGGTTTAACATAAAAATGCACCCATGATTGGGATAGGAAAAAAGTGTGAATAACGGGCTCTAATAGAATAAGAAATAAATTTAAATTATTTTTATCTTAATTAATTAATTAATTAAGCAAAAAAAAATTTTGTAAAGAATATTTTTTTTTAAAACAATAAACAAAGGAAAAGAAAGTTAAAGAATGTTTTTTTTTTTAAGAAAAATCAATTAAAAGTTTAAAAGATAATTTAACGTAGAGAAAACATAAAAAGATTAAGATTAATAGTACTGCTCCATTCAGATGTTATTTTTCTCTCTCAATCTCTATCTCTTTTTTAAAGGAGCAAAAACCTCTCTTTTATAGTGAAAACCCTACGTATAAATTAATTACTAAAATACTTCTACTTTCTTAACAATATCAAACCAATTAGGATTCAAGAAAAAAAATATTTTTATTACGATTTTTGTGCAATAGCTTTCACTAAAAATTATTAGAGTTAAGACTGAAATTAATTAAGGTTTAATCTTTTTCCCAAATAAAGAAAATCTATGTCATTAAATAGATGATTGCTTGTAGCATGGCTCAAATCTTGATTCTTGATGAAGAAGAGATGATCACCAACCATTGATTAGTTATTTTTCCAATCTTTATTGTCATCCCTTTTATGTATTGTTAATACATGCCCATTATGTTAATTTTATATTCTCCATATGATGATTCCTTTTTTTTTTTTTTTTTTTGTGATTTCCTTATTAAGAAGAAATTTTAATTTTTGTCCAAATTAATTAGAGAATTAAAAAAAGAAGAATAAAAAATGCATCTCTTCCTTTGCATAACTTATATATACATTCCTTATTGGAAATGCTTAATCACCAAGATAGGAAGCAATGGCACCTATTGTTAAAATAAAGATTTGTCGGGCTGGTTTCCTAATTCCTACATTGATTTTTCTTTTCTTTTTTTTTTCTTTGATTTTTCTTTTATTATCACTATACTACGTTTTTCTCCCATGAAAATGTAAGAAGATTAAGATTATAAAACTCATAAATGTAATTATTTTCGAACGTTTATAGAGTATACAGTATAAATCATTTTTAATTAATTAAATTTACTGATCAATGTAATAAAATTTTGATATCATAAAATGTTTTTTTAAGGAGAAGTGCTCATCCTAAACTATTTTATTATCAACCATATATATAATTATCTTTTTTTTATTAATAAAAAGTGAAGATATGAATATTAATGAATTGCATTATCTTTTAAATTTTATAACTATTAATCTTTTTAAATTTAAATTATTAATATTTAAAATTTACTAAATTTTAATTAATTTAATTTAATTTAATTTAAATAAAATTTAAAAATAAAAAAAAATTCTAACAATTAATTTATTAAAAATATATACATTAAAATTCAAATTTATGCGTCAACAACTTTGGAATAGATGATACCACAATTATTAACCTTTTAAGTATATCTCATACATAAAATACCATTAAACCTCTCTCTCCGTCATCAAAATTATTTAATACGCACATAGCACCATTATTACACAATTTTCGTACAACGCCAATAGTTCTTTTGTTTGCTCTGCATCCTCTCCTCTCTACATCGTCCTTTTGTCTCTGACTCCACACTCAAATCATCCATTGGCCCTTTTTATCTCTGAAATTAATCTTTTTTTTTTTGTCGTTTGGCCCTCATGAAACTCACAGCAAATCTTAGAGACCTAATTGGGATAATCAAAGACAAAGCTTCTCAGAGCAAAGCAGCTATAATCTCTAAACACAAAACCTTGTCTCTCCACTTAGCCCTCCTTAGAGCAACAACCCATGACTCTTTTACTCCTCCAAATTCAAAGCATATCTCCACTATGCTCTCTTATGGCCATAGCTCACGCGCCACCGCAGCCGTCGCCATCGAAGCCCTGATGGACCGCCTGCAATCTACCCATGACTCCTCAGTAGCTATCAAGTGCCTTATCATCGTCCACCACATCATAAAGCATGGTAGCTTTATCCTTCAAGACCAGCTTTCCGTGTATCCTTCTACAGGCGGCAGAAACTACCTGAAACTTTCAAGCTTTAGAGACAACACCACTCCCTTAACGTGGGAGTTATCTTCATGGGTCCGATGGTAGTGATCAATACTCTTCTTCTTTGAGTTTTTGTGTTGTTTGAAACATGAAATTGACTTAGTTAAGGTTGTTGTTTTGCTTCATAATTTGGGCTCTGACTAGTATGAATCTTTACTCTTTCGCCTTTTTTTTTTTTTTTTGAATTTTCAGGTATGCACAGTACCTTGAAGATCTCTTATCAACATCAAGACTTCTGGGGTTCTTTTTGTGTTCAACATCAAGTACATTAGGAAAAGATAAAGAAGAACAGAAAGTGTCAGCACTGACAAATTCTGATCTACTGAAAGAGGTAGATTCTTTGTCCAATTTAATGGAAGAAATAAGCAAAAGACCAGATTCTTTGAATTTGAAAGGTAATGAATTGGTGACCCAGATCATAAATTTGGTGGATGAAGATTACTTGTCATTAATAAATGAAATCACTATTAGAGTCGAGGAGTTCAACCAAAGATTGAATTGCTTGAGTTTTGGTGACTCAGTCGAGTTAATATGTGCATTAAAAAAATTAGAAGATTGTAAAGAGAAAGTTTTAGCATTATCTACAAGAAAGAAAGCATTAGTTGAGAGTCTATGGTATTTGGTAAGTGAAATGAAAGAAAAAGTTGGGAATAATGGAAAACAAGTGTATAGAGAGGAAGGAAGACTGTTGCTTACCATGGGAAGAAATGAGTCAGCTCGGTTTGCTGACCGAGTTCTGAGTTATGATAACTCGGTTATGTTCTCTTCTGGTAGATTTGGGTTAAAAAATAATGGGTATGCATCGCAAATTGTGGAATCTTAGATTTTTTTTTGGGTTCTTGGTGTGCATGGTATATCTTTGGTGGGGAGATATTTGGACGGTTTGTCAAAATTAAGGTTCAAATTATATCATAGTATTTTGGTCTGTAATACTTGTATACATATGAGATATAATTTAGAATGTATATGTACATAATGCTGATTCTATTTTTAGTTGTCACAAATTCAATATGATAAAAGGAAAATAACAGAAAAGAGGGGGTCATAAGCATTAGAAATTTGCTGATATTTTAATCTTAATTTATCTATATGTTATGTATACAATCCATGATTCTTTAGAATTTTTTTTTTCTATGCTTATCAATTTGAGTATGATGCCAATGAGTAATATATATATATATAGAACAACTCATCTTAAGATCCTTAAACTTTTCATTTTATTTTTCAGTTGATCTTTAATGAATTTTTACCTTTAATTGAGTTCTCAAACTTTTATTTTTCTAATTTTTACATCTTTAATTTGACTTCCGTTAAATTTGAACAGAATTTCCATCAAATTATTGTCATGTTATATTATTTTAAATTTGAAGTTTTAGAGTTTCGTTCGATAGATTTTCAATGAATTATTACATTTAATTGAATTTTTGAATTTTTATTTTTCTAATTTTTATATCCTTTAATAGACATTTATAAAATATGTATCAATAAACATTGTGTAATGTTATTTGATGAAATTTATACCATGTAGAATATTTTTTATTTGTAAATTTAAATTCAACTTGAGATTAGATCGCAAAAACTTGAATTCAACTCTAATTTATCTTATTTTTTAATTTAATATTTTTAGTTATTAATTTTATATTTAAATAATAAAATATTAATTTACTTTCAATTGTTAATAATAGAAAAATTTAGATTACTAACTTCACATTTTTTTTTTATCAAAATAGTCATATATCAATAACCTTTTATTTATAAATTTATTTTATATATGTTATATATTAATATAGTGCCATAAAATTTGAATAACATAAAGTATAACTTAAATTTAATCTTTTTTCATATTAATTTTTAAAATAAATTTATGAAATAATTTAACTTAATTTTATTAAATGAAAAATTAACTCAATAAAATTTAAGTTAAATAATAAAATTAAGTTAAAATTTTTAAATATATTTATGAAATAATTTAACTTAATTTTAAAAAATTATATTACATATAAAACTAAATAATTAAAATATATTAAATTTAAAATATTTGCTAAATTCAATTGAAATTCAAGTTTTTACAATCCAATCTCGAGTTGATTTTAATTTTTTTTAAAAAAATTTTACATGGTATAATTTCATTAAATAGTTTTATTACACATTGTTTATTGAGATAGGTTTCATAAATTCTTACTAAATGATGTAAAGATTAAAAAAATAAAAATTCAAGAATTCAATTAAATATGATAATTTATTAAGAATCTATTGAATGAAATTTGAAAATATAACGTGATAATAATTTGATAGAAAAACTGTTAAAGTTTAACAAATGTTAAGTTTAAGGATGTAAAAATTAAAAAAACAAAAGTTTAAGGACTCAATTAAAGATAAAAATTTAGTAAGAATCAATTGAAAGAAAACCAAAAAATTTAGGGATCTTAAGATTGTTATATATATATATATATATATATATATTTGTGGACGATGATCATGTTAATGTTGATTGGTTCCAATCCTTCAATGTTATTTAAAAAATCAATGGGTTTCACGATTGAAAAGTCATTAAATTTTAAGTTTGATTTCCTTTTGTTAGAATTTTTATAAGAATAAATATAAAAAAGTATATTGAGGTTTAACATTTTTTATTTATGGTCTTGTAATTTTTTTTTTTTTTATAATACTTTAGTAACTTTTTATATTTGCTATTAGCAAATTTACTAACACCGTTAACTATGATGATATGGATGTTGACGTTAACATACACATCATCATAATTAACTGTATTAGTCAATTTGATCTAAATTTGCTAACAACAACTATCACAGAATATTAAAATGTCACAAAAAAATCATAGGGCTATAAGTGAAAAAATGCTAAACTATAGGTTTTTTTTTTGGTACTTAATCCTTTTTTATAATATGAGTAGTTTGTTAGTAAATTGCTTGTAATCTTTATTATTTATTGATTATTAATTGGTGTAAATTATCTTCTTTTAATAAATGAAAATTTTAATTATTAAAAAAAATATTGAAAAAATTTTACTCTTTAATTAAGGTTGATAAATAGCTTCTAAATACTAAAGATATTAAATAAAAAAATTAAACAAAATATTTTTGTATTATTTCTTATATGTATATTCTTCTAAGCTAGGCAAATACTAGGGATTAAAGTTTTTGCACCTTTAATTTTGTCAAGCGAATCATAACATGTAATATCTTCCATGCACCTGCTTTAACTCCCCCCCCCCCTAAATGCAGTGATATTATCATGTTTAAAAAAAAAAAAAAAAAAAGAATGCAATGATATTATTTTTAAGGATAGTAAGGAAATTTCGCCATTTAGATCGATCTATAGCATGAATTGAGCTCATATCTTTAAGACTAAGGAGTGTTTGCCACTTGATGGTTGAAAATTTTGTAGAGAAACATTAGCCAACATAAAAACCACAGTTCATCCTCACTTAGCACACTAATTAATTGGGCTTGAATAGGGAATAGAGAAAATATCAAATTGAAAAATATTGAAACTATACCCAACTAAATAATTTTAATCTCAAATCGAATTTTATAATTAATTTAATATGGTACTAAATATTTATAAAAAATTAAATCAAAAACCGTATTAAATCATACCAAATTGAAAACTGAATATAATACCGAATATTAATTTAATAAGTAATACATAGATATTAATAAATAGTAGTAAGTAGTAACTTAATTATATACTTTTAATTATATTGTCAAGTTATATACATATGTATAATAGTATATGATAAAAATTAATGTGTTTTGTGATTAAAATATAATGAATAAGTTATTAACAAAAATATTTTTATTGATTTTATTATTATTAATAATATTATCATTGTTACTACTACAACTATTATTATTCAATTAACAAGTAAAAATATAAAATGTCTATTATATTACAATTTGAATTTAAAATATAAAAATAAAAAATTCATATTACTATTAAGGATGTAATATCAATTTGTTATTATTCTTGTTATTAATACCTATTACATATACGGTTGTAACAACTAGCTCTTCTTTTGTTATTTTTTGGTGTAACAACTTCCTATATATTGTATCATGTACACCATTGTTAATATATAGGAAAAACACATTACAAAACATTATTCTCTTCATGGTATCAGAGCTCAATGGCTCAAAATACCCAACTTGTTCCTGCTGTTTCAAACTCTCTTCCATCCTTTTCCTCTTCAACCTACACCTTCTCTATTAAATTAAACAATAGAAATTACTTGGCATGGAAAGCATAATTCATTCCTTTGTTAAACTATAAAAAACTAATGGGTTTTGTTGATGGCACCCAACCTCCTCCTCCATAAACTATTCTTAATACAGACACCCCTTTAATTGAAATCCCAAATCTCGCCTATGATTCTTGGTTTCAGCGGGATCAAATGCTTCTCACTTGGATTCTTTCCTTTCTTACTGAAGAAGTCTTCCCTTATGTTATCAACCTTCCATCCTCTCAAGCTGTTTGGTCAGCTCTTGCCAACTCTTTTGGCTCCATTTGTCAAAACAAGCAACTTTAGTTAAACATGACTATTTCACAATACCTTCAACGGGCAAAATCTCTCTTAGATGAATTATCTTTTGCTGGTCGTACCATGACTCATGTTGAATTTAATGCGATTATTTATCGCAATATTGGAGCTGAATACCATAGCATTATCACAGCTCTCAATCTTAGACCTGAACCAATTTCCTTTAATGAGCTACATACCTTATTGCCCATGAGATTCTTCTCAAAAGCACTTATGACCCTCCCCTTGCCAATCTTTGTTATCGTCCTCAAATGACCACTTCTTTACGGTCATCTACACCACCCTTGTTGCTAAATCCCCATCCTACACAAACCCGTCCTCTATGGTAAAATAAAAAGCGGCATTAGAATAATTCTCATACTTGTCAAATATGTGGTTTGTATAACCACACTGTAGACCGATGTCGAAGATATACTTCTCTATTGTAGCATCGACTTTCTTCTCCATAGGCCAATTTTGCTTACTATGGTTTGCCCAATCATGGCTACACCCTATACCCACCATGGGTAGCTGATACCGGAGTCAATGCACATATCACTCCATACATCTCAAATTTGTAAGTTTCATACCTTACACTAGTAATGATCAATTGCTTTTAGGTAATGGCCAAGGTTTGTCTATTAAAGCCATGGGAACTTTATCTATCTCTATTCCTTCTCAAACCTTATCTCCTAAAAATGTCTTACATGTTCCTCATATTTCTAAACCCTTGATTTCTGTCTCAAAATTTAGTACTGATAATTCTTGTTATTTTGAATTTTAGCCTACTTTTTTTTGTTGTAAAGGATCAGAAGACAAGGACTCCAGTCTTGCGCAGCATGAATAAGAATGGGTTATACATCCTACCTTCCATACCAAAGGCTCATGCTTTTCTCTCTAAATCAATCCCTTTTGTTATTTGGCACTTTTGGCTTGGTCATCCTCACACACTAACTCTCTCCAAAATTCTAATAGAAAATGCTCTTTCATCCTCTTTTAAGAATAATTTTGGTAAATGTTCTTCATGCATGTTACGAAAATTAGTAAGAATTCCTCTGGCTCATATTGAACATAAAAGCTTAAAGCCTTTTGATATTGTCCACTCTAATATTTGGGGACCTTCCCCCATTTTGTCCAATTTAAGTTTCATTATTTTGTTTTATTTATTGATGATTACACTCGTTACACCTGGGTGTATTTTTTGCATAATAAAAGTGATGTCTATCAAAATTTTCTTAATTTTTAGGCTCTTGTTCATACTTAATTCTCTGCCAAAATAAAAGCTTTTCACTTAGAGTTGGGGGGGGGGGGGGTGAGTATAAAAAATTAAATAAATATTTTCAAACCCAATGGATTGTTCATAAAATTGCTTGTCCTTACACTCATGAGCAAAATGGAACATTTGAAAGAAAAATTCGACATTTAGTCGACACAGGCTTAACCTTACTTGCTCATAGTTTTGTTCCTTTTCAGTACTGGCCATATTCTTTTGACTCTGCCATTTCCTTAATAAATAATATGCCTACCGATGTGCTCAATGGTCATTCCTTTTATTTTTCTTTATATGGTAAGCATTTTAATTTTAATTCTTTAAGGACTTTCATTTGTAGCATTTTTCCCCTACTAAGGCCCTACAATAAACATAAGTTTCACTTTTGAACTACACCATGTGTCTATTTAGGGCCTGCCACCTCACACTTTGGCCATCGGTGTCTTGACCCATCTACCACTAAAATTTATATTGCATGACATGTGCAATTCCATGAGTCTCATTTTCCTTTTCAACATGTTTCCACCATCTCGACACCATCATTTCCTAGAGACTTTGCGCCATGGTTGGAAGTGCATGTCATGGACCATTATACTTCATGTCACTCAAGTACGGGTCCACCTTCTTTACCTTTAAATTATTCCTATCCTAATCCTATTTCAAGTACACAACCCTTGTCACCTTCTTTAAACAATGTAGCCCCCACCACATTATCACGTCATCATTCCTTACCCAAACACACCAATTCCAATCCCACTTACATTCTTTCTTCCCAATCCATACCATCATGTCATTCTGATCCCTCTCCCTTATCCTATGCTATCCATACAATGTCCTCACCTCTCCAATTATCATCCAAACCTGATAGTCCCTCCTTACCTCACTTACTCCCTTCCCGATCCATATTTTATCATGAAACCACCTCATCTTCACCCCGTTACCATAGTACACCCCCATCATTATCAACTCTATCCCATAATCCATTAGAACCTGAACTCTCCTCACCACGTAACCTCATTACCTTGCAACCTTTAAACCCACCTTCTCCTAAAAGCCATTCCACATCATCACCAGGTCTTAATCTCATTGTAGACCTCACCTTTTATCCTTCTTCCAATCCCCATAAAATCCAATAACCCTGTATCATGCCTTCTTCTACCATCACTCCACTATGCATCCATCCTATGGTCCTTCGACCTACTACCATGCAACGTCGTGAAGCTCACCTCTCCACCTCTTCTTCACATACTCTTCCTCTACCTGCACCCCATACAGTTGCACAAGTAGTGAAACATGCAGAATGGCAAACCATAGTAACTGATGAATACCAAGCTCTCATGCACAACAATACTTGGAGTCTTGTACCCTGACTTCCACATGCTAATATTGTTGGGAATAAATGGGTTTTTCAAGTAAAACAAAATTTAGATGGTTCAGTATCTCAATACAAAGCCCGCTTTATTATTAAGGGCTATAATTAACAATCAGCTATTGACTATGCTGATACTTTTAGTCCTATGGTTAAAGCTACCACATTTGTACTATCATTGCCCTTGCAACTATGTTCAATTGGAAAATGCTTCAACTTGACATCTCTAATGCCTTTCTTCAAGAGCAAGTTTATATGGATCAACCAAAGGGGTTCATTGATAAAAATTGACCTAATCATGTGTGCCTTCTTCATCATTCTCTATATGGCCTTAAATAGGCACCTTGCCAATGGTTTCATAGGTTGATCACCTTGTTATATAATTTTGGCTTTCAATCATCCAAGGTAGATACCTCCTTATTTATATTGCATCATGGTGCTTCCTCTCTCTTTGTGCTCATCTATGTAGATGACATTATTATCACCGACAACTCCAAATCCTTGCTTTAAGTTTTAATTCAACACCTTAAATGTGAGTTTCCAGTTTGAGACATTGGTCCTCTCTCATATTTTTTGGGTATTGAAGTCACCAAATCTTTAAAAGGTACTACTCTATGCCAAACATAATATATACATGATTTACTTGATTGATATTCTATGGTCAATGTTAATGGTTGTACTACACCCATGGTCTCTACACCACCTCTTTCTAAAGATATGGGCACTTCCTTGAGCGATGATGACATAGTCAAATATCGACAAGTAGTTGGAGCACTTTAATATGCTACATTTACAAGGCCAGACATAGCATTTGTTGTAAACAAGCTATGTCAATTCATGCACCATCCCATAACTGTTCATTGGTAGGCTATTAAACGACTGCTTCGGTACCTAAAGCATGCACTTCACTACTCACTCTTTTTCTCTATTGACTCCACACCCTATTTACAATGCTTTTCGAATAGTGATTGGGGAGGTTGCCTGGATGATCATCATTTTACAAATGGTTATACTATCTATTTGGGTACCTCTTTAATTTTATGGATGGCTAAGAAGCAGCCCACAATAGTAAGGTCTTTTATAGAGAGTGAATATAAAGCAATTGCCAATTCTAACTCTAAAATTTTATAGTTACAATCACTACTTTTGGAATTCGGTATTCGATCTACCCACAAGCCTATCTTATGGTGTGATAACGTTGGTGTCATTTATCTTAGTTCAAATTCAGTATTCCATGCTCGGACAAAGCATATCGAATTAGACTATTATTTTGTCAGGGAACAAGTAGCAAATGGTAATATTCAAGTGCAATTCATATCTAGTGCTGATCAAATTGGTGACATCTTCACCAAGCCATTGAGTACTCATTAGTTCCTTCACCATTAGATTCTCTTCGACTCCTATCCTATACTCCAATGGCTTGAGGGGGGCTGTTAAGGATGCAATATCAGTTTGTTATTATTCTTGTTATTAATACCTATCATATATACGGTTGTAACAACCAACCCTTTTTTAGCTATCTTTTGGTGTAACAACTTACTATATATTGTATTATGTACACCATTGTTAATATATAGGAAAAACACATTACAAAGCATTATTCTCTTCAATTACATAGTTTCAAATAATTCAATTAACAATTATAAATGTGGAATGTCTATTATAATACGCTTTAAACTTAAAATATGAGAACTAAGAAAATTTTTATTATTATCAGCAAGTAAAAATGTGAAATGCCCATTATATTTCAATTTAAACTAAAAATATGCAAATAAGAAAATTAACATCATATAATTTCAAATTTTATAATTTTTAATCAAAATATGTTGTTCTTATCATATTTGATAACTTATTAGTAAGTAATCTAATCTTATTGACATTATTTAAAATTAATGAGCTGAATAATATTAGTATATTTGATAAATGATTAATTATTATTGTTAATAAGTAATATAATCTTATTGATACTATTTAAAATTAATGAGCTAAATAATATCATTATAATTATTATTTTGCTACATAACAATAGATGGATATATATTATAAATAAACAAAATGACATAATTTTTCCCCACACTATGTTGTTTTGATTAAAGTAAATAGTGATCTTACAAATAAAATAAGAGAAGATAGGTTATTTTTATTAATTAAAATATATTGCAATTATTATATTTAGTAATTTATTAATTATTATTATTATTTATAGAAGCTTGAACTGAATTGTATTTTTGTATATTGATTATCGTAAGTGTTACAACATACATACATCACAATCAAATGAGTAGAGTTTGAGTTTTAACAAATAATAAAAGCTAATGACCTGATAGAATAAAACAAAGTATTAGCTAAATTATACAAACGAAGGGATATAATAAATCAACTAATTTAGATAGGCTTTAACACTCCCCAACAAACTGTTAGCTATGAGAAATTGAGTAACCAAAGCTTGGACAAAAAGTGCTTGAAAGAACAAACATACAACAGTTTGGTGAAGACATCTACCAATTGGTATTTGGTGGAGATAAAACGGACTTGAATGGTACCCTTATGGACTTGTTCTTGGATGAATTGGTAGTCAAGCTCAATATGCTTGGTGCAGGCATGGAAAACAGGGTTAAAGGATATGTATATTGCCTTTAAGTTGTGGTTGGGAAGGTGTAAGGCTAAATTCAGATAGAAGATGTTTAATCCATAGGAGTTTAATGGTAGTGTTTGCAACAACTTTGTATTTGCTTTCTGAAGAAGAGAGAGCTACGGTTGGTTGCTTTTTAGCACACAAAAAGATTAAATTATGACCAAGATATATGGTATAGCCATTTGTTGATCATCGGTCATCAATATAATCACCCCAATCGTTGTCACTAAAACACTAAAGTGTGGTGAAAGGATGTCGATCAATGAACAATGAATACTTGATGGTGTGTTTGATGTAGTGAAGTAACCATTTCAAAGCAAGCCAATGTAACTCAGTAGGGCAATGCATAAACTAACAAAGCTTGTTAATTGAGAAAGCGATGTCGGGACCAGTCAAGGTTACATTAAAGAGCACCAACAAGTTGTCTATAGAGTTTGGATTGTGCAAATGATGTGCCATTTGATTTGTTAAGTGGTGGAGTAGTAGCCATGAGTGTTAAACATCCTTTGGCATCTTGAAGTCTAGCTCGATGAAGAAGATCCAGAAGATAGTTAGATTGATTAATTGTTATACTTGCTTTGGATTGATGAATGGCAATACTGAGGAAGAAATGAAGTTGTCCAATATCCTTTATTGGGAATTTTGACTTAAGCGAAGCAAGAATATCTTTGATGAGTTTTAGAGAAGAGCTGGTGATAATGATATCATCAATGTAGACTAAAAGAAGTAATACATTAGATTGGTTTCAGAGAATAAACAGAGATTGATCTACCTTAGAGCTGTGGAAACCAAAAGTGTTAAGATACTACTACAAGTGTTAATACCAAGCACGAGGGGTCTGTCAAAGACTATAAAGAGATCATTGAAGAAGACACATATAATCTGGATGGTCTGGATGTATATAGCCAGGTGGCTATTCCATATATACGGTTTTGGTGAGAAAACCATGTAAGATGGCGTTGGAGGTATCAATTTGATGGAGAGGCCAATGGTATATAGAAGCAAGGGAAAGAATAGTTTGGATGGTGATTGATTTAATAATAAGTAAGAATGTTTTATGAAAGTTAAGGCCACCCTCTTAATGGTATCCTTTAGCAACCAGGCGGGCCTTATATCAAGAGATGGTGTTATCTAAGTTACGTTTAATTCAATAAACCCACTTATTGCCTATGATATTGTGATTTGAGGGGTGAGGGACAAGTTGCCAAGTCTGAGTTTGAATAAGGGTTGCGATTTTATATTGTATAGTATCTCACCATGGTTGGTGTTTATTTGTTTCTTGAAATATGAAAGGTTCAGTGACATCATTTGAGGTAGTAGACATAAAATAGGCTTACTGTTTGTTATAGGTGGATGGCTAAAGAACCATTTGGTGGGTTCGAGTTAAAGGTAGGTGTGCTTGGGTAGATGGTTGAGGAGGGTCAGTGGTTTGAGTTAGTGATGGTAGGGTGAAGGTGTATCGGGTGAAGTCAACTATTAATGGGATGCTTCGTAAAGGTGTGGGTGAGGGTGAGGAGGTGGGGGAAGAGGGAGAAGATGGTGATTGTGTGGGGCTAGATGGTTGAGAGATAGAAGAAGAAAGAGAAGATGTACATAGAGAAGCAAAGTCTGATTAAATTTGTTGCCATATAGAGTTAGTGGAATCAGCAGTTTTTGTGAATGAGTCAATGAATGATTAGGAATGCTTGCATGGAAATTGTGTTTTAATGAACTTGGCATGGTAAGCAACATAGATGCATCTTATATCCAAGGTAAGACATCGTTGCTAAAGGTGTTGAGGGGAAAGGCCAAGGTACACACATTCTTTTTATCGATAAGAGAATTTGTGTGTGTTATAAGCTCGAAGCAGTAGAAATATTGAGCAATCGAAGACCTTGAGATGGGAATACTATGGTTGAGAGCCATGACGCTTGAAGCTTGGACATTGACATTTCAAAGTTGGAGTAGGAAGTCCATTGATCAAGTGAACAGCTGTATCAAAAGAGTATGGCTAATAACAAAATGGTAGAGCGTAGTGAGCTATAAGACTGAGCTTGGTATCAATAATGTGATGAATTTTCTGTTCTACTACTTCATTTTGCTCATGTGTATATGGATAAATAAGACAATATTAGATGCCTTTTTATTGAAGAAAAGGAATAAGACTTTGGAATTCACTTAGTGCTTTGACAAAGGTGGAGAACTATCATTTAACAAGGTTAATAAAATAAACAAAAAGAACATGCATATCTATTTTATTTTTCAAGAAGAATATCCAAGTGTACCTCGTGAAATCATCAACAAAAATAATAAAGTATTGAAAACCAAGATTATACATGGCAAGAAAGGGCCCTCATACATCCGAATATATTAAATCAAAAGGTTTAGTGCTGTGATGCTCAATAGAGGGTAAAGAAAATTTGCTAGATTTTCCAAAAAGACAAGAGCTATATTGTTCATTATTACATGACTTTAAAATGGGAATTTTATTTGTAGTAATAATATGCTTAGTTGTCTTGGCAAAGGGGTGACTAAATCGAGCATGCCACAAGAATAGCAATGCTTTCATGGTTAGTAATGCAGTTTAGGATAGGAAATAATAGAGTCCATGCTCATGTGTGCCTCGGAGGAGCTTGTTCCTTGTTCTCTAATCCTTTATAAAAAAAGAATAAAGGCCAAAATTCAAAGAAGCAATGATTATCTATAGTGAATTTATGAACAGAAACCAATGGCTTAGTGATTTGAGGAATATGAAGTGTATTATTTAAAGAGAAAGTATGAGAAGGAGTAGAAAAGGAGGAAGTACAGGTATTTTAGATAGGTAAGCCTTGACTGTTTCCATAATTAGCTAGTTATTACCATCAAAGCTTTGAGGCAAGTGAAGAGCTCCAAGGTCAGGTGTTGTATAGGACGTAGCTCTAATGTCGACTATACATGGTTGCATTACCGGAGAGGAGAGAAAGGGGCAATACTAAGCAATATTTTCATGTGAGAAGGATTGGCCTTGAGGATTGAATACTGATATCTTTAGTAACATATAGTGGCGGTGTGATTAAAAAGTCCATAGATTTAACATGAAATAGGTTGGCCTCTACCACCACGATGATGTTGTTGTCAGCGCTTAAATGCACCACCACGCGAAAAATTATCGAACAATATGGGATAGGTAAGATACATTAGTGTTTGAAGAAGTGGTGGTGTTAATGTGGTTATGAGTTGGTAAATAATGTGAGCAAGTGGAGGTTCTTAGTTGCCCTTAAGAAGGATTTCATGAGTTGCAAGCTAATTATGCAGTTCATTAAAAGTAACAGGCTTAGATCTCATGTTTAAGGCTCAAAATTATTGCATTAAATTCAACAATAGAGAGGGTTCTTCCAGCAGCAGTAAGTTCGTTAGTTAATGATTTTCTTTAAGAAAATATTGCATGACTATCTTGTCATGTTGTTTCAGCTCTTGAAGTTCAATGTTCAATTGAAGTTGGTGATTTTGAGAATAGCTTCGAAGGTGTGAGCTAAAATTTGCCAAGTTGAGAATGAAGAGGTGACATTTATGACATAAGGGAAAATTTCTTCAGATATTAAAGACAAGATCCAGGAGAGAAGCAATTGGTCCTTTCTAGACTTGATAAACTGGGTTAGGAATTTGAGTTGGTGGATTTTCAGCGCTTTGAATTGTCTATGGTGGTATTGGTGTAGTACCATTAGTAAATCCGGTCAAGTCTTGTGAATTTAGAAGAGGAAGCAGCTATACTTAGGTAGTTTCTGGCATTTAGTTTATCAGAAATTTTAGTTGAGCTGAGCCTAAAGAAGGATGAGCAGAAGGGGTTACATGAACAATTTTTGTGTCCGTGTTTGAAGCTAAAAGGCTCTAATACCATATAAAAGTTTGAATTGAATTGTGTTTTTGTGTATTCATTATCGTAAGTGTTACATCATACATATATAACAATCAAATGAGTGGAGTTTGAGTTTTAATAAATAACAAAAACTAATGACCTGATAGAATAAAACAGAGTATTAGCTAAACTATACAAATGAAGGGATAGAACTAATCAATTGATTTAGATAGGCTTTAACATTATTAAGCTATTTATTCTTATTGATAGTATTTTAAAGTAATGAGGCATAAATGATGATGATGATGATGTTGTTATTATTATTATTATTATTATTATTATATATATAACCAAATCAACATATTTTTATCCAAAATTATGTTGTTTTGGTTTGTGGATAATAAATATAATTTTAATTAATAATATAAGTTTCTCTATTGCATAAATTTTTGAATTTCCATTTTGGATCGTACCATACTGATTCGTTCCAATAGAACTGAAAATTTGTACCGAACTATCCTGAAAAATGAGATAATATCAATATGGATATTTTTAAATTAAATAGTGGTGTTGGAGATTTTTTTTTTAAAATTTTCAAAATATGATACAGTTCTAGAGATTTAAATTTCCAATTTTTCCTGACCCGTACTCACCCCTAAAGTTAAATCCTAAGTGACCCATTCCCTAAACTATGAGCCACATTAACTAGTATATTAACTAATGATTAACATATGCCACAATGTTGTATCTAATATAGGTCGGACTATTTAATCAATCATTAAAATTTTAATTATTGATTATCTGTATTATAATAAATTAATCTAATTAAGAATGTAATGAATTATTAAAAAAAAATTGAATTGAATTTATTATGTTTCAAATAATACTTATAACATTAGATTTAAAGTCAACTCACCAGAGTTTATACTTTAATATAAAAATTGAGTCTCATTTTTCATTTAAAAATCTTTTATTAGTATGGTAAAAATATTCAATATTTAATAACTAATTCTTCTTTTTAATTAATATGATGAAAAAGATCTAATTAATAATTTTTAAAATAAAAAAGAAAAAAATCATCCACAAATTTAAATTAAACATGTTAAACACATTCTGTGTGTAAAATATAGTTGTTTCCTTATACCGCCAATCTTACTTTCATTTGATGGAACATATAATAATCTTTATAATTATATAATGTTAATAATTTATAATTATTAATTGTTAAGTGAGATTAAGCTAAGCAACGGCGACATCATCAGGCAAGTAATGACTATTTTACGGAAAAGATGTCAGATGCTGATGAAATGTCTTGGAAACTTATGATGCACATGCATGTTTTTCTTTTCTTTAATTTCTTTCTTTTATTTTCCAACAATTATATTTAAGTATGTTGAATAGGATAAATTCGTGAGGGATGACCACTATAAAACTACATAGATAAAAATATTCAGATTTCTTTAGATTTCGAGACTTGCAAGAAAAGTATAGCACATGTTGAATACCTTAATTTTCTCCTTTATGGTCGCAAGAAATAACCATGACTATATATATATATATATATATATATATACACACATGATGTGTGTAATATTTACATATTTCTTAGTTAAATTTTAATGAATATATATATATATACACATATATAATGTGTGTAATATTTACGTATTTCTGAGTTAAATTTTAGTGACTTTTGAATTAATAAATAATGTTAATTGGGTAGATTTTAGGTTAATTAAGAAATATTTTTAGTTTAGAGTTTTAATTAGGATTTTATTATTTTTTGTTTAATTTTAGTCAAATTAGGAGTATATATATATATATATATAGAGAGAGAGAGAGAGAGAGAGAGAGAGAGAGAGAGAGAGAAAGTTAAGAGTTTATATTTAAGTACTTATTAGTGTTTCCCTTTTTGTAGGAAAGATTAAAAAGGAATTTTAAAAAATCAAGGATTTGTATAACATGACCATGACATGGAGCATTTTGCAAGCCATTCTACTTTTGAAGCTGAAGGAACAATGGACACAGACATGACATGGTATACTTCGGCCCATGCATCCTTTTGTCTAAATTGGCAAAGTTAGGCACGGCCTTGACATGGCCGTGTGCCAGACCATGCACACTAACTGGAAATTTGATTCGAGGACAAGTACGACCGTGCTAAAGCCGTGCCGAAGAGCTTCACCGTGACACAAAAAGAGGCATGACCATGTCAAGGCCATGTCGGATTAAAAGAGATTTTTCCTAAGTGAAAAAGGAAGAGGAATTCAAGGGTTAAGAGGTCTTTTATCAAGTTTTCTTATAAAAAAGATTTAAAAAGTGTTTTGGGGATTGATTCTACATTGGGAGGAAGCATCAAAAGACACAAACAAGAGCTTAAGAAGGAAAATAAGGGTTTAAAGATTGAAGCGGCGCTTAAATCAGTTTTATCTATTTTTCTTCTTCACTCTCTTGTTATTTATTTTATTGTTTATAGAACTATGTTTGGCTGAACTCTTTTTAGGGTTTAGGCTAGGAGTAGCTATTCTATAATGTGATTGAACACAAGTTTTGTTAATTTGATTTTCAGTTAATTTTATGAGTTGCTCTTCATATCTTGTATTCAATTAAAAGCCCAATTGATTGCATGTTTATGGGTAGATTCACCAATAAGAGTTAGGAGAATTTATTAGATTTAGACTCATAGGACTTAGACAACTTGACCATGAGAGTAGGCGAGCTCTTCGGGGATAAAATAATTGTTAAGAAGCTTCATGAATTAAGTTTAGTTTCTTAATCATAAGAGTAGGTTAAATCTTAATCTTGACATCCTTAATTGAACTCGAGAGAGTCTTTAGGTATTTTAAAACAATTACCCTTCACTGAAATCAAAGTGTTTAATAATTAAGTGTTCATGATCTTATTGGAATAATGAAACTAAACCTAAGCTCTATGTTTTTATCATTTGATTTTCTCTTAGTTTTAATTGTTTAGATTTATATTTTAATTTTCCAAATGACTTTGTTGACTTGCTAGCTAAGATCATAAGTAGAAATATTAGTACTCAATATACAATTCTAGTGGGAACGATATCTTTTGTACTACAATTCACAATATGTACGCTTGTGGGTTTTGAATGCAACAACACACATAAAATATTTCAAGTCTTAAAAGTTACAGGGATTTTACAAATAAGTTTTGAATGCTTAATGATGATGTATTAGATTATAATGTTTTATAGTGGCTTTAGTATGTTTTTAGGTTAATTAGTGATTTGAATAAATTAAATATATGTAATGTGAAGATTTTATATGTTTGTTTTAATTTGTAGATGAATGGAGGTTTGGAGAAGGAAAGGAAGAAAACTAAAGCCAAATTTGAAAGCTAACTAACTATTGTGATTGCAAGGAAGGCTGCGAGCGCAAGTTAAGATAATTCAAAGTTATTATGACGATTGCAAGATTATTTATGATTGCAAGATACATGGATAAAATTGCACGAAGTTGTTATAGCAATCACATGCAATGTTGTGATCATAAATTGTTTTGAGCCAGACCTTCTGCTATGATCATATAAAATTGATGCCAATTGCATCAAGCTAACTTGTGAGCCAAGACCAGAGCAAATATAAGGGATTTTCAAAGGCAATTCTAAAAGGGTACAAAAGGAGACTCAAAACCCATTTGAGGGGATTCTAGAAACACTTGGAGGAGCAAGAAAAATCACTACTAAAGCAAGAAAAAGAGAGAAGAAGATTAAATTTTATATAGCTAGTTTCCTATATTTTTTTCACTTTTCTTGCAATTGAATTATGGGTTTTTATTATGAATCATTGATTTTGATGTTCAATGATATCATGTTAGACTCAATTTTTGTTGATAGGAATTATGAATCTCATTTGATCTTAGCTTTTAAATTCAATTATATTTATTATTGCATATTATGTTTATTTTTCTTTATGCTTATTATTAATTGACCACCAATAACACGATTTTAGTTAGGAATATTCATTGAGAAATGATATTTCTAATGGATTTATAAACACAAGTTTGATTAATTCATGATCAGAGATAAGCTGAGTTAATGAGATCTTATGGGTTGTGCTTGATAGTTTGCGATTTAATATCATTGTATCTTTGGAACATGATGAGAGTCAATTCTTAAGTGCCTTGATTGATGATTTCAAATTTAGCTAATCATTACTTGAAAAAGAATGGTTAGTGCTTTATGAGGACCCAAGTATGCAATTATTAATTGGGCAATTTGAATGTCAATTGCTTGGTGATTGTATAGAAGATTAATTTTTATCAATTTTTTAATCATAGTTTATTTTTTTCTTTTATTATTAGTATTTCTTTGGTTATTTTCAATTGATAGTTTAGCTTTAATTTTCTTTTTTAAATCCTATTTAATTATAGCCTTAAACAAGTCAAGATAGAAGTAATAGGTGGATAAACTTTTTAATTCTCGTGGAAACGATACTTGATTGACTTACTCTTCATTAATTGTTAACTATGTATACTTGTGGGTATTGCTTTCATAGGCACGCAAATACTTAATTCTTAAAAATTGAGTTCAAAGAGTATTAAAAATAATTAACCGTTAGTCCCATCCCATTAAATGTAATAAAACAAGCTCACGTGGCAGCATATTCGCCTATGTGGGATTCTTGTCATCCCATCCCATTATATATATATATATATATATATATATATATATATACATGTAGTGTTTAGTGTTAGGTTTATTGACTAAAACTATATTAGCTACCCATTCCGGATGAGTGACCTCTTTAATGGATTTGACTTCTAAAAGCTTTCGAGTTTCTTTAATTATGACTTACTATCTTTCAAAAGTTAATTTCCTCCTTTTTTACACTACTGGCTTCACCTGTAGATCTATATTGACACTATATGACACAATTCTCATATCTATGCTAACAATCTCAGATGCTTTGGAAGTAAAAGTCTCTCAGTGCTTATCAAGTATCAAGCTTATCCACTGATGAACTTTATCACTTAATTCTCCTCCTATCTTTGTAATCCTTCCATATTTTAACTTAAACTCTTAGATATGATGTACAGGCTTAAGCTTTGTACCTTTTTGTTCTATCTCCAATGAGTTTAATTAGGAAGGCTTCAGCTTGCTCTTTAGTTGCCACCTGATAACATTGTTTAGTTGTTTTTTAATCTCCTCACATGGTAATAACATTATCCTATAAGGTATTTTCATAGTTAGATAGCGGATCCTAGTTGCTGCACTAGTCTTATGTAATACAGGTCTTTTGATGATCCTATTATAAGCTAATAAAATGTTCACTATATTGAATAGAGACCTAACTTCAATGATTTTCAGAAGTTCCCTATCTTCAAGTTCCATAATCAACTTAGTAGTACCTATTGGTTGAGTTTTTCCTCCATAAAAATTGGTAATGGGATTATGGATGAGCTTCAAGTCTGTTACTTATCCTCCTATTGCTTGGTAAGCTTCCTAAAATGAGGCATTTATGGTGCATCCATCATCTATAAGTACTCTTTTGACTAAATAATTGTTTAGTATGCATTGATGACTAGGGCATCATTGTGTCGATGCCTGACATGCTTTCCATCTTCATTGTTGAATGTGATGATTAGCGCTGCTTTAGTCAAAGAATATATTTCTCTCCTAGGCCTTTTTTGTCTCTTTTTGAAATAAATATCTCTAGTAATTATCATGTTTATTACTCTAGAGATGTCAACCCGAGCTTTCTTTAGTTCATTATCTTACCTTGCTCGGTTATCTGGAGCTATTTCCCTCTTAGATTATGTAAACCTCAATGAACCATTTTGGATGAGCCTTTCTATTTCCCTTCAGATATCATGACATTCATTGGTATCGTGCCAACAATTTTGGTGATATCTACAATATTAGCTTTTGTTTATTATTGGATTTCTCATATAATTGAGTAATCTAGTAAGAGTTATATTCACCTTTTTTTTTATCGATATCAAGATATATGATTTCAAAGTGTTTATGGGTGTGTATATTTTAACTTCCCTCTTGAATCCTTCTATTGGGCTTTGGAATGAGGGATTTTGAGCTCTTTTGGCATTATGCCTCTCCTTTCTTCTAACAGGTCTGGGAAATCTATCTTCTTTTCCTCATAGCTTTATATCTTCATACAAGTATATCAATTTCATAGCAATCACCATTACTTCTGAGTATATTTTAAGCTTTTTGATCATTATCTTGTCTCTAATTTTTTTCATTTAAGTCCCTGTCTTCATGGCATCTATAGCAATTTTATTACTTAGATTTTTAATATGAATGGCTATCTTGTTGAAATGATCCAAGTAACTTCTTAAAGACTCAATTATACCATGTCTACACATCCAAAGATCATTTATGCTCTTTGTTGGAGGAATGTTTGTAATGAACCAGGTTCTGAATAGCTCAACTAATTCCTTAAAGGATGAGATAGAATTCTTCAGCAATCTGTGAAACCACTTTTGAGCAATTTTAGCAAAGGTGCTTAAGAACACTCAACATATAATAGCATCATTAATTTTTTAAAGCATCATCTTCATTTTGAAGGAAGAAACATAAGTCCACGTGTGGAACTTTGAACTTATGAGGGATCTCTGTTTTGACAATTTTATTGGTTAAGGGGGGTACTTCCTTCCAAAACACATTCATCTTCTTTGCTTGGCCTAGTCCGAGCTTTCTCCATCTCTTCTTTTACTTGGTGATTGATTTTAGATTCTTCCAATGTTAGGATACTAGTGTTGGATTCTACATCTTTGTCATGCATCTATCTTTCTATTTTGTCAGCCCCAAATTCTATCCTTTCAGCACCTTTGAATTCTTTTATGAGTAAAGCCACATCAATAGGTCCAAAAAATCCTACTTAAGGGTCATCCTAAGTTAAAGCAAGCAGTTATTATTTCAATCTGTTGATCAGAGCTTCCTTTTCTAGAGAAGTTAAATGAATTACAGGAGTTATTGGGTTAAGTTCTGGTGTTCCAAGGAGAGTGGGGAATTCTAGCAAGCTACAGAATAATATAGATGGAATGGGTCTGCTTGTGTGTTATAGAGGTGCAAAATAAGGGAAAGTGCTGACAATCAATGAAGTGTTTGGGTTTTAAATTTGAGGGGGTGAGGTTAGGAATGACTGAGAAGAGGTTGGGATATTAACGAGGATTTCAATAGGCTGAGTAGTGACATCAATTCCTATAGAAATTCCTTGAATTTGAGGAGCTGAATTGGTATCCATTGCAATTTTTCTTGAAACAACACTTCAATTTTTCATAAAACTGTGATTTTTTAGATTCAAAAGTGGTTTCCCATAGACGAGGCTACTTGATAACTTGAGTTGGGAATTTCTTTGAATTCTGCATATGTGTTCATAAAAATAACAAGGTCAAAGGGTAAGGATATCCCCATAAACACTTTGATGCTTAATTTAGTAGGGATTTGCTAATAGCAAAGAGAATGTTTAAGAAGACGTGTATGCATGAGATGAATGACTTGGATGATTTAAAAAGTATATATAAGGATAAAATATGCATAAACCTAATGTGATTATAATTCTTTGTTGGTAGGAGTCATTATCCATATTAATTTAGGTTTCCCTAATTCATGTTGATCCAAGTACCTTATTCCTTTAAAAATTAGAGTCCTTGTGTAATCTAAGTATCCCTTTTCCATTAAGGATTAATGTCCTTATCTAAGTGGAATACTTATAAGGGATATTAAGAAAAAAAAATAGTTTACATATGAAATCCAATGAGTCAGAAAACTGAGACTCATCTTATAAAACATGGAGATAACAAAAACTATACAAAAAGCATGCAAGTTGATAAAACAAAGAAAAAGAAAGGTTTAATCTCATTACAAATAAGAAATAGCAAAATTTTAAATTAATTTGATACAAATTAAATCCTTAGGAACCTTTGAATGTAAAAACAATTAAAAACAAGTTTGGCTTCATTAATCATTGATAAAACTAATTCAATGATTTTTCTCCTTTTTCTCATCAATATATTTCATCTAATGTTTTTAAAAACGAAAATGAAGGGACTAAAAACTCAAATAGGAAAGGAGAAAAATTGCTTCAAGAAGCAAAATGGTATTTGAACAAACCAAAAGGAAATCAAATATCAGATTGTTTAATAAGGATCTAGAGAACCAAGGGAAAGTAAAGGCTAATTTGCAGATGATCCTCGTAAAAGTAAAGGAGGAAGAAAAAGGGAATGTAAAAGGATTTATGAGTGTAGGGATAGGAGGTGGTGAGAGAGGGTTAAGCTCACTTGTGCAAGGGTTAGAGGAAAATCATTACAAAATCGATGGATGAAGAAGGAGAGATTGGGAGGGTAGAGGTAGGAGGTGGCTGCGGTGTGAAGATAGGAGGGCATACCATACGACCTCGTTTTAATTAAGAGGCATGGGCACAAACAGAAATGGGGCCTTATGCAAAATGATGTCGTTTTCACACAGATTATTATTATTATTATTATTATTATTATTATTATGATTATTAGTTTGCTGGGGTAAAAAATGGTGGCAAATTTCATAATTAAATGGAAAATTAATGCCTTCAAATTGCATTGTAGATGAACAGTACAATTTGAGTTTCATCTTTATATATGTAAAAAAATTACACCATACACTTACCTTGACCTAATTATCTCAAACATATGGTTGTTTTTTTTTTAGTTGTGTCATTCTGTGTTTCAATAACACAATTTTTTTTCAACTTTACATTTCTTCTTATTCTTTTTTTTTATTATTTTGTTTTTGAATTTATGTTAAGCCATACTCTATTCTCATTGCAAGGGAAGGAATACAACTACATTCCATTTAGCAATACTTCATTCTAACTGATTTTTCTTTTTCTTCTTCTTCCTCTTCTGATTTTATATTTGAATTAATGTTTCTAGTGCTATGGGTGTTAATAAATTTTTGCCAATTCATGTGTTCTTTTTAATTTGATGAGTGTTTCTTGGATTTGAATTTGTGTTTCTTCTTTCTTTTTTTTTTTCTCATTTTGTTTTTGGATTTATGTTTCTTGTTCTATGGGTATTAATAGTTTTTTTTTCTCATTTTGTTTTTTGATTTATGTTTTTGGTGCTATGGTATTGATTGATAGATTTATGTTGATTCATGAGTTTTCATTAATTTGGTGAGTGTATGTTGTGGTTTTTTTGTTGTTTCAATTGTTTTAATTGTTTTTGTGGTTATTTTTATTTGGTTGTTTCAATTGTTTTGCTTGTTTTCATGGTTATTTTTATTAAGTTATCTTAGTTGTTTTGTGGTTATTTTTATTCTGTCATTTCTATTGTTTTTGTAGTTATTTTATTTGGTTGTTTTAATTGTTTTTATAATTATTTTATTTGATTGTTTTGATTATTTTGATTATTTAAAACAACCCCCATATTTTAGAAATAATTATTGTGAAACTTGAAAGAATAAAAATCAACCATGTTTTAATTTTTTTAGTTTTTTAGTTATTTATGAAAAAAAATCCTTTTATAATGTACCATAAGCTGCCATTACCATATGAATAGGATGTGCTTAACTTCTTATGAAACTTTGAGTTCGTTGCATCTCTTAAACACTTGGGCTCTAATGGAATGGACTTTGTTACTAGTACATTTGAGTTCTAAAACAGAGTTACTAGTACGTTTGAGTTCTAAAATAGAGTTCAACCAAACAAAAAATTGCAAATTAAAGATGAAGCTACAAATTATTTATCTAAAGCAAGCTCGAATCCAAGTATAAAACAACACCAGTGTGTTACCAAGTAAAATATCTTCTTCTTCATCTTCTTCTTTTTTAAAGATGAAGTTGCAAATTATTTATCTAAAGCAAGCTCGAATCCATGTATAAAACAACACCAGCGTGTTACCAAGTAAATGGCAGTATAGGAATGTCTACTTGAGCTGAATTTTGTGCGAAGCAAAATAATAGCTCTAAAGGGCTAAGGAATAAGGATGGCTGATAAAACTGTTAGTTTGCCCATTAAAAAATATTCAAATTTGAAATACAAGGAAAAAATAGTAATATAAACTGATCTGTTCAATTATATTTTATTAAATTATATATATATATATATATATATATATATATATATATATATATATATATATATATATATATATATATATATATATATATATATAAGTTACAATGGCAATGGAAAAAGAGTCGAGGGAGCGTGAGATTCAAACCTTACTCTTCCAGACAGTTTTTAATTATTTATTGACACTAAATCATAAAAGTGTAGGTGTGAGTATCCGCCACCCAAATTTTTATATATTAAGAAATTTCAAAAGTAAATACACAAAGTTTTAATTGATTTTCAACCATAATCTACTAAGAATATTCAAATTATTATTCGAATCCGCCACAAAATTTCTGGGGGAATGTTATCCCTACTACCAAGTTAATATAAATAAAATGATTAAAAGAATTCCATTTGATTGAATAGTGTAGCATGTTACAAGATGATAATCCCTCTCTTTTACATCAGTTACTGTACCCTAGTACTATTCTTATAATGTATAATGACATTATAAATTATTCCAATGGCAATAAAAGAATATTCTATTATTTACAATATTTATTTAATTGAATATTTATTCATTAGCATCATATTAAATATATTCATTATCAAGAGTTGATAATATGAGCTACAAATTTATTTAATACATATGTTATAAAATGTTCATAGTCATATAATTGATATTTGGATAATATTAATTAGACTATCACCTCTATCTATTTTCCTTATTAGTATGTGATACTAATAGTGGAAAGTAGTGAGTCTCATGTTATTTGATATAGACATTATATTAGACATGTGGATACTCATGTTATGGGTGGATCGAATAGTGACATTAGATACGTGATCACATGGATATTTACTTATGGTCAACGATCATAAGCTAGGTCATAATGGTGCATTTAGTCCTTTGACCTGAGGTGAAGTGGTTATCCACATTTAAGTGGTTAGAGTTTGTTACCGTTTGCATAATTGTGTTACTCACATATGGGTATTTGACGTGTGGTGGCTTTAGTTAGTTAAATATAGGGATGAGTGTTCGACCAAAATAAGATTCGTTACTTGGAGTGAACCAGGATAAGATCCTATGCTATCTAAGTTTTTCTTGATAAAAGAGTTCCTGGCCAGGACAAACATAATAGTCTGAAAGATTTTAAGTGCTAGAAAGAGTTTCTAGTATTTGTTGTATTTTATCAAGAGATAGAACTTTAGATGAGATAATATGATATAGCTATTAGAGTTTGACTTATCCTTGACTCTAGGCCATATTGGGATCTTTTAATGAAGAAATTTTAGTGCATGGTAATTATGACCAAAAAGTTCGTGTGAATTAAAAAATACATTCATATATAATTAGGGAGTTGTGATATCGATGCAAGGGGTTACTCATAACTTATGAGAACGAATAATTGAGATTTTCACATCTAGACTTGAAAAAGTTTCAAATAATATTAAGTGTTGATATTATATTCTCATTGTCAATTAGACATGAACCTAATAAGTCACACCTAATAGAGTTTTGCCAAATCACCATTTAATATTATTCAAATTATTAAGTAAAGAGTTTAATCAATTAATTAAGATTAATGCAATTGGATTTATGTTTTAAACAATGATTCTAGTATAATATCAAATCTAATTCCAATAAGAGTTTTATTATTAATTTATATTTAATTAATATGAGATATTAATTAAAATAGTAAATTAATAATAATATATGTTATTAATTAAACTATTAGATTTAATATGAGATATTAAATTATTAATAATTTAATTAATAATTATGTGTAAATTGTTAACTTTGAATAAATATAATACATGAGATATATTTTCTACATATTTCTTTATACATTACTATGTCAAGATGACAAACTAATGATGTTTTAATGTCAAGGTGGCAAGCCAATGATGTAGTAAGTCACTTGCACAATTTGTTCACTAACCATTGCAAAGGTGTATGCAAAGTGATATACTGATGATATAGTATGAGTGATGTTTAATTTATACATGTTTATATCAACTCACTTTCTCTCTATACATATCCTTAGAAGAGTTCTAAGGAAGAGAGTTATGTGAATAAGCAAATGGAATTAAGAAATTAATGTAAGTTGTTGCTTCGAGAAAGTGTGTAGAGGTTTTTTGGTAAGAAAATATACCAAAAGTAAAAGCAAAATATACACAAAATAAACTCTAAGTTCTTACAAGTGAATTAAGTTAGTGCAAGTATACAAGGGTCACTTGGAGAGGGTACTTGCTACTAAACTTAATCAAGGCAAGAAGGTGGTTGGCAAAGTTTTGGTGTTTTAAACTAGAGGCCTAACACTTGGGAGGCTAAGCATTTGATTCAAGAGTTAAACCAAAGATATCTAAAGTTAAGGAATTTGTGAGCATTCTCAAACTTAGAATTCCTATGTTGTTGTTTACATGTTGTTTTTGATATTTAGCTATGTGTTTAAATGCAAATTGGATTTTTGGGATTGAAATTTTTCATGTGATGAAGAGTTATTTTGAATAAAATTTTTAAAATTTGCTCTACTTGAGTTTGTGCTCACCACACAAGTTTTAATGTTTAAGTAACATAATTGATTCCTGACAGTTGCATAGTTGCATCATATGCTTAGCCTCTGCGATCATTTCTAAATCTTTCTTTTCACTTTACTTCTGACCATTTCTGTACACACATGCTTGCATTCTTTGCCTGCAAATTTAACATAAAATTCATTTCATTAGTCCACTATTTCAGTTTTTTCACAAGTCAATAGAAGCAGAAGATTTTTATATAAACACCTCCTTTTCCCAATCACATCGAATGGTAATGATAGCCAATACCAATGTCTGAATTGCTACTCCGCCGAAAATCATTCCAGCCCAAATTCCCTATAATTGAGTTCAATTTGATGCATGATGTTAGAACATGATCTTGACATGCATGCACTAGCAAACACGGTTGAGATACTATTTAGGAGAGTTTATTTTTCTATTTATGATATTTATTTAATTCGGATTTTGAAATAGACAAAATTTTATGTACTTACAAAATATTAAAAACATAAGATACAAATATTTATATTACTATTTAAAATTTACCACATTATAAGAAGTTAACGTTGTTTGACTTGTTAGTTAACATCTCCATAGACATATAATTTCATGCAGAATAAAATTTTCTCTGTCCAAATTTATAAATGGCAAAAAGAATTCTCCATTATGGGAAGAGCACTAACAAATAAGTTATTCATTAGAATCTAAAGTAATTTAAAATGTCTTAGTGGAAACTTCTAATAAATGTCTTGAATTTTTTGAAATGTGACAATTTATATACAATGAACTATAAGAATCGTGTAATACTCTGTTAAGTATGAATAATCATGATGATCACAAAAGGAACAGGATTGATCAATAATGAATAAATAAATAAATAAATTTACATACCGTAACTCCAAGGTGAAACAACCAACCCATTAAAAACCCGAGTGGAACTCCAATCAAATAATAGCAACCCAAGTTTATAAATGCCACATATTTTTGCCATCCAGATCCCACAGCAACCCCTGCAAAAGTGGAAAATTGGATTAATAATGTACAAGTATGTGTATCTAGGGGTGAGCAGCTCGAATTATTCACTGCACAATCCTATGGGGTAGAGCCTATTTACAATGACTAGTTGACCCCTGAAGGCTGCAATATTTGAAAAAGAAAAAAAAAAGTACCAGAGAGAATTGGCTGAACACTGTTGAGAAAAACAGTAAAGGCCAAGAGAAGTGAAAGTTGGTTGACTGCTTTAAGAACAGGTTCACTTGAAGTGAACATCCAACCCAATTCATCATGGAACAACATTATCAAAGCCCAGAAGAAAATCCCTATTATAACTGAGGTTGTCACTGATACTGCTGTTGCAAACTTTGCTCCTCTTCCACTCCCAGCTCCTAGCTCATTTGCAACCCTCACCCTGCATAGGCACCCAAAAAAATACAAAATATCCACATTCAGTATTTTGGCTCCCTTATAATAATATATTTTTGGAGGTTCTTACATACACCTACAATTTTATATTTAATTATTGAAAATATGACACATATTCTGAATATTTTATACTTACCTAATCAGAAATACATATTTTATACTTTGCTGTTTTAACAATCATGTGCAATCCATCCGGAGTGATAAAAATTTTCTTATACTTTTGTTAATTTAAAAAATTATTATCCTGTAAGAAATATGAAAATTATAAATGTTTAAAAAATGAACAGATAACTAAGTTAATATTTGGGTCAAGTTAAATTTTTATTTTTAATATGTTTATTCAATTAATATGAAAATTTAGTTCTTCTTGCACTATACATGACAACAACATAGAAAAAGGAAGGGAAAAAAGGGAAAAAAAATAAAAACTATAGATTTTATTGTGTTTATAACTTAAAAATAATTAATAAAGAAAAAAATAAGAAAAAATGTTTAAAAAAGAAATAAAATTTTAAATTATAATGTGTTATAGAAGTTAAAATTTTTTAATTCAATTTGGGATGTAATGATTTTGGCCTTATACAAAGTGCATGGGGAAATAATTGTTCTCCAATTTTCTTTCCCTTTGAAATATTTTTAATAGTCAAAATAGGATTAAAATTAATTTTCCTTAACCTTTTACTTTATTTCCTTTTTTGTTTTTTGAACATTTTTTACTTTATTTCTTTTCCTTTACTTTTCTCTCAAGTCATACATGTGTGTTGAATCCAATTCACCAGGCAAGAAAAGAAAAGGGGAAGGCAGCTTGTTTGAGCCATCAATCATGACTCTTTGTCTAAACACTAAAGTCTAAACATGCTTATCAAGTAGCATAATTTTGAAGATTAATATAAGATTAAATATTTGAAAACCTGTTATTTAAAAAATTTTGGATGAATCCAATTCGTCATGTAAAGTTATAAACTTTCAATTATGAACTTGACATTTGGCAAAATCAGATAACATTTATTATATTTTTTAACTTTAAAAGTTAAATATTTAACCATAATTACTTTTAACACATCTATAATTTTTTTTTAAATTATAATTTTTTAAAAATTATAATTTTTTAAAAATTTTTTATGTTATGAATTTTTTATATAAAATTATAGGTTATTTTATAAAATAATAAGTAAAACTCTTGATCATCTCTTTCTCTATATATATATTGTTGCTTTCTTTTATCAAAAGTGTCATTATAGATCTTGAACTCTAAAACTTTTGATATCAATGAGATTTTGCAACTGTTGCTTACACAATCGGTCACATTAATTACATTTATATTCAATTTATTTTTATCTACATAAAATGTATGAATTTTTAAAATTTTTTAATTAATTCATAATTTTCCTCAAAAAAATTAATTTATTACTTTAATTCTATATAAAGTAAATTAATATTTTCATGATAATATTTGACTATAAATTAGGCAATTTTAAATAATGCAATAATATAACCAACACCATTTAGCAAAAAAAAAAAAAGCACTATGATATATACATAATTATCATCAGGACGTCCAAATGCATGTAATTTGCAATAATATAATTTTTATTTCTTAAAAATTTTCATTAATGTTTTGTTTACGAAAAATATATACATATATAAAATTTAATTTAATTTAATTTAATTTAATTTAATTATAATAAAATAAAATTTAGTAGAACTTTTTTCAAGCTTTTATTTTCATAAAATTAGAAAAAAAATTTGTTAACCAATAATTACAATTATATAATTTAGATTTAATTTTCATAAAAGTATTTGACATTGAACAATATATTTAACCTTTATATTAAAAGTAAAATATAATTAATTAAATTCTTACATAGTTGATGAGAATTTTCAGAATTATATTTATTGAGGAGTTAGTTTTGCTAAAATAAAAGTAAAAAAAAAAAAAATTTCACAAAAATAAAAGTATAAGGAATTAGTGTAAAAATTTTAGAATATATTTTTAGTCATAAAAAGAAATTCAGTCTCATATATATATATATAGAGAGAGAGAGAGATAGAAGAGTTATGATCAAGTAAGTTTTACTTCTTATTTTAAAAAATAATCCATAATTTTATATTAAAAAAATTCATAACATATGAAATTTTTAAAAAATTTATAATTAAAAAAAAAGTTTATAAATGTATTTAATTATAATTATATGTTTAACTTTTAAAGTTAAAAAGTATATAATAAATGCTACTTAATTGTATTATATATTAAATTTATAGTAAAAAATTTATAAGTATACATAAGAAATTGAAGTTATCCAAGAATTTTTTGTTATTTTGATTAATTGCAATTTACAAAAAATAAAGAAAAGGTCATTTTACACCGAAAACTACTTTGTGCATAATTTTTTGAACCATTATTTACATACATCAATCAACATCTCTTATTAACACTAATCTTCAGCCGCGCGCGCACACGCAAGCTTTCCTATCTAGACACCATCCGTGTTTTAACGTTTAATGTGGGTCATGGCAATAATTCCATTACTTAAAAATTATTGATTTTACAATTATTGGGAAAATAACTTATTATTTCTTTTTTTATTTATAAATTTTGTCAAGTAGCTTTTTATTTTTTAAATTTAAGAGGGAAATTTTATCATTCTATTGCGATTAGAAAATAAACCCAGAATTTTTAATATCATGAAAGAGATGTTTTCCAAAATTTATTGTTTATTGATAATAAATAATTTTTCATTTAAAGAAAAAAGTTACTAATTATCACAAAATATAAATATATTTTTGATAAAAATAAAAATAGCAACATTTTATTGTATTTATTATTACTAATAGCTAAAGTTTGATAATACAATTGTTGTCACTATTAATAGGTTTAGGTGACAAAAGGCATTTATAGAAATCGAAACTTTTACTTTCATTCTCTCTTCACTTATGATGAAAAATTAAATCATTTTATCGAATTAAAAAAATATTGAATCCTCTTTGTTGGTTTTATTAATGCAACCTCAGTTAATTTGTAAACGTTTTTTAAATGCTTATTATGTGAATATTGCAAAACAATTAACTAAATCATATGCATATATAATATTTTTTATAAAAATTAAAAAATTAAAAATGAGATGGCATGCACAGTAGTAGAAGAAGCAGAAAGATGAAAGAGGAGGTACCCGGTGGCTGCAAAGAATGCGAGAGGAATCATCATTTCCCACCCATTTATGGTCATGCTGCCAAATAAATATAAAGTCAAAAACCTCAGGAAGAGATTCAATTTTAATGCACATCCCCAAAATCGAAAATCGAAAATCGAAAATCCCACTGCATACCATATGGACAAGGCGTCAACCGCAATCTCTGCGTTCTTCAGATTTCCTGTCATCAATATAAGTATTCTATAGTACCAGTTCTCCAAGCTTTCATTTTTCACCATCAAAAAATAAAAAAATAAATAAAGATTAGAATGATATTAAAAAAATAATAAAGTGACTGATACAAGGACAAAGTAAAAAAGAAATCCCTCACACACTTATATACGGATGGATTGATAATTAATCCATATTGTACATTTCAATTATTGAGTATACAAATATAAAATACAAGTCCATCACTTATTTAATTATTACAGTATATGCATCGTAGGTAAATTTTTCTTTTAGAAAAAAATTTACAAACCTGATTAAACTGATAATTAATATAGAGTTGACCACTCGATGTCAAAAATTAAATTTATAATTCCTACAATGCATGAAATGTAACTAATATATATATTTTAAAATAAGTAATCAAATAATTTTAATAAATTAAAACTACAATTTAATCAAATATAAAAATAAAAATTTAAAAAGATATTGCAATATATATATATATATATATATATATATATATAATAATTGAATAAATAAAATAAAAGAGAAGTAGAAAATAGTTGAAAAATGATGTTTTCGTTAGAATATAAAATATAATTTTTGATGAAAAATGAAGAATAATATTTTATATGTAATACAATTATAGTGTCTTATATAGTACCTTATATAAAATAAAACATGTTTATTTTAAAATAATATTTTTTGTATTTATTATAAAAAATATTATAAATTTTAATAACACAATAAAATACTGAATTATAAAGAGTGACTCAAATTTTAGACTTAATAATTTTGGAGTTCAATATTTAATATATATAGAAGATATAATTTTTGATAAAAATAAAAAATAATATTTTAAATGTGATAGAATTATAGTGTTTTATATATAATAAAATATATTTATTTTAAAATAAAATTTAAATTTATATTTATTATAAAAAATATTATAAATTTTAATAACTCAATAGAATATTAAATTATAAAGATTGGCTCAAATTTTAGAGTTAATAATTTTGGATATATATATATATATAACGTGTATTTTTGAAAAACGTATTCTTTATATTCGATAAATACAAAAAATTTTGGAGTATTCAGATTATGTGGGATAAATTCATTAAGTAATTGATGCGTATAGCGTACTCAACCTTACAAATTTGACGAGCAACAAGCCAAAATAACATGCTAATTTTAACTTATAATTGCTCTTTCAGGTTTGGCTGTTTCTCCAAAAAAAAAAAGTTTTGGTTTGGCTGTCATCACAGACAGATAAGACTTGATGACATATGAATTACATGTCCTACTTCCAAAAATAATAATAATAATAATAATTAATTACATCTCCTTTGTTTTCAGTCTTATAAAAAAGCAAACAGGATTTAATTTTTACGTGAAACATGTATTATATATTTTCTAAGTAGATTTATTTATTACATGAACTATGATTTATGGTTTTTATTAATAGTAATATATTTAAAATTATTAATCACGTAGGTAATATTTTTAAAAAAAAAAAAGCAGACTGTTTTCGACAAAATTCTGAAAAGAAAAAAGACAAAATAAAATTTGAACAGTGATTAAAAGAGAGTGACTAATTAGAGTTTAGCTATTACCACAGCATGACCCCAGAAGCAGCAGAGAGTTTAGTGAACTCCCAAAGACCAGAAAAGGCTTCAATGGAGAAACCTTTCCACGTGAGAGGACAGCCGCCAAAAATAGCGTAGCCAAGATTCCCAAAAGTAAGCACCCACCAAGAAAAATTCAATGTCATCGCTGTTCCAATCAGGCCAAGCTGAAGTCTATACACAAACAGCCAGCTTACAATCACATGCACCACCAGAGCAACTAAAGAATTTAAAGCTATCACTGTATTCTTCAGTTGGCTTTGCAAGAATCTCTGTAAGGGAAACTGAAATGCAAGGCTGAAGTGAAGTGGGATCATGTACATCGAAACAATCCCTGATAGTTCTGCTATATCTTCTGGTTGTCCCAGTTGCTTCAACAATGGAGAGGCGAAGAGAAACAGAGGCAAAAGCACAATACAGCACAAGAATAATACGATCCATGATCGTTGCATATACACTCCCAACATGTAGTACTTTTTGGCCCCAAATGCTTGCCCGCATAATGTCTCCAACGCACTAGCCATTCCCAACTGATCATCAGAACATAGATTAGTTCAGGATTAAAAGAGCAATTGTTGGATAAGAAAAGAGAGAGATATATAAATACCAGGAGACCCAAGTCGAAGCCAATAATGACATTACTGGCAATGGAGAAGGCAGCAAGTTCAAGGTCACCCAAATGACCTGCAAAGGCTTGGGTGATGACAACCATAGAAAAAGAGGCAACACGGCTAAAAATTGCAGGACCAACTATCTGCCATAGCTTCTTCGTTTCAACCCAAACCTTTCTTGAAAATCTATTTTCAGGATCATCTTCCTCAACTACAGGAACCAAATTTTTTAACAGAGGAACCTTTGCTCCCTCTGCCTCTGCTGCAGTACAGTTTCTAGGCATGTTCTCTTGCATTGCCAAGAAGAGAGGAGAAATTTCAAATACTATTGATGTATGCTGTCAGGTATATATCTTACATAAAATAACTATTGTTTACGTGGGAACTTGGCCACGACGTACTTAGGTCAGCCCAAGTCCTTGGAGATCAAGAACTTAAGGTGGCACTGCTCCTGTCTAAAAGAATAGCCGAGAGCTTGATATCAGAGAAGGATCAAGAGCCGAAGCAAATGTCCTTTGATGAGTTATGATAGCCAAAACAAAGTTGTGCTTCGATTCGGACCAGACAGCCTAAAGTGTTTAGAAAATTTGGATTTTGGGAAGGAAGTTAACATGTGCAGTCAATTTCTAACTTTCAGATGCTCATAATATATCAAATTATAACTGGCTTAGAGGTCGATAATAAATATTAAATAACTCTCCTATAGCACGATAACTTCAATCTCAAAATTCATTGTTTAGGGTATCAAATTTCAGTTTGAAATTTTGTATTTTTTTAGGCATTTTTATTGGGTTTTTTTTTTTTCTTTCTTTTTATGGTTTTTTCCAAATAGTATTTATATATTGTTTTGAATTGTTTTAAATAGTTTTTCCAAATTTGATAATCAAAGTTTTATTTTATTCCTAATTTTTTATATTTTTTGTGTGAATCAATAAATATTGATTTCTATTTCCTAGCATTTTTAGTGAATCAACTGGTTATATAAAGTTGTTTGACGGTCATTCATACGCGAATCAACGACAAATAATAATTATCCATTTATTTTAAATTTCCACTGCATCATGTTTTAAGAGGATAAAAAAGTGTGAGAGTTTTGCAATTGATTTGGTGTGGTTTTTACTCCTAATTATAAAATAGCAGTTTTCGATAAATTTTTAACTCTAAAACCAAATTAAACTATTTATCTAAAAAAATTGAACTAAATAATAACAGTTTGTATTGTTATTTATACGGTTTATGAAAAAAAATTAGCACCTACGTTGGTCAAGTTTTAAATAAAAAATCGAACTTTTTCTTTATTGTTTGAACAATGAAACAAATAAAATTTTAAATTAAAACAATATTGGATATAAGCGTAGTTAATTTTTTTAGGAATAATTAAATATATTTTTCTTAATTAATAATTTAATATTAAATAATATAAATTAATTAAAAAAAAAATCTCTTTCTCTGTATATGGTTTGGTTCAATTTTTTTCTGTGGAGTAAGCCAAACTTAAACTATAAATTGCTTTATTCACAATTTTCTAAGTCAAGTAACAATATTTGTTTTGTTAGTTGATGCAAAAGAGTTTGAATTTTTTAAAATAAAGTTTTGGATTAAAGAGCATTATTTTTTTTTTATGAGTCTAATTGGTTTTAACTCTTAAATAATAAATATTTTTATTGTTACCAAAATTGGAGACATTAAATAAAAATATTGAAGTCAAACTATTTCTTTTTTTCTAAATTCAAACCAAACTAAACCTTATAATTTTATTATATTTTATCGAATTTAGTGATTAATCTTTGATAATCTGTTTTTGGAACTCTTGAGTTTAAAACCCTGCAATCAATGAACAACGGATAATATGAGAGGTGGGGAGAGTCCCCACAAATACTTCTATGTCTAAGTCAGAGAACAGAAAAAGAGTTTATATAGAGAGAAATGAACAATTAGAATATAAGAGAATGAGATGATCTAGAATGAGAGGTATAAGATCCTATTTATAGTGATGCTTGAACCTTAAAGGAGTAAGATTCCTCGTAGGATAAGAATCCTAATCCTAGTAGGAGAGTATTCTCTCTTTACTTAGGAATCCTCTTTGGGGTAAAGTTCTTTCCATGAACGGATTCTGCTACCTTTCTTGTCCGGGTAATCCTATTTAGAAAATAAAAACCCTTTAATTAAACATAAATATATATAAGCGGTATCAAGAGTCCCCCCTTAGGTACATTCAGATATTTATGTCCGTCGTATCTGAGTATAATAGAGCACTTATGGCTCTATTTATGAAGTAATAAGGTGCTTCACAGTGACATAGAAGAGTGAACTGAGGTGGCCAGCCTCAGTCATAGGAAGAAAGTAAAGCTCGGTACTGAATCTTGAAAGCATCATGTTGTCGAGGCATCATCTAGACCTTTAGAGTTCACTAATTTTACGAGATCAAATGTAATAGATTAATTCGTCCGTATAAATCATTATGACGGAACCAGTCGTCACTGGATTTTTGATGCTCAGTACAAGGACGCGAGGCTTACATGCTCGGAACCTCAATACTATAAAAGTGACCTAAGGGTGTCAGCTTCACTCATTAGACTTAGATGCTCGAGGCTTAAATGTTCGGTGCAAGGACGCGAGGTTTACATGCTCGAACCATTAATATTATATAAGCAACCTGAGGGTGCTAGCTTCAATCACTAGACTTAGATACTCGAGGCTTAGATGCTTGATGCAAGGACACAAGGCTTACATGCTCGGAACCTCAGTACTATAGAAGCAACCTGAGGGTGCCAGCTTCAATCATTGGACTTAGATGCTCAGTGCTTTAGAGGCACAACTTGAGTGCCATATATACAAAATTTAATGAAAGCGTAGCTCAGATGTTTATTCCGAGGAAATAAAAAAGAGCTTTGATAAAGACGCAGGCAAGCCGAGGCATGGCAATGTCGCTTTGATGCCTAGGGATTTGAAATTTGAATCGTGTGAGCGATACGTCTTTTTGTGTGTTAGTAAAAGAGACATTTTTGCTGTCATCACAATGGTCACTTGATTAATGGGTTTAACTTTCCCATTTTGCCTTTAATAATATAGGGAGAAGCAAAGTAATGATGAGGGCAATTAATGGCGTGTTTCCAAATCCTTCCGTAACTCTATAAATATCTTTGTCTCCATCAACTGATGCATTTTGCCTTTTTTGTTTTACCATTGTCATATTTTGTTGGTACTGCCACTTTCTTCCCATTTTCCCCGATCTTTGCACTTTGTACCCAAGTGAACTTTGTTTTTCTCCTTTCTTTTACTTCTTTTTGCCTTTTGTGCATTTTTCTTCTTCGTAGAAAACATTATGGCACTGAGGGAATAGATTATTTTCGACCTGTTTGTATCGAAAATAGATAATGAACTGCTAGGTGGTACCGGTGGTGGTTCTGTATTTTTACCGATTATACCCTCCATACCGTAGATGGGAAGTTTAGGGCTCACACTCCCATATTAGGGTTAAGTAGATTAGTGGTTTATTTTGACCAACTAGAGGGGGTTTAAAATTTCCACTAGATCCCTTTGTTAAGAGATTCATTAATAGGCATAACATAGTGTCTGGTCAGCTCCATCCGAATAGCTATGGAATTTTGACTGGGTTCATCCAACTGATGTATAAAGAGAGGAAAGAGCCCAACTTAGATGTTTTTCATTTTCTGTATAGTCTAGCTAGGAAAAAGGGAGAACTGATGTTTTCCCTGTCAGTTGTTCCTAATCATACCCTTTTCGTAAAGCTTCCAGACCCCCATAAGAAGTGGAGGCAAAATTTTTTCATCATCGAGCACCCGTCAAACTTTTTGGATGTCCGGTGAATGTGGTCCGATGAATGCCACAGGGTCAAATGGCCTGTGAGACTTTCTGATTATGATGCGAAGATGGTCTTGCGGCTGCATCTCAATGATCTTGCCAAAGCATGATTGGCTGAGGATGTATCCAGAAGATACCTGTGGAGAGTTTGTCCGGGTCGTGTTGATCCTGCTGCTATGTTTGTGTTACTTAAAGGTATCCTTCTGACTTTTTTAATCTTTTCGCTTATAGATGGCTAACTTTTTTACTTTTGTGGATGGGATTTCCCTAGCTGATGAGCCAACAGCTTCGGAGGAAGTATAGGTATCCCCTTCTCCGAAACCCGAAGCTCTTACGGCCCCTGAGGAGATGAATGTCGATCCCAAAGGCGAGGCGGTAGTTGAGCCAACCTGAGCTGGGAAGGTGGGTCAGAGAAAAAGGTAGGTGATCAAGTAGGATTCTGATGCGGAGGGGCTAGATGAAAAGATATACATTTAACGCCCGAGGCTATTCGGGTGTTCGAATATGAGAGGGTGGATACTAAATAAGATGAAGCCTCCGAGAATCTCAAACAACCAAGTAAAAGATCAGTATGCCGAGTCACTGAGGTTGTCAGCGAATATGCAGTACTGGTCTGAGGAGGGCCCGGAGGGGCTGCTTGATTCGATAATCGGCCAGTCATTAGAAGTAAGTGAATGTTATCTTTGTTACTCGCACTTTTTTACTTACATGTCTACTTATGTTAATACGAACTTTCGTATTATAGATGACTCAGGCCTTGCTACTAGCGAAGGACCAATATTTTTACTTAAAAAGCCAGTATAGTCTGAAGGAGACAGAGGTGTGTATGATAGCGATTGACTTTAAGAAGAAGCTGGATGGTGTGAAGGTAGTGAGAGCTCTACCAGAAAAAAATATATGGTCTAACGGATCAGGTGTGCTGAGTTTGTCTCGTGGAGCACCAATTTATTAATGTTTTCTAGATTCAATTTTGCTTACTTTCTAATGCTAGACATGTCTTTTCTTTGTATTTTTTACCTTTTTTCATTAATTCACTTTTGGCTGAGGCATGCCAAAAGAAGATTGCCGATCTGGAGCATAGTCAAGGTCAATTGATGAGGAGGATTGAAGAGCAGGATCTTCAAATTGCATATCTATAAAAGAGGCTGTCTGAGGTCGAGAGATCATGAGAGAAGGACAAAAGGTCTTACCAAAACATGGTAGGGGGATTTCTTAAGGTCTACAGGGCTGAGTGTAGGGGGATCCTGCTTTCTCAGAACTTTGAGTTGGATTTGGATATGCTAGACCGAATAACGTCGACAGAACTTACAAAGATTGTTGCTAAAGAGGACGCTCATTAAAGGGCAGGTACCTCTTGCATAAGGAATAATTTAGAGTCTACTGCCACTGTTGAACCTACTATGCCTTTAAATATCATTGATGTTGTTTCCGCCTCTATCTCCGGACCTAATGGTCCGGATATACAAGTTGTAGAATAGGAACCTTTCTCATCTTTTTTTTATAATCGATCGATTGTAAAAAATATTGTTGCTTTAATAAAGAGATTCTTTATTGAATATCTTTCTAAGTATAATTTACTGATAGTACTTTCTAAGGGAATCTAAGTTCCAAAATTGTGGTAGCTCTTGGCCTCCTATGTCTCTTAGTTTGTATGCTCCTTTGGTTGTGTATTTTGAGATTTGATACAGGCCTTCCCAATTTGGACCTAGCTTGCCAATTCCTGAGTTACCTTTGCCAATATCTACCCTTTTGAGTACCCAGTCTCCTAATTTAAACTGTCTTAGGTGACACTGCTGAAGATGAAACCATGCCGCCTTCTGTCGATGTGCTTCTACCATAGCTACTGCTCACTCTTGCCTTTCCTCTAATAGGTCTAAACATATCCATGCATTAATGTTGTTGATGGTGTGATTGAGACTGCAACTGACCTTATAACTTGGTGAACCAATTTCCACCGGTATTACTGTGTTCATGCCATAAGTCAGCCTGAATGGTATCTCCTCAGTGGATAATTTATGAGTGGTTTTGTAGGCCCAAATTACATTTTTAAGCTCCTTGACCCAGTTTCCCTTTTCTCGTTAAGTCTCTTCTTTAACCTCTGTATGATAATTCTATTGGTGACTTCTGTTTATCCGTTTATTTACGGGTGGGTTACTGAGGTAAAACGAAGCTTTATTTCAAGGTTTGAACAAAAACCTCTAAACTTTTCATTATCAAACTGTTTGCCGTTATTCATAATTAGAGTATGAGGGATGCCGAATCTACAGATGACCTCTCTCTAGAAGAAATATTGTATCCGAGCTTCTGTGATAGTTGGACTGTTTCCACCTCTACCCATTTATTAAAATGGTCTATAGCCATAATTAAGAACTTTTTTTATGAAGTGGAGGTTGGGAAGGGGCCCAGGATGTCCATCCCCCACATTGCGAAGGGCTATGGGCTATCGATCGGATACAAGGGGTAGGAGAGCCTGTGATTAAGTGGAGCGAATTGCTGGCACTTGCTGCATGCTTGAGTTAGCTTCTAAGCATTATTAGACATGGTAGGCCAATAATATCCTTGGAGTAGTGCTTTTCAGGTTAATGCGTAGTGGGACTCATACGCTCCACAAATTCCTTCATGGATCTCCCTGAGTATATAATTCCCTTTCTTTGGCGAGACACACTTAGACCATGGGTGCGACAGGAATTTTCTGTAGAGCTCCCATTGGTTAATAGAATAGTGGGATGCTCTCATTTTTAGTTTCTGGGCTTTCAATTTGTCTTCAGGGAGAGTTCTGTGTTCCAAGTATTAGACTATCGAACGCATCCATTTTGAGACTTCCCGTATCTCCAAAACTTCAGGATCTTCCTCGGTGAATTCATGTCCTTAAATGTTTGATTGTCTTCAGCTACTGATTTGGCCAGGAGGTCAGCCTGAGAGTTTTCCTATCTGGGTATATGGACGATCTCCTACTGGCCCCCTTCTTGCTCGATCTGTTTTAAGAGTTGCCTGACTTTGTCTACGTACTTGGTGATGCCAATGTCTTTAACTTGGAACATGTCGTTAACCTGGTTTACTACCAGTTGGGAGTCCGAGTGGATTGTGAGGTGTTCAACTCTAACTTCGATAACTAATTTCAGGCCTATGATGTGTGCTTTATATTCTACGACACTGTTAGTTGCATTGTACTCTATCTGAACTGCGTACCGGATGTGAATTTTATGCAGTCCTTTGAGAATCACTTTAACACTAGATCTTTGGGAGGAGGAAGCTCCATTAATATAGAGATTCCATTCTAGTGCTTTTGTCATGGTGAGGTCTTCTAGAGCCATTTCTTGTATGAAATCTACTAAAGCATGGGCTTTTACTTGTTGGCGGGGCTCATAATCAATGTCAAACTTGCCAAGTAACACCAACCATTGAACTAGTCTGCTTGAGGTCTTTGTAAGATTTTTCACAGAGGGAAACAAGATCGGACCACGATAGGATGTGCTTGGAAGTAATGTCGGACCTTCCGGGACACATGAACCATAACCATAGCCAGCTTATCCAATATAGGGTACCGGACTTCGAATCCTCAGAGCATTTTACTGATGTAGTATACTAGGTTTTGTTGGCTTCCCTCTTCTCTTACCAGTATAGAAGCGATGCATTCTTGGCCTATAGAGAGATATAAATACAATATTTTATTTAGGATGGGCCTGCTGTGTAGGGGTGGTGAGGATAAGAACTTCTTGATGTCTTCGAAGGCTGCTTGGTAATATACAGTCCAAATAAAATTTTTGGAATTTTTTAGAGCTTGGAATAATGGTAGAAAACGTCTGGCCGAGCATGAGATGAAATGCCCCAATGCCATGATTCTACCATCCAATTTTTGTACTTTATGGATATTTTTTGGGGCTTTCATGTTGGGTATGGATTCTATTTTCTCCGGGTTGGCCTCAATACCCCTGTAGGATATCATGAATCATAGGAATTTGTCTACTTTGACTTCAAAGACATATTTTTTTGGATTTAGCTTGATCCTAGACTTCCTCAGTAATTGGAGAACTTGATCCAGATCCGATGGGTGTTGTTCTGCATGCTTACTTTTGATGATGATGTCATCTACATATACTTCCACGTTTATGCCAATCTGGTCCTAGAGCACTTGGTTCATCATTCGTTAATATGTTGCTCGAGTGTTCTTTAGACCGAAAGGCATCACCTTATAGCAATATAGTCCTTCATGAGTGATGAAGGATGTTTTCTCTTGATCTTCTTCCTTCATCGGTATCTGGTGATATCCTTATGCCACGTCCATGAAACTATATAATTCGTGGCCAGTAGTAGAGTCTATGAGCTGGTCGATTATGGGCAATGGGTAGCTGTCTTTGGGATATGCTCAATTAAGGTCAGTATAGTCCACGCAAATCCTATATTTTCCATTCGCCTTTTTGATAAGTACCACGTTGGCTACCCATTATAGATGAGTAGCTTCCTTAATGAATATGGCTTCCAATAACTTCTTTGTTTCCTCAACAATTATCCTCTGTCTCTCATAGGCAAAGGTTCTTTTTTTCTAGGCCACTGGTTTTGCTTTTGGTCTGATGTTTAAACTGTGAAAAGCAACCTACGGATCCACACCAATGATCTCAGATGCCCGGGAAGTGAAGTCTTCCACGTGTCTAATAAGGACCTCCCTTATTTCTTCCTTGATGTCACGATCAAGTTCATTATCGATCTTCACCACTTTTTCATCCATAATTTGTAGGGCTTCCGTGTCTTTGACTAGTTATAAACCTGCAACCTGCTTCTCTATTTCCCATGCTTTTAGGGGAAAGGCTTCCACCTGAGGCTTTATGGCCATCTGTTAATACTGTCTAGCCATATGCTGATCTCCCTGAATGGTAAGAGTTTCGCTCTCAACTGGAATTTTTATAGTTAAGTGTCGGATACTGGTGACTGCATCTGCTTCATAGAGCATTGGACGTCCTATGATTCCATTGTACGCCAGTGGGAGATCCACCATATTGAATATTGTTTAGATAACTTTGGTTTCTTTGTCGTCTTGATTCTCAAATTCTAAATTTAACTCCATGACTCCCATCGGCTATATAATTCCTCCACAGAACCTTATGATGGGGTTCTGGATGGTCTTCGTATTAGTGACAAAGCCTCCCATTTTTTTATATGCATTCCAGGATAATGCGTTGATAGCGCTTCCATTATCTACCAATAACCTCTTTACCAAGTAATTGTCTACATACCCATTAATCACTAGGGCATCATAATGGGGATGGTGAATTTATGATCCATCTTTCGAGTTGAATACAATCTCCCTTTTTCTGAAAGTTGGCTTTTCTCCCCTACTCCATTTTAATTTTTTCCCAGGATTTTCTCCGCCAATGATCATGTTAATAATACTACCTGGCTCCTTCTGAGCTTTCTTTATTTCTGGCCTGTCATGCCCTTGAGCTTTTGAGTTTTCACTCTTTGATATGTTCGTGAAGTTTTGGAGTTTACCGTTCTGCACCAGTCTTTCTATGGCGTGCTTCAATTCTCTACAAGCCTCAGTGTCGTGCCTATATTCTCAGTAATACTGGCAGTATTATCCCCTGTCTTGTGTGGATCTTCGGCTGGGGCTAATTCTCTTTACAGGGGTGATTCCAACGTCATTCTGCCTGATCCACATGAGAAATCTTGATTGAGAGGTTTTCAAGGGTGTGTATCTATCCACTTCTCTATCAAATCTCTCTATTAAGTTTCTGAAATTTATTTTTAGGAAGCTTGCTTGTCTGGATCTTGGTCTTTCTGTAATAACCCGAGTTTTTAAATTATTTTATTTTAAAATAGGATATGCAGTATTAATAAATTTTAAAGGTAAATTCGATTATTTATCGATTGATGAGTTTTATTATCATTATTTTATGTTAATTAGGGTTTCAATATAAATATTTATTTTAAGACTAGTATTTGGATAATTATTTGTGTAATATATATATATATATATATATATATATATTTGCATGCATTAGGGTTTAATATTTATTTAAATGTGTATTATTATTTTATTATGTGTAATATATAAATGTGTGTATATATATATATATATATTTTAAATGTGTGGTTTCAATATACACACACATTATTATATTAATATAAAGTACTAAACTATAGTATATAATATACACACAGATAGATAGATATATATATATATATATATATATATATATATATATATATATATATATATATATATATATATATATATATATATATATATATATATATCTATCTATCTATCTATCTGTGTGTATATATATATTTACAAAACACAAACAAAAAAAAACCTTCCCCTCCACCATTTTTCCCAATCCCCTCCCATCACCACTGCCTGCCATCCATTTCTTCTTCCATAGGTGTGCCTCCTCGCCTTCGGCTGCCTATCAGCCAGCTCCGCCGCCATCAGCTCCCTTTTCCGGCATCATTTGGAGCCTTGGAAACCGGAAACCCGAAATCTTCTCCTCCTTTGTTCAAGGCAATTCCAGCCACCAAATTTGATGATTCTGGTGTTGTTGGACTCCTAGAACTTCATAGAGGAGGATTCCAAGCTTCTTGTAGCTTGAAAACGTGGTTTGATAAGGTTTCTAGCTTGATTTCATTTTTGACCATTCTTGAGTTTCTAATTTTTTTCAATTATTTTGTTTGATTCGTGAGAAATTCCTTTACAAATGTTGTTTCCCTTAGCTAATCTACATTCCAGAATTTTTGTGTGATTTTTGGAAATTATTTTGATTTTTGTGAATTTTTATTATTTTATTATTTTTGTAAATTAATTAAATAAATTATGAAATTGTGATTTTTGGTGTTATTGATGGTTAATATTAATTTTAGAAATTAATTTATAATTTTTTATATTTTGTGTAATTTTTATAATTATTTTTATTTTATGTCAATTTTGAAAATATAAGTTAAATATATAATTAATTAGAAATAATTAGTTAATTAGGTGTATTTGTTGATTTTAATGAATAATATGTTCAGAAAATAATTTTTGAGTATTTATATAATTTGTATTGAATTTTTTAATATTATTAGTATTTTATGTGTATTTTTATATATTAGGGGTATTTTGGTAATTTGATAATAATTTTAGTTGAATATTAAATTTAATTGGTTTTAATAATTATTTGAGGTATAAAAATGATTTTTACAAATTATTTACTAATTTTAACTAATTAATACTATTTTTCGAAAATTATTTTCAAATTATATATAAAATACTATTTTTGTAAATAAATGAATTTTTAGTAACTTTTAATATGTTTTTGGACTAATTAAGTAAATTAGATTTATAAAATGAATTTTTATTAATATTTGTGAAATTATCGAGAACTATCAATTTTTAATAATATTATATTATTATTAGGGTTTTTAAGTAATTATCGGTAAAATAATTACTTTCGGTGTTTTATTACTTAAATTGCTATATTTTGGTACTTAAAGGGAATTTTTGGTATTTATTGAATTTTAATATATTTTATTGTATTTTGTGGCGAATTGTGGGCCTCAGTTGGGGGAATTTGTAGTTTGGGGTCCCGACTGAGGAGTTGTGAGAATTCTGGTTTGAAGTGTACTTTTTTTGTAGGACCGACTCTACTTTTTAAGTAGAGAAATGTCTGTTTTACAGAGGAGGTTCTACCGAATTTTTGATGAAATTCTCGTAAAATGTAACATCGGGTCTAATTCCTATTCTCTGTTTATATTAGTAATCCTAGATCGAGTCTCTAAAAGTTAAATTAGATTTATTCTAATTTTTGTGTTATTATTTTATTGTTAGTTGCGCCGAGACCGAAGTCTAATGGACCAGTTCCGTCGAACTCGTCTCGAGGAGCGCATACTTGTGAGTTGTTATTTTATATATGCGTGCATTTACGTTGCATGTTTTAGAAATATATATTTTAATTGTATGATTTATGCATAAATGACTTAATAAATGCTTAAATATATTCTAGGTATATTTTTAGTATATTTTCGGTATATTATGAAATAAATGCATGTTTTTCTTTTTAATTGAATCTAGATTACTTTTAAATATATTATTAGTTTAATTTAATATATTCCATGATTTATTTGAATTGATTTTACGTATATATACTTGAAATATACTTAGTTTATTTTAGGTATATTTATAGTATATATATGGTTTATAATGTTATTTATAATGATATAATGCATCATTATTTTATGAATGGAATGAGTTATTTATAATGAAGGATATCAATAGAATGTGCTTCCTAGTGGGTAGCACTAGGACCGAGTACGTACCGGTACGATGATAGATTGTAGGTTAAATTACTGACCTATTTGCGAATCATGACTTGATTGATTTGATTGTTGTGTGAGGTGAATGAAAGTGTGATTGCTGGAGCTCGGTTGACCTAGTGTCTCGGGGCCAATCATACTGACAGTTAGACTGTTGGAGCTCGGTTGACTTAGTGTCTCGGGGCTAGTCTACTATCAATAAGGATTAAGTGAATTTATTTGGAAACAAGTGAGCCTGTATGGCTAGAGTGATGTCTGTTGTTATTTGAGGTTGCGATCATTTAGGGTTCTATTTAATCCTTCTTAAACTAATATTTTTCAGTATTATAAATAAAGTGATTTTCAGCATCTGTGTGTACATGTCTGTATATATATATTTATTATATACATATGATTGATTGCATTTGGCATTTAGTAATGCATGTATATATATTATAACAATTCACTCAGTGAGGTCTGACTCCCCTCCGTTGATGTTTTTATAGGAGAGTCTTCATCTTCAGACCTCAACAGTAGACCTATCTGCCAGATTTCTTTCGCTTCGGCTCTATTATATAAATCGCTTACTTGAGTTTTATTTTAAACTCTAGATGCTGCAGTAGTAGTTGTATTTGATTTTATGTATGTATAAGGTTTTAATTCAGAGTGTTTCTTTGAAGAATTGTATTAAGAGATTTTATTTATGATATGAGATGTGATATTGTTTTATTAAAGGAAGTTGAGGAATTTATTTTATTAATTGAGATTTAATTTCCGTTGCATAAATATTTTATTTATTTTATTTTATTGCATGCTTTTCTTTTTAGGCTTGCTACGGGTTCCGGATTCGAAAGAATTTTCGTTCCCTAGCATCGGTCATGGCCCCCGGTTTGGGTGGTAACACTTTCATCTTTGGCCAGTGGCTTCTCCTCCTCCCTTCGCATCCTTCTATCTTCATCCATTTTTATCATTCTGACTGCCATCACCATTGCTTCCGCAAAGGTGCATGGTTCCTTTGTCATTATCTTGTCTTTAAGCTTTTAGAGTTTAGTGCCATTTTTCAAAGCTTTTATGGTAACCTCATCAATAAGATTTCGATCTGCATGGCTATTTTGTTGAATCGATCCAGATAACTTCGTAGAGATTCATCGACTTCTTGTTAGCTCATCCAAAGATCTTTGATGTTTTTAGCTTGAGGAATGTTGGTGATGAACCTAGTATGAAACTGCTCCGCTAGATCCTCAAAAGAAGTGATGAAATTCTCAAGGAGTCGATGAAACCACTTCTGGGCATTCTTTGTGAATGTGCTTGGGAAGACTCTGCACATGATTCCATCATTTACATTTTGGAGCAACATCTTTGTTCTGAACGCCGATATGTGGTTAACTGGATCTCCCATCCCATTATACTGATCAAGCGGTGGGATTTTGAATTTAGTAGGGATTTTTGTCTGAATTATTCTTCTTATGATTGGAGTTCTGCTATCTATAACACATTTATCCTTTTTTCTCGATTTCGTACGGGCTCTGTGTATAACCTCTTTGACTTTCTGAGCTAACTTTGAGTCATCAAGAGCCGAAATTGATGAACTGCATTCCCCTTCTGGTGCTTTACCTTTTCTCATGCTTGTCTTTAGTGCCTGTCGGAGTCGATCAATTTGGGCTAGTTCAAAATTTTCGCTTTGTATTAAATTAGCTATTGCTACATTAAGGCCATTTACGCTTGGATATTTTGTATCCTAACTTCTTTGTTGGACTGGTTGAGTTTGAGTGTTTGGTTTACAATGTTCAAGTTTGGTGTAGCAATTGCTTGTGTGTCTGTCAAAATTGGAAAAGGTATAGAAGGTATTGAACAAGAGTGGTGTTGTAAAGGAGCGTAATGTGGACAGTTTGTGCTCGAAGCTGGACATCTCTAGGTGTTGTCAGGAAGTGAATGTGTATGCCCGGATGAAGTTCCGACTTATTGAAAAGTGGCTAGAAGCACTATTGTTGGGAGAGGGGTTGAGAGATCAGTCGAAGGAATGGGCGCAGAAAGATTGATGCTAGTTTCAGGAGTTGAAGTTGGTAGTGGGCTGAAAATCATGGTTTGGAAGTCTTTAGCTTAGTCAGTAAATGAATGGCTTCTTCCAAGAGTTCCCACAGATGACACCACTTGATAATTTATTTTCGGAACTCTTGAGCTTGGGACCTTGCAATCAATGAACAACGGGCAAGGTGAGAGGTGGGGAGAGTCTCCATAAACACTCCGATGTCTAAGTCAGAGAATAGAAAGAGAGTTTATATAGAGAGTAAGGAACAATTATAATATAAGAGAATGAGATGATCTATAATGAGAGATATAAAGTTCTATTTATAGTGATGTTTGAACCTGAAAGGAGTAAGATTACTCATGATATAAGAATCTTAATCCTAATAGAAGAGTATTTCATCTATACTTAGGAATTCTTTTTGGGATAGAGTCAATTTTCATGAACGGATTCTACTATCTTTTTTGTCTAGTTAATTCTATTTAGAAAATAAAAACTTTTTAATTAAACATGAATATATGATAAACATCCCAACGGACTGGCTTTAACAAATCTATTCTTCTTGCCATTTTAAATTCTATTCCTTTTTGTTGATTCTGAGTATAAATGATAAATAAGAATATATATATATATATATATATATATATTCTCTCACTTTTAAGCACATAATAGTTCTATCACTTTCTTCTCCATCGTCCACTCGCATAATTTTCAACATCTCAATTAACATCCTCACGGTCCCACTTGAAAAACACTACCTCACGGTCCCATTTGATAAACATTATGTTTATCACTTAACACTACATTTTATTTCTCTGGAATAAAAAGAAAATGATATTTTATTTCTCACGGTCCCATTTGATAAACATTATGTTTATCACTCATTTTTTTTAAGAATCAAGCAGCCATTTTGCTATTTTTTTTTCCTTTTACCTTTTCCCACTATTGCTTCACATCACTGCCATGTTTTTTTGTCGATGATCTTTGCGCTCAACTTCCTTCAGCGTTAAATAATACTATTTACCCTTTTGTTAATATTATGCAGGTTGATTGAATAGGTTATGAAAAGACAATTGTATTATTTCACTACCATCAAAATTTCTTCTTTATTACTTTACAACTCCACACCCATCAACATTGCATATTCTGCCCCAACATCACCGATTATGAGCAAAATAAAATCACCAAACTAGCAAAAAAAGAAAAAAAAAAAACGAGCACTAGTTGCTCGACCTTCTTTTCGGATCATGATCTATAGCTTGGTTATCCTTCTTTTTTCTACTATTATAATGATCATCAACATTATTAATTTTAGATAAAAAAAAAAGGATGTATAAAAGATATTTTATGTAGAGCCTTATGATGATCGTAACTATTCAATGGTAATATTGCCAGAAGTGTTAAAAGAAGAGGCAAATAGGGTAAAACAGGATAAAAAATGTTTTTTTTTTTTTTAAAGTATCAAGAAGCGAATAGTACAGTTGGAAGAATAGGGAGGACAAAGAGTAATTGCCCCATGGCCTCAACATTAACAATTATGGCTATCCAATGGCAACCTACTGCGCAGGACCCATATCAGACAATCGCTTTAAACATCTACTCAGGTCAACAGTCTTATTTTCCGTGGTTTTCTTTCTTTATGAAAAATGGCAGCTTTCGCATGCTTTAGCGTACTTTTGAAACGCAATAAAGTCCAAATTTAAGCATTAAAAAAAATAAGTGTAAACTTTTTTTTTTCTAACATCATATGATCATTAGAATATATTTGGACCCAATAAGCTTTTTTTAAAAGCTTAGAGCAAGAACACAGCTCCAAGAAATCATGGAATATAAAATTTATGGAATTCACTCACCTTACTCTTTTTTTTTTTTTTTTCTAACAATAAAAGTTAGCTTTCATTGATCATAAAAGATAATTTACATAAGAAATGATAAATACAAATACAATCATAGTAAAACTATCTTGAAGAGCTCTAGAAAATGAAGATGCACTTGAGCTCTAGATGATAAGAGCATATAATTTCTTCCTTGTGAAATCCCACTTTGAGTTTCACATTTGTTGAGGATGACACGAGAATCATGTGGAAGAAAATCCAAGCTAAGAATAGAGAGCAATCTAGAGCAATGGTACAAACAACCAAGTATCTCCGGCTCTATTCTTGAAGATCCAACAGTATTCTTGAAGATTTAACACAAGAAAATTAAGATGTGTTGCATAAATTAGCTAGAGATGGGAGAAAAGATGCTTGAAAGGTTTGATCTTGAAATATTTTAAGCCACAATATCCAAATATCATCAAGTTATGAGCAAAATATTATCAAACTATGAGCAAGATATTATCAAAATATAACACGTAAAGATAAATAAGATTATTCTATAAACAAAATACTAAATAAAAATGGTATTTGAATGTTTTTTGTAGCGAAAATGGCCAAAAAAACCATTCAAAATCAGTTGTTAAAGGTATAAAGATGAAGAAAATGAACAATAATATTAGAGAGAAAAAGTAAAGTCACGGGAGAGTCTCACCTTACTCTTACTATTACTACAAATGTAAGAGTAAATAGATATGACAACTACTAACTAAATTAATACACACAAGAGATAATGTTCAGTTTATCAGGTTAACTTGGCCCTTACAATCCAATAAATACTTTTACCCATTTAGATAACAACGTGAACAAAAATACTTGAAAAAAAAGAGAGAGAAACACACAATAATTTAATGTGAAAAACTTTAAATGGAGAAAACCACGAGCGTTATCAAAAGACAATCAAGAGAAAAATAATCACTATGTGAAAAATTATTATAACCACACTATAAAATATTTAACTCTCATACATACCTAAAAGCTCAAGTACACCCAAGAGAATTTCCCTTAAATTCTCTACTAGTATAGATAATAACTTTCAATGGTACACCAAATATTAATGATTATTGACACACATAATAAAAGAAGTAAGGACTTTATTTTATAATCAACTAACTCTGTCCTTCTTTCTCTTCTTTTTAATGTGGGATAACATTTCCACATCCATCTTTTAATTTTTTTTTTATCATATTTCAACAATCTCCACCAAGATTAAAATTAAAAAAAAAAAAAACAACAACTACACCATCAACTATGATAGTTACAATTCTTAAAAAAAAAAAAAAGAATTGTCATACTCCACCATATGAGGATACATATTCGGAATTCACCAACTCCAATAATTTTCACCTTGACCAGTTAATGTCAAAAAACTGCTAATAAGTTATGGTGTAAATTTCAATGTTGACTTTCTAGGAAGTTCATTAGCCATCGACATCAATTTCACCATACACCTTATATCAATTGTCAACTAATGCCCATGTGCAAATTGTAGACATGTTACTTATCATACATCATTTTCTATGGCAACTTAGTTGGTAGCTATCATGCCATGAGGATATATATCTTTCCTGATATAGAAAGTTTATCATCTTCTTTTTCAAAGACAACCATATTACTAACTTGACTTTTGGAGCTATTAGTCGAATTAGCTCCACCAATTTTGCAATTCTTCTTTACATGTTTAGGTTGCCCATATCTCCAACAGATAATTTTCTCTTTAGAGTCTTTATTATTCTTCCCATTTCCATAAACTGACAATTTTGTACTTTCAGAAGACTTGTTCTCTCCATTTTTTAGCTTTATTTCTTCAGAAATTAGCTTACTTGTCACTTTTGAAAAAATCACATTCTCTTTCCCATACATTAGAACATTTTGCATGTGTTCATAGAAAGGTGAAAAAGACTAGATAAGTCTCAATGCTATATCTTCATCATCAATTTTCATTCCAATAGATTACAGTTCAGAAATAATCATATTGAGTGCACTAAAGTGGTTAGAAATTTTTATACCTTCTTCCATTTGCAATTTGTAAAATTGCTCCTTCAAATATAACATATTTGAAAAACTTATAGTCTAGTACATTTCCTCAAGCTTTTTCTAAAGCTCCTTTGTTAATAACCATCTCACAACATTAGAAAGAACATTTTTGGTTAGATAGAGACGAACCTGACTTGTTGCTTTCATGTCTAACTCCTCTCATTTTTCTTCACTCATCTTGGATTTTTTTGTGTCTTCACTGCTGTCACAGGATTTATTTAGTTTCTTTCCAATGGAAAAATAAGTTGGTTTTCCTCTCAAGGCCTTGTACAATCCAAATTAGATTAGTATATCTTTGACATGTACTTGCAATAACCCAAAATTTATTCTCCCATAAAATTTCTTAATATTAAATTTGAAGCTCATTTTTGCTTAATAAATGCATAACACCTCCGTGTACTTAATCAATACTTCCTGCTACAGTGACTTCATGCGTGATTAATAAGTGAATAATTGTATTTGCAAAATGCACTAAGAAAGTTTTCAAGAGAGATTGGGGGGACACACATAGTGCTAATTAAGTCCCAATTTCCTTAGACGATTATAGCCTTTGTGATAAAACTTTCTTGGTTATACTTACTTACATAATACCGTATTTAAAAGACCTCTAGTTGGATCACAACAATTTCTAAAAAATCTTTTTTGATGTGAAAGATCTTACAAAGTTACAACCATAAAGTATACTAAGAATTTTAAAGAAATTTCTACATCGCCTTCAAGCTCGTCCCTTATCAAACTATTGGCTTTGATGCCAATTGTTAGGAAAAATTGGCCCTTTACAATCCAACAATACCTTTACCCCTTTAGATTACAACTTGAACAAAAATACTTGAAAAATAAAAAAGAGAAACATATAATAATTTAACGTAAAAAACTCCAAAATGGAGAAAAACCACCGGCATTGTCAAAAGACAATCAAGAGAAAAATATTCACTATGTGAAAAATTATTACCACACTATAAAAATATTTAACTCACACACACCCAAAAGTTCAAGTACACCCAAGAGAATTTCTCTTAAATTCTCTACTAGTATAGCTAATAGATTTCAATGGTACACCAAATATTAATGGTAATTGACACATATAATAAAAGAAGGAAGGGGTTTATTTTATAACCAATTAACCTCCTCCTTCTCTTCTTTTCAATGTGGATAACATTCCCACATCTATTCTTAAATATTTTTTAATCATATTTCAACACAGTTAGTGAAAGTGAGAAATAAAAAACTAATATGAAGTATAAGAGCAAAAAATAAAAAAGTGATATGTAGTATGAGAGCTATTAGAGATGCCTAGGTCCTTCCTAGGAGACAACTTCACTAAAGTCTTTATTGTTTGTGTCTTGCTTGAGGATGTCTTCTATACTTGTTGACCGTTTATCTTTTTTGCTAACTGAGAGGTTCCTGGCTAAAACTTTCATTTGTGTTTCTTTTGTCTACACGGTTAGTATTGCTAATTCAAACTTTTAGTTTCTTATGGTGGTGCGAGGCTTCCTTGGTGAGCTTCCTAGAGGTATGGGTCAACATTTGGGCTATCTAGGCTTTTACTTCTGTTAGGCTTGAGAGAGGATGGGCTCTCTTCGACCTTGCTTTTTCCTTAAGGTCTAGTTAAGGCAAATATATCATTGTCTTTAGAGGTTGACTGATTCCTATCAACATAGCCATCATCATGGCTATAACTAACAGTGGAAAAAGCGTGCTTCATAGCCTCAAAGGACTTTTCTTTCCCTTTATATAGAAATGATTCTTTCAAAGCAGGATTTGCATTACTCTTTAGGCTAGAAAATTAAGGACAACACGCTTGAGGATGGCTAGAGTCCAAAGTTAGTTTCTCTACTCTTTGAGAGAGAGAGATTAAGTTTTAATTGGTGAAATCATTTTCATCACCAAAGATGAGCTCTTTAAATAAAGCTTCTGAGATCTTATTAGCATTACCATAGGTGAGTTGATTTAAGAGGAGATATTATTAATTTTTATTAATTTTATAGTTGAGATTATAATTTTTATGATTTTTATGTAATTCTTATAATTATTTTTATATTATGTCAATATTGGATAATTAGGTTTAAGTTGGGTTTTTGTTGAAATTATGATTTAAATATGTGTTTTAGTTAATATTAGAAATATATAAGTTGAGAAAATAATTTTTATGCATTTATATAATTTTTATAGAATTTTTGAGTAATAATAGTATATTATGTGTATTTTTGTATTATAGGGGTAAATACAAAATTTTATGCTAATTATAGCTAAATAATATGTTTTATTTGGTTTTAATATTATTTAATGAACTAAAATGATTTTTTACAAATTATTTACTATTTTTAACTAATTAATACTAATTTTCAAAAATTATTTTCAAATAATATATTATATATTATTTTGGTAATTAAATGGGTTTTTAGTAATTTTTAATATGTATTTAGGCTATTTTAGTTATTGGAATATATAAAGTGAGTTTTTATTAATTTATATTGAATTATCGAGAAAATTGGATTTTAATAATATTATATTATTATTTTGGAATTTTTACGTAATTATTGACGAAATAATTATTTTTGGTGTTTTAATGTTAAATAGGTTATATTTTGATATTTTGAGGATATTTAGCAAAATTATTGATTTTTAATATATTTATTGAATTATATTTTTAATATAATTATTAAAGATATTTTTAATTATAGATTTTTAATATATTTTTAATATATTTATTGAATTATTTGTATTTTTAGTGAATTGTGAACCTCGGTTGGGGAATTATGTAGTTCGGATCCCAACTGAGGGTTGTGTCAATTCTGGTTTTAGAAGTGCATTTTTTTGTTGGACCGGCTCTACTTTTTAGTAGAGAGATGTCTATTTTATAGAGGAGGTTCTGTCGATTTTTTGATAGAATTCTCATAAAACGTGACATCGGGTAAATTCTGATTTTTGTGTTCTGTCATCTTAGATCGAGTCTCTAGAAGTTAACTTAGATTTATTCTGATTTTGTAATTATTTTATTTGTTTAGTTGCATTGAGACTGAGGCCTAGTGGACCGAGCCCGTTGGATCAATCTCGTGGAACGCACACCTGTGAGTTGTTATTTTATATGTACATTGCATTTAGGATGCACGTTTTAGCACATATTCATGTTTTAATTGAATTTATTCATAAATTATTTTATTAAATGATTAGTATACTTTAGGTATATTTTTAGTATATTTTAGGTATATTTCTAAATAAATGCATGTTATTTTTATTGATTTTTACTTACATGATTATAGTATACTATTGGTTTATTTTTGGTAGATTTGATGATTAATTTGAATTCATTTGACATTAGGTATATTTTTGGTATATATATGGTTTATTTTATCATTTTGAATGATAGTACACATTATTTATTTTTTGAATGTATGATTATTTTTAAATGAAGGATATCGATAGAACGTGCTACCTAGTGGGCAGCACTAGGACCGAGTATGTACTGGTGTGATAGATTGTAGGGTTGAATTACTAACTTATTTATGGAAATTATGATATGATTGTTTTGATTGAGATGTGATGTAATTGATGGTATGATTGCTGGAGCTCGGTTGACCAAGTGTCTTAGGGCCAATCACACTGACAGTTAGACTGTTGGAGCTTAGTTGACTTAGTGTCTCGGGGCCAGTCTACTATCCACATGGATTAAGTTAATTTATTTGGAATTAAGTGAGCTTGTATGGCTAAAGTGACATTATGGTTTATTGAGGTTGCAATTAAATAGGGTTCTATTTGATCCTTTATAAACTGATGTTTTTTAGTATTATATATAAAGTGATTTTCAGCATCTGTGTGTATATGTTTGTATACATATTTAATATATATATTGATGACTAATTGCATTTGACATATAGTAAATGCATGTATATATATTATAGCAATTCACTCAGTGAGATTTGACTCCCCTTAGTTGATATTTTTATAGGAGAGTCTTCTTCCTCAGACCTCAGCAGTAGACCCATCCGCCGGATTTCTTCTACCCTGGCTCTTTATGTAAATTATCTACTTAATTTTATATTGTACTCTAGAAAAACTGCAATAGTTATATTTGGTATCAGTAGTCTGTTGTGCTTTATATTCACTGAATATTGTACTAATATATTTTATGATATGATATGAAAGAGTTTTATTTTATTATATTGGTTTATGATTTTTAATTGTGGTGCATATTTTATTATTATTATTGCATGTTTTTATTTTAAGGCTTACTACGGGTTCCTAATTCAAAAGAATTTTCGTTCCCTAGTGTCGGTCATGACTCCTAGTTTTGGGTCATGATAAAGTTGGTATCGGAGAGAAGTTTTGTATCTGGGCTTAGGTTGTTAGAGTTGTGGCCCTCGTTTTTCTGAGTTGTATTTTTTTAAAACTACTGTAGTTAATTAGATTCGAAAATATCTTTGATAAGTATTCCTTGATTTAGTTTTCTACGTTAGCGTTAGTTGTCTATTTTTTCTGAATCCTTCTGTTTGTCTTTTTAGAATGAGGAGATGAGCACGTGTCGCTCCATCAATCGTTGAGGCTGAGGATGATGAGTCCTTTCAGGATAAGGTTTTACCTCCTGAGCCACCAACGAGGCACAGAGGTCATGGCAAAGGTAGACCTTAAAGAGCGGTAGGTCATTGTAGACAGAGAGAGCTACAATATGAGGAACTTATAGAGCCTAAGTTCGAGGATGTTTTGATACCTCCAGTTCCATCGCCGATTCAGCCTGTTTATCAACAATGTATATCTGACCCTGAGGTAGCACTATTTTATGCTAGAGTCGGTCATATAGCCTTTGATGGGACTTTTGACCCATTAGACTTCCTGCATGCGATTGAGAAAAGGAGTCAGACTGCTCACACCTAGCACTAGCAGATTATAATTTTTGAGCTGTCAGTAGAGGGACCAACCCTGGATTAGTTCATCCAGATGATTCAGCCTTATGACTATGATAACTTGGGCACAATTCAGAGGGCGATTTATGAGGAGATTCTACCCAGAACCATTTCGTATGAGCTACAGACTCCAACTGATGAGTATTACACGGGGTGACAAATCTGTTGAGGACTACACCAAAGAGTTTCTTCGACCTAGTAGATATGTAGAGGATCTAATATGAGATCAGTATTTCACTGTCACTATGTATATTATTGGTTTGGGTTTTGCTTTTGCTGGTATGCCTACAGTAGGCCTTACTCTGGAGTCATTGATAGAGTTGGCCAAGGAGATTGATCTGAGGCTAGTTAGGCAAAGAGCTATACCTGATTATTACTAGTTGGGCACTCAATCAGCTGGATTTTAGACTACTCCATACTCGAGTTTTTAGATTGGTTTAAGTAGTCAGCAAAGAGGCCCAGTACAGTAGAGCCAGAGACAACAACAGAGGGTACACAAGAGTAGTAGAAATGGTCGTGGAGGTTAGCGCAGATTGGTTAGATTTGGATCAGGTGCTTCGAGCAGCAGCAGTAGTTGTAGTTTTGGGTCAGCTGCTAGTGTTTGTCAGACGTGTGGCAGAGTCCATCAGGGATCGTGTTATATGGCACCGTTGACTTATTTTTTATGCGGACAGACGAGAAACTATGCTAGATCATGTCTCTATTTTGGTTATCAACCATAGCAGATTTCACGATTTTCACAGTAGTCGATTGCCAATGCAGCACCAGTACCTTTTTAGTTACCTCCAGCTTAGCACCATAGTTCTACTCATATTGTTCCTCAGCAGGGTCGTGGTAGAGGTACCAGGGGAGGTGTTAGAGGCATTGGCCAGGCTTCTACCAGTCAGCAAGGAGGTTGAGGTTAGGCTAGAATTTTCCATCTTACTCAGCAAGATGCTTAGGCATCTAATGCAGTCATGGCAGGTATTATTTCTATTTGTTACCTGGATGCATGGGTTCTATTTGATCTGGATGCCACACATTCATTTGTTTCTCCTATGTTTACTTCCAAGTCTTGTTGGCAAGCTTTAAGGATGGCTTTTCCTTTGTCTGTTGCCACTCCTCTAAGTGATTCCTTGGACACCGATGTTGTTCTTTTTGGTTATCCAGTTATCATTAGAGGTAGGGAATTGGTCGTTGATTTAAAATTATTAGATGTGATGGAGTTTGATGTTATTCTCGGTATAGATTGGTTGTCTCAGCACTATGTCCTTGTGGATTGTCAGATTAAAGAGGTGATTTTTAGAATTCCTGATGAAGAAGAATTTAAGTTTATTGGTGATAAGAGTTCTGCACCTCAGAATCTTATCTCTGCTATTATGGTTAGGAAGATGCTGAGGAAGGGTTGTCATGGTTATTTGGCATTAGTCAGGGATACTTCAGTGGAGAAGTTATTGCTCATAGATGTTCCTATAGCCTGTGAGTTTCCTGATGTTTTTCCTAAGAAGTTACCAGGTTTACCACCTCACAGAGAGATTGAGTTCTGTATAGATGTGGTTCTAGGCACTACCCTTATTTCGATACCACCCTATAAAATGGCTATTGTAGAGTTGAAAGAGTTGAAGGAGCAATTGCAAGAATTATTGGATAAGGGTTTTATCAGACCCAATATTTCTCCTTGGGGTGCACCAGTCCTGTTATGAGGAAGAAGAATGGTACCCTGAGATTGTGCATTGACTACAAAGAGCTTAACAAGGTGACAGTAAAGAACAAGTATCCTTTCCCGAGGATAGATGACTTGTTTGATCAGCTATAGGGTGTATAGTTCTTTTCTAAGATCGATTTGAGGTCGGGTTATCATCAGTTGTGGATCAGAGAAGCTGATATTCCTAAAATAACATTTTACACTCGATATGGCCATTATGAGTTTTTAGTGATGTCATTTGATTTGACTAACGCCCTAACAACTTTCATGGATCTGATAAACAGGGTATTCAGACCATTTATGGATCGGTTTATGGTAGTTTTCATCGATAATATACTGGTGTATTCGAAGAGTATAGAGGAGCATGTATATCACTTGAGGACTATACTGTAGACACTGAGAGAACATTAACTTTATGCTAAATTCTCGAAGTGTGATTTCTAGTTGGAGAGTGTTGCTTTCCTTGGACACGTGGTGTTTAAAGAGGGTATCCAGGTTGATCCATAAAAGATTGAGGCAGTGTCTGAGTGGCCTAGACTGACTTCAGTTACTGAGAGTTGGAGTTTTTTGGGTTTAGCTGGGTATTATAGGAGGTTTGTATAAGAATTTTCCAAAATTACAGCTCCTATGACTTGCTTGACTTAGAAGAATGTGAAGTTTGAGTGGTCATATGCTTGTGAGAACAGTTTTCAATTACTGAAGGAGAAATTGACCACAGCTCTAGTTTTGGCTTTGCCTAATGGAGTACATAAGTTCACAGTGTATTATGATGCCTTTAGAATTGGCCTAGGTTATGTGTTGATGCAGAATGGTAAGGTGATAGCTTATGCTTTGAGGTAGTTAAAGAATCATGAACAAAATTATCCTACTCACGACCTAGAGATGGTTACAATGATCTTTGCTCTCAAGATCTGAAGACATTGTCTGTGCGGGGTAACTTGTGAGATTTTTACTGATCACAAGAGCCTTAAGTACATTTTCCAACAGAGAGATCTGAATCTCAGGCAGAGGAGATGGTTAGAACTATTGAAAGATTATAATTGTGAGATCCTTTATCATCCAGACAAGGCTAATATGGTAGCAGATGCCTTGAGTAGAAAGTCTTTAGGTAGTCTTGCTCACATTAGTATGGAGAGGAAACCGTTGATCTAGAGTTGCACCAGTTAGTGGATCAAGGTTTGATGATGAAGATAATTAGATCTGGTGGATTACTAGATCAATTTAAGGTGCGATATGTGTTAAGAGATAGGATTAAGGCAACTCAGAGTCGAGATCCTATTTTAGAAGAGCTTGTAGAGAATGTTCGAATAGGGAAGTTCACTGATTTCACACTTGATAACGAAGGAGGTTTATGGATCAATGGTAGATTATGTGTTCCTGATGTGGATAATTTGAGAGAAGAGATCTTTGAGGAAGCACATTCTACAGCTTACAGTATACATCCAGGTGTCACTAAGATGTACCACAGTATCAGAGACTTGTACTTGTGGGATGGACTGAAGAAGGATGTAGTTGATTATGTTGCTAAGTGTTTGATGTGTCAGCAGGTGAAAGCTGAACATCAGAAGCCTTCTGAAAAGCTTCAGCCTCTTCCTATTCCCTAGTGGAAGTGGGAAAGTATTGCTATGGATTTTATGGTTGGTTTACCTCATTCCAAGGATGGATACGATTCCACCTAGGTGATTGTGGATAGGTTGACCAAGTCTGTACATTTCTTACCTGTAAAAGCCACTTATTCTGTAGCTAAATTGGCGAAGCTGTACGTGAAGCATATTGTATGCCTACATGGAGTACTTGTGTCCATTGTCTCAGATAGAGGTTCAGTTTTTACTTCTCATTTTTAGCAGAAGTTACAGGAAGCGATGGGAACTAAGTTGAATTTTAATACTGCTTTTCATCCTCAGACAGATGGTTAGTCTGAGAGGATGATCTAGACACTAGAAGATATGTTGAGGATGTGTGTTTTGGATCTGGGAGGTAGCTGGGATGATCATTTATCGCTTATGGAGTTCACTTATAATAACAACTACTATAGTAGTATTGGAATGGCACCCTATGAGGTTTTGTATGGAAGGACGTATAGATCCCCTCTAAGTTGGGATAAGATTGGAGAGAAAGCATTGACTGGACCTGAGATGGTTCAGGATGCTGCAGAGCAAGTTGTTATGATTAAAAGAGGTTAGAGACCGCAGTTAGTAGATAGAAGAGCTATACGAATCCTAGATGCAGAGATGTGGAATTCCAGGTAGGAGACTATATGTTTTTGAAGGTGTCTTCGATGAAGGGTGCGATGAGATTTGGTAGGAAGGGTAAGTTAGCACCGAGGTATATTGGACCGTTCGAGATTTTGAAGAGAGTTGGCACTATTGCATATCGGTTGGCTTTGCCTCTGAGTTTATCTCAAGTGCATCCAGTGTTCCATATCTCGATGCAGAGAAAGTATATTTCAGACCCTTCACACATGTTGTAGCTCAATAGCGTGGAAGTGAGTGAAGACTTGACGTTTGTGGAAAAACCTATTGTGATCGTTGACTGTTAAGTTTAACAGTTGCATTCAAAGTAGATTTTGATGTCAAGGTGTTATGGTACAGCAACAACATATAAGAGCATGTCTGAAAGACTGAAGCTGAGATGTGAGCTTTTTACCCATATCTCTTTCCTCCTTGATTCTTGTATTTTCTTTTCTTGAATTCGAGGACAAATTCTTATAAGGAGGGGAGACTGTAAAGACCCATATTTTTAAATTATTTTATTTTAAAATAAGATATGTTGTGTTAATAAAATTTGAAGATTTTATTGATTTATTTTCATTATTTGTGATTGATTACTATTATTTTATATTTAATTAAATTTTCTACGTAATTATCGTTTAATTTGCATGGTTATTTTAACATTATTATTTCTATTATTGTTTTATTAAATTTCACTATTTATTTTGTTAATAAGTTATTTTATTAATTGGATTGTTATTTTATGTATTATATATATATTAACTTAGGTTTATGTATTTGTGCATGTGTGTAATTTGCATGTGTGTGTGTGTTTATTATTATTATATGTGTGAATATATATATATATATATATATATATATACACACACACACACACACATGCATGCATACAACAAACCCACATATATGCACATGCATTAAACACTAACAACCACAACATAAAGAAAGAAAAACGTGGAAAAAAAAAAACAAAATCTCAAGAAACAAGAAACAAAACATAGAAGCTTCATCTTCTTCCTTGCGCAACCTGTTCCCTAACCTTCACTGTGCCTCCATCACTTTCGGCCACCGTTTCTTGAGCTTCTGATCTCTATTGATTCTCTAGACTCTGGTGAGCATGAATCCAAGCTTAATTTAAGCTCTAAACTTCATTTTCTTGAGTTTTGTTGAATTTTTATTTTTGGAGCTTTAGGGTTTCAATTTTTTTTTAGCATGATATTTTTTGAATCTTGCAAACTCCCTTGACAAAAGTGATTCTTGGAAGCTTAATCTACCTCTACATATTTTTGTTTGAATTTTTGGAATTTATTTTGATTTTTGTGAATTTTTTATTATATTATTATTATTTTATTAATTTTCATAAATTAATTATTAAAATTATAAATTTGGTATATTTAGTGTTATTATTAATTTTTATTAATTTTAGAGTTGAGATTATAATTTTTGTGATTTTTATGTAATTTTTATATTATGTCAATATTGGATAATTAGGTTTAAGTTCGGTTTTTGTTAAAATTATGGTTTAAATATGTGTTTTGGTTAATATTAGAAATATATAAGTTGAGAAAATAATTTTTATGTATTTATATAATTTTTATAGAATTTTTGAGTAATAATAGTATATTATGTGTATTTTTGTATTATAGGGGTAAATACATAATTTTGTGCTAATTATAGCTAAATAATATGTTTTAGTTGGTTTTAATATTATTTAATGAACTAAAATGATTTTTACAGATTATTTATAATTTTTAACTAATTAATACTAATTTTCAAAAATTATTTTCAAAAAATATATTATATATTATTTTGGTAATTAAATGGGTTTTTAGTAATTTTTAATATGTATTTAGGCTATTTTAGTTATTGGAATATATAAAGTGAATTTTTATTAATTTATATTGAATTATCGAGAAAATTGGATTTTAATAATATTATATTATTATTTTGGAATTTTTACGTAATTATTGACTAAATAATTATTTTTGGTGTTTTAATATTAAATATGTTATATTTTGATATTTTGAGGATATTTATGAAAATTATTGATTTTTAATATATTTATTGAATTATTTGTATTTTTGATGAATTGTGGACCTCGGTTGGGGAATTGTGTAGTTCGGATCCCAACCGAGAGTTGTGTGAATTCTAGTTTTAGAAGTGCATTTTTCTTGCAGGACCGACTCTACTTTTTAGTAGAGAGATGTCCGTTTTACAGAGGAGATTCTACTGAATTTTTGATAGAATTCTCGTAAAATGTGACATCGGGTCAATTCTAATTTTTATGTTATGTCATCCTAGTTCGAGTCTTTAGAAGTTAAGTTAGATTTATTCTGATTCTGTAATTATTTTATTTGTTAGTTGTGCTAAGACCGAGACCTGGTGGACTGAACCCGTTGGACCAGTCTCGTGGAGCGCACACCTGTGAGTTGTTATTTTATATGTACATTACATTTAGGGTGCATGTTTTAGCACATATTCATGTTTTAATTGAATTTATTCATAAATTATTTTATTAAATGATTAGTATACTTTAGGTATATTTTTAGCATATTTTAGGTATATTTCTAAATAAATGCATGCTATTTTTATTGATTTTTACTTGCATGATTATAGTATACTATTGGTTTATTTTTTGTATATTTTATGATTAATTTGAATTTATTTGACATATATGTACTCGAAATATACTTAATTTATTTTAGGTATATTTTTGGTATATATATATGGTTTATTTTATTATTTTGAATGATAGTACATATTATTTATTTTTCGAATGTATGATTATCTTTAAATGAAGGATATCGATAGAACGTACTACCTAGTGGGCAGCACTAGAACCGAGTACGTATCGGTGCGATAGATTATAAAGTTGAATTACTAACTTATTTATAGAAATTATGCTATGATTGATTTGATTGAGATGTGATGTGATTGATGGTGTGATTGTTGGAGTTTGGTTGACTAAGTGTTTCGGGGCCAATCACACTAACAATCAGAATGTTGGAGCTCGGTTGACTTAGTGTCTCGGCGTCAGTCTATTATCCACATGGATTAAGTTAATTTATTTGGAATTAAGTGAGTCTGTATGACTAGAGTGACATTATGGTTGATTGAGGTTGCGATTAAATAGAGTTCTATTTGATCCTTCATAAACTGATGTTTTTCAGTATTATATATAAAGTGATTTTCAGTATCTGTGTGTATATGTCTGTATATATATTTAATATATATACTGATGACTTACTGCATTTGACATATAGTAAATGCATGTATATATATTATAGCAATTCATTCAGTGAGGTCTGAATTCCCTCAGTTGATATTTTTACAGGAGAGTCTTCTTCCTCAGACCTCAGCAGTAGACTCATCCGCCGGATTTCTTCCGCCTTGACTCTTTTATGTAAATTATCTACTTAATTTTATATTATATTTTAGAAAAACTGCAGTAGTTATATTTGGTATCAGTAGTGTGTTGTATTTTATATTCACTGTATATGATTTTAATTTAGATGTTTTATCTTAATATTATACTAATATATTTCATGATATGATATGAAAGAGTTTTATTTTATTATATTGGTTTATAATTTTTAATTGTGGTGCATATTTGATTATTATTATTGCATGTTTTTATTTTAAGATTTGTTACGGATTTTGAATTCGAAAAAATTATCCTTCCTTAACACTGGTCATAACTTCTAGTTTTGGATTGTGACATTACTGCGGGAGGCCATTAAGTGCAATTTTAAGAGATTGAGTGAAAGTTAAAAAGATAAGGTAGAAGAGATTAAATCAAGAGCAACAGAGGTTCATTCTACTAGAAGAACACAGAGAAGCTAGCACTTATCAACGTGTAAACTTTCAATATTTAATCATTTAACTTCTTTTATGTAAATTTAAGATGTTAGAGAATTTCTAAAAAAAAAATTCTCATACACCTTGATTTTTTGTTATATAAAATTTATTTATATTAGAAGAGTTTTATAATTTTTTAAATAAATTAAAAAAATAATTTATCTCTCTATATATAGAAGCTACTATTTATCTAAATTCAATTAACAAAATAGAAATTCTTACACACTTTATTTATTAAAGTTATCTTTTTCTATTGATTGAAATTTGGTCGAATTGAACCGCTTTGTTCTGAGATTAAAATCCGAAACCAAATCAAAAGTTTGTGGTTAACTGACAATAATTAAAAATAATAATAATAAAAGAACATAAAAAACATGAAAGTGACTAGTGGTTTAGTGGTTATGCGCTCTTTGAAATGTGTTTGAAAATAGTATAATATAAATATATATATTTTGAACATGATATCTATATATATTCCATTTTTTGGTCGATCTTGATTGTAACTGAAATTTTTAATTCTGAAAAATCTGAGACTGAACTTAGTTGAATTTAAATTTTCGATTCGGTTGATTTTTACTCACCCCTAAATTTAAAACATAAATAGAAAATAAAATCATCAAATTGTTTTTTAGAAGGATCAGGCTCCATTAATTTGTAGAAAAATAATGTCTACTAACTTTTTCCTAAGAAAATGAATTTGTTTTTTGCATTTGACTGTTAAAATTAAATGGAAAAAAATCTTCTGTTGTTTGACTGTAATAATATATATATTTCGTATTTTGCTCCAAGCACTTTTATTTTTTCTCAATTTACTCCTTCCACTTTTATTATATAAATTTAGTCATCATACTTTTATTTTTGGTCATAATAAACCCTTATATTTTTATTAACCCATTCAATAAGTATAATTTTGAAAATTTTCATCAATTTTATTATAATTTAATTATTTATATTTTATTTTTAATATAAAAATTATAAAAATACTTTTAAATGTCAAATACTCTTATGAAAACTAAATGTAAAATATATAATTGTAATTTATTAGTTAACAAAATTTTTATCTAATATTATAAAAATAAAAACTTAAGCACAATTCTACTAAATTTATTTAGTATCTAACAAAAATTCTATTAAATTATTTATTTAGAATAAACTAAAATAAAATTTAGTAAAATATTGCTTAAGTTTTTATTTTTATATATTAGATAAAAAATTTTTTAACCAATAAATTATAATTATATAATTTAATTTTAATTTTCTTAAGAGTATTTGACATTTAATAGTATTTTTATAATCTTTATATTAAAAATAAAATATAAGTAATTAAATTATAACATAGTTGAAGAAAATTTTAGAAATATATTTATTGAAAGGGTTAATTTTGCAAAAAAAAAAAATCTTAATGTTCAAAAAAATAAAAGTATAAGGGATTAATATGAACAAAAATAAAAGGAGACGGAGTAAATCAAGAAAAAAATTAAAGTACAGGTACTCAATCTATACAAATAAACATAGAGGAATAAATCAAGAAAAAAATAAAAATACATGAAGTAAAATATGAGTTATTCCTATTAAATATAATAAAAAGTGATACAACATATGTACTATATTAATATTCATTATATTAAATATAATAGTAATAATAAAAATGTTAAACTTGAACTTTCACTTTTTCAATCAAAAATAAAAGAAGAAAACAAAAGTACCATATTTGGTATTTGCTGAAAACAACTTTCCAAATTTCAAAAAGAAGGCTCAACTTTGTACATAATAATTACTATTGATAGGAAGTAAATTCTCTCGAAAGTTCTTTCTTTCTATTGTAACACTATCTTTGTTTTGATAGTTCTGCTTGTTTCAGGGGTTTGGATACTAGTTTTATACCAGTAATACTCCCCTTATCTTATGATTTTTACTTTATTTTACTTATGGTTTTGATCTAATTAACTTGCCATCTATAGTAATGTTGTTTGTTATCATAGTTGTGTTGTTTATAGTTTTGCTATTTTAGTGCAGAGGCTTTGGCATCCTTGTTGTGCTCTATTTTGTTGATAGTGTTAAGGCGCCCTTTTGGTGCAGAATAGATATATAGAGATAGCTTTTTAGTGAAGTATGGTAGACAATCATATTGCCCTCTGTTTTGCTGATAGTGTGAAGGTGTGCCAGCTTTGTGCGGTAGTCCTATGCTTTATATAGTTATCGCAGGGTCAGGGTCTTATTCCTCACAATCACAGGGTCTCTTATCAACAAGGCTTAGCAAGACTCCCCAACAACATAGTTTCTTCAAAGGTTGGTGGAGATCGCTTTTCTTTTAAGGATCACTGCAGCTTCATTGGCTTTGATCCCTCCATGACTCCAAGACATAGACTGCTCCAACATCTTTGGCTAGAAGCTAGACACCATCTGGTTATGGATGTTGCAGGCGGCGCTCAATGGCTGTCCTATTGTTCTATGGTTAAAACCCTATTGTTTATGTTATTGGGTTCTTTTAACTATAGCCTTGTTGTTTAATAAGCCTACATGTTGTATTGGCCCTTCATGTATTGCACATTTTCTTTAATCTAATGAATATATTTATGGTTGTTTTTAAAAAAAATTCAAAAAGAAAACAACATTCCAACTTGAAAATGGGAAGTTGTTTCTTTGTTTTTGGCGAAACGAACATCTTTCAACTCTGACGAAAAAATATTCTCATCCTGAAAACATTTTGGGTAAATGACAATTTCCTTTATGTCTTAGCGCATTACATTACTTCATTTTTAATATTTTTTAATTTTAACACTTATTAATCTTTCTGACAGTGATAAAGTAGTATGAAAATTAAAAATTTAAAGATTAATAAATATTTTTTCAAATATCAAGAATAAAACAGTGTAATGCGTCAAAATACAAGGGAAAATTGTAATTTACCCGAACATTTTCTCATCATTTTTTCTTTTGAAAGGTTGTTTTCCAAAGCAATTGTAGCTTCACTCGTAGATTATCGGGTTAATTACTGGAACATCTCTCGTTCTCATCTATTATACTACTAGATTTCTATATTTTCCATAATTAATTTAAATATATATTTTTTAATTTTATTCAGTTAAATCATTACATTTTTATTATTTAATTTATCATTAAATAGATTAATTTAAAAATTAAAAATTCTATTTGATCACAAAATTCATAATATAATTTTAAATTTATTCATTTTTATATTAAATTAATATAATTTTTTAATTTATTATGTTTTTCTTCTACTAATAATTATAATATCTATATAATTTTTATTTTTAACATAAAAATAAATTTTAAAATAAATTTATATAGAATCCCCACTACTTCAATATGACTATGTATGTAATACCCTATATTTTTAATTTAAAGTAATTTTCAAATTCGTATTATTAATAAATAATTTTAAATTATATTATACAATTTTTAATTATTTCGCTATTTAATTGAGATAGATTATATTATTATTATTTTAGGGTTTTATTACTATATGTAAGTATTATTTTGGGTATATATATATATATATATATATATATATATATATATATATATATATATATATACATGTAAAAGGAATAGAAAACATACCTCTAGAACACGAAGACCACACCCACTGCCCCTCCTCCCCGTTCGTCACTATCACCATCACCATCACTCCTTCTCCCTCTGGCGTGCCATGACCCTCCCGGAGCAGCCATCACTGCCGCAGCAGCCGCCAGCTTCCTTTCATATATATATATATATACATGTAAAAGGAATAGAAAACATACCTCTAGAACCCGAAGACCACACCCACTGCCCATCCTCCCCGTCCGTCACTATCACCATCACTCCCTCTCCCTCTAGTGCGCCATGACCCTCCCGGAGCAGCCATCACTGCCACAACAGCTGCCAATTTACTTTCTCTCCTCCTTTTTTTTTCCTCTGGTCTTCCTCTCTCGATTTAAAGCTTCCGTCGTCGCTGTCGGAGTTAGATCGGCACCGTCGTTGCTCCCTCAGCCTTCCTCACCTTCTCAGACGTCGGTTGATGCCAAGCCTTACTGCTACCACCCATTTTCGGCATCAGAAATCGAGGTTGAAGGTGAGTTATGCAGGGTTGTTTTTAGGTTGTTTAAGGGTTATTTTCTGGTTGTCTGAGTTTATTTATGTGTTAAGCTTCATTTATTCTAAGTTAGATGATTAGTTATGCTAAGTTAATTATTTAAATCCAATTTTTGTATATTATTTTGATTTCTCTTGATTTTACAGAATTTTATTTGATTTTTATTTGAGTTTAATTATTAATTAGAGCAATCAATGTTAATTATTTTTGGTATATTGATCTTATTTAAGATTATAGAAATTTTTTGTGTTAATTGTGAATTTTGGATATTTTATTAATATTTTATGTATTTTCAAACGTTAATTGTTAAAGATTATGAAATTTTGATAATTGGCATTATTATTAAATGTTATTAATTTTAGAACTTAACTTATGGTTTTTATGATTTTTATACTATTTTTATAATTATTTTTAAGTTTATGTCAAATGTGGATAATTAGGTTAAATTTATATTTTGGAAGAAATTATTAGTTAATTTTATGTTTTTATTTATATTAAGAAATTTAATGTTGAGAAAATAATTTTTAGGCACTTGTATAATTTTTAGGGAATTTTTGAGTAATAATAGTATATTATGTAAGTTATTGTATTATAGGGGTAAAAACATAATTTTGTGTTAATTATAATTAAATAATAAATTGTGGTTGGTTTTAATAATAATTAAGGAATTTAAAAGGATTTTTACAAATTATTTACTATTTTAGACTAATTAACACTAATTTTTGAAAATTAATTTTAAATAATATATTAGGTATTATTTTGAGTATTATGTGTATTTTTCTAATATATGAGTAAATATGTAATTTTATGCTAATTATAGTTAAATATATATTTTAGTTGGTTTCACTAATATTTAAGAGGTTTAGAGGATTTTTATAAATTAATTGGTAGTTTTAATTAAGTAATATTAATTTTGAATTTTGTTTCCAAATATTATATATATATGTATAATATGTTATTTTTGTAGCAAATATATATATGATTATATTCGATATATTTGGTATGAGGGTTTTATTTAAGGTATTTGTCGATAGTTATATTAATTACAGATTATATATGCATATTTTAAGAATAATGTATATTATTGGAAATTATGGGTTTTTATATATTTATGCCTAATTAAATTTAATTAAGTGTTATGTTATATTTTAAGTATGATTTTAATGTTTATTTATGAAAGTAATTTTTTTATAAATTTTGTTAGTTAGAATTAAGTTGTGTTGTTTTGTTGAGTTGTGAACTCGATCGAACTAATACTGTGTTGGAGAGCTGACCCGAGTGTAGACTGTGTTTGAATTTTTAAAAGTACATTTTATGTGCATGAATGGCTCTACCTATGGTAGAGAGATGTCCATTTTGTAGAGGAGACTCTGACGAAATTTTGGTAGATTTTCTCATAAAACGTGACATCTTCCGCAAATTCCTAGCGTTAATTAGGGTTTTCCCTATCTATCAAGTCTTATCTGGTCTTCCTTGAGTCAGTCTAGAATTTTGCTATTTCTAATGATTTTTTATTTTAATTCCATAGACATGTTTTTAAAATAGGTTTGTTATTTTTTCTAGAGAATATCGCAGCGGAAGCTATTGGATCAAGGTAGACCCGCGGTTGTCAGCCTTCTCGCTCGTCTTGTAAGTTGATAAATTGATATGTATGTGTGTTTTATTTAAAGATGTGTGCGCTTATATTTGTAGTATTTATGATATGATTTATCTAATTTAAATGCTGCTATTAAGATTTAAGTGCATTTTATTTATTTAAAATCAGTTTTGAGAAATTTTGGTAGAACGGGCTACCTGGTGGGTTTCACCAGGATCGTGTGCACATGGTAGAGATTGAGAGATGGAGCCGATATATGTATGACTTGTGGATATAAACTAGGACTGGTGTCTTGGTGGAAGCCTATACTTTCGAGGACCGCCAGTGTTTGGAAAGTTAATAATGGACTGGGATGGGTGCCTTAGCTCTCAGGGACTGCCAATGCCATGTTTTAGGATTAAATGGATGACTACAACTTGGTGCCTCAGTCGATGCCTTTGCTCTAGGGGAATGGCAGTCTATGAGGATTAAGTGGGTCGAGTTGGCCATTTAGAACTTTGGGTTTAAGGTTCTAACAAGATTTTTCAAAAGCGATATATATATATATATATTATAAATTATTTCCAATATATCTATATGATTTTCAAAAAGGGTTTTCAAACCGTGCAACTGTTTTTATTAACTTACTCAGTGAGGTATGATTCCTCTCAATTTATTTTTTTCAGGAGCTTAGGAGTTCGACCTCAGACTGTCTCTACGCTGAATTTCTTCATCACCGGCTATATTATATTGATCACTATGAGCTGTACTGTAGTGATAACTCTAGAATACTACAATCGTATTTATACTATGAGTTTGTATAACTTAAGTACACTTATGTAATGCATTTTAATGAACCACACTTATGTATAATGTTTTAAGATTGATTTATGATATTTGATGATGGATAATATTTTATGTTGTGCATGATTATGTTTATTTTTAGAAAAATCAGTTTGATAATGTGTTCTTATATAAAATAAATTTTTAAATTTGAAGGTTTTATTTTTCTTTTCTTTAAGGCTTACTACGGGTTTCGGGGGCCTTATGCCTACCCATTCCCTAGTGCCGATCACGTGCCCTCGGGTTCAGGTCGTGATAAAGTTGGTATTAGAGCATAAGTTTGATTAATTGTCTAAGTCTGTCTTTTTGTGTAACTACTGCAGTGATTAGGTTGATAATTATCTTTGTGATATTCTTTTTTCTAATTTTGCATTTACGTTAAATACTCTTGTCTTGTTTTGAATTCGATTTTTCTCTATCTTTTTAGAATGAGGCGTGTGTGAACAGACCCCGTTGCCATTCTGACTTTTGGACTTGATGAGCAATCAGTGCATGATGAGGCTTTTCCTCCTGCTCCATGTCGTAGAGGCAAAGGTAGAGGTAGAGGTCGAGCTAGGGTAGTTGCAGTTGAGATTCCTGATCAGCAGGCAGTTGGGCCTGAAGCTCTAGCTGTGGAACCCATAGCTTTTACAGCTGGACTAACAAGAATTAATTAGGGTCTTGCAGCTTTGAATCAGGCAATGCCCCTTGTGCAGTAAATGTTACAGCAAAGAAATCAGGAGATGTCAGATACTGATGTGACACCCCTTTACTCCCGGATTGGTAAAGTTTCCTATGATGGTACAGGTGATGATTTGGACTTTATTAATGAGATTAAGGCACGTACCAGGATAGGACACACTGACTACCAATGGATAATGATTGTGGAGTTGTCAATCCAAGCGGTAGCTTAAGACTGGTTCATGCAGTCGATTCAGCCATCCATGCATGAGTTGACTTGGCTAGAGTTTAAGTATCGCTTCCTGAGATTCTTCTATCCTCCAGCCACTAGGGATGCTTACAGGTGGTAGTTGCTTCACATTACCAGAGGGGATAGGTCAATAAAGGACTATACTAGGGAGTTTAACAGGCTATCCTGACATGCAGCGGACATCAGGAGAGATTTTTACAGAGCAGTAGAGTTGTATGTTACTGGTTTAAGGCTAGCTTTCATGGGTATGCGTACTGAGGACCACACACTAGAGGGTGTTATAGAGGAGACCCATCTGATTAAGAGGCGACACATCCGTCAGGGTACCATGATAGATCCTTACATGGTTGGTAGTAGTGGATATGGTGTAGCTCCCAGGTACCAGCAGCCAGCATTTCATATTGGTGGTACGAGTCAGCAGGCTACGACTAGTTTATAGCATGGTGGTAAAAGGTCCAGGACTCACCGAGTTTATCGACATGGTTATGCCACGAATAAGAGAAGTAATAGAGGTCATAGATTTAGTACTGGAGTCAATAGCAATAGTAATGGGCAGAGCTCAGGACATAGTAGTTCTGGGTCTGGAGCTAGTGCATATACGAGTTATGGTCGATTCCATTAGGGCTTATGTCATTTGTTATTGGGCACTTGCTTTAGATATGGACAGGTTGGTCATCTTGCCAGAGCTTATCCTCACTCCGGATATCAGCCACAGTATGCTCAGGGTTTATCTTCATCAATGGCTCAACCTTACTATCTGATGCCATAGTAGTACAGAGCACCAGTACAGCCATAGTAGAGACCCGTCACAACTTATGGGCTAGCAGGGCCGAGGTTCAGTTGGTAGGCCTAGTGGTTATGGGTTTGTGCAGCCTTCGACATCTTAACAGGCAGGTCATGGCCAGGCATGAGTTTTCACTCTGACATCGTAGGATGCTCAAACTTCTAATACAGTAGTAGCAGGTATTCTCTCAGTCTGTGCATGTGATGCTAGAGTATTGTTTGACCCCGGTGCTACGCATTCATTCATTTCTCCTGCGTTTTCTTCGAGAATTGAGTGGCAGCCTTCCAAGTTGTCCTTTCCTCTATTTGTATTGACTTTTCTCAATGATAAGGTGGAGATAGATATCTTCTTTCTTGGGTTTCCAGTATCAGTTAATGGTAAAGAATTATTGGTGGACTTGGTATTGCTCGATGTGTTAGAATTTGACATCATTTTATGTATGGATTGGTTGTCGAGGTATTATACTTCAGTGAATTATCGAGAGAAAGAAGTAGTGTTCAAAATTTTGAATAAAGAAGAGTTCTGTGTTTAAAGGTGAAAAAAGCTCTATGCCTTGTAATCTCATTTCTACCATTACAGCCCGAAAGATGCTTAGAAGGGGTTGTTAAGGCTACTTAGTAGTAGTAAGAGATGTTGAGATAAAGAATGGGGCAATCGAACAGGTGTCAGTGGTGTGTGAATTTATAAATGTCTTTCCTAAAGAATTATCGGGATTGTCACCAGATAGAGAGATATAGTTCTGTATTGATGTTATACCTGGTACAAATCCTATTTCTATGCCACCCTATAGAATGGCACCAGCTGAATTACAGGAGCTGAAGGAGCAGTTACAGGAGTTGCTCAATGAGGGTTTCATAAGACCCAATATATTCCCTTGGGGTGCTCCGGTATTGTTTGTGAAGAAGAGGGATGGTAGCCTTTAACTATGTATTGATTACAGGCAATTGAACAAGGTCACCATCAAGAATAAGTATCCACTTCCAAGGATCGATGACTTGTTCAATCAGCTTCAAGGCGCTACATGCTTCTCTAAAATAGACTTAAGATCTGGGTATCACCAGTTGAGGATCAGAAGTGGCGATAAGCCCAAGATAACATTTCGGATGAGATATGGCCATTATGAGTTCCTAATAATGTCCTTTGGGTTGACTAATGCTCCAGCAGCCTTTATGGACTTGATGATTCGGGTGTTCAGGCCATACTTGGATCGGTTTGTAATAGTTTTCATTAATGACATCTTGGTTTATTCCAAAAGTGAAGCTGAGCATGTTATGCATTTGAGAAGGGTGCTTCAGACTTTAAGGGAGCACAAGTTGTATGCCAAGTTTTTGAAGTGCAAGTTCTGGTTGAATCAGGTGGCATTTTTAGGCCACGTGTTTTCTAAGGATGGTATGGTATACAAGCCGATCCCAAGAAGATAGAAGCTATCACAGAATAGTTGAGGCTAACTATAGTTAGAGAAGCACAGAGTTTCCTAGGTTTAGCACGCTACTATAGGAGATTTATGAAGGACTTCTCCAAAATTGCTGCACCTTTGATGAGGTTGACCCAGAAGAGTGCTAAGTTTATGTGGATAAACAGATGTGAAGAGCACTTCTAGTTGTTAAAAGATTTATTGATGTCAGCTCTAATTCTGACTTTTCCCTCTTGAAATGAAGGGTATACGGTGTATTGTGATGCTTCTAGAGTAGGACTACACTGTGTGTTGATGCAAAATGGCCAAGTAATTGCTTATGCTTTGAGGTAACTGAAGAAGCACGAGAAAAACTATCCTACTCATGACTTAGAGATGGCAGCCATTGTGTTTGGTTTGAAGATATGGAGGCATTACTTATATTGGGTTACATGTGAGATATACACTGATCATAAGAGCTTGAAGTATATCTTCCAGTAGAGGGACTTGAACTTGAGGCAGAGAGGTGGATGGAACTCCTTAAGGACTATGATTATTCTATTTTATACCATCTAGGCAAGGCGAATGTTGTTGCTGATGCCTTGAGTAGGAAGTCAGCGGATAGTCTTGCCCACATCAGCTCAGAAAGAAGGCCCATTATTAAGGAGTTGGATGAATTGATCGATCAAAGGTTACAATTGAAAGTTACTAGAAAGTGCCTTTTAGCTCAATTCAGGGTACGATCAGTAAACTTGGATCGAGTTAAGGCAGCTCAGATTAGAGACCCGCAGTTGTAGAGGATTATGTATGAAGTGCAACAAGGGCAATCAAAAGACTTTGTGGTTAACAGAGAAGTTGTATTGCGGTTGGGCACTCGAATTTGTGTGTCGGATGTTAATGACTTGAGGAAAGAAATTATGGAAGAGGCATATTTTTCTGCTTATAGTATTCACCCAGGTTCTACCAAGATGTATCATGACTTAAAAGATACATATTGATGGAATGGAATAAAGAAGGATATTGCAGAGTTTGTGTCTAAATGCCTGACTTGTCAATAAGTGAAGCTTGAACATCAGAGACCTTTGGGATTGTTGTAACCTATGCCAATTCCTGAATGAAAATAGGACATGATAGCCATGGACTTCGTGGTTGGACTACCTCAGACTACAGGAGGCTATGATGCTATTTGGGTGATTGTTGACAGTCTAACAAAGTCAGCACGCTTTCTACCAATAAAGAAGACATACTCTACTAATAGACTGGTGAGACTTTATGTCAACAGGATTGTTTATCTACATGGAGTACCAGTGAGTATAGTGTCGAACAGATAAGCCACATTTACCTCAGTCTTTTAGCAAGAATTACACATGGCCTTGGGCACCATATTGGATTTCAGTATGGCCTTCCATCCTTAGATAGATGGTCAATCAAAGAGGACCATCTAGACATTAAAAGATATGTTGAGGATGTGTGTGATTGACTTTAGAGGACAGTGGGATTCACACTTGCCATTGATTGAGTTTGCTTACAATAATAGCTATCATACTAGCATTGAGATGGCTCCGTATGAGGCACTGTACGATAGGAAGTGCAGATCACCATTATGTTAGGAGATTGGTAAGAGGCAGCTGACAGGTCCAGAGTTAGCGTAGGTGACTTCAGAGAAAGTTTCGATCATACAACAGAGATTGAAAACAGCCTTCAGCAGATAGAAGAGCTATGTTAACCCTAGGAAGAAGGATGTATCCTTTATGGTTGGAGACATGGTGTTCCTGAAGGTGTCTCCAATGAAAGGAGTCATGAGATTTGGCAAAAAGGGTAAGCTAGCTCTTAAATACATTAGACCATTTGAGATTCGATCGAGAGTGGGTGAAGTAGTGTATAGGTTGGTGTTGCCATCAGAATTATCGAGGATCCACCATGTATTTCATGTGTCTATGCTGAGGAAATACATTCCTGATCCGTCTCACGTTCTGCAACCTCAAGCTGTAGAGCTTAGCAATGATTTGACCTACAAGGAGTATCCACTGGCGATTGTGGATCGCCAAATATGACAGTTGCGGACTAAGGAGATATCGATGGTGAAGGTGTTGTGGAGTAACCATTATACTAAGGACTGTACTTGGGAAATTGAAGCTGAGATGTGAGTTTCCTTCCCGTATCTCTTTCCTCCTTGAGCTTTGTAATTCTTCTTTCTTGAATTTGAGGATGAATTATTATAAGGAGGGAAGACTGTAATACCCTATATTTTTAATTTAAAGTAATTTTCAAATTCGTATTATTAATAAATAATTTTAAATTATATTATACAATTGTTAATTATTTAGCTATTTAATTGAGATAGATTATATTATTATTATTATTTTAGGGTTTTATTATTATATGTAAGTATTATTTTAGGTATATATATACACGTGCATGTGTGTGAAAATACATGTTTAGTATGTAATTTGAGACTTTATATATATATATATATATATATATATATATATATATATATATATATATATATATATATATATATATATATATATATATATATATATATATACATGTAAACAGAATAGAAAATATACCTTTAGAACCCGAAGACCACACCCACCCCTCCTCCCCGGCCGTCACCATCATCATCACTCCCTCTCCCTCCGGCGTGCCATGACCCTCTCAGAGCAGCCATCATCGCCACAGTAGCCACTAGCTTCCTTTCTCTCCTCCTTTTTTTTTCCTCCGGTCTTCCTCTCTCGATTTGAAGCTTCCATCGCCACTGTCGGAGCTGGATCAGTGCCACCATTACTCCCTCAGCCTTCCTCACCTTCTCAGACATCGGTGGATGCCAAGCCTCGCCGCTGCCACCCATTTCTGGCTTCAAAAATAGAGGTTGAATGTGAGTTGTGCAGGGTTGTTTAAGGGTTATTTTCTGGTTGTCTGAGTTGATTTATATGTTAAGCTTCATTTATGATAAGTTAATTGTTTAAATCTAATTTTTGTATATTATTTTGATTTTTCTTGATTTTACAGAATTTTATTTGATTTTTATTTGAGTTTAATTAGTAATTAGAGCAATCAATGTTAATTATTTTTAGTATATTAATCTTATTTAAGATTATTGAAAATTTTTGTGTTAATTGTGAATTTTGTGAATTTTGGATATTTTATTAATATTTTATTTATTTTCAAAAATTAATTTTTAAAAATTATGAAATTTTGATAATTGGCATTATTATTAAATGTTATTAATTTTAGACCTTAACTTATGGTTTTTGTGATTTTTATACTATTTTTATAATTATTTTTAAGTTTATGTCAAATGTGGATAATTAGGTTAAATTTATATTTTGGAAGAAATTATTAGTTAATTTTATGTTTTTATTTATATTAAGAAATTTAATGTTGAGAAAATAATTTTTAGGCATTTGTATAATTTTTAAGGAATTTTTGAGTAATAATAGTATATTATGTAAGTTTTTATATTAGAGGGGTAAAAATATAATTTTGTGTTAATTATAGTTAAATAGTAAATTGTGGTTGGTTTTAATAATAATTAAGGAATTTAAAAGGATTTACACAAATTATTTACTATTTTAGACTAATTAACACTAATTTTTGAAAATTAATTTTAAATAATATATTCAGTATTATTTTGAGTATTATGTGTATTTTTCTAATATATGGGTAAATATGTAATTTTATGCTAATTATAGTTAAATATATATTTTAGTTGATTTTACTAATATTTAAGAGGTTTAGAGGATTTTTATAAATTAATTGGTAGTTTTAATTAAGTAATGTTAATTTTGAATATTGTTTCCAAATATTATATATATATATATATATATATATATATATATATATATATAAGTAATTTTAATTTATATGTATATGTTTGTGAAATTTATATGTTTGTGAAATTAACATTACTTATATATATATATATATATAAGTAATGTTAATTTATATGTATATGTTTGTGAAATTTTTTTTTTAAACTTTAAGAAGAGATGATTTTCTCAGTTATGGATATTTATATGTAATATGTATTTTTTGGGGAATAAATGATTTAATTTTTTTGTGTGATGGTTGAGTTGTGATCTTGATTGGGGTTAAGTATAGTTTTGGAAGCTCGACTCAAGTGTGAATGTCTGTGAATACTAGAAGTATATTTTTCTATATAGGAATGACTCTATCTATGGTAGAGAGATGTCTATTTTACAGAGGAGACTCTACCAAAATTTCGATAGATTTTCTCAAAAAACGTGACATATTCCTTAAATTTCTAACGTTAATTAGGGTTTTTCCCTATCTATCGAGTCTTATCCAGTCTTTCTCGAGTCAGTTTAGAATTTCACTATTTCTAATGATTTTCGATTTTAATTCCATCGACGTGTTTTTTAAAATAGGTATGTTATTTTTTTTAGAGAATACCGGAGCGAAAGCTATTGGATCGAGGCAGACATGCGGTCGTCAACCTTCTCGCTCGTCCTGTAAGTTGATAAATTGACTTGTGCGTGTGTTTTATTTAAAGATGCGTGCGCTCATATTTTTATATTCATTATATGATTTATTTAATTTAAATGCTGTTATTTAGGATTTAAATGCATTTTATTTATTTAAAATTATTTTGAGAAATTTTGGTAGAACAAGCTACCTGGTGGGTTTCACTAGGACCGTGTGCACATGGTAGAGATTGAGAGATGGATCCGATGTATGTATGACTTGTGGATATAAACTGGGACAGGTGCCTCGGTGGAAGCCCTTACTCTTGGGGACTGCTAGTGATTAGAAAGTTAATAATGGACTGGGATGGGTGTCTTGATGGATGCCTTAGCTCTAGGGGATCGTCAATGCCATGTATTTGGATTAAGTGGACGACTGTGGCTTAGTGCCTCGGTTGATGCCTTTGCTCTCAGAAATCAGCAGTCTATAAGGATTAAGCGGGCCTAGTTGGCCATTTAGAAAATTGGGTTTAGGGTTCTATCAAAATTTTTCAAAAGCTATATATATATATATATATATATACACACACACACGTTATAAATTATTTTCACTATAACTATATGGTTTTCAAAAAGGTTTTCAGACAGTACAACTCTTTTTATTAACTTACTCAATGAGGTTTGATTCCTCTCAATCTATTTTTTTAGGAGCTTGGGAGTTCGACCTCAGACTGCCTCTACGCCGGATTTTTTCATCACCGGCTATATTATGTAGGTTATTATGAGTTGTATTGTAGTAGTAATTCGAGAACACTGTAGTAGTATTTGTACTATGAGTTGTATAACTTAAATATACTTATGTGTTGCATTTTAATGAATCACGCTTATGTATAATATTTTAAGATTGATTTATGATACTTGATGATGAAGAATATTTTATATTGCGCATGGTTATGTTTATTTTTAGAAAAATATGTTTGATAATATGTTCTTTTATGAAATAAAGTTTCAAACTTGAAGTTTTTATTATTTTTTTCTTTAAAGCTTACTACGGGTTTCGGGGATCTTATACCTACCCATTTCCTAGTATCGGTCATGTGCTCTCGGGTTTGGGTCGTGACATAATTAAATTTTATATTATTTTTCTAGTTGAAATGGAACAGTCGATTGTTGAGTAGCCTAATAATATAAATCTCTTTAATATATGTATAAGTTAAAGAGTTTATTGTACTGTTAGTATGATAATTTTGACCCTTATTTCAAAATGATATCATAATTTCAATTTTTTTCTTTTCAATCCCTTAAATTCTATTTCGATGTCAGTTTAAAGTCAATCTGATGTGTCAACCGGAATAGTAGGGAATAGTAGGGGCTTTAAATTGACACATGAATAAGTGACTTTAAACTGAAATCGAAATAGAATTTAAGGGATTGAAAAGAAAAAAATTAAAATTATATTAACATTTTAAAATAAGCGTTTTTCCTTATTTTACAAAAAATAGAAATGAGATAAAATGCCCATATCACACTTTACAAAATGTTGGCATAAGATCTCTTATAAAATTTTATTTTTTCGAAAGTAATAAAACTTTTGTCCTTTTGGGAAGCCCAAATCTATGTATATAACAAATATTATATACTTCTTCAAGAAAAATGAAAAGTAAAAAAGACAAATCAATCTTTATTCACTGAAATATAAAAATTAATTAAGGCAATAATTTCAAGAAGCTCACATGCGAGGTACCATAAATACAAGAATCGCATAATTTTTTAAGACCTTAGCTTGAAATTATTTATTCAAACCGAGATTCAATTCCACAGTAAAACACGTAATAATAAAAAGACGAATAATATCAAAAATTGTAAACGTATGATTTTTTTTACAGCATAAAAGATAAATTTAACATTTTATAAATGTTACATTAATTTTTTTTTTATTTTGATCAAATATTTATTTATTTTAAAATTTTCAAAAATTAATGAAATTAAAATATTTTTACCAAAATTATAAAGTTGGGATAAAATAACAAAAGTCGTAAATATTTGACTTTTTCATACCAATAAATTTTTTTTTATAATAATATTACTACATAAAAAATAAGCTTATTGATATAAAAAAATATACCGTTTTCAGCTTTAACTTTCTTAAATTTTCTCTAATGACATTGTTGCATTATTATATGTAGTTATTCCATGTATTGATCATCAATTAACAATAATATGACATGAGCAAATTGTACAATTTGACAAATCTCTTAATCTCTCTCCTCAGTTTTTTCTCCTTTTGTGACTGTTTCTCCATTCCTGTGTTTGTGTTTACTGATTTTGGATATTTTTTTGGGTCATTTTGACTAGAAAAAAAACCAAAAAAACTTGAAGTTTATACAACTTATTATTGTTATATTGCTTACTATTTAAGTTTATTTTCATAACTCTTTATAAAAGTGATATATCTATCTTTATGTTTGTAGTATTCTTGTATTGTTGTATTTTTTGTGCAGTTGGAGCTCAAATATTTCTATGATTTTGTGGATGAGGATTATGAACTTCCTCCTTAGAAAGATGATTGGCTGCCTTGATTCCCCTATTATGCTGCTATAGTCATCATTACCATTATATTTGGAGTTCATCATTTGGTGCCTTTATGTTCTGATGTGGGTGAGAAATAACCTGTCAGTCACTCATCATCTAGACTCGACAGATATGATTAGTCCATGGAAAGAAACGCACAAGCAAGTTTGGGTATGGTTTAATTCCCAACTTGAATCTGCCATAGCAAGTTGCTCAAGGTGCTACTTGTTCTACATTTTCCAATAAAATAGGGTTTGTTCTCCGTTTAGGGTCAAAAAATGTATATTGGGTTGGTCCTTCGGCTTTTGTATCTTGGGATTATATGCTTCAATTTGGCTTACGGGCCTCCAGTTTTTAATCCTAATATATTTTAATGGAAAATACTTAGCTATTCAAAAAAAGTAAGAATAATATGCTGCTACACGTTAAAAGCACTTCATTTGATTTAATATGGAACATAGCATGTTGCAAAGAAAAAAAAAGAACCAGAGTAGTGTTGATTTGTCAAATCAAAATTCATCAGCATTGTTATAGAAGCAATAAAGGAATTCACTTAATCAGTAATTAACATTTAAAATTAATTGATAATTCTAAATTGATATTTTGTTTATGAAACCTGTATGGACGAAGAGAATGGGTAAAGGGGCAGGATTTTCCTCATAAACACTCTGAAGCTTAAGTCAGTAATGGTATAAGGAAAAAATATAATAAAGTGAATAAACATAATAAAGTAGAGAATAAAGAATGATTGTTTGAATGATGTCGTGATGGAATGATGTCTTGGTGATGTTGTATGATGAGAATAGGGAGATGAGTGAATATGAGAATGAGAATGAATGACATGAGATGTATTTATAAGAGAAGGTATTACTTAAATCTCTTAGGAATATGATTCCTTAGTCTTATAGGATTGTCCTGCTTAGAAGAGAAGTAGATTTCCTTTATAGTTAATTTTCCTAATTGAAATAGACTTCCTTATTGAGCTTTCTTCTTATTCAAGTAATCCTCCCTTTTAGGGGAATATAACCTTTATTAGAATAGGATACTAATATCAGACATCAAGAATCCCCCTGAAAGTCTGTTCGGATATTTATGTTTGACATATCCGGGTCTGTAAATGATAGAAAATACCATTGTATCTGATATAGAAGGGCGAGCTAAGGTAGCCAGCCTCAGTCATAAGAAAAGATAAAGCTCGATATTGAGTCTTGAAATCATCATATAAGAACATTGTTTGAAGTGCTAGTTGGACTTGAATACACAAAACCTGCAATAAAAATGCTTTGGGGTAAAATATTAACTCGTTAGAGTGGAAATAACATGGTGGAACCAGTTGTCACTGGAGTTTTGATGCTCGATGCATTAAAAGTGCAGCCCGAGTGCCAAACCTTAGTACTATAGAAGCGACCTAAGGCTGCTAGCTTTAGTTACTCGACTTAGATGCTTAGTGCAAGAATGCAAGGCTTACATGCTTGGAACCTCAATACTATAGAAGCAACCTGAGGGTGCCAGCTTCAATCACTGGACTTAATCTTGGTGCATTAGAAGTGCGACCTAAGTATTAAACCTCAGTACTATAGAAGCAACCTGAGGGTGCCAACTTCAGTTATTGGACTTAATCTTGGTACATTAGAAGCGCAGCCCAAGTGCCGTATAGTCTCGGGGCATTAGAAGCCCGACCCGAGTGCTGTATGATGTTGTTCTATTTATAAACTTCAATGACTATTAATGGTAGCTGCCTAGTTAGAATAATGATTAATATTGAGTCAGGACATTATTGCTGCAGATGTTTGATTTTCTGAGCATTTTTTGCTGGTAATATTTTTGCAAAAGGAAGGATGTTTGTGATGCTGATAGTGAGTCTGAGCCCTTTCGATTTGAGCTCTACAATATGGGATAGTAATTTAGTGAGGGTTTTTAAAATGATGGAAGGTGATTTTAATTCGAGCTTCCACAATGAAAGACTAAATTTAGGTTTGCCCAATCCAAATTGTGAGATGAACATTTGTAAATTAGGTGAAGGGTCAATGTTGCACCGCTTCTGAAATAGAGGATAGTGTGTGATGCTGGTTAGGATGTCTTAGAATTGCCCTTTTTTTTATCTGGCTGTGTGGTGGATATACTTTACTCCATTCTTGAATTTCCTTTATTGGATATTCTTTGAAATTTTCATAAACAAGGATCTTCTATAAAGTAGGATTTTCTTGAATGTTATTTGATTTGGCATTGAACAAGAACAATCATTTATTATATAAGCATGAGTGAGAGCTTATTCTCCTTAGTGTTTCCTGGCAATGTGTCTAATGTCTTTTGACAATTTCTGCATGTTGATGCCGAGTGAGATGATCAAAATGTCTGACTACTTAGACTACTTGGTGCTTAAAGTAGCACCTTCAGTAAATATGTTTTCCTTATCTGTAGTAATTAATAAAAGAACAATAGTTTTATAATCATTTAATTGATCTCCATTTAATGATTAGTCCTCATGTAATAAATATATCAAATTTAATTGATGTTGGTATTGCACGAATAATAATCATGTATATATGGACAAACATCTATTTGTAGATGTGTAAGTGTGCTTGTGTGACAAACTATAAATATTTATATAAGAATAAAAAAGATGCAGAAATAAATAAATTAAATAGTATCAAGAGAAACTAGAGAAACTTATCTTTTGATGTACTCTTATCCCTCCTTTGAATTCATGAATATCTATGTTCGTTGTTTGCTTCAATTGTTGCTTGAATGGCCTTGTCTTTGAAGATGCTACCTAAGTTTGTATGTGCCCAATTTATTAGCATTTTTTATATATCCAGCTTCATAAAAATATACCGTCCAAATACACAGCTTTAAGATAATCAGTTGGATCAAGTTCTTAAAGGCCATAATGATTTTTTTATTGATACTCATGAGTATAGACGTTAAGGTTCTCATGGTAACATCAACACTTGTATTGTTTTACTGTAACAATAAACAATAAAAGAATGAGAATCTTGAGATCTCTTGATCCATCTCAATTAATTATCCATCCAAGTGATAATAATTTAAGAAAAATGGATATAAAAATAAATAATTAGGAAACAAACTTATCTTGGTTGTATTGCTTTTGTTCTACCTCCTGAAGTAACAAATATTTATGTTCATTGTGGATATAAATAATTATTTTTGATTAATTTGAAAAATCCATTAATTCCTCATGGAGTTCATGGTTCATTTATTTATTTTTGCTTTGCTATATGAGCTCCTGCAAAAGAAATGAACTTATTAATATATACTTGTGAAGTTGTTGTCGTAGTTACCTTGGATATTCCTGTAATGCCAGAAATCAGGGGATGGTCAGAGATCGAGAGATGCTCATAAAGTGAATGTCTGACTCTTCCATACTTGCTTGTTACTCATAGTCTGAGTGTCTACAAAATTAATTCTTGGTGGTAGATGCTCGGATTTCCAAGGCTTTAGTGGATGGTACTCGTGTTGTTTGGATGCTCAGAGTTTAAGTGCTTATAAAGGGTGTTTATTGGATGCCTAATGTCCTAAGCTCGATGCTCAGTTGATGCTCTGATATCAAAGGCTTCGATGTTCAATGAAAACTTATTTATGTTCTTTGATGCTTAAGCTCATATTATTTAATGCTCAGACTCGGATGCTCGATGATCTCATGCTTTGAAACTTCATTACTCAGAGCTTAATGGATGCTTACAAAGCAGATGTTTGGTATTCGATGCTAGTTTGAAGTTTTGACGTATGGAATTTCAAGGCTCAGTAATAAAGAAAATGATTTCAGTTATGCATTTCTAATTATTCCCTAGCTTTGATGGTGCTTTGGTGCTCGGTTAGCTCAAATATCCGAGTGTTAGTGCTCGAAAGCTCAGTGCTCTAAAGCTCAATGCTTGACGCTCGGCTCTTAAAATCTTAAGAAGTTAGTGTTCGGTATTTGTTATTTAATATTCACTTGATACTTGATTTCAGTTTTGAGAACCATTCATCGAATACTCACATGCTTTAATCTCGAAATGAGGTCATGTGGTCCAGCTTTATGAATTTAGAGGAAAACATATAGACATCTAGCTTCTTTTTATGACTACGTCTGATCCGGGTGTCGATCTACGTCCAAGCCTCGATGCTTGGTTGCTCGGTAATTCATTTTGGTTGCCCAGTTGTCTTATTATTTGCTTTGAATTCTAACTTTAGAAACTATTGCATCCATAATAGAACTTTCTTTAAAACTCATATGCATCCCCTTTCTTTTTTTTTTCCCTTCTTTTCCCCCCTTCTGATGACGCTGTGGTGATGTGAAATGGTTATTTGAGTTTGACCCTTACCAAAACTTCCATCTTTTGAGTTCTTGATTTGAATTATATCTTTTTTTTAGTATTTATAAATCTGAATGGAGTGGGACATCTAGATTGGTAGCAAGCTTGTTTCTTTTAATAGCTAATCTTCTTGCATTTTGAACAGAGGTCAATATTGGCTCCTTTTCCATGTTAACTCATCATCATAGAAGGCTAGTCCTTTGCATTTTGCACCTGATTGACGATACAATGAAGTTATTGCTTATAGTTCAGAGCTTATTTGTCACAACCCAAAACAGGGGCCATGACCGGTGCTAGGGAACGGAAATTCTTCGAATCCGGAACCCGTAGCAAGCCTAAAAATAAAATAAAACATACAATAATAATAACAACAACACTTAATACAATGAAAATAACATCATAAATATCAAAATAATAATCCACCACGGGATTTCAAATCAAATCCATATCTCATATATATAAATATATCCGTTAATACAAGTTTCAGTTCAAATATTTAAAGTACATATCTCACGACTTTATACAACTACTGCAGTGTCTAGATTATAAAAATAAAACTCAAGACTTAGATAAGCAGTTTACATAAAGAAGCCGAGGTGAAAGAAATTCAGCGTACAGGCCTGCTACTGAGGTCTGAGGAAGAAGACTCTCCTGAAAAATGGTCAACAGAGGGAAGTCAGACCTCACTGAGTGAATTACTATAATATATATACATGCATACTAAATGACAATGCACATAATCAAAAGTATATATATAATATGTATATATATACAAGCAATTACACACAGATGCAATAAAATCATTTGATATATTTTTATTGAAAATCACTGTTTATGAAGGATCGAATAGAACCCTAGAAAATCGCAACCTTAAACAGAGTTAGACAACACTCTAGCCATACAGGCTCACTTATTCCAATATATTCACTTATTCCATTTAGACAGTAGACTGGCCCCGAGACACTAAGTCAACCGAGCTCCAACAGTCTGACTGTCAGTGTGATTAGCCCCGAGACACTTGGTCAACCGAGCTCCAGCAATCACACTCCCAAATCATATCACACACATCAAATAATCATATCCAATCAATATCCACAATTGGTTAATAATATAGCTTAAATGCTATCAGCGTATCGGTACGTACTCGGTCCTAGTGCTGCCCACTAGGTAGCACGTTCTATTGATATCCTTCATTATAATTATAAAACATACATTTATAAAATAAATGATGCATGAATTGAATAAAATAGCAACATAAACCATATATATACTAAAAATATACCAAAAGTAAACCATGTATATTTCGAGTATATATACGTCAAATAAATCCAATTAAGTTACAAAATAAACTAGAAATATACTTAAAAACATTTTAAACATAATTCATTAATAAAACATGCATATAGTTTAAAATATACCAATAATAAACCAAAAATACCCTAAAAATAAACTTAAGTACTAATTAAATCATTATGCATATTTAATCAAGATAAAACATATATTTCTAAAATCATGCACCCTAGAGCATATATATATAAAATAGTAACTCACAATTAGTGCGCTCCTCGAGATGGATCCGACAGGCCTGATCCATAGGCCTCGGTCTCGGCGTAACTAAACATACAAAAAAAATAACAGCATCAGAATAAACCTAACAGACAATCCTAGAAACTCGATATAGAATAGTAGAACATAATCAGAATTAGAGTTCGATCGGACATCATGTTTTACGAGAATTCTACCGAAAATTCGACAGAATCTCCCTTGTAAAACGGACATCTCTCTACTCAAAGAGTAGAGCCGGCCCTGCAAAGAAATACACTTCGAAAAATAGACACAGATTTACAATCACAACCCCTCGGTCGGACTCCAAACTACAGTTCACCGACCGGGGTCCACAATTCACAAAATACTATAGAAATACCGAAAATACCCTTATATCATAGAAATACATTTGATAAGTAGAAATTACATAATTAACCCTAAAACACATTAAAAACCAATAAAAACTCATTTATTTAGAAAAATCGTATATTATATATATAATTTGAAAATAATTCACGAAAAATAGTTTTAATTAATTAAAAATACTAAATAATTTGTATAAATCATTTTTATACCTTAAATAGCTATTAAAACCAATTTAATTACATTTTTAGTCAATTTAGGGTAAAATTACCAAAATACCCCTATATATATAAATATACTAAAATTAATCCAAAAATTCACCAAAAATAATATAATTGCACAAAATTAATTTTATCAACATATTTATCAATAATATGAATAAATAAACTCAATTAACCAATTAATTTCAATTAAAAACACAATTAACCCTATTTTTTCAAAATTACATAAACCTAAACAAATTCAAAATAAATACATAAAAATTCATAAAAATTCCAAATAAATTTATATAATTCATTTCAACACCTATATTTATCATAAAACACAATTTCATAATTTATTTAATTAATTTTCAAAAATTAGAAAATAATACTAAAATATTCAAAAATACCCAAAAATGAAAATAATTCCCAAAAATTCTAAAAAATTTCACACATGTATATTAAGATAAGGGAAACAACATTTGTGAAGGAATTTTTCATGAATAAATCAATTCGAAGTTCAAAAAAATCAAGAACCCTAAAATGGCCGAATTACCAAAATCGAAACCTAAGCAAATCAAGACCATTTTAAGTGAAAAAAAGCTTGGAATCAAACTCACCGGAGCTCAAGGAGAAGAAAGAGATTGGCGGTGTCGAAAATGGTGGCCAAAAATGTCGTGATCGACGGTGAGAATGAATTTGGCTTCTCGAGCTTATTCCGGCCAAAACTCGACGGAATAGGGCACTGCTGGTGGCGGGGAAGGCTAGGGAAGGAAGTGGCATGCCGGACGGCACATCAACGGTGAGAAAATGGGAGTAGCGGCGGTGGAACGGTGATGGGGATGATCGGGAGTGAGGGAGAAGGATGGATGACACAACCGTAAATAACTCAAACTTTATATTTTGTTTAATATTAAATGTATATGTATATATATATACTTTTACGCTATATATTATAATAATATATATCTCACACACATTAAATATACACCACACACATATAATTTAATATTTTAAATAATTTATTCACTAAAAATAATTAAATATTATTAAAAATAATTAATAAATAATAAAATATTAGGATAATTAATTAAACCCTAGTTAAATAAATAAATAAATAAATACACATATATACGTTATTTAGTACTTTAAAAATATATATGAGTTCATGCAAGTCCGTAAAATTGTTTAAAATAATTAATATTAAATTATTTACGTATCAATTTCCCCGAAAATGCAAGTCCTGGGAAAATTTTACGTAAAGTGCTTAAAATAATATAAAACAATTAAAATCAATTTTAATTAATTAGCAACTCATGAAATATCATAAATATATATACAAAAATTATTAACACTGTATATCTCGATGAAATATTAAAATGTTTAAAAATACGAGATATTACATTATTCTACCAATAATTTTTAGCAATTATTTATATGCCAATCTTCTGCTCGGGTAATTAGAAGCTTGAAGTTGCACTTTAAGTCTTTGCTTCAACTATCTTAAATAATGTGTGCTTCCTTCAATCAATGATAAGCTACTAACCCCCAAAGGTAAAGTTTGAAGCCAATATCATATTATAAACAACATGATAAACTTCCGAGGGGTGTGTATTGTAAGAATGGATCAATCTCTCATGCAAAGCAGATAAGAAAGTATTGCCCTGACGATCTTTTCACTATTTTAATATGAATTTGTTACTGATGACTGAATTGGATTTCTTTATAGTTATTCTTAGAGAAATTGTGATTTTGTTGTGTCTTTGAGAGGTCGAGCTAAATTCCTAGCAAGCAAAGATAATTCGGAATTAAATTTGATTTTTCCCATAGATGGAGCCACTTGAAAACTCCAAATTGATATTTTTCTTATGGAACTTGCATGGACGAGGGGAACGGGTAAAGGGGCAGGGTTTCCCCCATAAACACTCTGAAGCTTAAGTTAGTAAGGGTATGAGAAAAAATATAATAAAGCGAATAAACATAATAGAGTAGAGAATAAAGAATGATTGCTTGAAAGATATAATGATGGAATGATGTCTTGGTGATGTTTTATGATGAGAATGGGGAGATGATTGAATATAAGAATGAGAATGAATGACATGAGATATCATGATATGTATTTATAGGAGAAGATATTGCTCAAACCTCTTAGGAATATGATTCCTTAGTCTTGTACGATTGCCTTGTTTAGGAGAGAAGTAGATTTTCTTTATAGTTAATCTTTTTAATTGAAATAGACTTCCTTACTAAGCTTTCTTCTTATTCAAGTAATCCTCTCCTTTGAGGGAATATAACTCTTATTAGAATATGATACTAATATGAGATATCATTAATTAACCCAAATACACAATTTGGCCTAGTTGTCCCCTACAGAGATTTAATGTCCATCATGTACAAAGTCCAACAATTGATGGAAATGTTACCATCAGCAGTACAAGAATCGAAAGACTCACCTATTTTGAAATGTTGTACCCGTCAAAGTTAAAAAGACAAAATGCCCATCACGTAGACAAAAAGTCCTACTCTTTCTACTAAAGACTCTTTATTAGATGAATTGAGTGACATAATTTAAAGGTGATAACTATGGCTATAATAGGGGTTCATGTCGAAAGGAAGGAGTGAGAGGCAATGAAAACATGTAAAGCTTTAGTTTTAGAAGAATAGGACAATGATAACTAGCACCTCTCCTTTAGCTAAGTAGATTTTAGAGTGACCTTTTCCTCTAAAATTTAAAATTCCTTAGCTAGAGTGTTATGATGGGATAATAAATTTGAAAAATTACTTTTCAAAGTTCTACACTGTAATGCATCTACATATAATATCAGAAGCTTTGTTGTGTAAAGTTATCCTAACTATGTTGAAGGATGTAGCACAAGAATGGTACTAGATACTCGAAGATACCTCCATCAATTCATTATCATAGTTCACTACAAGAAAAGCTTTGTTTTATAATAGTAAAATTTGTTATAAATCCGTTACAACAGGAGGTTTGTAACAGATTTATAACAAAAATTTTCTGTTAAAATTTGATAGTTACAAATTTTTTGTAACGGAAGTAAAAGCTTTGTTACAAAATTTGCAACAACTTTGCAATGGACATTCCATTACAATTTGTAACAAAATTGAAATCCATTACAAATTCGTTAGTAGTTATATAAGGGTTGAATGGAGAGATCCATTATAAATTTATAAAAGGTTTGTAACAAATTGTGTCTGTTACAAAATTAGTAACATAATTTGCTGTTACTAATTTTTAATAGATTGAAACCGTTACAAATTTATAACAAAAATATTGTTATAAATCTATTACTAAGTTCAAAAGATGTATAATAGAATATCTATTACAAATTTATAAAAAAATGTATTAAAAAACATATACACAAATTATTATTATTATTATTATTATTATTATTATTATTATTATTATTATTTGAACAAATAGAAAAAATTACATAATATAAAAATATAAATATCATACAATAATATTTGAAAATTTTTAATTATATGGGACAATATATTTAAATTATATTAATATAAAAAGGTTTATCTTTTATCTACCAACTGCTCATATCAATCTACAAGGCTCTACATTTTCCTCCTGGTGTTGAGAAATAGAAGCAGGCATACTCTTCACCTCATCCTACAAGTAAACAAAAATTTGTTAGCTTTTGAACATACAACACATGCTTTATCCTTCTATTCCACTAAATCAAATGTTAAATAGCACTGATACATAATAGAATAATTTATATAGCACTATTCTAATTTTGTGTATTTTAATTTATGAATTACTACTATTTAAAATATATATCATAAATTTAATAATTTAATATAACATTATGAGTTCAAGTAAAAATCTGTTTTGAATTGAATTTCAAATAGAATTAATTAATAAAAAATTATTCTTATTCTTCTTTTTACTATTTCAACAATTTCATCAACTTTCAATATTCTCTTGATTTTTTTTTCTTTTTTGTCAAAAGTTTTGAGAATAGGACAACTAAATGCAGCTAGTGGATGTTAAAAAAAAAAAACCACAACAGCAAAAGAAAACTATTACTTTTCATTGTCATGATAAAACTTGAAATGATGTGTATTGATGGTTTTTGCATGGTTTCCACATGGTTTAAAGACTAGGTGATGCATCAAATAGTAAGAGCTTAATTAATTCACTTGATGCAAAATGGTCCCAAACATACATAGACCCATGAGCATTAATAATGATGTTATTCTATCCAAAGCAATTTCTCTATAGTACAATTGCTTTGCTTAACTAACAATGTTATGATTTTTTTTAAGATTTAGAAGAAAAAAATAAGATATGTAAAAGGGTAACAATTTGATATATATATATATATCCAACGATTTCGAACAATATTTTTTTTTTGACAACCAAATTCAATGACCAGAAAAAGCTAAAGCTCAATTACATCCAGAAGAGGAAGTCACCCGATTTACTTATACTGACAAGGAACAATGTATGAGTAAAAAATATAACTGTCTTGAGAAAGCATAAGCAAAGACAAAATACCTCGCAGCTAGGTAAAGCTGGATGAAAAAACGGAAAGGATAATTAGTTAGGGGCAGTAGAAGCCTCTTTGGAGGAAGACGATGCATTGATTGTCCTAGCAAGAGTCTTCATTTTATATTTCTTGATTTTCTTACTAGCAGCATGAGTACCTAAAGCAGAGGAGAGTTGCTTAGCATCATCCTTAAACACATTTCCCATTAAAGACTCTATGGTAAGCATGACAGTCTCAAGTTTCTCAGCCAAAGAAAGAGTAGTATGGCTTGATTGAGTTGGGTTGTCTTCAGGGTTGAGATTAAGCTGACACTTAACTTCATCAACCTTAATATGTTTGGTCTTGGGAAAGGGCTCTAACTGGGCTTGGGTTTCTTTATAGGTTTGTGCTATTGGTTCTTTTCACTTTGTAGTAAGCCCAGTAGCTATGTCCAGTTCATTTTCTAATGGAGGGTTCAAATGTTTATTAAATATTGCTTGCATGCACCATCCTTCAGAGGGGAGGCCATCATTGCGTTGTGGGGAGTCAAAATGGCATGATATGAGTCTTATCATTGGCTCTATAGGAGGAAGTTATGGCATTAGGGCTGCTGCAGATGTGGCAGTACCCAAGGAAAACTTCTTGATGAAGGAGGTAAGAGCTGCTGGTGTAGGAGGCTCGGTCATTTTCAGTGGAGGATGAGGACAACTTTCTTCAGGGGATCCGTATACATCCAGGGACCATATGAATTGTTGTTGAAGATTTGTTTTGTCATTTCTTCTTCAGAGATGAAAGTGGTGCAGTTTTTAGTGATGTAGTTAAATAAACCAAAGAGATGGTAGAAGCTAAGTAGTTTCTCATATTGCAAGGCCACCCACTTTGTCTTCCCATAAGATTTGTTCATAAAACCCTTTGGTAAAAGCTTGTTGAGATCAACTCGAACCCTCAAACTCATAATATGGTCACAAGATTGATCAAAATACATTTGAGAATCAGTTGAAACCAGTTTAGCAAAGAAAACATTAACTATTTTACAAGCATTAACATAAGAGAATTGATTAAGAGGCAAGCTAGTAATACGAACCCAAAAACATTCAGTTGAGAAATCAAGATCTATGGATAGACCATGAAACACCATCTAGATTCTTTCCATTTCATTATGTTTTTTAAAATAAAACAAAAGGTGTTATGAGAATTAACCTCTTAAATTTGCAATTCAATGAAAAAGCTCCAGACCTGAGCAAGGACGCTAAGAAGGGCATTGGTTGTGCAGGTCTTTGAGCTTAATATTCTTCTGGCCATGAGGTGTTTCAGATGATCAGGCGGTGGATCTTTTGAGGGAGATGGTTCCACAGTGCAGATGCCTTATGAGAGGAATGAGGTGGAGTTTGAGGGTTAAGAGTGGTGAGTGGTAAGGCAGTGGAGGCCATGTAGTGAACAGAAGTGGTAGTTGGTTGAGTAAATAAAGGAGATTATTATAGTAAATATTATTAAAAGAGAACATGACATATGAGAGAAGCTATGGAGACATGTCGTATGCTATTTGTATTTCGAACAGTAATTAAATATTATATTTTTATTGATAAAATATAAATAGCTTGTGGTATATATAATAAATCTAATAATTTAGTGTGATATTTGAATAAATTTAAGATTTTTTCTAAAATTATTAATTTTTTTTGGTTGATTGATGTTTAATGGCCTCATTGATAATTTATTCCCTACATATATTTAGTTTGATATTTTTCTTAATAATCGATATAACAACCATGTCAGTATTCCTAAAAATGAAAATAAAATAAAATAACCCTCGTAAAATATGCTAAACAAACCCTTCATCAAATGAGTGGGCTATTTGCTAGCTTAACAAAGATTAATTATTAAAATAGTGCTTAATTAATTGAGTTGAGGCAACTCATAAATTTTTTGAAATATAACTACTGTTAAACAAACATAGCCACTTATGAATGATTTACATAAAGCTACAATTATATTAATTAAAAATAATGTTGAATTACTGAAGTAAATGCAATAGCATTTAGCTGCAACCCAAATTTAACTTATTGAAACAACCGATAGTGACCCTTTTACACTGCTAACAGAAGATGATTTCAAGCTATTAAAATCAAATAAAGATGGTATAGAAATCTCAACCCTTTTCAAATCAATTAGATAACATAAACAATCTAAGAAAACCACTCAAAATCTATCACTAAAGAATTAACAGAATTGTAAAAAAAAAACACAAATCTAAACAACAAAAAAATCCATAAAACCCCAAAAAAATAAAAATTCAATTAGAAAAGAGAGTGAAGAGATTAATCTAACCCCATATTGGCTGAGATGAGGCAGCAATAGAGAAGATTGATTGAGAGAAAGCGAATAAGTGATAGAGAGAGCTGCACAAAATGAAAACCCTAAATTGAGAGGTTTCAGTTTATATATAGAGTAGGGTTTACGAGTGTCTTTAGATTGGTGGATTCATTTCATTTATTTAACCACTTGTGAAGCAAATCAGAATACAGTATGATTTCAGATCATTTATTTCAAACCGAGAATATAAAACAAAACAAACCGAGAAGGAGGCGAAGTAGAGAGTTTACGACCTGGTTAGTTGAGAAGGTAGTGAAGTAGAGTGTGCGATCTTATATCCAATCGAACCGAGAAGAAGATAAAGGAGAATCAATTGTCGAATTGATTGGTTGGAGAAAATGATAAAAGAGAGGCGGAACAAAGAAGAATCATAGTTGGAACAAATAAGAAATGAAGTAAAATGTAGTAAAAATGAAGGAAAAACAAGCTGGAGAAAATGAAGGAGAGGAAGGCTCATAAAGCTAAGTGTTTTTGTTGGAGAAGATAAAAACAAAGAAGGAATTAGGTTTAATTGAAATAAGAATGAATGGGAGAGATTAAGTGAAGAGAAGTGAATTAGGTAGCATCAAAACTCGCAGTTTTAAATAAAACTATGTAGTTTTGACCAAAATTATATAGTTTTATAATTATGATGTTAGTTTATAATGGATTTACTTTTCGTTATAAAATTGTAATGGATTTTTAATCCGTTACAAATTAGTAACGTATTTACTTTTTGTTGCAAATTTACTAAAAATATAAAAGCTTTAAGTTAATATTTTGTAATAAATTATAAATCCGTAACAAATTTACTAAAAAATGAAAGAACTATGTTAATATTTTGTAACAGATTAAAAATCCATTATAAATTAGTATCGGATTAAGAATCCATTACAAATTTCTATTACTAATTAGTAACAGATTAAAAATCCATTACAAATTTACTAAAATATAAAAGAACTATGTTAATATTTTGTAACATATTTTTAATCCGTTATAAATTAGTAACAGATTAAGGATCTGTTATAAATTTTTGTTCCTAATTAGTAACAGATTAAAAATCAGTTACAAATTTATTAAAAATATAAAAGAACCAAATTTATTAAAAATATAAAAGAACTATGTTAATATTTTATAATGGATTTCTAATTCGTTACTAATGAGTAAAGAATTTGTAAGTCATTACAAATTTGTAACATATTTGCAACAGAATTAATCTGTTACAAAATTTGTAATAGATATTTTCATTACAAAATTGATATTCATAGTTGGCGCCACATTACTACATTTTTTTATAACAAATTTAGTAATAAAAATATATCTGTTACAAAATCCATTATAAATTCCATTACAAATTTTATATTGTAATGGATACTATTCTGTTACAAAATTTTTGTTAATAAATTTATATTTTGTTACAAATCTATTACAAATCCCTTACAAATTTGTAACATAATATATTTGTTACAAATATCGGTTACTAATAAAGCATTTTCTTTGTAGTGGTTAACCTCTTTATTTAAGGCTACATTGTTGTCGCGAAGAAAGTCTATTCCAAAAAAACCTATAAAAGATAGTTTAGGAAGAAGGCTAACTGCGAGAACGAACTGATGGAGGCTTCTTTAAGTCTTGGGTATTATTCTTGTGCAAAATCCTTCAGTGTAGTTAGAAAAACTTTACACAACAAAGCTTCAGAAGTTATAAATAGATGTGATTTTTTTTAAAAAAAAGCTAAATTGAAAATGTAAATTAAAATTTAATTAGTGTAAGTTAGTGAACCGAAGAGAGAGGAGTTGTTAATTACCATAGCATAATACTAGAAGCAAAAAAGAGTTTGGTGAACTCCTAAAGACTAGATAACATAGTCAAACTCAACAAAATTTGTAATGTCATACTACTATGCCACCTTCTTTGTAAAACTATTGACCATAATTTTACTTTACTTTATCTTTTTATATTTTTTACACCCAACCTTATAAAAGTATAATTGATAGTTTTATAAAAAAAGATGACATGATAATTTTTATTGAGTTGAACTATAATATGTCAATTTTAGTGTGTCACGTCATTTAAATTAGCAGAAATTATTTTGGGTGATTTCTCTTTGTAATTATCAATGTTTTGTAACCAAAAAATACAAATTAAAGTTATGAAACTAAAATGAAATGTAATACAAAGTTTGATAACCTCTAATACAATTTATTCTAATTTTTTTAAAATGAATAATTTATCTTTTTCTTTCAAAAAAATTATGTAAATTTAACATATCAACTTTTCAAATTTTTTTATTATATTCGTTCTTCTAATAAAGAACTAAATGTCATTTAAAATGATTCCTTTTGAAATTCAGTTGCCAACTTAAATCTATTTTCATTTTTTGCAAAAAAAAAAAAAAAAATCAATCATAGAAAGACCCAATTGATGAGTTAATTGAAAAATAAAAAAATAATTTAACAAGTTTATTTAATATAAATGAATTTTATAAAATATTGTATAATTTATTTGAAAAATTAAGTTTAATGTGTTTACTCTCAAATTTAAAATTTAAAATTTAAAATTAATGAAATTATTACAGTTATGGAAGGATCCAGGAATCACGTCCCAAGTAATTCAGCCAATCTCATCATTTCAGTATCACATAATTTTAGGCAATCCCATGACTCTAGATAATAGCATAGATGGAATGTTTGACTTTGTTGTGTCTCTATTAGCTGTTAACTTGTACAAAATATTCTATAAATACAATATGCATAACACTACCAATTTAAGCGGTGGATTTTCGCATTACATGTTTATGGTATTAGAGCAATTTTTTTTGGATTCACCTCCTTCGATCCAATGGTTCCAACACCTCTGCCTCCACTTTGTCCTTCAACACTATGGTCCATCTCTTGACCATCAAATTATCCTCCTTAAACTACCCTCGGCCCTCTTTTGATGTTTGGCATGCTCAGTTGGGCCATGTTTCCCATTCTATTACTTCTCTTTTGAATAAAAATCATCATTTATATGAGATTCTTTATGGTAAGCATCCCTCTTACTCTAATTTTATATGAGATTCTTTATGGTGAGCCTTCTACTCTTTCAGAGGCTCCATTGTCACCACAGCCCAGTTCATTACTGCTTTCATATGGACCTTGTTTAACTGACAACTCTGTTAGTCTTGTGCCCTCTTCTGTTTTGCAGGATCCTTCTGTTGAGTTATCTCCCAGTTTAGAGCATGAATCTTCTCATAACTTCACTTCCTTGCTTGCTAATCCTGCTCTAGACGCCCCTTCCACACAAGCAACAGGCCACCTACCGCTTCTTAGAACTCACCCCATGCAAACTTGGGCCAAGTCAAGGATCTTTAAGCCTATCCATAGTTCTTATTTAAGTCAAGTTCCAACTTCTAGTCCGCTACATTCTTTGCTTACCGTGCATGAACCCAAAGGCTTCAATTCTGCTACAAAACATCTAGGTTGGATTGCTGCCATAGATGAAGAGATTCAGGCTCTTCAAAAGAATCATACATGGGATCTATTTTTGAGACCGCCCAATCAAAATATTGTTGGCTCTAAATGGGTCTTTCATATTAAATATTTATCAGATGGCACTGTGGACCGTCTCAAAGATCGTCTTATTGCAAGGGGGTGTACTCAACAACCAGGTCTTGATTTCTATGACACTTTCAGTCCCGTTGTGAAGGCTTCTATTGTTCGGGTTGTTCTCTCCTGGCCATCTCTAATAATTGGCCCCTTCGTCAATTCAACGTCAAAAATGCCCTTCTCAATGGTATTTTACAGCAAGAAGTCTATATGGACCAGCCCCCCAATTTTGTTGATTTCAAGCATCCTACCCATGTATGTCAGCTCCACGTGTTTGGTTCATTGGTTCAGCTCCTTTCTCTTGGTCATGGGCTTCACTTGTAGTCGTGTTGACCCCTCTTTGTTTGTTCTCTCCAGAGGTGCTGATTTAATTTATTTATTACTCTATATTGATAATATTATGGTTACCAGCAACAACTTGTCCCTTCTTGATGGTTTCATTAGCAAATTGACCCGTGAATTTGCTACCAAGGATCTCGAGTCCTTAAACTATTTTTTGGGCTTGGAAGCCCATCGGACCTCTGGTGGTCTTTTTCTTAGCCCATTAGGTCCTCCAGCGTGCCCAACTCCTCGATTCCAAACCAGTCAGCACTTTAATGGTGGTTGCTCATCATTTCTGGTCCCGAATTTGATAACCCTTCTCTCTATCGATCACTTGTTGGCGCTCTTCAATATCTCACTATCACTTGTCTGAATATTGCTCATGTCGTCACTGCTGTCAGTCAGTATATGCATAAGCCATCTATTTCTCATTTTCAAGCAATTAAGTGGATTCTTCGCTATATTAAAGGAACTCTTCGGTTTGAACTAGTTTTCACTCCATTCTATTCTCGGGATATCCTTGCTTATTTAGACACTGATTGGGCTGAGTGTCCTGACACACGTCGATCAATCTCTAGCTATGCAATTTGCATTGGTGATAATCTTGTGTCTTGGAGCTCTAAAAAGCAACCAACGGTGTCTCGCTCAAGTTGTGAATCAGAATATCGAGCATTGGCTCATACTACCACTGAAGTTAAATGGCTGCGTCATTTCTTTAGTGATCTTCATGTGCCTTTGGCCTCCTCTCCCATAATGCTTTGTGATAATCAAAACTTTATTTTTCTTGCTGTTAATCCAATTTCTCACAAACGTTCTAAGCATATTGATTTGGATTATCATTTTGTGGGAGAACTGGTGGCTTCTGGAAAGCTCCAAATTGCAGAATGTTTACAAAGAGTCTCGGCAAACTTGCCTTCATTTTATTTGGCAAGATAATAGCATAGATGGAATGTTTGACTTTGTTGTATCTCTATTAGCTGTTAACTTGCACAGAATATTCTATAAATACAATATGCATACCGCCACCAATTTAAGCGGTGGAGTTTCTCATTACATTTTTAAAAATTAATTATAATCAACTAAAATTGTAATAAAATAGGTTGAATTTACAAATTAACTCAAATGTCATCATATCTATATATTTTTCATAAAACAAAATGATACTTTTTCATTTTTATTTCTAAAATACATTTATTCCTTCATTTTATTGTTCTTTTATTATGTTAAATTGATATTGTTATCAAATAAAATATTAGTTCAAAGTTTGAATTCATATCAAATATAATATGATAAATATAAAATTTATTTGAAATAAAATTTATAAAATATCTATTTAAATTAAATACATAAAATTAATAGCAAATGAATTTTATTCAAAATTTATTTGGAAGTGCAACAAATTTATTGATAAAATTGAAATAAATCCATGAATGAATTTAGTTGATAAAAATTGCTCATTATTTAGATGTTTTTATGTCATAGTTTAAGAAAATAAAGAAAATGATTCAAGTGAGAAAATATTTTTTAAAAGCGTCTTATAATAATTTTTTAAATTACATTTATATTTTTATTAGAAAATTGAATATGAATGAATCAAATAAAAAAAGTTGATACGATAAATTGGTATAATTTAAATAATAAAATAGAATTAGTAATTGAAGAATAGTTGAGAATAAATGAGAGTATTAAAAAAAGATATTTATGATATTGTGATCGTTTCATAATTAATATTATTTTCAAACTCTTTATTAAATATTTCCTTTTTTTATTCGTTTGAATCATTAATACATTAATTAAGTTGAACTATTAGTTATTTTTCATATTATTTTTGCCTGAAAAAATTAAAATATAAAAACCTACTATGTGGAACTCTACCATGTTTTTTTTTCTTGCGTATTTATGGAAATAATATCGATTAATAATTAATTAATTAATTAATTAAGAAGCAACAAGTTGGCATCTTCCGGTCAAAATAATAATCTTGCTAAGTGGGCTTTGCACCTACTGTATTTTGTTAGAGGATTCTCCTCTTTCTTAGCTTTCTTACTGCATCATTTCTTTTTTTTTTTTTTTGAAAAGTTGGCGTCTTCCAGTCAAAATAATGATAATAATAAAAAAAATAAAATAAAAGCATTATCATTTCATTTGATTCTATATGGTAACAACTAGCAAGTCACAGAATGATTAATCTTCACTTGCTAAATCAAGATTCATGGGCCTTAGCATTGAGGAATCACTTAATTAGTTATAAGGATTCTCTGCATTTGATAATTGGCCTCTGCATCTCTTTCTCATCACTTGACTTCTGACCATTTTTGAACATGAATGGTTGCTCTCTCTGCCTGCAAACCACACATGAAATCGGTCCCAATTAGTACAATTTCAATTCAGGTCTTACACAAGTCTTTAGAAGAAAAGCTATAGAGTTACCTCTTTGTCCCAATCACATCGAATGGTAATGATAGACAATATCAAGGTCTGAATTGCTGTTCCTCCAAAAATCATTCCAGCCCAAATTCCCTGTAGTTGTGTTCAATTTTTGAGTTATATTTCAATTACCATGACATTGACATACATTAATTGGCAAACTTCACATCAAACATATAGAATTAAATTTATAAAAACATCAATTTCAAAGACTATCAAACATCAATTTCCAGGAGCTGAAATACTATGAAAGAGAAGAGGTGGACATTCACTAGTGGTTAAAACATCAATTTCCCTTCATATGTGATTGTAAATTAACTTCATTAGAGATAGTACTGCTTTTTTTTTTTTTTTAATAATTCTATTGATCAGAAAATAAATTTATAATATCTTTTTTTTTTATATATAATTATTTAAAGTATTTGATGGTCATAAAGAATCAATTAATCTAAGTTTAGCAAGATAGAATTGTGAGGGAGCAAAATTTTTATAACACTTATTTATCTATAAATAGAATTTTAACTCAACATTTTATTTAAATGAATTCAAATCTTTTACCATCTAAATTAGTATCAAATGTTGGTAAAATTATAATTTTTTTTTTTAACATTTAACTACTAACCTATTATTATTATTATTATTTATTATCAAAAATTCTAATAAAATATCTCATTGAGATCAATTAATAGAGAGTTATTTTTGTTTAAATTAGATCTCAAATTTAAATTTTAATATATGTAGTCATATTAAATTAATTATTAAAATATTTTTATTATTTTTATAATTATACTCGGTTATACTTTATAAAATAATGCTTTATAGCTATTAGATAGCTAATTTCATATTGATTAACCCTTGTTCAAAATGTGAACCGAAGTGCACATAACAATTTTTTTTTTCTTTTCTTTCTTATCTATAGGGGAGGGGAAAGGGGGATTTAAACCCCCTCCATTATATAAAACTTGTCCTGCGGACGGGATGGAAAACCATCCCTCCCTTGCACAGGTTGGAGTTGATAATTTTCCCCTTTTACGTCGTTGGATTAGTTAATAAGTAAAAAATAAGAAAACGTACCATAACTCCAAGATTTAACCACCAACCCATTAAGAATCCGAGTGGAACTCCAATCAAATAGTAGCAACCCAAGTTTATGTATGCTACGTACTTTTGCCATCCAGATCCCACAGCCACCCCTACAAATTAAGGAAGATTATTATTATTAGGTTAATCACTAAGCTTAACTAGTCACATTTAGCATGATAGAGCCAGATGGTGTCACTGCTCAGTGAGTAAAAAGCAAGCTAGCTAGCTAACTTGTGGTTGATAACAGGAAATAGGAACAAAAGGAGTATACCAGAGAGAATTGGCTGAACGCTGTTGAGCAAAACAGTGAAGGCCAAGAGGACTGAAAGCTGGTTGACTGCTTTAATAACAGGTTCACTTGAAGTGAATATCCAAGCCAAATTACCATGGAACAGCATTATCAAAACCCAGAAGAAAAGCCCTATTATAATTGACGTCGTCACTGAAACCATTGTTGCAAACTTTGCTCCTTTACCATTCCCAGCTCCTAGCTCATTTGAAACCCTTACTCTGCATTATTATCCACCAACTCAACCATTATATATAGTATGTAATACCATATACAGCATGTATAGCGCTGCTACAAATTATTTGGAAAACTCACATCGAACATATAGAATTTTTGCACTCAATTGTCACTTGTATATTTTACTATTGATATTATTATGGAAAATTTTTGTCTATTCCGAATCTATTGTATCTAATAGTAAAATTTACAACATATTGACACATACTTTATTTTTATCGAACAATTGTAAAATACGTGCGTGTAATAATGCACCCCTTATACCCATATAAAGCAACAACCTTCCTATAATTAATATAATTTATGGCATGGTGTATGATATGAAGAAATTCACAATATATTTATTGCAAGAATGTGCATAATTCAATTATGTTTTCTCCTACAAACTAATAAGAAATTTATTAGTTTACTTATCTTCTGTTGAATATCTATTTTTGATAATCAACCTTTTTTTACTATTCAAATTCTAATTCTCTTTACAATTAATTTCAAAATTATGGATTTTATAAATCATAAAAATCATTCTGAACTTCTTAGAGTCATTTTGTGAGGGTGTCTGGAAGTTTTGGTTTTGTCTCTTGTTTCATTTCATTGGATTTTCTGCTGAATTTAATTAAATTTTTAAATGATTTCATAGTTTTTGCAAGTACTGATTTGTCAAGGATACGCATCTAATCTTTTACACCTAACACAGGAAAACCAATTTGAATTGTGATTACAAATGAAGACTATCTTGTATAAGATAATACTACAAAATGCACATCCACATCTTATCATTATAATGCACATTCTATCATTAAAATATTAGCCTTCCATTATCATTGAGTTCCCTATTTTAATTTGATTATTATTTATTGATTACGATGATTATTAAAAAAAATAATTGTGGTAAATTAAGAATTATAAACCAAATATGAACATATGAATTGACCAAATTTAGTATTATTATTGAAATTTTTTCACATTTAATGTTTTCAATGAGTATTTGGTAGATCCATAAAAAGTAATTTTTTTTAGCATTTAATTTCATTATACATGATCTGTAATCTTAATTAAGAAAATTTAAATTTCTTATTATTTGAAGTAATAGGTAGTGGTATTATTGAAACTTAATATTTAAATATTTAAATATTATTTTTTTAACAACGAATATATACATATATATTTCACATTTAATGTTTTCAGTACTTATTTGGTAGATCCAAAAAAGTAAAAAAAAATTGTAGTATTTAATTTTATTATACATAATATGAATTCTTAATTAAAAGAATTTAAATTTGAACTGAAACTTAATTTTTAAAAATTTAAATTTTTGTACATATATATTTTTCAACAACCATTAGATTTTACACTCTATTTTATCAATATATATATATATATATATATATTATTATTATTATTTATGTTTAAAACCTACGTAGAGGAAAAATATGTTTGTGTGACCACTTGACAAGAAAATAAAAGAAAATTGAAGAAGCTCATTTTGGATTGATATTTTATTATATGGAATTATGAGTAGAATGAAATTTATGAGTAAAATGACAACAGCTTTTTAAAAGCATAAAATTTTTCTGATAGAAAATGAGTGCTATCTGCCAGTTGGTCTGAATTCAGGTGTTAGTGGGGCACAATCAAATATCGACCATCAAAGCCAGCCCCATGCCATTTTTAAGAATACAAATTGCCAAATCATTTCTATGAACAGATTGCATTTATTACTGTGTAGGATAAATAATTAGCATTGTCTTGTTATAAAAACATACAGCATGATAATTTTTCTATTAAATTAATTATAATTGTTTTATGTGAAAAAAAATTATAATTGTTTATTTAAATGAATTACAATTATTGACTAAAAAATTTATGAAGTATGAAAATAATTTTTATTTTTACAAAATAAAGAGTGTGTGAATTATTTTTTTTAAAAGGTTATATTCTTTTCCTGCTGAAAAATTATGTTATCTTTGTTATGTTTTTCTTATTTATATCTAGTTATCTCCTTCTTGTTAATTTTTTTTAATACTTCTAATTAATATTCAAACACAACTAATAACAGTCTATTGAGTATTTAGCATTATGCAATTTTAATTGATTCTCATTTTTGAAGAATTGAAAATTTACTTTCACATATTTAATATTATGCAGAGAAAAGTCATAATCTTTATGTCAATTAGCCAACCAAGTCAAGATGTACAAAAAGTTTTAAAAATAATTTATTTCTTTTTTCAAGTTTGCAATATAAGAGATATTTACTTGATGTTTTTTTTTTTTTGAATCATGATTAAAAATTTGTTAAGCAATGCATGAATATTCAAAAGAGGTAGAGGAGATACCTAAAAAAGAAAAAACGACCATGCCTAAATTGTTATTTAATTTGGAATAGAAAAATTTAATTATTACATAATTTTAAATTAATTTTTATTAATAAAAATATTAAAAATTAAATTTTATTAATAAAAACATTAAATTCTTCAATCATTAGATTTAATTCTAAAATAGATACGAAATTAACTTTTAATAGGATTTATAATTATTTCTTCTTTTTAAAAGTATAATATGATTTGCAATGATGGGTTTATGAGTACAAACAAATGTTTCAAGAAAGTGCACGAACAAAAAAAAAAAAAAACCAACAAACACAAACGAGTTGCCTTTTGATGTCTACAAAAGATTTACAAACTCTATGTGTTATTATATTATATTTGCATATTGACCTTATCATATATTATAATAATGGAGCCAGCAGCTCAAAAAAAAAAGCATAATTGAGGACTGCTCTAGTCGCATGAACTTTAGGATTAACTTTATGGCTAGTTTAGTTGAATTAAAGTTCGCCAACATTATAAATATCCAACTAAGTTTTTATTTAACATAAACTTTTTATAATAAAAAGTAATTGTAAAAAAAATAATTTCAATTCACTTTATAAATTTAAATTATAAATTAAAAAATAAATTTAATTCTATACAAAAGTTAAAATTTATTTTTTATATAAAAAATTAATTAATATACGTCTATTTTTTATATATATTATTATTTTATATTAATTTTTTTTCACAATATTTAAAAATTAAAATTAAATACTTTTATAATAAAATAAAATGAAAAATACAATATAAAAAATACATTTAATTTAAATAAAATTATATGTTCTTTGTATTGAAAAATTTCGTAAGATATTCTTGATTACTTGCTCTAAGGCTTAATTAAACTATAAAAGTTAAAGTAGAAGAAGCCAAAATGGAAAAGAATACCTACCCGGTGGCTGCAAAGAATGCTAGAGGTATCATCAATTCCCAGCCATTAATGGTCATACTGCCAAACAAAACAAACAAACAAAAATAAAAAAAATCATTGATGCTAGTCCAAATATGTGTATCAAAACATTCACAAGTGGTAAATAATAATAATAATAATAATAATAATAATAATAATAATAATACAAGAAGGTAGATATTCAAATTAATTTTGGCAGTGTTTAGGTATAAAATAAAAATATTTCAGAGTTTAAATATATTTTAATATTTTTATTAATAAAATTTAATTTTTTTTATGTCTAATTAATTACATGAGTGATTATTTTGAAGTTGGAATAAACTTCATTACTTTTTTTAACAAATTTAATACGTGCGTCTATTGATACAAATTTATCCATTAAATTACTTCTAATCTTTGAAATAATAATAATAATAATCCAATTACTTTTTTTTAACAAATAATAATCCAATCACGTAATTAAAATAGTTATTAAATGTATAATTTATGTTAATTGTTTATTAAAAATAAAGATTATTATAATCTTAATAGAATAAATTGTTAATAATAAATAATATATTATTGATAATAATTCATATAAAATGTAATATACATTTTAATAGTTATTATATAAAAGAATACTAACATAAAATTAATTGTTTAAAAATGCTCATATAGTGATAGTTTTAAATGTTGTGCATGAAAAATAAAAATATAATATAATTATAGAATATAAAAATTAATATTGAAGAGTTATATCATTTTTATCTATAATATAATTAAAATAAATATAAAGCTTATACTAATTTAATAATTTATGTATTTATTTAAATTTAATAATAAATACAATATAATTATTTTAATTTTATTTAAATCTATACCATTTTTAAATATAAAATTTGAAATTCTAAAATACAAATTAAAACTATTTTTATCAATTTTAAAAATTTTGGAAATCAAATTAAGACTATTTTTGTGAATATGTAAAACATACATATCTATTTTTGTCCAAATTTTTTTTTCCTATATGATACATGTAACAACTTACTACATAAATAGTATTTTTATAAACACTAAGAGATAAATTTTTTTTGAATAAAAATGACATGTTTACCTCTATATACATGACGGGTTATCAATTGAAAAATGATGATATAAAAGTAATTTCTTTATTTGTGATAACATTATTCATCTAACAAGTTATTGTATAAAACATTATCCTACTGTTATATATTGTATAGATTTTTGAAATCATACCATATGGATAAGGCATCAAGTGCAATCTTTGCATTCTCCAGATTCCCAGTCATCACGATGAGAATTCTGTAATACCAATTCTCCAAGCTTTTATAACACCAGCCAAAAACAAATGGTAAGATATAAAAGAAATGAAATTAAAATAAATGTATTACGTCCGATCGGACCAAAGCCAGAAGCATGAGTGATTAAGAGAAAAGAGTTGTTGATTACCATAGCATGACACCAGAAGCAGCCGAGAGTTTGGTGAATTCCCAAAGACCAGAAAAGGCTTCAATGGAGAAACCTTTCCAGGTAAGAGGGCAGCCACCACAAATGGTGTAACCAAAATGCCCAAACACAAGAACGCACCAAGAAAAATTCAAAGTCATCGCAGTTCCAATAACTCCAAGCTTAAATGTGTACACAAACAGCCAACTGACAATCACATGCACCACCAGAGCAGCTAAAGAAATCCATGCTGTCACTGCATTCTTTAGCTGGCTTTGCAGGAATCTCTGTAATGGAAACTGAAAAGCGAAGCTGAAATGAAGTGGTATCATACATATAGACGCAATCCCTGATAGCTCTGCGATATCGTCTGGTTGTCCCAATAGCTTCAAGATTGGACTGGCGAATAAATACAGGGGCAAAAGCAAAACACAACACAAGAATAATACAATCCATGATCGCTGCATATACACTCCCAACATGTAGTATTTTTTGGCCCCAAATGCTTGCCCACATAATGTTTCCAATGCACTAGCCATTCCTAACTGATCATAGCAGGAAAAAAGTTAGGATTAAAGTGAAATTTAAGAAGAAAATTAATTAAAAAAAGGTACAATCATCAACCTATTCAAGCCTTTCATTTTGCTATAAGGTTATAGATGTTAGTATTCAATTGACTCATTTATTCTTAATAATTTAACTATATTAACATATAAAATATTTTTCACAAGAATATAGAAAAGAGAGGGATGATACCAGAAGACCGAAGTCGAACCCTACAACGACATTATTGGCAATGGAAATGGCAGCAAGTTCAAGGTCACCCAAGTGACCAGCAAAAGCTTGAGTGATAACAAGCATGGAATAAGAGGCAAGGCGGCTAAAGATTGCAGGCCCAACAATCTGCCATAACTTCTTTGATTCAACCCAAATTTTTCTTGAAAGATTCTGTTCATCTTCTTCAAATTTAGGACCAAGATCTTTTAGTAGAGGAACCTTAGATTCCTCTACCGCACCGTCACTTGACATGGGCTTGTGGGGATATAACAAACGCACACAGAGCAAGAGAAGGATATAGAAGACGAGAGTTTCAAAGGCGGTTCTCTTGATCTGATCTTTAACTAAGAATTTAATTATGTTCACAAGTTAAGTTATGGCAACTCCTCTAAGACATTTGAGGTGTATTCTTTAAATTTTATCGTCATTAGTTTAAAATGAAATGATTTGTGTAGTCCATTAAAATGATATAATTTTCCTATCTGAAAAAATTGACTAAAGCAAAGATGATTAATTAGTCACGTCTTCTCTTGTAACCCTCGTATCTATGCACACATCCAATGGTTGGCCCAATAGCCAACTCCTGCTCTTCAAGCAATTTTAAGTAAAATCGAAAATTGAGTTGCTGATGATGGTCCCTGAGAAACCGATCTCTCTTTGGCATATAATTAACGAAGGAGACAAAAACAATAATAACAAAATAGTCTTCGTTCACATGAAAAAAATTTGCGTATGTCACTGCACACGGAAGCTGACTATAACCATTCAAGGATGTTGATTGTAAACCATTTTATAATTCATATCTGCTGGGACTATATAGCAGTCCCCATGAGTACCACTTTTTCCCAAACCAGGGGAAAAATACCTACTGCTCATGATTTACTTATTATTACAAAGGGAAGGTTGCGTCGCGTATTTCTGTTTTGAGAAATTTTTATATATTTTAAGTTGATTATATATATATATATATATATATTATTGATTAAATATAAACACATCAGGTGTATATTATGCATCTTATAATTAAATGTAATTATAGTTACTCAACATGTATTATATATACAGCAAAATAAGAAAAATAATGAAGGGAAATACAAGAAGCGATTCTATTTCCATATATCTTTCACAAGATTATGTACATCCTTATATACGCACTCTACTACTTTAATATGGAATACATCAATTACTATACAAATCATTCTACAATATATTCTAAATCACGAGAACAAAATCACCTCCTCTCTCCCTACATGTTTATTCTTATATCGGATGTCTTCTCAAAAATGTTAATGGAAAGCTTAGTGCATAACAGCCTTAAGAGCTACAAAATAAAGAGAGGCAGCCCAGCTTTAACACATGTTCAATTTGCGGATGATATGCTGCTCTTTAGAAAGGCTGATATAAGCGAAACTAGCAACATCAAAAGACTTATTGACTTGTATAGCGTGGCATTGGGACAAAGACTGAACAATAGCAATTCTAGCGTACTTTTCAGTGCCAACACCCTTCACAACAAGGCAACAAATCTCGGCAAAGTTGAGCATCAAGAAAGACTGTGCTTTGGCCAAGTACCTCGGCATGCCCATGGAATGGGGACAATCAAAGGTAAAACTCTGTGATACTATCTATTCTAGAATGTTTCAGAAAACCCAATGGTGGAAAGCTGGCTCTCTTTCTCAAGCCTGAAATGACATAATGATCAAAGCATTGCTTCAAGCAATTCATTCCTATTTAATGTCTATATTCAAATTGCTAAGTTTTGTGACGAGAAGATTAGAAAGCATGGTCAATAACTTTTGGTGGGCACAAGAAGTTAGCAACAGAAAAATTCATTGGGTAGCTTGGGATAATTTAACAAAGAGAAAGTCTCATGGAGGATGGCCGAGAATTGTATATGTTCAATACAGCTCTCTTAGCCAAACAAAGTTGGAGAATAATCCAAAACCCATCCTCTCTAAGTGTTAGCCTTCTTAAAAGCATATATTTTCCCCATTCAATCTTCAGGGAAGCTAAGAAAGGGGGCCGACCTTGTTGGATATGGACTAGTCTCTTGAAAGGTAAAGAGCATATCAATGTTGGGTGCTAATGGAATGTGTCTTCTGGATAAATGGTTAGTATTTGGGAGGATAGATGGATCCTTCAGTTACCTTAACTCAAAATCTAATCTCTAGCTCCTAAAAACCCAATAATTCTACTTGTGAAAGATTTGATTGATCAAAGAGGCTACGGATGGAACTCCAATTTGTTGTGGAGTCTCTTTAGTGATTGTTGTGTTCTAAACTTGTAAGTGCACGGATCGTGAATTGCAGCACAAAAGATATTCTTCCCACGAGTATTGTATATTGAGTACTAATATCTCTACTTACGATCTTAGCTAGCAAATCAATAAAATGATTTAGAAAATCAAAATATAAACCTAAACAATTAAAAATATGAGAAAATCAAATGATAAAAACATAGAGCTTAGATTTAGTTTCACAATTCCAATCAGATCATGAACACATTAACAAGCAAAAGAAATAATTGATTTCAATTAAGGGTAAGTGTTCTAAAACATCTAAAGACTCTCTCGCGTTCAATTAAGCATGTTAAAATTACAGTTTAACATACTATTGTGATTAAGAAATTAATCAAAACTCATTAAGTTCCTTAAGAATTATTGGTTTACTACCGTAGATCCCTGCTTACTGTTATAGTCCTCCGAAGAGCTTGCCTACTCTCATGGTTGAGTGGTCTAAGTCTTATGAGTTTAAAGTTAATAAATTATCCTAACTCTCATTGGTGAATCTACCCATAAACATGCAAATAAGTTAGCCAAGAATAAAAGAATACATTAAGTGCAACTCATAAGATTAATTGAAAATCAAATAATAAAGCTTTGTGTTCAATCACATCATAGAATAACTTCTCTTAACCTAAACCCTAAAAGGAGTTTAACCACAAATAATTGTGGTGACAATCACAAACATAATTAAAGAAATAAAAGATAAAGAAGAAGGAAGTAGAGATAAGTCTCTTGAATCTCGTGACTCCTCTTTAATCTTCGCTTTAAGGATTGCACCCAAATGTAGAATCCATCCACAAAACAATTCTGAATGTCCCTTTTATAGGAAAATTTGATAGAAGACCTTTTAACCCTTGAATTCCTCTTCCTTTTTTGCTTAAAAAAAATCTCTTTTAATTTGACACGGCCTCAACATGGCTGTGCCTCTTTTTGTGTCATGGTGAAGCTCTTCTGCACGACTTCAACATGATCATGCTCATCCTTGAATCAAACTCCCAATTGGCTTGCACGACCTGGCACATGGCCATGTTAAGGTCATGCTCAACTTCTCCAGCTTAAACAAAAAGATGCATGGGTTAAAGCATGCCCATGTCATGCTCGTGTCTAATGTTCCTTCAGTTCCAGAAGTAGACATGGCTTGCAACACGCCTATGTCATGGCCATGTCATACAAATCCTTGATTTTTTGGAATTCCTTTTTAATCTTTCCTACAAAAAGGAAAATACTAATTAGTACTTAAATATAAACTCCTAATTTGACTAAAATTAAACCAAAAATATTAAATTCCTAAATAAGACTTTAAAACAAAAATATTTCCTAATTAACTTAAAATCTACCCAATTAACATTATTTATTAATTCCAAAGTCATTAAAATTCAACTAAAAAAAATGTAAATATTACACACATAAGTGGTCAAGAGGTCAAAACAACAGTATAAATCCCAAGTATAGGGAGATGAGGTATTAATAAATAAGACTAGCATTTTGATAAAAGGAAAAAGTATTTGGTTAGATTGGGATATAGGCTTCTTAAAAAGTAAAGAGGATTCAGGATATAACTGATTAATAAAGTACTTCTACATTTATGTCTGAAAGGATTGGCAAGCAATCTAGAAACTAAACACTTATATGAGGCTTGAATTCTTTATGTGGAGATACATTAAAAATGCATTGGCAACAGGAATAAATCTAAGAAGATGTCGAGTAAATAGAAGGTGTCATTTATGTAATATCGATGATGAGACAATAAAGCATGCTTTATTCCTTTGTTCGAAGGTAAAGTTGATTTGGTTTGGATCAATGCTTAATTATAAACCATAAGAAATTAGTTTTACTTTGTTTAAAAGCTAGTGGAAAATGGCCATTGTATAACTGAAGGTTAATGAAGAAAATAGGAGGTTGGAATTAGCGGTTATTTTATGTTGGAAAATATGGAAGCATAAAAATTCAGAGCTATTCCAAGGTCTAAAGTATGACCTTTCAAAAGTTATAGAAAAAGCATAAGCTTAGTGGAGTGAATAGATTAGCACAAGCTGAAAGTCCCAAGGTCATGGTTAGAGGAATCGTAAAGACACAAAACAACTAACTGAGAAGTGGAGAAAACCAAGCCAAGGGTCATTCAAGATAAATTGTAATGCCAACTTAAAAGAATCCAAAAAAGAGGGACAAGCTGCTTTCATTTGAAGAAACCATCGAGGAGAAGTGATTACTGCTCAATCTTGTAAGTTAAAATGCCTATTAGCTAAGGTATATGGTTGTATTACAATAAAAGAGGCTTATGGTTTATCAAGAACTAAAAATTTAGTCATACAATTATAGAATCTGATGCTAAGAGCGTGGTCAATATGATTGACGAAGCTAGAAAGGAAGGGATGAAGAGTATTAAGTGGGAAGTCAGGTAAATCATAGAGGAAATTATGTTACACTAGAATAAGCCATATCAACAGAAAGGCTAACAAGGTAGCAGACTGGCTTTTGAAGAATGCATTCCTTACTCAACCAAGAGCAACTTGGAGTAACTTATCGAAAGTGCTTAATAACCTCTTAATCAAAGATGCTTCAAATAATTTGGTTTCATAGGAGATCACCAATAGAAATCCAGGATAGGAAGTTGCTCTATTTTTTTTTATTTTCTTAGCCGTTGTCTATAAGTTTAGTGTCTTGGTGTTGATACACTAATGGCTATTATTTGTTTTGTGTTTTTTAGTTTTTTCTTTTGCAGTTTTGTTCCTTTTATTTTTTGATTTTTTCTTTTGCAGTTTTTTATGTTTCTTGCCTCAGGCTTATAATTGCTAATTATAGTGGTTATTATTCTTGTAGCCTCTCTCCCTTAACCATCTGGTTTGGTCAGTATTTTATTTGTTGGTTTCTAGCTTTGGCTGAAGATGTATTGATTTTTGTTGTTCAATGAAAAAAACTTAAAAAAAAAGAATAAAATCATCTACATATGATTAGAGATTGTTTCTTTAGTTAACTTCAATACTCCTTCTAAACTTGGTGAGTATATGTAAATTATTCCCAACTTGTTAAGTGAGCTTGAAAATTTTTTCTAGATATTACCTTAGTAAAAATTTCTGTTAGCTAAGTTTGAGAATTTGCAAATGAAAAATTAATTATTTTTTTTAGTTTAGGTGATCTTCGGTGTGACAACTGACCTCCATATATTTAGTACTTCCATGTTGGACTGAGTTATTTGTAATAGCTATGGTTACCTTATTATCCTAATACAACATATAGGCTTTGGATGACATACTAAGATCCTATAAAATGTGTCTCATCCAAAGTAATTTACATATTCCACGAGTCATTCCACCAAATTCTGCCTCAACACTCGATTTAGCTATGATTTTCTATTTCTTATTTCGCTAAGTTACCAAGTTTTTTCTAACAAATGTAAGTCCTTAAAAGTTGACTTATAGTTAATTCTATATTCAACCTAGGTTGTATTAATATATCCCATAATCTTATAGTCTTTTTTGTCTAAAACGATTTTAGGTATCTCAGTACTCGGTATATGGCCTCTATTTGCTCTTCATTCAGTGAATGTATAAATTGACTTAAAATACTAAATATATAAGGAAAATCCATTTTAGTATGAGATACGTAAATCAAACTTCCTACTAGTTTTTAATATCTTACTTTATCTGTTAGAATTTAATCTTTTCAGATTAATAATCCATGGTTCACTTTTATTAGAGTTTCAGTCAGTTTACAGTCGATAATGTTTATTTTGGTTAATAAGTCCATCACATATTTTTTGCATAAAGAGATGTCTTTACTGATACTACAATTTCAATCCCCAGAAATATGTTAGATTACCAAGATTCTTAAGTCCAAATTCTGCTAAGTGTTTTTAAAGTTATATTTTCTCACTTGGATTGTTTCTTATTACTACCATTTCATTAACATACACAATAAGGGTAGTTAATTTATTCATTCTCTATTTGATTAATAAAGTGTAGTTAACATCACTTTGTTTGTAGCTAATTTTCTTTATAAATATTGAAAGGCTTTAAACTATGCTCGTGGTGATTGTTTTAGTTCATACAACATCCTTTTTAATTTTCATACTCGATAAGTATACATTTCTTTTTCTAAAGTTCCTTTAAGAAAAGAATTATGTTTATAACAGACTGCCGTAGTAGCCAATCAAGATTTGTCATTGTAGAGATAAAGGCTTGGATGGTGTTCAACTTTGTTGTTAGAGAAAATGTGTCTTTATAATCAATCCTATACTTCTAAGTATATCCTTTTGCAATAAATGTTGCATTGTATGGATTAATACTTATATCCAAGTTAAGTTTTATCGTGAATATCCATTGACATCCCATAGTTTTCTTTCCTCTAATTAGTGGTACAAGTTCCCATGTGGATAGGACTGTGCAAAACTCATCCGAATATGAAGTGCCAACCTAAAAAAGAAGAACAAATTAGTTTAAATAGAAATGAGGTGTAGTTTAGTTGAAGGATTGGTGCAATATCAAATTTTAGTTTGCAGTTCGAATGAAGTTATTCTCCACCCTAATCCTAACCCTAGGTATATAAGCATTGCTTTCTTATTGACAATCACATTTTTAACCTTAGTCTTACGGACTCTTATTCTCTCTACTCTTCTTATGTTCTTCATTTTTCCTTTAATTAACCAAGGAGATGAATTTATGTCTCCCTTGGTCTTTTTGTGCTTTAAGTTCCTTTTTTTTATCCTCTCATCTTCTTCGTTATTTCTGGAACCTTCAGTCCTTCATTTAAAATGAAGAAATCCTTTAAGCCCTATTTTTTGTATATATTATTATTATAATAAATAAAAGCCTTTACTAGAATAACCTAACCTCTTGTTTCCCAAACTGAGACTGATTTTCCTTGAGTGTTTTTTGATATAGCTCTTTTTTTCTTGTGAAATAGTTGAAGGATGAGCAAAATGGTATATAATCTTCTCATATCTATGAGATTTGTTGTATTTTTAAGTACAAGTTGGTGACTTTTTAATGAGATCTTGTTTTGATATGTAAATGTGTTAACTTTTTTTTATTTAATGTATTTGCATGGGCGGATATGCAAATTTAATCACATATTTTACTAAGATGGAAGACAAAAATTAAAGGATATGATCTCTCTGTGACCACTCACCCTTTGATCTTCGATGGAAAGAGAGAACAAAGGTATATTTCTATAAACATTGGTAAATAATTCATTTTTTGGTTGTGTACTTCTTTGTTTTGCGATTATTTTATAATCTTATGGCTTTTTGACAATTTTATTTTTATGGTTTTCATTCTTGTTGAGTAATATGTTTTTTTTTTTTCAATTTATTAGTTAGTGATCTTCTAGTTATTCTCAATTTTAAATTTTACACAAAATATATTTTTTTTAATTTTAATTTTAAATTTTATACAAAATATGTTTTTGCAATTTTTTAAAATTATATAATTTATATTAATTAATATAACTTTATGACTTTAATTTTATAATATAAATTAATTGTATTCTTATTTATTGTGTTAAATATTATAAATAATATTATAAATAATTGTATTATGTAATATGTATGGTTTGAAAATTGCAGTTGATTTTTTCTAATTGTTTATTTGTGTTAATGTGTTAGCAATAATAGTAAGTTATTATTATGTAACTTTGTTTTTACCATTGGTTGTTGATTCTAGTTCATTTTATACTATTATTGTTTCTGAATATGTAAATGGACACTTCAGGTGATGCCAGTGGTAGTATCACTCCTACTACCGAACCTATCAATTAGTGGAAGCATCCTAAAATATATAGGAGTAGCCTGAAGCTTCTGTTCAATAACATTTTGTCACTTCATCATAACAAAATATTAGTAAAAAAATCAGAAGTAGATTAAAACCAAATTTGCAGTTTGGGAGCATTTTGAACAAGTTAAATGCATTTATTATGCTAAAGAGTTTGGAGCTAAATAAAAGAAACCATGGGACTTCATTCCTTTGGAATCATGTTATTATATACACAAAAAAACCCACATGAGAAGATAACTAGGCAAAAATTTTTAACTTTTCAACTTATATCAAATGCTTTTACTACTGAGGGTGCATCTAATTTGGGGGTTATGGGAACTTGGAAATTTGATCAGGATTTAATTAGAAATAAATTAAAAAAATGATAGCCTCTGATGAGTTGCCTGTTAGATTTGTTGAAGGTGAAGGGTTAAAAACTTCATGAATGTTGCATGCCCTTGTTTTAAAATGCCATCTATGTGGACTATTAGTAGGGATATCTTCAACATCTTTGTTAAAGTGAGACTTAATTTGAAAAGCTTTTTCAATATCAATTGTTAGAGAGTTTGATTTACTAGAGATTCATGGACATTTACCTAAAGAATTAATTAATGTACATTACTACACATTTCATAGACAATGAGTGGAAGCTTCTTAAGAAAATAATTGCATTTGTGCTCGTTACTTTACATAGGGGTGAATCTATTGCTAAGGTACTTGAAAACTCTTTACTAGAGTGGAGCCTAAAAAACATATTTATTATCACTCTTAATAATGTTGCTTCTAATGATACTACCATGTCATTTTTAAAAAAAAATAATGAGTTAAGGATGTAGCATCAAAGTGAAATATGTGCATATAAGGTGTGTGGCAACTTGTATTCTTAATTTGATTATTAAAGAGGGCCTAAAGAAATTTAGCACATCTATAAAAAGGGAGAGGGAGGTGGTTAGATGCATTAAAAATTCACCATCCAGATTAAGAAAATTCAAAGAATTATCTTATTTGCTTGGTATTGAATTTAAGAGTGTTGTGCCTACTCAGTGGAATTTGACATACTTGTTGAAATCTGATTGCATATATAAAAAAACTTTTAAAAAAATATGAAGAAAATGAATAATCTCTAAGATAATGTGACCTAATTCAATGACTGGCAGTATATTAACAATCTAGTTAAGTTTTTAGAGCATTTATATAAAATGACTTTAAGAATCTCGGGTTCTCATTATGTCATTGCAAATACATTTTTGTCTTAGATTGCTGATCTTTTTTATATTTTGAATAAGTGGAGGAATGTTGATGATCTTTCTATGAGGTCCATGGGACTTGATATGAAATCTAAGTTTGATAAATATAGGGGAGATCTAGAGAAAATTGAACTTCCTCATTTTTATCTCTGATTTAGATCCATAGTACATATTAAAAAATCTTGAATTTTCATTAACCACTATTTATGGTGATTTAATTGGTGGAAACTTGTTCAACAATGTTAAAGTTGTTTTATATAAATTATATGATGATTATGTCAATTAGTGGAAGTCTATGCATGAGTCTAGTGCTCTAACCAATGCTTTGTCTTTAATTAGTGGAAGCCAACCTAATTCTCTTCCTGATGTACAGTCAAGTGTGAAATCCATGTTAGTGTTAAAAACTAGGTTTAAGCAGTAGGATTTGGAGAGTAGAATGGGTGAAAGTAGGAAAATTAAATGTAATTCTTCTTTAATAAGTCATGTGTTAAAATGGAAGAAGAGGAAAATTTTGATCTATTGAAGTGGTAGAGATTAAGTAGAGAAAGATTCCTTATTCTTTCCAAAAATGGCTCGTGATATATTAGTCATCCTAATTTCTATAGTTGCATCAAAATATGCTTTTAGCATAAGTGGACAAGTGCTTAATGCCTTCAGGAGTTGTTTAACTTCAAAATTGGTTGAAGTATTGATTTGTGTACAAAATTAGATTAAGACTCCAATTATAATGTGTTTGTTGAAGAAAGCATTGAAGAATTAAAAGAGTTTGAAAAAGGTCAATAACATATTTCTTTTACATCTTTTATTTTTTTTTATTTTTTTGAACTTTAATTCTACTTTGAACTTAACTCTCTTTGTATATTTCTTCTCAGACCTTCCTCCAATTGGCATTAGACCTGTAATAAATCAACTTCTAGATCTTGATTCTTTTGAGTTCTGTCTATCCTGTCATGCTTTTGCTAACTGTTTAGTAACACGCTTTCTAAACTTCTTTTTAATTTTTGTTTCTTGTTGGTTGCTTGTTGATTGATGGTTTTCTTTCTATTGCTTATTGTGAGTTTTATTATGTTGTAGTATGTTTAATTACCAGTTATTAGCATCTTTTGCTTGGTTATTAAATATGTTCAAACATATGCTCTAGAAAATTTGAACCTTTAATGATTTTTGTTGCATTATGGTATGACTTGTAAGTCTATGACACCGGTTATGTCTTATTTGTATTACAATTAGGGTTTTGATTAATTAAATATAAACCCTTAGGTGGCTATTATAAATCTCGCTAAGGTTAAGTGTTGTAACTCAGTAATCTGGTGCCTAAGTTAGTTGTAGTTTGTAATTTAATTCTTTTTATGAGGCAATGACAAAGCTTCCACCAAATTATTTGATAATTGCTTGAATGCAAGGTTATGTGTTTCTTAACTAGCAAGTGGTTTATAGTTTGTTGACAAAAATTGAGTTTGCATTCATCCAATAACATGAAAATTTAAATTTGAGCCTCAGTTGTGAATAAAATTCTTTTAAATGCTTGTAGTTAAAATTCAATTATTAGTTGTCACTTAGTTATATTTTTTATTTTTATGCTTCAGTTGATCTGCCATTTTTTATTTTGCAAGTTGATCTTCTTTTGTGAATCTCTATTTACACTTGCAGTCTGCCACTTTTTGTTTGTGTAGACTCTCTTCTTCAAGTATAATGAATTTGAGACATAGTCATATAGTTATGCATTCTTTTAAAGGAAAGGAATGAAGCAAATTGTATTTTGTAAATGACAACTGATATTTGTATATTTTGCATAGCTTGAATTAGGATCTCTAAACAGAAATAGACAGGAAATATTATTTTTGGGCTAAAGGCCTTTTATGTTTATTTTGTTCTATAAAGGGTACCCTACTTTTTGTAATGGGCTTGACTTAGTTATAATTATTATTTTGAACTTTTAATTTTATGGTCCAATCCATATAAGCCCAACCTGATTGTCCAATTTGAATTTACCCGCATTTTTCAGATTTCTAGACTTGAAAACTTTCATTTTCAATTTTATCAATTCAATGGCTAAAATAACTCTTTTGACCCCAATTAGTTTTCAGTTCCACACTTCTGAACTAACCCAAACCACTTAATTCACAACCCTACATGTGGAGTTCTTTTATAATTCCTCCATGTCGTCATTCATGACTTGCTTCCACTCGGGATCTACTAAGGCATCTCCACATTACTTAGACTAGACACAATAGATAATTGATTTACAATAAATGCATGTGATATAAACAAATGATGAGACGATATGTAATTTTTTATAGGATATTTGGCCTTGATATTAAGGTCAGGGTCATATTATTGTTTAGGTATTCATCTGTTTGTTCTAATGGGATATCAATGTTCAATATTAGAGAGTACTAAAGGTGACAAAATTACTTCATTATACACATTTGGACTTGAAAGAGTCCTAGAGCGGGGGATGGTGAATAAGAATATCAAATAATAATAAGGAATTAAAAATTTTTGATAATAATTAAAAAGAATGTTGTGAAGGAAAAATAATGAACACAAGAATTTAAGGAGTTCAGATTCTCAACAATCCTACTTCTCTACCTAACTTATCCCCAAGTTATGATTTTGAATCACCATAATCTATTTCCATATATTGATTTTTACAACTTGAGTTTTAGGCTCAACTCAAACCTTACAACTTGAGTTTTCAAGGCTCACTCAAAAACCAATTTACAAGTGTTTTCAAGGTCATATTAAAACTGAATTCCCAAGTGTTTTAATAGCTAAGCACTTAAACCAATTCCTTTAGAATAGAATCTCATTTCCTATTTTCTTAACCACTGTAAATAGAAGAATAAAAATTTTTATTCTAACACTCACTAGCTCTCATAAGAGTATACAATAATAAAATGGATTTTAAAATATTTTTGAGAGATTAATTGGATGCTTGAAATTATATAATGAATAAGCAAGTTTCTTAGCCTGAAATTAATCTTCAGAAGTCATATTTATACTTGAGAAATTCAATTATAGCCGTTGGAAGCAATAATTTTGCTAACAAAAACAAAGTCCATTTGAATGAAATTTGGACTTTTGACTTGCAATTTATTAAGTCAAGGTTGGGATATCATCCGTTCCAATCAGGATGATCATTGAATACTCGTTATGAGCTGTTATATTTGAATTTTTACTCTAATCCTGGTCGGGACTACCATGTCCCAAGCAGTGTTTTGATTGAGACATTAGATCAGGATTGATTATGCCAAAAATTGAGTTTTATGCAAAAATTGGTCTTCCTTGGTCCTGCTCAAGACTACTTTAGTCTTAGTCAAGACTATGATAAGATTTGCACTTTGTTGTAAATTTTAATCCCTACGATTGTCACGACCCAAAACAGGGGCCATGACCGGTGCTAGGGAACGTGAATTCTTTCGAATCCGGAACCCGTAGCAAGCCTAAAATAAAATAAAACATGCAATAATAATAATAACAGTATTTAATGCAGCGGAAATAAAATCATAAATATCAAAATAATAATTTCGTCAAACGAAATTAAATCGAATTCTCATATCATATATAAATAAATCCTTTAATACAAGCTTTAGTTCAAATTCTTAAAATACATAACTCACACAAATATAATACATAAAACCCATAATCTTATTTATAACTACTGCAGTGTCTAGATTATAAAAATAAAACTCAAGACTCAGATAAGCAGTTTACATAAAGAAGCTAGGGCGAAAGAAATCCGGCGTACAGGCCTGCTACTGAGGTCTGCAGACGATGACTCTCCTGAAAAATAGTCAACAGAGAGGAGTCAGACCTCACTGAGTGAATTACTATAATATATATACATGCATACTAAATGACAATGCATACAATCATCAATATATATCTAATATGTATATATACAGGCAAATACACACAGATGCAATAAAATCATTTTTTATATATTTTATTGAAAATCATTGTTCATGAAGGATCAAATAGAACCCTATAATATCGCAACCTCAAACAGTGTTAGACAACACTCTAGCCATACAGGCTCACTTATTCCAAATATATTCACTTATTCCATTTAGACAGTAGACTGGCCCCGAGACACTAAGTCAACCGAGCTCCAGCAGTCTAACTGTCAGTGTGATTGGCCCCGAGACACTAGGTCAACCGAGCTCCAGCAATCACACCCAAATCACATCACACATCATATAAATCAATTCCAATCAATATCCTCAAACTGGTTAGTAATATAGCCTAAATGCTATAAGCGTACCGGTACGTACTTGGTCCTAGTGCTGCCACTAGGTAGCACGTTCTATCGATATCCTTCATTAATAAATATAAAACATACATTCACAAATAAATGATGCATGAATTTGAAATAAATAGCAACATAAATCATATATATACTAAAAATATACCAAAAATAAACCAGGTATATTTCGAGTATCTATACATCAAATAAATCCAATATAATTACAAAATAAACTAAGAATATACCAAGAATATATATAAAAACATTTTAAGAATAATTTATTAATAAAACATGCATATAGTTTAAAATATACAGAAAATAAACCAAAAATAAACTAAAGATAAACTTAAGTAATAATTAAACCATTTATGCATATTTAATCAAACTAAAACATACATTTCTAAATCATGCACTCTAAAGCATATATATATATAATAGTAACTCACACTTAGTGCGCTCCTCGAGATAGGTCCGACGGGCCTGGTCCACTAGCCCTCGGTCTCAGCACAACTAAATATACAAAAATAACAGACATCAGAATAAACCTAACAGAAAACCCGAGAAACTCAATCTAGAATATTGGACACAAAATCAAAATTAGGGTTTGACCGGACATCACATTTTACGAGAATTCTACCAAAAATCCGATAGAACCTCCCCTGTAAAACGGACATCTCTCTACTCAAAGAGTAGAGTCGGCTCTGCAAAGAAACACACTTCGAAAAACAGGCTTAAAAACACATCCATAACCCCTCGGTCGAACTCTAAACTACAGTTTACCGATAGGGGTTCACAATCACAGAATAATTATAAAATACCGAAAATACCCTTATATCATAGAAATACATTTTATAAGTATAAATTACGTAATTAACCTTAAAACATAGTAAAAACCGATAAAACTCATTTTATTTAGAAAAATTGTATATTATATATATAATTGAAAATAATTCACGAAAAATAGTTTTAATCAATTAAAAATACTAAATAATTTGTAGAAATCATTTTTATACCTTAAATAACTATTAAAACCAATTTAATTACATTTTTAGTCAATTTAGGGTAAAATTACCAAAACACCCATATATATATAAATATACTAAAATTACTCCAAAAATTCACCAAAAATAGTATAATTATCCAAAATTAATTTTCTCCACATATTTATCAATAATATCAATAATTAAACTCAATTAACTAATTAATTTCAATTAAAAACATAATTAACCTAATTTTCCAAAATTACATAAACCTAAATAAATTCAAAATAAATACATATAAATTCATAAAAATTCCAAATAAATTCCTATAATTCATTTAAACACCTATATTTATCATAAAACATAATTTTATAATTTAATTAATTAATTTCCGAAAATTAGAAAATAATAATAAGATATTCAAAAATACCCAAAAATCAAAATAATTCCCAAAAATTCTACAAAAATTCACACATGTAGATTAAGCTAAGGGAAACAACATTTGTTAAGGGACTTTTCATGAATCAATCATTTGAAGCTCAAAAAAAATTCGAAAATCATTTATGGCCGAAATTGAAAAGTTGAGAAAAACCATACCAAATCAAGTTTTGAGCTTAAAAAAAGCTTGGAATCGTCTTCTATGGCTTCAGGGGAGTCCAACAACACCAGAATGAAGGAATTTTGTGGCCGGAATAGTGAGTTGTGAAGAAAATGGGACTTTCGACCAAAAATGGAAGAAAAGAAGTTGGCCGGCGCCGAGGAAGAAGACCGGAGTGGCGAGGCAGTGGAGGAGGACGGCGACACGTAGGGGAGGCACTCTGAAGGCTGGTGATCGGACGGCGAGGGTGAGGGTGGATGGAGGAGGGTCGGGGAGAAGAAGGAAATGGAAGAGAAAAGAAAAAGAAAGAAATAAATAATTTTTTTTTGTATATAATATATATATATATATATATTATAATATTAATAATAGTTTAATAATTTATAATATAGTATATTAATATAATACTTAGAAAAATTATCCACCACACACATAATTCAATATTTTAAAATTTAATACTAAATAAAAATAATGAAATAACAATAAAACTAACAAATAAATAATAAAATATTAGGGTAATTAATCAAACCCTAATTAAATAAATACACGTATATACGTTATTTAGTACTTTAAAAATATATATGAGTTCATACAATTCCGTAAATCTATTTAAAATAATTAATGGTAAATTATTTACGTGAAAATTTCCCCAAAAATGCAAGTCCCGGGAAAATTTTATGTAAAGCACTTAAAACAATATACAATAATTAAAATAAGTTTTAAATACATATTAACTCGTAAAAATATCATAATTATATAGAAATATTAACACTGCATATCCCGATGAAATATTAAAATGTTTGAAAAAAAATACGGGATATTACAACGATGAGTCTGATCGAGATAGTGCTTGTTATTTGTTTCTGGAATGATTTTTCTTTGATATTTCATCATTATTTTGACTTCCAAATTACTCCTAACTTATACACACTTGAAGCAAACACATTAGTTGCTCAAAATTAAGTTTGTTAAGATCAAAATCAAGATCGATAAGTTGCTAAGGTAAATGATCTCCCCCTTTTTGATTTTGACAAACTTATTTTTAAGTTTGATAAAAAAAATACAAGGTAAAGTGTATGATAGATAATGATTGTGATAATAATTATGATATCAAATAAAATCAAATATATTTATTTATTTCTCCTTCTATGAATATGGACATGATAAGAAATATAAATTTATAATTTATTCTCTATGACAAAAATATATATCATTAGAAAATTATGGCCTAATATAGCAAATATGTTAAAAACATAAAAAGAATGTTTGACAATATGAAGGAAATAATTTCAAATATATATGCATCACAAACATAGTACATATAGGACGACCTCTCATGATCATAAAGAGCTTAGCTAACTAATTGATCATGTGGCACTTGCTATATTACAAATATAAACACTAAGCACAAATATCATATAGCTTCTTCTCCCCCTATGTTAAAGACAAAAAAAAAAAATAGAGGAAATAAAAACTTATGAACCAAAACAATGAAAAAAAAAATACACTAAATCTTTAAGAAATTATATGGCATATATAAAAATGATATTCCAATAATTTTCTCTCATCCTATAATAAAATAGAACAAGAAGAATAAAAATATTTGATATTAAGGACACACTATCACATAGGTTAAAATAAATAAAAAATATTCCTTTTCGTTTTAATGCAAACTTAAATATTTCTCCCCTTTGCCAAAAATCAAGAATGAATACTAGAGAAATTTATATTTTAAAGAAAGAAAAATTTTATTAATAAGAAAAATGCATCCATTACAATGATAAAATACCGAAAATAAACTAATCATAAATAAGCATAAAATGAGCTTAAAAACAAACTAATAGCTAGAGGCTCATATACGAAAAATAAACCAAACATATACTGAAAATAAAACAAATGAAAAGTACATATAATATCTATTCTAGAGGAGGGGATGAAGGAGGAGGAGGATAGGTGCAAGTGTAGCTTTATTACTCATTAATATGATGGACATCATATTGAAGATGAGTAATGTTGTCATCAATTTAATTGAAACGCACATTAAAATTTAATTGAACTTCATTAAAACAAGAATTGAAATTGGATTCCATTAAGGACATGCATTCAAAGATTTGGCCTACCCAAAGAGGTCATCATTTTAAGCTCGACCACCTTAAGTCAATGTACCTTCACTTCTTGTCCTTTTCTTTAGAAAAGCAACATAAGCTATAGGTTCTTGTTCTTTTTCCTTAAGGTCTTAACCTTCTTGCTCTTCCAATTCTAAAAATATTGCTTCAATATTTTCACTTGCACCAAGGTCATGTTTCCAAATCCAAACTCCATTAATAGAGGTAAATTGTTTGGAATTTCTAATAAAGGGCTCATTAAGAAGTACGTGTTTGGTAGAGGGTAGAGAGTCATGATTAATATTATATAATTTAGTAATCTTTGTGACAATTCCACCAATACAAATTACACCGGTGTTACTATCACTAATTAGCCAAATTCTTCATTGTAAAAATCTTCCTAAAGAAATTTTTTCATCACAAAGAAAACAACAAAGAATGAAAAATCATCAAAAGAGAGAGCTTGATTAGAAAGAGCTTTACCATTAATACAATAGTTAATGAATCGATGAATATACTAAAGTGTTTTGGATTTATTGTGTGAGGCTTTAGTATGTCTGATAGAGAATTAAGGAGCATTAGGAGCTTTGATTTCATCCTAAAATGAAAGAAGCAAGCCAATAAGGGTTAATTTGAATGTGTCCCTCTTAGGAAAAACCAAAAAGATTATCAAACTCTTGATAAGTCACGAAGTGATCTCTTCCCCCCAATTTGAATCTCATTGAGAAGTAAGGATTAGCATCATCAAATTTAATGGAACAAATAGTGTATGATGAAAGAAATTCAATAATAAGAGAAGGATAAGACAGAAAAGGTGAGAAAGCAAAATAAAAGATCCCACCTTTGAGAAGAAGATCTTTGACTTCATCATAACAACTAATTTTTTTGAGATTAGGTTCATCCATGAATCTTGAGGGAATGAAATCTCTTTTTTAAAATTGAGATATTCTTTTCTTGATTTCTTGAGTAAAATAAGAGAATGAATAGTGTGTTCTCTTGAGTGTATCTTTTTTAGAGGAAGGATCTTAAGAAGAAGAAGGAACCTTGCTTGGTTTCTTAGAAGCCAGAAGAAGAAAAAAGAAGAAAAAATGAAGAATTTATAGAATTGAGATGAAAAATATAGTCATAATAGAATGGTATTTATAAACAAGTGATTAAGGTTAGAAATAGTTTAAAATTTGAATTTGAATTAAATAGGAACCTAAAAAATTGTTCCTGATTTTGATTAGAGAGTCAAAAGGTTGATAGGATTTGAAAATCTAATGCCGTTAGGATCAATGTCCTGGTCGAGACATGCTCCCATCTTGGTCACATGATGTCCTGAATGGTATCCCAATCGGGATATCTGTTTGGGATCAATTTTGTGTAAAAACACAAAATTGACAGATGATGTCCTGATCGAGACATGATCTAATCTGGGGTGGGACTAAGTTCCTAGAAATAAAAGTTTGCAAATTGTTTGCAATTAAGTCCAAAATATCTTACAATTAAGTCCTTGAGAATTTAATTGCATTTGTTTTGATTTTATTAGGATTTTCAGAAGAATTAATGAGTATTTGAAATGAACTCATTTAAGGAAGGATATATTTTGCTAAAAATTAAAATAATTAATTTAATAAAGGTTTCATTAATTAATTATTAATTTTGCAAAATAGGAAGAATTAAAAAATTTTCACAAAACAAAAAAATTTAAGAAAAATCAAATTTAAGAAGATCAAAGTAATTCAAATAAACACCACATGTTTTTATAAAAAAAAATATTTTAAAAACAAACACAAAAAAAAATCTAGTGAACAAGTATTATATACAAAAAATAAACATAAAGAAAACTTAAAGGAATCTAAATATTAATATAGCAAAATTAATGCAAAATAAAGACAGACTAGAATCATCAATCATTCCAAGTTTATGTTTAATGCAATTCAATCTCTCTTTATTGAGAGGTTTGGTGAAGATAACAACAAGTTGATTGTTTGCATGAATAAAATTAAGTGAGATATCACCAATTTGAGCATGATCATACAAAAAATGATGTCAAGTGTTTATATGCTTAGGTTTAAAGTATTGAATGGGATTCTTGCTAAGGTTTATAGCACTCGTATTGTCACATTTGATAGGAATGTAATTAATTTTTATACTATAGTCAAATAATTGTTGTTTTTGCCATAAGACCTATGACCAACAAAGACTTACTGTAATATATTTAGCTTCAGTTGTGGACAAGGAAATTGAAACTTGTTTCTTGCTAAATCAAGAACTAAACACCCCCTTAAAAATTGACAAGTTCCGGAAGTGCTCTTTCTATCTAGTAAAATTATCGGCAAAGTCTACATCAGAATAACTAATTAAGTTAAAGAAAGAACTCTTAGGATACTAAAGTCCTAAATGCATTATACCATAGAGATATTATAAAATTATTTTGATAGCATTCAAATGAGACTCTTTAGGACTTGGTTGAAATCTAGCATATAAGCAAGTATTAAACATAATATTGGGTCTACTAGTAGTTAAATAAAGAAGGGATCCGATCATACCTCTCATCCTTATTGAGTTTGGTTATGGTGCTCATTGGAGTTTTACTTGTCTTAGCTTTGTCCATGCTAAAATTTTTGAGAACATCTCTTACATATTTTGTTTGGTTTATGAAAATCTCATCTTTGCATTGCTTGATTTGTAATCCGAGAAAGAATTTTATTTCCTCTATTATACTCATCTTGAATTCTCCTTGCATTAGATTAAAAAATTTCTTACATAAATAATGGTTAGTATCACCAAAATAATATCATCAATATATATTTGAACAATTAATAAAATGCTTCAATTTCTTTATGAAAAGAGTTGTGTTAACTTTTCCTTTAGAGAACCCTTTCTCTAGTAAGAAGTTGCTCAATCTTTCGCACCAAGCTCTTGGAGCTTGTTTTAAACCGTACAATGCTTTTAACAATTTAAAAACATGATTTGGAGAATCAAAATTTTCAAAAACCAAAGATTGTTTAATAGATACCTCCTTTTTAATGAGACCATTTAAAAAAATGCACTTTTAATATCCATTTAATAAAGTTTGAAATCCATGAATGATGCAAATGCAAGTAGCTTATAATCTTGAAAGGGGGTAAAGGTTTCATTATAATCAATGCCTTCTTTTTAATTATAACCTTTAGCTACTAGTCTAGCTTTGTTCCTAGTTATGACACCTTATTCATTCATCTTCTTTCTAAACACCAATTTGGTGCTTATGATAGGATTATGTTTTGTTCTAGAACCAAGGTCTAAACCTTATTTCTCTTAAATTGATTTAACTCTTCTTGCATGGCAAGGACCTAAATTTCATCACTCAATGCATCATTAACATTTTTAGTCTCAATTTGAGAAATGAATGCTAAATTAATAATAAATTTTAATTTAGGTCTAGTAGCTACCCCTTTTGTAGTGTCACTTATAATGAGGTCTAAAGGTGAGCTTTCTTAAATTACTAATCCTTCAGAAGTTCTTCCTTCAAGGTAGGTTGAGATGTCTCCTCATTATCCTCCTTAATTGGACCTTTAAGTTCTAAAGGCTTACTAGCATTTTCTTCTTGAGATTCCACAATTTCATTATCACCTACAAGATCATCAACACAACAAACATCCTTTTTAGGATCAAGAAAGTTTAATTCATTGAATACAATATGCATTGACTCTTCAAATACTAGAGTTCTCTTATTAAAAACTCTATATGCTTTATTAGAAATAGAATAGCCTAGAAAAATTCCTTCATCGGATTTAAAATTAAATTTTCCAAGATTATCCTTGGTGTTTAATATAAAACTCTTGCATCAAATACTCTTAGATATAGATTTTGGGGTTTTTATTATTCCATAGCTCATAAGATGTTTTATTCAAAATTGATCTTTTGAAAACTTGGTTTGAAATGTCATAAGATGTATTAACAGCTTCCATCTAAAAGTATAGAGGCAAATTATACTCATTAAGCATTGTTCTAACCATTTTCATAAGAGTTATATTTTTCCTTTAACAACCCCATTTTGTTAAGGATTTTTAGGAGAAGAAAATGTATATGAAATACCATTTTCATTGCAATAGGTTTTGAAAAATTCATTTTCAAATTTGATCCATGATCACTTTTAATTGAAGAGATATAAAAACCTTTTTCTTTTTTAACTCTTTTTGTAAAATTTTCAAAAGCTTTAAATGCATCATTTTTTATGAGTAAGGAAACATACCTAATTAGATCTAGAGTAATCATTAACCAATACAACCAATACATATGCATAGTGCATTCCACCGAGACTAGGAACTCTAGTTGGTCCAAATAAATCCATATGTATAAGTTTAAGTGACATAGAAGTGAAAACTAAATTTTTTAGCTTAAATGTGGACTTGGATTGTTTTCATTTTTGACAAGCATCACAAGGTTTATCCTTAGTGAATTCAAACTTAGTTAAGCCTATCACAATTTCATGATTAGAAAGATCATTCAAATTTTTAAAATTTGCACGTCCTAACGTTTTATGCCATGTCCATGTGTTGTGGGAAATAGAAATCAAGCATTTGATGTCTTTATTGTCAATTTTGTTCAAATCAATAACATAAACATTGTCTATTCTTTCAGCACTAAAAATTACTTTGTCTTCATCAAGACTACTAATAAAAAATTTTTTAGGATAGAAAGTCACCTTATTTTTCATATCACATACGTGACTTATACTAAGTAAATTATGTTTAAGACTATCAAAAAGCAACACATGATGTATAAATAAGGATTGAGATTACCTATTTCTCTAATACCTACTATTTTTTCTTTGGTATTATCTCCGAATGTGACATGTCCTCCATCTTTTGCATCATGCTTATTGAATTGTTCCTTGTCTCCTGTCATGTGCCTTGAACATCCACTGTCAAGATACCACTTACTTTTCATTCTTATGGATTTCAAGCATAACTACACAAAATAATTTAAGTGTTCTTTTAAACCCAAACATTTTTTAGTCTAGGTTGGTTAGTCTAAAGATAATCCATAAAAAGAAAATTCATGTGTAATTTTCTATAAAAGCACACACTGTCAGTATATCCTTTGATCATGCAATATGAACATATAACATTTTCAAATTTATTTCTTCTAGGATTATATGCTTTCCTAGTATATGAAACATGCCTTTTGTGTTATAATGGTGTATGTCTCTTATTATTTTGAGTATGAGACACACATTGGCAATGACAATGTGTATTTTGACAGGCTTGTGCAACATATTTAGGTGCATTGTGTTGTGCAACATGCTTATGACTGTTATGTCTAATGTACATGTAAGCATGCTTAGGATGAGGTGCTCTATTTTGCGCCTTACCTCTTTATGTCATGTAGGATTGAGTCTTATGAGACTTCTCTTTGATATTTGACACAAGAGGCTTATTAGCTTTGAAAACTTGAGTCTCAATCAATTTTGAAGTAGAGGGAATGGAATTGCGTAATGCTTTAATAAATTTAATATGTGATCATAATGAAGATGAGGTCATTCCATTAGTATATCTAATTCCATGAGTATTTCCATGAAATTTGTGAGAGTCAAGTAAATTATCCAAACTCTCTTTTCCTCTTTGAAATTTTAATATGGAATTTTTAGCTCAACTACCTCATTAGAAAGTTTATGATTTTCATTATTAGCTTTCTTGAGTTGCTCTTCTAAGAAATTAGAAGATTTTAAATCACTAACTAGTTTATCATTTGATTTAATAAGACTAAAAAATTCAATTTTCAATTTCTTAAATTCCTTGGTTAAGCTATTTAACTTATACTTATAATGCTTCTTTCTATAAAGCAAACTTTTACACTTAACAAGAGTTTGCTTATAATAGAGCTCTCAACATCATCATCATCATCATCATCATCATCATCATTTTCATCATAAACATAATATTCATCATAAGAAGAGTTAGAAGTAGATGGTACCTTTTTTTTCATCTTCAAGAGCCATAAAGTAAAGATTGGCCACTTCTTGTTATTCCTCTTCTTTTTTGGATTTGAAAGAGTCATCCTAAGTAGCTTTAAAGATCTTCTTCCTATCTTTTGCTCTCTTGTTTTTGAGTTTGAGTTTGGAACATTAACTTCGGATGTGTCCCGGTTTCTTACATTTATAGTAAGTAAATTCTTTGGTTCTTTTCTTACTATCTCCTTCAAACTTCTTATTGGAGTTCCTTGCTCTTAGGAAATTTTTCTTTCTTAAAAACTTCTTGAAGTTCCTAGTGAGCATAGCAATATCACTATATTTGTAACTAGAATCTTTAATGCTTTTCTCTTTACTACCTTTTTGAAGAGCTTTTAGTGCTATGCTCTTTTTCTTTTCTTCCTTTTCTTTTTGCTCTTTACCTCTTTATTTGATTATAAGCTCATGTGTTAGGAGTTTTCCAATAAGCACATCGGTTAAAAGAGTATAAAGGTATTGAGCTTCCTCAATTGAAGTGATTCGAGATTCTCAATACTTCTTAGGTAAGATTCTTAGAATCTTATTATTCACCTCTTCCTTGAAGAAATGTTTTTCAAGTTTCTTAAAGGTTGTGAGGAGAGTATTGAGACAGTTTGTCATCATCATGAATGATTCTTGAGGCTTCATTTTAAAGAGTTTATATTTATACAAATAAAGTTGAACCTTTTTGCTTCTTTCTTGGCCTTTAGTTCTCCAAGGTCTCCCACATCTCTTTGGCTGAAATATAATGTTAAAGCTTACCTCCTTCTCTTGTTATGGAAGACACTAGAGTGATCATAGCCTTTTTATTTTTATGATTTTTCTTCTTTTGTTCATTATTCCATTGGCTTCTTATAAGAGTAGTTACCACACCACCAATGATAGTTATAGGTGGTTTCCAACCTTTTAGGATATCTTAAAGTTTGATGGAATTATAATTAAGATATATCTCCATTTTAAATTTTCAATGAGGATAGTCACTACCATCAAAGAATGGTCTAAGTGAGGAAATGTTTTATGATTCACTCCTCATGATCTTATATTCTAGCAATGAAGTTGCTAGAATTCAAGCTCTGATACCAATTGAAAGAGTCTTAAAGGGGGGGGGGGTGAGTAGGACTATTGAACAATAATAAGAAATTAAAAAGATTTGAAAAAGAATTAAAAAGAATGTTAAGAAGGATGAATAATGAACACAAAGTTTGGATTCCAAACAATCCTACATCTCCACCTAACTTATTCTCAAGTTAGGATTTTGAATCACTATAATCTATTTCCATAGATTGATTTTTACAACTTAAGTTTTAGTCTCAACTCAAATCTTACAACTTGAGTTTTTAAGGCTCACTCAAAAACCAATTTACAAGTGTTTTTTAAGGCTTACTTTAAAACTGAATTCCCAAGTGTTTTAATGGCTAAATACTTAAACCAATTTCTTTAGAATAGAATCTCACTTCCTATTTTCTTAACCCTAGAAAATAAAAGGATAAGAATTTTTATTCTAACACTCATTAACTCTCACAAGAGTAAACAATAATAAAATGAATTTCGAAAGAGTTTTGAGAGCTTAATTGGATGCTTGAAAGTATATAATGAATAAATAATTTTCTTAACCTTAAAATAATCTTCAGAGGTCATATTTATGCTTAAGCAATTCAATTATAGCTGTTGGAAGCAATAATTTCATTAAAAAAAAAAGTCCATTTGAATGAAATTTAGAGTTTTGAGCTGTAATTTATTAGGTCTTGATAAGGATATCATTAGTCTCAGTCAGGATGATTGTTGAATACCCGTTATGAGCTGTTGTATTTAAATTTTTGGTATGGTCCTAGTTGGGATATCAATGTCCCAATTAAGACTACCATGTCCTGAGTTGTGTCCCGATTGACACATTGGATTGGGATCGGTTCTGTCAAAAATTGAATTTTATGCAAAAATTGATCTTCCTTGGTCCCATCGAATATAGGACTACCTTGCTTTCGGTCAGGATTATGACAATTTGCACTTTTTTATGCAATTTAGTCCCTATGATGAGTTTGATCGAGATAGTGCTTGTCTTGTGACATCTTTCTGGAATGATTTTTCTTTAATAGTTCACCAATATTTTGACTTCCAAATTACTTCTAACTTATACACAGTTGAAGAAAACACATTAGTTGCTCAAAATTAAGTTCGTTATAATTAAAATCAAGATTAATAACTTACTAAGGTCAATGAGACTTTTTATAGTTTTCGGTGCCAATTGGAAAAATATACTATATTGATTTACTTCATATTCTAGTGAGATACGTGGATGTTTGGGTAAGATACTTGGTTCAGTCATCTTTTCTTCTTCACGTCCAAGTGAGATAGTCATTTATTCATGTCTAGATGAGATACTCGGTTATTTAGGTCTAGGTGAAATACTCGATTGTTCATCACTAAAGACTCCAATCTAGCTCGAGTCTAGAGTGCTATCTTCAAACAAGCCATGGCCATGGCCTCTCTCCCCTTGAAGAGAGCACTTAGGATTAATAAAGAAAGTGATATCTTTACGGAATGTTACATCTCTAATTACATGCATTTTCTTGGTATGAGGATTATAACACTAGGATCCTTTTTGCAGGTCTGAATCCCTAATAAATATACACTTGACAATTTGTGAATCAAATTTACCAACCGACTGATAAATAAATGTTATACACCCAAAAAGTTTAGACTCAAGATTTGGAACAGTTGGTGTTGAAGCAAGCTCTTGAAGTTTTTGATATGGGGTTTGGAAATTAAGTACTCTGAATAGAATTCAGTTAAAAAAAATATGCAACTAACTAAATAGCTTCACCCCAATATTTCCGAGGTACATTCATATCAAATAAGTATACCAAATAACTTTTAACAGTTAATTTTTCTATTTTATAAGACCATTCTGTTGAGGTATCCTGGTACATAATGTCTGGTGACAAATGCTAAACTTTTAATTAATATTTATAAAGTTTTTAAATTATATAAAATTACTTTATATTTTTATTAGTTATTAAATATTGAAAAATCAGTAAAATTATATATATATTTTATTTTATTTTGAAAAAATTTGTGAAAGAAAATAAAATAATTTCCAAATATATACAAAATTAATGAAACTATTTTTTAGATAAATAAATTTCTGAATAGTATGCTAATTTTTTTTTTTTGAATTGATTTGAGATTGGAACATTCTACACCACTCTTCTTAAAGTTTAAGAAAAATAAAGTAAACGGAAAGAAATATGATAAAGCATGACCTCACCGATGATAATGAATATATGGACAAAAATAAACAAGAGATAAGGATACTGAACAAGATAAAAACATATAATAGCCAAAAAAAAAAAAAAACAGAAAGTGTTTATTCAAGAACGCCCACGTGGTCGATCGTATCAAATTTCATCAATCTATAAATATGACATAGTTATTGCTATATTTAATGTTTTGTTGTTTATTGGACATATATAGTTATTGCGTCTTGTTTTTGTTCATTTTGTTTTGAAGATGAGTACGGTTCCGAATTGAATGGTTTTGATTTGAAAATTTATAGAATCGAATTTAAATAGTATATAGAAGGGTTCAAGTTCAGATTTAAAACTGGGCGGTTCTTAAAACTGAATTTCGATTCGAAATTGAATTTCGGTTTGGAATAAAAACTAAATCAGATTTTGTTCTAAAATTTTTTATTATTTTGTAATTTTATAATTACGTTTAAATAATTTAAAATATTATAATAATTTTCTAAAAAAATTTAAATTAAGTAAAAAACACTAATGCAATAAAAATTGAAGTGAATAAATTTTGAATAATAAATGAATTAAAATTAGCAATAAAAATAATAAAAAAAATTAAAGGGATCTTAATTTGCTTAACATAAATTAAGTTACCTATGTATTTTATTGGGGTTTAAAGAAATAAAAACCAATGTAGTTTTTTTACCTTTGAAAAGAAATTTTGATACTCTTTTACCTTATTAATTTACTCGCTATCAATACCGAAAATTGAAATTCCCTCAATTTTGGTGGTTGTCATCTCTACAAATTCGCCATCATCATCATCCTTTTTAATTTCTTGATCCTATATAACTGCTCTTGTCCAATCATCAACACATGTTTGAACTTCAAATGATTTGAGAATCATATTTGAGTGTGTTTCATTCAAAATATTCCCTCTCCCCTAAAAGCTTGTTCGACAGCAACTGTTGATATAGGACATGCTAAAACTTGTTTAGTAATTTTAGCCAATATTGGGAATGTATTTTGATGTTGACTCCACCATTCAAGAACTGGAAATTCTGTACTTGTTTTGTTGTCACCAAACTCAAAATTAGTGGTTAAATAAATGTCAAGTTTATGTGCTCCAGTTGATCCTTAGGGTTTTTTTTTTATGCCTTAACTACAACCACCACAACTTTCCCATCCACCACTACATCTGAATAACATTCATATTTTTCAACCTCTAAAAATCTAACCTTTAACACACTCCATAACAAAAATCTACATCAAAATTTCCTCATAGAATCAATTCTTGAACCTAAAAAAGAGGATTGCATTATTATCAAATCAAGTGGGCAAGTAGCATAAAAATCAAAATTACTACTTTTCAAACTTTCTTGATAAAAAGCTAACAATAACTTGAGAGCAAAAAATAGAATCTCTAAATAAACAAAATTCCCAACATTATCAATTTGATATTTTAAATTTAAATACTAAAGTAGGGCAATAAATTGAGAGCAAGAAACAAAATTTCCAAAAGAGTATAAAGAATCACAATTAGTAGAGGCCTGATCGAAGTTCATAGATAGCATTTCCACCATTGCTTCTCTCAATTTCAAAACACAACCAAATCATTTCCATAATATGAAAAAATACTAAATCAAAAAACTATTTTTTTTAAAAAAAAATCAAGAATTGTTATAGAGGGTGAGCAATGGAACGGTACCATCCATTGCTTCAAGAATAAAAAAATTTAAGAATTGCAAAGAGAGAGAGAGAGAGTGAAGGATTTGAAATGAGTCAAAAGTACAACAGCAGTAGTGTTTGTTCCATAAGAATCACTAAAGAAAACAAACACATAATGTTTATTCCACAAGAAAGAAAATGGATTTTTGTTATTTGGGTTTTGATTGTATGATGATCTTCCAAGAAAATGATCTATTGATTAAAAAAAGGATAATAAAAATATAATTGAACAATCACAAAATTATAGTTATCATATTGGTAATAGAGAAGAAAAGATGTGATTTTAATTTTGATATTACAAAGCAAGAAATTAGTGAATGAGGAGAGAGAAAGAGATTATAAAAAAACAATATAAAAGCTAATTCTTATTATTATGAAATTGAGAATTGAAAAAAGATAACAAAAAAAGAGCTAGAGAGACCAAAAAAAGAGAATGTAATGAATGGTTGGATTTAAGAGATGGGAAAGATGAAAGGCTACAACTTTTCGATTGGTTTTAAGAGATGGGAAAGATGAAGGGTTGCAACTCTTTGGTTTCTTTTTTTTAAACTATCAATGGAGTAGATAAACTATTAGAGAGTGGTACATGGCTAATAACAAAAGTGTGAGAGTAAGGAATGTTGAAAAGAGAAAGTGCCACATGTCAAAATCTGATGAAAACTTTCTCTCTACTTCAACTTTATTTTCATTTTTCATAATTGGAATTAAAATTGAGAAAAAAAAATGAAAAGAGAGAAAATATTTTCAAGAAGTGTCTTTAATATTATAAATAATAATAATAATGTCTAATAATAAGGGTGTCTTTAGGTTTTTAAGGTAGCTGAAAAGATAAAGAATATATAATAAGAATAAAGATACTATTGAATGAGAGAGGACACATGGATTAGTAACTTGATACTTACTGAAAATAGTCCTAGAGGAGGGGTGAATAAGACTATTAAACAAAAAAGAGAAATTAAAAGAATTTTTTGCAAGAATTGAATGGAAGTTGAGAAGGAAGAATGAAGAACACAAAAATTTAAGAAGTTCAGATTCAATAACAATTATACGTCTCCACTTAACTTATCCCCAAGTTAGGATTTTCAATCACCCATAATCTTATTCATAAGATTGAGATTACACAAGTGTTTTATGGCTCACTCTTACAACATTACAACTTCAGTTTTCAAAGCTCACTTAAAAACCAAATCCTAAGTATTTCAATGGACAACATTTAAACAAATTCCTTTAGAAATAAATCTCACTTCCCTTCTAATCTATCCCAAGATTTAAGATGAAGAGAAATTTTATTTCTAACACACAACTAACTCTCACAAGAGTTATAAAAACAAAGAATTGTTTAAGAAAATTTGAGAGCTCAATTGAATGCTTAAGAAAGAATGAATGATAAACAAGTTTCTTAACTTCCATTCAGCTCTAGAGGTGTTTATATAGATAAAAACTCAAAAATATAGTTTTTGAAGGTGCAAATAATGTGTCCAATATCTATATTTTGAATTCAATATTTATAATTTTGAATTATTGAAGGTGATATTGTCAAATAGCTATGCATGGATTGAAACCATAATTGGCTACTGAATATGTTCAATTTTACCTACACTCTCTTCATAAAAGTTGTAGATATTTGACTTATATTTCCATATCATTTTTAATCACTTCAATTAGACTTCTTTAGCTTAAAATATATCCATAATACTAAGAGTTGTGCAATCTAAAATGCAGACTACTATCAGACCACTGTGCACAAGTTGAATCCATAATTTTATATTCAAGAGTTTTGAATTTACCCAAAATTTCTTCATCAAAGTTGTATATATTTTACTTTTATTTCAATATCATTTTGAATCACCTCAATTGGACATCTGTAGCTCAAGATATGTCTAAAATACTAAGAGCTGTGCAATATAAAATGCTGACAACTATCAGACAACTGTTCACAAGTTGAACTAGTGATTTTATATTAAAGAATTTTTAATTTATCCAAAATTTCTCATCAAAGTTATAGATATTTGACTTAGCTTCCCATATGATTTTGAATCACCTTAATTAGACATATGTAGCTTAAGATATGTCTAAAGTACTAAGAGTTGTACAATCTAAAATGGTAGACGTATATGTTAATTTCGACTCAATATTTGCATGCACAAATGAACTTGGATTTTGAAAAATAAGTCCAATTTAGAAAGTTCAAGATGTCTATTTCAAATGTGAAGAAGATAATTTTCTCATTATTGTTACAACCTAAACTGGGGCCATGATCGACGCTAGGGAACGAGAATTCTTTCCAATCCAGAACCCGTAGCAAGCCTTAAAAGAATAAAAACAAACAATAAATAAAATAAATAACATCAGAATTTAAATCTCAATAATTATGTACTAAATAATCTCCTCATACTATAAAATAAAATAATACAACATTCAGAGATAGACCTCTCTGAACTAAAATCAACATACATAACTACAGAGTACAACTTTTGACTAATATAAATATAACTACTATAGTTTTTTAGAATACAATAATAAAACTAGGTAAAAGATTTACATAATAAAGCCAGGGCGGAAGAAATCCAACGGATAGGCCTACTTCTGAGGTCTGAATAAGACGACTCTCATGTAAAAATATCAACGGAGGGGAGTCAGACCTCACAGAGTGAACTGTTATAATATATATATACGCATTACTAAATGATAAATGCAAACAATCATATGCATATAATAAATATATATACAGACATGTACACACAAATGCTAAAAATCACTTATATATATAATACTAAAAAACATCAATTTATGAAGGATCAAATAGAACCTTAATGATTGCAACCTCAACTATCAGTAGAAAACACTCTAGCCATACTAGCTCACTTAATTTCAAGTAAATTCACTTAATTCAACTGGACAATAGACTGGCCCCGAGACACTAAGTCAACCGAACTCCAGCAATCTAACTGTCAGTGTGATTGGCCCTGAGACACTTGGTCAACCGAGCTCCAGCAATCACACTCTCAATCATATTAATCATGTCATATTTCCTCAAATAAGTTAGTAATTTAACCCTATGATCTATCGCACCAGTACGTACTTGGTCCTAGTGCTGCCCACTAGGAAGCACGTTCTATTAATATCCTTCATTTACAATAAAACATACATTCAAGTAACAAATAATGTATAAAGTCGTTCATAATAGTCAAATAAACCATATATATACCAGAAATATACCTAGAATAAACTAAGTATATTTCAAATATATATATGTAAAACAAACTCAAATAAATCATGAAATATACTCAAAATAAACCAATAATATTCTTGAAAATAATTTAAATATAAATCAAAAGTAAAACATGCATTTATTTCAAAATATGCCTATAATATACTAAAAATATACCTAAAATATGCTCAAGTATTTAATAAAATAATTATGCAAAATTTTAAATTTAAAACATATAATTCTAAAACATGCAATCTAAAGCAATGTATATATATATAATAACAACTCACAGGGATGTGCTCCTTGAGACTGGTCCGATGGGCCTGGTCCGTAAGGCCTCGGTCTCGACGCAACTAAACAATAAAAATGATCATGAAATCAGAATAAATCTAACTTAGACTTATAGAGACTCGATCTGGAATTACTAAACACAGACAGACACATAATTAGAATTAGACCCGAAGTCACATTTTACGAGAATTTTACTGAAAATTCGGCAGAACCTTCTTTGTAAAACGGATATCCCTATACTAAAAAGTAGAGTCAGTCATGCAAGAAAAATACACTTCTAATATAAAAATTCTCACAACTCTCAATTGGGATCTCGAATTACAAAATTTCTCCAACCGAGGTCCACAATTCACTAAAATTCACATAATATAATAAAATATATTAAAAATCAACAATTACCATAACTACCCTTGAAACATCAAAATATAGTATATTTATCATAAAAACATCAAAATAATTATTTCCTAATAATTACTTAAAAACCCTAAATAATAATATACATTATTAAAAATTCATTTTTCTCGATAATTCAATATAATTTAATAAAAACTCACTTTACTAATCCAAATAGCTTAATTAGTCCAACTATATTTTAAAAATTACTAAAAATCCATTTTAATACAAAAATAGTATATTATATATTATTTAAAAATAATTTTTGAAAATTAGTATTAATTAGTTAAAAATAGTAAATAATTTGTAAAAATCATTCTTATACCTCAAATATTATTAAAACCAATTAAAAATAATATTTAACTAAAATTGTCACCAAATTACACAATTAACCCTAATATTCAAAAATATAAATAAAATACTAATAATACTAAAAAATTCAAATAATAATTATATAAATAACACAAAAATTATTTTCTCAACATATTTCTCATTAATATCAACAAATACATATAATTAACCAATAATTTCTAACAAAAAATATATATATAACCATATTTTCCAAAATTGCCATAAACCTAAAATAATTATAAAAATTACACAAAAATCATAAAAATTATAAACTCAACTCTAAAATTAATAATAACTACTACTAACACCAAAAATCATAATTTTATAATTTATATAATTAACTTATGAAAATTAATAAAATAATAATAAAATATTTAAAAATTCACAAAAATCAAAATAATTTCTAAAAATCACACAAAAATTCATGAGAATAGCTTAAGCTAGTAGGATCAACATTTGTAAAGGAGTTTTTCATGAATAAACCATTAACACCCTAAAAAAACCCCTAAGTGACCGAAACTAAAAATTCAAGAAACAACAAAAATGGAGGGATTAAAGGTCAAACCAAAGCTAGAATCGAGTTCACTGGGAGCTTGAGGAGCTCAAGAACACTGGAATCACGAAGAATGGTGGTCCGAATTGCCTGGAACGTCGGTAAGCTCGAGTTTTGGCTTCTTCTTGTTGTCGCCGATCTGCTGCTCACTGGAGAAAAAGGAGGAGACGAGGATGATGGCAGGAGGTGGCTGGACGGTAGTGAGGCACTCCGATGATGAGGGAACAATGTGACAGCGACGTGGAGAGGGTGACTCGGGTTGGTTCGACGGAAGAAGAAGAAGAAGACTTTGTTTTTTTTTCTTTTAATATATACACACACACACATACATGCATTCACACACAAATAAAGTAATATCAATAACCCTAATGCATGTGTATATATTTTTATATAATAACACATATTATAATCATGCAATGATTCATTATAGTAATAATAATAATAATAATAATAATAATAATAATAATAATAATAATAATAATAATAATAATAAACATCATTTTTAAAAATAACCTTAGTACTTAAAAAAGATTATTAAAATAATTCTCAAAATAATAAATATAACGTAAATAAATTTCTAAAATAATAGGTTTTAAAATAACTATTTACGTAGAAAATTTTGATTAAACATGAAATAATGAATATTAATCACAAGATAATATAATAATCAAATTTAGTTTTAAATTTTATTAACACTGCATATCCTGTTTTAAATTAAAATAATTAAAAAACTAGGGTTATTACAATTATAAAGCTCTAAGGATGTCAAAAGCCTCCTTGAATCTTAGGGGTCGATTCAACATAAAATAATCATATTTCATTTTAACTTTCAATAGAGTCCTAACTTACACACACTCAAAAAATAAATTAAATGCTCAAAATTAAGTTTTTTAAGATCAAAATTAAGATTAACTATTGCTAAAGTTAACATTCTCCCCCTTTTTGATTTTGACAAACTTATTTTGAGTTTGATAAAACATAATACAAAGTTAACTGTGTGATAATATTTGTGGTAATAATGATAACAAATGAAATAAAATATAGTTCTTTATTTCTCCCCCTATGAATATAGACATGATAAGAAATATCAATTTATAAATTATTCCCCCTGACAAAAAAATAAAAAAATAAAAAAAACATAAAATATAGCAAGAGGAATAAGAACATGACATTCTTATGATAAATGTATTAAAAAAAGAAAATATGATAACATGATCATTTAAATAAATGTTAGGCAATATGAGAAAATAATTTTAATTATATATGCATATGGTTCTAAAATGCATCATAAAAATAGTACATATAATAATAATGCTTGACGTGCTTAATTACTATATGATCATATAGAGCTTCGCTAGCTAATCAATCATAAAGCACTTAGCTTATAAAAAATAAAAAAAAATTATTCATAACATATTTTCCTCTCTTTGTATAAAGATAAAAGGAAAAAAGAGAGATATAAAGGGAAATGGACCTAAAGGGATCAAAATTCCTATAGGAACAATGCGAAGATACACCAAATCTTTGTAAAAATATTTATGCCTTATCAAAGATCAAAACAATTCCTAAAAAGATATTCATGCCTATCAAAGATCAAAACAATTCCTAAAAATATATTCACGCCTTATCAAAGATCAAAACAATTACTAAGAAGAAATTATACATGAATTATGCATGTATAAACACAATCATAAAATATTATACACATGTATAGTAACAAATAACAAACTCAAATATATTTCTCCCCCTTTGTCAAAAGTAAAAAGAAAAGAGAGAGATATGAAAATTAAGATACACAAAATCTTTATAAAATCTATGTCATACATAAATAAAGTAAGCAAAATAAGGCCTTTTATCACATATGATGTATGACAAAATTAGCCATACTTACAATGTTAATATGCATACAAAAAATTTTAAAAAAATTTCTCCCCCTATTTCAAACAAAATATAATATGTCACTAATATAAACTTATTTTTTAAGGGAGTTTTAAAATAAAAAGAAATACACATTTTTAAAAAATAACTAGGTACACATGTACACTCAAATTATTTCTCCTCATTTGATAAAATGCAAAAGGAAATTTAAAAAAATAAACCAAATATAAGCTAACGACTAAAAAAAATTTAAGATCAAAATCAAAATATTTATCAATCAAAGCAATCAATAAGCACAACATGATTTCACGAGAAAATAGTTCAACCATCAATTAAACATAAAATCAAGATAAACTATAACCATTAATCATGCTAAGTTCATGCTTAATGAAATTTAATCTCTCTTCATTAAGATGTTTGGTGAAGATATTTGCAAGTTTATTATTTGTATCAACAAATTCAAGTGAGATACCACCAATTTGAATATAATCACACAAGAAATGATGTGTAATGTCTATATGCTTAGTTTTATAATGCTGAATGAGATTTTTGCTAAGGTTGATAGCACTTGTATTGTCATATTTGATTGGAATACAATAAAGTTTTACACTATAGTCTAACAACTGTTGTTTTTTCCATAAAACTTCTGAACAACAAAGACTTGTTGCAATATATTCAGCTTCAGCAGTTGATAGGGCAACTAAAACTTGTTTCTTGCTAAACCAATAAACTAAATATTGTCCTAAAAATTGACAAGTTTTGGAAGTGCTTTTCTATCTAGTAAACTACCGGCAAAGTCCACATTAGAATAACTAATCAAGTCAAAGGATGAACTCCTAATATACTAAAGTCCTAAATGCATTGTACCATAAAGATTTTTAAAAATTCTTTTAATACCATTCAAATGAGACTTTCTAGGACTATATTGAAATCTAGCACACAAGCAAGTAACAAACATAATATCGGATCTACTAGCAGTTAAATAAAGAAGGGATCTGATCATACCTCTAAATCACTTTTCATCAACTAGTTTGCCATTCTTATCTTTGTCAAGTTTGGTTGTGGTGCTGATTGGAGTTTTAATTATTTTAGCTCCATCAATGCCAAACTTCTTGAGAATGTCTTTTGCATACTTGGTTTGATGGATGAAAATCCTAATTTTGCATTGCTTGATTTGTAGTCCAAGAAAGAATTTGAGTTCACCCATTATACTTATCTTAAATTCTCTTTACATTAAATTAGAGAATTCCTCACACAAGCAATGATTAGTAGAACTAAATATTATGTCATCAACATATATTTGAACAATTAATAAATCATGTTTGGATTTCTTTATAAAAAGAGTTGTGTCAACCTTTCCTTTAAAGAAACCTTTCTCTAGTAAAAAGTTACTCAATCTTTCATACCAAGCTCTTGGAGCTTATTTTAATCCATATAATACTTTTGAAAGTTTAAAAATATGATTTTAAGAGTCAAAACTTTCAAAACTCGAGGGTTGTTTAACATATACCTCCTTTTCAATAAAACCATTTAAAAATGCACTTTTAACATCCATGTGATAAAGTTTAAAATACATGTATGATGCAAATGCAAGTAGCATCCTAATAGCTTTTAATTTTTTAATGGGGACAAAGTTTTTATCATAATTAATGCCTTCCTCTTGATTATAACATTTAGCTACTAGTCTAGCTTTGTTCCTAGTTATAACACCTTGTTCATTTATCTTATTTCTAAACACCCATTTGGTGCCTATAATAGGATGATGTCTAGGTTTAGGAATGAAGGTCCAAGCGTTATTTCTCTCAAATTGATTTAACTCTTATTGAATAGCAAGGACCCAAATTTCATCACTTAAGGCATCATTAACATTTATGGGTTCAATTTGAGAATTGAAAGCTAAATTAATAATAGACTTAAGTTTAGATCTAGTAGTTACCCCTTTTATAGTGTCACCTATGATGAGGTCTTGAGGGTGAGCTTTTTTGAATTGCTAATTCTTTGGAACTTCATCTTTCAAGTAGGTTGAGATGTCTCCTCATTTTCCTCCTTTCTTAGACTTTTAAGTTTCAAAGGCTTACTAGCATTTTCTTCATGTGTTTCCATAATCTCATTGTCACGTACAAGATCATCAACATTACAAATACCTTTTCTAGGATCAAGTGAGTTTAATTCATCAAATACCACATGCATTGACTCTTTAATTACCAGAGTTCTCTTATTAAAGACCCTATATGCTTTATTAGAAATAAAATAGCTTAGGAAAATTCCTTCATCGACTTTAGGATCAAATTTCTTAAGATTTTCCTTGGTGTTCAATATAAAGCACTTGCATCTAAATATTCTTAGATATGAGATTTTAGGTTTTCTATTATTCCATAGCTCATAAGATGTTTTACTTAAAATTGGTCTTTTGAAAACTCAATTTGAAATATAATAAGATGTGTTAACGACTTTTGCCCAAAAGTATAAAGGCAAATTATACTCATGAAGCATTGTTCTAGTTATTTCCACAAGAGTTCTATTTTTCCTTTCAACTACCCCATTTTTTTAAGGAGTTCTAGGAGACAAAAATGTATAAGAAATACCATTTTCATTACAATAGTTTTTGAAAATTTCATTTTCAAATTTAGTTCCATAATCACTTCTAATAGATGAAATACAAAAACCTTTTTCTATTTGAACTCTTTTAGCATAATTTTCAAAAACTTTAAAATTATCATTCTTATAAGCAAGAAAACATACCTAAGTAAATCTAGAGTAATCATCAACCAATACATATGCATAATGCATTCTACCGAGACAAGTAACTCTAGTTGGTCCAACTAGATTCATATGTACAAGTTTAAGTGGCCCAGAGGTGGACACTACATTTGTTAACTTAAATGAGGACTTAGATTGCTTTCCCTTTTGACAAGCATCATAAGGTTTATCCTTAGTAAACTCAAGCTTAGGTAAACCAATCACAAGTTCATGTTTACAAAGATCATTCAAAAGCTTAAAATTTGCATGTCCTAACCTTCTATGATATGTCCATATGTCATGAGAGATAGACACTAATCATTTTATGTCTTTATTATCAATTTTATTCAAATTAATGACACAAAACTTGTCTACTCTTTCACCACTAAAAATAACTTTATTTTCATTAAGACTACTAATAAAATAATTTTTAAGGAAGAAAGTTACTTTATTTCTCATGTCATATAATTGATTTATACTAAGAAAATTATGATTAAGACCATCAACAAATAACACATGATTTATAGATAAGGATTGATGATTATCTATTTCTCCAATGCTAATGATTTTTCCTTTTGCATTATCTACGAAAGTAACATGTCCTTCATCCTTAGTATCAAGTTTGTTGAATTGCCCTTTGTCTCCTGTCATGTGCCTTGAACATCCACTATCAAGATATTACTTGATTTTTGTTCTTGTGGATTTCAAGCACATCTATAAAAAATAATTTAAGTATTCTTTTGGACCCAAACCTTTCTTGGTCTAGGTTGGTTAGTTTCAAGATAATTCATAAGAAGTAAATTCCTGTGTAGTCTTCTATAGAAGCACACATTATTAGTATGTCCTTTGATCATGCTATAAGAACATACAATATTTTTGAATTTATTCCTCCTAGGATGAAATGCTTTCCTAGTATGTGCAATATGCCTTTAGTGTTGTGTGTATTTCCTATTGTTTTTTGTCATTAAGTGGGACATGCATTAGTAATAGTGATGTGTATTTTGATAATTTTATGGAATATGTTTATGTACATTGTATTGTTTAGCATGCTTATTATAATTGTGTTTAATGTACATATAAGCATGCTTGGGTTGAGGTGCTCTAGTTTCAGCCTTACCTCTTTATGTTAATGAAGGATGAATCTTATGAGACTTTCCTTTACTATTTAACACATGAGATCTTTTAGCTTTGAAAGTTTAAGTACTAATTAATTTGGAGGTTGAAGGAGTGGAATCATGTGAAGCTTTTATAAAATTAATATATGATGAAGATGATAAAGACATTCCATTCTTATATCCAATTTCATGGGTATCTCCATAAAATTTTTTAGAGTCAAGAAGACTATTTAAAGTTTCTTTTCTTCTCTTAAATTTAGCAATGGATTCTTTAATTCTAAGACCACCTTGGAAAGCTTATGATTTTCATCATTTTCTTTCTTAAGTTGATCTTCCAAAGAATTAGAAGATTTTACATCACTAACAAGTTTTTCACTTGATTTAACAAGTTTAGCAAAACTAATTTTTAAATTTTCTAATTCTCTATTTAAGCTACCTAACTCATGCTTATAATGTTTCTTCTTAGATAATAAAATTTTGTATTTAATAATTAATTTGCTCATAATAGAGCTCTAATAATCATCATAATAATTATTACAATCATCAAAGGAAGAATAAGAAGTATATCGACCATCATTTTCATTTTCAAGTGCCATGAAGCAAAGATTGGTTAATAATTATTGTTCCTCTTCCTCTTCGGATTTAGAGGAATCATTCTAAATAGCCTTAAATTCCTTCTTCTTATCTTTTGCTCCCTTATTCTTGAATTTGAGTTTGGGATACTCACTTCTAATATGTCCCGATTTCTTTCATTTGTAGCAAGTAACCTCCTTAGTTTTCTTATTCTTATCTCCTTCGAACTTCTTGTGGATGTTGTTTATTTTTTAGAAGTTTTTCTTTCTAAAAAACTTTTTTAAGTTCCTAGTGAGCATGGCAATGTCACCATCTTCATCACTAGAATATTTGATGCTTTACTCTTCATTATTTTCTTGAAGAGCTTTTACAGTAATACTCTTTTTGTTGTTCACCTCTTTACTTAATAATGAGCTCATGTGTTAAGAGCTTACCAATGAGCACATCGATTGATAAAGTGGAGAGGTCTTGAGCTTCCTCAATTAAAGTAACACGAAATTCCCAATCCTTATTAGGTAGGATTCTTAGAATTTTATTGTTTACCTCTTCCTTAGAGAAATATTTTTCAAGTTTCTTGAGGGTTGTGAGGAGAGCATTGAGATGATTTTCATCTCTGTGATTGATTCATAAGGCTTCATTTTAAAGAGTTCATATTCATACATATGAGGTTGAACCTTTTTACTTCTTACTTGAATGTTGCCTTCGTAGTGGTTTTATAAGGTCTCCCACATTTCTTTGGCTGATATACAATATTGAAGCTTGCCTCTTTCTTCTCTTGTCATTGAAGAGACTAGAGTAATCATAACTTTTTATTTTTATGATTTTTATCCTTTTGATCAATACTTCATTGGCTTCTTGCAAGAGTAGTTCCACACCATAAATAATAGTTGTATTGTGGTTCCTAACCTCTTAGGACGATGTCCTAAAGTTTGATGGAATCCCAATCAATATATAATTCCATTTTAAATTTCCAATGTGGATAGTCACTAGCATCAAAGAATGGTCTAAGAGAAAAGATGTTTTGTGATTCACTTCCCTTGATCTTGTATTTTAGCCATGAAGTACCTAGAATTCAAGCTTTGATTCCAATTGAAAAGAGTCCTAGAGGGGGGGGGGGTGAATAGGACTATCAAATAAAAATGAGAAATTAAAAGAATTCTTTACAAGAATTGAATGGAAGTTGAGAAGGAAGAATGAAGAACATAAAAATTTAAGGAGTTCGGATTCAAAAAAAATCTTACGTCTCTACTTAATTTATCCACAAGTTAGGATTTTCAATTACCCATAATCTTATTCATAAGATTGAGATTACATAAGAGTTTTATGGCTCACTCATACAATTTTACAACTTCAGTTTTCAAAGCTCATTCAAAAACTAAATCCTAAGTGTTTTAATGGACAATACTTAAACCAATTCCTTTAGAAATAAATCTCACTTCCTTTTTAATCTATTCTAAGATTTAAGATGCAAAGAAATTTTATTTCTAACATACAACCAACTCTCATAAGAGTTATACAAACAAAGAATTATTTAAGAGAATTTAAGAGCTCAATTGAATGCTTAAGAAAGAATAAATAATAAATAAGTTTCTTAACTTCCATTAAGCTCTAGAGGTATTTATATAAATAAAAAATAAAAAATGGAGCTATTAAAGGTGAAAATAATGTGTACAACGTCTATATTTTGAATTATTAAAGGTGATGTTATTAGACAACTATACATGGATTGAAACCGTAATTGGCTACTGAAGATATTCAATTTTACCCACACTTTCTTCATAAAAGTTATAGATATTTGACTTATCTTTCCATGTCATTTTGAGTTGCCTTAATTGAACTTCTTTAGCTCAAGATATGTCCAAAATACTAAGAACTGTGCAATCTAAAATGCAGACTACTATTAGACAGCTATGCACAAGTTGGTGATTTTATATTGAAGACATTTGAATTTATCCAAAATTTATTTATCAAAGTTGTATATATTTGACTTAGCTTTCTATATCATTTTGAATCACCTTCATTGGACATCTGTAGCTTAAGATATATTTAAATACTAAGAGTTGTGCAATCTAAAATGCAGACTACTATCAAACAACTGTGCACAAGTTGAACCCATGATTTTATATTGAAGATGTTTGAATTTGCCTAAAATTTCTCCATAAAAGTTGTAGATATTTGACTTAGATTTCCATATCATTTTTAATAACTTTAATTAGACATATGTAGCTTAAGATATATCTAAAATACTAAGAGTTATGCAATATGAAATGGTAGACATATACGTTGGATTTGACTCAATATTTGCATACCCATATGGACTCAAATTTTGACAAATAAGCCTAATTTGGAAACCTTAAAATGTCTACTTAAAACATAAAGAAGAAGATAATTTTCTCATTATAAAGCTCTAAGAATTTCAAAAGCCTCATTGAATCTTAGAGGTCGAATCAGCCCAAGATAATCATACGTCCTTTTAACTTCCAGTAGAGTCCTAACTTATACATACTTAGACAAACAAATAAAATGCTCAAAATTAAGTTTGTTAAGGTCAAAGTTAAAATTGATTATTGCTAAGGTCAACACTTAGTATATTAAAGTTTGAAGTAGAGAGAGCCATGTGTCAACACATGGTTAAAAGCCTAGTAAAGTATAGATTACTAGCACATGTTTATACACAAAAATAATATGTTTATAATCTAGATGAAGACTTAGTAATGTTTGTTTTGTGAGAAAGAAAATGGATTTTTGTTTTTTGAATTTTGATTAACTGATGATCTTTTGGGAAAAATGATTTATTGATAAAAAAGATAATAACAATAGTAATTGAATAATAAAAAATTCCTAATTAGTAAATTGATAATAGAGAAGAAAAGATGCGATTTAAATTTTGATATTACAAAGCAAGAAATGATAAGACAGTGAATGAGAAGAGAGCAAGAGATTATTAAAAAAAATAGTTTAAAAGTTAATTCTCATTGTTATGATATTGAGAATTGAGAAAATATAACAAAAAAAAAGAGCTAGAGAGATTGGAAGCAGAAAAATGCAATGAATGGTTGATTTTAAGAGATGGGAAATACAAAGGGCTACAACTCTTTGATTGGTTTTAAGAGATGGGAAAGACGAAGGGTTGCAACTCTTTGATTTATTTTTCTTTTTTCTTAATTATCAATGGATCGGGCAAAATATTAGAGAGTGGTACATGGCTATTAACAAAAACGTGAGAGTGAGTAATGCTAAAAGGATAGTGACACATGTCAAAATTTGGTGAAAACATTCTCTCTACTTTAACTTTATTTTCATAGCTCCAACTTTATTTTCATTTTTCATAATTGGAATTGAAATTGAGAAAATAAAATTAAAAGAGAGAAAATATTTTTAAGAAGAGTGTCTTTAATATTATAAAAAATAACAATAATGTCTAACAATGAGGGTGTCTTTAGATCTTCAAGGTAATTGAAACGATGAAGATTACAAAAAAGTAAAAATAAAAATGCTATTGAATGGGGATGATGTATGAATTAGCAACTTGAGACTTAGTATATTAAAGTTTGAAGCTAAGAGAGCCATGTGTCAACATATGGTTAAAAGCTTCTCTATATATGTGTGTGTATGGGAGATCTAGTATATCAAAAACAGAAAAACCAATCCAAAAGCAATATAATAAACAAAGGTACGTTGGTACACAAAATTTAAAGATTTGGGGTAATTTGTAATTTTATCCCAACTTTTTAATTTTGACAATTATGTCCCAATTTCATCAATTTTTGACAATTTTATTTCAAAAAGACATTTGGTCAACATCAAACAAAAGATGATTACATGGCTACCATAAAATGTCAATTTAACCCTTTATATTTTAAAATCTATAAAGATCTATTGTTCACATAAAAATTCAAATGTTTGCGATGTTTGACAATTTTATCCCATTCTAAATTTTGAAAAAAATATTTCAATTTAAAATCATTTGATCAAATTTAAATAAAAGATGTTGATATGATAATTAAAAAAATTAAAATTAAATGTGATAAACTTTTAAATTTATAATTGACTATTGTTTCGATAAATTTTAAAAGTTATATATGTATGCATACGTAAATATTAGTGTTTATATATATATATATATATATATATATATGAAGCTAGATTTTTTAGCTACTTTTAAATATATAGTTATGAATTAATTAAAAATTACCTAAAATAATAATTTTTATATTAAAAATTTTAATTTTAAAAATATTATAATAAAAATCATTTATGAATTTAACAATTTTTCAGCAATAAATTTAATTTTTTTATTAGTGTTTTATTTAATTTTAAATAAATAATTATTTGTATTAATAAATTTGCTAAATTAAGAATTTATTAATATATTGAAGTTCATTTAATAAATGAGTAGTATTCAAACTATATAAAACTCAGTTCAAAAAGTCTACGAAAAAGCTTAAATAGAAGTGCTGAGTCAACTTATAATTTTAATATTTAGTAATTTAATTTTAAATAAATATTATAAAAATTCGTATTATAAAAAATATTTTAGAAAATATATTATTAGAATAAAATTATAACTTTTATTAAATATATTGTAATTTATTTAATAAATTAATTAATTTTAACTTTTTAATGTATAATTTTAGTTTATAGTTTATATTTTTTAAAAAAATATTAAATTCATTTAAATTTACAAACAATTTATAAAACACTAAATAGAACAGAAACTCCTCGATTATAAAGGAATTCGATTACACCCTGAAACTCCTCTTAATATTTCTGATTCATATCCAAAAAAGTCCCATGAATCACATGACAGACAGAAGGAGACAAATATCCTCTAAACATTTACCATAATAGCAATAAATTTCTAATAATAAGGATTTATTATAGTATTATAATTGGATGTATGTATATCTCCTAAAAATTAAATAAAACAAATCTTCAAAATAAAAAAATTATATTCATCATTTAACTTTTTGTTAAACCAAACTATTAGTAAAATTTTTTTATAGTGATAAAAATGAATTACGAAATAACGATAATTATATCTAAAATTTTTTTTAAAAGAAATACAGGACTAAAAATTCTGGTTCTACCTCTCTCGAACTCTAGCCGTCTTTTTCTCTCTTTATTTTTCAATAACAATTTTTATTTCTAATCTCTGCCAATCATCTTTTAAGTCGATTCTAATTCATCATTATTCTTTTCTGTTTATTTTTTGTCTAATAAATTCAGATTTATAACTTGTTTGTTTTATTTATTTTATTTTATTTCTCTACATCTAATAAATTTAAAAATCAAAAAATCAATTTTTTACTATACAATTTCATGAAGTAGAGTATACAAATTGTTGAACAAATCATCATATTACAAATTAAAATAAAAACATAATAAAAAATTTCATGATTTAAGTGAAATTTTTTTTCTACATTTCATTTTACTTATATTTATATTTTTTTTATTAATGAAGATGAACTAAATCATGTTTTCTATTGAAAAAAAAAACACAGTACCAATACCCTTTTTTTTCGAACATGAGAATTTCATTAAACAAAGTAGGATTACATAGTTTGGCATAAAGCTACTTAAGAACAAGATGAAGAGAATTCTAAAGAGTTGTATTGGTTTTCCACTTAATACAATAATACATGTACAACATATATATAACAAATGTGTGTAACAAACTACAAAAGACTATAACAAACTCTAAGTGTGTGTTTATAACAAACTTTAATTGTAGTGTTTATAACAAACTCTAATTGTGGTGTTTATCCTTTGACAACCCCCCCCCCCCCCCCCCAAAAGCTGATAGTGGAATGGAGAGTAACCGAAGCTTGGAGAGAAAGAAGTGAAATAATTCTTTAGAGAGTGGCTTTGTGAGAACATATGCCAATTGGTCCTTAGAAGATATGAAGCAACCGAAACCTATTTAGAATAAACAAGATTGCGCACAAAATGATAGTCGACCTCCACATGACGTGTTCTAGCATGAAAAAGAGGATTGGTTGAGAGGAACATTGCACCAATATTGTCACACCAAACATATGGAGATTGAGAAACCGAAGCACCAAGTTCTTGCAATAAGTGACTGAGCCATTTGAGTTCGACACACACATCTGCGACAACCTTAAACTCAGATTCAGTTGATGACCTAGCCACCGTTTTTTGTTTCTTTGAATGCCAACTAATCAAATTTGTACCAAGATAAATAAGATAACTAGTAGTTGAGTAACGATCATCTGGACATCCCGCCCAATCAGCGTCATTAAAGGCAACTGGCAACTAATTGTGTAGAGGAAGACATAGAGGAGAGAAACAATCCAGAGGACATCGTGCCCTTTAAGTAGCGAAGCACCCGTTTTAGAGCCTGAAAATGGATGTCTGTGGGTTTGTGCATGAGCTGACACAACTTGTTCACAATAAATGAAATATCGGGACGGGTGATGGTGGCATACTGGAGACTTCCACAACATTGGCGAAATAGAGTTGCCTCATCATGACTTAGTAATGTGCCAGTGTACAAAGATAAGGATTTACCAGGTGCTATCAGTGTAGGACATGGTTTGGCATCTAACATATGCATTTTTCATAACAAGTCTTGCAAATAAGAATGTTGATAGAGAACCATGCCACTTGGAAGATGATGAATTTGGATGCCTAAGAAATAATTCAATTACCAAGGTCCCTTGGTTTGAATTTAGCAGAGAGTTTAGCAATGATTTCGTGAATGATACCCTTAGTGTTTCCTGTAAGAATCACATCATCAACATAGACAAGAAGGAAACAAGTGGAGCCATGGTGATTGTATATAAACAAAGAAGAGTTAGATTGTGAACCAACAAAACCAATTTGAGTTAAGAAATTACCAAGTCTTTAGAACCATGCTCTTGGAGCTTACTTGAGACCATAAAGAGATCATTGTAATTTGCAGACATGGTTTGGAAACTTAGGATTGATAAAACCTTGTGGTTGAAGAATATAAACGGTCTCTTCTAAGTTGCCATGTAAGAAAGCATTACTGACATCCAGTTGATTAAAGAACCATTTTCAGGAAAGAGCAATAGAGAGGACTGTATGGATGGTGATAGGCTTAACAACCAAACTAAAAGTATTAGTATAGTCCAATCCATGTTCTTGTGTGTATCCTTTGGCGACTAACCTTGCTTTATACCGTTAAATTTTACCATTGGCATGTTTTGTAATCTTGAATATCCATCGATTTCCAACTATATTAGCATTCGATGGTTTAGGAACTAGGTCCATGTGTTTGTTTGGTGTAAAGCTTTGATTTTTTCTTCTATAGCATAGCGCCAATGATGGATTTTTTTGGCTTGTTTATAGGTTGTAGGTTTGGTTTGGGGACAAGATGGTGTTTCAGGTTCTATTTTTTATTATTTCAATAAAGAGGATGGTGATGGGTGATGAGGAGAATGTAAAGTAGCGAGAGTTGTGTGAAATGCGTATTTAGGGTTGGATTTTGGATTTTAGCGTAAGTGCTTTGGATGAGTTCGTAATTGGATATGTGGTGTGGGTTGTTAAGAAGTATTGGATGAGGTTATTGGATTGTCAGCAGTGGAATTGGAACTAGATGAAGTGGTTGGTGAAGATGAGGAGATGGAGTTAGAGATAGATAAGGATTGGGAAGAAGAGAAGGTAAGAGTAGGAGACTGACCTGACTTGAAACTCTGTGAAGAGTTTGAATTTGGCATGGAAACAGGTTGTGCTGATGAGATTAGCGTCAAATGTTATTTAGTAAGTGGCAATGGATAAGTAATTTTTAGCCAAGATATGAGAGGCAAATTAGAGTGTGTGCTTGCGGATGATTGAGGTGAGTGACCAGAGGGAATATCTTTGAACGGTAAAATGCTTTCATCAAATTGGACATGTCGAGCCGTATAAATTTTATTGAAATCTTTATCAAGACACCTGTAGCCCATGTGATGTGGAGAGTAGCCTAAGAAAACACATTGCTTTGATTGAAAATCAAACTTATGGCGATTGTAAGGCCAAAGTAGAGGGTACACCGCACAACCAAAGACCTTTAAAAACAGATAATCTGGTGATTATTTATATAAAACTTGGAATGGCATGCCGTTTTGGATAGAAGTACTTAGCATTCTATTAATGAAAAACACAACCATTTCAAAGGCCTAATGCCAATATTTAAATGGTGCACCATAATGACCAAGAAGAGCCAAACCAATGTCTACAATACTGTGAATTTTTCTTTCTGCCATACCATTTTATTCATGTGTATGTGGACATATGATGCGGTGTAAAATTCTCGAATTCTTAAAATGATTGTGTAATGGTCTAAATTCACCACCCCAATCGGAATTAAAAAATCAAATTTTGCAGCCAAACTGAGTCTTAACCATTTTTTAAAACTGATAAAAGATAGAAGGGACATCACTCTTGTTCTTGATAGGAAACAACCATGTGAACAATGAAAAATCATCAATAAAGATTATAAAGTATTTGTCACAATTGGAAGAACACATTGGGGCCGGACCCCATACATCTGAATAAATCAGTTGCAAAGGATGTGAACTTTGATTCTTTGTCAATGGTAAGGGCAGTCTATGCATCTTGCCAAGGCAATAAGCTTCACATTTATTGGTGGAGATTTTATTGGATGAACTTGGTAACTGAAATTACCGAACTAAAGCACGAATTGTTTGATAGTTAGGATGGCCGAGTCATTTGTGCCAATCCTCCAACGTCACTAAGAAAGCAGTGGCACCATAGTTATGTTGTCGTTGAAGAATATGGTGAAGCCTATAGAGACCAGAATCAATTGTCCCGTGAAGTATGGGCTGCTTCATTACTCGATCCTTAATTAGGCAATGGTCATCATGAAATTTCATAAAACAAGGATTGTCAGTACACAATTTACTAACAGATAACAAAGGTTTCGTATTGTGGGGAACATGTAAAACTTCACGTAAATGAAGAGGTTTGCCTTTAGTTTGTATTACAGTGCGACCAATATGCTTAATAGGTAAGGCGTTACCATCCCCAACAAGTAGTTATTGCTTACCCTTGTACTCATCGATTAAGGATAAAGAATTCAGATCCAGGGTGACATGGTGAGTGGCTTTTGTATCTGGAAACCACATTGGTGATGTGATGGCATTGCTAGATGGTACCGAATCTGCAGAAGGCAAGTGTGAAAGATGTGCTTGAGGCAGAAAGGATGAGCGATTGGTTCATTGATTCCCAGTGGAGGGATAAGTAGTAAAATTTGAATTAAAATGTCGACAACATTTTATGGCTATATGATTATAGAAGCCACAGATTTGGCATTACACTGATGATCTGTAAGCATGGTGACCATGTCCTCTACAACGCTGAATTCGCCTGAGAGAAAATGATGAAGCAAAGTATGATTGTCCAATGTTGGTGTGTTGAGCAATGTGAACACTTGGAATGAGGGGTTATTGAGTTTTCAGTAGCAATTCATAAGAAACAAGTTGTGCATAAAGATCATGAAAGGTAGGAGGTAAGGGACGTTACTGAAGAGCAGCGATAATTAGACTATAATAAGCTCCAATCTGTCAAAAAATAATGGCATTGAACTCAGCATAAAAAATGGGTTGTCCAGCAAGTGATAATGAGTCTGCAATGGATTTAGCTTGATAAAGAAATTCTGAGATAGGTTTGTCAGCTTTGGGTAAATTGTGCAATTCAATGTAGAGTTGTGTCTTTTGGGCATGACTTATAGTCCCAAAAGGCTGTAGCAAGGGCCTTCTAAACAGTGGAGGCAGAAGTGTGGCCAAGAAGATAAGGGTGTATTTCTTCAGTGATGGATGATAATAAACAAGAGAAGAGGAGCTGATCCTTAGGAAACCATTAGAGATATTCAGGATTGGGTTCAGGCTGTGGGTTTGGGAATTGAGGTGTTCTTTGGGTGGGCAAGGTTTGGTTCCTTCAAGAATGCCATGAAGATTGTAGAAGTTTAATAAGGGAGTAAACTGAAGCTTCCATGGAAGATAAATTTTTATGGTTAATTTGATAGAAAAATTTTGGCTAATCTGTGTAGGAAGGTTGCAGGAAGAAGAAAGGAGGGAGGGAAGTGGGGTGGTTAAGGTGATGGAAGAAGTGGAGTGAGTAGAGGAGGACGAGGTCGAAGAGGAAGTCATCATTGGAAGAGGTGCTCTGTTTGGGGGAACAAAAACAGAGTGCTGTCGGAAAAGAGAAAAAAATGAGCTTATAGTGCTCTGATACCAACTTAAGAATAAGATAAAGAGAATTCTAAAGAGTTGTATTGGTTTTCCACTTAACACAATAATACATGTACAATATATATATAAAAAATGTGTGTAATAAACTACAACAGACTATAACAAACTCTAAGTGTGTGTTTATAACAAACTCTAATTGTGGTGTTTATCCTTTGACAAAGCTACAGGTGCAACACCATGGGGAATAAGAGTTAAGGACAAGGATACAATAGACAATACTAGCAATCATTTAAAAATCATTAAACGATGGCTCAAAATATCACAGACAAAGCATGACTGCCAACTCTATCTCATTCGTGCAAAGGTAATGAATGCATATCACCAGAGAGTTAACAGAGCTTAAAACTCTTATGGTATTTGAGAAGCTCATGAAGAGAGCAAAGGATGTACATCCTCAAGCTAACAAATTATAATGTCATAAATCCCACATTAAAAAGTTGTGGGGGAGACCTTATGTTTATAAACGTGGGCATTGCACACCCTAATAGGTTAGCATTTTTAAGAGAAGATAATAGCCCTATAATAGGTAGTATCAGAGCTTACCTTACTCCTCTCTAATGTGGAGCCTTCATAAGAAATACCAGGACGAGGTAGGCTCGGACTACTGGAGTATCAGAGCAACGGGTCAGTTCTTAGGTACCTAGGTGGGTCTCACTCCAACATGAATGGAGCATATGCAACATGCAACAAGGGCATTGCACAATCAAGTGGGGTAGAATGTCACAAATCCCACATTGAAAAGTTGTGGAGGAAGTCTTAGACTTATAAATACAGGCACTGCAAACCATAAGGGAGAAGTTAATGACCCGTAACAATAAGCTCTATATTCCATTTTCCAAGGTGATTTTTACCATAGATTTGTTGCTTCTTAATACAAGCAGGAGAACAACCTTAAGCACATTGCCCAAGTTGCCTCCATTGAGGTCGCCAAACTACAACTAGGAGAACAGAGGAGATCATTCAAGGCATCAAAAAGCCTCGCGTTATAGCTCAAGAACTGATCGCACACCAGAGATACCATGGTAGCTTCTCTGGATGGAACCACATCGCCATCACACATGCAGTTGATGAAGTCTTACAGCTAAAGTTAATTCTTTGATCTTTGAAGAAGAGCTTTCCCAACATAGGAATTTGAACTCAAAACATTCATAATTCTCAAAATTGAAAGAATATTAATCGGAACATTGTAATTAGGATTGTAAACAACTCGAATTGTTCACGAGCCAACAAATAAATAATTTTATGTTTACTTCTAATTGAAAAAATATTAGATCTAAATCTATTTGAATGTCTAGAGGACCAGACTGTCAAATTGTATAAAAAAAATATATACGAATTGATTTGATGACAAAAGAAATGCATGTTTGACTAATTAATTGTTTGAAAAAAAATAAAATTCATAAAAATAACTAATTTAATTTTTAAAATTAAATCAATCAAAATAAATCATGTTACATTATTTTTTTTTTCATAAAATGTTATTGTTTAAGCTAATAGCGTGCTATTAAGAGCTTGTGTATGAAGTTATTTTCCTCTGTCTTTGTACCTCATGAGTTAATTCCAAAATTAGTTATTTTGATGTCCGATGTGATTCATGAATCATGATAAATATGTGTATAATTTTTATTCAATTGTGCTAGTTATTTTTATTTGAATATATAAAAATTTATTAATATAGATCCAAAGCATGCATGAAAATATTTTTTTTCTAAACTACCTATATCTATAATTTATTAGATTCAAATTAATTTAGTTTGATATAAGTAAGAATTCAAAGGTTAATTTTTTTTTAATAATTAATTTAATATGATCACATACATTACAATTTGAATTCAAAATGTTAATTAAATACCAAGCTCTTACCAATTAATTCTAAAAATTACAAAAAATTTAAAATTTTAAGTTAATATAATTATATGCAATACATTTTAAATTCAAAATATTATTTAAATAAAAATAGCTTCTATCATATCAATGCTTCTCAATTGTCGAACAAGGGTGCAATACAAACTTTTTAAGCTCACTCATCTCCCTACTTATGTGTAAGCACGTTTGATTTTGAATTATTGATAATTTATTAATAATATAAGTTTTAAATTAATTAGATTAAAAAAATATATAAAATTTTAAAAAATTAAAATTAATTATTATAAAATTATTAATACTACATTAATAATATAAATTTTTAAATTGATCAAATTCAAATATGTGTAACATAATATATTATAATCTTATAAGAAAATTATTATTATTATTATTATTATTATTATTATAGAAAAAATAAAAAAAATCGGTTCATCCATTAAGAAACTATTTATAAAAAAAATTTCATATTATTATTATAATAAATAAATTCATTACTTTTTTATATTGTAAAATAGGGTACTTATTTGTTATAATGATAAACCACAAGTCAAAATATAAAACCACAAAGTGATATGACTAAAACACCATTTGCCATGTCTTCATTTTTAATGGTGTTAAATGATTTCTCTCTATTTGCTAATGGTTTATTGCACAGGGTACCAATTTGTTAAGGTTAATTTTATAATAAAGAGATTGGTGTCTCCTAAGATTACTAATTATTTAATAGTCCAAAGATGCAATACCTAAATTTAGTAATTAATCAAAGGAGTGTGCAAGAACCGATCGAGCCTATTTTTCCAGACCAAATCGAATCATTTTGCTTAATCAACTCAGTTGGTTAATGAGGAAACGGTCGGCTTGGTTTGAAGGGAAAATAATGTGATTTTTTGTTATCGGTTTGATAAACATAAACTCTACCTATATAAACAACATAACCTAAACCTAAACTACCTTCTCTCATCTCGCCACCTACCAGCTCTTCTTCTCTATTGAATCTTCCTCATTCCAGAACCCTAAACAACATTTTTTCACGCCCTGTATCTTCCTGTTTTCTTCCACTCCATCTATTGGATTCAATTTCTTTCTTTATCTTCCTCTTTATACTCATATTACAGTAACTCGAGTGATAGAGACCTAATGGATTTGCTTTGTATCTTCAAGTTGTCATTGGTTTTCTTTTAGTTTTTGTGCTCTTAGTGTCAGTGACATTAAGATCTCATTCTAAAATATTTTATTCAATTATTCAAGTGATAGGATCTAATATGGTAAAGTATATCTTTGTGTTTCATTTTCTTGTCCATATTACTTTTATTATTTATGATAGATTGCTTGAAAATTTAAAATTTTTACTTGTACAAACATGTTAAGATTTTATTTTTTAAAAAATGGTTTGATTTCAAAAAAAGGTTTTCTGTCAATTAACATACATGCATATGGATTCTTGCTTTTAAAAAGTGTTTTTTTTGTACGATTTTTAAGTTATATGTCACTCTGTGTTTCTGAATCTAATATGGTGAAGTCTGTCCTCATGTTTTATATTCTTGAAAATTTTTAATTTTTTACTTTGTGTAAACATGTTATGATTTGATTTAAAAAAAATTGATTTCAAAAAATAAATGATCATTTATCGATTAACATACATGCATGCATATTCTTATTTGTAAAAAGTCTTATTTTGGTTTGATTTTGAGTTAAATGTGATTGTGTTTCTAGATCGGCAATATTTTCATGAAAGATTTAATTTTTGTAAAGTTTTAGATGATTTAACAAAGAAAAGGTTGATTTTTTTATGATTATTTGATTTAATATAATTTTTATGCTAAATAATTGTTTGTTTATTAGTTTAAGTTTTAAGTTATTAATTGGGCGGAAGCAATTTGCTTCATAGAATCATAACCTGTGAATGTATATATACATTCTATAATCTCTTTTGAGTGCAAAATAAATAAGGGTGGAATTAATTTAATGTTTATGCCACTATGATTCACTGTGAATCTAGTTTTTGAGACTGTCTACAATTACTGCATAATAAAACACATAAATATAAAGGAATCAAAACTAATCTATTTGCCATACATTCAGTTTATGTATCTTGTGACTTAGAATTATGATTTGGAGAGAAAAGATCTCATTTCCATTAAGTGTTGGAATAGTTTATATACATGTTATAATAAAAATAAGATAAATGAATACAACAAACGCTTAGCTAATATAACAATAAGTGGTTAATAATAAGAATTGGTTAGATAGTTGTGTATCTCTAATAACCCCCCTTAAGCTGAGGGTGTACCATAGGAAAGCCAAAGCTTATCTCTGATGAAGAAAAATGGTGTTTTGGAGTTTTTTTCATTATGTCAGCAAGTTGGTCTTTGGAGCTGATGGATCGAATGTGCAATTGTCGAGCAGCAACCTATTCTCTAACAAAGTGGAAGTCCACTTCAACATGGCATGTACGAGCAGTAAAGGCTGCATTTGTAGAGATGAAGACAACTCCTAGAATGTCATAAAATATAGTTGGAATTGCAAATAATTGAACTCCTAGGTCCTGAAGTATTTTTGTTAACCATCGGATTTTAATAGAAACATTAGCGACAACCTTGAATTCAAACTGTGTTGAGGATCTTGCTACTGTGTTCTATTTTTTTGAGTTCTAGCCAATCAAGTTATTACTTAAGTAAATGAGATACCCATTAGTGGAATGATGATCATCGAGACTACCGGCCCAATCAGCATTAAACATAAATCAGAGGAGGAGGATTTTAAAATTAAAAAAGCTATAAAATTAGTACCATTTAAGTAGCGAAGCAACTATTTTAAAGCCGTAAAATGATTTTGAGTAGGGGCATGCATAAATTGTGTTAGCTTATTGATAGCATAGCACAAATCAGGTAGTGTAAACGTTATACATTGAAGTGAGCCACAACATTGCCTGTATTTAACTGCTTCTTGAGGAGATAATAAGGTAGATCAAACCTTGTAAAGAGATGAATCATGAATCATCGGGGTGGAATTTGGCTTGCAAAAGGTCATGCCCATCTTAGTAATCAATTCTTAGACATATCGTTATTGGGATAGTAGAATGCCTTGACGATGAGGAAGAACTTGAATGCCCAAAAAATAATTCAATAGTTTAAAGTCACGAATGGAGAAGGCAAAAGATAAGCGGTCCATGATGCTTTGAATAAATAAAGAATTACTTCCTGTGATGAGGATATCATCCACGTAGATCAAGATAAAACAAAAGATGGTACCTTTGTTATATATGAAGAGTAAAGAATCGGCATGTGAACCACTGAATCCAAAAGATATGAGAAAGCTACTGAGTTTTTAAAACTAAGCACAAGCGGCTTATTTGAGTCCATATAAGGACTTCTTTAGCTTGCAAACATAGTATGGAAAATTAAGATCAATAAATCCTTGAGGTTATGCCATATATACCATTTCAAAGAATTCCCTATGCAAAAATGCATTGCTTACATCCAATTGCTAAATGTTCTAATTTCTAGACATTACAACTGAAAGAACATAACGAATTGTGATTAGCTTAATAACTGGAGTAAAAGTATCAGTGTAATCAAACCCATATTCTTATGTGTATCCCTTAGCAACCAATCAGGCTTTGAAACATTCTATTTATCCATCTGCATGTCTTTTAATTTTATAATTCCAATGATTTTCGATAATGTTAAGATTTGATGGTAGAGGGACAAGTTCCCAAGTATTGGTGTGATAGAGAGCATCCATTTCACATTGCATGGCCTATTTCCATTCTTTGTGTTTGATAGCTTGAGTAAATGATGTTGGTTCGGTAGAGTTAGCTATTTGGACAAGATGAGCTTCTTTTCTAGTTTTGGCCAGGTGATGGGTGTAAGTTGTATAGGATGATGGCGAGTAGGCAGATTAGAGGGGTTTGGTTAGTTTGGGTGGTTGGTAATGATGAAGAAGAGAAAGGTAAGTCATAAAAAGTTTTAAGCCTACAAGGTTGTAAGCGTGGTGAGTAGGTGTGATAATGGGAATCGATGGTTGTGTTGAAGGGAGTTGTGGTGTGGAGTCTTGGTTAAGTGATTTAGTTTAGGAAGGAGGAGCGGGAACGGATGGTACGGGAGAGTTGAGTATGTTGGGCAAGGACAACGGTGAGGATTATGGAGTTATTTTAGAAGAGAGAGGATTATGGAGCAGGTGAATTGGGAGAGTGGCATGCAAACTTGTAGCCAAGGAGTTTGAGTTGGAGTAGAATTGTTGGATGGAGAAGTTGTTGACACTTGCTGAAAAGGAAAAATATTTTCATCAAAAGTAACGTGCCTAGCCATGTAAATTTGGCCAGTCTCTATGTCTAAGCAACGGTAACCTTGATGATGAGTTAAATACCCCAGAAAAACACATTGTTTACTACGAAAGGAGAATTTATGAGAATTATATGGCCTAAGTAAAGGGTAAATAGCATACCCAAACACTCGAAAAAAATTAAAAGTTGGAGGTTTATAAAAGAGTAATTGATAGGGAATGGCATTAAAGAGGGATTTAGTAGGCATGCAATTAATTAAATAAATGGCAGTCTCAAAAGCATATTGCTAGTATTTAAATGGAGCATGGCAATGACCCAAAAGAGTGAGAATAATGTCAACAATGTGTCTAATTTTTCGTTTAGTTGTGCCATTTTGTTCGTGGGTGTATGGACATGTCAAACGATGAAAAATACCAGTGTTTTTAAAATGAGTGAACAAACGGGCGAAATTCACCTACCTAATTTGAGTTGAATGATTTTATTTTAGAATTAAATTATTTTTCAACTAATGCTTGAAATTGGAGAAAAATGGAGGAAACATCACTTTTATTTTTTAAAGGAAATAGCCAGGTATACAAAGAGAAATCATCAATGAAAATAAGAAAATATTTCTCTCCAGTAGAAGAGAGAATGGGAGCAAGGCCCCAAACATCATAATGGATCAATTCTAAGGGTCTTGAGCTTCTATGATATATGGATGGTAAAGAACTGTGATGTAATTTTCCTAAGCAACAAGCATGATAAATTATAGAGGAAGAATGTTTGAAGGAACATGGCAATTGAAAATGATTGAGAAGATGTCGAATAACTGAGGTATTGGGATGGCCCATACATGCATGCCATGTTTCTAAACTTTCCAGATAAGCTTGAACTTTGGGTGAGGATGGCATGGAAGAATGTAGCCGATATAGTCCCAATTCACCTATTCCATGAAGTAGAGGCTTTTTGGTCTATAAATCCTTAACCAAAAAATGATCAAAATAAAATTCAAAAAAGCAGTCATTGTCAAGGCAGAGTCTTTTAACGAAAAGTAATGGCTTAATGATATTAGGAACATGAAGAATGTTAGTGAGATTAAGAGACTTACCAAAAGTTAGAAGCTTCTATATCCAATATGGGCTATGGGTAGTTCATTTCCATTGCCGACAGTCACATTGTCAGTACCTAAATATTCTTCATCAATACTGAGGGAAGAGATGTCGGGTGTGATATGGTATCTAGCTCTTGTGTCAGTATACCAGTCAACAGCCGATGAGGATTGGTTTGGATGAGTATCAAGAATAGACACGTTGGCCTATGGATAAAAACCTGACAAGTGAATGAGGAGCTACCAGGGACACCAACTCATCATCCACGACCACGAGTGTATTGATTTATTTTTGTGATTGTTGACAATGCTTTTTTAAATGATACTACTATCAATTATTTTAAAAATAAGCTTATGTCTTAGGGAACTTGCTTTTCTGTTAAATTAAAATTTGTACATATAATGTGTATAACTCATATTTTAAATCTTCTTGTGAATGATGACTTGAAAGAAGCCTTAAAGTTTATGAAAAAGATTAGAGAAGTTGTTAGGCACATAAAAAATTCACCTCTCAAACTTTAAAAATTTAAAGAAATATATCATTTTATTGGTATGTTCTCTTAGCCTACTTTATCTCTTAATGTTCAAACTAAATGGAACTTTACTTATCTCATGCTTACAACTATTTGCATGCAAGAGAGAGCTTTTGAAAAGTATGAGAAATAAGAGAGTTCTTTTATGGCAGACTTAAAGGATGATGTTCCTGACTTTTCTGTTAGCAATATACCAATAAAATTGTTGATATGTTGAAACTATTTTATGAAATGACTTTAAGAATATATGATTTTGTCTATGTGACTACTAATTCTTTTTTAATGTAATCTCTGACTTGCACTACATATTGAATGAGTGGAAATCGTTATCTTATCTCATTTTTATTTCCATAGGGCTTTAAATGAAATCAAAATTTAAAAAATACTAGGGTGACCATAAAAAAATAAACACTGATATTTCTTGCTAATATTTTTGGCCTTTAGGACAAGCTTAAGTATATAGAATTCTTACTCAAGCAAATGTATAGTGATGATATTGGCTTGACTTTGTATAACATTATGAAATTTGATCACACTCTTCTATTTGATAAGTATATGGTTTTGTATGGTTCTGCTTCAAGTGGAAGCCATTTTGAGGCCTATTCCCCATTTTATCTACCTGAATCTAGTAAATCTTTATCTTTTTTAAAAGAAAAATTTATTAAATCATAAAATAGAAACCAGTGGAAGTTTTAGCAATAAGAAATTTGAATTAGATATTTATCTATCTGAGGATATTGTGGATAAAAGAGATTCCTTTGATGTCCTAAGTCGGTGGAAAGTTAATTCAAAAAGATTTCACTATTTAAGGATATTATGAAATCTTAAGGGTTTTGTGCTTGTTGTCCCTATTTCCACTATGGCATTTGAAAGTGCTTTTAGCATTAGTGGGCATGTTATTGATGTATTTAGTAGTTCTTTGACTCCTAGGATTATGGAGGCCTTAATATGCACTTCAGATTGGCTCATAATGGCTAATAAATCAATCTCTATTAAGGAGATCCTTGATAAATTAGTAAATTTTGAGACAGGTAGTCTGAACTCAAATTTTTTAACTTTTTCATTTTGATTTCTATTTTTTTATAATACATGCTACTATTAGTTTTGTATTTTTTGACAAATCTATCTGAACAAATGGGCATTGACCCCTTCAACTTCAATTGCATGCTAATTTCATTTATCAATTAAATACATGAAACTTTTTAGTAAATTTTTTATTTGATTCTATTCAATTTATTTGTTTGAAATGTTGTGAATATATGGCTTGTCTACTTCCATCGCCTTTAAATTGATGTGCTTGTTTCCATTGCCTTCGATTGAACATACTAACTAAATTATATTTACATGTGCATAGTTGATTGATGAATTATTGCTTGATTGTCACTTGGCTACCTATCCCTGTCGTTCCACTTTTGAATGTGTTGTCATTTTATGATTATGCACACATTGTGGCCAACCTGATGTGCCTCTATATTGAGGTGCCATCATTATGTTACTATGCCTATGCATTTCTTTGAGGAAATGATGAAGCTTCTAACCTTATGTATTCTAATTTTTACCAAAGTGTGTGCTTAAGTTTCTTTAGTGGCTTACTTTTTATTAGTTGTTAGAAATGTTGTTAAATTCTTGGATTGACAAATATATTGAAATTATAAGCCTTATTTTAATTTCTTTTCTTTCATTATTATTTTCCATTATGAGCCTCACTTGCATTTTCTTTTTAATTATTCATGTAGGGGATTTACTTGCTTTTGGAGACATAGTCAAGTTAACACTGCTTTGTGCCTACTAAATTTTTTGTATAATGCAGGGCATTTTAAGTAGCACATTTTTTGTATATTGCAAACCTTTTTGTACATGTGTAAAAGTCCATTCATTTTGTAAGCAATTTTTTTTGTAAATAACATTATATTTATAGGCCTTAAATGATCTATGGGCCAAATTTTAATTTTACATATATTTTACATTTTATACATAAAATTAAGAGTTTATATATATATATATCCTCCATCAACTAATGCTCTTTTCGCAAATCCATCCAGTTTTTTAAAATTGTTGCAAATTGACATATGAACTTTGCAATTTGTTGCAAATTTATCTATGGTCAAAATTGCTTGTGTCGGTGATAATGTGGAATAAGTAAATGTGCAACTAATTATGCACGTGGAATTTTTTTTTTAAAAAAAGAGAAATTAAAAGAAAAAACCAAACACACAATTTTGATACACAAAAAATAGTACCGTGTATCATTCAATTTTTTCATTGTTCTCCCTCAGTTAAAAAGAAAGATATATTCTTCCTTCGGTGAGTTTGTGTTGCTGCTCAATTTTAATTTTCAATAATAATCAGTACCAAAGAATCTGAATCCTTTATTGGCAATTAACAACAAAGAAGACTCACTTTGTTCCACAAAACTCTTCGAGCTTCAATATAAGCTCTGTTTAAAAAATAATAAAAAACACCACCGTGCAAGGCTAAGTAATCTCCAAATCATACTCCATAATTAAATTAATCACACTCACTCTTCAATCTTATAGCCATAAAAATAAGAGGTATAATTAAGGAAGTGGTAAACAATCAATTTTATCACCACAATGTGCTGTAGAATCTCACATCATGTAGGGTGAGAATGTAACATTTATGCCCTCAATCATAAGTTAAGTGTTGTTTATAGTTAGGTTAGTGAATTGAATTGAGCCATGACTCGTATATAGTCAAGGAGTGGAAATTTTTGAATTTTGATGACACTCAAGATGAATAAAATATTGAGACTAAAAAGGATATGAAGTAAATGATAAGAATTTAAATGTTGATAAAAGATGAGGACGCAATTGAAACAAAAGTTATCTTAGAATGAACAATTGAAATTTTAAGGCTTAATAAGTAATGTTAGCATTTCATTAAGGGCTGAAAGAGGCATTTTACACTAAAATCCATCCTAAAAGCCTTGGATTCTTCCTTCATTTGTGGAATTTTAGAGAGCAGCCATATATGTTAAGGAAAGAAGAGAAAAGAGAGGGAAAAAAGAGAAGAAAAGAAGAGGGAAAAAAAAGGGACAATGAGAAGGGCTAGTTGATTCTTCAAGCTTAGGCTAGTCTTTCAAGTGAAATTTAAAGATCAAAAATACTTTTTAGGCTTTAAAATTCATCCTAGAAGCCTTAGTGATTTAATTAGTAAGTCATTTTAATGTTTTTACTGATTTGAGTTAAGGTTTATAAGATGCAAAATTTGGGGTCTAAGTACCTGGTTTTTAAATCTCTCTATTTTGATTATATCCTAAGCTAGAAAGCTCTAAATTAAGTGTTCTTTAATTATATGCAAGAGTCCTTTAAAATTTTGTAGATTTGATCTAGAACTGATCCACTTGTTTAATGGTGTAATGAGGTTGTACTTTTTATTGCTCAATCTATCAAAGTAATTGAGCTGATTGTAATTTGACCTCTATATCTTTCTTTCTGGTTGTCTGATTGAAGTGAAATTTTTATGGCATGTGATAGACACATAAATATAGGTTTGCTTAAAATTTTAGATGGAAATTCCTTCCCTATAAGTTTTAGCATTTTTTCAAAATTAGGCTTGAAAATATCCCTTTTAGAATAATGGAGTTGGATTATGGAGTTAGGCTAAAATCATTTGGGGGATGCATGATGATATCAGTATATAGGATTGTTATATTGATGATTTTTAAATAAATTTCATACTTTAGGTACTAGAAAAGGGAAGGAAGGTGGTGATGCAAACTGAATAATTCGATTAACCAGTTTTAAATGTTTTGTAGGTTGCTTGTTGAGTAGATGTTCAAACCCTTAAAATATCTTTATATCAGCAATGAAATGAGTTTTAATATTCTTGTATGAACTTAAATTTGATGTACTTAAATTGTATTAATTCAATTTATTTACCACTTGAATTACTAGTTTATGCTTCAAACTTTAAAATAATTATAATTTCAAGTTCACAAGCTAAACATGCTCCTACTCTGATTTTATTTTGTGATTTAAAAGATTAGCCTTCAAGTGCACCTAGAGAGTGAATTTTAATGGCCTGTATGTTATGGATTGTTTATGATGGTCATTACAAGGTTGGTTAATACAAAGGAAAGTTATGTTGATATTTTGAAAGAACTTGTATTATGATTTAAAAGTAGGAGTGAACTTGATATTTCAAGTGACTTATATTTTGATTATAAATGCTCTAGGCTAATGATTTGACAAGTCTATTGTATTTGATTAATTAAACTATTTTATGCTTGTAATATATATTTTTTGAGTATTTTTGTATTCAATTTTATTTGTTTTAAAAATCTTTTCAGATGGTAGAGCTTGATATTAGACCTTTAATCTTAAAGAGTTTTGTAGATAAGTTATTTAAGGTCGGCCCTACAACCTTGATTTGGTGTTGCTCTTATTTTGGTGGCCATAATATTGTATATTTTAAGTTTAAACTTCTATAGACATGTTTTGCAAATTACATACTAAACTATTATCAACTTAATCTTTATTATTATTTCAATGTGAACTCGAGTTATATATATATATATATATATATATATATAAACAAAATGGTAAGTATCAAGTTTATTTAATTTTATTAAAGATGATTTGAATAGTGTAGAAGAGTAAGCTCTAGTGTCCATTTCGAGCTATGTGAGACAAGATGAGTTACTAACTGTCCACCTTGGGCTATATGAAATGGGGTGTGACAGTTTTGATATTAGAGCTTTGGTTACTTGCTTCCCTGCTTACATAGTATTCAGTCTTGATTTTCTATAAAAAAAATTTCAAATACATATTCTTTACATTCTTTGTTTATTCAGAAATTCCATGTTTTAAAAATGGTCTTTTAATTGATGATATTTATATTTGAATTGTTATTTTTTTCCAAAGGATGCCACCAAGGAGAGGACAAGATAGATGTCCTTGACAAGAGCAAGTTGTTGGCTCATAGGGTAGAGTTGAGATTGAGTCTAACGGTAACACTAATCCTGAGCTAGATTCAGAGGCTATAATCCTTATTGCTATTACCAAAATAGTTCTTTATGTGTTTTAAATAAAGTTTAAGTTTGGATGTCTCCCTTAAAGCCCAGGTTTGATTAATTCTAAGGTATTTGTAGAATAAGGATGAAAGAAAGCTACAAAGAAAACTACAAAGATTGGTTATCTTAAAGAATTTGGTAATAATGATATGAGATATAAATATGGTTATGCTTTAAAATATGGGATTGATAGTGAGTCTATGGAGTGGTGATCATATTAGAGAAGGAATTTGTATTTAATAAAGTTGAATTTGATTTATTCCATTTTGCATACATGGATGATTTATAGTGAAGGTTAAAGTGCGAGTAGGAATAATTTACAATATTTAAGGATTTGAAATCAAAATATGATTATAGTTGATAAATTTTGTAGATGGAAAAGGGAAATATAAAAACTTTATGCTTATAGTGAGTTGAATTTTTATTTAATAAAGCAACATATTAATTCATTTAAGGATATAAGAGTTAAGCTATGATAAATAATGTTGTTAAACTAGAATAGTTTATCCAAATGTCATATGTGGGATATATATATATATATATATATATATATATATATATATATATATCCTTAAGAAAGTGTGTATTTCATCAAAAGAAAAATGGATGTATGAAAGATTGGATAGGAAATAAAGCACACCAGAAGCTTAAACTTATCACATGGGATAATCAAATGTCAAAAAAATGAAGAATAAAGAGAAGTTAATGTTACTTGTTAGTACCAAATGGTACAAAAAGACTGTTATGTAGTACTAAATATAAAATTTATAGATTGTATGAGATATATGCATAGTAGAATAGTAGTTGCATAGATAAGCATGTTAAATAGGATAAAAAATTTAAGATTCAAATCTATAGTTGGAGTTGTTTAGCTCAAGGAAACTAAAGGTATAGTCTTAGAAGGCCGAAAGGAGGATTTAACTAATTGATCTTATTGAATGATAACGTAGTTTAAAATGGTGCTAGTCGTCCTAAGGGTGGAATTATTGTTAAAAAAAATATTGTGAAAGAAGTATATAGGAAAATTGATGAATTTTATAAAAGATAAAATTTGGAGAAAGCAAAAGAGAAATGAGTAGAATTTTTATTTAATGGTGTAATATTTGATTTATTATATTCTGAGATACATAAATGAATTATGATGGTAGATAAGGTGTTGGTAGAAATGATTTATAAGAATATAACTTTTGAGAATAAAAGTAATATTTAAAGGTTGATTACTCTTAAAGACATTATGATTGAGAATTTAAACTCCACATCTATTAGTGGATGGCATTATGTATGTTTCATGGTATAGTATAAGAGTTGAAACATGATTTTAAAAAATAAGACCGAGCTAAAATTAATATTCTAAAATGTCATTTTGAAAGCCTATATAATATTTCGAAGGTATTCCACTTTGAAGGAAATAGAAATTTTATGGAAAAAGTTGATGATTTAATGTTCTATCAACTGAGATTATTGATGTATTACATAGATTCTTGGACATATCATTTCATGGTTTAGGGTTCAAGTTGACTTATTTTGAAGTAGGGATCAGCAAAACTAGGGTTAGTTAATTGGTAAAGATCATGGTGATAACCATCATTAAGACTTTAGAATTGCATTTATTGTCAAACCATATAAGGAACAAATTTTAGAGGTTATTCTTATAAATGCAGTGATAATTCTCTATATTACATTAGGGAATCATTTAGCATATAGCATGTTTAAATATGTATACAAACTATATAGTTAGAGATTAGAATATATTGCAGAAGAAAATGATTTCCATAGTTAAAGTGGTTTAGAAGAATCAACCTAAAAAAATAATATATGAGATGAATATATCTAATATTGGTGATCTTTATTATAAGCTAAGTGTAGTGAGAATGCATCAAATTTTGAGGATGAAATTCTTTTTAGGGGGGAGGAATTGTAACAGATGTGCCCTCAATCATAAGGTAAGTGTTGTTTATAGTTAGGTTAGTGAATTGAATCAAGCCATGACTCATACTGGGTCAAAGAGTGGGAATTTTTGAATTTTAATGACACTCAAAATGAAAAAAATATTAAGAATACAAGTGATATTAAGTTGAAATGAAGTAAAGGATAAAAATTTAAATGTTAGTAAAAGATGAGGACTCAGTTGAGACTAAAGTTGTCTTAGAATGAACAATTGAAAGTTTGAGGCTTAATAAGTAATGCTAGCATTTTATTAAGGGCTAAAGGGGGCATTTTACATTAAAATCTATCCTAAAAGCCTTGGATTCTTCCTTCATTCATGGAATTTTAGAGAGTGGCCATAGATGTTAAGGAAAGAAGAGAAAAGAGAGGTAAAAAAAGAAAGGAAGAAAAGAAGAGGAAAAAAAAAAGAGAACAAGAAAGGCTGGTTCATTCTCCAATCTTTGGCTAATCTTTCAAGTTAAATTTTAAGATCAAAAATACTTTTTAGGCTATAATTTTCATCCTAGAAGCTCTTAGTGATTGAATTGGTAAGTATTTTTAATATTTTAGTTCATTTGAGTTAGGGTTTATAAGATGCATAATTCAGGTTCTAAGTACTTAGTTTTTCAGTCTATTTATTGTGATTATATCCTAAGCTAGGAAGCTTTAAATTAAGTATCCTTTGATGATATGGAAACTTTAAAGTGTTTTTTAAAACTTTATAGATTTGATCTAAAGCTGATTCTGCATGTTTAATGGTGTAACGAGGCTATACTTTTTATTGCTCAATCTATTAAAGTAATTGAGCATATTGTAATTCGACCTCTATATCTTTCTTTTTAGTTTTCTGATTGAAGTGAATTTTTTATTGCATGTACTTGACACATAAATCTAGATCTCTAAAGTTTGAGGTGGAAATTCCTTCTTTATAAGTTCTAGTAATTTTTTCGAATTTAGGCCTAAAAATAACCTTTTCAGAATAATGGAGCTGGTTTATATAGTTGGGTTGAATTGTATATTTTTCAAATCATTTGGGGGTTGCATGATGAGATGCATATATGGGATTGTTTTATTGATGATTTATAAATAAATTTCATGCTTTAGGTGCTATAAAACAGAAGGAAGGTGGTGATGCAAACCAGTTTTGAGTGTTTTATAGGTTTTTTGTTGAGTAGATATTCAAGCCCTTAAAATCACTTTCTATTAGCAATGAAATTATTTTTAATGTTGTTATATGAACTTGAAATTGATGTATTTGAATTTTTTCTATTCATTTTATTTACCAATTGAATTACTATTTTATGATTCAAACTTTAAAACAATTATAATTTCAAGTTCACAAGCTAAACGTGCTACTACTCTGATTTTATTTTGTGATTTAGTGTGAGATATGATTTGAGATTATTTAAATTATTTGATGATTTAGTTGAGTTTATAAACAACTCAATTTTATTTATTTGAATTATGATGAAATATTTTTTGATTTTCAATGCTTTATTGAACATTAATGTGATAGTGATATTTTGACAGATTATTTGTTAGAAATGATATTTGATTTTGTGTATTACCAATTTGTATGAGATAAATGGATGTGTTGTGGTGTTATATGCACATATGAGATTGTGATACAATGTGTTGAGGTGTTATATGCACATTTGAGATTATGATAGTTGCTACTGCACAATAGACAACAGGGCAATTGATTACAAGATGGTGAAGGGAGTTGTTCCATGCTAATGTAGTCAAAGGATTAGCCTTCAAGTGCACCTAGAGAGTCAATTTGCAATGGCCTATATGTTATGACTGGTTTGTGATGCTCATTGCAGGGTTGGTTAATACTAAAGAAAGTTATGTTGATGTTTCAAAAGAACGTATAATGATTTGAAAGCAAGAGTGAACTTGATATTTTAAGTGACTTATATTTTGATTATAAATGCTCCAGTTTACCAATTTGACAAGTCTATTGTATTTGGTTAACTAAATTGTTTTATGCTTGTAATATATATTCACTGAGGATTTCTATACTCATTTTTCTTTATTTTAAAAATCTTTTCAGATGGTAGGACTTGATATTATACCTTTAATCCTAAGGAGCTTTGTAGATAAGTTATTTAAGGTTGGCCCTACAACCTTGCTTTGGTGTTGCTCTCATTTTGGTGGCCATAATATTGTATATTTTAAGTTTAAACTTCTATAGACATGTTTTGTAAATTACATGCTAAATTGTTGTCAACTTGATCTTTACTATTATTTCAATGTGAACTCAAGTTATGTCTATATAAATATTTATATTTAAACAAAATTCTAAGTATCAAGTTTATTTAATTTTATTCAAAATGATTTGAAGACTGTAGAAAAGTAAGCTCTAGTGTCCATCTCAGGCTACAATAGATAAGATGAGATATTAACCATCCAACTCGGGCTACGTGGGTGTGACCGACAAAGCTTAATCCAATCAAAATCTTTGAGAACCAAATGCACACAAAAATCAACAACATCTACAGTAAGAGGAAACAATATAATATGACCAATACATGAGGAAACTTTTCAGGCTACAAGATAGAAGCACTTAACAAATAGCTAATATTGATAAAGAAGGAATTTCCAAAGTAACAAAGGAAATAAAATAAGTAATCAAATTGGTGCGAACTTGCACAATTCTAGCAACTTGAGAACATCTCAGTATTATATAAAGAAAGGGAGGAAAACAAAAATGGGGATAACTTTCAATTAAATCAAGAAAAGTAAAGGATACACAGTGATAGACTATTTAGTTTTATTACAGTATTATTTTAGAAGCTATGTGCTATTGATGACTAAACTGCCAAAAGGTATGATTAGGGCCTTCTACTGTAGCCATAGAGGAATTTAATTGTTGTCATTGTGGATGTGGTAATGGTGGTGGTAAATAAAGATGGTGGCTTTAGGTGGTGGTTATAATGGTTAGTTGCGGAGTAAAAAGAAGCTCCGACCACACGTTTGTGTTTTTGGTAGTAGTGGCGACAAAGAGAGAAGAGATCTGAGAGGAAGTGAAGAGTGCTTTAGAAGATGCTTTGCCTTTTCAAGCCTAAGCATGGTAGGAGAAGAGTTGTGGTCGACAAGAGAAGAGTTTCAGTCGAAGGCAAGAGATCAGTGGAAAAAAACATTGAATGATATACAATTCCTTTTTTTTTATACCAAAATAGTGAGTTTTGGTCTTTCCTTTTAATTTTTCTTTTTTTCTTTAATTTCCACATGTGTAATTAGCTGCATAGTCACTCATTCCATGTCATCATTGCCACAAGCAATTTTAAATGTGGATAGATTTGCAATAGATCACAAAGTTCATATGTCAATTTACTATAATTTTGAAAATTGGATGGATTTGCAAGAAGGGCATATAAGTTGATGGAAGATATATATATAACAACCCTAAAATTAATGAATTTAAAGTTATGAATCTATATATATAATCTTTGGGCTTTCAATTTCTCAAGCCCAGTTCATATGTAGCCTAGCTCGATGAACTGGATCAAAGCAATTGAAATTTTTCGATAACCGACCGTTTAATTTAAATGCTTCCTACGGTTTGGTTTGGTTCCCGAATTAACATCTTCAAAACCGATTTGCTTTTTTCTCTTTACAACTGAACCAAATCAATCGATGTTTTGCCCTAATTAATAGTTTGAACTTTTTCAAATGAGAAAACAATATTTTCTTAAAACATCCAAAATTACAAAGCTGGTATTTTAATTTATTAAATTTATTTTTATTTTGATTATCCCTCTTATTTCATTAAAATGCCACTTAACGACTAAGTCTTATAATGTCCTAAATTTGTATATGTTCATTATATATAAATGTGAAGTAGACCTGGTAAATAATTGATTTTAAAATTTTAATGAAGCAAATTTATAAATAAAAGTATTAATTTCAAAGGATGGTCAATTTATAAAGGTTTTACTTAATTAATGCTGCTTAAAAAAAAAACTATAATTTCAACAGACGCACTTATCAGCTTCAAAATATATTTATCATACAAATAAATAAAAGAATAAAGAGACATCGATAACAAACAAAAAATTATCTGACTATCATTAAATTTATTTATTTTTATATTTTCCACGTTTATGAAGTTCACAATTTTTCATCAAAATTAAATTTATCAGTTTTCACTTTTACTCAAAATTTAAATTTAAATAATATAAAAATAAATTCATTTCTTTTTATATTAATATTTCTAATATTTAATTATTAAAATTTATATATGTTTTCTATTTTATTAATATTATAAAATATTGTAAAATATGACAATCACATCAAATTACTATTTATTTATAAAATTAATTTTTCTTTGATATGAAATATTATTTCTAATGTATCATATATTATTGAACCTTAATAAAAAAAAATTAAAATAAAAAAATAAACAATAACGATAATGATATAATGAGTAACAAGTCCTAAAGTAAACTGAGGTCTTCAAGAAAAGGGTTGTACATAAACTGCCTGTGACCGAATTTTCGAGTTGACCCGAACCAAGGAAGAGACATGACTTGATTAACTCAGTTGGATTGTAGCGGTTTAGTGGAGGTGGAGGGAGAAACTCAATTTTCAATTTGCAGTTCGATGGAGATATCATTCCCTCTGAACTGCTATATATATATACTTCATTTTCTTTTAAACCCTAAACCTAAATCATTTTTCCCCCCCTTCTTCAGTCTTCACTCCAGTTGTCTCTCGCCTTCTTCTCCACTACTAACCTCTAACCCTAAATCCCTTAGTTGTAACCTAAAATCCCTTCATTCTAACTCAAAATCTATTCATTCTAACATTAGATCCCTTTATTATAACACTAAATTAGATATATACTTCATTTTCTTTTAAACCCTAAACCTAAATCATTTTTCCCCTCTTCTTCAATCTTCACTTTAGTTGTCTCTTGCCTTCCTCTCCACTGCTAACCTCTAACCCTAAATCCCTTAGTTGTAACTTAAAGTCCCTTCCTTCTAACTCAAAATCTATTCATTCTAACATTAGATCCTTTTATTATAACACTAAATCATATCATCTCAAGTGTATTTTACGCTATCTTCATCCTTTGATAGTGTCCCATACTATATATATATATATATATATATATATATATATATATATATATATATATATATATATATATATATAATGATGTCGTTTAGCTCACTGCATATATATACTTCATTTTCTCTTAAACACTAAACCTAAATCATTTTTCCCCCCTTCTTCATTCTTCACTCCAATCTTGTCTCACCTTCCTCTCCACTACTCACTTCAAACCCTAAATCCCTTAGTTGTAACCCGAAATCCCTTCTTTTTAATTCAAAATCTATTCATTCTAACATCAAATCCATTTATTATGACATTAAATCATATCATCTCAATTGTGTTTTACACTATCTTCATCCTTTAATAGTGTCCCATACTATACTAGTTTTAGTCTTTGCTTGTGCTCTTTATCATCCATTGATCTTAAATTTCTTTTAATATAAAGAATATCAAGTGGTGACAGAGCATTTAGATTCAAGAGTTTTCTAGTAATAATGATGATATTTTCTAGATCTGTTTGTACGTTTGTTGTTTTTATCGATCTTGTGTCATTTGGGATTTATGTTAACTTTGTTCACCTTGATCTGATTGCATGTGGCTTCAATGTCATAATCAAGGACCTAAAATGTGGAAGTCCTCAGTTTTTTCAATAGTAGAGACACTTTGATTCATTGACAGTGGTTGCTCTTGAATCTCGTCTGTTGTTGTCACCCCTAAGTGCTTGGTATAATTTCATTTACATTTTTTACTTTATTAATATAATTTTTTTGTGTAATATGTGGATCAAGGATCTCTATAGATTTGATTGGGTTTTTTTTTTAATTTCTGTGGGAAACAATAAATCTTTTTTTACTTAAATAAAATTTGTTAAAAAAATAATTTATTTATGTTAATAAAAAATGTATTTTTGACTTAAATAAAGTATATGCATTATCTAAAGTTATATTTTTATATTAAATATAAATAATTTTATTTATATTTAGAATTAATTTTAAAATATATTAATTTTAAAATAAAAATAATTGTATTTAAAATATATTTTGATATTAAAAATAAATATATTTATATTTAAAAATGAATATTTTTAAAATTTAAAAGAATTTATTTTATATAAGTTTCTATTACCATGTATTTGTTTTGTTTTATAGTGATGTGTTATGTCTATTGTTTCAATTATTTCAATTTAGGAAGTTGTTCATTGCTTTATTTCTTTTTCTTTTTTAATATGTAGATGGACACTTCATGGGATGCTAGTGGCAGTGCAACTGCTATTGGTAAACTTATGGCTTTAAATAATGAGGTGGAAGCCAATCAAAATTCTCAAGAGCAGTCTGTTGCTAATGCTCAATAATAGTGAATTACTTCATCACAATAGCCTAAGATTAAATCCTAAAAAAGGAAGCATGCTAAAATTAAATCACTAGTTTGGGAGCATTTTGAGCAAATAAAGGAGAATAATATTATGGTAAAAGGTAAGAGCCAAATGCATTTACTGTGCAAAAATTTTTGGTGTTAAAACTAGAAAACATGGCACTTCATCCCATACGAACTATATTCTTACATGTAGCAAAAACCCTCATGATAAGCAAACATTACAAACACTTCTCACCTTTTAATCTGCTTCTAATGTCTCTGAACCTAAGGATCCATCGAATTTTGGAGTAATTAGGACCTAAAAATTTGACCAAGATTTAATTTGAGATGCACTTGTTAAAATGATTGTATCTTATAAGTTTCCTATTATATTTGTTTAAGGGAATGAGTTTAAGCATTTCATGAATTCCACTTATTTGATGTTGAAATTTGCTTGTGAATATGAAAAAACTTTTAAAAAGTATGAAGAAAATGAATCATCTTAATGTAGACCTAGGTAATGATGTTCCTAATTACTTTGACTAGTAATGTCTAAAGAATCTAGTTCAATTCTTAGAACATTTTTATAAAATGACACTGAGAATATATGGTTCTCAGTATATGACTGCCAATACCTTTTTATTTGAAATAGCGAACCTATTTTATAAATTTTCTAATTGGAAGAATGTTGATGATCTATAAGTGAGGTCCATAAGACCTAGCATGAAAAGCAAATTTGACAAATACTAGGGGGATCAAGAGAAAATGAATTATCTATTCATTTCAAATATTTGTTAGCCCAACTCCGTAAGTGTACGAATCATGGCAAGTAATAAAGTGATAAGTAGAGTATCATTCTCATGAGGAAAGGATACTAAGCACTAACTATCATTCCCTAGCTAGCAAAAATCAATATAAATTATAAGAAATAAATAAATTAAAATAAATCTAATTAAATAAATGGGGATAAAATAGAGATTAGGTTTGTTTCACTAGTTAGGACTTGAATTACAAGATAATTTATTTCATTGATCACAATCAAGGGTGAACCACTCAAATTACCTAGAGTCTCTTTCAAGATCATCTAAAAGTACTAAAGCTAATTTCAACCTATTTTTATGGTCACATTAATTAACTAAGGCTCATTAAGCTCTTAGTGATTTATTACTCTATGAAGGATTCATCTACTCTCATGATCGAGGTTCCTAAGTTATACAAGTCTATGAGCTGATAAATCAAGCAAATTTTATTGTTCTAATCTATCCACATACATGCAAACAATTGGGGCCTTAATTGAATACAAGACATTAAGCATAACTCATAAAATTGAATGAAAATTAAATCATTAATAAGAAATAAAAATTCCAACAAGTATTAACTAGCTACTCCAAAATTAAACTCTAATTAATTTAGCTATTTATAAAAAAAGAAGAATAAGGAAAGATAAAACTCGTTGAAAGCATGCTTCGTTCTTTAATCCTTGTTAAGCTCTTCAATTCCACACTTTTCCTTTCTTGGCGGCGATGTTCCCCTAGCCGAATGGCTCTTTTATATCTCCTTTTATCGAAAAAGTCTAATGGAAAACCTACTTGCACTTGAATTCTTAAAAAGGAAGTTTTCTCTGCTCGACCTGGTTTTAGGCATGGGATGACACAAGTCGTGTCATGTCCTTTACTTTTCAGCATCACTTCCATCATGATGTGTTCCATCCCATGCTGACCTTCTCGCGATTCTTCAATTTACATAGAATAAGACATGGCTTCTATCATGCCGTGTTGCAAGCCATGCTACATTATTTCAATATCCAGAACAAGACATAAACATAAGCATGTCATGATGTAACCCATATCGTACCAGTCCTTAGCTATTTGGGAATTCCTCTCTAGACTTGCCTACAAAAAAGGAAATACTTATTAATATGTAATGAAAACTCATAATTTGATTGAAATTAAACTAATGACAACAAAATTCTAAATCAACCTATAAACTAAAATTATCCTAAATAAACTTTATTTCTACCTAAATATAATTATTTATTGGGAAAAGTACATAAAACCACCATATGGTTTCATGGTTCTAGAGTTTTAAGTATGTGTTTCATTTTATGACAATTTAGGTCTTGTGTTTTTGTCGTTTGATAATTTTTAGTATATAAGGCTAACCCTGTTAAATGAGTGAAATACATATACTAAAAATTATCAAACAACGACAAACATAAGACCCAAATTATCACAAAAAGTGAAACATATACTTAAAATGGAAAAACATTAAAACCATATAGTGGTTTTTTGTACTTCTCCTTAATTATTTTTTGTTGGGTCGTACAATATGTTAGACTCATTTAATAGTGTTAGGCTTGTATACTAGAAATTGTTAAATAGTGATAAACACAGGACCCAAATTGTCACAAAATGAAACACATACTTAAAACTTTAAAATCGTGAAACCACATGGTGGTTTTTCATACTTCCCCTTAATTATTTATTCAAAATTCATTAAAATTCAACTAAACAACATGTGATAAATTATGTACAATAATATTTTTAGATCCAAGAGACAAATTAAGTATCTTGAATTTTCATTAACCAACATTCATGGAGATTCAGTTGGTGGGAGTTTATTCAAAAATGTGAAAGATGCTCTTTATGAATTATTTGATGAATATAAGTTTACAAATCAAGTTGTATATCCCTTTAATGTCTTAACTTGTAGAAGCCAAATTGTTCCTTTAATTGATGTACAATCAAGTTTTAAATCCATGTTACTATTAAAAGCTTGCTTTAAGCAGCAGAAATTGGAAAGTGGAATTGGAGAAAGCAAAAACAAAAAAGAATGAACTTAATACTTATTTAAGTGAGTCACCTTTGGAGGAATTAGATGAGGGAGAATTTGATTTATTGAGCTGATGGAAGCTTAATTCAAAGAGGTTCCCCATTCTTTCGAGTATGACTCGTGATGTATTTGCTATCTCAATTTCTACAGTTGCATCAAAATTGGCTTTTAGTACCAATGGATGAGTGCTTGATTCTTTCAAAAGTTATTTAACTCCAAAACCTGTTAAGACCTTGATCTAGACTCAATATTGGCTTAAAAAGCCTAACCAACACATTTCAGTTGAAGAAAGCCTTAAAGAATTAAAAGACATTGAAAAGATACTAGGATTTCAACTTCGTATTTTTTTAACCAATCTTTAAACTATTTAATGCATTCTTATTTTTTCCTTTTTTTTTTGTTTTATCAGATCTCCCTTCGTTAGGTGTTAGACCTTATGTTACCTCCTCAACTGCTACTAGCTAACTCAAACTCTCATTTTCTTCTATCATTTTTTACTGACCATATAAAAAACATTGCCTAACTCTTTAACTTTATTATTTCATTCTTTCTATCTTTTATATCATGTACTTGCGTTTGGTTACTGATATTTGTCTGTTGCTTATTATGCTAATTTTGTTGATTGTTGTGCCTATTTTGTTGAGTTGCAACATTGATTAACCATGTTTCAACTATTATGCCTACTGCTATGGTTCTATTATTACTAAAAAGTTTGTGATTGTATTTGAACCACCCTTAAGTATTTGTTTTGTAACTTGTCAATACTTGTTGTTGTAACTAAAAATTGGTGCCCATGGCAATAACTTGTTGCACTTATTTTAAGAAGCAATGATGAAGCTTCCATCTCCTCCTTGACATACAAAGAATGCATGTTGTGTGTTTTTTTGGCAGTGAATGGTTTGCAACGTGTTATCAGAAATTGAGCTGCATTTTTTATATGATATGAAAACTAAGTTTCTAAGCCTCATTTGTTTTTCTTTTATTTTCTTCTTTTTAAATTAAATCCGTTGAGTTTTAAGCCTACCTATTTCCTTTTTGCTTTGTAGGAAATTTTTATTCATATTCACCTGAGTCTACCTTATTTTTTGGCTAATGCTGACTGCTAACACATATAGTTAAGTGCTACAATATTTTTGGTATCTTTTGAATTTGAGGTTGATAGTACTTCTTTGTAATGGTAATGTTCTAATACTTACAAACTTGATAGAGCATACAGTAGCATTAGTGTATTTTTTTGGAAGCCTTTATTGCTACAAGATTATTTTTGTATGAGCTCATTCTTTTAATCACTTTTGTATATGTTGTAAATGGGCACAACCCTAAATGCTTAAGAATTTTAGGAGTTAGAGATGTATATTTTCTAAATGGGCTTGGCCCTTATATTTTGTAATTGAGCTTAGCATCTTATAATTTTAATAAAGAATTTTATTTCAATTTGGCCTAGTCCACAAAAGACGAAACTGAAAACTAATCCAAACTAACTTGATAAATTTTGGCAATTGAACCGAAATGTTTTTCCTTCTTTTACTATCGGTTTGGTTGAAAATTATATTCTTCCAAGCCCTCACGGTTTTGCAAATGTATCACCTGAACCTACTCGATGCACGACCTTGTTCAAGAACCATAAACTAACAATTATTGCCACTTATCAAAAAAAGTACAAGTCAAAACCAAAATTTCCAATTATAATGGAAGAGTAAGAACAAAGAGCAAATTTCCTATTAAAATGGAAGAGTAGAAACATAGGGTGTATATATATATATATTGTTTATTATTATATTTATAGCTTGAACTTGAGATTTGGGACCTTAGTAATTTAGGGTAGGTATTATTAGCAAGTGGGATTCACTTGCAATGGTCTAGTAGTGGTGATGTAGCTCTTAAGTTGTGAGCCTATTTAATTTGGTTTCGGACTAAGAAATAATTAAACTTTGGACTTAATTGAAACATCTTTTTGAAATAACAAGTTCACAATATAGTATCCGCCCAAAGAAGCACATTGGAAAACATTATATTCCGTTTTTTTTTTCTTTCATTTCATTTTTATTTTATGTTTATTTATTTTATCTGTTGGTTAATTGATGGACAATTATCCTAGGTTTTAGATTTAATTGAATTTTAATAGGCTTTTATTTTTTTTATGGAGGGATTTATTTATATATAAACTCTTTTCAGTAGGAGACTAAAAGGGGCTCCTGGATTTTTATTCTTTTTTTCTTTCCTTCTCTGATTTTAGCCTTGAGTTAAAAACGCAATCCTTTTTATTTTTTTGTGACATTGTTTTTATTTTTTTAGTTTTTGACCATAATTAGATTCAAATAAATCTAAAATTATAGACAAAATAAAAATTATAGATTCTTCAATCAACGATTATCATCATTCTAAGAAGAATCAATATTGCATCATTTTCATTTTCATCTTTTTTCTCTTTTATTTTCATTTTTTTTTATTATTTTATTTAATTTTCTATGTTTTATTTTTAATTCATTCTAACCTCTTTCATTTAATTTTTTTTTTGTTTCGTGTTTCTGTGGGGATGAACACGTAATTGAATCAAGAAAACTTATGAAGATCTATGGAATGTCATGTATTAACCTGTAGAATTTTACATAGTTTTTAGGTTATTTATTTATTTATTTATTTTGTGCTTTTTTTTGTTTTTATTTTATGGGTTGTATTATTATTTTAATTTAATTTTTAGTAGATTATTGTAATAGCTCCAATAGTGTGAATAATGAAACTCTTTAACTTTTCTACACTTAAAATTGGCTAGTAATTAGGTTCACTTAGTAAAATCATAATTAAAATTATAAAAAGGGGACAGGCTGTCTGGTCGGAAATTGGTTGTGTGATGCTATAAGTACGGCTTTGGCTAGTCCATGATATAATCTGTATAGCTATGAAATATAATTTTAATGGAGTTCTGGAAAATTGGTATCATAACCTTATTTTTGCATAAGGTGGAATTGTTATAATTCATATGAAAACTAAAAGAGAAGAAATTCTTAAACATGATAGAAATTGTTATAATTGTTTTTGCCAGACAGCCTATCCCCTTTTTATAATCTATACAACTATAAATTATAATCTTAATAGAGTTGGTTACTGGATCATCTTCTTAATTAAGTTTCTGATGTACCAGATCCTTCATAGAGGCAAGTACAGAGCATACTCCTTAATTTAGATAGGTGAAATAATTATAATTCATAATCTAACTACTAGAGAAGAAGAAAGACTTTTAAAAGGCCATTGTTTATTTAGCTTCTGAAAATTTTTACAAGAGGGGTTCTGCCCTCCAACTGAGATAGAAAGCTTCTTTATATAGAGAAGGAGCTGAGATACAAGGAGGCCTACAAGCAAACAAACAACCATAGATAAACAAACAAATATGGATAGACATCCACTGCTAAAAGTAACAACTTTAAATTACAACCATTTGTGACAAATTGGCTCGTGACTTGGAGATAGATTCTTATCTTCAACGTTGTCTTCACTATGGTAAAAGTCTTCATCAGGATCCTGTGAGTATCCTGCTATTGGCATACGTGGGTCCTCTGAATTATTTGATTTAAAAGAGTTTAACCATATCTGTTCTGCAAATGAGCTGGCTTGATAAAGATCAGATGAGCTGGCTTGATAAGGATCAGATGAGTTGGCTTGATAAGGATTATCAATTTGCATGTGAGATAGGATTAATGTAGTCCTTTGTGTCTTTTCCTAATATTCTTTGTCTGCTAACAGCTGTTTCCCATAATCAGAAGGAAATATTTCCCATGGGGCATCATCAGATATCTTTGGCCATATCTCCTTTGGAATAATACCATTTTTCTCGAACTTGTGTCTTTGAAACTCTCTCCATGGTGAAGGATCTATGGTATCTATGGTAATATAGTGCATCATTGAGTGTCTATAAGTCTCATAGATATTAAAGCATGGTACATCAGTAAAACCACCTTTAGCTTTGAAGAAAGTTCTTTTGAGGGTGATGATAGTATAACATTCGAGAGGAGGTGCCAACTGTTGAGTATAAGCTTCATTTGTCAGATAGGATTTCCATCTAGATAAATTCTAGAACCATTTGAGAAATGTTGACAAATGTGGATTCAGACCTTCATTCTTTTCAAGCAGACTGATATACCTTGCAAGTTTTAATGGCTGAAGATCAAATGAGATCCAGTATATATGACAAAGATACCAAAACAGGATTAACAATTCAGGAGGCCAATAAAATTGGTTTCCAGGACTTTGGTTTAGGAAGCTAAAAATACAGGTGAAAGGATAGATAGGATGAAAGCCTAATTTGTGAAAGAAATCTGACCCATATTTTCTGATTAGTCCTTATTGAAGTTCAAAAATTTGAGTTCTTGCTTTTTGATTAAGGGTGGTCATGGAAATATGTGATGATAAGGATGGAGGGATACCTTTTTCAAGAAAGTTGGCATTAATAGTTTGGTACATGTATAGCATAGGAAGAACTTTTAGCTGAAAGGGTTTTTCACAAGAGACAGGTGGTCTGCTTAAAAGATCTGGTAACAGGTTATCCTCTCCTTTGATGTGTTTTACTTCAAAGTCATACTTACTGAACCATTCTTTCATTCTGAGAAGTTGAGGATGGGGCAGAGTCTTTCCTTTGAATTCAAGCATTTTTGGAAATGATGAGCAGTCCATCACAACTTTGAAATGATGACCAATTAGATGGAATTCAAACTTTTTGATGCCATATTTAACTGCTAAGACTTCTTTGAAGGTTGAGTGATAATGGCATTCTCCATCTGTGAACTTTCTACTAGCATGAGCACAAATCCATCTTTTCTTATTGTCATCCTCTTCTAAAAGAATAGCTCCCCAAAATTGATCGCTTGCATCTGTTTGAAGGATTCTTTTTCCTATGGAGGGAATCTAGAGATCAGGAAGATTTTTTATGCAAATTCTGAGTTGTTCAAGAGCTTCTGTTTGTTCTGAGGACCATGGTGGAGGATTCTTTCTTAGAAGGGCTTTGAGACGGGCTATCTTCTTTGTCAAGTGAGGAATAAAATCCCTGAGATAATTGATAATGCCAAGAACTTGTCTAATTTGTTTGACAGAAAGATTTTCTTTTAGAAATTTATCCAGTTTTGTTGCAATATGAGGACCTGGAAGATACTTCCCTTCTTTGAATCTCATTCCAAGAAAATCTATTTCTGTTTGGCCAATGAACATTTTGGTGAGTGAAAGCATAACACCATAATGTTGTACATGATTAGCAAACTGTTGGAGCAGTTTCTCATAGGCTTTTATATCTGCAGAAAATAGAAGAATATCATTAATATAAACAAGAGCGCTGGAGAGGATGGGCCCAAAGATTTTGATCATAGCCCGTTGGAACAGTGATGGGGCTACTTTGAGTCCAAAAGGCAGCACATTCCATTGATAGTGTCTGTTTGGAATATAAAAGCCCATTTTGTATCTATCTTCCTCTTTGATTCCAAGTTGCCAAAATCCAGCCTTCAAATCAAATTTTGAAAAGATTTTAGCTCCCGCCAAGAATGCAAATAATGAGGAAATTTTTGGCAAAGGGAATTTTTCATCCCTGAGGAAGAAATTCAAAGGCTGATAGTCGATCACCAATCTTTTCTTTCCATGAACTTGTTCTGATCTTTTGTTTACATAAAAAGCTTGTCATGCCCATTCTGATTTTGTGGGAACAACTAGACCTTGGTCTTCTAATTGGTTGCATTCTTCAATGGCCAATTTAAGATCAGAGGGAGTCATTCCTGGGTGAGTTTCCTTTGTTGGGTTGACATCTTCATTTTGTTTGAAAGGTAAAGAAATGAAGAACTCCTCATTTTTCCACAATGGTGATGAGCATTTCTGAAGAAATTTTGTATGAGACTGAGCACTGCATTCCTTTAATAAGAACTCATGAATAGTTTAAAGGTTTGGTTGAGAAACGGTTTGGCCAACAAAAAGGATAGATGAAATATTGGTGAATGGTTGAAAGTATTTCTTGAACTTGAGTCCATTGGGAAGAATTCTCAAGTCTTTCATCTTCCAATAGACATCAAAGCCAATGATAATATCTTTTCCAGGAAAAGAAGATCCAAGAACATGTGTCCAGGTGTAACAATTTGGAAAGAATTGGATCTTTATTGGGTGTCTGGTTTTAAGGCCAGTTTTAAGTAATTCTCCATTAGCTGTAGAGAAATACTCAGAATGATGTTTCCAACATCCTTTAGGCAAGGCTCTTGGGTTGAGAATGGTAGTTTTGGCTCCAGTGTCGATCAAGGCTACAAGTTTTATGGGTTTGGAATAACTGGTTGGGTAAATTTGAATAAGGAACAAAGGTATTGGATGTTTTTCATGAGTTAGGGCTATCATGTCTCTATTATCACCACCAATTAAGAACTGGTTATTCCAGGACTTTATTTCAGAGCTGGAAATTTCTGAGTCTGTCTCTTGGCCTATAACAAAAACACATTCTGGTGAAGCTTCTTCTTATTCTGAAAAGAGAGACTCAAGATCAGCATCATTCAGGTCTACTTTAGTGATCTGCTAAATTTGTTGAATCATTTGCTCAGTCTTCTTTATTTTTGAAGGGCAATTTTTTGCAAAATGACCCTTTTTCCCACAGATGTAGCATCTGTTAGTTTTATTTTTGCCACGAAACTTTTTCTTCTTGTAATACTTCCACTTCTTAAACTTGGATCTTTTCCCTTTCTTCTTCAATTTGAAGAAGTGTTTCTTCTTTGATGGGCAAACACAAACATCAGCATCTTTGCATTTGATTTGCAAATCAGGCCTATCATATGAAAGTTTTCCCAAAGGATTCTTCCTACTGCCCAGATACAGTTTAATCATCTTCCTTTGATCACATAACTGGGTATGAGCCTGAATCATGATTTGATACAAATGTCCCATTGGCACATCTCCAACTTTGTAATTTGATTGTTGAAGGATTGAAAACATTCGAGAGGCAAGGATCTCGGGAATAGAAGCCAAAAAGGCTTATTTTAAATCAGGATTACTAGTGCCTCTTAATAGGTAAAATCTAGTAGACATATTTTGGAAATGTCTTTCTAGATCTTTTCTTTGTAGTGAACAACATTTCATCTGGTAATACTCCTTTTGTGCAACTTCAAGATCATCATCCCATTTTCCTAAGAACTCATAATACAAGAGTCCTAGAAAATCTTCTGGTGAAGTGGCATCCATCAACTAGGTTCTAGCATAAGCATTCAGAGAAGCATACCAATTTGCTAGCTTTCCCACCATTTTTGCAAGAAATGTTTCAATAACAACCCTGATTTCTGCTCCAGGAATAAGCATTTTTCCAGCTATCCATGCTCTAAATTCTAGAAATTTGTTCCTATATTGTGAAGGAGGAACATCATCGAGGGTAAAGTAATTTCCATAATTTTTTTGGAAATTTATCTGTGGATTTGGCTGTGGTGTTCTGGGCTATTCAAATTCTTCTTCTGGATCATTAACTTCTTCAACTTGAGGTCCTCTAGAAGATGTAGCATCATCAGCCATCAATTGGTAGGGTATTTCATAATCTGAATCAGAGTCACTTTCTGAAGATGAACTTTCCTTTGAAATAGATTCAATTGAAAAGCTGGGCATGACATTTTCAGCACATTTTTCCAAAAATGAAGAGATGGGATTCACCATCATTAGAGGGTGTTTTGACTCTTTTGGTGATGAGGTATTTTTGGGTGATGATTCAGAGGGTGTTGTTTTAGGTTTCTCAGTTTGAGAGAAATGAACTGTTTTTCCTTTTTTTTCTGTTGTTTCATCAGAGGATTGTGTTTAAGAGGGGGTTTTTAATGAGGATTTAAATCCTTGAAAATTTGGAGGAATATTCAAGGAAGCTGTTGGTGCAAGAAATAAAGGTTGGGTGGAAGAGGCTGTGTATGGTAAACTGGGAATTGAATAAGGGTTGTACAAAAGACCCAAAGGATCTGGAGAGAAAGATTTTGAAGAGGTTTGTGAAGACAACTCTTCTTTCTTTCTTTTAAGATCTTTTTCAAGTTGGTCAACCTGGGCTTTCAAGTTTAAAATTTCCATTTCTTTCATTTGAATGCTATTCAATGTGCCTTTATTGCTGATGATTCGCATAAGTTCCTGGTGCTTCATCTCTATCTGCCTTTGTAATTCTACATGAACTGCTGTCATTCATTTTTCAAAGGCCCGAAAATTTTTTTCTGCCAAATTCATATTTCAGCAACTCCATCAATCTTTTCTTCAATAAGCTTTAGTTTTTGATTTTGAGCACAAGCATTCTGTGTATGCCAGTTGACTACTGCTTCAGTCGAAGTTGTTTGTCTAGGTCTGCCATCTGCATCAACAATGTTTGATTCCAGGATAAAAGGCTGCATGGTAATTTGGTTTTTTGTTTCTTTGGTTAAAGGAGGAAAGTTTGTGTGTTGGAACATACAAATTTAAGGTAAAGACTTTGGCTTTTGAATCTCAACTGAGCTTTCTTTTCTTACCCATTTCAAAGCTTTTTTGTAACATGGGAGAGGAGCTGACTTAGGTTTCGACTGGGAAGGAGGTATTTGAGGCTTGTAAGGTTCAAGAGGAATATTTTAAGTAGCTGGTGGTTTGTACCAAGCAGGAGGAGAATATGATACAAGATAATCATACTTTCCTGAAGGTTGTCCCAGAGTGCAGATGCTTGAATCTCCATCTTCATATCTTCTTCTGAATTCCTTTTCACTATATTTTCCTGGAGATTTCTTCTTTTTCTTTTTCTTCTCATCATCATCAAAGTAGGATGCAGCATAACGACCATCACAATCATAATAATCAAAATAATAGTGACCATCATGCTTAAAAGCATAGACTAGTCTTCTAGAATTATCAAAAGAGGCTACAGGAATGTTATCTTTTGGATCCCAGGGATTGATCATAAACTGTGTATTAAAAATTGTAGGAGTCTCTTGTTTTCTCCTAAAGATCATATCAATTGATCCATCAGATCTTTTGATATGCACAGGGTCCGTACCTTGAATTGGCTCTACTGTCTTATGCAACTTCTCATAATTGGTGATCCATTTTTCTGGGAATAATTTTAACAAATCATTCCTAGAAAGTTGTTTAGGTGTGTGAATACACATGGGAGTATTATGAGAGTCTGCTTTTATGAACAAAGCATCATTTTGGACACAGGGTAGTGATAGGTTGATAGCATGGTTTTGGAGACAGTAGACAATTTGGTAGTGAAGGGTGGCTACTTTGGCTGTGGAGATTTGTTCAGCACCAAGGATCTGGAGTTGGACTTTTAAAGCTATCAAGGCATGGGGATCAGAAAGGGCAAGATTATAATTTGGGAAAAATGTAAAGAATACTGAGCTAGCATTTAAGGATGTCTCTATGGTCCCAATTACGGCATGTTGATACTGTTTATATCTAGAATACAAAAGAGCGATCCTAGAGAAAACAGGTTGCCCTGCTCTGCCATGGTAGGAGAGTCCTAACCTTATAGCTCCAAAGTGGATGTGAGTGTATCCCTGGTTAAGCCAAGTTCTTAGAAATTCTGGGGGAATTTCTAAGGTCACAAATTGTTCTGTCTGAGAGGCTGATATATGGTGTTGATCAAAGCTGGAGGCTTGAACATATTCTTTTATAGAAGAAGTAGGTCGGTTTACAAGAGCTTTAAAAGATTGTTTCCAGTTTATTTTGGATTTTGAAAAGGCATCATAAGGGTTCAATAGGGGAAACTTTGATTCTTCAATCTTTTGGTCTTCAGGAAGGTAAGTAAATTCATACAAGTAATCGGTCTTTTTCTGGGTGGTTTGGTTGATGGGGGCTGATAGGGTAACAACAATAGACTTAGTTGGCATATACTTATAATCACATATTACAGATGGAGTAGAAGAGGGAACAGAAGAGCTTTCTGGTTCTGTCATGTTTAAGAATTTCTTCTCTTTTAGTCTTCATATGAATTCTAACAATTCTACCTTATGCAAAAATAAGGCTCTGATACCAATTTTCCAAAGCTCCATTAAAACAATATTTCATAGCTATACAGATTATATCATGGACTAGCCAAAGCCGTACTTATAGCATCACATAACCAATTTTCGGCCAGACAGCCTGTCCCCTTTTTTGTATATTTGACTGTTATATGTTTTATGTTGTTATTTGTGTTTGTTTTTATGTTTTTATTCATTTTGGGCTCCACGTTAAGGTTTTAACTCACCATAAAATAGGCTTTTCAAATTGGATTTAGGCTTAATTAACATTAAAATGAATTTAGACCCATTAAGTTAATTTAAACTTAAACCCATTCTTAATTAATTAAAATTAACTTAGATATTAGCTAAGCCCATTACAGCATTTCTTTGAAAATAGATGGACTTATGATCACTTCATTTTTAATTAAAATTAATCAGAACTAGGCCCACTAATCTAATTTATTATTCTTCATAATTTATAGACTTAAGCTCATTCTTTTAGAATTAAAATGGTAAATTTAGGCTCATTAATTTAATTAAAATATAGGTCCAGCTTTAGTTTTCATTTCACTTGTAAATAAAATATGTAGACTTTATCTAACATTAAAAACAATGTAGGTTAAGCTAATTTAGGGATGTTGCGTCTTATGTGAATGCAGTTCTTAAAAGCTTTTTCATGATTAGCTACGATGGAGTTGATTGTTAAAATAAGGGTTTAATATGAAATTGTATGTAATTAGAGAATAAGATAGTAATTCATGAACTAATACTAAATGAACATAAGACTTAAAGAAGTTGGTATTCCGTATCCAGAATATCCTAGTTGTGGTGCTAACTTTATTTTAGAGAATCGAGTTATCACCACACATTAGTTGTCCTGGTTGGCGACTCCTCATCGCCACGCTATATTTTTGTGATATAGTAGTGTGTTCTTTAGAGCTCTGAACTCAAACAGTACTGCAGTTACTAAATCTTAGATGTGCATTAAACCTCACTGTTTACAAGAAGATTCTTGCATATATATATATATACACATAAAATAAAACTTCATTAATGGAAGTAGAAATTTTCTAGAAAAAAAAGTGATATAAATATAAAAAAATTTTAATCTAAAAATTTGCACATAAAAAAAATAAGATAAATTTTTACATGAAAAACAAAAATTAAATTTCAATATGTTCTTTTTAAAAAAATATTTATTCTACTCTTAAAAAAATATCATTACTTATTCTTTTAATCTAATGACATAAAAATTTTACGGTTAGCTCTTAAAGAGAAAAAGAGTGAAAATAGAGTATTTTACGTCAATTCTATCATAACTCTCTACGATTTCAAACATCCTTACAACAGTATATAAATAATTAAAGCATGAATAGGAACAAAAGAGATTTTTGGAAAAAATTCACATACCCAACTACTGTCTTGCATGATGGGAAAATTAATAGAGTTGACGTAATGAAATAATATTTATAGAGACAAAATAAAAATATTGTAAATATAAATAAATAAATGAAGGCAACCAGACCAGCCGACTAGTGAGTAAAACAGGTAATAAAATAGGCTATGTAAATAATAAAAATGACAATAATATTCTAACATGGTTCACCCTTAATTTTTGAGCTATGTTCATAGGACAAAATCTAAAATTTTCTTCCACTATAAAAAATAGTAAGTATAAGAGAGAGTCTGACAACTAAATTGGCTTGAAATTCAATTAAAAACAAAAGAAAAAATCAAGTAAATTTGGCAATTTGTTAACCTTCCTTTATTGCACCGAATTTGGTGCAGTAAAGTTTTACTACTATCTTGTTTTTTTAAATTTTCAAACCTTATGGGCTCCATATAGGAAGGACCCATAACAATTCTCCCCCTACCGATTATGTGGTGATCATCACCATTTTGGCAGCTAATTGATAGAATTCCAACTTTTTCATTGGTAATGCATTTATTAATATATCTTATACATTTTCATCTATATGGCTCTTCACTAGCTGCAATAGCTTCTTCTCCAGTACATCCTATATTCAATGATATCTCACATCAATGTATTTTAATTTTTAATGAAAGGAGGAATTTGTACCAAGGTGGATAACAGTCTGACTATCATAAAATAGCTCGTATTTATCTTGCTAAAAACTGAGTTCGTTGAAGAACTTCTTACTCTATTATAACTTTTGATAAGCTTCAGTTGCTACAATAAACTCTGCTATAATGGTAGACAGAGCAACATATTTTTGTAATTTTGACTGTTATGACACAACTCCCTTTACAAATGTAATTAGGTAACCTAGGGTTGACTTTCTCGAGTCAATATCGCTTGCCATGTCTATATCTATATATCCAGCTAACATAAGTTTAGTATCTCCAAAATATAAGCATATTTTGAATGTTCCATGAATATACCTGAAAATCCATTTTACTACAGCCCAATGTTTCTTTCTAGGATTTGAAAAGGAACCGACTCATAACTCTAACTGAGTATGCAATATCTGGTTGTGTACACACCATGGCATACATCAAACTACTAACTGTTGAAGCATATGGAACTTTATCCATCTCTTCCTTCTCCTTATTAGTGGAAGCGCTTTGCTAAGAAGTCAATCTAAAGTGATTAGCAAGAAAACAGCTAACTGTTTTAGCATTGTACATGTTGAACCTCTAAAGTACCTTCTCAATGTACTTCTCTTGTGATAACCATAGTTTCTCGATGTCGCTATCTCTAATAATCTTTATGCCAATAATCTGCTTTTTTAGTCCTAAGTCTTTCATAGCAAAAACTTTCCCAAGTGCTTATTCAAGTTGTTGACTCTGGAAACATTCTAACCAACAATCAATATGTCACCACTTATAATAATAACACAATAAAGTCATTATCAAAGAATTTTTGAGCAAATGATATGAAGTAGTCTACAGATAGCTTTGCTCCCCCATAACAAACTCAAACTTCTTATACCATTGTCTTAGTGCCTGTTTCAAGCCATACAAGTTTTGCTTCAATCTGTAAACATAGTCTTTTTTTCCTTTTACTTTGAAACCCTATGGCTGCTCCATGAATATTTCTTCTTCCAAATCAATATGAAGGAAGGCAGTTTTAACATCTATTTGTTCGATCTCTAAATCAAAACTTATTGTTAAACCCAGCATAATACGGATGGATGTCATTTTCATAACCAGGGAGAAAACTCATTAAAGTTGATACCCTTTTCTTTGGTTGAATCCCTTTACAACCAATCTAACTTTGAATCATGGTTGGAGACTATGTTATTCATGTTTAATCTTGAATGCACACTTAATTTTCAAAGCTCTCTTACCTTCAGACAACTTCACCAGCTTAAAAGTCTTAATCTTATGCAGAAACCTTATCTCATCCTACATGGTTTCAAACTATTTCTGCTTATATTCATCATTTATAAATTTTTGAAAGCTTTTTGGCTCTCCCCTATCAATTCGTAACACAAAATGTTCTCTTAAATATAAAGTAGAAGGTTGTCTGATTCTGTCATATCTCTTTAATGGCACTAAAGAAGCCTTATTTGTTGGTGGTTGATCATGAACACCACCACCACCATCATTTTTAGATGAAATCTTAATTGGAGCATCTTCATCGCCTACATTTGGTGGAATAGCTTTATCTTCATTTCTAACTTCCTTTGGTACCGTTGTTGAAGGAACTAGCTTCAAATTTGAACCATTATCAGAGCTGGGGATATTCTTCTCAACTTTGGCAATATCCTTAATTGTCTTATTTTTAATAAATACAACATCATGGCTTCTGACAAGCTTTTTCTAGACTGGATCATAAAATGTATAGCTAAGCTAATCTTTGATCATAGCCAACAAGTACACACTATCATGTCTAGACATTAATCTCAGACCTCTCATATTTAGGAATATGCATAAATGCTTTACATCTAAAAACACACATATGACCATAGGAAGCATCTTTTCCTGACTATACCCTCTTTGGAGTGTCAAACTCTAGAAGACCATATGATGAAAGATTGAGCACATGCACTATTGTAAATAGAGCTTCATCCTAAAATGTCTTAGGTAGCTTTGACTGAGAGAGTAGAGATTTGACTCTCTCCATCAAAGTCCTATTCATCCTTTTAGCTAAACCATCCAATTGCGGCATCTTTGGAGGTTTCATTTAATGTCAAATATCATGCTCTTTACAATAAGCATCAAACAATCTAGAATACTCTCCACCATTATCTATCTAGATGCACTTCAGCTTCTTTGACCATTTATTTCTCCACCAAGGTATAAAATTCCTTAAAGACATTTAACACCTTATCTTTTAACTTCAAGGTGTATACCCTTGTCTTTCGAGAATGATCATCAATGAAAGTCAGAAAGTATTGACAACCACCACCAAGTGACATTAACATTGGCCCATACAAGTTTGAATGAATTAAATCTAGCATATTTTTCATTCTTAAAAAAGGAGAACTCTTAAAAGTAACCATGTTTTACTTTCCTACAAGACAATCAACACATTTCTCCAAATACACAAGATCTACTCTAGATAACACATTTTTCTTGGCCAGTATTATCATTCCTTTCTTACTCATGTGATTGAGTCTTTTATGTCATTATTCAACTTTAGTGTCTTTCTCTATAACATTCACCATATCTTTAGAGAGATTTATATGCATTAAATATAATATCAAGTCTTTTTTACCTCTAGCCACCATTAGGGAACCTTTAGTGAGTTTCCATTGGCTATTGTGGAAGGTGTTGTAGAAACCTTCATCATCAAGCTTGCCCATTGAGATTAAATTCAGTTAAATATTTGGAACATGCTTGACATTCTTTAAGACTAGTCTTATGCCATTCTCCATTTCTAAATATACATCTCCTTCACCAGTAACTTTCGTTCGATTTCCATTCCCATCTTCATAAATCCAAAATTTCTTAAAGTGTAAGATGAGAAGAATTCTTTTAAGATGTAGTATGGATGGAAGCACCACTGTCAATCACCCAGCTAGTTTCATGGGTAGTAAGATTAATAGTATCATTACAAAAAAAATTTTAATTCTCTTAAAAGATTTTCTTTTTCATCATCACTATTGTTATCTTTCTTTACATATTTGCCTTTATTTTTTCCTAGTCCTTCTAGAACTTTCGACAAAACTTCTTAATGTGGCCCTTCTTTTTATAGTAATGGCACTCAATATTTGCATACTTATATGACTTTCCTCTGCTCTTATATCTTTATTTTAAGCTTTGAGTCTCACTTCTCACCCTAAAAATCAATAAGGATATCTAATTACGTTGAGAAAACACCCTTTGATTTGTGTCTTATCTCTCCATTTAGAATACCGCTTTTGAAAAATTCCATATTCGTTACACCGTTTGATGCAGAATTTATAAAAGAAATATTCAGAGTCTCCCATGACTCTAGCAAATAAGTAAACACCAAAAGAGCAAGAATTTCATTATTAAAGTTTATACCCATACCCGATAACTGATCCATAATTCTTTGCATTTCATTCAAGTGATCGATGATAAAAGAACCTTCTTGATATTTATCTGCATTAATTTTTTAAGATAAAATAATTTGTTATTTTCTGTCTTTAAAGCATATAACTCATCAAGCTTGTTCCATAACGTTCGTGCATGAGTTTCATTACAAATGTGGTTATACACATTGTCTTCAACAAACTATCGAATGAAACCACACACTTACTCATGCTCAAATGCTTATTTCTCATCCGTTTTAACTTTGAATTTTTTTGTAGTAAAAATTGCTTGATGCAGCTTCATCATAAAAAGGAGATCCTTTATTTTGTTTCTCCATATATGGTAATTTGTATAATTTAAACTGATCATCTTACTAGTTTTAGCCTCCATCATTACAATATTTAATAATGCCTTCAGAACAAGAACCAACAGCTCTGATACCATTTGATGGGAAAATTAAAAAAGTTGGTGTAGCGAAATAATATTCACAGAAACAAAATAAAAATACTACATAAATAAATAAATAAAGGTAGTTAAACCAGCCAATTGATGAGTAAAATAGGCGGTAAAACCTATTGTATAAATAATAAAAATGACACTAATATTTTAACGTGGTTCACTCTTAATTCTTGGACTACATCCATAGGATAAAATTTGAAATTTTCTTCCACTATAAAAAATAATAGGTATAAGAGAGAGTCTTTTCTAGATCAACATTGAAGGTATATAATAAAATAGTTCTCACTAAAATAATGGCACTCAAATTGTTTTTCAAACACCCTAAATTATTTTCTCTATTATTTTATCACTCACCCTTTAAGAAAAATTTCTCAAACCTTTAAAACTCTCTCACACTCATCAAAGTAAACTATCTATGACTCTTACATCACAAGCATATATAGAGTCCTTAATTTGCTCTCTTGTCGATTGATTGCTTGCAGCTTATTCTCCTTTGCAAATGGCCATCCGAATGCATGGCTTTATATAGCTATGTAGTTGGTCAATTTGTCAACTAAATTGACTTGAAAATCAATTAAAAACAAAAGAAAAAAATAAACTAAACTTTGGCAATTTATTAGTTTTCCTTTACTATGCCAAATTCGATGCACTAAAGTTTTACTACTATCTTCTTTTTTTAAATTTTCAAACATTATGGACTCTACATAGGAGGGACCCACAACATTGCATTCTTTATTTTGTATTTACAATTTCTCTTATAAAAGCAAATAAAAAGTAGATTTAGTTTGATATTTTCAGAAATTGATGTATGGGGTTTTTACATAAATGTATCAAAAATAAAAAAAATCTTTCAAAAAAACCATTAACTGTAAAATCTTTCAAAAATATCTTTACCAAATTAAATCTCTCAAAAATCATATATGATCTCAGTTTCACTTTCCTAAACAAACTCAGCTTTCTGAACAAAAAAATTCCTCTTTTGAATTAATTTTCCTCTTCTTCATAAATTTTCAGAGATTTGTCACTATTTTTAAGTTCATCTGCAGCAACAAACATAATTAACAAACACTAGATTTGTAACTTTTTCGTGTTTATTATTCAAGATTCAAGTATTCTTTGTGTTCATGAAGTTTATTCTTCTATAATAAAAATACACAAGATATGCATCAACTTCGAAGAAAAATTAATGAATCAACAAAGAAATTAGGTGCATTACTCAAAAAAAATATGATATCTACATTTATTAATTTCAGTTGTTATTATTCATCCTTTTTGTATTTTGTTGATTTTTATGATGTTTTATATATAGTTTTTTTTGTTGTTATTTAACTAAATTATTTAGCGTAATTTCTTTTTAATTTTAGATAATATTAGTTCATTTTATTTAAGTTGTTTATTTTTGTTGATTTTTCTTGTTTACTACATTTTTTTCTAGTTTTTTGGAGCTTCTTTTTTATAATTTTAGTTATTTTACTTATGTTTATTTTTGTTGATTGTTGTTATTTTTTCTTTTTATAATTTTTTTCAAGTTTTTTTTATGTTATTTTACTTCTGTTTATCTTTGTTGATAGTTGTTTATTTTTGTTGATTATTGTTCTATTTCTTGTTTATAAGTGCTTTCGTGCTTCTTGTTTTTTTTTAAATTATTTGTATTTTGTTGATTGTTGTTAACTGTCGTTAATTATGTTTTTTCAATTTTTTTCACGCTTCTTATTTATTATTTTACTTATTTGGCTTCTACTTCTATTTTTTTTATTGTTGTTCATTTTTCTTGATTTAAATTGTTTTCTATGGTATTAAACAAAAATAAACAACTAGTTCTAATATATTTCTTGCATTTAATTTTCTAATAGGCACAATGGAAATCATTCCAGTGTTCATTCATCACAAAGGAAGATGGAATGAAGTACTGGATTATATTGATTTTGAAGTAATTGGAATTACAATGCATGCAGACTGCAACTTTAAAGAAATAATGAAAATACTATCAAATCAGCTATAAATTTATGAACAATTGCAGCAAAAGATCATTCAATATAAAGTTATAAATGGTTATCCACCTTTAAACATATAATATGATGTAACACTGTCCTTCTATTTACAGCTAAAGAAGAAGGAATCATATTTCATAAAATTTCCCATATGCATCAACGTTGTTGATAAACACTTTCAAGATAAAAGCTTTAAAACAACATGTTGCATATTCAATAACAATCAATATCTCAAGCACAACAAATATTAGCTTCTGAACATAACTCATCGAATACAAAAGAAAATAATTAGTCTACAAATTTTATGGATTATGCAAACATAATGACTATAATAATTCTACATCAAAAAATCATAAATAAAGATAAACAACCAAAATATGAGAGTGAAGAATCTTTAATAATATTACAACAACAACAAAACTTAAAGAAGGAAGAATATACAACAACAGCCAAGATTTCAAAAAAGCATTAAAATTTTACACAATCAATAACCACTTTCAGTTTAGAATAATATGATCAAACAAAGAGATCTATATTGCAAAATGCTTAGATGAAAAATGCAGTTTGAGCATAAGGGCTACAAGAAATGGAAATTTTGATAAATTTATTGTCAAAAAATTTAACAACAGCAACTCCTATAGCATGGACATCGGATTGGGTGACCAAAGACATGTAATAACATCTTTAGTGGCTGATTGTGTAAAATCAAAGTATTACAACATCAAAACCATATATAAACCAAGAGACATAGTCAGAGAAATGAGAGAAGAATATGGGAACCCACCATCAACTACTTAAAAGCCTAGAGATCAAGAGAAAAGGCACTTCACATATTAAGAGGCAAACTAGACAAATCCTATGCAATTCTATTAAGTTTCCTATATATGTTAAAGACAACAAATTCAGAATTAGTTGTTCAACTAGAAACAAAAAGTAACCAGTCATTCCTCTATGTTTTTATGTCTCTTAATGCACTAATAAAAGATGGAAATATTGCAAACCTGTTACAATGGTTCACGACACATTTTTAAAAGGAACGTATGGTGGCATGTTACTTTCAGCAATAGCACAAGACGTGTTGGTAAAATCTTTCCTCTAGCTTTCTCCATTGTTAACTCTTAAAATGATGCATCTTGGGAATAGTTCTTCAGAAAAATAAAAGAACCATTTGGTTGTAGACAAGAAATGACCATTGTTTCTAACAGACATGAAAGTATAGAAAAAGTAATTAGAAAAATATACCTTGAAGGTGTCTATAGTTCTTGTATGTATCATCTTTTAAACAACCTGAAGAATAGCTACAAAAAAATTCAAAATGCATCAAGGATTCATTTTATCTAGCAGTAAAGGCATACACTATTCAATAATTTGAGTACCATATGAATGACCTGGACAAGATTGATGAAAGAATTAGGCCATACCTCTACAACATTAGCTATCATAAATGGCCTAAAGCTTTCTCAATCAACAATAGATACTCAACAATGACTTCAAATATAGCTGAATCATTCAATTTAGTTATTATAGAAGTTAGAGAGCTACTGATCACAACATTATTAAAGTATCTACATTGTTTGATACAAGATTATAGCTATACAAATAGGAACAATGCAAGATTAACATTCATAAAGCTTACAAAAAGGCCACAAGATATGATAGATGAGAATTATATGAAAATTCTTGAAACTTCAAGTTAAATTTTTCAAGTTATTATTGTTATTATTACTATTATTGATTCTTGCTGATTTTTGTTGATTTGTTGTTTGCAATTTCTTTTTTTACATAAATTTAATGAAATCTTCAGTTTTTTAAATTTTTTTGTTGTTTTCTGCCTTATTTTTTTATCATTGATATTTGTTGATTGTTGTTTATTTTTGTCAATTTTAGTTCTTTTTTCAATTACTGTTAATGTAGTTATTATTTTTTGTTGCTTTTTATTATTTTATGATATAATATTTTCACTTATATACAGGTTAAACCTTCAACTGAAGACATATTCACTATGTATGACTTCAATGAAGCATTTATTATGAACATGTAAAAAAGAAAATGTAGCAGTAATAGATTTTAAATTGATCAACTGCCATGTACACATGAACTAGTAATTTTGAAGCAAATGAACTAAGATTCTTACAGATATTGCTCAAATTTCTACACAAAGGAAACATTGTTGGCAACATATGAAGAAATAGTACATCCAATTCCAAATCAAACAACATGAAACATACCAATTCAAGAGTAATAAATAAAAGTACAACCACCAGAAGGAAGAATTAAAACTGGAAGACCAAAGAAAAGAAAAATTAAAACTCCATGGGAATACAAAATACATAAAAAGTGTGGAAAATATGGACAGCTTGGACATAATCAAAAAACATGTAGAAATGCAACAATAAAGAAATAAAAACATTGTTGTTCATTATTTGTTAAAAAATTTCAACATTGACATTTTAAATTTTGATATATTCAAATATTATCATTGTTGGTCAATAAATATAACTGTTTTAGATTAAATATTCAATGTATTTTATTTCAGTTATAATTTTATACTGGTTTTAACTGCAAGAAAAAAAATAAATACAAATAAACACAAACAATCAAAAATCAAAACAATGGTAAACAACAAAAGAACTATCCTTATTAGTTCTTTTTATTAATTTTTTATATTAATTATGAATTGCTTGTATCAAATTTAAATTTTTTTAACATTTTCTTAAACAAAATAAACAAAACAAAAACAACAAAAGAACAACGCAAAACTACAAAATATTATCAACCTTAATCACTATTATTTAATTTTTAAATCAATTATCATTTTATTTCTTTTCATTTATTCATTTTTAATGATTTTATAACATTTAAAGATAGAAACCTAAACACAAAATTAATAAAAATAAACACAAATCAACAAATGCAAAAAAAAAAAACAAAAACAAAAACAACACAAAATTTTAAAAATATTTGTCACTATTAATAATTTTTAAGTTTAATTTATTCTCTTATATTACAAAAGGTTCTATAAAAAAATTTTTAGTTGTTCGAATAGAAAATTAACAACAATTGAAAAAGATAAACAACATAAAACAATAAAGTAAACAAAGAAATAAAGAAGAACCATACTATATTAACAATAATAATTGTACACTGTATTTAAAAACATTCAAAACATAAAATTAAACTATGTATAAAATAAAAAATTAAACAACAAAAAGTTCAACATTCAGTTCTTCAATCCTTAATATTCACTTCTTCAATCTCCTCATCTTTTTCACTTTAAAGTCTGGTCAGAATCACTAATAATTTTACCTTGAAACTTCTTTATACCATAAGTATACAGAGAATATGCAAGCCTACTTTGGTAAACTTCAACATCAAAATTACTTTCAATTTTCTTTCCTTAAGCTAAATATTTAGCATAAGCCACAATAAAGGCTCCACAATCACTACAAAGAACATTAAAAAAATAAATTTCATAAAAAAATTAATAAAATATTATGTTGTAGTCTATTATGGCAAATCATCAACCATTTGAATACTAAAAGAATATGAAGCCCTTTTATTTGCATATGGTCTAGCATCACGATCAATATCTCTACGGCCAATAAACAAATCAAGCTTTTCAAAAAATAGATGAAGCATCATACTATAAATCTTCACAACTTTAAGAACAAAATCATCTCCACAAGTAAACCTTAAAGAATTATACACATAAAAACATCAGTCCTTAATGTTCAGCCTACCAAGAACCCAATACTATTGAGAACGTATATGAATTAGAAACAAGATATCATCAACATCAACCCAAGACTTGGGATAAAGAATAGTTTCACCTAAAATATACTAAGTAACCAATTTTTCAAAATAAAAACTAAAATCCTTGTACTTTAAAAAATAAAAAAACTTTCTTTGAATAGTTTAATCAAACAATATATCTACTGTAATAAATACAATAACAAAGCTTAGAGAGAAATTAGTCTTCTTTTTCAAGTAATAAAAAATGACATCAAGGTGCTGTAAAAAAATTTTTAAAAAAACAACAATTATAAACAAAAAATTTTTTTTTAAAAAAACATGCAATGTCAGACATAAGCTCCCCAATGTAGCATAGGGAATGAAACCAAGTTTTTGAACATATAACAACAACAATAAAGTTGAACCTAAGATTGATCTTCTTATGTTTCTCAATGTATTTAATATCCAATCTACCAAAAATAATTAAAAAAATCATAAATAAAAGTAATAAACATAAAATCAAATATAAAATAGAATAAAAAGCCATATAGAATTACTTTTTCTTCTTCCGCTTCAATAGTCCTTGATCAATCGAAGTGTTAAAAACACAAAGATCTTTATAACTTGGACCATTCTTAACATTCTCATTAAATGGACAACTTGAAGAAGAAGATTTAGAAGGTTAAGTAGCTTTTTTGCTACCTGTAATAGATTTAGTTGGCTCCACTTCTTCTTTTCTACTTTCACTGAATTCAAACTCAATAAAAAATAGAGATTTCAAAAAAAAACTAGACTTTACAACCCTTTTTCGATAAACCACAGTTTCAAAAATAAATGGAAAATAAACTGAAACAGATGGAATATATATAAACAAAAATAAATAAACATCAAGAAAAATCAACAAACATAATCAAAAAGCAAAAAAAAAAAACACAAAAAAGAAAATAATTTACCTTAGTCAAATTGCTAATAAGAGTATCAATCTTTTCCAAAAACCTATCTTCAGAATCTAAATCACCAAAGATGACAGAATGAAGAGCCTAAGGAGCAACAACATCAACATTTAAAGCAATAACATCTGCAACCTTTTCTTCCTCAATAATCTCTACTTCACCTTTAGTCTTCTTTTGATCATCACCATAAAATTGAATTTCATATTCATTTTTTCAACCTCACTTTCTTTCTTCTCATCACTAACTTTTAAATTCTCATTAAAAAAATATCATCTTTTTCAATATCAACATCCATAGCACATTCATTAACATTTAAATTTTCATCATCAACAACTTTAGTAAAGTTACAGAAGTAAACTTCAACTTCTTCTCAAGAATTTTATCTAACTTTGCATCTAAAACAGAAAGCTTCTCATTAAAGTAACTCTTCAATGAAGAAATTTCTCTATCAAACTTGTTAGACAAATCATCAATTTTCTTCATCAAAGCACAATCACTAATTGAACTAGAGGATTGAGCATGAGATGCATCCTTTTTAGAAGTAGACTTCAAAACTTTTTTTGATTTATGAAAAACAGGTGCTGACTCAAAATCATCTGCACTATCATCACCTTCAACAAAAGCTTTATATATATATATATATATATATATATATATATATATATATATATATATATATATATATATATATATAAACAATAATAAACAAAAATAAAAAAACATCAAGAAAAATCAACATCATCAAAAAGCAACAAAAACATGAAAAAAAAATAATTTACCTTAGTCAAATTGCTAACAAAAATATCAGCCTTTTCCAAAAACCTATCTTCAAAATCTAAATTGTCAAAAATGATAGAATGAAGACCTTAAGTAGCAGAAACATCAACATTTAAGGCAATATCCTCTATAACCTTTTCTTCCTCAATAATTTTTGCTTCACCTTTAGTTTTCTTTTGATCATCACCATGAGAATAAATTTCGTATTTATTTTTTCAACCTCACTTTCTTTCTTCTCATCATCAACCTTTAAATTCTCATAAAAAAAAATCATCTTTTTCAATATCATTAACATCCACGACACCTTCATCAACATTTAAATTTTCATCATCAACAACTTCAGTAAAGACATCAGAAGTAGACTTCTACTTCTTTTTAAGAATTTTATCCAACTTTACATCTAAAACAGAAAGCTTCTCATCAAAGTAACTCTTCAATAAAGAAATTTCTCTGTCAAACTTATTAGACAAATCATCAATTTTCTTCATCAAAGCATAATCACTAACAAAACTAGAGGATTGAGCACTAGATGCATCCTTTTTGGAAGTAGACTTTAGAACTTTTTTTTATTTATGAAAAATAGGTGCTAACTCAAAATCATCTGCACTGTCATCACCTTCAATAAAAGCTTTTACATCATCATGGACACTAAAAGATTTCAATTTTCATCATTTTTTTAGAGAAAAATCAATCCAAATCAAAATTCTCAAGTTCAATAGCAAAAGGCACAATATCACTCAACTTCAACTATAAAAAAAAAAAAATTTCAAAATTAAGATTTCAAAAAATATAAACCAAAAATAACAAAAATCTAAAAAATTTACCTGAGAAGAATCTAAATTGAGAATTTCAGAATTAATCTTCTTAAAACTCAAAATAATATTTGTATGCCAATTTAATTTATGGCGAATTACAGAACCCTCGTGATAAGCTAACACATTCTTACAATACCCACAACATTCATAAAACCAAACCTAAAGAGTTAATGGATAGCCATTAAGAATGTAATAATAATTACCAACCCTTTTCTTATGAAGCCTCAACGTCTTTCCCTTCATAGATTTCAGAGTAAAAGAAAAAACATCTCTACCCCAACAATATTCATTAAACAAACCAGCATCCACAATATCAAGATATTCTTTAATAACAAAGTTATCTTTTGGTGATGTAAACAAATACATCATTACAAAATAAAGCATTGCCACAACATCTTCATTGCATTTAAAATTTCTAGAAAAAAAATATTCTTTAATAGCTTCCCTCTTAACTTTATTAGCACCATCAAAATATTTTTCAATCAAAGTATTCTTCTCATATTTAGTAATACTACTTCTATCAAAATCATCAACACATTTAAAACTAGTAATAATGTCAAACTCTTTAATAGAAAACCTCATATTAGAACCACTAACACAAAACCAAATCTCATCATTAGCTGGATAACTAACCTCCTTTAACAACATGCAATGCACAACCTGAATTTAAAGTTTTAACTCCTTCATATCCATAAAATGCCCAAAATAGGTACTTCCAAGCATCTTTAGTTGATTTTTCATTAAATGCTCCTTTATCTTCATAATCACATTATTGTTCATGTTTGTACAGACTTCACTCTTCAAATGGGCTTCAAGTTTGATGAAATATTAAAATTTTTAAAAAAAGAGAAAAAATTTAAAAGCCAACAAAAAAACAACATAAATTAACATAATAAAAGATATAATAACTGTTAGAAGAAAAATAAAATACAATTAATAAAAATAAAATAAAAATAAACAAAGGAAAAAATTAATAAATAAAATTAACAATAACAACAACAATCAACAAAAATTTATCTTTGATTTATAACTATATAAAGAAAAATCAACAAAAGCAAAATTAATAATAATAATAATAACAAATAGTAACTTAAAGGAAATATCAAATCCCTTTGAAGCTTCTTCCTCAAATCTCAATTGCTTCTTCTTATAAACTTTAGTAGCATGTTTCTTCTTCTTCAAAAATTTACATTCACTCTTCTTTACAGACAATGAAGAATGAGTGACATTCTTCTTAACTGATAGAGGAGAAAAGAAAGACTTTTTTTAAACTACAGGAAGAACAGTACTAACTTTACCCATTTCTAAGAATTTAACCCAAATTAAAAGTTAAAAGTAAACAACGACGCCGATAATGAGAAGAAATAAAGTTCAAAAAATAACAAAACTAAGAAAACTGTCAAAAAACTAAAAGACCACGATGTTCAAGAAAACTGCTTCTGTATGTAACAAAATCAAAATGCAAAAAAAGTGTGCTAACCAAGAAAAGATGAAAAGAAGGATACAAAAACATAAATGAAAAAAATAATTGGGCTGGGCCACGAATGAAATTAAACCGGTTAAATGGGCTTCTGGGTGAAATTTCCTTTTGATATATTCTATTGAATGATGAAATTCATGATATATAATTCAATGAAATAGATACCAAGATGTAATTATATAAAATTTAAAATTATTTTTTTGAAAATTTTAATTTTGTGCTCAATTAGCAAAAGGTGACTCTGTTCTGATAATTTATTTATGATTTAGCTACATCTGTTTAAAATTCAATATCACGATAAACTTTCAAATTTTCTTTTAATGTTATCATCAAATTTAATTATAGAAAAGGCCAATTTTGACATGGATTTAATTTTTCAAGTGCATGTCGAATTAGACTAAAATTATTCCATTCTCAATCCTAAGCAACATCAATTATAGATCCTTTAAAATTGGTTTTCAAGCTGAATGGGTTCGCCATGTGATGAGTTGTGTGGAATTAGTTAAATATTGCTTATCAATTAATGCAGTTTTAACAAAATCCATTAAGTCATAAAAGGGCATCAAACAAGGACTGTTCATTTTAGTAGCAGAATACCTTTCAAGGTTGCTGATTATGGAGCAACAGAAATGAAATATAAAAGGAATTAAGATAACAACATATTGCTCATCAATTACACATTATTTATTTGCTAATGACACTATATTGTTTGGAGAAGTTAATTCAATGGAAATTCAGGCTATGAATAGAATCCTGTTTAAATACTCAAGAGCTATAAGTCAACAAATAAATTTGCACAAGTTAGAGCTTATTTTCAATAAAAGCACAAATGTTGAGAGAAGGATGATGGCTTATGATGTGTTTAGAGTGAAGGAGTCATCATATTCGATAAAATATTTGGACAATTACTATTTGCCCCCTGAGGTTTAGTGTATTGTATTAAGCAGTCCTTAACTTTTAAAAATTGTATTAATTAGTCCTCCAAGTTTAATTCCGTTACACTAAATGATCTTTTTGTCAATATTTTTAGTATTTTATTAGTAAAAAATAAGGAAAATAAATGTAAAATAGAAAAGAATAAATAAAAAAGTCATAAATACCCTTTGATGTGATGACTATTTAAATGAATACTATTTTAAATTCTTGTTCTCTTCTTCTTCGCTACTTATCTTCTTCTAATTCTCAAACTAAAAATTAAGGATCTACAAATTTTTCAATCAACATGTTAGGGTTGAATCAAGCAATAATAATGGAATGGAAGGATGCTATTTAAACAAAAATTACAAGTGTGGAAAATGAGCAGGCATAAGAATCTTCGAATATGAAGATAATGAGAATATATTATATTACTATTGTAAAGAAGGAAGGTGTGGCTCATTTATTAGATAGTGTTTACCTGTAACAACATCCCACAACAACTTTAGCAATGTTAGTGTGGAATCAGGGATAAGGTTAAGGGAGAGGACTTACAATGAGGAACTACAATTGGTAAAGGATGAAATTGAAGTATTAAAAATGGAGAATATGATTATAGTTAAAAAATGAAAGGTGCAGAACTTGCTTTAGGTTATACTAGGACTGCATTAGGAATGGCAATGATGATCAGTATTAGTGTGTTTGTCTTCCTTGTTTGTCTAGCTATTAAAAAGATTTACCTTTGTTTGTGTGGTTATCACTAAAGTCTAGTAGGTTACGTAATGTGAATCATGTGTAAAGTTTTTTAGCTTAATGAAAGTAATGTTAAATGCAGTTAAATTCTAGAAATTTTATGCATTGTTGTGTTCATTAATTCTATTTTTCTATGATTAGGGTTGTGCAAACTAATTTGCAATGTTCATGAAAATTAGTCACTTTGACACCTTCTAAAACATATAACATAAGCATTAAAATGAAAGTTGTCAATGGTAAACCTTTGGCCATGAATGGAAAACCTGTAACTCTCACATTATACCTACTTGCAATATGAACATTAGTAGTAAACATGTAAATAAAAAACCTATAACATTAAACTATTAAATATCTAAATATTGCATTTGATTCATGTAATAGTGATCAATGTACATGAACATTACTCACTTAACACTTAATGATCAAGTGCATTGATCATCAATACATTGGCAATTGCTTTAAATAGTTTCAACCAACTCTATTTTGTATATCCACCCAAAATAAATGCCAACCAAAATAACCCACCAATGTTGTATCATAACTAAAGAAATTCCTAAAAAGTATCCTAATAGATCTATTATATCCACTTCCTTAAAAATTTTCCTAATTGAAGGGGTCCCTATACATTTGGTGGTAGGTTAAATTCAGGTTAATGCAGCCTCAGTTCTACATATGGATCGTCCTCTAAATGTATTCAATTTTGTAAGTTGTCTACTAATCTGAGGCATCATGTGAGTTGGAACTTCCTACTCTACCTCCTCCACTTTTAGTTATCCTCTGATATAACAAAAGCCAAAAAGTTATAATAAAAAACCAAAGTTCATAATTAGTTGAAACTAAAATGAGTAACAATAAATTTTACCCTTGATGCAACTAGAGCTCGTTAACAGGATCTTTTATTATGCCTAATTTACTTGCATGTTTTACATCTTACAGTACATGAGAATTTTCTAAGTGCAGAAGATCCTTTTTCATTTACTCATGCACTCTTTCCTTTTGTGGCCTACTTGAATGTCTCTTCAAAGGGAGAGGTAAAATTTAATGTGAAGGATCATCTTCAATATAGTCAGCTTCTAAAAGTGGATGAATGATGCCACTATAAATTTTTTGGTAGGTCTTAACATAATAGCACTCATGGCAAAAATCTTGGGTTGTGCCTCTATTGTAACCAATACACAACATAACATATTTACAGGGCATTCCACTAATTGGCCAATATTTACAGCTACATTTATTTTCTCTGAGCTTTATTGTATACCTTTCTCTACTACACTTCACTTCAAACTCATCATTATTTACAAGAAATAAAGAGCACTTCCTTGATTCCTTCATGATGTCATTTAACTTTTTATATGCAATTGGTGCCAAATCCCCTTCCCAAGTGCAAGCCTTGGCATATTGCATGTGTAGCCTCACTATGATTTTTTATTGAATGCTATCTAACATCTTCACAATAAGAAGTCCTCTAATTTTGCCAACCCATGAGTTGAATGACTTTGTCATATTATTTATGATACCATCAGTCTTTGCATCTTCTATGTGTCACGACCCAAAATAGAGGCCATGACCGGCGTTAGGGAACGGGAATTCTTTCGAATCCGCAACTCGTAGCAAGCCTAAAAATAAAATAAAACATGCAATAGTAATAATAATAATATATAATGTAGCGGAAATAAAAATCATAAATATCACAATAACATTTGCACCAACTAGATTTAAATTAAATACTCAACTCATATATATATAAACTCTTTTAAAACAAATCCAGTTCAAATATAATACAACATCTCTTTAATAATTTAATGACTACTGTAGTGTCTAGATAAAATAAAATTCAAGACTCAGGGAAGCAGTTTACACAAAGAAGCCGGGGCGGAAGAAATCCGACGTACAGGCCTACTACTGAGGTCTGAAGATGATGACTCTCCTGAAAAATTAGTCAACGGAGGGGAGTCAGACCTCACTGAGTGAATTACTATAATATATATACATGCATACTAAATGACAATGCATACAATCAACAGTATATATCTAATATGTACATATACAGGCAAATATACACAGATGCAATAAAATCATTTTATATATATTTCATTGAAAATTATTGTTTATGAAGGATCAAATAAAACCCTATGATATCAAAACCTCAAACAGTGTTAGACAACACTCTAGCCATACAGGCTTACTTAATCCAAATATATTCACTTAATCCATTTAGACAGTAGACTGGCCCCGAGACACTAAGTCAACCGAGCTCCAACAGTCTGACTGTCAGTGTGATTGGCCCGAGACACTTGGTCAACCGAGCTCCAGCAATCACACCCCCAAATCTTTTCTCACACATCAATTAATCAAAATAATCAGATTCAATCAATACCCTCAAGCAGGTTAGTAATATAGCCTAAATGCTATAAGCGTACCGGTACATACTCGGTCCTAGTGCTGCCCATTAGGTAGCACGTTCTATTAATATCCTTCATTTTAAATATAAATCATACATTCATAAAAATAAATGATGCATGAACTTAAATAAAATAGCAACACAAACCATATATATACTGGAAATATACCAAAAGTAAACCAGGTATATTTCGAGTATATATACGTCAAATAAATCCAATTAAATTACAAAATAAACTAGAGATATATTTGAAAACATTTTAAACACAATTCATTAATAAAACATGCATATAATTTAATATTTACCAAAAATAAACCAAAAATAAACTAAAGTTATACTTAAATACTAATCACATTATTTATGCATATTTAATCAAAATAAAACATATATTTCTAAAATCATGCATCCTAAAGTATATATATATAAAATAGTAACTCACACTTAGTGCGCTCCACGAGATGGATTCGACGGGCCTGGTCCACTAGGCCTTGATCTCGGCGAAACTAAACAAACAATAATGACAGGAATCAGAATAAACCTAACAGAAAATCCTAGAACTCGATCTAGAATATTAAACACAGAATCGAAATTAGGGTTCGACCGGATATCACGTTTTACGAGAATTCTATCAAAAATTTGGCAGAACCTCTCCTGTAAAATGGACATCTCTCTACTCAAAGAGTACAACCGACCCTGCAAAGAAACACACTTCGAAAAATAAGCTCAAAACACAACCAAAATTCATCGGTCGGACTTCAAACTACAGTCTGCCGACTGGGGTCCACAATTCACAGAGTAATTTCAAAAATACCAAAAATACCCTTATAACATAGAAATTCATTTTATAAGTAGAAATTATGTAATTAACCTTAAAACACAGTAAAAACCGATAAAAACTCATTTTATTAGTAAAATCGTATATTATATATATAATTGAAAATAATTCACGAAAAATAGTTTTAATTAGTTAAAAATACCAAATAATTTGTAGAAATCATTTTTATACCTTAAATAACTATTAGAACCAATTAAATTACATTTTTAGCCAATTTCGTGCAAAATTACCAAAATGCCCCTATATATATAAATATACTATAATTACTTCAAAAATTCACCAAAAATAGTATAATTATCCAAAATTAATTTTCTCAACATATTTATCAATAATATCAATAATTAAACTCAATTTACCAATAAATTTCAATTAAAAACACAATTAACCTAATTTTCCCAAAATTACATAAACCTAAATAATTCAAAATAAATACATAGAAATTCATAAAAATTCCAAATAAATTCCTATAATTCATTTCAACACCTATAATTATCATAAAACACAATTTCATAATTTAATTAATTAATTTCCGAAAATTAGAAAACAATATTAAAATATTCAAAAATACCCAAAAATCAAAATAATCTCCAAAAATTCTACAAAAATTCTCACATGTAGATTAAGCTACTAAAATTAATATTTGTTAAGGGACTTTTCATGAATCAACAATAAAAATTCAAAAAAAAATCAAAAACCTAATTCGGCCAAAATGAGAAAAATCGAAAAACAAAGAAATCAAGGGAATTTGAGCTCAAACTAAAGCTAGAATCATGATTACCGTTATTAGAGGAGTCCAAAGACACCGAAAACGTGAAGTTTGGTGGCCGGAGGAGGAAGAAACGTTGAAGCTTGGTGATTCGACCAAAAATGGTGGAAATGAAGCTAGCCGGCGCCGGGGAAGAAGACAAGGGGCGGCGGAGCAGCTGGAAGTGGAGGTGGCACGGTGGGAGGCACAGTGACGGTAGGTGGTCGAGAGTTGTAGCGGTAAGGGGAAGATGGGGACGTTGGGAAGAAGAAGACCGAAGAAGAAAGAAAAGAAGAAAAAAAAAAGAAAGAAAGAAAGAAAAAGAAAAGAAAAAGAAAAAAAATAATATAAAATAATATAAAAATATATGGTATGTTAATAAAATTTTTGGAAAAATCACACACCACTCATAATATTTTAATAATTTATATACTACATGAAAATAATTAAATAACAATAAACTAAATAAATAAATGATAAAATATTAGGGTAATACATTAAACCCTAATTAAATAAATATATACACACATAGGCTTTATTTAGTATTTTAAAAATATGCATGAGTTCATGCAAGTCTGTAAATCTGTTTAAAATAATTAATAGTAAATTATTTACGTGAAAATTTCCCCGAAAATGCAAGTCCTGGGAAAATTTTATGTAAAGCACTTAAAATAATAATAAATAATTAAAATTAGCTTTAATTAAATAACAAACTCATAAAAATTTCATAAATATATACAAAAATTATTAACACTGCATATCCTGATGCAGTATAAAAATATTTAGAAAATACGGGATATTACACTATGAAAGCATGTCTTGCCCACTATGCAAGTAGAATTGTAAACAACCATTCAGCAGGCTTTCCTTCACCCACCTACTTGATGATCTTCATTTGCTCCCAAAATTCATAGCCTATTGTCACCTTTACTGCTGTCTAAAACTCCTTCTTTAATCACACTCAAGGAAACTTCTTCTTGAAATTACTAAATATATGTTGGCAGTAAAATCCTTGAATGGATGAAGGAAACCATGCTTTAATAGCATTTGTCAATCCCTATAGTCAAAACACACAAAATGATTTAATAGCATTAATAAGCAATTCAACTTTCACTTAAAGAAAAATTTTAAAAATGAATATATGTTATACCTTCTGTCAGTCTAATATAAAAGTCCATGGTGTGCCCTTATTATCACTGCTAATACATTAAAAAAGGCAATCAATAAAAAACCTCCAACTGGTAGTGAACTCAAAGTCTACCACTGCAATTGTAAGAGGCAAAACACCTCCATTTCTATCAAGTGACACATCTAACAATAAACACCCACCATATGGCCCCTTCAAAAAGCACCCATCAAACCCAATAACAAGCCTACAACCTCCTAAAAATCTTTTCTTAACAACATTAAAACATATGAATAAATGTTTAAAAATTGTTAGTTCATCAAGACAGTTTCTTTGCTGAAATTCCATCTTAACAAAAGTGTCATGATTGATTTCCCTTAAGTGGTTAATGTACTTCTTCAATTCTTTATAGCTTTCCTCATGTGACCCTTTGATAGAAGCTCTACTAATACCTCTTGCTCTATACAACTGCGACATATGAACTTCTACTCCCTATTTATTTTTAATTTCACCTTGCATCAATTTATAGCTCATATTAGGGTCAGCTTCCAGACATTCATTTAACTTATGAGTGACCCATTTAGTATTAGCATTGGGATTTTCAGTATAGTCTACCCTAATGCATGAATGAGTTGGATGAAATTTTTTCACCATAAATGTCTTCTGATTAGGTAGCATAAAAGCATGAATCCTCCATTTGTAGGTTTTAGCTTGGCATTGCACTATCACTCTCACACTATCATTCTTGATCTTTTGAAAAAAAAAAAATCCTCTTTTAACACTATAGTCCCATATAGTTGCCCTAAATTTCTTAACATCATCAAACGTTTGACCTATTTAAAATTAAAATTCTCCATTCTCATGATTGATAAATGGATTACTATGTAAATGATTCAAATGAGTTTTTTCCCTCTTTTTACTAATAGTCATTTCTTCATCACCTGAAGTCTCTGAATAGGTAGCTTCCTCCCCAATCTCACTCAAGTTATCATCATCATTCAAAATAACATCATCCTCTTCATCTACCCTAAGAATTTCACTCTTAGAAGTGCTAATGGCATCACCCCCACCATCATTCAGCCACTCTTTACCATTAGCATCTGAGAAAGTATACTCTTCCCTACTAACATAGTCATCATTATTTATAGCTACCCTAGGCCTGCCTATTCTAGTTCTTTTTCATCTACTCTTGTCCACCCTATCATCATTAATGTTGCCTCTTCCATTTTCCCTTCCCCTCCATCTGCCCCTTCCTCTTCCCCCCCCCCCCCTTGATAGGTTTAGGAATTTCAAGTTCAAGTACTTTTAGTTCATGTATTTTAGGTTTAGGTACATCTAGTTCATGTATTTCAGGTTTAGGAATTAGAGGTGACAGTATCACAAATTCAGGTATTTCAGTTTTAAGAATTCCATATTGCACCCAAATGGAGCATTTATTTTTTGTTTAAGTGCAGGTGCAGGTGTTTTTGGTTCAAGTGTAGGTGTTTTTAGTTCACGTGCAGGTGGAGCTTCAAGTGTTTTTGGTTTAAGTGGAGGTGCAGGTGTTTCATGTGCATCTATTTCATTAGGCTTCCCTATGTTTAAAGGATCTATTCTCTCATAAATTGTAATGGAAATGTGAGGATTATCCTTGTACTTCCTAAGCATTTGAAGTATATCATCATCAATCTCTATGTGCATCGCACTCCCAAGAACACAAATTGGAAATCATATTTTATCTCAGGAAACATCCTATACACATCTTATAATAAACACAGGTAAGAATAGCTATTAGGATCGACATTATCCATGATTTTGCTCTCATCTTCATACTCCACTTCAATTGAATAAGATTTAGGCAATAACATTTACATGAAATTAGAAATTTCATTTATTAGAAAGAAAACACATTTCGACCATATACATTTTCTCTAAAAAACAAAACCCTAATTTAAAAAATTAGGGTTATTGAAATCACACATTTCAAGTAAACAACAACGGATTATAAAATTCATATTTGTACAAGAGCATTAAAAAATTCTCAATTTTTCATTGATTTAAACATAATCCCTAGAAAAAAGAAATGACTTTTTTCTTTACATGTCTAATTTGAAGAAGAATACAAAATTCCTAAAATCTCATTTTTTTAAGAATGAAACTAACTTAACATAAAGAAAAACTAAAAATCTATTGAAATTTACCGTCACTTTTATCGAATGCAGCTCTGACTTCTGTGTAAGTTTGATTCCTTGACACTTCTTAGCTCAAACACATCTCAACAATTATAAACAAGGTTCAAAAAAAAGAAAATTAATATAGATACAAGCTCTTACAGATTCCAAATTGATGATAATAGTTTTTCGTTTTGTTGTTTTGATTTTTTTATTTTTCGCCATTGTTGTTACTTTCAGAAAACAGTATTGTGGAGTGGTTTTCAATGTCCCTCGCACCCCTACCTCTTTTACATGCAAAAAGTAAACATAGGGTTTTTTGGTCAGTTTTTATGTACTTAACGGCAATTTGACAGTATACTTCATAAAAGGACTATTTAATTTATTTCATTAAGCTTGGGGGACTAATTAATATAATTTTTAAAAGTTAGGACGTCAGGAAGTAAATAGTAATTGACCCTAAAATATTTAGGGTGTCCACATGAATGGGGACAGACAAGGAAAAAGCTTTTCAGCTTTCTTTTACAAAGAACTGCTAAAAGAATAAAGAATTCAGAATTCGAAGTGTAGATTTCTTTCAGTAGTGGGAAGAGAAAAAATGATCAAAGCAGTCTTACAAGTTCTGCCAGCTTTTGTTTTGTCCACTTCTAAAATTCCAATTGGCATAATTCAAGAAATAGAGAGACTAGTGAAGAAATTTTGGAGTCAGGAGATACATCAAAGGAAAGACAGTTGATATTGCAATTTTTTATTAATTTTTTTGACAAAATTGCCCCCTATTTATATGGGGGGCAATTTTTTTTTGTAAACTCCCTTCCCTATTATTTTAAGCGGCCTATGTAAATCTTTTCTCCAAAGGAAAATGCACTGGATCAGATGGGATATCTTAGCAGAAGCCAAGAATGAGGGAGGAATAGGTTTTAGAGACACGGAAATTTTCATTTCGGCCATGTTGGGAAAGATGGGCTTTCTTTTACAAAGAACTGCTGAAAGAATTCAGAATTAGAAGTGTAAATTTCTTTCAATAGTGGGAAGAGAAATAATGATCAAAGCAGTCTTACAAGCTCTGCCAGCTTTTGTTTTGTCCACTTCTAAAATTCCAATTGGCATAATTCAAGAAATAGAGAGACTAGTGAAGAATTTTTGGTGGAGTCAGGAGATACATCAAAGGAAAATGCACTGGATCAGATGGGATATCTTAACAGAAGCCAAGTATGAGGGTGGAATGGGTTTTAGAGACATGGAAAATTTCAATTTGGCCATGCTGGGAAAGATGGGTTGGAGATGATTAAAAATCCAGAGATGCAATTTGCTCAACTGCTCAAAGGAATATATTTTCTTGATAAATCTTTTATACTTGCGAAACAGGGTCCTAAAGCCTCTTGGATTTGGTTTAGATTAATTAGAGGTAAAGAAGTCATTCAAGAGCGATTCAGGTGGCATAATAGGGTCGGGGAATGATATTCAAATATGGTCTGATTCGTGGGCCCCTAATTTACCTAGTTTTAAAGTATTTTCGCAAAAACCTGAGGAAGCTGAAATTCTTACGGTTAGAGGTCTTATAGAACAACAAACACCAGAATGGAATAGTCAACTGCTAGCTGATCTTTTTACAGAGCAGGAACAACAAGCCATCAAGGACATTCTAGTCAGCTCAGGTATTGGAGTAAAATCATTTGGCATCTGGATAAGAAAGGCCAATACTCAGTTAAATCAGGATATAAAACTGTGAAGAAGAAATCCTAAGCAGTTACAAATGATCTCCAAACAGATGGGCAAGCAGGTAGCAATAACAGGTTATGGAAATCAATCTATAATCTGCAAGTGCCACCTAAAATAAAAGTTTTATATGGAGGTTGTGTGGAATGGAATAGCAACTAATGAAGCTCTCATCAATAGAGGATGTAGACTCAATGGGAGATGCAAACGATATGGCTTTGAAGCTAAAAACATAGAACATGTTTTGTTCTTATGTGATCAATCCAGACACATATAGCATGCTAGCCAACTGGGGTACATACAAAATAATGGAGGTTTTCAATCTTCTAGAAGATGGTGGATGGCAACATATAAACTGCTAGAAGAAACTGGAAATATTGATTTGATGAACTTGGTGGATGGAATTTGTTGGAACATATGGAAGTCAGGAAACCAAAAGCAATTTAATGGTGAACTAGAAAATCCAGGCATTTTATTGGAAAGGATAAATAGATGGTGGTTATCGATAAGAAATATGAATAATGGAAATCAACTACAACAGTCGTTACTAGAAGGCTTACTAGATAGAATGCACCTGAACCAAGAAAGCTGGCAAGCTCAAGCTTAGAATTATTTAAAAATTAATTATGATGCTTCTTTCTTGAAAGACCAAAATATATGCAGGTGGCGAGTGTTTGCAGGGATTATGGAATTAGACTTATCTTCTTCAACACTAAGCAGCTTCCTAGTCCGTCACCTTTGCAGGAAGAAGTGTTGGCAATAAGAGAAGCAGTAAAGTATGCAAGTGGTCAAGTTAGCAAAAAGTTCATAATAGAATCGGACTGTCTAGAGGCTACCCAGTTGTGCAAGTCATTGCCAGAAGAGAGACCTTGGGAAGTAGACGTGATCCAGAAAGAAATACACAGGCTCACTTCAACAAATAGAAATATAGAATTTTCTTATGTGAATAGGAAAGGAAATCAAGTAGCTGATTGGTTATCCTAGAATGCATCAGCCCTTGTCTTTGGCTCAAACTACTTCAATATTCGTCCCGAGTTCCTCAAATTAATTTTGAAGGGACAAGTGTTGTAGTTTTGCTTCCTAATGGAATGTTTGTTAAAAAAAAATTGCAAATTATATATGCTATAGTCCTTTTTAAGAAATATAGTTGATTAAAATAGTTGGAATTAATTTATTGGTTATTGTTCTCATTTAAATTAAATTTTAATTTTGAATTCTACTATATGCAGTGATTTTAAATTAGTTGTTAAAAAAATTTTGTCGTCCTTATAATTAAATTAAATTGAACTGAATTAATTAAAATCTAATAAATTTTGAAAACCGAAATTTTAAAAAAAAATTGAGTTTTGAGTTCTAGTGTATGCACTTATATTAAATTTAGTTATTTAGAAATTTTTACCAATTCATGATCCTACTTGAATCAAATTGAATGAAATTGAATTAATTAAAAAAAATTAAAAACTAATGATTTTTTAAAAAATTGAGTTAAATCTTAACATCTATAATAATGATCAAACAAATAAATTAATAACATTTTTTCATTCTACAAAATTTATGTATCAAGCATAATATGGGACAAATTTTTCCTTTCAAATTGATAATTATGAATATTATATTTTATGATATGTTTAGAGAAAATTATTATCTGACTACTTCTCCTTCATATGTTCACTTTAATATGCCCAATTGCAGGCTAATAATGAGCGCCACTCGCAATCGAGTACGCTTGTTGATTTTTCATTTGTGGCTTAATAGGTTGTATTTTTCTTGGTCAACTGAGTGTTGCACCCAATGAATTCTGAACTCCAAATGACGATGCATATTCTTCCGCTCCTCTGAAATGGTTAATTAATTATTATAAGCTATGGTACTTTTAATTAATAATTGCTCACTTATTAGATCCACGGGCATTATGGCAACTGGCAGCAACATCATATTAAAAAAATAAATATGATTTTTAATTAAAAATTATAAAAAAAAATTAGTTAAATGACAATGAGTTTTAAATTATAATATTCTTAGTTAATTTTATGTATGAAAATAAAAATTTCATGAAATTTACTCAACTAAATGTTCACAATAATTGGGGCTCGTATTAACAAAAAAAATTTTAAAAATAATATAATACTAATTTCTAAATATTTTACCGTACCAACAAAAAATATAAAATAAGAAAAGAATAACAAACAATTTTATTTGATGTACACAAAATGCCAATTATTTTCTACAATAATCATCCACATCTCCGTTACCAGATTAAGCACATATCAGTTCATCTCCGGCCACCCAAAATAATGATAATCAACAATCACAAAGTGAAAAAAGAAAGAGGTAGAGAAAGGAAGAATTAAAGATGTAAAAAATGAACAAAAAAGAAACAAGTATAATCAAAAGACGAATATATAAAAATAACAAGAAGAATTAATAGAGATCTCAATCCTTCTCCTCCAAGAAACCAAAGATCTACATTAAGCCGATGATGTTGGAAGCTGAAACCCCATTTCTAGGCAAAAGTAAAGGCCAAGAAGCTTCCTGCCAGGACAGTTCCTGCGAGGATGACCCTGTCGAACCTAGCAGCAGCAAAGTTACCGCTTGGTGGAGTTGGAGAAGTAGGACCCTCAGCAGAAGGTGAAGGAGCAGTAGTGCCTGCAGGTGGTGGTGCAGGAGGAGAGGAGGTAGGGGAAGATGGGGCATTAGCTGGAGGAGTAGCTGGTGAAGGAGATGGAGAAGGTTTAGTTGGAGCTGGGGCAGGAGCTGGAGTTGGTGTTGGTGTTGGTGCTGGTGATGGAGTTGGAGTAGCTGTTGGAGATGGTGTCGGTGCTGGTTTTGGTGATGGAGTTGGTGAAGCACCCGGTGCTTGAGCCATGCAAGAAGTTGCAAGAACACCCAAGATCAAGAAAACTTTAAGCATTGAAAAACTCATCTTCATAAAATCTTTAAAGAATCTCTGAGAGAAACTAAAAGAAAGAAAGCCTTTGATTTTCCTGGAAGCAAGAAAGAATTTAAGAGGAGAAGGTTAGGGGAGTGAAGATACTTAAAAGGGTATTGCAATATATATATATATATATGTAAGCAAGAGAAGAGAAATATATATATATATATATATATATATATATATGCAAATGCAATCAATAATCTAATGTAATGTGAAGAGATTCCTCAAATCATTAAACAAAGTGTGGGTAACATATATTTATATATTTATAGTGCAATAGCCCCACTACATAACATGGCAATGTGAATAATTGATTTTTCAAATATATTTTTAATTAGTAGAAAAATGTGACGATTTCACTATGAACCGACTATACAAATCAGATAAAAATTCAATTATAAATGGATAATTATAGAATTTGAATTTTACATTTTATTATATCTCTAAATTTCACTCTAATTTTTTATAGATTATATTTTTAGTCATCTGCCTTTCTTCTTTCTTCCCTTCTACGAAGATCAGAAACAGAAAAGACAACCAACACGACAAGTCAGAAAAGTACACCTATAATTAAGATTAGGGATGTTTTAGTAAATTAACAAGGTTAGAAATTTATGCTTAGCGGGGTTAATTTGACCTGGTCTTGGTGTTAAATTTACGCAAACTACTACTAAGACATGTGTTAATAGCTTAGAGGTGGGTAAGATGTCTTTGTCCAAGAATCAACATTTGAAAAAAAAAAAAAAGGTATTGTGACCTTCCTATTGTTCACAGACTGTCCACAGCGTTAACCTTTTCAACAACTCTTTAACGTGGTCGGTTATATTACCTTAATAACCCCTTCTTCAATATTTTTGACACTTTTTCTGGTCCAATTATTGATTACCAGAATAACTTTACAAGTTTCTAATGTTGTTTAGGAGACGTAGCAAAAACCCATTTTGCCATTTGATCATAGCTTTGATAAATGTGGAGTAAGTCAATGATATGGGTCCTCATACCCGCGTCGAATGATTATAACCTTTTTATTTGTCCACTTGAAAGCTTTTACTTGGTAATTATTAAGAAAATGATTTTGGTTCAATTTAAAATGAGAGAGGATAATGTGATTGATATTTTCATATTTTTATTTAACATAATTTAAGGAAATTTTAATTTTTTAGATTCTCTAAAATTAATATTGATGATGTTTTAACTTTGATCGACTTGTTTATACAATGTCTTTTTTGAAAGAAAAGATTCATTGTTAAGTGTTTAATAGAAAAGAATTATATTTTGTTGTATTATTATCAATTATACTTTTTTTAAATTACTGATATTTAAAATTAACTAAATTTTAAATAATTTAATTCTTTTCTAAATATACATTAAAATTTAAATTTAAATTCAAAACATCATTTAAATAAAAACACTTTCTGCCAACTAATAAAATTTTATTCAGATTAACAATGGATAAAGGAAAAAGATTTTCTTTATGAAAATGAGCTGCTGAAAAGGAATTTCATCTATAGATTGATTGTTTATAAGTGTAGATCCTACCACGAAGGTGACGCATTTGTTTGTTGGTCCATAATACTACAAGTGGGATTCATATATTATTATTATTATAGAAGATTAGCTGCGTTATAGCCGTTTAATGGAGGCCGTGATTGGGGAGAGAGAAATTAGAAGAATAATACAATTGCTAAAGTAACCGTTGCAAAAGGGAAACACCTAACATGTTCATACATATGTACAAACTCCAGTTAATGTTGCCCTAAAACGTGCATGTCTGCTTGTCGTGCTATGAACATGGAAAAAAAATAATTAAAATTTTAAATTGAGTTTTGGCTAAAATATTGTGCCCTAGTTTAAGTGAGGCCCCAAAAAACTGAGCTACTTTCTTTGCTTTAAAGACATGTGTCTTTGGAAGGGTTTCGAGGACACGTGTCTAACTGGGGTGGCCATTGTATAGTTTTTGTATGACACAGAATAAATAGTAGTTGAATATAGTAGGTAATGGAAAGATTTTTTTTTTGCTATAATACAATCAAATATATTATTATATCTTGTTGATTGCTAGTTTCTGGAATTTTGAATAGTTCTTAGCTGGCAAATGCTGGCTTGAATTTGGTGGAAGTTTTTTTAATTATATTTGCATGGTTGTTGGTCAGAAATAGTGTATTTACAACTATAAGAACAAATTAATTATTTAAACAAAAAAATAAGGCTGCGAGTGAATGAAATTACTTAATTGTTGCAAATTAAATTTTTTTTTTAATTCAATGTATAGACGATTGTATTACGGCACAAAATAACTTAGTTAACTTTTGTAATTTACTGTATTAGTGTTATTTAAGAAATAGTATACTACTCTAATATAAACACTTTGTATCCAATGTGTATATATTTATATTGTACTCATCAATCAATATATGTGAAAAATTATCTTCTCTCATCAAGATTATTATGGTATCAGAGATGCACTAATTCTATTGTTGTTTTACATCTTCGAAATTCCAATCATCTGCTGTTTTTTCTTTTTTCCGAAATTCTATGGCTTCTAATACTAATACTCAAATCATTCTTGCTCCTACCTCATCTATTCCCTCTCTCTTCTACCTAACTCAATTTTTCTATCAAATTAACCTTAATGAACTACCTTACTTGGAAAACACAAATCATTCCTCTTTTAAACTCCGAAAATCTTATGGGATACATTAACAAGACTACTCCTCCTCATACAACGATTATGAGCACCACCACTCCTCCTACTCCTATTGTCAATCCGGAATACCAAGTCTGGTTCAAAAAACATCAAATGATTTTATCATGGATACTCTCTTCTTTAACTGAAGAAATTTTTCCATATGTTGTTAGCATCACATCCTCCAGAGTAGCATGGACAGCCCTTGCAACCACTTTTGGAGTTGTTTCACAAAATAAACAACTCCAACTACACATAGAGTTACAAAAAGCTCAAGAAAAATGATATGTCATACACAAATTATCTTCGTTGAACCAAGTCAATTGCGGATACACTAGTTGTTGGTAGTCGAAACATAACTCAGGCATAATTCAACGCCATTATTTTCAAAAGCATTGGCACTGAATATCAAGGACTTATTTCTTCTTTCACACTTCGCCTAAAATCAGTAAGCTTCAGTGAACTTCATCGCCATCTAGTTTCTTATGAAATTTTAATGAAAAGCCACCCAAACCATTTTTATCCAATTTTAGTCATAAAGCTCCTCTTCTTCCCATTTCAGCACCTGCTTCGTTTTCACTCTGCAACCCAACATCATATCGCCCATAATAATCTTATCGTCCACCCTAGTAAGGATAAGGGCGCAAAAAGCAAATATGCCAAATTTTCTGATTTAGGAATCACATAGTAGTTACATATCATCGCTAGTTTCAACACAACACTCCACCACCTGCAAATTTTCAGTAACCATTCCAAGCCAATATTGGTTATCATCAGTCCCCAACTATTTGGCTCTTATATATGTTGGTTATCCTTCTTCGAATTATCTTCAACCATGTATTGCTGACACTAGTGCAACATCTTATATAACTCCTAACTTAGGTGTCTTGCATCTTCTTTAACCTTATCGTGGCCATGAAAAATTACTTCTTAGTAATGGTAAAGGTTTTCAAATTGCAAATTTTGGTACAATATTCATCCCTACCTCCTCTTAAAAATTTATTTTATGAAATACTTTGCATGTTCCAAAATTTTCCAAACCATAACTTTCTGTTCATAAATTTTGCACTGACAATAATTGTTTCTTTGAATTTGGCCTTCTTTTTTTGTCATTACAAATCATAAAAAAAAAATTAGGAGCTACTAAAAAGAGTGAATAATCATGGCTTATATCAATTTCCATCATCCATAGTATGCTTAACAACCACTAATTTTGATATCTTTCATCTCTGGCATTCAAGATTGGGTCATCCACACTCCAAAGTTGTCACCACCATCACTAAAGAAAATAAAATTCCAGTTTCTTCCATGTCATCTTCTCCATGTTCATCTTATTTTTTAAGCAAATTTGCAAAATTACCTTTTACTACTGTTGAACACAAAACTAAAGTTCCATTTGAGATTTTACACTCAAATGTTTGGTGCCCTATCAAATTTAGGTTTTAAATATTTTGTTCATTTTGTCAATGACTATATTTGATTTACTTTGATATTTTTCATCAAAAATAAAAGTAATGTTATTATTGTCTTTTGCAATTTTAATAATATTATTGAATGTCAATTTCAAACAAAAATTAAGGCCATCCACTTTGACTAAGGTAGACAGTATCAAAAGTTAAATCAAATTCTATAACGTCATGACATTATTCATAGAATTGCATGTCCATATACTCATGAGCAAAATGGACTTGCATAGAGAAAAATTCGTCATATTGTAGACATTGGCTTAACATTACTTGCTTATAGTTTTGTCCCTCTTAAATATTGGCCTTACTCTTTTGACATAATTACTTCTTTAATAAATGGCATTCCAACTCTAGTTCTTAAAAATAAGAGTCCATTTTCATGTCCTTTTGATCACAATCCTGGATACCAAAATCTCAAAGTATTCAGTTGCACCATCTTTCCCTAACTTTGTCCACATCGCACTTATAAATTTAGTTTTTACACAACTCCTTGTCTTTATCTTGGTCTGTCTACCACCCATCATGGTCATAGATGCATTGACCTATAAACCAATCAGATTTACATAGTTCACCATGCTAAGTTTGATGAATAAACATTCCCATGTAGATTCGATCACTTCTAAGTTCCCAACTCCAGCACTAACACTACTCCATGGTTACAATTGAGTACAAGTCATGATTATCCACTTCCATCAGGTATGTCTTCTACTTTAAACTCTTCTTCTCTACCCACCACTCCTTTATCCAATCCAACTTCACTCATCCAACAAATTCCATTACCACCAATTCCTTCTACCAAATCATTATCCTTATCTCCACCTGGATTAAACCTTATCATTGACCTCACCTCTTATCAACCACCTAATCTTGATCCCTCCTCCACACTAACCCGAACACACCCAATGATCTTATGCTCAAACACCATCCAACGAAGACATGCAAATCTCTCTCATATCGAACCTACCCAAACATTACCCTTCTCTCATCCAACAATTACCTCTCTAAAAAATGAAACTCAAACATTCATTCAAGCCAATAAAAACAAAGAATGGCGCCAAGCCATGGCTGCCAAATTTCAAGCCCTTCTCCAAAATAAAACATGGCAACTTATACCAAGACTAAAGGGCTAGAATATAGTGGAAAACAAATGGGTTTATCGCATCAAGCGCCATCCTGACAATACTATTTCCACATACAAAGAAAAGTTGGTAGCAAAGGGATACAATCAATAACATGGAATTGACTATGGTGAAACTTTCAGTCCCGTTGTCAAAACCACCACAATCTACACAATTATTGCATTGGCAACTATGTTTAAATGGGAATTAAAGAAATTGGATATTTCAAGTGTCTTTCTTCATAGAAATCTTAATGATTTGGTTTATATTGAGCAACCACAGGGTTTGTTGATATTGATAATCTGGATTATATGTGCTTCCTTCATCAATCACTTTATGGTTTAAAACAAGCGCCACGTGCTTAGTTTCATAGACTAAGCTAATTTTTTCTTGACATCAGATTTGTGTGCTCTAAAGTAAATTCACTATTGTTTATTCTCCATCGCCATTCTAAAACCATTCTCTTATTGGTTTATGTCAATGACATCATTTTAACTGGCTCTTCCACATATTTAATTACTAACATTTTACAAAAATTGCAGGTTGAATTTTTTGTGTAAAATTTTAGTGACTTGTCTTATTTTCTTAGTGTTCATATTACCAAGACTTCGAATGGCATCCTTTTGAGTCAGCAAAAATATCTTCGTGATCTCTTACTCAATATAGGCCTTCAAGATTGTAAGGGATGTTCTACACCAATGGCTACTACACTTACTTTGTCAAAAAATGATGGCCCTCCATGTGAAAATCCAGAACTTTTATCCACAAGTGGTTGGTGCATTACAATATGCCACATTCACTCGCCCTAATATAGCCTTTTTAGTCAATTTTTTGTGTCAGTTTATGTACTCACCAACCACTACTCACTGGAATGATGTCAAAAGACTCCTTCGGTATATCAAGCATATAATTGCTTACTTATTATTTTTTGGTTCCACAAATAAGTGTCTTTTACAATGTTTTTCGAACAATGATTAGGGTGGGTGTCCGGATGACTGTCAATCTACTAATGGTTTTGGAATTTATTTGGGTAATTCACTTATCTCCTGGAGTGCCGAGAGAATATAAAGCCATTGCCAACATGATTGCAGAAATTATGTGGATTAATTCTTTGCTCAACGAAATTCATATTTAGTGTACTTCTCCTCCAATCCTTTGGTGTGATAATATTGGAGATATCTATATGTCTTCCAATCTTGTTTTCCATGCAAGGACAAAGTACATTGAACGATTTCAACTTTGTTTATGAACAAGAAAAAAAGGGTGCAATTCAAATAGCCTTTGTTTCAAGTAAATATCAAATTTGTGACATCTTCACCAAGCCTTTGGAAATTCATTATTTTCAACAACTATGCTCAAAACTTCGATTAGTTCCTCATTCCCTGTCGACTTGCAGGGGAGTATTACAACCCAAAATAACTTAGTTAACTTTTGTAATTTACTGTATTAGTGTTATTTAAGAAATAGTATACTGCTCTAATACAAATACTTTGTACCTGATGTATATATATTTGTATTGTAGTCATCAATCAATATATGTGAAATATTATCTTCTCTCATCAAGATTATTAAATTGGAAGAAGTCAGTGATTACATCAAATTCTATCATGTTGAGTAGTGAAAGTAGTTAATGATAACTCTTCCATAAAGGTATCCTGAAGTATATGGTTCAATTATATCATTGTTGATTTAAAAGGAGAGGACTTTCCTACAGTCCATTAAAATTTAAATGGTAGAATCTCCCTATTAAAAAAATCATCTTGCATTAGTGTCATCTTGCATTACAACAACTAATTTTCTCTTTATTTTTTTTTAAACTGCAGCCCACTAAATTATAATTAATTCAATTTAATTTAAACAAAATTATAAGAATGATAAAAAATTTTCAACAACTAATTCAACACAATTATATATACCATGTATAATTTGAATATGTCGAGACATTGTTTGAATAAGAATTTTTTCTAATTGATTTTACCAGTTGTCAGTTAATAAATTTTTTAAAAAATATAAGTAATATTGATATACTAAATTAGAAAGATTCTAATTTCTACAAAATAAATTTTACTTTTGTAAGTAACTATTATTGAATGGGTAAAAACGGTTTCATCCAACGATAATTGTAATAACATAGAAAAAAAGTAAAAAAATAAAATAATACATATTATTTATATCCGGTTTTCATCAATTGTGCATATGATGTAAAAAGTTAAAATATTTACAACTTTTTCAACAAGTTATTATTTTATTATAAGAAATTTCGTGCATAGTTATAAAAAGAAAAAGGTTATATATCAAGCTCTACTCTTATATTTGTTAAAAAAAACTCTACTCTTATAGAAATAGTAGGTGTCGTTTACCAATGAACTTTACAGCCAAATTGAAGTTGCTTTTATATATTTTTAATTGAAGCTAATTCATATAAATTTGTTAGTGGGGTATGACTACGCATAACATGCCTCATGAATCATGATGTGTGAATTTGAGCTGTGTAGCTGTTCAAACTTATATTTCTTCTTGAAAGATTAGCTGTTAGGAAAAATTAATTATAGTAAAAGCACTTCCATGTGATTGTTCCCTAATTAATTTAGCCGAATATCTTTAGGGTATTTAAAACATAACAGCTATATCTAAATAATATCTAAAACTAAAAAATTAATTAATTAAGCCAATATAAACAGTGATTATAAACCCCAACTGTATAGAATACATGAAAACTTTTAATTCTTTTCTTAGAAAAGAAGATGAGTACGTATGTGTATTATACAGAGGAGTCTTTTTTTTTTTTCTTTTCGTAAAGCAAAAATCAATTTCAGAAGTAGAAATAGAAACCCTTTTGGTTTTTGGTTCACATAATCAAATAGGCTAAGGATTCCCGCCAGAAAGTGACAAGAAATTAATTTTTGTCAAAGAAAGGGCTGAAAATGTCAACTAATATTCGTGGATACGTTTCCATGGAAAGATACACAAGAGACAGGTAATGATGTTGAATCATACCCAAAAATTTTAAATCATATCTTGATCAGAACTAGTCCAGAGGAAGTGAATAGAAAATAGGAAAAAAGAAAAAAAGAAAAGAGGAACTCATCTTTCTAATCTAATTGTTCTTGAATCAGTAACACATTATATGCTTACCATTTCTTGTTCTCGGAATTTAGTCACTTTTTTTTTTTTTTTTTCTAATCTTTAATTTTTAATCTTTAATCAGAAAGGTTGTCATTTAAGCTAATTGTTAAATTTAGGTTTGACAACGCTGCAAGAAATGCCAACTGCTCTTTGGACTTGCTGACTGAGTACAACTTTAGGTTCAGGATTTCTGGAATAACATTATAATTAACATATAGTAAAACATAATATATACTTTTTCACTAGGTCATGTGCTTTTTCAACCTCTAATTTTAAATTTAAGGTAAAATCAGTTGCAGGAATAAATTAAAAGTAATCCTTATAAATGCCAGTGAAAACAGATAGCAATTTTATACATATATTAAAGAAAAAGAACAGAAGATTTCCAAATTGACCAAAGACAACCTTTTGTACATCACAACGACAACTTGAGAGTGTGAAAACAGATATTCTGCCTTGCCTTCTAATGGATGAAATTCTAGAGTTTGGCAATTGACACGATGTGCAAGAGTTCAACTAATGAATTAAACTCTTGCAAAATCATGGCATTTTGGCATGATGTTGATTCTTTCAGAATTTTTTTTTCTCCCAGTTGCAAGAACTGAATTCCGAAATCATAGACAGGGTTTCCGAGCATAGAGATTGACTCAATAAAATTTTATTTGAACTGAAATATTGCATTTTCAATCTTTCCAAACAGGTTCTATAAGAAAAAGGAAAACACCACTGTTTTTTCACAGAGGGAGGACCTTAATGAACAGAAATCAAGCTCAGCATCTCTATCATGTGAAAATGTATCTCGCTAAATGGTCAACTTTCCTCATAATATGTGAATATAGAAAGAGAAGAGAGAATAAAAATAGCAGCATTTCATCAATAAGAAGCACATGCACTATTTCACTAAACAGAGGTTGACCAAACATTGAAAACAGGAGCAGGGCCACTTGTACATAACAGATTCATATCCAAAGAGACATAAGAGAGGATTTTCTACGGTCATCTTCATAACAATTGCAACAGAGCCAACCAATAATGAAACTAATTTTGCACATAACTGGCATGTGCAATACTAGTGTATTTTTTAGCAGCCTTCAAAACTAGTATATCACAAGAATGGAGGTAGACAAAGGTTATGCTGTACTTGAGGTTCATTTAATGGACAGAAACAAGTCCTTGTATCCCAATTTTTTGTAACAGAGAAATGTACACAGCTCAGGTTCCTTCTTAATCAAGTTCGTCACTCAGTCAAACGCCAAAACATAAGGACTTCCAGTTGAGCATGAAAAGAAAGAAAAGTAAATTCTCCCAAGAACTCTTTTTCTGTCACATCCATAACCTCTGTGAACATTCAAGATGCAACCACACAAGACTTCAAGATGCAACCAAACAAGACCTAGCTGTACAAATAAGACTAGGCAGGACCCCTACGAGCTACAGATACCAGCTCCACATTTGCAGAACATGCATAACCATCAAGCTAGATCAATCTCATCTTTTAAAATATTTTGACCAAAAGTAGACTGCAGTAAAACAAGCCAGTCCGAAAATGATTACTTGCAAAATATGATTTGATCTCTGCTGGATGATGGTTCTATTCAACCTCCTCATGCTGCTTCTCACACCAGCCTCAGCATTGGTCATCAGCCTTTGCTGTTGGAATAACCAGAAATATCATAGCATAAGAATAAATTCTTTTTCCCCTACTAGACCCAGAAGATAAATTATGAATCACATGTTGTAATTTGTGACTTCCAAGGACTTGCACAAAAATTTGATCACATGCAGAAAGATCATTAAACCAATAATTTCCACAAGACCAAGAAAAAAAATTTTCTACATCATCTTTAATCTACCAAGGAGTGTTGTTTCTAAAATTACAGTTATACCCCAAAAGTAACATTGGCAACAAACTCAAAGTGATAGTAAAATTGTGATTTTTGATTGTGTATAGGAATTTGTTAAACAAAAGTTAGTCATTTGGACTTAATTGTTATTTCAAAGCCAAATAATTGGATTGGGCTAGTAATCTTCTAAAAATTTGGATGGAGATCTTCCATGTAACTGCATTTCAATCTGGGTATGAAGCATAATGCTCCTAAAAGACAGCGCAAAGTCTAGTGGGAAGGAAATTATTGATTTTTTTCTTTTTGTGTGTGCACGCACATTTGTAAGCATGCAAAGTTTTTTGAGACAAAAACTGACCCAAACCTAGATATTACAAGAAATAAATATAATAAGCAGGCTTAGAGACTTCCAACACACTCTTGTCTCCAGCCTTTTTTACATGGGATTTAGATCTTGCTGATTTGTTTTCAAAGACAAAGGGGATTAAAAGATATGGAAAACGAGAAGAGGGAGGAAAAGCCAAAAGATGTACCAAATCAGAGATTATGTCATTCTGAAGTCTAGCTTCCGTTTCAATTTCTTGAGCCACCTGCAGAGAAGTGTTCAATAAACATATCACAATTATAATAATGATAGAAAACAGAGACAGCCTAATCTTCAGTTCAGACTAAGTCACGCTGAAGTGCTTCCTTAGTGCAAAAGACCCCCTAGCCTGTGAGAGTAGTCTAACACTCTAAGACTTCCCCTAGCAACTTTCCAGTTACAAAGGAGCAACCTAACCATTGTAACAAGGCTCACCCTCAACTAAGCCAGACTGGATTCGTAACTTTCGATCCCATTAACAATGCCAACAAACCCTTTATTATTCAGGCATCTAGACCTCCCCATCAAGGACAATGCCACAACTATAAGCCAAACAACTCTTCAAGAAAGATCATATGCAGCAACTCTATTTAGGGATATTTCACTTCCCTGAGTAGACATCCCAACACAGAAACACCATTGCCTAGATCCTGTGACCATAGAAATTTCATGCAGTAACATTTCGACTTCAGCAATTGACCTAACATGTTCTTGTTGGGTACAGATGCTCAAATATGTCATATAGTGAAAAGTTGACAGAGGGGAAAAGCAACTGACTAATCCAAATCCATGAAATGGGCATACAGAGAGTAACCATCACATTATGTCACTCTACCAAAAAGGAGAACCAAACAGAACAAAATGAGAAATCATGAAATCAAAATAAATGGAAATAAAGAACATACATCTTTGAGGCGACTAACTTGCTGGTGAAGACCCAAGATTTCGTGGTCTAAGTCAGCATGAGCCGGATCAATTCTCAATTGAACTTCCTCTGAATTCGCTGCTGCTCTCGCGCTAAGACCTTCCCTGTATGTAACACAAAATGTTAAAGATTGCAATCGAATTGAATTGAACTGAATTAGCAGAGAAAGAGCGTCAATTACCTGGATCTATAAGGATAAGCCATTAATCAGAGGAGAATATGATAGAAGGAATCAAAGGAAGTGGTCACTCTCAATTCATATTATATGTATCGGTTTCGTTTTCACCGCGTAAACAACACACCCAATTTCATTTTAGGCATAATTACGTAACTACCCAACAAAATTACGTAACTACCTTTAAGCGAGCCGAATCGGTTGATGATTTGTTTATAGGGTTTGGAAAAAATTCATTTGAGTTCATCTGTTAAATTAAATAAGTTGACTGTAAACTTTATTTTGAAGTTCATAAATTAAATGAGCCGAGTTCGAACTTTTTTAAGTTCAGCTTATTAAAGTTCTTGAATAAACTTGTTTGGCTTGTGTGCGGATTAATAAATATATTTATTATAGTAGATGATGATATTAAATAGATATAATTTAATTTAAATATTAATATTTAATAAATATTATGTAATTTAGTAAGTTAATATTATATAATACTAATTTTATATTAAGTAAAGACAATACTAATTAAATTAGTAATAATTAATATAAAATATTATATATGATAATATTATATACTTAAAAGAATATTATATAATTTTTTGCATATTAATTAGTATTAATATTATAACATGTAAATATTATACAATACTAACTAAATATTTAGCAAATAATAAAATTCTTCAATAAATAAAAAATTAAATAATATTTGTATTTTAAAGTAATATATGAGTATTAATATTAAATATTGCAAATTTAAAGTAATAGATAAATATAATATAAAGTAATATTAGTATTTTAAATCAAAACTGTTAAATTTTAATGTTATAAACAATTTTAATATTACAAAAATACGTTGTTTGAGATTATAAAATAATATAATTTTTAATTATAAAAATATGTTGTTAAGCTTGCTTAACTCGTGAGCTTGGTTCGAGCTTGTTAAACATGAACCTGAGCGGAGCTTTAGCCAGACTTTTGAAAGATTGAGTTTGACTTGAGTTCGTTTATTTTTAAACAAATCGAGTTTAAACTTTTAAAAGTTTAGTTCGGCTCAGTTACATCCCTAACTAAAATCTTGTTGTTTTCTAATCTCAAAGCTGTAACCTTGTTACTTTTTCTTCTTCGAATTCAATTAATTTCCGGGAAATTCTTACGTTACACTTGGAACATGGCCCCAGATATACACCAATCCGATAAATAAGAGACATTTAAGAAAGTGATCCTTATTTTATTCTTCTAATATTTTATTTTATTTTATTTTATTTCATTAATTTTTTAACCAAATTAAATCTAACCATGATTTTTCTGCAATACCTTAATGGTGTTGCTATCTTTAAAAAAATTAATTTGAAAAAAAAATTACATGTCATATTAGGTTAACTGGTTATAAATTTTAAAAAAGTTACGGTTATAATTTAAAATCTCAATTAAATATTTGTGGTTCATCATACATTATTTTATGGTCAACCAAAAATTGTAAAGTTAACATATCAAATTAAATATATTTTTATATACTTTAGGAGATGATTTAAATTAAATAAAAAATTAATATATAATAAAAGTAAAATTATTATATAATAGAAATTTCAATTGAGAAGGTTTTACAATTAATTTAATTTTTTATTGTTGAACAAATACACATATTTTTAATAATGACAGAAATATCATATATCTAATGTGTGTGGTTAATACACACACACACACACACACACACACACACACACACACACACACATATATATATATATATATATATATATATATATATATATATATATATATATATATATGTAAATGAAGTCGAATAGAATAATATTTTAAAAATTGTTGATGTTATAAATATAAAAAGATGACTTGAATTAGGAAAATAACAATATATAATGATCAAAATGATTTTATCAAAACTAATAATGTGGTAATTCTATACAATTTCATGTGAGTAGTGAAGATATTGATATTATTATTGTCTTCAAAGATTCTAATAAACCATATAGAAATAATTTTGAAAAATCTAAAAAATAAAATGAGAAAAATATATACAAATATAATTATTTTTCTTTTGTCAAATATGAATTTCTAAAAAAATTGAAAAGTAGTTAACAAAAACTTAGTGAGATCTGAATTCAAATCAATTGAAGACGCTGAAGAATTTTAATGATTTAGGTATAATATTTTATTTTTTCCAACAAAATTGTACAATATTGATTTTTCTACCCAATTTGATTCAATCTAAATTCAACCATTAATTGTTTTACAAATAATATAGGCCCAATTGTCTAAAAAAATCCAACGTTTTCAACTTCTTCAAATTTTAATTTAGTCAATTTAAAACAAATATTTTTAACCAAACCAATAAAATTAATGTTTCAATATTTAAATTATTAACCAAACTAATTAACATTCAAGAATATCAAAATTCAAAATATTTGAATTTGATTAGTATAATTGGTTTAGTATATATAAAAAATAAAAATATTAATTTGTAAAGAATAGCTAAGTTTCAGTTTTGCTAAAAATAATTTAAAAGACCAAACGCTTTCAACTTGTTCCAATTTTTATTTAGTCAATTTAAAATAAATATTGTTAACCAAATCAATGAAGTTAATTTTTAAATATTTAAAGTATTAACCATAGTAAGTAACATTCAAGAATATCAAAATTAAAAATATTTGAATTTGATTAGGATAATTATTTTAGTATATAATTAAAAATAAAAATATTAACTTATCACTATTTAAAAAATACAAAAATTATGTTCTTACTATATATTTGTAATTTTGTAGTAAAATATTAATAAAAATATAGTGACAACTAGCGTTGTGCACGGGTCCTGGAGAATCCAAACTATCCTAAAAAACTGAACTATAAATTTTCAAAGTCGAAAATCTCCATTGACCGTTTGACTTTCTCCAAACTGAATTGTCCCAAAATTTTTTATTAGAGCAAGTCCAGAGATCATGAGTTCTTCAAATCAAAAACTGAACCGAACTGTCCCAAATTGCACTAAACCGAAGAATCAAAACCAAAACCAATTATATATATAGAGTTGATAATCAATACTTGATAATATTAGAAATCTATAATTATATGTTACAAGTAAAATTTAGTACTATTTTAATAATTAATTATATTCAGCTAATTTGTTTTAGACAATCTATTATTAAAACTTAACGTACAATATTTGACATTTTCAATACTAATTAACTAATTAATTGAAATAAAATAAATACACTCATCAACTAAATCTTTTTATAGTTAATTTTCAACATATGTTTAAATCATAAAATAAAATTTAAATTACAAATAAAATTTTTATAGTAAAATTTATTGTCATCTTATTTTATATGTTCAAATTATAAAATTATTAAAATATAAATATTAAAATAAAATTCATAAAAATGGTACAATTTTTAAATATATATATATATATATATATACATATTTAATTATATAAATTAAAAAATTAATAAAAATCTCTAAATTTTGGTTTCATTCCAAACCGTTTTAAAATATCCATTTGCTCCGAATATGTTATAATTTGAATTTTTAGTTAATTATTAAATTTAAATATGAAATTAATTAGTGTTAGTTATTATTTGAATATTTATGAGATTATTATTATTTGTGTAGTTGTATTAAATTTTGATTAATTGTTAAGTGTACAAATATTTTAGGAGGAATTTAGATTTTTAAAATATTAGAATATTATTTTTTCATATAAAAAAAGTACAAAAATGTTTTTTTTTTCTTTTTTCCTTCCTCTCTTTCTTTTTCTTTCTTTTCTTTTCCTTCTCCTTCTTCCCTTCTCCCACCCAACAACGCTAACCACCACCACCACCATCATCATTGCATCGGTCACCACATCACCGCCACCTCCATCTATTGATGCCGCCAACAGCAGCAGCTCGCCTCCACCGTTGGTTGCTTCTCCTTCTCTTTCTTTCTCTTATCCTTTTTAGTGCTGATCTTATGAAGGGCTCACTGGTGACGTTTCTTGCCACCTCAGGCGACACCGTCGATCTTCATTGCAAGCTCTCCCTCGGGCTTTGAAACCTCTCCATCAATTGCTTCAATCTGAGCTAGTAACAACTTCAATTTTGAGAAATTGATTTTAGGTTAATTATTAGTTATTTTGTTTAATTGAGCTTGAATTTGATTTAATTAGATATAGTTGCTTTGAGATAAATTGTAATTGAGGTTGAGATCTTACTAATTGTGATTTTTATATATTTTTCTGAATTTTTTAAATTTTTAGGGTTCGGTTTGATACGAATGTGGTTAACTTGTACCAAACCCGTATTCAATCTTGATAACCTTGTTAAGGATCATTCATAAATCAAGCAAAAAAAAAAAATTTAATTCCTAACAAGACCCTTAAATAACTTGCACTTAAGAACCTTAATTATAAAGAATTAAAGGTTGTTTAATGTAAATGTAAGATTAACAAAGTCAATTTTAAGTCTAAATTAAACTAGGTTTGAATATACCAAGCCTTCACTTGATAAATTCACAAAAGTTCTTTTAAGAACAAAAAAGAAGGACTTTAACCTCACAAGAATTGAAATTCAATTGATAAAACTTGTTCAAATTTGTACTACATTGATATGGCCTTTATATAGGCATGTAAACATCCTAATCCTTAAAGAAATAAGTTTTCTTACTTATTCCTAAAGACATCTATAAAGGAAAATCCTTCACTAAATAGGATCCCTTAAAAAATATAACAACCAATAACAACTAAGCTTTGAAAAGTCAAATTGACAACTTATGACAACTAACCATTGAAAAGTCAAATTGATAACTCATGACAACTAAACAAACAACTAATGAAAACTAAGCTTTAAAGCATGCTATGTCACATGTCAAGTTGGATGTTGACCATTGACTTTGACTTGTTGACTTTGAATTTGACTTTGACTTAAAATATCTTTAAATCTTTTCACATCTTCTAGAATCTTCTTGAATCTTCCTTATTGAATCCAAAATAGAAAATAACCCAAAAATTCATCCAAGCTTTGTACTTGACTTTATTGATGTGTAGACTTCATAAATTTACCATTTTAAGGATCGTATCATTCCCTCCCTCTTAAAGATGATTCATTCTCAAATCATACTCATCTTCTAAAGTTGATAAATTCATATATCCTCCAAGGTCAAACACAAACTCCTTGAGTGAAATCCTCTCCTTTGAAGTAATAATCCACACAATAACTTAAACTTGATTGCACACTTAGAACAAAGAACTTGGATTCATGAACATGTAAAAATTGAATACTTATTGCTTCATTTTAGATTTAAAACATGAATATCTTAAGCTCTTCTTGATATAAAAAAAACTCCATGGATTCCCTTGAAAGAAGTAAAATATTGTAGCTCTTTCTCAAACTTCATGCTAGGAATGAAATCTTCAATGGTATTATTGACCTTGTACTACATTTCAACAATATCAATAAATGGATCTTTATATGGCACAAAGCTCTGGAAAACAACTTTCAAAACACTAGAAAAAAAAAGATTAGAATTGTTAAAATCATCATGATAAATAACCATCTTCTTATCCTTCATAATGCTTTTAATCTCTAGTTTCCTCTTTTGTGCACAAACTTCCAAATTTCCCTCTTCATGGTGGATATACTCTTCATGATCACAATATACACTTTTGACAACTCCTTAATTAGTTAATCCTTTTACAAGTTCACTAGGTTGCTCAAAAATTTAAAAACACTCCTTATTAGCTCGAATATCCTTTTAAAAAATCTGTAATTTCTCATCAATTTCTTTGCTAAGCTGCACACACTTGCCATTATCTTTAACTTCTTATGATATTTCATCAAGGCTTTTGATATTATTTTGCCCTAACACCTCCATAATTTCCTCATCAACTATATTCTCTTCAAAACCATTATTCACACTTTCTTCATTCACCAAAATATGAATTTTTTCATCCTCTTTAATAACCTATTCATCTACTTCGATGCATAATTGCTTTTCAAATTTCTCATCTTGTTCACTCAACCTAATTTCAACACTGAACTCACTCAACTCAGTTTTAACACCCAACTCCCTCTTTTCTTTTCTCTCATCATGTCTCTTAACAACTTCAACATTCCTTGAACTTTGTTTATGCCCTTGAAAGTGATTATGCCAATCCTTATAGTAATGATTTGGCATAAACCTCTTTCGCATAGTAGTCTTCATCTTTTGCCATGTAGAGATAGATTCTTCTCCACTATACCTCCTTGAGACCATTAGTTGATTCCACTAAGCTAGTGCATAGCCTATGAATGCACTAGTTGTAAGCCTGACTTTCTTTTCCTCACAGTAGTTGTGGCAATTAAACATAAAATCTAAATTCTTTTCCCATGCTAGATATGCTTCGGGATCACTTTTGTCATGGAAATTAGGTATCTTCTTCTTTATGCTCCCAAGGTTATTATTTTGCCTATTGTACCCTTGAATGCTCTTATTAATAAAATTATCATCATCCTTATGCCATCTCCCTCTGTAGACACCTAATTTCGGGATGATATGTTATGGATATAACAAAGGACTCTAGTGATGAAAATGTCCTCGAAACTTAATGCTTAAAAAATTTTAAGGGCTTTTAAAGGAAGGATTTAATATTTTCAAGGACTAAATCGCAAAGTTCTTTTTAGGACCTAATTACAAAATTTAAATTTTTTTGGGGACCTTTTTGTAATTAAATGTTAAAAAAAAAAGAAGAGTGCGTCGAAATTCCATAATTCCGATCGAAATTATGTAATTCCGACTGGAATTACAACAATTTCAATCGGGATTGTATAATTCCGATCAGAATTACACAATCTCGGTCGAAATTGAATTCTTTTATTTTCCTATTTTTAAATTACTTCTAATTTAGTATTTTAATTGGTTTAAACTTCCTAATTAATTCAATCCAAATTGGTTTAAACTTCCTAATTAATTCATTCCTAATTGGTTTAAAATTTCTAAATACACTTTAGGAATTAGAATCACATTAGGATTAGGTTAGACTTTCTGGTTCTACTATAAAAAAAAAGGAAGGGAAGCAGAAATGAAAAAGGAAAAAAAAAAGAGCAGAAAAGGGGCGTAAAAAAAGGAAAAGAAAAAGAAAGGGAAAAAAAGAGAAAAAAGAGGAAAAAGGGCGTGGAAAAGAAAAAGAAAAAGAGAAAGAAGGAGAAAAGACGAAAGAGAAGGGGAAAACCATAATTTTCTTTTGAATTTTTTACTAAAATTCCTTTTGATTCAACAATCAATTCAATACTCGTGAAGAATTGTTAAGGAGAAATATTCGAAGATTTGTCAAGAACGGTAAACTATAAATCTAAGGAGCACCCTAAATCATCCATAAACATATCATATTCTTCTATTCTTCTTTTATTTATTTATTTATTTTTTATTATTTTACATTATTATTCTTATTATTTTATCATACTTTATTCATTAATTATTATTTTATTTTATATTTTGTGGTGATTATGGAGGAAAACGCATGGTGATCATATGAGGGAGATGAATTTCATTAGAAGATTGTAGAATATTATGAACAAAGCTCCGTAGAGACTTAGTTTCTAGGATTTTATTTTTTGTTTTTATTGTCTTTATTTTTATTTTATTATTTATTGTTATTTTATTAATTGTTTTAGGAACTAATGTAATAGCCCCGATAGTGGGAGTAATGAAATTATACGGGTGATTGTATATTTATTTTGATTGAATCGGTTAGTAAAATTAGGTTTCAATTTGGTAATTCTTTAAAATCAATTAAGGATGTAGATTAATTTAGGTTGCATGTTAATAAAAATTAGGGTTTTAGTAAGGAATACATTTAATTATTTGTTTGATCTTATTTAATTATTTCTTTTATGTTTTTATTTGTTTTTGGGTTTATTTATTATTTTTGTGTGTTTTGGGCCTTAAGCCCACTTTAGGTCTTGATTTATTTATTTAAGTTTAGATAATTCTTTTAGCCCATATCACTTAATAATTAAATAGGTTTAATTAATTAAAATATATTTTTAGGTTCATAATTAATTAGATTTTAGATTAGAAATATCCTTTACGCCCATTTAATTAATTAGACATAGGCCCACTTAATTTAATTTAATTAATTTAGACTTAGTCCACTTAATTTAAGCTTTTTTCATAATTTGTAGATTTTAGATCACCATTTAATTAAAACATGTAGAATTAGGCCCACTAATTTAAATATTCCATAATTTGTATATTTAAGCTCATATTTAGAATTAGAATTAGTAGACTTAGGTTCATTTAATTAAATAAAAAGGAATTAGGTCTTTAGGTTCGCTTGTAAATTAAAACATGTAGATTTAGCTCATTTATTTAAAATCCATGTAGATTAGCCTAACTTAGGAATTATGTGATTTATTGAATGCATTATTTATTTGTACATTTCATGACTAGTTTGCCTTGGAGTTTATTGTTTTGGGTTTATATGAAATTGCATGTAAATAGAGAATAAAATAATAATTCATAAAGTAATTCTAAATGAACACAAGACTGAAAGAAGTTGGTATTCCGTATCCAGAATCTCCTGATTGTGGTGCTAGCTTTCTTTTAGGGAATCGAGTACCACCTTTTCAATTTGTCCCAGTTATTACCCTGGGTGGCGACTCCTCGTCTCCATGCCATGTCTTTGTGATAGTGGTTAGTGTGTTCTCTAGAGTCATGAGCTCAAACAGTGTTGTAGTTGCTAAAATCTTGGACGCGTGTTGAACCGTCTACACCCTCTATGAACTTGTCTAGGTGTGACTTGAGTTGTATTGTTTGTGCTATTGGTGGTGGTTGTAGCTTGGCTTTGCTTTAACCTCCCTATTTGCTATCGAACCTTTTGATGGCTATTTAATAATTGACTCATTTATTCTTGCATTATCTTCATAAAGAGCTTTAATTCGGGATCTATCTCAGCCTCCTTTAGATCTGCCATGTTATAAACAAAGAAACAAAAGAAATAAAAAAATCACAAGTAACACTCCCTCATGTGTTTACACTTAAAGAATGTCACTCAACGCTCGTGTTTTACTCAATTAGGCTTTTGCCCTCTTATGAGCTGACCATTTGCCTTTCACCTCTCAAATTCTTTTCTTATAGTTCTTATGAAACTTAAGTTACTAATTATCAAATTAAGCTTAATACAAAATAAACAAAGCAAAATTAAACTCAAATTCGACTATAAGAACCAAAGAAAACGTAATAACAAAGACAATATCCAAACAAAATGAAAATAAGAAATTTTGGAATAAGTGTTTAAATTACCCCCAAACGTTTAAGAAGAAGAGTAGAATATTCATAAATTGAAAAAAAAGGCAAAGGTATTGAATTTATAATTAAAACAGCAAATTGGAATGGTTTTTTTTTTTTGGATTAAACGCAATCAACAAAGAAAAGTAAAAATACGTACTTGATTAATGAGCCAAATCTCTGATACCAAATGATATGAATGTGTTTAACTTGTACCAAACCCGTATTCAATCTTGATAACCTTGTTAAGGATCATTCATAAATCAAGCAAAAAAAAAAACTTTAATTCCTAACAAGACCCTTAAATAACCTGCACTTAAGAACCTTAATTATAAAGAATTAAAGGTTGTTTAATGTAAACGTAAGATTAACAAAGTCAATTTTAAGTCTAAATTAAACTAGGTTTGAATATACCAAGCCTTCACTTGATAAATTCACAAAAGTTCTTTTAAGAACAAAAGAGAAGGACTTTAACCTCACAAAAATTAAAATTCAATTAATAAAACTTATTCAAATTTTTACTACATTGATATGGCCTTTATATAAGCATGTAAACATCCTAATCCTTAAAAAAATAGGTTTTCTTATTTATTCCTAAAGACACCTATAAAGGAAAATCCTTTACTAAATATGATCCCTTAAAAAATATGACAACTAATAACAATTAAGCTTTGAAAAGTGAAATTGACAACTCATGACAACTAACCATTGAAAAGTCAAATTGACAACTCATGACAATTAAACAAATAACTAATGACAATTAAGCTTTGAAGCATGTCATGTCACATGTCAAGTTGAATGTTGACCATTGACTTTGACTTGGAATATCCTTGAATTTTTTTACATCTTCTTGAATCTTCTTTATTGACTCCAAAATAGAAAATAACTCAAAAATTCATCCAAGTTTGGTACTTGACTTTATTAATGTGTAGACTTCACAAATTTATCTTTTTGAGGATCGTATAACAGTTACAATTTCGGTTACTGTTTTGGCCTAAAAAATATTATATTTTTCATAAATTCTATTAATTATGTAGAGTAAAATTTGTTAAAGAAGTTTTATGAAATTATGTACAGAAAATTAAATATGAATTTTTAAAAATTATCTATAAATATGTATTTTTGAGAAATTATTGGAAATTAATAAATTGTTTAATTTTAATTAAAATTGTTGTTAGGTATTATATTTTAGACTATTTTGATTAATAAAAGTGTAAAAATAATATTTATGATTATTTTTCAATTATTAATTATTTAATAATTATTTTGGGAAATATATGGAAAATAAAATTATTTATTATCTTTTAAGCCTAAATGAGCATTTTATTATTTTTATGATATTAATAAGTGATTTTAATATTATTTACAATTTATGCTTATTTATTTGTAAAATGGAAATTTTATGCTATTAATAGATTTTATTAGCAAAAAATTATTTAATAACTAAAATTTTATTATTTATTTGGAAAATAAAATTCTTTAATATTTTTATGATATATTTTGGTGATTTGAGAATGTAATACCCTACATATTACTTAAATAAATAGGGGTATTTTTATTTATTTATTTATTTTATTTTATCTTATCAAATCATACTATAAATAGTTATTTTTTCATCATATTATATTTATTTTATGATTGTTATTATTGTGATTATTATTATTATTTTCATTATCGCTATTAGTGTTATTTTAAATTATATTAAAGTCATTAGCTACATGTATGTCTATAAACAAATAAATATAGAGGTGTGTATACATGTGCATATAAATAAATATATGTATATATATATATATTTATAAATATATGTATATATGTATATTTATAAATATAGATGTAGGGTTTAATTATTATATTATATGTGTATGTATATTAGTGGGTTAAGTGTATATATGTATATAATATATATGTATATGTATATCTAATTATATGTATGTGTATATATATATATATATATATATATAGTTGAAGAAGAAAAAAAATAGAACCGAAGCTTTCCTTCTCCTCATCCTCGTGACACCCTCGATCGCCACCATCACTGCGTCTCCCCCACCTCCGGCCGCCATCTGCTGCTTCCTCCTCCTTCTCCCTCGCCTCCGATCACCTGCAGAGCCGTCGGAAGCCGCTGGAAGAGAGAAGTCGAGAGTTTGCTCCAAACTCACCCAAGCTTCGTCCGACCACCATTTTCCTCCATTCCTGTGCCAATCTCCTCCCCTTGCACCGGTGAGGCTCATTCTAAGCTTTGTTTAAGCATTGGTCATGAATTGATTGAGTTTTGGTTGATTTTCAGTTTGTGAACTCTAGGGTTTCAAAATTTTTTTAACTTGATCTAGCTTGATTCATGCAAACTCGCTTTACAAATGTGTTCCTAGTAGCTCAATCTACCTCTAGGAATTTTTGTATAATTTTTGGAATTTATTTTGATTTTTGGTGAATTTTTGAATATTTTAATAATATTTTAGGAATTTTCGGGAATTAATTATAAAAATAATAAATAATAATAATATTTGGTATTTTGGTGTTATTATGAGTTGATATAAATTTTAGGGTAAGAAAATAAATTTTTTTAGAATATTATACAATTTTTAGGAATTTCTATACTTTATGTCAAAATTTAATAATTAGGCTAAATTTGAAAATTATGGTTAAAAAATTATGAAATTTTAATAATTGAGGTTATTAGTGAATATTATAAATTTTAGAACTCAAATTATAATTTTTGAGATTTTTATACTATTTTTATAATTATATTTGAGTTTATGCCAAATTTGATTTTTTGGTTAAATAATAATTTTAGGGAGAAAATTTTTGGTTGATTAAATATTTTAATTATATTAGGGAGGTTTATTTTAAGAAAATAAATTTTTGGCATGATTAAAGAATTTTAAGGAAAATTTTTAGTATATATAACACATTATGTAATTTATATATTCTAGGGGTAAAAATGTAATTTTTCACTAAATATGGTAAAATATATATATTTTTTAATTAGCCTTATTAATATTTAAAGGGTTTAAATAATTTTTATAAAAATTAGTTGATATTTCTATCTAAGTAGTGTAAAATTTTATATATCGAATTCCCAATATATATTTATATATATTCCTATAATATATTACCAAGGTTTAATTTGGATAATAATTATATTTATATTGTTGGTGATAGAATACAAATTTAATTGTTTATTTTTGAATAATTGAGTTGTGATCTCGGTCGAGACAAATTGTAGTTTTGGGAGCCCGACTCGAGTGTGAATGGTTGTGGCTATTAGAAGCATATTTTCTATGCAGGTCTGACTCTACCTTTGGTAGAGAGATATCCGTTTTACAAAGGAGACTCTGTCGAAATTTCGGTAGATTTTCTCATAAAACGTGATACTCGTAAAATTCCTACCGTTAGTTAGGTTAAATCCTGTCTATCGAGTCTTGTCTGGTTTTCCTCGAGTCAGTCTGGAATTTTATTATTTTGTTGATTTCGATTCCTTAGTCATGTTTTAAAAGTCGATTCATTATTTTTCTTTTAGAGCATATCGGAGCAGAAGCTGTGAGACCGAGGTAGACGCGTGGTCGTCAGCCTTCGCATTCATCCTGTATGTCAATAGAACGATCTGTGCGTGTGTTTATTTAAAGAATGCATGCGCTCATATTTCTATTATGATGATTATATGATTTATTTAATGTAATGCTATTGTTTACGATTTAAATGCATTTTATTTATTTAAAATCGATTGAGAAATTTTGGTAGAATGGGCTACCTGGTGGGCTTCACCAGGACTATATGCACATGGTAGAGATTGAGAGATGGATCCGATAATTGTATGATTGATGAATGTTAAACTGGGACGGGTGCCTCGGTAGAAGCCTTTGCTCTCGGGGACCGCCAGTGATTGGAAAGTCAGTAATGGACTGGGATGGGTGCCTCGGTTGATGCCTTAGCTCTCGAGGACCACCAGTGCCATTTATTTGGATTAAGTGAATGACTACGGCTTGGTGCCTCGGTTGATGCCTTTGCTCTCAGGGACCGGTAGTCTAGTTGGAATAAGTGGGCCCGGTTGGCCATTTAGATTTTGGGTTTAGGGTTCTACCGAGATTTTTCAAAAGCTATACTTATATATTACAAATTATTTTCACTATAAACATATATAGTTTTCAAAGGTTTTCAACCATATAGCTCCTTTATTGACTTACTCAGTGAGGTCCGATTCCCCTCAATTTATTTTTTTCAGGAGCTTGGGAGTTCGACCTCAGACTACCTCCACGCCGAGTTTCTTCTTCATCGGCTATTTTATGTAGGTCATTGTAAGCTGTACTGTGTGTTGATCTAGGTTGCTACAGTAGTATATGTATTAAAGATTTGTATGGTTTAAGCATAATTATGTAGTTTATTTGTACGGAACACACTTATGTATAAGATTTAAGTTCAATTTATAATATGAGATGTTGAAACACATTCTTATTTAAGCAGTTGAAATTGTGTAAATTGAGAAAAATCAGTTTGATAATGTGTTCTATTTTAAAATAAAGTTTAAAATATGAATGGTTTTATTTTTCTTTTCTTTTAGGCTTACTACGGGTTTCGGGGGCTTTAAGCCTACCCATTCCCTAGTGCCGGTCACGTGCCCTCAGGTTCGAATCGTGACAGAGAAAATTATATTATTTATTGTGTATTTTTGTAATGTTGGTTCTCGGTTGGGCATGAATTGTAGTTTAGTGCCCAACCTGAGATGTTGAGCTTGAGAATATTTTGAAGTGTGTTTTCATGTAGGAATAACTCTATTTTTACTAGAGAGATATCCGTTTTACATAGAAAACTGTACCGAATTTTTGGTACATTTCTCATAAAATGTGGCATCAGGTATGTGTTTAGTTTTGAGATTATTTGAGTCGAGTCTTAGATTGGGTTTTCTTTAAAAATCTAGAATATATAAGATTAGGATTTTATCCTAATTATTTTACTATTATTTTTTATAGCCGCACTGAGATTGAGGCTTACAGGACATGACCAGTCGAGTCATTATAAAGGAGCGTACTCCACCTGTGAGTTATTATTATATGTATGCATTGCATGTAGAGAATATCATTGGCATCCATATTTTTAATAAATGTGAATTTATTTATGCTAAGTTTGTGTGTGTGTGTGTGTGTGTATATATGTTGACCTTAGCAATAATCAATCTTAAATTTGATCTTAAAAAACTTAATTTTGAGCATTTAATTTGTTTGTTTAAGTGTGTATAAGTTAGGACTTCATTGGAAGTTAAAATGAAGTATGATTATCTTAGGCTGATTCGACCTCTGAGATTCAATGAGGCTTTTGACATCCTTAGAGTTTTATAATGAGAAAGTTATCTTCTTCATATTTGAAGTATACATTTTGAGCTTTCTGAATTGGGCCTGCTTGTTAAAATTGGAGTTCATTTTGATATGCAATTATTAAGTCAAAATCCACATATGCAATTGCCATTTTATATTGCACAGTTATTAGTATTTTAGACATATCTTGAGCTACAGAAGTCCAATTAAAGTGATTCAAAATGATATGGAAGGATCAATCAAATATCTATAACTTTTATGAAGAAAATATTGGAAAATTCAAACTTCTTAAATATAAAATCAAGGCTTCAGCTTGGGTATAGCTATTTGACAGTAGTCTGCATTTCAAATTGCATAGCTCTTAGTATTTTAAATATATCTCGAGCTACAGAAGTCCAATTTAGGTGATTAAAAATGATATGAAAAGATAAGTAAAATATCTACAATTTCATTAAGAAAGTATGGGAAAATTCAAACTTCTTTAATAGAAAATCATGGCTTTAATTTGGGTGTAGCTATCTGACAGTAGTCTGCATTTTAGATTGCACAGCTCTTAGTATTTTAAACATATCTTGAGCTACATAAGTCAAATTTAGGTGATTCAAAATGGTATGGAAAGCTAATTTAAATATCTACAGCTTTATAAAGAAAATATGGGAAAATTCAAACGTCTTGAGTAGCCAATCATGGTTTCAATCAATGAATAATTGTTTAATATTATCACTTTTAATGATTCAAAATATAGACGTTGGACATATTATTTGCACCTCCAACAACTATATTTTTAAGTATTTTCTATATAAATGCCTCTATATCTAAATGGAAGTTAAAAAAACTTATTTATCATTCATTCTTTCTTAAGCATTCATTGAGCTCTCAAATTCTATTGAACAATTCTTTGTTTGTATAACTCTTGTGAGAGTTGGTTGTGTGTTAGAAATAGAATTTCTCTTCATCTTAAATTTTGGGTTAGATTAGAAAGGAAGTGAGATTTATTTTTAAAGAAATTGGTTTAAGTGTTGTCCATTAAAACACTTGGGTTTTGATTTTTTGAGTGAGCCTTGAAAACTCAAGTTGTAAGGTTGTAACAGTGAGCCATAAAACTCTTATGTAATCTCAATCTTATGAATAAGATTATGGGTGATTGAAAATACTAACTTAGGGGTAAGTTAGGTGGAGACGTAGGATTATTGTTGAATTCAAACTCCTTAAATTTTTGTGTTCTTCATTCTTCCTTATCAACTTCCATTCAATTCATGCAAAGAATTCTTTTAATTTCTCATTTTTATTTGATAGTCTTATTCACCTCCCCTCTAGGACTCTTTTCAATTAGTATCAGAGCTTGAATTCCAGGTACTTCATTACTAGAATACAAGATGATGGGGAGTGAATCATAAAACATCTCTTCTCTTAGACCATTCTTTGATGGTAGTGACTATCTACATTGGAAATTCAAAATGGAATTATATCTTAATTATGATTCCATCAAACTTTGGGACATTGTCCTAAGAGGTTGAGAACCATTTATAATTATCATTGATAGTGTGGTAACTACTCTTGCAAGAAGCCAATGGAGTATTGATCAAAAGGAAGAAAATCACAAAAATAAAAAAGCTATAATTACTCTAGTCCCTTTAATGACAAGAGAATAAGGAGGCAAGCTTCAACATTATATGTCGGTTAAAGAAATGTGGGAGACCTTAGAAAACCACTACGAAGTCAACATTCAAATAAGAAGCAAGAAGGTTCAACTTTATATGTATGAATATAAACTCTTCAAAATGAAGCCTCAAGAATCAATCACGAAGATGATAAATTGTCTCAATGCTCTCCTCTCACCCCTCAAGAAACTTGGAAAGCATTTCTCTAAGGAAGAGGTAAACAACAAGATTCAAAGAATCCTACCTAAGAAGGATTGAGAATCTCATGTTACTTCAATTAAGGAATCTCAAGACCTCTTCACTCTATCAACTGATGTGCTTATTAGTAAGCTCTTAACATATGAGATCACTATCAAGTAAAGAGGTGAAGAACAAAAAGAGAAAGAAGAAAAGAAAAAGAGCATTGCTCTAAAAGCTTTTTAAGAAGATAGTGAAGAGGAAAGTATAAAAGATTCTAGTGATGAAGATGGTGACATTGTCATGCTTACTCGAAACTTCAAGAAGTTTTTGAGAAATAAAAATTTCTTAAGAACAAGGGACTTCAATAAGAAGTTCGAAGGAGATGAGAATAAAAAAACTAAGGAAGTTACTTGCTATGAATGTAAAAAATTGAGATATATTAGAAGTGAGTGCCCTAAACTCAAATTCAAGAACAAGGGAGCAAAAGATAAGAAGAAGGCATTCAAAGCTACTTGGGATAATTCCTTCGAATCCGACGAGGAAGAGGAACAAAAAGAGGTGGTTAATCTTTGCTTCATGGCCCTTAAAAATGAAAATGAAGTACCATCTACTTCTTATTCTTCCTTTAATGATTGTGATAACTATTGTGATAATGATAATGATGATAAGAGCTATATTGTGAGTAAATTACTTGTTAAATGCAAAAGTTTATTATCTAAGAAGAAACATTATAAGCATGAGTTAGGTAGCTTAAATAGAGAATTAGAAATTTTACAAATTAATTTTTCTAAACTTGTTGAATCAAACAAAAAACTTGTTAATGATATAAAATCTTCTAATTCTTTGGAAGATCAACTTAAAAAAGCAAATGATGAAAATCATAAACTTTCTAAGGAGGTATTACAATTAAAGAATTCCATTGCTAAATTTAAGAGAGGAAAAGAAACTTTAGATAGTCTTCTTAACTCTCAAAAATTTCATGGAGATACCCCTGGAATTGGATATAAGAATGGAATGTCTTCATCATCTTCATCACATATTAATTTTGTAAAAGCTTCAAATGATTCCACTTCTTTAACCTCTAAATCAAATGAGACTCAAGCTTTCAAAGCTAAAAGATCTCATGTGTTAAATAGCAAATGAAAGTCTCATAAGATTCATCCTTCATTAACACAAAGAGGTAAGGCTCAAACTAGAGCACCTAAACCCAAGCATGCTTATATGTACATTAGACATAATTATAATAGGCATGCTACACAATATAATGCATAAAAACATGTTGCACAAAATTATCGAAATACATATCACTATTGACAATGCATGTCTCACTTAATGAAACAAAACAATAGGAGATACACACAATACCAAAGGCATGTTGCACACACTAGGAAAGCATTTCATCCTAGGAGGAATAAATTTAAAAATATTGTATGTTCTTATTGCATGATCAAAGGACATACTAATAATGTGTGCTTCTATAGAAGATTGCATATGAATTTACTTCTTACGAATTATTTTAAAACTAACCAACCTAGATCTAAAAAGGTTTGGGTCCAAAAGAACACTTAAATTGTATTGTGTAGATGTGCTTGAAATCCATAAGAACAAAAAGCAAGTGGTATCTCGATAGTGGATGTTCAAGGCACATGATAGGAGATAAAGAACAATTCAACAAACTTGATGCTAAGGATGGAGGAAACGTTACTTTCGGAGATAATGCAAAAAGGAAAAATTATTGATATTGGAGAAATAGGTAATCTCAATACTTATTTATACATCATATGTTGTTTGTTGATGGTCTTAAACATAATTTGCTTAGTATAAGTCAATTATATGACATGGGAAATAAAGTAGCTTTCTATCTTAAAAATTGCTTTGTTAGTAGTCTTGATGAAAACAAAGTTATTTTAGTGGTGAAAGAGTAGACAATTTTTATGTCATTGATTTGAATAAAATTGATAACAAAGATATAAAATACTTAGTTTTTATCTCCTATGACACATTGACATGACATAAATGGTTAAGACATGCAAATTTTAAGCTTTTAAATGATCTTTGTAAACATGAACTTGTGATTAGTCTACCTAAGCTTGAATTCACTAAGGATAAACCTTATGATGCTTGCCAAAAGGAAAAACAATTCAAGTCCTCGTTTAAGCTAAAAAAATATAGTGTCCACCTCTAATCCACTTGAACTTATACATATGGATTTATTTGAACCAACTAGAGTTGATAGTCTTGGTAGAATGCACTATGCATATAGATTGGTTGATGATTACTCTATATTTACATGGGTATGTTTCCTTGCTCATAAGAATGATGCATTTAAAGCTTTTGAAAATTTTTCAAAAAGAGTTCAAAAAGAAAAAGGCTTTTATATTTCTTCTATTATAAGTGATCATGGAAATGAATTTGAAACTGAATTTTTCAAAAACTATTGTAATGAAAATGGTATTTCTCATACATTTTCATCTCCTAAAACTCCTCAACAAAATAGGGTAGTTGAAAGGAAAATAAAACTCTTATGGAAATGGCTAAAAAAATACTTCATGAGTATAATTTGCCTCTATACTTTTAGGCAAAAGCTGTTAACACATCCTGTTATATTTTAAACTGAGTTTTCAAAAGACCAATTTTAAATAAAATATCTTATGAGCTATGAAACAATAGAAAACCTAAAATCTTATATTTTAGAGTATTTGGATGAAAATGCTTTATATTGAACACCAAGGAAAATCTTGGAAAATTTAATTATAAAGCTGATAAAGGAATTTTCCTAGGCTATTCTATTTCTAGTGAAGCATATAGTGTCTTTAATAAGATAATTATAGTAGTTTAAGAGTCAATGCATGTGGTATTTGATGAATCAAACTCACTTGATCCTATAAAGGATGTTTGTTGTATTGATGATCTTGTAAGTAACAATGAGATTGTGGAAACATAAGAAGAAAATGCTAGTAAGCCTTTGAAACTTGAAGATCCAAGCAAGTAGGAAAATGAGGAGACATCTTAACCTACCTTAAAGGATGAACTTCCAAAGGATTGACAATTCAAGAAATCTTACCCTCAAGACCTTATTATTGGTGACATTACAAAAGGGTTAACTATTAAATCTCAATTAAAGTCTATTGTTAATATAGCCTTCATTTCTCAAATTGAACCAAATAATATTGATGATGCTTTGTGTGATGAATTTTAGGTAAATAAGGTTTGGACCTTGGTTCCTAGACCTAAACATCATTTTATTATAAGCACTAAATGGGTGTTTAGAAAAAAGATGAATGAACAAGGTGTCATAACTAAGAACAAAGCTAGACTAGTAGCTAAAGGTTATAATCAAGAGGAAGGCATTAATTATGATGAAACCTTTGCCCTCGTTGTAAGGTCAGAAGCTATTAGGATGCTACTTGCATTTGCATCATTCATGGATTTCAAACTTTATCAAATGGATGTTAAAAGTGCATTTTTAAATGGTTTTATTGAAGAAGAGGTATATGTTGAACAACCTCCAGGTTTTGAAAGCTTTGATTTTCCAAATCATGTATTCAAACTTTCCAAAGCATTATGTGGATTGAAATAAGCTCCTAGATCTTGGTATAAAAGATTGAGCAACTTCTTATTAAATAAAGGTTTCTCTAAAGGAAAAGTTAATATAACTCTTTTCATAAAGAAATCCAAGCATGATTTATTAATTATTCAAATATATGTTGATGACATTATATTCAGTGCTACTAACCATTGCTTATGTGAGGAATTCTCTAATTTAATGCAAAGAGAATTTGAGATGAGTATGATGAGTGAACTCAAATTCTTTCTTAGACTACAAATTAAGCAATGTAAAAATGGAATTTTCATTAATCAAACCAAGTATGCAAGAGACGTTCTCAAGAAATTTGGCATCCACTAAGTATGCAAGAGACATTCTTAAGAAATTTGGCATGGATGGAGGTAAGTTAAGTAAAACTCCAATGACCACCATAACCAAACTTAAAAAAGATGAGAATGGCAAACCGGTTGATGAAAAATAATTTAGAGGTATGATAGAATCTCTTCTTTATTTAACTACTAGTAGACATGATATTATGTTTGCTACTTTCTTTTGTGCTAGATTTCAATAAAGTCCTAGAGAGTCTCATTTGAATTCTATCAAAAGAAATTTCAAATATTTTTGTGGTATAATGCATTTAGGACTTTATTATCCTTGGAGTTCATCCTTTACCTTGATTAGTTATTCTAATGCAGACTTTGCTAGTACTTTACTAGATAGAAAAAGCACTTCCAAAACTTGTCAAGTTTTAGGACAATGTTTAGTTTCTTGGTTTGGCAAGAAACAAGTTTCGATTGCCTTGTCCACTATTGAAGCAAAATATACAACAAGTCTTTATTATTCATAAATTTTATGGCAAAAACAAAAGTTGTTAGACTATGGTGTAAAAATTGATCACATTCTAATCAAATGTGACAATACAAGTGCAATCAACCTTAGCAAAAATCTCATTTAGCATTCTAGAACTAAGCATATAGACATTAGACATCTTGCGTGATGATGTTCAAATTGGTGATATCTCACTTGAACTTATTGATACAAATAATCAACTTGCAGATATCTTCACCAAATCTCTCAATAAAGAGAGATTAAATTTCATTAAGCATGAACTGGGCATGATTGATGGTTTTAGTTTATCTTAATTTTATGTTTAATTGATGGTTGAACTGTTTTCATTTGAAATCATGTTATGCTTATTGATTACTTTGATTAATAAATATTTTGATTTTTATCTTAAAATTTTTTTTGGTCATCATCTTATATTTGGTTTATTTTTTTTCTTTTTGCACTTTGTCAAAGGAGGAGAAATAATTTGAGTTTGCATGTATACCTAGTTAATTTTTTTAAAACATGTGTACTTAGTTTATTTTTAATTTTAAAACTCCCTTAAAAAATGTGTTTATTTTAGTGACATATTATATTTTTGTTTGATATAGGGGGAGAAATTTTGTTTAAATTTTTGCATGCATATTAACATTATGGCTAATTTTGTCGTACATCATATATTACAAAAGGCCTTATTTTGCTTACTTTATTTATGACATAGATTTTATAAAGATTTTGAGTATTTTTATTTTCATTTTCCCTTTATATCTCTCTCTTTTCTTTTTGCTTTCACAAAAGGGGAGAAATATATTTGAGTTTATTATTTGTTACTATACATGTGTATAATATTTTATTATTGTGTTTATACATGCATAATTCATGTATAATATCTTCTTATGAATTGTTTTTATCTTTGATAAGACATGCATTACTATACATGTGTATAATATTTTATTCTTGTGTTTATACATGCATAATTCATGTATAATTTCTTTTTAGGAATTATTTTTATCTTTAATAAGGCATGAATATCTTCTTAGGAATTATTTTGATCTTTGATCAGGCATGAATATTTTTACAAAGATTTGGTGTATTTTTGCTTTGTTCCTATAGAAAGTGATGCATTTTAGTAGCACTATATGCATATATGTTTGAAATTATTTCCTCATATTGCTTAACATTTATTTAAATGATCATGTTATCATATTTTATGTTTTTAATACATTTGTCATAAGAATGTTGTGTTTTTATCCCTCTTGCTATATTTTATGTTGTTTTTATTTTTCTATCAAGGGGAATAATCTATAAATTTATATTTCTTATCATATCCATATTCGTAGGGAGAAAAATAAAGAAATATATTTTATTTCATTTGGTATCATTATTATCATAAATATTATAACACACTTTACTTTGTATTATTTATTATCAAACTCAAAATAAGTTTGTCAAAATCAAAAAGGGGGAGATTGTTGACCGTAGCAATAATCAATCTTAATTTTGATATTAAAAAACTTAATTTTGAGCATTTAATTTGTTTGTTTAAGTGTGTATAAGTTAAGACTCCATTGGAAGTTAAAATGAAGTATGATTATCTTGGGTTGATTTAACCTCTAAGATTCAAGGAGGTTGACATCCTTAGAGTTTTATAATGAGAAAGTTACCTTCTTCACATTTGAAGTAGAAATTTTGAGCTTTCTGAATTAGGCTTGCTTGTCAAAATCTGAGTTCCTTTGGCTACGCAAATATTAAGTCAAAATCCACGTATGCAGCTGCCATTTTAGATTGCACAACTCTTAGTATTTTAGACATATCTTGAGCTACATAAGTCCAATTGAAGTGATTCAAAATGATATGGAAGGATCAGTCAAATATCTAAAACTTTCATAAGAAAGTATAGGAACATTCAAAATTCTTCAATAGTAAATCAAGGCTTCAACTTGAGTATAGTTGTTTAACAGTAGTTTGCATTTCAGATTGTATAACTCTTAGTATTTTAGACATATCTCGAGCTATAGAAGTCCAATTTAGGTGATTAAAAATGATATAAAAATATAAGTCAAATATCTACAACTTTCCTGAAGAAAGTATGGCAAAATTCAAACTTCTTCAATAGAAAATCATGGCTTTAATTTGGGTGTAGCTGTCTGATAGCATCACTTTTAATTATTCAAAATATAGATGTTGGACACATTATTTGCAACTCCAATAGCTATATTTTTTAGTGTTTTTCTATATAAACACCTCTAGAGTTGAATGGAAGTTAAAAAAAACTTGTTTATCATTCATTCTTTCTTAAGCATTCATTGAGCTCTTAAATTCTCTTGAATAATTCTTTGTTTGTATAACTCTTATGAGAGTTGGTTATATGTTAGAAATAGAATTTATCTTCATCTTAAATCTTGGGTTAGATTAGAAGTGAAGTGATATTTATTTCTAAAGGAATTGGTTTAAGTATTGTCCATTGAAACACTAGTGTTTTAGTTTTTTTGAGTGAGCCTTGAAAACTCAAGTTGTAAGGTTGTAAGAGTGAGCCATAAAACTCTTGTGTAATCTCAATCTTGTGAATAAGATTGTGGATGATTGAAAATCCTAACTTAGGGATAAGTTAGGTGGAGACGTAGGATTGTTGTTGAATCCAAACTCCTTACATTTTTTTGTTCTTCATTCTTCCTTCTCAACTACCATTCAATTCTTGCAAAAAATTCTTTTAATTTCTCATTTTTATTTAATAGTCCTATTCACCCCCCTTCTAGGACTATATATATATAAAGGTGAATATTTATTTATGTGAATTGGATGTTTTTATATTTAATATGATTTTATTATTTTATTTATGAAATGTTATTTTAGAGAACAACAATAGAACATGTTACCTATTAGGCTACACTAAGACTGTTGCACAACAGTACGCTAGATGCTAGGCTATAAATTTTTATTAATATGAGATATGGTTAAATTAATTATTGAGATTTGTGGTTAGAGAGCGGTGTGACTGCGGAAGTTCAGTTGACTTATTGCCTCAGGGCCAATCATGCCATTAGTGTGACTGCGGGAGCTTGGTTGACTTAGTGTCTCGGGGCTAGTCCACTGTCAAATTTGAGAAGAGAAATATTTTTGGATTTAAGTGAGTCTATTGGCTAGTGAGGTTCAGTGTTTGAGTTTGCAGAATATTTTAGGGTTATGCTCCTATCCTCCACCTAAATCTTACTACATTTATTTGTTTATCGTAAAATGTGATTTCGAGCATTTATATGAAATGCATGTATAAAATTACATAAATATAAATATAAATTTATAAATACTATATTGATGCTTGATTGTTTGTATACTTAAGGTTGCATGTATATATATAATAATAATTCACTCAGTGAGACATGACCCTTCTCAATTATTTTTTAGGCTTCTTTTCATCAAACCTCTCATAGTAGCTCTCTTCGCTTGACAATTTTCTCACTAGCTGACTTATGTAAATTTTGAACTATCACTCCTTGTATTTATTAGACAATGCATTAATAGTATGTCTTGTTATAGTATTTTATATTGTTATTGCCAAAGGTTTTGTATTTGAATATTTGTATGAAAATATTTTATTATGATATAATATGAAGATTTCTTTTTATTTTAAAAATGTTTAATTCTGAGGCATATTTATATTTATATTTTGTATGTGTTTTATATTTTTAGGCTCATTACGGGTTCCGGATTCTTGCAAATTCATGTTCTCTAGAGCTGGTCATGACTCCCAAGTTTGGGTCATGATAGAATATCCACTCTGAATTGCTCTAAAAATTTGGAGCAATTCGGAGCAAAAATTTAAATTTTCAAAGTCGGGTCCAAAGAATTCAAATGAATTCTTTGACTTTTAGGTTGGGTCTGGAGAATGCTTTGATCTATGCACAGCCCTAATGACAACTGTTTATTTATAAGTCACTAAAAGTTAAAATTACAATATAATGTTTAAAAATATCAAAATTTTGTATACTTTTTAAATAGTTTAAAATATAATTTACTAATTAGTAGAATAGTTTTTCATTTAATTATAATATTTATAAAGTATTAATTTGTTTAAAATAGCTCTTTTCATATTTGATAATAGTTCAATCATATGGAGTTGTCATTATTATGAATAATTTTTAATAAATATTATATTATTGATTCAATTTAATTTTCTTAGATTTTTTTTCATAATTAAAAAATAAATTATAACCAACCTTTCAACATTTTAAATTGTAATATTTTATTTGGATTGAATTGGATTAATTTAGTTTGGTCATTTTGAAATTTTTTTTATAGTTTCACTAATTATTCTGTGACCTTAATATGTAAGCAATATTCAAGTTTCAATTTTCACATTAACATTAGCAAGAAAGACAACAAATAAGAATAATTTTGTTAATTTATAAGTTAAGCAATATATGATTAGCCGAATTAAAAAGTAAAAAATAAAATAAATGATAAACAAAATATAGAATATAGAAATAGTTAGATTTGCAAGACTAAAAAGAATAGTAATAGTAGTAAGGTTTTGTGTGCTAACAAATAATTGAAAAATATATAATAGGAGATAAATAATTGAAGAAAAAAATAAAAATAAAACTAATATTGAAATTGACTAGAATGGATCTGACATTAAAAAACGTAAAAAGCCCATTAACAAATATATATTAAATTATTATTTTTGAAGTAGAGCTTATATAGAAATAAATCATAAATATATTTTTACAAGAATCAACTCAATTTAACATCTTCACAAAATTTAATAATAACAATACTTAAAAAAGAAAAATTGCATACCCACTTCACATGCTGGCAAAAATTAAAAAAAAATTGAAACAAAATAAAATATTAGTAAAAAGGCTCTATAACTAATAAAAGTAATTAAAAAAATAAATAATTGGTACACCTAACAAAAGAGATATCAACATTAGTAAAAATAAATAGTCAATCAATTTAATCATTTTTTTTTTGAAGAAATATATATATATATATATATATATATATATATATATATATATATATATATATATATATATATATATATATAGAGTAGAAAGAACTTCAAAAAAATTGAATTTAAATATAATTAAGTGTCCAAATTCATATGATTGTTCAAAATTAAAGATAACAAATTGAAAAAGATATGAAATAAATTAGATAAATTAACTTAACATGAATATATATTTTTACATAAAGTTATTATTTAAAAACAAATTTTTTATTTTAAAAATAAATTTTATTTTTTAAAAATTTCATTAAGAAGAATATTTTTTTTCTTAGATTGTTAATATCTTCCAAAAATAGTAAAATGATTTTATTAATTTCTATTAATGTTTTTTATTTAAAAATATTATTATTTGTATATTTGAATTCCCAAAAGAATTAGAGAAAAATTCTTTTAAAAAATAAAAATATTTGTTTGTTACTAATTTAATTTAGAATTTTGAAAATTTTAATTTTTTATCAATTAACTTATTATAACTTTCTAATCTAACTTAAATTAGAATTTTATTTGTAAAGTTTGAGAATGAATTTTCTTATGATATAGTTAAACACATTGTAAATCAATCAATCTTATTAGGCACTTCTATAATACTAAAAAAAAATAGGAATATCATAAGAATTAGCCCATTTCAAAGTCATTATATATCCTTAATCTCTAGTGAAGTTGCCATTATGAGTGAGCCAGAGGCATTCAAAAATTAAAGTAAGATGCGACTGTAACACTGGAAAGGAAATCTAATACGCCTTTAAGGATGAAACGAGAATCCTTTTGAAAACTCAAAAAAGTCTCGTGTAAATAATCACCACTCAATCGCTAAAAAAAGAAAGATAATCTCGAACTTAACAAAAAATATCTTCTATGTAAAGATTATGAGTTCATAAAGTCATTTCCACTTAGCTACTTCTTATTAGCTAATACCCATTATACTTTTTGCATTACTCTAGTTTCAGTATGACAAAACATTTACAAACACACGCCCCTCCATCCACAACAATAAAAATGAAAAGCTTGAAGAAAAAAATAATTACAGTTATTATATGACTTTTTTAGTAAATACGTCAAAAACAAAAAAATGCAAAAGAATGGATCTATGCCTAAATCTAATAAAACTCTAGAAAACAAATGTTATCATAACAAGATTTACATTTATGTACTATCTAAAGTATCCACAAAGATAAATGTAATATAAAAATAATAAAATAGTAAAGTGATAGTAAAATAACACCAAAAAATGTAGAAATAGTAAAACAAGACATTCACAATAGAAGATAATTTTAAGACATGTCGACAACCTAAATATAGCAAATCAAGTTAAAACATATTTTATCACTAATTATTGAAAATTCAAATACTCCAGTCTAAATTCTTAATACTTTAACACTTTTTAAATTAATTGTAATTAAAATAATTTTGATGTTAATTTTACAAAAACTAATTAAATCATAATATTTTTACTAAATCATAAAATTAATGTTGCAAAATAAATATCAATTTTTTGAGAATTTATTTTATACGGTCAACTAATCTTTTTTTGTGATAGTCTGCGGTCAATCATGTATTATTTTATTATGAATTTTCTATAATATGGGAATTTAGTAAAATATATATATTTTTTGTCTTTTTACTTGATATTTTGTGTTATTGTGTAGTTAACCACTACAAAAATTAATGAAATTTATATTCTTTATTATATTTTTTATTTAGTATTTTATGGTCAACAATATATTATTTTCGGTCCACCATATATTATGTTTTAGTCTATTAATTTTAAAAATGATTACATTATAAATATAAGTTATAACTTGGATTGTTAAAAAAAAGTTACCGGTAAAAAATAGTTTTGTTTACTATGAAGGTAACCTTCTCTACAAGTTGTAGGTTTTCTTTTTAATTTGAATATAATGGTCTATAATTTATATCTTAATCCAATGGCTAAAAAATTAAAGGCATTTATGCCTTTTAGGGCATTACAAAGCTCCCATCTAACTAAGGTTAACTTTTCTCACAAACTCACTCATGTGCACATTTAACCTTTTTTTTTTTTTTTTTTTTTGCTCTTTCTCTTCTATTCTCTTGATGTACGCTGTCAGCACCATTATTGCCATTGGAAAAAAAAAAAGCTTCAAACTTAGTGTTATATATATTATTTTCTTTGGCCAAGAAAATAAAATGAAATCAGAATATATATATATATATATATATATATATATATATATATATATATATATATATATATATATATATTCTTTTGTTTTGCAATAACGAAAGTCTATTTTTTTTCTTACTTTAGGTCTTTTTTTCTTACGTCATTTACAACAAAATACTGCAAATTTCTATAATTATTATTCTATCTCAAGTTTTTTTAATTTCATTTTTCTTGAAATTTTATAGTTTAATTGAAAAAATAAAGACATTAAAAAACAATTCAATTTTTTCCTTCCTACTTTTGCTAAATTGCCTGATAAGAGTTGCCTTATATAAAAGTGACCTTGATCCATCAACAACCACAACCTAATAAAACCTAGAAATAGAGTTCCCTTTAGGTTTGAAGTGCTTGTTTGGGAGTGCCACTTAAAAATATTAACAATGTCAAAAAGCAAGACCAGTAGATAAAGATAAAAAAAAAAAAAAAAGACGAAGAAGATGCAAAGTGAAAAAGACAAGGAAGTGAGAGTAGAAGACAGAGCAAAAAAAAAAAAAAAAGATTAAAGGTGCACATGGGTGGGGAAAAATTAACCTTAGTTAGATTTCCTTAGGTTAGAAAGTTAATAAAATAAAATACAATATTTGAGCAATAAAATAAGGATCACTTTCTTAAATGTCTCTTATTTATTAGGTTGGTGTATATATAGGGCCATGCTCAAGGTGTGGGTAAGAATTTCCCTTTCAACACCCAATTCAAAATATCCTAATTTTTCTTCAATCAAAATATAAAAAATAACCTTCATCCAATTTAACATAGATTTGTTTCTTTATATACCACATTCAATCTCCAATCTAATCTCTTCAACACCCAACTCAAAATAACCTAATTTATCTTCAAATAAAACAAAAAAAAAAAAATCAATTCACTTTGACACAAATTTCCTTCTTAGATCTGGTCTCCATCCTAATTTCTTCAACACCTAACTCAAAATAACCTAACTTGTCTTCAATTAAAACACAAAAGACAACCTTCATTCAATCTAACATAGGTTTTCTTTTTCAAATACCATATCGTGTCTCCAACCTAATTTCTTCAACGCCCAACTCAAAATTGTTAGAAAAAAATTAAAGAACGAACCGTGTAGTATCAAAGATTTGTGCGTGAAATGGTCACTATCTTTTAGGAATTTTGCCCCCACTTTTTTGCATCTGAGTTAAATGGCTATTCCTTTCAAAATTTCACAAAACTTTTCAGAGATAAGATGCAAAAATCAATATCTCTTCCAAAATATATAGAGATTTTGTAATCTAATTATTGAATAGACATGACTGCATATTGAGTAAAAAAAACGTTTTAGCTTTTGCAATTTAATTTTGATAAGAAAACTGCCTATATATATATATCGATCAAATATTGGCACTTAGGCACTTAGACTTAAACAGTTTGTACAAAGTCCATATTTTTTTTAAAAAAATCTTTGCATCAAAAATATAAAACTATATATATATTGGCACTTGGGCACTTGGACTTAGACAGTTTGTGCAAAGTCCATATTTTTATTAATATTATTTTTAATATATATATATAATGTAAGCCTTTTGTAGGCTCATGAAGATCTTGATGCTCTAGTCATAGTCTATGAGAGTTAGATTTAAAAAACACTTTAAAAGTTTCTTAATAAAATAATGTGGGATATGTCTCTTCTTCTCTTCATTACTAAGTATTTCAACAAAACACAAAATAACCTAACTTCTCTTCAATCAAAAAATAAAAAAAACTTATGTTCAATCTAACACAGGTTTTCTTCTTTAAATACCATATCATATCTCTAACCTAATTTCTTCAACACCCAACTCAAAATAACCTAAATTCTCTTCAATCAAAACACAAAAAATAGCCTTCATTCAATCTCACACAAATTTCCTTCTTCAAATACCATATTCGATTTCCAACCTAAATTCTCTTCAATCTAAACACACATAAAAAACAACCTACATTCAATCTAACATAGATTTAACTTTAGAGATTTATTTAATAAAAAAATTAATCAAAGAAAAAAAAACAAGAAAAATTATAGATCCAAGGTAAAATATTCAAATTCAATACTCTAAGTTTATTTTAACAAAATTGTATTGATGCATGCACACCTAACTGATATGTTGATGCTAATTGAATGCAAGGAAATTAATTTTAGCAAAAATTTTGTTGTGAATACATTATTTTATAAGTTTTTCAATATATATATATATATATATTTAGCAAACTATTTAATATTCAAAAAAATAATATATAATGATCAAAATTTTATCATCATTTACTTTTTTTTTTTTTAAATATGCATTGATGTCAGAGAATATCCAGAAATTCTATATATGTTTTTATCAATTTATAATAATTTTCATATATTTTATGTTTTTGATACAATATTTTAATTATAATCAGTATTCAAAATTGATTTCTAAAACAATTTATATTTGCAGAAATAGACTAACTACTGGTTTTTATTCATTATAATGGAAAATAGAGTAATAGTTTCATTTTTAAAAATTTTAAAATGACTGGAATACAAATTTCAAAAATTACAACTACCAAAATAAAAATAAGTTTAGAGCATCTCCAACTCATTGCAAAATGCAATGGATTCGGATGCATATCCTCTCCAATGGAGAGGCAAATCCAACTGCAATCTGCCTTCGAAGAACAGTGTGTGAGCAAATATGTTGCACATTGTTCACCAACAACATTTGTCCCTCTTTTTTTAAATTTCAATAACAACCTTTTGTGTATAAAGTTTCAATATAGTCCAAATAACTTTGTTCAATTTAATCCAAATTTATATTATATTTACCATTTTATTACCAAATGCATATAAATTTGATTTAATTTTTTTATGTAAATAATATTAATATTGTCACTTAGAAAAAATATTCAAATAGTAAAAATTTAACAACCATAGATATGCGTTAATTTTAAGATGAAATTTTATGTTTATTTAGTATATTTATTTAATTTCTTTTGGTTCTCTTCATATATTATATTATTTTAATTTTAAAAATATGTTGATGTATTTATAAATGTTTAGTAAAATATAAGTGTTATTTTTTTTAAACATATTCATATATTAAATTTTATTATAAATAAATATATGGGCGCAAATGTTAAGTATTGAATAAAATATGAGTGTACTATGCAAAATGTATAAATAATATGATATAAGTAATGGATAAGAATATGTGGATAATATTCTTTTCGAAGTTGAAAATGAAGTAATGGGTTGAAGTAAATTTACTGTAGGAGCTACAATTTTGAGTAAAATTTGTTGCATTTTGAAGTTAAGGGTTAGAGATGGCCTTAAAGTGTCAAACTGCAAAATGAAGAAATGACATGTAATATCCCGTAATTTTAAAAATATTTTTACACTGTACCGGGATATGCAGTGTCAGTGATTTTTGTATTTTATATGATATTTTTATGAGTTAATATGTATTTTAAACCTATTTTAATTACTGTCTATTATTTTCAGTATTTTACGTAAAATTTTCCCGGGACTTTCATTTTCGGGGAAATTTTCACGTAAACAATGTATTATTAATTATGTTAAATGTATTTACGGGTTTGCATGAACTCATACGTATTTTTAAATTATTAAATAAAGCTTGTGTGTGTATATTTATTTAATTAGGGTTTATTATTACCCTAATATTTTATTATTTATTTATTATTATTTGATTATTTTATTTATTATTAAATTATTAAAATTTATTTTTTTTCTTTTTTCTTTTTTTTTCTTTTTCTTTTCCTTTTTCTTTCTTTTTCTTTTCTTTTCTCTTTCCTTTTCTTTCTTTTTCTTTTTCTTCTTCTTCTTCTTCTTCTTCCCGTAGGTAGGCGCCGGACCACCCACTATTCCTCACGTCGTTTCTCCCTCCTCCGGCCACCGTTTTCGACACCGCCGGTCTCTATCTTCTCCTTGAGCTCCGGTGAGTGTTATTCTAGCTTTTGTTTGAGCTAAAACGGTCTAGAATTGCTTAGGTTTTGAGTTGAATATTTCGGCCACTTTTGGTTTTCGATTTTTTTGAGCTTCAATTTGGATGATTCATGGAAACTTCCTTCACAAATGTTGTTCCTGGTAGTTTAATCTTCATGTATGAATTTTTGTAGAATTTTTGGAGATTGTTTGGATTTTTGGGTATTTTTGAATATTTTAATATTATTTTCGAATTTTCGGAAATTAATTATTTAAATTATGAAATTGGAGTTTATGGTTGAATTAGGTGTTGAAATGAATTATAGGAATTTATTTGGAATTTTTATGAATTTCTAAGTATTTATTTTTAATTATTGAAGTTTATGTGATTTTGTAAAATTAAGTTAATTGTGTTTTTATTTGAATTTAATTGGTTAATTGAGTTTAATTATTGATATTATTGATAAATATGTTGAGAAAATTAATTTTGGATAATTGTATGATTTTTAGTGAATTTTTGAAGTAAATTAGGTATATATATATATATAGGGGTATTTTGGTAATTTTACCCTAAATTGTCTAAAAATGTAATTTAATTGGTTTTAATATTTATTTAAGGTATAAAAATGATTTCTACAAAATATTTGGTATTTTTAACTAATTAAAACTATTTTCCGTGAATTATTTTCAATTATATATATAATATACGATTTTTCAAATAAAATGAGTTTTAATCGATTTTTACAGTGTTTCAAGGTCAATTATGTAATTTTTATTTATAAAATGTATTTTTATGATTTAAGGATATTTTTGGTATATTTGAATATATTTTCTGTGTTTGTGGACCCCGGTCGACAGATTGTAGTCTGGAGTCCGACCGAGGGGTTGTGATTGTTTGTGGTGTTTATTTTCGAAGTGTATTTTCTTTGCAGGGTCGGCTCTACTCTTTTGAGTAGAGAGATGTCTGTTTTACAGGGGAGGTTCTGCCGGATTTCCGGTAGAATTCTCGTAAAACGTGATATCCAGTCGAACCCTAATTTTCGATTCTGTATTTAATACTCTAGATTGAATTCTAGGATTTCTGTTAGGGTTATTCTGATGTCGATTAATTATTTCTTGTTTAGTTGCGCCGAGACCGAGGGTTAGTGGACCAGGCCCGTCGGACCTGTCTCGTGGAGCGCATTAGGTGAGTTACTATATTATATATATATATGCTTAGGATGCATGATTTAGAAAATGCATGTTTTATTTTGACTAATTATGCATAAATAACATGATTTATATTCAAGTATATTTTTGGTATATTTTTGGTATATAATAAATTATATACATGTTTTATTAATAAAATATATTTAAAATGTTTTTAAATATATTTTTAGTTTAATTCATGATTTGATTGAATTTATTTGACGTATATATATACTCAAAATATACCTGGTTTATGTTTGGTATATTTTCGGTATATATATGGTTTATATTGTTGATTTATTTAAATTCATGCATCATGTATTTGTGAATGAATGTTTTATTATTTATTACTGAAGGATATCAATAGAACGTGCTACCTAGTGGGCAGCACTAGGACCGAGTACGTACCGGTACGCCTATAGTATTTAGGCTTTATTACTGACTATTTGTGGATATCGATTTGATTATGATTATTGATATGTGTGAGATGTGGTTTGTGGGTGTGATTGCTGGAGCTCGGTTGACCAAGTGTCTCGGGGCCAATCACACTGGCAGTCAGACTGCTGGAGCTCGGTTGACTTAGTGTCTCGGGGCCAGTCTACTGTCCATATGGATTAAGTGGATATATTTGGAATTAGTGAGCCTGTATGGCTAGAGTGTTGTTTAACACTATTTTTCTGAGGTTGCGATATTCTAGGGTTCTATGTGATCCTTCATAAAAGTTGATTTTCAGACAAAATATATAAAATGATTTTTCTGCATCTGTATGAACTTGCCTGTATATATACATATTACTCATATACTGTTGACTGTTTGCATTATCACTTAGAGTGTATGTATATATACTATAGTAATTCACTCAGTGAGGTCTGACTCCCCTCCGTTGACTATTTTTCAGGAGAGTCAACTTCCTCAGACCTCAGTAGCAGGTCGATACGCCGGATTTCTTCCGCCCCGGCTTCTTTATGTAAATTGTCTACTTGAGTCTTATTTATTTTATCTAGACACTGCAGTAGCTGTAAATTACAGTATTGGATTTTATGTACTTTATTTTAAAGAGATGTATTATGTTAAAATTGGATTTGTATAAGATTATACATTTATGAGATTATATATGCGATGTGATGAGTTTTGAATTATATCCAGTTGTTATGGATGATATTGTAATATTTATGATTTTATTTTCCGCTGCACATATATATATTATATGGTTATTGTTATTGCATGATTTATTTTTTTTATTTTTTTAGGCTTGCTACGGGTTCCGGATTCGAAAGAATTCCCGTTCCCTAGCGCCGGTCATGGCCCCTGTTTTGGGTCGTGACAAAGTTGGTATCAGAGCGAAGTTCGTTTCAGAGTGGAGTTTTGTGTCAGGGCTTAGTTTTGTGAGTTGTGGCCCTAGTTTTAAAGTTGTGTTTTCTGTTGGACTACTGCAGTGTATTAGGTTCGAGTATGTCTTGATGAGTATTCCTTGCTGTAGTTTTCAGCGTTATTCCTCCGTTGTCTGTTTTGTCTGAATCTTTCCGTTTGTCTTTTCAGAATGAGGAGGCGAGCGCGTGTCGCTCCACCGGTCGTTGAGGCCGAGGATGATGAGTCTTTTCAGGACGAGGTTTTACCTCCTGAGCAGCCAGTTAGGCGTAGAGGTCGTGGCAGGGGTAGACCTCGAGGAGCGGCAGGTCGCCGTAGGCAGAGAGAGTTACAGGACGAGGAGCCTGTTGAGCCTGATTTTGATGTTCCTGTTCCTCCAGTTGTTCAGCCTGTTCAGCCTGCCTATCAGCAGGGTATGTCTGACCCTGAGGCAGCTTTGTTCTATGCCAGAGTTGGCAGGATTGCTTTTGATGGTACTTCTGATCCTTTAGATTTTCTGCATGCGATTGAGACTAGGACTCGGACTGCTCATACCGAGTACCAGAGGATCATGATTGTTGAGTTTTCTGTCGAGGGACCAGCCTTGGATTGGTTTATTCAGATGATCCAGCCCTATATGATGACGATGACATGGGCTCAGTTTCGAGAGCGATTCATGAGGAGATTTTGTCCAGAGCCTCTTCGTTTGAGCTATCGTCTTCGATTGACCAGTATTTCTCGTGGAGATCGATCTATAGAGGAGTATACCCGAGAGTTCCTTCGTCTGGGTAGATATGCTGAGGATCTGATGCGAGATCAGTATTTCGCTGTTACTACCTATGTTACTGGTTTGGGTTCAGCTTTTGCTGGTATGCCCACAGCAGGTCTTACTCTGGAGTCTGTGATTGAGCTAGCTAAGGAGATCGAGCTGAGGTTAGTTAGGCAGGGAGCGATGCCTGATTATTACCAGTTGGGAGTTCAGTCGAGTGGATTGCAGACTACTCCGTATTCGAGTTTTCATGTTGGTTCGAGTAGTCAGCAGCGAGGTTCGACTCAGCAGAGTCAGAGACAGCAGCAGCGAGTGCATCGGAGCAGTAGACATGGTCATGGAGGTCAGCGTAGATCGTTCAGATTTGGGTCAGGTGCTTCGAGCAGTAGCAGTGGTCGTAGTTCTGGATCAGCGGCCAGTGTTTGTCAGACTTGTGGTAGAGTCCATCAGGGACCGTGTTATCTGACACCGTTGACATGTTTCAGATGCGGGCAGACAGGACATTTTGCCAGATCGTGTCCTTACCCTGGGTATCAGCAGCAGCAGATTTCGTAATTCCCACAGCAGTCGATTGCTAGTGCAGCACCTATGCCATTTCAGTTACCACCAGCTCAGCATCAGAGTTCTACTCAGTTTGTTCCACAGCAGAGTCGTGGTAGAGGTACTAGAGGAGGTGCTAGAGGTGTTGGCCAGGCTTCTACCAGTCAGCAGGGAGGTCGAGGCCAGGCCAGAGTTTTTCATCTGACTCAGCAGGATGCTCAGGCATCTAATGCAGTCGTGGCAGGTATTTTTTCTGTTTGTTACCTGGATGCTTTGGTTTTGTTTGATCCGGGTGCCACGCATTCGTTTGTTTCTCCTATTTTTGCTTCTAAATCTTGTTGGCAAGCTTCGAGGATGGCTTTTCCCTTGTCTGTTGCCACTCCTCTGAGTGATTCTTTGGACACCGATATTGTTCTTTCTGGTTGTCCAGTTCTCGTGGGAGATAGAGAATTACCCGCTGATTTGATTTTGTTGGATGTGATGGAGTTCGATGTTATTTTGGGAATGGATTGGTTGTCTCAGCACTTTGCCGTGGTTGATTGCAGGAATAAGGAGGTGATTTTTAGAATTCCTGGTGAAGAAGATTTTAAGTTTGTTGGTGACAGGAGTTCAGCACCTCAGAATCTTATTTCTGTTATATCAGCTAGGAAGTTGTTGAGGAAAGGTTGTCAGGGGTTTTTGGCATTGGTTAGGGATATGTCAGTGGAGAAGTTGTCACTCACAGATGTTCCTGTTGCTTGTGAGTTTCCTGATGTTTTTCCCGAGGAGTTGCCAGGTTTACCACCTCATAGAGAGATTGAGTTCTGTATAGATGTGGTTCCAGGTATTACTCCTATATCTATGACACCCTATCGTATGGCTCCTGCAGAGTTGAGAGAGTTGAAGGAGCAGTTGCAAGAGTTGTTGGATAAGGGTTTTATCAGACCTAGTGTTTCTCCTTGGGGTGCACCAGTCCTGTTTGTGAAGAAGAAGGATGGTACCCTGAGACTGTGCATTGACTACAGAGAGCTTAATAAGGTGACAGTGAAGAACAAGTATCCTCTCCCGAGGATAGATGATTTGTTTGATCAGCTCCAGGGTGCACAATTCTTTTCTAAGGTTGACTTGAGGTCGGGTTATCATCAGCTGCGGATCAGTGAAGCTGATATTCCTAAGACAGCTTTCCGCACTCGATATGGTCATTATGAGTTTCTGGTGATGTCTTTTGGTTTGACTAATGCACCAGCAGCTTTTATGGACCTGATGAACAGAGTATTCCGACCGTATGTGGATCAGTTTGTGGTAGTCTTCATTGATGATATACTGGTATATTCAAGGAGTATGGAAGAGCACGTATATCATTTGAGGATTGTACTACAGACACTGAGAGATCATCAGCTTTATGCTAAATTCTCGAAGTGTGATTTCTGGATGGAGAGTGTTTCTTTTCTTGGACACGTAGTGTCTAAAGAAGGTATTCAGGTTGATCCACAGAAGGTTGAGGCAGTATCTGAGTGGCCTAGACCTACTTCAGTTACTGAGATTCGGAGTTTTCTGGGTTTAGCCGGGTATTATAGGCGGTTTGTGCAGGATTTTTCCAGGATAGCAGCCCCTATGACTCGCTTGACTCAGAAGAATGTTAGATTCGAGTGGTCAGAAGCTTGTGAGAATAGTTTTCAGTTGTTGAAGGAGAAGTTGACCACAGCGCCAGTATTAGCTTTGCCTAATAGTGTGGATAAGTTCACAGTTTACTGTGATGCCTCTAGAATTGGTCTTGGTTGTGTGTTGATGCAGAATGGAAGGGTGATAGCCTATGCTTCGAGGCAGTTGAAGAAGCATGAGCAGAACTATCCTACACATGATCTGGAGATGGCTGCAGTGATCTTTGCTTTGAAGATTTGGAGACATTATTTGTACGGGGTGACTTGTGAGATATTTACTGATCACAAGAGCCTTAAGTACATTTTCCAGCAGCGAGATTTGAATCTGAGGCAGAGAAGATGGTTGGAATTGTTGAAGGACTATGATTGTGAGATTCTTTACCATCCGGGTAAAGCTAATGTGGTAGCAGATGCCTTGAGTAGGAAGTCCTCAGGTAGTCTTGCTCACATCGGTGTGGAGAGGAGACCATTGATCCAGGAGTTGCATCTGATGGTGGATCAAGGTCTGATGATGAAGATCAGTAGATCAGGTGGACTGTTAGCTCAGTTTAAAGTACGATCTGTACTGAGGGATAGGATTAAAGCAGCTCAGAGCCGAGATCCTATTCTGGAAGAGCTTGCAGAGAATGTCAGAGCAGGGAAGTTCACTGATTTCACACTCGATGATGATGGTGTGTTGTGGATCAGTGGTAGATTGTGTGTTCCTGATGTGGATGATTTGAGAGAAGAGATCCTAGAGGAAGCACATTCTACAGCCTACAGCGTTCATCCTGGTGTTACTAAGATGTACCACAGTATCAGAGATCTATACTGGTGGGATGGATTGAAGAAGGATGTTGCTGATTATGTTGCTAAGTGCTTGACTTGTCAGCAAGTGAAAGCCGAACATCAGAAGCCTTCTGGGAAGCTTCAGCCTCTTCCTATTCCCGAGTGGAAGTGGGAAAGGATAGCTATGGATTTTGTAGTCGGTTTACCTCGTTCGAAGGATGGATACGATTCCATCTGGGTGATTGTAGACAGATTGACGAAGTCTGCACATTTCTTGCCTGTGAAAGCCACATATTCAGTTGCTAGATTGGCGAAGTTGTATGTGAAGCATATTGTATGCCTTCATGGAGTACCTGTGTCCATTGTGTCAGACAGAGGTTCGGTGTTTACTTCTCGTTTTTGGCAGAAGTTGCAGGAAGCGATGGGCACTAGGTTGGATTTCAGTACTGCTTTTCATCCTCAGACAGACGGTCAGTCTGAGAGGATGATCCAGACACTAGAAGATATGTTGAGGATGTGTGTCTTGGATTTGGGAGGTAGCTGGGATGATCATTTGTCGCTTGTGGAGTTTGCATATAATAATAGCTACCATAGCAGTATTGGCATGGCACCATATGAGGCGTTGTATGGAAGGAAGTGTAGATCCCCGTTGTGTTGGGATGAGATCGGTGAGAGAGCTTTGACTGGACCAGAGATGGTTCAGGATGCTGCAGAGAAAGTCGCCGTGATCAAGCGCAGGTTAGAGACCGCAGTTAGTAGACAGAAGAGTTATGCGGATCCTAGGCGCAGAGATGTGGAGTTTCAGGTTGGAGATTTCGTTTTTCTGAAAGTATCTCCGATGAAGGGTGTGATGAGATTTGGTAGGAAGGGTAAGTTAGCACCGAGATATATTGGACCGTTTGAGATTCTGGAGAGAATTGGCACTGTTGCATATCGGTTGGATTTGCCTCCGAGTATGTCGCAGGTGCATCCAGTATTTCATATCTCGATGTTGAGGAAGTATATCTCAGATCCTTCACATGTGTTGCAACCTGACAGTGTGGAAGTGAGTGAAGATTTGACGTTTGTGGAAGAACCTGTGGCGATCGTTGATTTTCAAGTTCGACAGTTGCGATCGAAGCAGATTCCGATGGTCAAGGTTTTGTGGCGTAGCGACAGAGTTGAAGAGCATACGTGGGAGACTGAAGCTGAGATGCGAGCTTCTTACCCGTATCTCTTTCCTTCCTGATTCTGTAATCTTGTTTTGGAATTCGGGGACGAATTCCTGTAAGGGGGGAAGACTGTAATATCCCGTAATTTTAAAAATATTTTTACACTGTACCGGGATATGCAGTGTCAGTGATTTTTGTATTTTATATGATATTTTTATGAGTTAATATGTATTTTAAACCTATTTTAATTACTGTCTATTATTTTCAGTATTTTACGTAAAATTTTCCCGGGACTTTCATTTTCGGGGAAATTTTCACGTAAACAATGTATTATTAATTATGTTAAATGTATTTACGGGTTTGCATGAACTCATACGTATTTTTAAATTATTAAATAAAGCTTGTGTGTGTATATTTATTTAATTAGGGTTTATTATTACCCTAATATTTTATTATTTATTTATTATTATTTGATTATTTTATTTATTATTAAATTATTAAAATTTATTTTTTTTCTTTTTTCTTTTTTTTTCTTTTTCTTTTCCTTTTTCTTTCTTTTTCTTTTCTTTTCTCTTTCCTTTTCTTTCTTTTTCTTTTTCTTCTTCTTCTTCTTCTTCTTCCCGTAGGTAGGCGCCGGACCACCCACTATTCCTCACGTCGTTTCTCCCTCCTCCGGCCACCGTTTTCGACACCGCCGGTCTCTATCTTCTCCTTGAGCTCCGGTGAGTGTTATTCTAGCTTTTGTTTGAGCTAAAACGGTCTAGAATTGCTTAGGTTTTGAGTTGAATATTTCGGCCACTTTTGGTTTTCGATTTTTTTGAGCTTCAATTTGGATGATTCATGGAAACTTCCTTCACAAATGTTGTTCCTGGTAGTTTAATCTTCATGTATGAATTTTTGTAGAATTTTTGGAGATTGTTTGGATTTTTGGGTATTTTTGAATATTTTAATATTATTTTCGAATTTTCGGAAATTAATTATTTAAATTATGAAATTGGAGTTTATGGTTGAATTAGGTGTTGAAATGAATTATAGGAATTTATTTGGAATTTTTATGAATTTCTAAGTATTTATTTTTAATTATTGAAGTTTATGTGATTTTGTAAAATTAAGTTAATTGTGTTTTTATTTGAATTTAATTGGTTAATTGAGTTTAATTATTGATATTATTGATAAATATGTTGAGAAAATTAATTTTGGATAATTGTATGATTTTTAGTGAATTTTTGAAGTAAATTAGGTATATATATATATATAGGGGTATTTTGGTAATTTTACCCTAAATTGTCTAAAAATGTAATTTAATTGGTTTTAATATTTATTTAAGGTATAAAAATGATTTCTACAAAATATTTGGTATTTTTAACTAATTAAAACTATTTTCCGTGAATTATTTTCAATTATATATATAATATACGGTTTTTCAAATAAAATGAGTTTTAATCGATTTTTACAGTGTTTCAAGGTCAATTATGTAATTTTTATTTATAAAATGTATTTTTATGATTTAAGGATATTTTTGGTATATTTGAATATATTTTCTGTGTTTGTGGACCCCGGTCGACAGATTGTAGTCTGGAGTCCGACCGAGGGGTTGTGATTGTTTGTGGTGTTTATTTTCGAAGTGTATTTTCTTTGCAGGGTCGGCTCTACTCTTTTGAGTAGAGAGATGTCTGTTTTACAGGGGAGGTTCTGCCGGATTTCCGATAGAATTCTCGTAAAACGTGATATCCAGTCGAACCCTAATTTTCGATTCTGTATTTAATACTCTAGATTGAATTCTAGGATTTCTGTTAGGGTTATTCTGATGTCGATTAATTATTTCTTGTTTAGTTGCGCCGAGACCGAGGGTTAGTGGACCAGGCCCGTCGGACCTGTCTCGTGGAGCGCATTAGGTGAGTTACTATATTATATATATATATGCTTAGGATGCATGATTTAGAAAATGCATGTTTTATTTTGACTAATTATGCATAAATAACATGATTTATATTCAAGTATATTTTTGGTATATTTTTGGTATATAATAAATTATATACATGTTTTATTAATAAAATATATTTAAAATGTTTTTAAATATATTTTTAGTTTAATTCATGATTTGATTGAATTTATTTGACGTATATATATACTCAAAATATACCTGGTTTATGTTTGGTATATTTTCGGTATATATATGGTTTATATTGTTGATTTATTTAAATTCATGCATCATGTATTTGTGAATGAATGTTTTATTATTTATTACTGAAGGATATCAATAGAACGTGCTACCTAGTGGGCAGCACTAGGACCGAGTACGTACCGGTACGCCTATAGTATTTAGGCTTTATTACTGACTATTTGTGGATATCGATTTGATTATGATTATTGATATGTGTGAGATGTGGTTTGTGGGTGTGATTGCTGGAGCTCGGTTGACCAAGTGTCTCGGGGCCAATCACACTGGCAGTCAGACTGCTGGAGCTCGGTTGACTTAGTGTCTCGGGGCCAGTCTACTGTCCATATGGATTAAGTGGATATATTTGGAATTAGTGAGCCTGTATGGCTAGAGTGTTGTTTAACACTATTTTTCTGAGGTTGCGATATTCTAGGGTTCTATGTGATCCTTCATAAAAGTTGATTTTCAGACAAAATATATAAAATGATTTTTCTGCATCTGTATGAACTTGCCTGTATATATACATATTACTCATATACTGTTGACTGTTTGCATTATCACTTAGAGTGTATGTATATATACTATAGTAATTCACTCAGTGAGGTCTGACTCCCCTCCGTTGACTATTTTTCAGGAGAGTCAACTTCCTCAGACCTCAGTAGCAGGTCGATACGCCGGATTTCTTCCGCCCCGGCTTCTTTATGTAAATTGTCTACTTGAGTCTTATTTATTTTATCTAGACACTGCAGTAGCTGTAAATTACAGTATTGGATTTTATGTACTTTATTTTAAAGAGATGTATTATGTTAAAATTGGATTTGTATAAGATTATACATTTATGAGATTATATATGCGATGTGATGAGTTTTGAATTATATCCAGTTGTTATGGATGATATTGTAATATTTATGATTTTATTTTCCGCTGCACATATATATATTATATGGTTATTGTTATTGCATGATTTATTTTTTTTATTTTTTTAGGCTTGCTACGGGTTCCGGATTCGAAAGAATTCCCGTTCCCTAGCGCCGGTCATGGCCCCTGTTTTGGGTCGTGACATGACATTACAGATTTCCTACCAAAAATAGTATCTAGCATTAAAAATTGAAGATTATTCAACTCTTTTATACACATGCTAACATCATAAGAGACATTAAGAAAGATTATGAGATTTCTCTAAATTACATGAAAATTTGGAGATTAAAGGAAAAAGTGATGGAATATATTTGACGAAAATATGAAATTCATATCCACTGTTTTGTATATGATATAAAAAAAATTAGGATCAATTATGGAGCTCAAAACGAAAGAAGACAATATGTTTTTTACGTGTTCATAAAACTAAATACATACATACAATGATGGAAGCATTATACATTGGTTATTGTACTATATGAAACTTTTCTAAAAGCTAAATTTGGAGGTGCCCTTCTCACTATCACAACTCAGGATCTAGAAGTTAAAATTTTTCCTTAAGCTTTTGGTGTAGGTGATTCTGAAAATGATAAGTCTTGGAAATGATTTTTTTTTAATCAAGAAAAGCATTTGGAATGAAAAAAAAAAGTGTGCATCGGATCAGCCATATCAAGCTTTCTCCCAGTTTAATGAGAAAACATTTGTTCACATCAGGTAATGTAATTGTTGATGTAGTTGCTTGTACTTTTCTTTTTATTCGGGATTGACTTGGTGTTTAGTGTACCTTAGTACAAGATTAAAATGCATTGGATGGATGCCCGAGCATAGAGAAAAAAGGATGCTTTCAAAGGCGAAAGGCCATAGGGAGATACCATTTATGATCCATGGATCTCTGATCAGAGTTTTGCTTATTTCGCATCCTAAACAACCTTAAAGTGAACTTCAAAAGAAATACAATGCAGATAAATAATTGTTCTTGGCAACTACTAAATCTTACAAATTAAAAGACTTTGTAAGACTTAGCAGCTGCCAAAAACAGTTCTTTTATCTGCATTGTACCTCTTTTAAAGTTCACTTTGAGGTTGTTTAGGATGTCAGATATATAAAACCTATGTGCAACTTCAAGAGAAACACATTGTTTTTATTGATGCAGTGTTATCATTCCTATAAGATATGATGCATAATTTTTCCTTCATTCCAAAAGATTTTCTTAATTGAACAAAGAACCATTTTTTAGGACTCATCATTTTTAGAATTAGTTACACCAATGGCTAGAGGAAAAATTGTACCTATTGCATTTTGAGTTGTGATAGTGAGAAGGGTACCTCTAAATTTAGCTTTGAAAAAAAAAATTTCTATGACAATAACTAGTCTACAATGTTGCCATCCTTAGACGATTGCATTTAATGCCATGAACACGTAAAGAAACATATTTTCTTATTTTGTTTTGAGCTCCATAATAGATTATAGGTTTTCTTTGTATCATATACAATACATTTGGCAACAATGAATATGAATCTTTAAGTTTTTATTGAATATATTCCAAAACTTTTTCCTTTGATCTCCAAGCTTTCACGTAATATAGTGATATCTTGTAATATTTCTTTATGTCTCTTATGATGTTAGAAAGTGTATAGATTGTTTTTATGTTGATGAATTTAGATGTAATGTAGTATGCAATTACATATTTTAATCCTTGACAATGATCTCCTAATCTAATTTCCAAGCTGCAAGTGTGGGCATCCTAAAGTTCACTTGGTTTTTTTTTTATTCCTTGATGCATTCAAAGTTCACTTACAATTGTCATCCTAAATATTCAAATTTTTTTTTTTTTGCACAAGATATCATGAATTTGAATTGAAATTTTTTTAATATTGTATAAAAAGTCAAAACTAACTTTAATGTCTCCTTATCTTTGTACATGTGTCCAACTTTCATTTCTTTACAATTTATGTCACTTATTATGAAGGATTGACAAACAAGACTTTGAACTTTATCTTCTTCCTTTTGGCTACTTTTTTAAAGGATGATTTTTCTAATTTGATTTGCATAATCAACGAGATCTGAAATTGTATATATTCTTCTGATATTTATTGACTGGTGCTTTAATACTATTATTATTGTTGTAGATTTGAAAATTTTATTGTTCATATCTTTTTCTTTTAGTACGATGCATAAAGGGTACTTTATTTTATTAGATTTTGTGTTCTTCAGATTGGTATAAAATCGGAGAGTTAAATCATCTTCAATATTTTACTCCAAATGTTATTCTTTCACTTGGTAGAAAATCTATAATGTCATTTCTTCATTTTGTAGTTTGAGATCATTTGAAATTAATTTTATGAGGTTTTGGTAGTTGCAGTTCTTTAGAATTTATATTCCAATCAATTTAAAATTTTTGAAAATAAAATTGTGACTTTATTCTCCATTGTAATTAATAAAAAGTAGTTGCTCCAATCCTGCAAATTTAAGTTATGTAAGAGGTCGATTTTTAGTGATGACTGTAGTGAAGATATTGTATTAAAAATGTAAAATGTATGAAAAATATTTTAAATTGACAGAAATATATACAAAATTTTTGAGTATTCTTTGAGTTCGATGCATATATATATATATATATATATATATATATATATATATATACACACTTTAACCATTATATACTATTTTTTAAATATGAAATAGTTTTGTAAATTGTTTTTTTTAAGCTTATAAAATAATGGATTTACAACACAATTTTTGGTAAAATTGATTTTCTTGCATTCAATCATGAGCATATCAGGTAGGTTGTATGCATTCAATACTATTTTGTTCAAACAAACTCAGAGTATTGAATATGAATATTTTACCTTGGATTTAGGATTTTTCTTTCTTGTTGATTCTTTTCTCTTTGATTGATTTGTTATTGTTGATTGAATCTTTGAAGTTGAATCTATGTCAGATTGAATAGAGGTTTTTTTTATAGTTTAATTAAAGATAATATAGGGTATTTTGAGTTGGGTGTTGAAGAAATTAGGTTGGAGATTGAATCTTGTATTTGAAGAAGGAAATAAGTGAGGTTGAAGCTTTAAGATTAGGAAGTAGAAAAATCTTAGCATGATTTTACGTGAATGAAGGATGAGAGCATGGAAGAAAATATTTGGCACAAAAAAAGGGATATGGACAAAAAGACAAAAAAAAAAAAGAATATTTGTAATAATGGAAAATAGTTTTAGGGTAGTTGTATAAAGATCCTAACATGAAATGGCTATATCCCACACATTCCTATTTTAATAGAATTTGATTATCTCTTAGTTGTCTTTTACTATTAGGATAACTCAAAGGATCCTCCCTAGGAAGTAGAAGCTCTTGTTTTGTAAATCAGGCAGTTACTTCTAAACTCCCCTTATGTCTCCTATCACTATATCTCCAGAAGCATTAATAGAGTAGCCGAATGGATTGCTAAATGGTGATACTTAGGGGTGTAACCAAGCCGAACTATTAATGGTTCAGGCTCAGCTCACAATATTTAAGGAGGGCTTGGGTTCGGCTCGAGCTCGTTTATTTTTTAAAATTCAGGCTCAAGCTTGAGTTTGGCTTGGGCTCATCAAGATCAAGCTCGGTTCAGACTCATTTGTTTAAAGCTAGTTTGATTATAGTTCAAGCTCGTTCATTTAAGAGCATAGTAAAAAGCTTATTTGCAAGCTTAGTTATAAGCTCATTTGCGAGCTCAGTAAGGAGCTTGTTTGAGATCATTTATGAGCTCACTTATGAGCTTAAAAAAAACCTTAAAAAATTCATATAAATTTAGTAGTTTCATTATATATTTAATACAACATATTGTTAACTTATCCAAACCAACTTAAAGTTGCAAGTAACATCAAAGAAATAAAAAAAATTACAATAATCTCCATAAAATATTTAAAACAAACACATATCAACTTCAAAATAATGTCCATAAAATCCTTCATGATCCTCTTTATCAAAAGGTTAAAACAAACACATACCAACTTCATCTATCGCCATGATTTCCTCCATGTATTTGCCTGTGAACCTTTCAAATAAAAGCAAACATTAATAGTTTATACTAGTAAAATGCACCCTAAATAAATATAATTAAAGCTTAAATTGCTAAATACACCTCAAACAATAACATAAACAATAAGTAACTCTTAATCTTTTATAATTAACAAAGAATAATACCCAACATCAACTATATGCTAAAAGATTAAAGAACATATAAGAAAAGAAATGAGCTCCTCATTATACCTTAAAGATAACCTTCAAGTGTGAGGTATTGCAATCTTTTTGATGTCCTCATCATCCTATAAAAATTATAACAATTAGTAAAAAAAATCAAAATTTAAGAACAGCCAAAATCAAATTTAAACTTAAAATATGATAAAAATTTGAGATTTATCTTTCTTTTTCGCTTTATCCTATAGAAGGCTTGTAACCAATCTTCACCACATAATAAAACTTTAACCATGTCTGCTCCTAAAGATTCACAATGTGGTTCAATAACTCTCCCCCCTCCCTCGGTACTGAATGCAGACTCTAAAGCTACAGTTGTGATTGGAATTGATAAAACATCACATGCCATATTTAATAACACTCTAAACTTTAGAGAGTTCATCTTCCACCACTCTAAGACATTAAACTTTAAATCATATTCACAAATATGAACATCTTCATCTAGATATACATCTAATTTATATTTAAATTATTCAATTGATGATTCAACATTTCTTATATAAGTAAGAAATTCAGCCCTCACTTTAGTTTTTCCCTTCATCACAACATTAGAATATTCATTTTGATTCTTAGTTTGGCATTCTTTTTCACTACTATTTGCTTTATGAGCTTTAAGATAATCCTTATAAAGCATGCACAAAGTCTCATGAACAATGATAATATGCTCAATGTTATCTGATCTAGAGCAGATCATAAGGAAACACTAGTCAATCAACTACATTTTATTTCTTGGATCTAAAATAGCTGCCATAGAGATCAATAAATTACAATTACCCCAATATTTGTCAAATTTTTCTTTCATCTTCATAACCATTAAATGCATAAACCCATTTTCAGTAAAAAAAAATTTCATCTAACAACTTCTTGATATTATAAAGCTCAAGAAGAAACAAATTTGGTGTTGGATATTCAGAACCTACAACATGTATGATATTATTTAGTTGAATTAAACAATTTTTAAAGCAAGTAAATGACAAAGTTAATTAAGATTAGTAAAATAAAATAATAATACTTGAAATGATTTTTGTAACTTCATTAAACTCTTCAAGAAAGAAGCAAACTTTAGCAACCTTTATCCAGTCATCCTCATTGGTTAAGAATAAGTAACTTGATTCTTTTTGTACATATCTAGGAAAAACATCTTTGAACTTCAAGGCAGCTGACAATATAAAGCATGTTGCATTCCACCTTGTGCAACAATCAAGAATAAGTTTTTTCAAAGACAACTTCAATTGCTTCACAATTTCCCTAAAAATATTCAGACAACTCTCTAACTATGTCATATGTTTAACACTTTCTCGCTCATTCTTAAATATATTTCCAATCTCTGATAACCCATCTTGGACAAGGAGATTTAGAATATGTGCACAACACCTCATATGAAATAACTTGCCACTAAGTTGATTTTTATAAGAAAGGTTGTCTTTTAACATGCAAATAGCAACATCATTATAAGAGGCATTATCAACTGTGACTGTCCAAACTTTATCATCAATTTCCCATTCAACCAAACACTTACTTAATGCATCACAAATGGCAACTCTAGAATGAGGTGACAATATATTATAAAAACTAATAGTACGCTTTTGAAATTTCCAATTAGAATCTATAAAATGGCAAGTGACAACCATATAGGAAACTTTTTAATTCATTTACTTCCATATATCAGTTGTCACACTCACTCTATTTATAGATTTCAGTAATATGAAAACTTTTTTCTTCTCTACCTCATAACTTACAAAGCAATATTTTCTTATAGTTGCTCAACTAACCTTTTAATAATTTGGAGTTGTAGCCTTTATCAACAAATTAAACACTTTATACTCCATAAAGAAAATGGTAGCTCATAGACTATGATCAAATGAGATAATATCTCTCCGATCTTAATTTAGTCATATTTAAAATTTTGTACTACAATTACCATTTCCGACTTTGGTATAGAAGTTTCGAGTATTAGCTCCTTTTGTCCATACAACTTTATTTTCCTCATGACATAATTTTCCTTAAGGTGCCTAAGTAAGTGAGAAGTAGTACCACCCTTAATAAGTGTAAATTGCCCTTAGCAATGGATAAACTCAGCCTTTTTTTGATTTATCAAGAAGGGTGGCTATTTTAAATTCAAACCATACTTAGAAGGTGCGCTTTCTCTTATTTAGTAAATCCACCCCACCTTCTTTACTACCTTTGATATTTTCAACCCCATCAACACCCACACTTGTAGGTTATGTGTTTTTCTTATTCAAATTCACATTTGCTACATCAACATCTATAGCATTTTCCATTATAGGACTTATTTGTGAACTTTTAGGGGATAACATAGACGCAGCAAGGTCTGACATTTTGTATAGTATGACAAAAAAAATTGGAAAAAAACTAAGGCAAATCTATAAAATGAGGCATATTTAATCATGGCAATTGTACATGAAAAAAAACATTCTAAAGCATATAGAATGTTAAGAGCATATAAAAATCGACATAAATTTGCTGCACTATTTGTACAATACATATAATAAAAATTAGAGGCACTAACATAACTTGGGCAAAATACTGTATGTACACTATAGAGAGTAAAATCATGAAAGGAAACTGACAATTGAATTTACTAGTTTTAATCATCTTTTTATTCTAGAATAGAATGTAAAAAAAATATTAGAATTTGATTATATTCTGCTTAGCTAATTCTATTGTCTAGAAAGTCCATGGTTACTAGAATTCAATTATTTCAACTTAAGAACTTATCCAAGCATGAGAATTTTGGAAGGAACTAGAACAATGACCATAAGCTATTCAGCAACCCAAATAAAGAGAACCAATAAGAAGGTCAATACGTTAAAATTAAAATTTATGCATGTTTATATCCATTGTTAAGGACTATATAGTGTAATGAGTCTAAAGTATACATATAAAATTTTGATGGCTAGTGGTGCTAAAGGAGCTACCAAGATAGATCGAGTGATTTCGTGAGATTGTTTGAGCTACCAAAATTGCACTACTAGTGTCTGAACTTTTACATTTTAAAATTTTAGTGTTCAAACTACAGATTTAAAATTATAAGTTTGAACTTGTATTTTTATTTCATTTTGGTGTATTCATTTGGTTGCTCTGATCTTAAAGCTTACATGGACCACACAAAGTCATTGACTTTGTTGAACTGGATATATTTTTTTAAGAAAATTAGTTTGTACATGATAAGCATGTTAAATATAAAATGGTACAATAGCCCCTAATGTTTATATATTCCATTAGTAACTCACCTTGTAATCTTATCCAAACATTATATTGAATAAGGTGGGCACACATTTATGAATAAAGAAAATATCACACGCTTGTCTCTCAATTTTCTCTTTTTTTTTCTCTTTCTATGTCTCAAAATTCAACTTTCAACTAGTTTTAAGAATTGATCCTAAGTAGGCCAGAAGATACCAGATATTAATGTACTTGAAATACTTGGATACCAACAAGTTTAACACAAATCAAAGCATAGGCAACAGAATAAAATTCACAACAGAAGAAGATAGAGAAACAACCTAACAAACTCAAAATTACAACTGACAACATATATCCATAGCTTTTTAGCTTAATAGAATAAATGGTTCTGTAAAATGAAATTTTAAAAATTTTAAAAATAAATTTGCTCACCTAGGAGACAAAATGATGAAGAATGCAAGTAAGCAAATGTTGTTTACCCAAAAAAGGGTAAAGGTAACGAGTTGTGGTTGAGGGCGATAGAGGTAAGGCAGTTGCTATGGTTAAAGGAAGCAACATAATCGATATGAAATGGGTTAGATGAGGAAGAAATGGGTTAGAACCTGTTGGTGAGGGATTAAACGAGGGCAACAGAGGTGAGGCGGTTGATGTGGTTGAAGGAATCAATGGAATCGATATGAAATGGGTTAGATGAGAAAGAAATGGGTTAAAAGTTATTGGTGAGGGATTGGACAAGGGCAACAGAGGTGAAGGAAGAGGATGATGTGAGGTGAGGTCGTGACAGGATAAAGGAAGCGGGTGATTAGACGAGGCTGCCTTGAGGGGTGAAGAAAGCAGCTAAGGAGGTTTAATTGAAGGAAGGAAATTGCAAAAGAATGTAAATGAGGATTAGGTTAGGGTACAGGGTTAGGTTAGGTAATCAAAACTACGTAGTTTTTGAGTGTTATACATATTAGGCTATTTAAATTAGGATTGTGTGCTTATTCATAAAAAAAAAAAATTAGGAGTATTATAGATATTAGCCTATTTAGATTTATTATTTGTTAGTTATAGACATTATGCTATTTATATTGGGGTTACATGCAAATTAATAATATTGTAATGAATATTGTATAATATTTATGTTTTAATTAAAACTATACTTAATATATAATGTTTTATTTTACTTAATACATATATAATTAGTATTATATAATAATGCTACATTATAATACAACATTAAAATTATTTATACTATCAAAACTACGTAGTTTTGGAGTGCTATACATATTAGGCTATTTAAATTAGGATTATATGCTTATTCATAAAAAAAAAATTAGGGTTATATGTAAATTATTATTTAATTTTGTATTATCTTAGATATTTATTATTTGTTAGTTATAGGCATTATGCTATTTAAATTGGGGTTAAATGCAAATTAATAATATTGTAATAAATATTGTATAATATTTATGTCTTAATTAAAATTATACTTAATATATAATGTTACATATGTAATGTTTTATTTTACTTAATACATATATAATTAGTATTTTATAATAATGCTAAATTATAATACAACATTAAAATTACTTATATTATCAAAATTACGTAGTTTTGAATCAAAATTATATAGCTTTTGTGTTTTGTTGTTAGAGATAAACTGTGTTTTAATTAATTAATATTAATGAGATGTATTATTTGTTAGTTAGAGATATTATCTATGTATTATTTGACAGTTACAGATATTAAGCTATTTATACATTAATTTAAATTTACATTACTTAATATTAATATTTATATATTACTTTAAAATACAAATATTATTTAATTTTGTATTATCCTAGAATTTATTATTTGTTAGTTATAGACATTATACTATTTAAATTGAGGTTAAATGCAAATTAATAATATTGTATAATATTTATGTTTTAATTAAAACTATATTTAATATATAATGTTGCATATGTAATGCTTCATATTACTAAATACATATATAATTAGTATTATATAATAATGCTAAATTATAATACAACATTAAAATTACTTATATTATCAAAACTACATAGCTTTTAAGTTTTGTTATTATAGATAAATTGTGTTTTAATTAGTTATTATTAATATTTATGAAATGTATTCTTTATTAGTTAGAGATTTATATATGTATTAATTGTTAGTTATAAATATTAGGCTATTAATATATTAATTTAAATTTACGTCACTTAATATATATATATATATATATGAGTACATAATATTGTCATATATAATATTTTATATTAGTTACTAGTAATTTAATCAATATTGTCTTTGCTTATATAATATTGACATACTAAATCAAAATATATTTATTGAATATTAATATTTAAATTAAATTATACATATTTAATATTTTTTCTAATATAACGAGCCTACAAATGAATCTCTAAACAAGCCTACTAACAAGCTTGTAAATGAGCCCATTCGTGAGCATGTTGATAAGCTTGTTCGTGAGCCTATTCGTGAACATGTTTGCGAGCTGACGAACAACCCTATTCACAAGCTTTAACGAGCCAAATCTATTAAAGCTCGGGCTCGACTCATTTAACTTACAAATTTTAAAATAAAGTTTGAGTTCGACTTATTTAACTTAACAAATGAATTCGAACGAGTTTTTACCAAATTGAACTCTAAACAAATCACAAACCATTTGGTTCATTATACCCCTAAATTGATACTATCTGTTTTGATTCCAATGTTTTCATTGTTCCACAGAACTTATTGTACCTGATTTCTTAGGATGCTTCTTAATGAAATTTCTTTTCTTTCAAAAAAAAAACATGAAATGGATATAGCCACACTCTTTTGTTTAGTGGAAAAAAAACCCAAATAAAAGCCCAATCCTACAATATTTTAATTATGAAAGAATATTGGAATAAGGATCAATTTGTCCCTTAAACTTAAACTTTTTATCCTAGATTAAATTAGCCATTTTGGATCTTTTTAGGTCAACTTAGCCATTAATCTTTCCGATAAAGGTTAAATTATCCTTAAATATTATAAGTAGTTCCTTATATTTTGATAAATAGACAAAAGATTCCTAACAAATTGCAAATACATTCCTAATGTTTTAAATAGTTAACAAATAAGGCATTGTTTTAGTAAAAAATTTTAATAAAAAAAGTCTTAATTTTATAATTATATATAATTCAGCTGTAGCTCGTAAAATTTAAAAATCTAATAATATATTATATAGATATAAATTTAGTTATTCACCAATAATTTTTTAGTAGTTTTAAAATATAGAACTTGTATTTATTTATAAATTTATTTTTATCTTAAAAAATTATACTTAACACTCAAAAATTATTTATAGCTTTAAAAATAAAAAAGTACAACTGAATACGTATGAAATAATATATTAATAGGTTAATATTGAAGTAATAAAAATATAATGATAAGCTAAAATTAAAATTTAATATTAACAATAATAACACCAACAAAAATCATGATAATGATAATAATAATAATAATAAGAATATAGTTGGTTTGATTGATTCTTATAAAAAAAAAAATTTATTTTTTAGGACATAAAATAAAGGAAACAGAAGATTTCCATTGACGAGAAAATTCTCAATCCGAGATAAAAATTAGTTAATCAAACATCAGTAATTCAATTCAATTTCAATTTACGTTTATTTTTTAGGAACTAAGTCAACTCTGAGTGATTTGTTATTAATCAAAGGTCAAATTATTACATATACAATCTCTATTTTCTTGAATATATCTAAATTATTTTTTCAATATTCAAAGTTTACATTAACTTAAAAAAAAAAAAAAAAAAAAAGGAATACATATAATTCCTCAAAAAAAAAAAAAAAGAATACATACAATTTAATTATGAGAAAATTATATTAACCTCTCTGAGATTAGGTCTAATTTACATTTTAAAATCTTCTATTTCAAAATCGAATATTAACCTCCCTACAATTTAAAATCGAACACTTAAGGACTTTTGTTGATTTTTTTGCAAAAAATGACCATTATACCATTGTCTTCTATAAGAGCAAATGACATTAACCTCCCTAAAATTAAGCATAATGGACATTTCAAAACCTCTTATTTCAAAATTAAATATTAACCTTCATATAGTTTTAAAATCAAATACTTAATGACTCTTATTGACTTTTTTTTAAAATGATCATTATACCTTTGTTTTAACATACGTTTTCTCTAATCCAATTACATATAATCCATAACATTTACCCCAAAGTTTATGTTTGAATAACGATGAGAATTGATGAAATTACTTTTAAAATATACATTTATAATTTTTTAAAAATTTTTTAATTTATAAAAATCATTTGTTAATATTTCTTAAAAAATTTTAAAAAAAGTTAAAAATATTTTTTACGGATCTAAAAATTTTACAATCAATCCATATACATTTAATAAAAAACATAAAAAGTTTCTATACAAAAAAAATTTATTTTAAAAATTAAAAGTTAAAAAATTTTTAGATTTACAAAAATTAAAAGGAATTAATAATTAATAATTTTTAGATCTATAAATAAAATTTTAAATTTTTTAAATTTTTTTAAAAAAATATAAAAATTGGAGAAAGGTAATGCTAGGGATTTGATGTAATAAGGTTAGAGAAAACATGCTATGGATTATATGTAATGGGATTGGAGAAGACATATGTTAAAATAAGGGTATAATGGTCATTTTGTATAAAAAAAGTCAATAAGAGTTCTCAAGTGTTTAATTTTAAAATTATATAAAAGTTAATATTCGATTTTGAAATAAGAGATTTTGAAATGTCAATTAGGCCTAATTTTAAGGAGGTTAATGTCATTTGCTCTTAAAGAAGATAATGATATAATGATCATTTTTTTATAAAAAAATCAACAAAAATTCTTAAGTGTTTAATTTTAAAATTGTAGGAGATTAATATTTAATTTTTAAACAAAAAGTATTAAAATATAAAATAGACCTAAAATCAGGGAGGTTAATGTAATTTTCTTTTTAATTATTGCCGGCTAATAATGTCGACCAATGTGGTTAGAGACAGACTTATGCTAAAAATTTTACTAATTTTCTTTACTATAAAAACATCTGTTTTTTGTGGCAGTCAGTCAAGAGACTTCAAAACCATAACAAAATCAGTAAGGCAGTACCATTTTCCCTGGTCCAGAATGAGTCATAGCACCATGGGAATTGCCAATGAAGAACATGTTTTTCACAATTTAAATATTTTATGCAATTGATGATTATTTTATAATCCACAGCTTCAACTTGGTGTTTTGGCCTTGTTATTAGAAGAGAGCTTCACTTCACTGTTTCAGTTAGCTACTGCCATTATTATTTTGCAGAGGTTGGTCGAGAAGAAAACAGGGACAGGTGAGAAATGGAAAATGAAATCCAGAAGAAACCCAGAATTCTGTGTCTGCATGGGTTCAGGACAAGTGCTGCAATTCTCAAGAAATTAGTAGAAAGATGGCCCGAAACTGTGCTAAAAAAATTGGATCTTGTCTTCCTTGATGCTCCTTTTCCTGCTACAGGAAAATCTGATGTTGAAGGCATCTTTGACCCTCCTTACTATGAGTGGTTTCAAGCCAATCTGGTTAGTCTTTTTTTTTTTTTAATTAACCACTGCTTTATTTTTAGTTTAGCACCACATTTAAATCTTAGCTTCATTTGTAGGATTTTACTGAGTACTGGAATTTTGAAGAATGTTTAACTTACATAGAGAATCACATGATAGAGCATGGACCTTTTGACGGTGTTCTCGGTTTCTCCCAGGTGAAGTCAAGTGATCTTGTTTCAATTTATAATTTAACCCAATTTATCATCACAGATGTTGGATTTTTCCTGCTAATTTTTGCATCTGAAACTGTTGAATTTCAGGGTGCAATATTAGCAGCTGCCTTGCCAGGAATGCAGAAAGATAGAGTGTGCCTAAACAAGGTTCCAAAGATCAAGTTCCTGATATTAATCTCGGGGGCAAAGTTTGGTGGAACCAAGTTTGGCCTGCCTAAACTTGCTGTCAATGCATTTTCATCCCCAGTTGATTGCCCCTCTCTGCACTTGATAGGTATGTATAAAACCACCTAAGGCAATCCCTTAAATGGTGTCATGGAACCAAATGATGTGGCCGGAACGTGATTTGTTGAGTTCACATGTTAAGAGCAAATGGGTTTACTTTCTTGCTGCCACTAGACATGTTCTGACACTGCCATGAAATGGGGTATCATTAAATGGATTCACTGATTTATTACAACCAAGGGAACGCCAATTTCAGAATGAGCAAGTGGCATGAATTAGAACTAGAGATTAGCTTTTACTTGGGCCTAATAGTTGTTATAGAACTTGCCAATTAGCTGTAACTTGTCATGTAAAAGGTAGTCATAGGTGGGCATAAACTATATTATTCTAATTATTTGTGATTTTTAGGGGGTTCCATCCCTGTAGTGGTCAACAATTAAACTCATAAAAAAATATTAACCATTTAACTATTCAATTTCGGATAATACCCATTCATTTTTAAGAAAATGTGATGATGTATATATTGCAGGGGAAACAGATTTTATGAAGGAAGAAGGAATTGCTTTATCAAAGTCATTTGTCAACCCAGTCGTTGTTCATCACCCCAAGGGACATACCGTACCAAGGCTTGGTTAGTTTTTTTTTTTTTTTTTTGAATACAATTAAATAGCTCTTTAATTTAGACATTATAATATCATGACGTGAGTACAATCAATGAAATGTGCTTATATATTGCTATAAAATAAAATTCTGGAGTTCTGTAACTTTTGTTTCAACATAACTATTATGATCTGAAACCTCCAAAATGAAGAATTCAGAATACTAATGGACAATATTTTACTTTCCCTCTCACATTTATTTGTATAGATGGAGAAAGCTTGGAGAAAATGCTTGGCTTCATTGAGACAATTCAGGAGATTCCATCATAGTATGATTCGTTTTGGACTATGGAGGCTGCCATTTTCTTTTTCCATCAATAATGTACTAGCTAGTAATAAATTATTCATGTTTTGAGTAATGATAATTGATTATAAAAATAGACTGAGATTTCCTTGTTTTTATTCTGAATATTCATTAATCAAAATAATAGGGATATGTTAGCTTAGATTATTTTAATTACCATTATAAAAAAAATATAAATGAAATAACCCATATTTTGCTCCCTACATTTTTATATTTTTCTCAATTTACCCCCTCAACTTTTATTTGTATAGATTGAGTTATCGTATTTTTATTTTTATTCTCATTAAAACTTTTTACTTTTATTAACCCCTTCAATAAATATAATTTCAAAAATTTTAATCAACTATGTTATAAATTAATTATTTATGTTTTATTTTTATTATAAAGATTATAAAAATACTTTTAAGTGCCAAATACTTTATAAAAATTAAATGTAAATTATATAATTGGAATTTATTGGTTGACAAAAATTGTATATAATATTATAAAAATAAAATCTTAAGCAAGATTCTACTAAATTTTATTTTAGTAAAATAAACTAAAATAAAACTTAGTAGAGTTTCGCTTAAATTTTTATTTTTATAATATTAGATAAAAATTTTGTTAAACAATAAATTGCAATTATATAATCTTTATATTAGTATTTTTAATTTTTAAAATTAATTGCAATTATATAAATTAAATTTAAATAAAATAGTATTTTTATAATCTTTATATTAAAAATAAAATATAAGTAATTAAATTATAACATAGTTGATGAAAAATTTTAGAATTATATTTATTGAAGGGGTTAATCTTACTAAAATAAGAGTAAAAGGACTTAATGTTCACAAAAATAAAAGTGGAGGAAGTAAATTAAGAAAAAAATAAAAGTGTAAAAACTCAATATATGCAAATAAAAGTAGAGAGAGTAAATTAAGAAAAAAAAATAAAAGTGCAGAGGGAAGAAAATATGGATTATTCCAAAAAAAAAAACAAAGATTAAAGTTAGCAACATGTGCTTATGATCAAAATGTCATTTTTGCTTCCAGAAAAGTGACGATTTTCCTTTTTTTTTTAATAAATATTAGATATAGTTAATTTTTAACACTACAAAGAAAGAGGATGGAAAATTCGAAGCCTATTATCCTCAATAGAATATTTATACTTTTTACCATTTGAACTATTTTTTACCATTTGAACTTCTCATGGAGATACAATTTTTTCTTTCTTTCTTTCTTATTTTTAGTGCTTTTTTTTTAATAAATAATGTTTTATGCTTTAACCTTGTTAGTTTTCAAGATTAAATATTGGTGCTAAATTTATAGATCTATAGATGTAGATTACTTTAGATATCCTGTTGATGGATTTAGTATGTCTAATATGGCCAATAAAATAATATATTAGTGAATTTTGATATTGACATTTAAGGTAGGAATACATATCGCAAATTGTAACATTGTCTCCTGTAGAAAGATAAAAAATTAAAAATTAAATTTTTGCCCTCCATACTTATAGGGACAAAATATTTGAGGGGTGATAATATAATTTACCATAACTCACGATGATATTGTAGCCATCACAAGTCGTGAAAAATAACATTTTATAGTTACTAAACGGTAAGAGTCATAGAGAAAGGTGAATAGAGCTAATAGAGTTTTAAAAGAGATTAAAAACAAATTAAAGGGAGATTTAGAAGAAGAGAAAATTGGCACAAGGCAATTTACATCTCCACCTAACTTATTCTAAAATAGAATTTTCAATCCACTATAATTCATTTCCTTAGATTGAGTATACACACTTAATTTAAGGCTCAACTCAAACATTACAACAAAAGTTTTTTTGACTCACTCTTAAAACTAAAAATCCAAGTCTTTCAATAGCTAATGCTTAAATCAATTCCTTCTAAACTTAGTTCCTCACTTCCATTTTTAACTCAAAAAAATTGAAGAATCATAACCTAAGATAGAACACACAATCCCACACTCAAAAGTGTATTGAAAGTAAATGAGAATAGAGAAGAGAATTTAATGCATAAAAGTTCTTAGAATTAATTTTTCTCAACCAAAGGTATTTAACTTCTTAAATGAAGTCCTAGGACTTGTATTTATAGTTGAGGATCAAAATATAGTTCTTTGAGTGCATTAGCTTCGTCTTCAACCTCTTCAAGTGTCATTTAATGTTATTTTAGCTTTTTATAGAGAAGAGGTTGCTCATGATAAAAAAACCAACCGTTGTGCATCAAGTAGTTGTTATTGTTAGTATAGGTGGTATGCTTTAAAGGATAATCACATATTTTAATATTGTAAATTATCTTAAATGGCAATAAAAGAATATTATATTATTTAAAGTGTTTATTTAATTGAATATTTATCCATTAGCATCATGTTAAACATATTTATTATCAAGAGTTGATAATATGAGCTACAAATTTATTTAGTACATATGCTATAAAATTTTCATAGTCATATAATTAATATTTGGGTAATATTAATTAGATTATCACCTCTGTCTATTTTCCATAATTAGTATGTGATACTAATAGTGGGAGGTAATGAGTATCATGCTACTTGATATGAGATATTATAATAGACATGTGGATACTCATGTGATGAGTGGATTGAATAGTGACGTTAGATTTGTGATTGCGTGGATATTCACTTATAGTCAATAATCACAATTTAGGTCACAATGGTGCATATAGTCCTTTGACCTAAGGCAACATGATCATCCACATTTAAATGGTTAGGGTTTGTTACTACTTACATACTTATGTTAATCACACATGTGTATATGGCGTGTGAGGGCTCTATTCAGTTAAATATAGGGATGAGCGTTCAACCAAGATGGGATTCATTGCCTAAAGTGAATCGAGATAAGATCATATGCTATCTAAGTCTTTTCTTGATGAATAAGTTCTTGGCCAAGACAAACATAACATAGTCTGAAAGAGTTTTAGTGCTAAAAAGTGTTTTTAGTATTTGTTATGTTTTATCAAGAAATAGATCTTGAGATGAGGTCATATCATCTGGCTATTAAAGTTTGATTGAACCATGACTATAGACTATATCAGGATCTTATAATGAAGGGATTTTAGTTCATGATAATTATGAAAAAAAAGGTTTGTGTGAATTAATATATGCATTCATTTCTAATTGGGCAGTTGTGATATCGATGTTAGGGGTCACTCACAACTTATGAGAAATAAATGTGAATAATTGGGATTTTCACATTTAGACTTGAAAAGAGTTTCAAATAATATCAAGTATTGATATTATCTTCTGATTACCAATTGGACATGAACCCAATAAGTCACACCTAAAAGGTTTTTACCAAATCTCCATTATTATTAATCTAATTATCAATTAAATTGTTTAATCAATTAATTATGATTAATGAAATTAGATTTATGCTCAAAGCAATGATTCTAGCATATCATGAAATCTAATTTTAATGAAAGGGTTTAATTATTAATTTTTACTTAATTAATATAAGATATTAAATTAATAATATAAATATATGTTATTTCTATTTGATTTAGATTAATGGCCCAAGTGTTATGGACCTAGGCCCAAAAGCGTTTTGTACCAAAGATTAATCCAATATATTGACAAAGCTCTTCAACCTTATCTAGGCTTACTTATTTGATGGACTGGGGTTAGGTTAAGTGTTTGCCCAATGACTTAGCCTAATTTCATTAAGTGATATTATATTTGATTTTTTATTAAATCAAATTAAGATAAAGATGTTAAATGACATGTGTAAGTCCATGGTGATGTAGAGAAAGTGCATGAGTTGCAATCTCTACATCCTTTTATTTTGGACACTAATGATTTACACAATAGTGAACGTATCATGCTAAGTGGCATGTGGGTGATGTCATCAATCTGTACACTTATCACTTACCATGATTATCTAAATTAGTAAGTAGAAATCAATTATGAAAAGAATTGATGTAGAGAAAAAGAAAAGAAACACATACACACAAAACCTAAGAGTTCTTGCAAGGATCATATTAATGCAAGTTTGTAAGGGCAATTGAGAGAAGATTTTTGCTTTTAATCGATCAAGGCAAGAAGGAGATTTGGTGAAGGTTGGTGTTTTAAGCTAGAGGTCTCACACTTGGGAGACTAAGGAGTTAATTCAAGAGTTGAGTCAAGAGGACACAAATATAGTTGAATATTTAAAGTCTACACCAAACTTGGGAGATTGAAAGTTTTTCTTACACTTAGAAAATCCTAAGTTGATGTTATTTGAATTGCCTTGTGTATTAGTAATATGTTAATTGTAAAATGGATCCTTGGGATTGGAATTCTTTATGAGATAAAAGGTTATGTTTTGTAAATTTTTTAAATTTGCTAGGATTTGATTCCTAAATAGCATAACTAATTCTTGTCAGTGGTATCAGAGCTCTTTTTGCACTTAACATATGCTATATTAGTTGATAATTGCAAGTGTTGTGATTTAGATGGATGTTAGTTGCAAGTGTTATAGCTTAACATATGTAAAAATGGCCTTAAGTATATGCACAATTGTAGCTGTGTCGACTCGTCACAGGCATGCCGACTCGTGATAGTGGCTGGGTATGCCAACTCGTCATGGGTCTGCCAACTCATGACAGTGGCTGGTTGTGTCGACTTATCATAGGCATGCCAACTCATGACAGAGGCAGCTTGTGCCGAGTCAATCCTGAGTTGATATAGTTGTGCTGAGTTGTGTCTACTTTCCTTCTTTGTACCCTTTCATGATAACCTTATTTGAAAGGATCATGAGTTAGAATGCTTAAGGACCTTTAAATGCATAATTTTGCTTGACATACATGCAATAATGATCATGGACTTAGTATATATCCTATGGTTTGTAATAATAATTAATTTTATTATTTGGCATGTAATTAAGTGTTGATTACATACAATTAGGATGTAAATTTGACCTTGGTATGCCAAAGATTAATTGTAAATCACAAGTATTATGATATAGAGCTTGAAGAGTTCAAGTGGGATATCCATGGAGATTATTATAAGGTGGCCCTTTTATGTAGCTTATTCTAAGAGTTAGAATAGGTTTTAGCAAAGTCCATGGTCACTCTTTATTTATGTATCCATTTTGCATGTTCTATATGTGTGTGTGTGTGTGTGTGTGTATGTGTGATATATATGTTGTAACATGAAATATGCATATGTGATATGTATAATTGGATGCCATAAGTAACATGCATATGTGATATGCATATGAATGTCATGCTATGTATATATGTGATGTACGCAATATAAAAATGGCTAATGAGCAAAATGAGACCTCAAATAAAGACCCAAAAATCTTCTAAAAAAAATTTAGGTCTTGACTTTTCATTAAAGCAATGACATGCAAAATTTTAGACAAATATACTTAGCTATGGATATATAGGGGTGTACATTTGTGCTAAGAGATCTTTGTAAGGTTCATTGTTAAGCATGAGATGTTGTGAATTCATAAACACACTACATGCCAAGAATGGCAAATAGGCATACCTGAGGTGTGTAGTGTTCAAGTTTATAAATTACATTGATTCAATGGTATGGACCTAACTAATGTAAAGAGACAAAAAAAATGGCAATTATGCATACTTGAGGTTTCTAAGCATTAGGAGCCAGATTAATTGAACCTCACATGAGATGTGATGAATAAGAGTTGTTCACTTGATGAATATTAATATTCCAAGAATGGCAATTATATGTACCTGAGGAATATTATTATATCATCATGAATTCAATCACCCACTAGAAACCTATCCAATAAGGTTTTCATTTCCTATTTTTGGAAGTGTAGGATTAGATAAAATAGTGGGAGACCATCATGATTAAAGACCAAATCTAATGATATTAACAATGTCAGAATAACTAATTATCTTATTATACTTTTGTTGCAATTTGATAATATGATATTTACAAACCCATTAACCATCATTCTTGATAATAATAAACTTATTGGGACTAATCTTGTTGATTGGCTTCATAATCTAAAAGTTATTTTGGCCTTTGAATGCATCTTATATGTCTTAGAACAAAGTCCTCCTGAGCCCCTTTCACTTAATGCTTCCCAAGAGGAATGTGACACTCTTGAAAAATGGAAAGATGATGATATGCAAACACATTGCATTATATGGGATTTTATGAGTAATGATATTCATAGGCAACATGAGAAGTACATTAATGCAAAGGAAATCCTACTTCACCTACAAGAGTTATTTAGTGAACAAAGTATAACCACTAGATATGAGATATCTAAGCAGTTTTTCCATGCTAAAATGAAGGAAAGAGATGATGTTGGAGCATACATGAATTCTATGATTCATTCTATTGAGGAACTTGAGAGTCTAGATTTCATGATAGATGCTCAACTTCAAACAGATTTGATCCTACAATCCCTTCCAGACTCATTTGGGCAATCTATTATAGATTTTCATATGAATAAAATTAAGTGCACTCTTATGGAATTATTAAACATGCTTGCGATGACCTAAAATGCTATTCATAATGAAAAGAGGAAGGAAGTTACTTTGGTTACCTCTTCTAATAAGACTAAGAAGACTAAGGGTAACAAAAGTAAGAAAGGTAAGGAAAGAGTTCCTAAAGATAAGGGAGGTGTAATAAAGCAAAGGAAAGAAGAAAGTTTAGGACACAAGTAAAGGAAAGTGTTTCTATTGCTATAGAGAGGGACATTGGAAAAGAAATTATCCTAAGTTCCTTCAGTCTATCAAGAGCAAAGGAAAGGCCAAGATTAGAGGAGGTGAGACTTTCTCTAATTTATTTATTTCTAAATGTTCTAAGAGCTCATCTAAAGCATGGGTATTGGATACCAGTGCTAGTTCTTATTAGCATAGATATGCTCTAATGCCATTATTGTAATGTATAATGGCATTATAAATTATCCTAATGGAAATAAAAGAATATTCTATTATTTGAAGTGTTTATTTAATTGAATATTTATCCATTAGCATCATGTTAAATATATTCATTATCAAGAGTTGATGATAGGAGCTACAAATTTATTTAGTACACATGCTATAAAATGTTCATAGTCATATAATTGATATTTAGGTAATATTTATTAGACTATCACCTCTGTATATTTTCCTTGATTAGTATATAATAATAATAGGAGGAGGTAGTAAGTCTCATGCTACTTGATATGAGATATCAAAATATACATGTGGATGCTCATGTGATGGGTGGATCGAACAATGACATTAGACATCTGATCGCATGGATATTCACTTATAGTCAACGATCACAATCTAGGTCATAATGGTGCATATAGTCCTTTGACCGAAGGTGATATGATCATCCACATTTAAGTGGTTAAAGTTTATTACCACTTATATACTTATGTTACTCACACATGGGTGTGGTAGCTCTATTTAATTAAATGTAGGGATAAGTGTTCGACTAAGATGGGATTCATTACTTAGAGTGAATCGAGATAAGATCCTATGCTATCTAAGTCTTTTCTTGATGAAAGAATTCCTGGCCAATGACAAACATAATAGTTTGAAAGAGTTTCTAGTATTTATTGTGTTTTATCAAGAGATAGAACTTGAGATGAGATAATATGATATAGCTATTAGAGTTTGACTTATCCTTGACTATAGGCTATATTGGGATTTTTTAATAAAGGGATTTTAGTGCATGGTAATTATGACCAAAGGGTTCATGTAAATTAATAAATACATTCATATCTAATTGGGTAGTTGTGATATCGATGCTAGGGTTCATTCACAACTTATAAGAACTAAATATGAATAATTAGGATTTTCATATTTAGACTTGAAAGGAGCTTCAAATAATATCAAGTGTTGATATTATCTTCTCATTGCCAATTAGACATGAACTTAGTAAGTCACACCTAAAAGGTTTTATCAAATCTCTATTTATATTAATCTAATTATTAATTAAAGAGTTTAATCAATTAATTAAGATTAATGGAATTAGATTTTTGCTTAAAGTAATGATTCTAGCATATTATGAAATTTAATTTCAAAGAAGAGTTTAATCATTAATTTATGCTTAATTAATATGAGATATTAATTAAGATATTAATTTAATAATAGATATATGTTGTTTCTATTGGATTTGGATTAATGGCCCAAGTGTATAGACCTAGGCCCAAAAGAGTTTTGGACTAAAGATTAATCCAAAGGCCAAGAATCTTGTTTAGATCCATTTGATTAATGGATTGGGCTAGGACTAAGAGTTGATCTAATAACCAAGCCCATGTCCATTAAATGAATGTAATCAAATTTGTCTTATTTGACATTATTGACTTTGACTACATTAGAGATGACATTACATAGACATTGTGAGAATGAATGTAGAGAATTATATAGGATATATTTTCTACATAGTTCTTAATGTCAATTGTCATCATCCTACATTAGTACATATATATATGCCAAGTGGATGAATTTGATTTAATAGGTCATGTGAGTAGGAGCCTCCTTTTCTCTACACTTATAACTTATCATGGATATCTCTAAGGGTTAGTAGATATTAATTAGTAAGAAGATAATAGATGAGTATTAAGGTAGAGAAAGTGTAGAGACACAAAAGACAAAAGAAAAAGAAACACACATATACAAAACTCAAGAGTTCTTGCAAGGATCATTTAGTGCAAGTTTCATAAGGGTTTTTTAGAGAGGTTTCTTGCTACTACTTGATCAAGACAATAAGGAGATTTGTTAAAGCTTGGTGTTTCAAGCTAGAGGTCTCATAATTTGAAGACTTGAAGAGTTGATTCAAGAGTTGAATCAAAGGAGCCAACCATTTAATAGATTAATTATAGTATACATCAAACACTTGGGAAATTTTAAGTATTCCATAATTTAGATTTCCTAAGTTTTGCATTTATACATGTTGATGTATATTAGCTATATGTTAAATTGCAAATTGGATCATAGGGATTGGAATTCTTTATGAGATCAAGGATTATATTAAGCAAAATTTTAAAATTTGTCCTAATTAGCATTTGATGTCTAAGTAGCATAATTGATTCCTAACAGTTCTCACATATGTTCTTCCTTATAGGATCTAACAAATGAAAGAAAGTTGGAGTCAAATGAGGTGACTTTGAAGCTTGGAGATGGAGTAAATATTGCTACCAAAGCTATTGAAACCACCTCTATTGACCTAAATGATCATGTTTTGTTATTGAATAATGTTTTATATATACTTAATGCTTACAAGTACATCATCTCTATTTCTAGTTTTTATTTGAAAGAGATGTATATAGTAAATATTTTGATAATGAGATAGTTAGCGAAGGTTATGTATTACATGATCTTTCTTTTATTGATAATAAATCCAATAACAAACAATATCTAACCAATTTGAATGTTATGAATATAATGCTAATTGATAATACCTCTAATCTAAAATATCTATGGCACTTGCTATTAAGTCACATTGTAGATGATAGAATCATAAAGTTGGATAAATTAAGAATCTTGAGTAATCTTGAATCCTTAAGTATTCTAACTTATAAAGCTTGCATCTAAGGCAAAATGACTCGGTCACCATTTTTTGGACAAATTGAAAGAGCCAAAGAAATTTGGAAATCATACATAGTGATGTATGTGGGCCATTTAATCAAATGGCAAGATAAGGGTTCTACTACTTCATTACCTTTATAGATGATCTATCAAGGTATGGACATTTATATTTGATGAAGCATAAAAATGAATCATTTAAAAAGTTCAAGGAATTCAAGGTACAAGTAGAGAACCAAATGGGAAAAAGTATTAAAATCCTATAATTAGATTGAAGAGGTGAATACTTAAGTACCCAATTCATGGATCATAACTAACTCCACCCAACATACCTCAATTAAATGGTGTATCTAAGAGGAGGAATCGAGCTCTATTAGATATGGTTCAATTAATGATGAGCTATACATAGTTGCCTACTTTCTTTTAGGGTTTTTCATTGTAAACTATTGCTTACATTTTAAACCGTGTTGCATCTAAGTTTGTTTCTGCCACACTATATGAGATATGGCATGGTAAGGCACCAAATCTTAAGCATGCTAAGATTTGAGGATGCCTAGCTTATATCAAAAGATTAAAAATAGACAAATTAAATACAAGTTCAATTTAAGGTAGACTTATTAGTTATCCTAAAGATAGTTTAGGGTGTATTTCTATCTTCCTACTTAACAAGTTATTGTTATGAGAAGAGATGCAATATTTCTTGAGAAAAAATTTCTTCAAGAAGGTAGTAAAAGAAGGAAGATTGCATTAAAAGAGGAGTTTTTAATAAGGCCAATCAAGTTTATTAAATGAATATTAATCAATCATAAGAGTATAATCCCATTGAAAATATCATCACACCAACTTGTAGAAAATTGGGTAGGGTATCTCATTCATTGGAGAGATATGATTTTTTACTTGGTATGCAATAGTTGCATATTAATAAAGAAGGCAATCATGATTATGATCCTACAACATTTAAAGAGGCTTTATCCGATAACGATTCTTCAAAAATGGCTTGAAGCAATGAAATCCGAAATGGATTCCATGTATGAAAATGAAGTCTAGACACTTGTTAATCCACTTGAAGGTATTGTACTTATAGGTTATAAATGGATCTTCAAAAGAAATATTGGTGTAGATGGAAAGGTTGATACCTACAAAGCAAGGCTTGTAGAGAAAGGGTTGTACCAAAGGCAAAGGGTTAACTATAAAGAAACCTTCTCACTAGTAGCCATACTTAAATCCATTCGAATACTTCTTGCCATTGTTGCACATTATGATTATGAAATTTGGCAAACGGATGTCAAAATGCTTTTCTTAATGGTTATGTTAAGGAAGAGATTTATATGGAATAACCTAAAGGTTATGAAGATAAGAAAAGTTCCAAAGTGTGCAAGCTTAATAGATCTATTTATGGTCTAAATCAAGCTTCAAGGAGTTTGAATCATCATTTTGATGAAGTCATACGATCATTTATTTTTATAAAAAATGAAGATGAGCCTTGTGTATACAAAAAGGTTAGTGCGAGCCAACTCACTTTCCTAGCACCATATGTGGATGATATTTTATTAATCGAGAATGATATTAGCATGCTTACAAATGTAAAATTATGGTTATGTAAATCTTTCTCCATGAAAGACTTAGGGGAAGCTACTTTTACTCTTGGCATTCGAGTCTATAGAGATCCAGAAGCATAATAAGTTTATCCCAAAGTCTTTACTTGGAAAAGGTGTTGAAGAGATTCAACATGCTTGATTCCAAGAGAGGATTGTTACCATTTAGTGATGGTATACATTTATTCAAAGGTATGTCACCTAAAAAACCCGAGGAGATAGAGCAAATGGCCAAAGTTCCTTATGCTTTAGCCATAGAAAGCTTGATGTACATTATGTTATGTACTAGGCCTGATATTGCTTATGCTATTAGTATAACTAGCAGGTTTGAATCCAATCCAGGTTTGGAATATTGGATAGCAATTAAGGCTATCTTTAAGTACTTCAGAAGGAATAAAGATTTATTTTTAACTTATGGGGGAGGTGATCTACAAGTAGATGGTTTCACAGATTCTAATTTTCAATCAGATATTAACGATAGAAAGTCTATCTCTAGGTTTGTTTTCATTTGTAATGGAGATGCAGTAAGCTGAAAGAGTTCTAAGCAAAGTGTCACTGCTGGCCCTATGATAAAATCTGAGTATATAGCTACATCAGATGCTGCTAAAGAAGCTAATTAGATTAAAAAGTTCGTTACTAAACTAGATGTTATTCCTTCCATTAAGTCCCTCATTCCTCTCTATTACAACAATAATGGAGCCATTGCTTTGGCAAAAGAATCGAGGTCTCACAAGAAATCCAAACCCATAGAAAGGCGTTTCCATATTATTAGAGAACTTGTTGGAAAAGGCGATATCATCGTGTAAAAAATAGCTTCGGCTGAAAATGTCACTGATCCATTTACTAAAACACTGACACAACTATAGTTGGATCAACATCTTAAAAAGATATGTCTTCGATACTGTAGTGATTAGCTCTAGTGCAAGTGGGAGATTGTTAGCATAAGTGGTATGCCTTAGAGGCTAATCATATATTTTGATATTATAAATTATCTTAAATGGTAATAAAAGAATATTCTATTATTTAAAGTGTTTATTCAATTGAATATTTTTCCACTAGCATCATGTTAAAGATATTTATTATTAAGAGTTGATAATATGAGCTACGAATTTATTTAGTACAAATGCTATAAAGTGTTTATAGTCATATAATTAATATTTATGTAATATTAATTAGACTATCACCTCTGTCTATTTTCATTGATTAGTATATGATACTAATAGTGGGAGGTAGTGAGTCTCATGCTACTTGATATGAGATATGAAAATAGACATGTGGATACTTATGTGATGAGTGGATCGAACAGTGATGTTAGATTTGTGATTGCGTGGATATTCATTTGTAGTCAATAATCATAATCTAGGTCATAATGGTGCATATAGTCCTTTGACTTAAGACAACACAGCCTTCCATATTTAAGTGGTTAGGGTTTGTTATTGCTTAAATACTTATGTTAATCATATATGGGTATATGGCGTGTGGTGGCTCTAGTTAGTTAAATGTAAGGATAAGTGTTCAACCAAGATGGGATTCATTTTCTAGAGTGAACCGGGATAAGATCCTATGCTATCTAAGTCTTTTCTTAATGAATAGGTTCCTGGCCAAGACAAACATAACACAGTTTGAAAGAGTTTCAATGCTAAAAAGTGTTTTTAGTATTTGTTATGTTTTATCAAAAGATAGATCTTGAGATGAGGTCATATCATATGGATATAAGAGTTTGATTGAACCATGACTCTAGGCTATATCGGGACATTCTAATGAAGGGATTTTAGTGCATGGTAATTATGACCAAAAGGATTCATATGAATTAATATATGCATTCATTTCTAATTGCTTAGTTATGATATCGATGCTAGGGGTCACTCATAAATTATGAGAATCAAATATACATAATTGGGATTTTCACATTTAGACTTGAAAGGAGTTTCAAATAATATCAAATATTGATATTATCTTCTCATTGCTAATTGGATATAAACCTAGTAAGTCACACCTAAAAGGTTTTTACCAAATCTCCATTATTATTAATCTAATTATTGATTAAAGTGTTTAATCAATTAATTGTGATTAATGAAATTGGATTTATGCTTAAAGTAATGATTCTAGTATATCATGAAATCTAATTTCAATGAAAGGGTTTAATTATTAATTTTTACTTAATTAATATGAGATATTAATTAAGATATTAAATTAATAATATAAATATATGTTGTTTCTATTTGATTTAGATTAATGGCCCAAGTGTTATAGACCTAGGCCCAAAAGCGTTTTGTACCAAATATTAATCCAATATATTGACAAAGCCTTTCAACTTTATCTAGGCTGACTTATTTGATGGATTGGGCTTGGGTCAAGTGTTGGCCCAATGACTTAGCCCAATTCCATTAAGTGATATTATATTTGATTTTTTATTAAATCAAATTAAGATAAGGATGTTAAATGATATGTGTAAGTCCATGGTGATGTAGAGAAAGTGCATGAGTTATAATCTTTAAATCCTTCTATTTTGGACACTAGTAACTTACATAGTAGTGAATATATCATGCCAAGTGGAATGTAGATGATGTCATCAATCTCTACACTTATTACTTACCATGATTATCTAAATTAGTAAGTAGAAATCAATTATAAAAAGAATTGATGTAGAGAAAGTGTAAAGAAAAAGAAAGGAAACACATATACACAAAACCTAAGAGTTCTTGCAAGGATCATATTAGTGCAAGTTTGTAAAGGCAATAAAGAGAGGATACTTGCTTTTAATTGATCAAAGTAAGAAGGAGATTTGGTAAAGCTTAGTTTTTCAAGCTAGATGTCTCATACTTAGGAGACTAAGGAGTTTATTCAATAGTTGAATCAAAAGGACACAAAGATGGTAGAATACTTATGGTCTTCACCAAACTTAGGAGATTGTAAGTTTTTCTTAAATTTAGAAAATGCTAGGTTGATGTTATTTATGTTTCCTTGTGTATTAGTAATGTGTTAATTGCAAAATGGATCCTTAGGATTCTTTATGAGATGAAGGGTTGTGTTCAGTAAATTTTTGAAATTTGCTCTACGTAGGATTTAATTGCTAAATAGCATAATCGATTCCTATCAGTTCTCTCTTTAACTAAGCATGAATCATGATTAGGTTATAATTATGATGGTAGGTGGTGAACATCCCAATTTTCTTCAATTTTCAGAGCTTCACATGGCTCATGATCTAAATGCCTTCTCATAATCAGGATTAGTCTCCTCACGATCATAAGGGATCTAGACTTCATTGATAAACTAAGCCTCTTTTATCTTTAGCTCATGAGGACCCATCACAATCATAATGGTCACTTGCAAGGGGCACATAGAAGCTTGTTTTAAGTTTATTTTATTCCCCACTTAGTCCCATTTGATGCTTGATACTTGTTGAAGCTCTAAGGGAGTCTTGAGTGGTGATTTGAGGGCTTGAAGGGGCTTTAAGTCACAATGAATGACTTTACCACTTTAAACTTCAAATGAATTATCAATTATATCTAAAACACATTTAAAGAAAAAGATTAGTGAACTCAAATCATTTATCAAAGTCAAAACGTAGAGATTGATCATGCAAATGGTTAATAATCTTTCCCCTTTTGAATTTAACAAATAATTTGATAAAGTGATTTGTACATAATTGAATATAAAGTATGTTAAATCAATATATTAAGGAAAAAGAATGGAGTGTTCTCTGAACTCCACACTAGAAATAAAAGAACCTCCTTTGCCAATTTCGAAGGAAGATGATTGAATAAAGATGAAAGTGAAATTACAAGGATCTAATGAGATTGGAAATTCCAATTGGATTCAAGATGGCATCTTTTTTTGAGATAAAATGTTAGCAATGAATGAGAACTACCAGAGCAATCATATAGAAAAGAAAGTGGAAATCAAAATACTTGATGGTGATTTAAAAACAAGGAAGGAGGAGGGTATTCCAATCATAGAATTCTCAAACCAAGTTTAATGTCTCTTAGGCAAATCATTGAAGAAGGCAATAATAGTGTAAAACTCCTTGGAAGTAGAATTGGTTACAAAATACTTTATTCTAAAATTAAAGACTTGTGAAAACCTAATAAAGGATATAGAGTAATTGATTTGGATAACAACTACTTCATGGTCAAATTTAAAAGTGACAAGGACTATTCACATGCTTTGTTGAATGGTCCATGGACGATATTTGGGCACTACTTAAGGGTGCGACCTTGGAACTCATATATTAGCACAAATGAAAATGATCTTTCTTTGGTAACTACGTGGATTAGATTTCCATGACTTCCCTTAAAATATTACCACAAGAATGTGTTATGCTCTATTGCAAACTCTATTAGAAGGGCCTTAAATATAAACTATACAACACATAAGGGTAAGCATCAGGTAAGTCGATCGGGTTGGATGGACAGAGGACTAAAACCGATTAGGTTTTAAAAGAGTAATCACATGCCTAAACCAATATGAATAATAGGAGAATATTGACCTTTCAAAAGTCAAATAAAGTTAGGTTGGGTCGATTCAGAACTCAGGTTAAGGCCTTTTTTTGGGCTGTATAAATAAAAAAACTAAATTTATATATTGTTTTAATTAATATTTTTAGGCCAAGCCCATACAATTACATAGTCCAAAAAATACATTTATTGTATACTATAACTTAGATACAAAAATTAGTTAGTTTTAATTACAAAAAAAAAATGGAAGCTCTACATTTTTCATAAAAAAAAAAGTAAATTAAGATGCAGGCTTAAGAATTTGCTATCCATCTTAGTATAAAAAATTTACATATGTAGTAATCTGTCCAAAAAGCACAAAAAATAGACTGTAAGAATCCAAAAAATCCAACTGTAGCATATTCATATATTTGTAATTCACCTACAAAGTTCATTTCTAAACAAACAAGCATAATTTTACATTGTGGTTACTTAATAGAAACAAGTTACTTAATGAAAATAAAAGAAGTAATAAGCAAAGAGTAAGATCAAGATGCTTCTTTTCATATCATATTTAGAAGGGAAAAGTATATTTAAATACCCTATGGTTTAGGCTATTTTCAAATAAAGGGATGTGGTTTGCTTTATGATAAAAAGATACCCTCCACTTTACGCTGTTAGCATAGAACTTTATTTCTCTGTAACACCATTACAGTTGCTGATGTGGCAAGGGCAAAATTGGACTTTCACCTTTAATAATCAGTTTGATTTTCTTTTTTAATTTTGATTGACCCCACTCACCTTTTTGGTTCTATTGGATTGTCTTTTTCTCAATCAACATTACAAAATAAAAAATTTATTCCTATCAAATACAATCAACATTATATAAATTTCTTCCATTTTCATCATCAATTCCTCTCTGCTTGTCACCTACCATATAATCCACCTTTATTTCTCCATGCACCACCCCTTACAGACTCACCATAACTCTCCTTCATTGCACACTCATTCAACCAGCTCACCCCTCTTCCTGCTCCCTCCATGTTGTTGCTCAATCGTAGGCTATTGTAACTGTAGATAATGGTTTGGGTTTGCAAATGATTCAATAATAAAAGTCAAGTTTGGGTTTGGTTTCAAGTATAAGAATGGGTCAGGCAGTGGAGGTGCCTATAATGGTGGGTATGGTGTAGAAAGTGAGATGGGGTTTATGAATAGGATTGATAAAGAAAATGGTGAACATGAAAGTAGTGTTGATGGTTTCAAGAAAGGTGTAAAGGGTGATATATTTCCAAGAAGTAGAAGCTATATTGTTGCTCAAAGAAGCTCCATTTTTTAATAGGATTATTTTTTAGTTAGATTTCATATTTAGGAGAGGAAAATTGAATTTGGTTTTTGATTTAAAGTTATTGATCTTTCTCTGTAAAAATGAAAAGTTTTAGTTGGTTGGAGGATTTTTTTATATTGTACAATTGAAACCACAACTCCTTATTGAAGGCATAATGCTTTTTTTTCAACAATATTGAAATGAATAATTAGAGTACTATTATTCCATCTAGTGTGCTTAAGCTTAACCTTGATGCTACTGTTAACAATGCTAATCAATTGGTGGGAATAGGTATGGCTTTGAAGGATTTTCTGGGTCGTGGTAGTATATGTATGATGCGTTGTACTCCTGGCTTAGTTGATTCAAAAAATGCAGAAGCTTCTTGTTTGCTTAAGGCGTTAAGTTGGCTTTGGCAGTGGTTAATGGTTATAATACTTTGGATGTGGACAAGTCTGAGTTTAGAGGTATTATAGACGCTTGCCATTGTTCATTGTCATAACTTAGTCATGTAAGTGTGCAACATATGAAGAGGGACGCTAATCAGGTTGCACATAAGCTAGCAAAAATTGCATTTAATTTTCACAGTCCAACAATTTGGCAAAAGGCTCCTCATGTTGTTAGGCCTCTTATTTTTTTTTTTTAAGAAAATTTGTTAGGCCTCTTGTTTTTCATGATGTTATAGTTGCTTAATTAATAAAGTTTCCTTTTGATTTAAAAAAAATCAAGTACTGCACTTTAATAATAATAATAATAATAATAATAATAATAATAATAATAATAATAATAATAATAATAATAATAATAAAATTTATAAATATAATAAAATAATTAAGGTTAGAAAAAGAGAATTTTGCAACTGACTATTAAGGAAAAGTAGGGTTAGTCAAAATTAAAAATAGAGAATCCAGCTAACTATTAAGGTTCAAAGTCCAATTTTGCCCCTGCCAGGTATTATACAGAAATGTTGTTATATACTAACAACATAAAGTGCAGGTATCTCTTTGTCACAAAACAAATCACACACTTCTATCTAAAAATGGACTAAACCACATTAAATGTACTTTTCCCTATTTAGAATAGAGCTCCATTTTCTGGCAACATTGAAAACAACCACCTAGTGAAACATAGCAGACCATTCTAATATATATCATAAAACATTTGAGGGGTTGAAGCATCATCAATGCCAAAAATGCATTAAAGAGACTCAGAATAAAGCATTTTCAACAGCAAAAATTAAGCCACATTTTTTATAGCTAAACTAAAACAAAAGCCACTAAAGAAACTTAAGCATGCATTTTTTGAATCTATAAAAATCATAAGAGTGGAAGCATCATCATTGTCTCAGTTTAATATGTTCAAGCACGACCAGAGTTTCTGCAACATCAACACAGGGACCTCAAAAAATTAAGGCACATCAAGTTGGTCATAGCATAATAAAAAGGAGGCAAGCAATAAAAATGGCATAAATTCATATATAGAATAAAAGAGAATTCAATAAATTTGTAATGAGTTAATTAACTGAGCTAAAAAAGGGCCACTGCCAACAGGTTCAAAATCTATAAAGAAAATAAACAAGCAAAGAATTAGAATTTGAGAAAATAGCTAATTAAATATACTTAGAGAAAGAACATAATTGAGAAATGACTTAAACATGACCTTTTTTAAAAGACTCCAAATCTTCTAAAATTTCGTCCACCCCAACTGTGTGGTTTGGCATTCTAAGCCAATCTTATGAACAAATAAATGCTTTAACTATTTTTGGAGTTAATGAACTTCAAAAAACATCAAGAACGCGACCTCTAGTACTGAAACATGACTCATAGGACATAGTTGAGATAGGAATAACTAGAAACTCTTTAGCCATATGAGACAAAATTGGGAACCTCTCAGAATTCAACTTCCACCATCTAAGGCTATAATAAGCCCCCTCATCTTCTATAATTGCCTCACTAAGATAACTATCAATTTTTTTATCTTTTTCTTCCACCTATTCCAGATTCCTATTTATGGTTCTTGAATCTAGCTTTTATTAAAGACATTGTATTCTCAAAAGTTGGCAATTCAGTTTCAAAACTTGGTTAAGTAAACTGGATTGACTAACTACCAAAACCAGACTTAGAGGCAATAGATGAGGCATAGGTTGACAAATAATCCTTAAATAACAAATGCATATCAAACTTCATGTTAATGAATATATTGCTTCCCACCCCCTCACCATACATTTGATTAAAAGAAAATTCAAGAAACTATAGTTTACATCAAGGATAAAGATAAAAGAGTTCATCTTATATGGATCTCCCCAATATTTGTCAAATTTTTATTTTATGTTGATGCACATGTTATAGACAGACAGATCAGAGGATGATTATAAACAGACAGATCAGAGGATGATTACAACTCATTAATCATGCAATTCAAATCATACATTTCAAAGAAGAATGCATTTTTTGTCACATAATTAGAACCTGATATCTTGACTATTATATTATAGAAAACCTTCAACAAATCAACCAATTGACTAACACACTGCTAGTTAAGGAAATCAGGTATATCATCACCCAAATTAACTCTAAAAGAATAATCTCTCTTCTAATATTTGTCAAAAGTTTCTTTAAATAAACATCCAGTTTTTAGCATTATGTAGGTGGAATTCCACTTAATAAGGACATCAAGAGACAAAGAGCATTTTGACTCCACCCTAATTAACTCAAAAATTTCTCTAAATTTTCTCAACCTAGTAGGAGAGTTTCTAATGTATCTAATAGCCTCTTTGGACCCATAATTGATAATCAAATTTAGGATGTAAGCTATACATCTTAAATGTAAGAACTTCAATCTAACAGAAGATGCCCCCAACTTAACATTTTTCTTGTTAAAATACCTAACTGTAATGTCATTAAAGGAAGCATTATCCACTGTGACTGATAGTACATTTTTAATTCCCTAATCTATCCAACTATTCTCTAAAGCCCTAGCAATGTATTCCCTCTATGAGATGTAACAGGGACAAAGGATATTATCTTTTTGTACAAATTCCAAGTATCATCAATGAAGTGAGCAGTCACACACATGTAATTTATTCTTTAAATGGATGTCCAAGAATCAGTACTGATGTTGATTCTTTGAAAGTGTGCCTTCATAAAATTTTTAAGTTTCACCCTGTCATTAACATAAATATTATAATAGCCCCTACTTATAGTCCACCTCTAGGGTATCTTAAAGTAAGGACATGCAATAAACATGAAGCTCTTGAACCACCCCTTCAAAAAATTTAAATGGTAATTCATCAGTAATTACCATTTATGCAAGTGAATTTCTAATGGACTCTTGATCAAATTTCCAAATTTCTAAGCAAGCATACTGTGTATTTTCATATGCATCCACCACAGCAGGTTTAAATTTTAACAATGACTACCTATCATCTTTACTATTAGGAATTTTGCATCAAGTCATAACATGGTTTTTTAAAGAAGAAGTTCCATGTTTTTTAAAGCAATAATTGTAAGTAAAGCACAATAAATACATTTACCCTTGATGACAACACCAGACTCATCCTTAATTCTCTCAAAGTACTACCAAACTACAGATTTGGGTTCGATCCCTTTTCAACTTTTAGCAGCAAGTTAAGGCTTAGCTTGAGTCTCAGTCTGATCACCAATAACTGCATTTGGGTTTCCACTACCTTAGGGTTCAAACCAATGGTATTATTATTGCCACTAGTATTTTCCATCTCCATGAATGACACATTTCAAGAAAAAAATAAATAGGTTCACATATGGTAGCAATGAATGCTAAATTGAATATCAAATAAAATATCTTAAATTGAACTTATTTATACCTTAATTTTACTGCTAATGCTTCCACTCAAATCATATTGAATTCCTCCACCCTTTTTTTCAAAAGTTCTAAAGTTATAACTTTTTTGTAAAGCTTATACTTCCACACCTTTTTTTGTTTTATACAACTTTAAGCTTCCACCACTAGGAACTTTATAAGTAGACACAGATGCATACATAGAGAAAAAAAAAACAAATTGTTATTTTACAAATAGTCACATACGTGATAAAAAAAAATTCATATATCATTATCATAAATTAGAATACAAACAAATTTACATTGACAATAAGTATTTTAATTAAAATACACATTTTAACAAAAATTTTAGATCTATAAAAATAATATAAAATTAGATAACTATAAAAAAAATAATTACAAATCTATAAAAAAATTATAAATTTAAAATAATTATAGATCTATAAAAAAATTTTAATTTGTCGAACTTAAAAAAATTTAAAATACACATTTTATTTTACATAGATAACAAATAATAAAAAAATTATTTTGTTAACAAATTAAACAAAATAAATTAAAGATCTATAAAGTAGAGACAATTTTTTTGACATGCATGTTAGATCTATAACGAATATATATAAAATAAGCACAAATCTATAACTATAAGATAGATCTATATGTATAACGTATATAAAACAAAAAAAAAAGATTAAAATTTTTTTTCACAAGCCTAACATTTTTCACAAATAAAAATAAGATTAAATGTCATAAACAATATATCTATAAATTTAACATATATTGAATAACAAATATTACACAGATAAAAAAAAATCTAAAATCAAAGATTTCCAACAAATAAAATCAACAAAAATAACATCAAGCACATATCTAAAAATTTTACATATTTATATAAAATATAAATTATATTTATATCTGGAAAATTAAATTTTTTTACAAATAACCAACTAAAACTTTAAAGCAAAATAAAACCAAAACACAAAAATGTATGATCTTCCATGGATAAATAGATCATCAATGGAGATGGTGATCTATTTAAAAAGTCACTGTGACTTGATAAAAATAAAAAAGAGACTAAACCAATAAAAAGAGAACTAAGGAGAGATAGGTAAAGATCAAAGGATTAAAGAGAGCTACTAGGGTTTCTTAAAGGTTGAAGATATAAATTAAGGTTCGAGGGTGAAGAGATAAGAAGAGGAGATGAGAAGACACTGAGAGAGGACAGAAGACGAGAGGCAATTAAAAAACGGAGAAGGGAGTGAAATGAAGAGAACTAGGGTTTTATGTATATCTACTAAGCCTAATTTTAAAACAACGTCGTTTTACTAAATGCCCTAATTTTGAAATTTCAGACGAGTTAGGAAAAAATTACCTCCCTTGACCCATCAACCAAAACCCAATAAACCCACTATCCATTACCTGAATTGACAACCTTAGCACCTCAGAAGCCAAACCACTGTAGGACATCGGGTCGAGTCGGATCAAAAATTCAAACTCAAGCGAGCCTTGCTCACCCCTAATAATGCTAGAGGGATTAAAAGGAAAATTTGTAAAGGTTACAGTAAAACTAGACCTTCATAAACCCCTAGCTTCAAGAATCAAAGTGGATGGGCTTTTATGAATAGTAGAGTATGAAAGCCTTCCGATGATCTGCTACAGTTGTGGTAGATATGGACACTACAATGAATTATGTCCTTTCAAAAGTAAAGAAATTGCTAACACAACATAAGGAAATGCAACTATGGATTCTTCAACTCTAAATGGAGATTATAGTGGCAATATCACAATGATTAACAATGCATGCCTAGGTCCTTGGATGCATGTTCTGGTTAGAGGTAGAAGGAGTCTCAAAAAGGATACAACACATAATAGGTCAAAATTAGTGGACTTACCAAAGAAGCAAAGTCAAAGATTTGAGATTCTAACTACTATAGAATCAGAAGATTTCAAGGGTGAGAAAATAGGCACTAATGAAGCTATGGAAAATGTCAATAGGAACAGTGATCATGTAAATACTTTAAAAGCACTAAGGAAACGGGCCAGGCCAAGTCCCAAGAGCCCACCTAAAGAGAAATTATTTAGCCCATTGAAGAAAAATAAGTGGATATTGAGGTAAACCCTGTGATCCTCAACCATGATAATATAGTAGATACCTGCATGAAATAATAAATGGCAGCAACAACATCAGATTCTCCAACGCAAGTCATAGCATCTATTGACTTCCTCCCTCTAAAATGATATATGTGGATTCTTCTTTGGATATTTTACATTATCAAGTATTATTAAACATACAAGATAAGGTGGGACACAGCTCATCCACAATAGGGAGAAGTAGAAGATTCAATATTAAAAATAGCAGACTCCCAGAAATGAAGTTTAAAATAAGAATAAATAAGCTTTCAAGTAAAAATGCCTAGAATGGAATTCAAAACTTACAGCTCAAGGATCTCCTAAATGCAATAAAAGCAAGAAAGAAGTAATTTTAGTTGCCTAGGGAGCCTCCTCAGTAATGTTCAATCTTCCCTCCTATTTTATACATAGAATTATCAGGGAGTAATGAGTTAAGAATTTAGGCACTCATTTAGTCCTATATCAAATTTTATAATCCTGATCTAATGGTTTTGATCGAGCCTGTAGTCAATAGACCTAAGGCAATTGCAATAATTCACCACACTAAATTCTAAAGTTCTTTCAAAGTGGAAGCTAGTGGATTTCAGGCATGGATCCTTTAAAAAGATAATATCTGGGTGAAGATTCGAATGAGCAACAAGAAATATGTACACATGGAAATTATAGGTATTGATAATAAAACCTTGCTCATGATTGCAATATATGCAAGCCCTAACTTTACCATATAAAATAAATTATGGTAACATCTTTATAAGATTGCAGACATTATTAGCTTGCATTGGATTATTGGAGGTGATTTTTGTTAGAGGCAAAAGAGCATAAAGCACAATAGAATAATAAAACTGAACACAAAAATATATATATTTTAGAATAAGAAAATGCACAAATTCTCTTTAAGGGACAATAGGCCCTTTACACTTTCAAAAGACTTGTATTTTTCTCTCATATAATTCTTCTCTTCTTTTTATGCTTATATACACAATACATATCTATTTTTACCTTTTACAAAGAATGGTTAAAAACCATGTTCTATAAAATGAATGATTTTTATTTAATTTGTTTAAACAACTTTATTTAGTGTTATATATATATTATAACTTCACTATTTTTAGAAAAACATATATTTTTAGTTTAAAAATTAAGTTTACTTTTCAACATCCTCCTTTAAACTTGATTTATTACTCCGAGTAAAATCTTCAGCTTAATAAATGTCTCATGTTTTAACGACTTGGTGAAAATATCTGCACTCTTTAATAAAATGATAACGAGTATTAATATGTTTGCTTAATTTATTCATGAAAGACAGGATTTTTTGCCAGAGCCATAGTTGACTTGTTATCTACATAAATTTACATTGCTTCCTTTTAGGATATACCAAGCTCCTTTAATAAACTCCTTAACCACAATTCATGACATGCACAAGCAGTTATAGCCACATATTCAACTTCACGTAACAATAGGTTACTTCTTTGAACTCCAAGTGAAAGTTATATCTCCCATATAAAATTAAAATCCTGTAGTGCTTTTTCTATTATTGATATCACCAGCCTAGTCGCTATCACTGACTCCTATAAGATTGAAATTTTGAGAGTGAGTGTAAAGAAGTCCATATTCAAGTGTGCCTTTAATGTAACGAAGAATTCTTTTAGCAATTTTTAAATGTGATGTTGTTGGAGTCTGCATGTAGCGACTTATTAAGTTCACTCCAAAAAGAATATACGGTCTTGTGCATGTAAGAAACCTTAAGCTTTCAACTAGACTTTTGAAATAAGCTGGATTTACAATTTCTCCTTCATTTTGCTTAGCTTGATTCCATATTCTATATGTGTGTTAACTGGTTTGCAGTCTTCCAATTTAAATTTCTTAAGTGTTTCATTTGTATAATTCTCCTGCAAAATGAAGATGCCATCTTCTTGTTGTTTTACTTCTATTCCAAGAAAGTAAGTCATTAAACCAATGTCAGTCATCTCAAATTCTTTTGCCATAGCCTTCTTGAAGTCTTCAAATAATTTTGTATTATTGCCAGTAAAGATTAAATCATCCACATACAAGCATACAATCAACATATCTCCACTAAAATTTTTTATATAAAAAGCATGTTCATGTGGACATTTTAAAAAAAAAAATTTATTAAAAGTATTGGTCAATTCTGATGTACCATGCTTTTGGAGCTTTTTTTAATCCGTATAAAGCCTTCTTCAATTTTAAAACTTGATCTTTATCTTCTGTTTTAATATAACCTAGTGGTTGTTCTATATAAACATCTTCTTCCATATAGTCATTCAAGAATGCATACTTGACATCTATTTATGTCACGACCCCAAACAGGGGCCATAACCAGCGCTAGGGAATTGGAATTCTTTCGAATCCGGAACCCGTAGCAAGCCTAAAAATAAAATGGAGCATGCAATAATAATAATAACATAAATAATATATTATGCAACAGAAATAAAATCATAATTAATTAAATAATAATCCACCATGGAATTTAAATCAATAACCTCATCTCATATATATATATAAACTTTTAATACAAATCCAATTCAAATCCTTAAAATACACAACTCACACAAATATAGTATAATACCCTTTAACAATTTTACAACTACTGCAGTGTCTAGATCATAAAATGAAACTCAGATAAGCAGTTTACATAATGAAGCCAGGGCAGAAGAAATCCGGCGTACGGGTCTGCTACTGAGGTCTGAAGACAATGACTCTCCTGAAAAATAGTCAACGGAGAGGAGTCAGACCTCATTGAGTGAATTGTTATAATATATATACATACATAACTAAATGGCAATGCACACAGTCAAATATGTATAATAAATATATATACAGGCAAATACACACAAATGCAGCAAAATCATTTTATATATTTTACTGAAAATCACTGTTTATGAAGGATCAAATAGAACCCTAGAAAATCGCAACCTCAAAGCAATGTTAAACAACACTGTAGCCATACAGGCTCACTTATTCCATTTGGATAGTAGACTGGCCCCAAGACACTAAGTCAACCGAGCTCTAGCAGTCTGACTGTCAGTGTGATTGGCCCCGAGACACTTGGTCAACCGAGCTCCAGCAATCACACTCAAATCACATCACACATCAAATCAATCAATTCGATCAATATCCACAAACAGGTTAGCAACATAGCCTAAATGCTATCAGCGTACCAGTACGTACTCGGTCATAGTGATGCCCACTAGGTAGCACGTTCTATTGATATCCTTCATTAATATATAAAACATACATTCATAAATAAATGATGCATGAATTTGAATAAAATAGCAACATAAACCATATATATACTAGAAATATACCAAAAATAAACCAGGTATATTCCGAGTATATATACGTCAAATAAATTCAATTTAATTACCAAATAAACTAAAAATAAACTATGAATATACCTAAAAATATTTTAAGAATATTTTATTAATAAAACATGCATACAATTTAAAATATACCAAAAATATACTGAAATTATACCAAAAATAAACCTAAGCAATACTTAAATCATTGATGCATACTTTACTAAAATAAATCATACATTTCTAAAACATGCACCCTAAAACATATATATATATAAAATAACAACTCACTATTATTGCGCTCCTCGAGACAGGTCCGACGGGTTTGGTCCATTAGGCCTCGGTATCGGTGCAACTAAACAAATAAACGATAATAGGAAATCAGAATAATTCTAGCAGAAATTCTAAAGACTCGATCTAGAATCTTAGATACAGAATTAGAATCAGAATTTGACCGGACATCACGTTTTACGAGAATTCTACCAAAAATCCGATAGAACCTTCCTTGTAAAATGGGCATCTCTCTACTCAAAAAGTAGAGCCGATCCTGCAAGAAACACACTTCAAGAATAAACACAGAATTCACAACCAAAACCCTTCGGTCAGACTCCAAACTACAATTCACCGACCGAGGTCCACAATTCACAGAATATTCACAAAATACCAAAAATACCCTTATATAATAAAAATACATTTTATCAATCCAATTTACTTAATTAACCCTAAAACATGTTTAAAACCGATAAAAACTCATTTATTTAGAAAAATCGTATATTATATATATAATTTGAAAATAATTTAAGAAAAATAGTTTTAATTAGTTAAAAATATTAAATAATTTGTAGAAATCATTTTTATACCCTAAATAACTAATAAAACCAATTTAATTACATTTTTAGCCAATTTAGTGTAAAATTACCAAAATACCCCTATATATATATATATATATATATATATATATATATATATATATATATATATATATTTACTAAAATAAATCCAAAAATTCATCAAAAATAATATAATTACTCAAAATTAATTTTCTCAACATATATTTCAATAATATCAATAAATATACTTAATTAACCAATTTATTTCAATTAAACACATAATTAACCCTATTTTTCAAAATTACATAAACTTAATAAATTCCAAATAAATATATAAAAATTCACAAAAATTACAAATAAATTTCTATAATTCATTTCAACACCTATAATTACCATAAAACAAAATTTCATAATTTAATTAATTAATTTTCAAAAATTAGAAAATATTAATAAAATAATCAAAAATACCCAAAAATCAAAATAAATTCCAAAAATTCTACAAAATTCACATAGGTAGATACAGCTAAGGGGAGCAACATTTGTTAAGGCACTTCTCATGAATCATAAGGGAAAAGCTTAAAAAAATTCAAAAAAGTCATAATGGCCGAATAGAAAAATTGAAAAACAGAAAAAATGATGAAGCTAGAGCTCAAATCGAAGCTTGGATCAAGTTCACCAGAGCTTGAGGAGCTCAAGGACATCGGAATCGCAAAGAATGGTGGCCGGAGGTGGAAGAACAATGGAAAGCTTGATTTTCGGCCAAAAATGATGGTGGTTATCTTGGTCGGTGCCGGAGAAGAAGAGAAGGGCGACGAAGCTTGCTGGTGAGGAGGTGGTCGATGGTGGAAGGCTGGAGGCGCTCTGGTCGGAGAAGAAACGGACGGTGAGGATGAAGGGAAGGGTAGAGTCGGGGAAGAAGAAGAAAAATAAGGAAAAATTTGTGTTTTTGTGTATATATATAATAACTTTAATATTTTATTATTGAAATACATTAATATTATATTTAGGGAAAATCCTACACCACAATTTTAACAAACATATACAAATATATATACATATATACATGTTAATTAAAATGGAAACTATATAATATATATATATATATATATATATATATATATATACATGATTAAAAATAATTAATAAACCCTAAAATTATAAAATATATGTATATTTATGCATGTATATGTATGTATTTTAACACTACAATTAAAATAGTGCATGGACTCATGCAAATGCGTAAATTTATTTAAAATCATTAATATTAAATTATTTACGTGTCAATTTCCCCGAAAATAAAATTCTCGAAAAAAATTTACGTAAAGTATTTAAAATAATATAAAACAATTAAAATTAGCTTTAAACAAATAACAAACTCATAAAATATCATAAATATATACAAAAATTATTAACACTGCATATCCCGATGCAATATAAAAATATTTAAAAACTCGGGATATTACAATTTAAAAGATCTTCCATTTATTTTAAGCTGCAAGAGATATAATGAATCTTACAGTCTCTAAGCAAGTAATAAGAGCAAATACCTCATCATAGTCAATTCTAGCTTTTTGACTATAGTCTTTCGCAACTAGTCTGGCCTTGTACCTTTCCACTTCTCCATTTGCATTTTTCTTGATTTTATAGACCCATTTGACACCAATTGGTTTGTGACCTCTTGGCAATATTGTGAGCTCCCAAGTATTATTTTTCTCGATCGCCTTAATTTCTTCATCAATTACACTTCTCCATTTTTTATTTTGATCAGCTTCTTTAAAGTTAACTGGTTCATAATCAACAAGTAGACAAAATAGAGTCACCTCATCATTCAAATTTTATATAATTGCATAAATTTCATCCAAAGTCCTTGTTTTATGAATTTTTTCATTTAAGTTTGCTGTAAGAGAATCTTGTATTTGTACTACTATTGAATTTTGACTTAGTTGATCTTCATTTTCTTCAAAAATTGAAAGAAAATTATACTTCTCTTCCTTGTCGATGCTTCAGTCCCATAAAGCTTCTTTATCAAATTTTACATCTCTATCGATGACAGGCTTTCCTGTTGTTAGATTGTAAAGTCTATAGCCTTTGGAGTTTTTGTCATAGCCGATGAAGACATATTTTTTTATTTTTTCATCAAGATTAGTACGAATTTGATCTAGAACATGTGCATAGGCAATGCTTCCAAAAACTTTAAGGCGCTTAACATTCGACTTTCTTCCATTCCATGTTTCTAAAGGAGTTTTATTTGCCACACTTTTTATAGGACTTCAATTGGTGAGGTACACTACACAATCAACAACTTAAGCCCAAAATTCTTTTGCCATGTTTTTAAACTTCAAGATACTTCTTGCTATTTTAAGAATGGTTCTATTTTTTCTTTCTGCAACTTCATTTTGTTGAGGTGACCTAGGCACTGTTAAAGGACATCAGATTCCATTATCTTCATAAAATTCATTGAACTCTTTCGATTTGAACTCACCTCCCCTGTCTGTTCTCATGGCCTTAATTTGATAGCCACTTTCCCTTTCTACTAGTGCTTTGAATTTTTTAAATGCACTAAATGCTTCTGATTTTTATTTTAAGAAATAAACCCAAGTTTTATGGCTAAGATCATCAACAAAAAGAAGAAAATATTTATTTTTACCATAAGAACTAAGATTTATTGGCCCACATATGTCTACATGGATAAGCTCAAGAGGTTTGGTGGCTTATAAAGTAGCTTCTTATGGAAAACTTTTCTTAGCATGTTTTCTAATGAGACATCCTTCATATAACTGATGGGGATTATTGATAGAAAGCAATCCTTTCATCATTTTGTTATTTGTAAGCTTGTTTAAATTATCAAAATTAATATATCCATACCTTAAATGCCACAACCATGAAAAAAAATTTTCATTGTTACTTTGAATGTTCAATAAAAATAATATGTTTCTTGTCATGGGCACTTTTGCTATCAAGTTAGCATCCCTGATAGCGCATGTCTTGTTCTTTAGTGTAATTTCATAATTCTTTTCAAGAAATTGACCTAAACTCAACATATTGCTTTTTAATTTAGGCACGTAACAAACTTCATTAATGAAACAATGATTGCCATCCTTGAGCCCACTAAAACTTTTGTTCCATCTCTAAAAGTTACTATTCCTTTTATTGATTCATCAATCTCCGAGAATAAATACTTATTACTAGTCATATGATTACTAGGTCCAATATCTAAATGCCACGTACTTACTTTTGGTTCATGATCATCCTGATAAGCCATCAGTAATGAAACTTCTTCTTCATTAATATCCTCTGCAATAAGGACCGTCTCCTATACTTGATAAGTTTTATTTATGCATTTAGAAGCATAATGACTGAACTTATTGCAATTATAACATTGAATTTGAGATTTGTTATAAGATGATCTCATGTATTCCCTCTTCCACGTCCTCTTAGAGAACTTTGATTTCTTTCTACATGTTGTGATTGCGTATAACTTCCTCTTCCACCTCATCCTCTACTTCAATATCTGCCTCTACCAAATCCTCTTTGGTTTCTCTGATTACCAAAATTTTCTTCTTTCTTTATAGTATTCTTACTTTGCAACACTTGTTTAACAACTTCCTTATTTCTTTTGATATGTCTTTCTTTATAGGCTTGTAATGAGCCCATAAGTTCATCAACCTTTATAGACTCTAGGTCTTTGGATTCCTCAATGGCCACCATAATATAATCATATTTTGGATGCAAGGAATAAAGTATTTTTTATATTATGTGAGTATCATTTAACTCCTCTCCATATCTTATTAGTTGAATAGTGATTGATAACAAACGAGTGATATATTTTGAAATCAAATCTTTATCTCTCATTTAGAGAGATTCAAATTCTCCTTGCAGAGTTTGAAGATGAATTTTCTTGACTCGTTTTACACCTTTTAGAGAATTTTGTAAAATCTCCCAGGCTTCCTTGGTAGTGGTGGCATAAAAAACCTTTTCAAATATGCTTTCATCCAAACATGAGTAAATAATATAAAGAGCTTGTTGATCTTTCTTGCATACTTCTTGCAAAAGTCTTCTTTGATTTTGATTCAAAGAAGATTCATTAATTGGTGCCTCATATCTTATTTTCACAACATCCCAAGCATCTTGTGAACCTAAAACAGCTTTGATCCTAATGGACCAACTGTCATAGTTATCTTTAGTGAGATGAGGGAGTTGCAATGGAGTTATCCCACTAGCCATCTTTTGTCACTGTTAAAATGTTATGCTCTAATACCACTTTGTTGGAGGCAAAAGAGTATAAAGCACATTGGAATAATAAAATTGAACACAAAAATGTATATTTCAGAATAATCAAATACACAAATTCTCTCTATGGGACAATAGGCCCTCTACACTCTTAAAAGACTTGTTTGACCCTTGAGTGGGGAGATGTATATGGATGTATATCATTGTGGGAACCAAAGCCTTTTTACCCAAGACTCAAGCCCATGTAATAACCTAGCAACTATCCTTAGGAATTTCCCCATATGTATGTGTGTTATGCCATATAATGGACCCTTAAAATAAATCTTGAGCCCATCAATAAGCAATCTGAGGTAAAATGGGCCCTCATGTCCAACCAAAGCCCATTATAAACAAACTAAGTCAATAAGGGCCTCTCATGCCTATTCATAACCCATTTCAAGTGAGCCTTGATAAGTGAGTTTATGGTGCTAAAGGCCTTGGTCCATAGGAAATGGACTCAGGCTTTATTTAAAGGACTCGTTACTTATTTAAATCATTTTGAGAGTTATCTTGAATACATCAATTTTGTTATCACCCGTTGATAATTAAAACCCAAACCAAAAATCCTAGGATAAGAAACTCACCATGGAATACACGTGTGGGAGAAATAAGGGTAGAAGTTCACATATTTAAGCTTCAAGTTTTAATTTTATGTATCTTCTTTTTGTCTTTTTATTTATTTATTTCTTAGCTTCCCTTAAAATAAAATGGACTTGCATATCATTCATACATGTTATGCATTATTCTAACATATGATTTTGTATCACCATAGATCCTTTGAGCTTATCAAGGTGGGTCTAAATTAGTTCAAGTCATTTGGTCAGAAGTTCAAAAGTGGGAATGGCAGGTGGTTCTGATCTAGAGGCATTTAAGGCATAGTTGAAAGATGAAGTGATTGTAGAAACCCGATCTATGATAAGGGAGATGATGGGGGATATTACTAAGCTCATTAGGGAGAATTAGCCGGTACAACTATCCAATGTGCCACCAATCAACCCGATAGATCTCGATGAGGAGATCCCAATTCAAGGAAGGGAAGAAGATGATGTAATGGTACTGGCCAACCCATTAAACTAGAGAAATGTGAACACAACTGAGGATGTGGGGCAAAATGAGTGGGCCAAGAGCATGACCAAGGCTATGAACCAAATGCAGATGATGATGAAGGAGAAGGGCATTATCACCCCTCTAGATTATGTCAATCTGAATCTAGGAAGGGAAGATGAACCGCTATCTCATAAATTCAAATTCCCTGATATAAAGAAACACTCTAGCACTGAGGATCCCCATTTGCATCTAAAGCAGTATATGACTTATATGAAAGCTACTAAGTTGACTAAGAGCTAAATCATCAAGCAGTTCCTTATGTCACTAGAGGAGCACCGATCCGCTGGTACTACACTTTGGAACCACATGTTCAGTCAGATTGGAAAGAGTTATGTGCCACTTTTATAAAGCAATATGGCCTCAATGCTTAGTTGGAAGTATCCCTGAGAGATCTGCAGAACACCAAGTAGAGCTTTAATAAGTCCTTTGCTGATTACCTAACTCGTTGGAGGGGAAAGCTGTCTTTGATGAGGCATAGGCCTGCTGAGTCAAATCAATTAGTCCTGGCAATAGAGGGGTGTGTCCCAGCACTGTCTAGAAAGCTGAGAGATTTGGGGATCAGAAACTTTAAAGAATTATACAGGTTTAGGGTCCAAAATGAGTCAGATCTAGCTCAAGAAAAGAAATTCTTCAAAGGGAGGTCTGGGTGCAAGGAAGGAGCTGGTTCGAGCGGTAATGTTCAAACCAATGCTATCCAACCACCGAGCAACATCATACAGGTTAATGCAGTTATACAACCCCAAAGATTTTCAAATTTAGGACACCCTCTTTCTAAAGTCTTTGACAAGCTTATTGAGAAATACCTGTTGCGGCCTTTACCTTCACAACAACCTTTACCCAGTGCCAACCCAAAGCTTTTCTATAAGTTTCACTAGACCATCGGACATAACATTGATAGTTGTGCCCAATTAAAGCATGAAATCCAAGACCTGATTGACTCAAGCAAGATTATTGACCCAAAAACCAAAAAGCCAAATACACAAACCAACCCCTTGCCCAACTACCAAAATATGCCACTACTAAATGTGCCCATTTTGATGGTCAACACTAGTCTAACAAAGGAGAAAGTCCTAAACTCCTTCATGGATGTTGCTCACAACTTCCTAAAAATCGAACCTAAGAACCCAAAACCAAGCAAATAACCCACGAAATTGCATGTGCACGTCTTGGACATATGGAGTTCCAATGATGAAAGCGAGGGACAGGTTAACCTATGGGACAACGAAAGAAGTAGATCAGGCCAGTCTATAGGGAAGGTTGAAGAAAAGAGAGAAGAACCTGAGATTGCCAAGTTTGAGCCTAAAAAGATAAAAAGTTCAGAAAAAGAGAAAGAAGCAAAGCAAAGTAAGGGGACTGTTGCCAATGTCTGGGAGTTACTTATGCATTCTAGGGATCATAGGAAGGCCCTAGTTCTGGTGCTAGATCATAAAAAGATCTCCACTAGTTTTACCCCATAATAGATGGTCGGATCACTAATGGAAACTCCTCAAGGAACGATAACATTTTCTGATGATGACTTGCCTCTAGAGGGGAGGGACCACTACAAGGCTCTATTCATCAAGGTTGAGGTGAATGGAAAAATGACTTGTTGCATGATGGTCGATAATGGTTCTACTATCAATGTGTGTCCATTGAAGATTCTACCTAAGTTAGGGTTAACAGTGGTTGACTTAAGGCCTTCTAAAGTAGTTATCAAAGCCTATGATGACACCAAAAGGTCTGTGGAAGGACCATTCGGGGCATTGGTCAAAACAAGACCTATAGAAGTTTGGGTTGACTTGCACGTGATTGATATCCCGGTGACATTTGCCATCTTGCTGGGAAGGCCATGGTTTCACCCATTGGGTAGCATCCCATCCACTATTCACCAGAAGATTGATTTCCCTCATAAAGGAAGGTTATCACAATCTCCGTTGAAATCGAAGTTGTTGTGGCTGCATTGAAATTGACCCCCAATAAGATCTCCATAAGCCCCAATTTTGAGGTTTGTGTAATTTATGAGGATGAGATGGATAAAAAGGTTCTGAAGATGATGCACAGCATGAGGTTTATTCTCGGCATAGGGTTGGGAAGAGATCAGAGCAAACCTTTAGAATTTATAAAAAATAATATGCATGTTTTGAAGCACAAGCTAGGATTCAAAGGGGCTAATGATACCGAGGGAAAGATAGAAATTTGGGGCCAGTCAGAAGAAAAGAAAGAGGAAATCGTGGCTAGAAAGAAAACTTTGTGGGAGATTTTTGTAAAGGAAGGCACCGGGTACCCCTATAATGGAACTCCATAACCTCTCCTAATGGCTGGGGAAGTTATTTCAGGGTTTAAAATTTTTACTGAATTTATGGATAGAGCCAAGGGTGTTGCTTTTGAAAAAGTCCCTGCTAAGGAGTTAGTGATGGCTGAAGAAGAATTTAAAGGGAATGAAGCTACCTCAGAGTTAAAAGGCATTGATGATCAAAGCAAAGAACTTGATTTTGAAGCCTACATCCTCAACTCTACCCTAAATGTCTTTTATGATGACTATGACATTTCTTGTACTTCTTTATTTGAAATTGATGATCTTTTCTTTTCGAAAGTGAATGCAATGAAGTCTAAATTTGCTTATTTTTGTTTTGTATTCCCTAATGGTTATTCTGTTCATGATGATCATTTCATGCATATGTTTAACATTAATTCCACGCAAAATGAATCATTTAATTTAGGCACAAACAATAATCCTAAAAATATATTGATTGCTTATGGTTTAACTCATGATGAGAGATAAAAAATGAAAGAAATCTTAACAAAGAGATAAAAAGTATTTGCTTGGAGTTATAAAGACATGCTCAGAATTAACAGGGAGATCTTAGAACACAGGATCCCCACATATCCTCACATAGCACCAATAAAGCAAAAGCAAAGGAGATTAAGGCCAGAATGGGCTCTCCTGGTTAAAGAAGAAGTCGAGAAACAGTTGAAGGCAAAGTTTCTAAAAGTGGTAAAGGACACTCAATGGTTGGCAAACCTAGTTTCAGTTCCTAAGAAAGATGGGAGGGTTAGAGTATGTGTGGACTACCGAGATTTAAACAAGGCCTGCCCCAAAGATGACTTTCCATTACCACACAACAATACGCTAATTGATAATATGGCTTCCAATATGATGTACTCTTTCATGGATTGATTTTTAGGGTACAATTAGATCATGATGGCAGTAATGGACAAGTTAAAGACATCCTTCACCACCAAGTGGGGTGTATACTATTACCGAGTGATGCCTTTTGGATTGAAGAACGTAGGGGCCACTTATCAGATGATGGCAATCGCTTTGCTACACGATATGATCCTCAAAGAAGCAGAAGTGTATATGGATGATATGATGGTGAAATCCACAACCAGGGAAGGACATTTTAAGGCACTAGATAAGTTTTTGGCAAGGGCAAAAAAGTAAAATATCAGAATGAATCAAAAGAAGTGTGTTTTTGGGGTTACATCTAGGAAACTATTAGGGCACATTGTCAGTCAAAAAGGAATAAAGGTGGATCTAGATAAGATTAATGCAATTAGGGATATGCTCACGCCAAGGAACGAATAAGAGGTTTGAGGGTCCCTGGGCCATTTGCAGTATATCAACAGATTTATTGCCAAGTTGATAACCACCTGCAATCCCATCCCATCTTTAAGCTCCTAAAGAAAGATCAACCTATGATATGGGACGAAAGGTGTCAGCAAGCCTTTGAAGCTATCAAGGATTATTTGATGAATCCTCCTATTTTATAATTTCCAAGGCCAGGTAAAGCTCTAATCCTATATCTAGCAATTGAAAAAGACACAATAGGGGCAATGTTGGCACAGGAAGGCGAAGAGAAGATATAGCACACTGTGTATTACTTGAGTAAGAAGCTTCTGCTTTATGAAACTAGTTATAGTCTTGTGGAGAAGACGTGCCTAGCAGTGATTTGGACAATAAAGAAACTCCAACACTACTTTTAGTCTTACAAAGTGTAAGCAGTTTCATAACATGATCCCCTCAAGTATCTCTAGCAGACCCCCTCTTTTACAAGAAATTTGGCCATATGGCTTCTTTTACGTATAAAATTTGACATAGAATATACAGCCAAGAAAATGATGAAAGGAAGAGCGGTAGATGACTTCCTGGCACAAAGTCTAGTAAATGATGACTAAGAATAGCAGTTGGAGTTTCCTGATGAACACCTGGGGGCAATAGAGGTACAAGGTTGGGAAATGTACTTTAATAGAGTCGTCAACAACAAAAGGGCTAGAATAGGTGTGATTTTGGTCATAAGGACTAATGGCAAAAAGACTCAAGTTTAAGGCAACCAATAACCAAGTAGAATACAAGGTCTACATTTTTTGTCTAGAGGCATTACACAATGCGGGAGCAAAGAATGTTACTGTGTATGGGGACTCCATGTTAGTCATAAAATAAGTTGCTAATAAGTGGGAGATAAAGGAGGACAGATTGCGTCCGTACTGGGAATATCTCACTACTATCTTATGCTCATTTACTCAGAGTAAGTTTGTTCATCTGCCGAGAGAAGGAAATCGGATGGTTGATGCCTTAGCCACACTAGCCTCTATATGGGAAAATAGGAAACAGCTAGAGGCCAAGCCCTTAATTCTAATAAAATCTCGAGGCCCTTATTATAAGGAGGTGAGGGTGACACCAATTGATGCTGCTAAGAAGCCTTGGTTTTATGACTTACAAAGATATCTAGAGACTGCGTGATTTCCAAATGGCATTGATAGGAAAGAGAGGGTATCCTTGCAAATTTTATCTCTATAGTTCATAAGTCACAATAGGATGTTGAACAAAAGAATGCTAACTGGGGTACACCTCAAATATATTGATAAGGATGAATCCTGAAAGCTTATAGAGGCAATTCACGAAGGATCATGTGGGCCACACATGAATGGGACAATCTTGGCAAAGAAAATAGCTCACCAGGGTTACTTTTGGCTCACCATAGAGGCAGATTGCGTTAGGTTTGTCAAGAAATGTCACAACTGCCAGATTTATAGTGACGTTATCCACTTACCATCTATGGAACTTTAGGAATGACTTCTCCTTAGCCGTTTGCTATTTGGGTAATTGACATCATAGGATAGGTGAGGCCAAAAGCATCTAATGGTCATCGGTATATTATTGTGGCTATCGATTACTTCTCCAAGTGGGTTGAGGCTGAATTTTATTCTACCGTGGGTTCGAAGCAAATGTCGAGGTTCATCGAGAAGAACATAATTTGAAAATATGGTTTACTGTACCATATTATTACAGATAATAGGGTTCAATTTCGAGCAGAAATCGCTACGCTCCTAAAAGACTACAAGATCGAGTACCACTGATCATCTCCGTATAGGCCACATGCAAATGGGGCGGTGGAAGTAGCCAATAAGAATGTGAAAAGATCCTAGCCAAGATGTTAGAGGATTACCAGGATTGGGCAGAATACTTACAATTTACATTATGGGGGTATCAAACCACTGTTAGAGCCTCAATAGTGGTCACTCCATACTCTTTAATATAAGGCCATTTTGCCAGTGGAGGTGGAGATAAGGTCATTACGAGTCCTGCTAGAGTCTAAGCTCCCCAAATATCAGTGGATGGAGAGTCGATTAGCTCAGTTGACATTACTGGATGAAAAGAGGATGAAAGCTATGTATCATTCTCAACTGTATCAAAAAAGAATAGCCCGAGCCTACAATAAAAAGATCAAGCCAGGAAAGATCCAAGAAGGGGATTTGGTGTTAAATCTTACAAAGTCAATTATGACCGACCCTAGAGGGAAATTCAAGCTAAATTAGGAAGGACCGTATCTAGCAAAGAAGTTATTTTCAAAAGGTACTGCCATTCTATCTGATATGGAGGGAAATGAGTTCAAGGAGCCCGTCAACCTAGACAAACTCAAGAAATACTTCTTGTAAAAAGTATCGCTAGGAAGAAAACCTTAAAAAGAGGTTGCCTAAGTAAAAATTAGAGACCAAAACAAAACCAAAAAAAAGCCCTACTGGATTGAAAACCTCAAAAGAGGCGATCTAAAAAAAAGTTAAAGACGTGTAAAAGGAGAGCGAGAGATGCAAAATGGTTAGATGGAAAACTTATAAAGGTAAGCCAACTAAGAACATGAGATGTATTAGAAGTGAAATGTATATACATTTTGTATTTAAATTGAATGAAATAGATTGCTTCAATTACTGTTAAGCATTACATAAAGTGTCTGTTACAAGCTGCTTAACTAACAAAAAGGGAAACTACATCTAACAAAAAGGGAAATGATGACTAAATTTCATGAGCTAATTTTGTCTTCTTTTCTTTTATTGGTCATCCTGAAAGCTCAATACTTGTAACTCTCTTATTCTCTTGCTTCTAATAAATTCATCTCTTTTTATCTGTTGCAAATAGACCCATGCTTTGTAATGATCATCAGTAGTCTGATCTCTATTGTAGTCCAAGTTTCTCTTAATGGTTCTTCGAGGCCAAGTTGCCACCAAGTGGTCCAAGAAGTTTTAAGAAAAGGGCCCCGGTTCAAACTCATGAACTAGTTCTACAATTAGTTGTTTATAACCATATCGATGACAGAGGCAGGCCGGATTATAAAAGGTGGCAAAATGAAGACCAGTAATTAGAACTCAATATGTATAGGATCGAATAGTCATATGCTGCAATCCCCACCAAGGGCACATCCAGCGGATCAGAGTGTCGAGAAATGTTGATAGCCAGTTGTAAACATCTATCGGAATAGGGTGTAGCTTCCTTGTTCAAAAATGTTTGGCCTTATAATGCCTAATGTCTTGAGGGGATTCAAGCAGATTTAATTTTTCATAGAGCCACATCTGTGAATTAACAAATGATTAGGTGCAAATAATAGGACAGTTAAAAGTCAAGAATTGATATGGGAGAGCTTACCTCCAACAAAAAGGGACTTCTAGAGGATCATCGTGTTTCTATGAATTTATCCAGTCTAATAATGGTTTCTACTAGAATAAGAGGGAAGGAATTAAACCCTGATTCCACTTAATCAAGAATTGAAAGGACCTTCATATCACAGTGTCCAAAGGAAGAAACTAGTAGAAATCGGGCGTACAAGCAGAGAGCTATCATGCGAGGCCAATGAGTTTCTTCTTTGTCCATACCCATGGTGATCTCAAAGAAGGATTATAGTATGATTTCTAAGCTAAGAACGCAATAAGAAAAGGACCGTGGTGGAAGGTTGAACATACACACCAACTAGTATTAAATGGAGTGAAGGTTTGGGTTCTCAAGGTTAGGAATTGCAGGTTGGCAAGTGGAATCTGTGTGATGATCGAGAATTGCTTTGAATTCCTCTAGTAGGGGACATATTTCCACTATGTTGAACCAAAAAACATGCTTTTGGGGGTCCCAAAATTGAGCCATGTCATGAAGGAAAGGGAAATTAATAGCATGTAGTGATTTAAAGACCGAAGAGTGGAACATCTCTAACTTAGCCTAAGACCTATTATCCAAAATTTTTAAGATCGATTGTAGCAGTTTGAGACTTTATTCAATCATGATTTAGGCTTTCAAAGGTGCCTAGAGAGAGAAATTGAAGGTTAGGGATGAAGGTGTCTTAAGAACAAGGCTAGGCTAGGGTTTTGGGTTTTTAAAGGGGCAGCATTACCTTACGATGAGGTGATCACCTCATCAAAGAGGCATCGCCTCTACATCAGAAAGCCATGAGGCAATCACCTTTTTAACAGTGTCAGTTGTTAAACTTCATCAGATTGTGCAATCTCAGTAAATGTAAATCAAAGTGTAGTGGGACAGGTGCACACACATGTAATCATTAAAATCCATTCACATGTAAAAGAATAAATTTATTTGAGATAAAAGTTGAATTCTGTAAATAAAAAAGTGTATGTGTTCATTGTCTAAGCTAGATAATCAGTCAAAAGAGAGAAATAATAATTCGTTGGCTCTGATACATTAAGCATCTGATTTAGCACCCTCAGGGTCATCCTCCAGCACCACTGCCACTCCTGTCCTCATCTTCGTTGTCTTCGTTGATTTGGAACATATCGATTTAACACTCAAGAATGGCAACCCTAGCCCTACTAGCCTCATCCCAATCCTATTTAAACAAATCATAGGTTAGTGAATCATGTAAGCATGCATACATGTAGGGAATAGAAAGATTCTTACCCTCCATTGTTGGGTGACCTCTAGCATGTACTCTCTCTAAACCTCTATCATGCGGTACATGTATAGGCCCTACTCTAGAGAAATCTGTATTATTGTATGAATGTTAGGACTAACGAATGGGTTGAGAATAATAGTGAAAGTAGGTCAAGAGTGAACTTACATGAGTGGCACCGCCAGGGGTGCATGTAGGTGTCAGGTCCTCATCGAGAGTCAAAAACTAATGAGACAACTTACCGAGGGGAACCCAACATCGAGCTAAAGGGTCAAGGACATGGATGAAGCTGCCCTGAGCAAACTGAGAACTGGAGGCGGTAGGCAGCCTGGCCTGCTTGGCAGCCGCTGAGGTCTCTTCCTTGCCTAAGTCCAAATGATGCCTTAGGGGCTCTCTCTCCTGCACTCAAGATCTAGCCCGGGGAATAGGCCTAGAGGGTGCAGCCTAAAGGTAAGAAAAGGAAAGTATGTAAAAACACAACTAGTTCTTAAAGTAAGGAAGAGGTGACAGGGATATACCTGAGAGGTAAAAGCGACATGAAAAGGGACCGTCAATAGAAGGTGAGCTTGAATGAACTCCATGTATCAGCTCTTTACACGGACTGTGTGATCCACAACCGGTGAGCCTGCGATAGCCTGAGCAAGGTCCTTGCCCTCCAACTCATGCGCCCAGAGCACGTTATCAGGAGGAGACCTGGGAACTCGTCTCGCTCTAACGCCTCCCCTTTAGTTCAAGACTCGCTCGTTAAGGTACCAAGCTCAATATCTAGGGCTGCAAAGGAGTACCCTCTTCTGGGCTAGGGGTCGAGAATGAGTCATCCCGATGGTCCAACTATCCTTAGGCCCACACAAGTCGTTCTGAATCTATAAAAGGTGGAAACGTCAACAGGTAAGTAGATTAAATTTTTATAATTCGCTAATGAGAGAAGTTGTGTTTTCCAGGTACTACATCGTATGTCAAGGAGTTCAGGTGCTGCTTGTGGATATGCGCTCGGGCGAGACGCCTCTTCAAGACGCGACTGGTACCCCATTTATCGATAGTTGGAAGGTGATCCCCCACTCGCAACACACCTAAAAGCAGCTCCAGCTTTAAATTCTAGACCTATCAAGAAAGTTAATTAACCAGTATAAATAAGTGGAGAGTAGAACTAGTCAAGAGAAGGGAGAGTCGTGACCTACCAAGATAGCATGCCAAAAGTCATAAAATCTCTTTGCCCCTCGGACCACCTCGTCCATGCTCCGGTATAGATATGTGAGAGCATAGCTACCCCAATCAAATGTGGACACCTGATTAAGATCTTAAAGAGCTGGTAAGAACATCAAGTCAATCGAGATGGTGGTGTCAGCAAAAAAGGTGGTGCCAAGCAGGTAGAGCAGGAAAGCCCTCACCACCTGATCAACCTTACGAGGAGTGACCATAGTTGTAGCTTGTTGTCGAGTATAGAAGCTCCTAATCGAGTCCAGCTTGAGGGTATGAGTCACCTTCATATCGGGAGTCATGCCCAAAAGCCGCTCGATATATGCGGCCTTGTCTAGAGATAGTTGGTGTAAGCTCACGTCGAGGGGGATGGGGTCTCCAGCATAAGCGATCCCTATAATAGCGGTGCATGACATCGGATCCAGGGTAAGCTCACTAAATGGGAGGTGGAAGGTGTGGGTCGTGTCAAGCCACCTCTCCATCAATGTATGTAGCGGCTAGTAGTCTGTACATCCTTGCTCAGAAGGAAGTAAGAGTACAAAGTCTTCAAATCCAATCTCCTAAATTCAATCCTTCTAATTATCAGTCAGCTTGCCATAAAAGACTCAGGCCCTATGGAAATTCCCAGCACCCTTAAATGTCTATGCATCGTGCTATAAAAGGAAAGAAATAGGGAAGTTGAATTTATGTATTTCTTTATCACAGGAAAAATTCAGAATAAATAAGCATATAAGTGACATAGATCACCCTGTTAATGAAGCAATCGCCTCATCACAGAGGTGATCGCCTCTACAAGACACAGACAGTGATGGTTTTCGATTTTTAATAGTTAAAATGAAAAAATTCATATCTTTTAACGCAATCATGCTCTAGAACTACAAAGAATAATCACTAACCTAATGCAATTTCCAGGAAAAATAAATTTTTTTGGGTACTAACCTCTCTAGATATAGACAAAAAAATATGGAACCCCAGATCTGCCAAGAGAGGAATCAAACCTCCTCGTGTCAATCCAAGGCTCCGAGAAGTGCTAGCGGAGAGTGGGATGTGGTCCTACTTAGGTATAGGAGGTGTGCTCTCATTTTTCATTATTTAGAAAAGGGAAAGAAGTACATAAAGTATAAAGGAGAAAGAGAGAAGAGAAGAGGCAAGAAAAGAAAAAAAAAAAGGAAAAATGTCAAAAAATGGAAAAGAGAAGAAAGGGAGAAAAGTTATCTTTTTTAGTAGATGGAGGTTTAGGGTTTTGAAAAAAAAAAGGTCATTATTTATGTGTGCTAGGAAATCGAAGTTCAAGAATAAAAGTTGTCTAAATGAAGCTTTAACAAGAATCGGGCCCAAAAAACCTGGGATTCACACTTTTTAGTTCAATAAAGATCAGGCTAGGAAAACCTAAGTGTTACACTGTGGCAAGATAGAGGGTTGTTCGGGTTTAAATCCCTGAAGCTCAAAGACAGGGTTGTTCAGGTTTGAATCCCTAATGTTCAAAGAAAGGGATGTTCGGGTTTGAATCCCTTAAGCTTAATGACATGGTTGTTCGAGTTTAAATCCCCGAAGTTCAAATACTGAGGCGACTGTTCAGATAGTATCCCCAAAGTCGGAAGCAAATGACAACCGGACCAGGAAAACACTGAAGTCTGTATCCCTAGAGAAATGATGATCGGATCAGGAAAATCTGAGAATCATATCCCTAATGGTAATCGAGCTAGGAAAACTCGAGAACCAAAGTCGGTATAGTGATGATCAGACCAGAAAAACTAGAGAATCAAGTCTCAATGTAGTGACGATTGAGCCAGGAAGACTCAAAAATCACGCCCCTAGTGGGTTGGCCAGGTGAGGATTGGATCAGGAAAATTCGAAGGTCAAGTCCCCAGTGGAATTATTAGTTGGGTGAGGAAAATGAGTGGATAAGTTAATCATTTTCAAATAACTTATCAAATATTAATGAGTGACTGATCGGGCTAGGAAAACCTGAGGATCACAGTTACGTTTCAAAATTAAAGAATTCATTTCTTGAGTGAAACTCAAGAGCCAGGTGTCTTACTGTTCTTATTTATTTATTTTTTATTGTGCATGTGATTTTTTAAAAAATGGTCATTGCATGCATTTGATTTTTTAAAAAATTAGGGGACAAACTGTAGACACCCGATTCGGTCGACCCATGTCAAGGGACAAATTAGGGATGCTTGGTTTGATCGTCCCATTATCAAGCCCAATGATAAGAATGTGGAACTTTGACACAAAAACAAAACCTGAATCTCCAATTTGAAATAGGCTTGAAAGCCTAAAAGCCTCAAAAGCCCAAGACTTAGCCTAATTGTCGAAAAATAACCCAGGCTCGTTGGACCCAACATAGGCCCAGGCCAAAGGGGCGTCACCTCTTTGCAATAAGGCAATCACTTCTTTAGCAGTTGTCATAGAGGTAATCACCTCTTCGTAGAGGCGCCGCCTCTGTGGCAGGCCACTTACAGCTGCATTTAATGTAGCTACAGCCATGGTGGCCAAGTGGTGTGGGCCCTACACCTCTCAAACCTGATTTTGTGTGAGGAAGAGATTTTTGGGGGAAGACAAAGGCAATAGGGGTTCATGATAGGCTAAAGAGCCTAAGGGCATGGGCAAGGTAGGGGATAAAAAGGAAAAAAAAGAAAGAAAAAGGAAACCCATTTGAAAAAGAAGAAGAAAAGAGAAAGGAAAGGCTCTGGAAAAAATACGGAGAGAGACGTTGTTGAGGGAAGAGGTAGAATCCAAGCAAAAGCAAGTTCACAATCCTTAGGAGAGAAAGGGGAAAAGCTTGTGTCAAAGTGAGACTTATACCCAAGTGGAGATCACAGTCAAAAGCACATCTCTGAGGCTTCATTTCTTTGGTAAAACTTTGCATCCAAATACACTTTTTTATAACTTCATCATTTGTGTGTTTAGTTTGCATATGACTAAGTTGTTAGTATACTTTAGGTATATTTTAGGTTTATTTCATTTGTTACACTACCTCATTGATCTGATCTCTTAAACTATTACATGTAGTTGTAATTTGGCACCTGTTGGATGCATGTGTGCATGTATTACTTGCTTAGGGTAGAAGTTTATTTGTTTTGAGAGTCAAGTTAGTCTGTGTCGCCCCTTGTCAATGAGTCGATCGCCTCTTCACAGAGGCAATCGCCTCATTGACAGGTCTGATTGGTTGTCTGGCTTTTCTCCCCTTATAAAATTCTGCATAATGTTCACTTCACATGTTATTCCCAACTTTATACATAATTATTTCATTGTATGATGATAATTATTTTGGTTATTTGAGGTTTTCTTTAGTTAGTGGCATGAAAACCCCTTTTTAGAACATTATTTGTAAATATTGTTATGTATAATGTCATATTTTGCAAGAGGGAACTAATCGTATTTTATTGCAGAAATTATTTGGTAATCCACATCATTGAGTAGTCACTATCATTAGTTAATTCCTTAGACCATTGCGCTTGTGTAAATGGTTTATTACTAGTTTACTTTTGGTATATGCATGGTTTATTTTCTTTATATTAGCCTTTTATTTCATCAAAAGCGTTGTAATCCCTAATCCCTCTCCCCATTTGATTCAAATGTATGGTTGTAAATTATTACTTGTTTCATTTTTGTTGAATGTTGGGACTTAAAAGCATAAAATTGGATTAGTGTGCAAACTTGGACTTAACTATAAAATTTGGCAATTATCCGCAGGCAATTACAATACGTGTGGTAATAAAGAAATAATTGAATAATTAAAGGTAATAATATACAAAACACAAATGGAGGCCAACCGCAAGATTGGGTGAGCATTCAAACGCTCATACGCAGTTTCCGAACCCATTCTCTGACAACGGCTTTTGGGAACCTCCGTGAAATCCAGTTGCTATACAATGTGTCTCAACTTTTATCCAGGTGGCGACTCCATCTCCGAATAGGCCCAAGACCTATATCGTATTTTCAAGTGGACCTCAAACCCACATAATATCGTGGTCGCTAAACACTTTGGTGCGTGCTAAACCCCACCTCCTACAGTTACTCTTATGAAATTTGTGCTCTCAACAACCCCGAGCTACTTAATGTAGACCCAGCTTCTCCCTAGTGATATTTGTGGTAAATTTGATGCTACAATGTAAAAATTTGTTTGGGGGTCTGACTAAAACCATCTAAAAGTCAACTTGGTGAATTGGCAACAAGTTTGTCAACTAAGAAATTGTGGGGGGGCATAGTATTCGCTATACTAAACTCAGTAGCACTATGTTCTTAATGAAGCTTGCCTAGGGGATAATATCAGATTATGATGAGTTATAGGTCTTGGTTCTAAAATCCAAATACATGTATAGGAATGACCAAATGCATATGAGACGTATCTGTTCAATTATCTAGAGAGGAACTGAACTAGCATGGCAAGCTACTATAGAAGGCTTTGGGTGGAGTCTTGAGGATGGGCAAAAAGTCAGCTTCTAGTTGGACAGGTGGATAAATTTAGATAAATGCCTTAAAGATCTAGTTGTTGTAATGATTCTTGAAGACATTCTTTTTCTTAAGGTGTATCAATTTGTTGATGGTAATGGTAATTGGGATTGGCAGAAGTTCTAAGAATTCTTACCTCCTTCAGTTCTAATGCATATCGCTGTTGTCAAATCGCCTTACCATTTGGATGGCTCAAACACCCTATACTGGATCCATTCTTTTAGTGGTAAATTCTCAGTGATTACCAGGAACACTAACTTTGCTACTAATTCTAAATGGTAAATTATTTGGAAGTGGAATGAGCCATAACACATTAGACTCTTTTTATGGCTCTGTGTCCATGGTAAATTGCTCATAAATTTTGAAAGGCACCAATGCCATTTGACAAAATTCATGCCCTATGCAGGAATCAATTTGCCATATCTTAAGAGATTGCTCTTATACTGAAGATTTATAGTGTTAGTTAGTTCCACTCTCTTTATTAATTCATTTTTTCTCCTTACCTTTTAACGATTGGATTATTGGCAACTTGAAGAATCAATTAAAAATCCAAGGGGAGATGAACTGGTCTATTATTTTTGGCACCACTTGTTGGATGTTGTGGGCCTATAGCACACTAGAAATAAGAGCTTATTTAATGAATCCTACACTACACTATGGAACCTTGCTGCTGATGTTAAGTCTAGAGTTCAAACATTGGACATAATAAAAAATCAAATATCTTAGCCATTTGGAAATGTAAGATGGTGAAAGAGAGTAACTGGAAGCCTTATGATACTGGCTAGTTTAAACTGAATACTAACGGTTGTTTAAAGCATTCAACTAATATGGCTGCAATCATAAGGAATGAGCTAGGAGCCTGGATTGCTGGTTTCGTTAGAAATTTGGGCTATTGCAATGTTCTAAATGCAGAGTGCTGAAGTGTTATCTATAGTCTCAAATTGGCTTAAAACATGGGCATTAAGAAGCTTGTTGTTGAGTTAGATAATAAAAACGTAGTTGATATAATCCCACGAGCGAAGCCAGTGTCAACTTCGAGTTAAAGCTTTCTTTCAGGAGATTGAGCAGTTATGCAATAGAGATTGGCACGTTCAAGTCCTTCATGTGTTTAGAGAAAGAAACAAATGTGCAAACCTCTTAGCTAGCCATGCCCTTTCCATGTTGATTGGTTGTTACATTTTGGACAATCTCCTAGTGGATATTCCGCCTTTGTTGTTTCAAGATAGACTAGGTCTCCACTCCAAGGAACTGTGTTATGTAATCTTTTGGCTCTACCTTCCCTTTCCATGAAAAAAATATAAGTTTATTAAGTGTGCATTGCTCCCCCTCAATTGCAAATTTAAGTTTGTGCTCCCTCTAAATGTCTACAAAGGTAGATTAAATAAATACATTAAATATAAAAAATTTAAAATCTTTATTCATTGGTTAAATAAGCTAACTTTTATCTCTCTCAATTATAGTTTTCACGTTCATTTAATTATATGTTCTTTTTTTTTCAATCATAAACTATATTCAAAGAAAATCATATGACATTATAACATCATTTTGGATCAAAAGTTTGGGTTGGTGTATTTGCCCACCGATCACCCCTCTCAAACAGGAATTCATTTTTACTTTACCAATCAGCTACTCTATTGGCATTTCTATTTACATATTGAAAGGTTACCAAAATCACCCTAATTTGTTCTTTTAACATTTGGATCTCCTTTATAATTGTAGCTATATCCCATTGAATATCTGTATGATCACATTGAATAGCTTTGACAACCATCACTGTATTTGATTCAATAATAACATTTATTTTCCATAAATGTTAGTGCCTCTCTAATTGCCATTGCTTCTGCTGCTGCCGGGTTTGCACATCTAACTTTTCTAGCCTCTGCTTGAATAACTGTCCCTCTCGAGTCTCGGCATATATATAAGCTGTCTGAGCTATTCTTTCCCTTCTGTCAAATGTTGCATCGTAATTTATCTTCAAACATCCTCTGTTGGAGGTATCTAATGATTAGTTGTATCAATTCGTCTAGATAATTGTTGATCTTGGATTTTAGTCAAGCTTACCCATTCAATCCATTGTGACTAAGCTTTCATTAGCAGCACTCTTAGGTCATTTCTAACTTGCTGGAAGATTAACAAATTTTGACTCTTCCAAAGCTGCAACGAACTGCTATTGCCAACTCTAACTTGTACCCATCTTCTTCTTGTCTTGGTGAAATTGTTGCCTCTTTCCATCAAGCACCAAAGGACTACATCCCGAGTTTACCTGGTTTGTAAGTGAGCAGAGATCCAAACAAAACCAGTTTCGCTTGGGGACACAGAAATAGGGATTATTCTAAGGTATCCTCATTTGCACTGCAAACTTCACAAATAGGGTCCAATCGACACCCTCTCTTGATAAGGTTACATCTAATAGCCATTGAATCTCTTACACATTACCATATGAAGAACTTAATCTTCTCCTGGGCTTTTAAATTCCAAATTAAAGCCCATGTTTGTTTGTTTGGCTGATTGGATCGTCTCGGCATTTTAGCTATGTTGTTTCCATTGTTCTTCCTTTTATGAAAGTTATATCTAGACTTCACTGTGTATTGGCCTTTTTTTCATAATGCCACACAAATTTGTCTACTCTAGTGTTATTTCCTATCAGGAGTTGGTCTATAGCTGCTATCTCTATTTCATCAAACAGTTGTCTAAGCTTGTTTAAATCCCATTTATTTTGCTGTTGCATGAGGAGTTCTCTGACCATAGAATTTGGTTCCCCATAAGAGATTGGGATTGAATCTTGAAGTTTGGTAGGCTTGGCAGCCATTTATCTCTCCATATGTGGATCATTCTGCCTAAAGACATTCACCTATAACCCTCTTCTAATAATTATTTACCTTGTAATAAGCTTGTTCAAAGCCAAGAAGGACGATTTCCTTTATTAGCCTCCATATAGCTGCAATGTGGAAAATATAGACTTTTTAGAAGTCTAGTTGCCATTGAGTAAGGATTTTTTATGATTTTCCAACATTGTTTTGCTAACATTGCCCTGTTGAAAAGTTGCATTTCCTGGAATCCTAAGCCTCCCTCTGCTTTTCTCTGAGTGATGGTTTTCCAACCTGCCCAATGTGTTTTTTTTTTTTTTTTGTTCTTTCTTCCATTGACCACTAAAAGTTGTTCATAAGTTTTTCCTATCTTTTATTTATAACTATTGGTAACATGAAGACAATTATTAAATAAGAAGGTATAGCCTTGATAGGTACGCTCCTGCCTGCTTATGTTTACAACTTCTCTTTCTAACCATGAACCTTCTGAGCTACCCTTTCTGTCAAAATAGTGCATAACTGAGTTTTTGAACTCCACCATTCCGATGGAACCCCAAGATATTTTTTTAAGGCTCTAGACTCTTCCACTCCCAGAACTTTTGAAATTCTAGCTCTTATTTGGAAAGGAGTATTTGCACTAAACAGGATACCAAGCTCGCTCAAATTAACTCTCTGTCCCGAGGCTTCACAATAAGTCTTAATTATTTCCTTTAGGCTGCAGGCGTCAACTTTTTTAGCCTTACTGAATAGGATGGTATCATCTACAAATTGAACATGAGTAATAGTAGTGCACTGATTATTTATTTATGCCCTTCTAGTCTGTTCCTCGAGGCTTCTCTTATCACCAGCTTAGATAACACATCCGTAACCAAAATAAACATGTATGGCAATAGAGGGTCACCTTGTCTTAACCCTCTACCAAGGCTAAAGAACGACTGTTCCTCCCCATTAATAAGCACTGTGTAGCTTATAGTAGTTATGCATTACATGACAAGAGTGATCCATCTATCATTAAAGCTAATATAGGAAAGAACTTTTGAAATGAAACACCAAGTTACCCTGTCATAAGCTTTTCCCATGTCTAGTTTCAGCGTCATGTAGCTCTCCTTACCTATCTTTTTGCTTTTCAGACCATGGAAGCCTCATGTGTAATAATGACGCTCCCATTGGGGATGAAAGCAATTTGGTTTGGGGTTATCAATTGATTTGGCCATTTCTTTAATCTATTGGCTATGGTCTTAGCTATAATTTTATATAAGAAATTATAACAACTAATGTGTCTGTATTTAGAAATTTTCTCCATATTCTTGACCTTCGAGATAAGGGCTATATGATTCTTATTTAGTTCTCTACTTATTAGTCCATTCTCAAAGAAATTCTGAACTAGATTCATGACATTTACCTTCACCACGTCCAAATGAGTTTGGTAAAACACACCTGAGAATTTGTCTGTTCCAGGAGCCTTGAATTTCCGTATTTGGAAAACTGCAGCTTTCACTTCTTCATTGATCCAAGCCAGTAGTGCCTGATTCATGTGCTCTGTAACCAATTTAGGGATATAATCAATTATTTTTGGATCAATCTGATTTTATTCAAATCCATAGAGTAGTTCGTAGAAACTCTGAACTTCTTTTCTAATCTATATTTCACTTGTTATCCAACCCTCATTCTCTAATTTCAATCTAAGCAATCTATTTTTAGCCCTTCTTTGCAGTATAGACATGTGAAAGAATTTGGAATTCTTATCTCCATCTTTCAACCATTTAATTCTTAATCGTTGCAGCCAATGCAATTCCTCCTTCTGCCAAAGCTCATTTAGCTATTTTTTAAGCCTCATTTCCTATGTTTTGTCCATTTTATCAAAATCCCCTTCATTCAAAACATTGATTCTTCACTGCAATTCCACTATCTTTTGATTAACATTCCCCAATTTCTCCTTGTTCCACTTCACTATAACAACAGACCATCGTTATAATTTTTTGTATTAATGATTATGGTGGGCTCTATTGATCCCCTTTTTCCTAAAATGATCTATCCATCTCTCTACGTCCCTCATCGCAAGCCCATTTAGCCTCATACCTAAATCTAAACTTCAGCTTTCGATGCTTCTAATGTAAACGAGCAATGATAGGGCGATGGTCAGATGCTCCAAAATTTCATGTAGCACCTGTGTGTTCTCATACATTTCCATCCATTCCGATGATGCCATTGCCCAATCCAATCTAGCTTTGACGCCTGATTCTTTTGTCTGTTTATTATGTCAATTGTAAGCATCCAATTTTGAAATAGTTGAATATGAATGCGATAAAGAATTTTAATGATAAAATTATATTATAAATAGGTATGTAGAAATTAATTTTTGAATTTCAGGATTTAATTATAATATTTTCTTTAGAGACTTAATTGAAAAGTTTTAATTCTTTCAAAATTTTTTTATAATTAAATGTTAAAAAAATTATTACCGATCGAAATTACATATTTTTTGTACTATTCTCATGCGGAGTTTTTATTTTTTTAAAAAATCTATTTATTTAATTTTTTATTGATTAAAAAAATATTAAAAAATAAATTTTAATCCATTATCCTGTTAAAACTGTGTTTTCTCCGTGTATTTATCTTTATTTTGGATTAAATAAAAAAAAAATCATCAAAGATAAATTAGGAGCTGAGACTCCTGTACGTAGCTAAGACTCTTGTACACTACTTTCAAAAGGGTTTTCAGGGAGAAAGACGACGGGGCTGGAAAAAAAAGATGCTACTGACTAAAAAAATTATGCAAAAACAAAAGGAGAGCAGAGAGTTTTTGAAAAAAAAAACTTGACAAACAAAAATAAATCTGCAGACCTATTCAAACAATAAATCAATCAGACTCTGAGGAGCAAATCAATATTGCATCTCATTCTCAAATCTTCTTTTCCTTTTTTTATTTGGATTTTGATTTTGTTTTTATATTAATTTTGTTTATTGTTATTCTTTTTTATCATTCATTGACTAAATTTTTTTACTTTTTATTTTTTATTTTCTTGATTGATGGGGTGACATGAACACTATGGAGAAAAAAAATCAATGGAAAATCCATGAAGATCCATGGGATGCTATGAATTTAATTATGTAGTCATTTTTAATTAGATTTTAGATTTTTAATATTATGTGTTTTTTATGTTCTTCTTTTATTATTTACTTGGTTTATTTGGACATGTAATTAATTAGTTTTAATTTACATACGTAGAAATTATAATAGCCCCAATAGTGAGAATAATAATATTTTTATTTTTATGCACTTTAAAATTAATTAGTAATTAGGGTTCATATGGTAAAACTTAATAAAATCAATGGTGGTTGTAGATTAATATTAGGTTCCATGAAATCAAATTAAGGTTTTTAGAAAAATAATTGCTTGTTTGATCTTTTTATTTGATTGTTTTAGTACTTTTTATGTTTTTTAGCTTTTTTTTTTTTTTTTTTGTGCATTTTAGACCCTAAGCCCACATTTAGGATTAATCCATTTAAAATAGATTTTTAATTGGATTTTAGGTTTTAATTAACTATAAAATCAATTTAGGCTCATTAGGTTAATTTAGACTTAGGCTTACCTTTTATTTATTAAAATTAATTTAGATTTAGCTCAACCCATAAAGCATTTCTTTTAAAATAAATAGACTTAGACTCATTTTTTATTTAAAATTAATTAAAACTAGGCTCATTAATTCAAACTTAATCCAATTCATTTCCATAAAAATTAGGGGTTTTTACATAAATATACCAAAAATAAAAAAAAAATCTTTCAGAAAAACCGTTGACCGTAAAATCTTTCAAATAATATCTTTACCGAATTAATTCTTTTAAAAATATACATTCCTACTTGCCAACTTCCAGCTCAAAAATCGCACACGATCTCAACTTCACTTTCCTAAACAAACTCAGCTTCCTGAACAAAAAAAATATCCTCTTTTAAATTAATTTTTTCTCTTCTTCATCAATTTTCAGAGATCTACAATTATTTTCAAGTTCATCTGCAACAACAAACATAATTAACAAACACTAGATCTACAACTTTTTCATGTTTATTATTGAAGATTCAAGTATTTTTCGTGTTCATGAAGTTTCCTTTTGCATCAACTTCGAAGACAAATTAATGAATCAACAAAAAAATCAAGTACATTACTCAAAAAAATACAATATCTACATTTGTTAATTTAAGTCTTTTTGTATTTTGTTGATTTTCACAATATTTTATATATAGTTTTCTTATTGTTATTAAACTAAATTATTTAGTGTAATTTCTTCTTAATTTTAGATAATATTAGTTCATTTTATTTAAGTTGTTTATTTTTGTATTTTTGTTGATTTTTCTTGTTTACTACGTTTTTTTTCAAGTGTTTTGGAGCTTCTTTTTTTAATTTTAGTTCTTTTGTTTCTGTTTATTTTTGTTGATTGTTATTATTTTTTCTTTTTATAATTTTTTTTCAAGTTTTTTATGTTATTTTGCTTATATTTATCTTTGTTGATAATTGTTTATTTTTGTTGATTATTGTTTTATTTCTTGTTTATAAGTGCTTTCATGCTTCTTGTTTATTATTTAAGTTTTTGCATTTTATTAATTGTTCTTGATTATCGTTGATTATGTTTTTTTAATTGTTTTTGTGTTTTTTATTTATTATTTTACTTATTTCGCTTCTATTTATATTCATTGTTTTTTCTTTATTTTTCTGGATTTAAATTTTTTTTTATGGTATTAAATAAAAATAAACAACAATAATAAAAAATAACAACCATTTCTAATATATTTCTTTCATTACTTTTCTAACATGCATAATGGAAATCATTCTAGTGTTCGTTCATCACAAAGGAAGATGGAATGAAGCAATGGATTGTGTTGATTTTAAAGTAGCTGGAATTACAATGTATGTAGACTACAACTTTAAAGAAATAGTGAAAATACTATCAGATCAGCTAAAAATTAATGGACAACTATAAAAAATGATCATTCAATATAAAGTTAGAGATGGTTATCCATTTTTAAACATACAAGATGATGCAACATTGGTCTTCTATTTGCAGCTAAAGAAGAAGGAATCAGATTTCATAAAATTTCTCATAATCAATGTTGTTGATAAACACTTTCAAGATAAAAGCTTAAATAACAACAACATGTTGCAAATTCAACAACAATTAACATCTCAAGCACAACAAATGTCAACTTTTGAACACAACTCATTGAATATATAAGAAAATAATCAACTTACAGATTTTATGGATTATGCAAACACAATGATTGCTTTAATTGTAAATTAACAAAGCATAAATAACTAGAATATAAGAGTGAAGAATCTTCAGTAATATGCATTGCAACAACAACCGAACCTAAAGAAGGAAAAATATACAACAACAGACAAGATTTCAAGAAAACATTAAATTTTTATGCAATAAACAACCACTTTCAGTTTAAAATAATAAGATCAAATAGAAAGATGTATGTTGCAAAATGCTTGGATGAAAAATGCAGCTAGAGGATAAAGGCTATAAGAAATGGAAAATCTGATAAATTTATTGTCAAAAAATTCAACAATAGTCACTCCTACAGCATGGACATCAAATTGGGTGACCAAAGACATGTAACAACATCTTTAGTGGCTGATTGTGTAAAATCAAAGTATCACAGCATCAAAACCATATACAAACCATGAGACATAGTCAAAGAAATAAGAGAAGAATATGGGATCAACATCAGCTACTTCAAAGCCTAAAGATCAAAAGGCAAACCAGATGAATCTTATGCAATTGTATCAAGTTTCTTATATATGTTGAAGACAACAGATCCGAGATCAATTGTTTAACTTGAAATAAAAAAAATAATCATTCCTCTATGTCTTTATGGCTCTTAATACATTAATAAAATGATAGAAATATTGCAGACTTGTTACAGTGGTTGATGGCACATTTTTGAAAGGAATGTATAGTGGCACATTACTTTCAGTAACAACATAAGACACTGCTGGTAAAATCTTTCCTTTAGCTTTCTCCATTATTGACTTCAAAAATAATGCATCTTGGGAATGGTTCTTCACAAAAATAACAAAAACATTTGGTTGTAGGCAAGAAATGACCATTGTTTCTAACAAACATCAAAGTATAGAAAAATATACCCTGAAGCTGCCCATGGTTTTTTTATGTATTATCTTTTAAACAACCTTAAGAATAACTATAAAAAAAATTCAAAATGCATTAAGGATTCATTTTATCTAGCAGCAAAGGCATACACTGTTGAAGAATTTAAGTACCATATGAATGACTTAGACAAGATTGATGAAAGAATTAGGCTATACCTCAACAACATTGGCTATCATAAATGGGCTAGAACTTTCTCAATCAACAACAGATACTTAATAATGACTTCAAATATAATTGAATCATTCAATTCAGTTATTGTAGAGGCTAAAGAGCTATCGATCATAATATTATTAGAGTATCTATGTTCTTTGGTATAAGATTGGAGCTATATAAATAGGAACAACACAAGATCAACATTCACAAAGCTTGCAAAAAGGCCACAAGATATAATAAATGAGAATTATATGAAAAGTCTAAAACTTCAAGTTAAATTTTTCATACTATTATTGTTATTATTACTATTTTTTATTCTTGTTAATTTTTGTTAATTATTATTGATTTGTTGTTTGCAATTTCTTTTTTTACTTAAATTTAATGAAATCTTCTTTTTTTCTACTTTATTTTTGTGTTGTTGATTTTTGTTGATTGTTGTTTATTTTTATTGATTTCAATTCTTTTTTCAATTACTGTTAATGTAATTATTATTTTTTGTTGCTTTTTATTATTTTATGATGTAATATTTTCACTTACAAACAAGTCAAACCTTCAACTGAAGACATATTTACTGTGTATGACTTCAATGAAGCATTTATTGTGAACATGCAAGAAAGAAAATGCAGTTGCAAGAAATTTCAAATTGATCAATTTCCATGTACACATACACGTGCAATTTTGAAGCAAATGAACCAAGATCCTTACAAGTATTGCTCAAATTTCTACACAAAGGAAATATTATTTGCAACATATGAAGAAACAGTACATCCAATTCTAAATCAAACAATATGGGACATACCAATTCAAGAGCAACAAATAAAAGTACAACCACCAAAAGGAAGAATTAAAGCTGGAAGACCAAAGAAAAGAAAAATTAAAGCTCTATGGAAATACACAAGACATAACAAGCGTGAAAAATGTGGACAACTTGGACATAACATAAAAACATGCAGAAATGCCACAATAAAGAAATAAAAACATTGTTGTTCATTATTTGTTAAAAAATTTAAACATTGATATTTCAAATTTTAATATATTCAAAGATTATCATTGTTGGTGTTATGACCCGATATTTTTTTATTTATTATTCAATATATATTTGAGATTTGTAGTGTTAATAAAATTTAAAAGTTTTATTTATTTATTATTATTTATGATTAATAATTGTCATTTTACGTTAAATGTATTTTCTACGTAAAATATATATTATTTTAGAAGTTTATTATTTAAATATTAGGGTTAATATTATTGGTGTTATTTTTAATATTATTATTTTAAGAACATTATTATTATTTTTGTTGTTTGATATTATTATGAATATTATTTTTATTATTAAATTATTTTATTAATAGTATCAATATGATTATTATTATTTTTTAATTTTTATATTATATATTGTCAGTGTGTGTGTGTATGACTATATATATATATATATATATATATATATATATATATATATATATATATATAAAAGAAGAAAACTTACCAAAAATACCATCTCCCTCCCCATTTTGTCCCATTTTCTTCCTATCACCGTGCCTCTCCCTTCTCCATCACTGGACCACTTCTCACCACCACCAGCCACCACCATCTTCTTCCTCCCTCTTCCCTCTCCCTCCCCGACGTCGTTCGACCACCAGAAGCCTGTCAGAACGCCTGGAGTTGCAGCGGCAACAAGGTGGGCTTCTCACCGTCGCTCCCTCCTTCGGCCACCACAGCTTGCCTTTCTGGTGTCGGTCGACTCCCTAAGCTGTGGGGAAGATGATCCCAAGCTTGGTTCAGGCTCTAACTCATCCAATTGTAAGTTTTGTTTGATTTTTAGTTTATGTCCATTTTCGTTTTTATTTTTTTAAGCTTAAGTTTGGTTAATTATTGATAAATTCTTTTTGAAATGTTGATCTATGCATCTTAATCTACTCATAGGTATTTTTATTTTATTTTTCTGATTTTATTTGATTTTTGGTTAATTATTGAATATTTTAATAATTAAAAATGAATTTTTGATAATTATGTTAATTAGTTATTTTGGTTGGAAATTTAGTTAATTTAGTGTTATTATTGTATGTTAGTAATTTTAATGTTGAAAAATTAATTTTTGGATATATTATATAATTTTTAGAAATATTTTTGTATTATGGGAATTTTGGAATTTTGGGTTAAACATGCATTTTTGTTGAAAATATTGTTTAATTATATGTTTTAGATAATTTTGGTATAATATATGGTGATAAAATAATTTTAGTGATTTTATATAATTTTTGAGAAAATTATTAGTATTATGTGATTTTTTATTTTATAAGTTAATTATGAGTTTTTGTTGAAATTGTGGTTAAATTATATGTTTTAAATGATTTTGAAATAATAATTAGTATTAAAATGATTTTTACAAATTATTTACTATTTTCAACTAATTAATACTAATTTTTGAAAATTATATTCAAATAGTATATTATTTACTATTTTGGTGATAAAATGGATTTTAAACTAGTTTTATTATATAATTAAACTATTTGCATAGTTAATTGTGAATTTAACTATTTTAGGTCAATTATTTGAAAAAAATTGGTTTTTATTAATATTGTACAATATTTGTGATAATTTTGGAATATTATGTAAATAATAAATTTATTTATTATTTTGAGCTTAAATGGGTATTTTATTATTTTTATGATGTTAAATTGTGATTTTAATAATTATTTACAATTTATGTTAATTTAATTGTAAAATGGGAATTTCATTCCATTTATGAATTTTATTATTAAATATTATTTAAAAATTAGAATTTATGTTTTAGTTGAAAAATAAAGGTTTTTAATATTTTTATGGATTTTTTATGATTTTTATTATTTAACTATTTAATATTGTTGGTTTGTACTTTGTGAACCTCATATGGGAATTTGTGCAGTTTGAGGTCCCAACTCGAGGTGGTGAGTTTTGTGATTTTAGAAGTGTATTTTCTGTGCAGGATCGGTCCTACTTTTGTAAGGAGATGTCCATTTTACAAAAGAGATTCTGCCGAATTTTCGATAGATTTCTTGTAAAATGTGACAACTGGTCCAAGTTTAGTTTTAGAATTTTGATCGAGTTTTTCTATAATAATCCTAGAAGCGTAAAGTTAGAAATTTATTTTGATTTATTATTATTTATTTTCTAGCTATGCCGAGACCAAGGCCTATCAGACCAGACCCGTCCAATCAGTCTCAAGGAGCGCAAACATGTGAGATGTTATACTATATATGCATTGCATTTAGGATGCATGATTAAAGATTTTACATTTTCATTATATGTTTAAAAGTGATTTAATTTATTAAATGATTTGGTATATTTTCAGTTTATTTTTAGTGTATTTTGATATATATGCTTGTATATTTTCAATATACACTTGGTATATCTCTGATAAATTTATGGTTTATTTTGATATATGCATGTTATATAATTTGGTATATTTTTTAGTATACTTTTGGTATATTTTCAATATATTCCTGTATATCGTATTTCATTTTTATATTAATTGTGCATTTTATTATTTTCAATATTTATACACAATTTTATTAATCAATAGAACGTGTCACCTAGAAGGTTGCACTAAGACCGAGTATGTAACGGTACGATAGATTTTAGGGTTGAATTATTATATCATTTGAGGTAATATTTGATTGATCGATTATTAAGAATTGATGTGATTGAATAGTGTGGTTGCTAGATATCGGTTGACCTAATGTCTCGTGGCCAATCACACTGACAATCAGATTGTTGGAGCTTAATTGACTTAGTGTCTCGGGGCCAGTCTACTATCTAAAATGGAATAAGTGAATTACCTTGGAATTAAGTGAGTTTGTGTGGCTAGCACTATTTTGTGTTTGAGGTTTTGAATATTAGGGTTCTATTTGATTCTCCATTTATTAAAATAAATGTTTTCTGCATTTATTATATATATAAAAGCAGAGTTTGACATTATGTGAAATACATGTATATGTATATATATACGGATGCCTAACTATATATGGTTTAGATTGCATGTATATATATTATAATAATTCACTCAATGAGGTCTGACCCACCTCAATTATTTTTTTTCAGGAGATCTTATATTGTCAGACCTTAATAGTAAAGCTCTTTGCCGGTGTTCTTCCATCCCAGCTATTTTATATAAATATATATTTAGACTATGATTTGTAATCTAAAAACTACAGTAATAGTATTGTTATAGTAGTTGAGTTATTTGTATCAAAGAGTTGTATTTGAATATTGTATGAATTATTTTATTTTATAATATGACAGAAGTTTTTATTATTATATTGATTTAAGATTTTTATTCTAATGCATATTTTATTTATTTATTGCATATTTTTATTCTTTTAAGGCTTGCTACGGGTTTCGATTTCGAAAGAATTCTTGTTCCCTAGCGCCGGTCATGACTCTCGGTTTGGATCGTGACAATTGGTCAATAAATATAACTATTTTAGATTAAATATTCAATGTATTTTATTTCGGTTATAATTTTATAGTAGTTTTAACCGCACAAAAAAAAATAAAAAAAATCAAAATAACATAGGAACAATAAAAGAACTATCCTTATTAGTTCTTTTATTAATTTTTTAAATTAATTATGAATTGGTTGTGTCAAATTTAAATATTTTTTAACATTTGCTTAAACAAAATCAACAAAATAAATACAAATAAACAAAAATCAAAACAACAGTAAACAACAAAAGAACTATCTTTATTAGTTCTTTTTATTAATTTTTTTATATTAATTATTAATGCTAGTATCAAATTTAAATATTTTTTAACATTTTTCTTAAAAAAAATTAACAAAATAAAAAAAATAGACAAAATCAAAACAACAGAAGAACAACACAAAACTACAAAATATTATCAACCTTAATCATTGTTAATTAATTTTTAAATCAATTATCATTTTATTTTATTCATTTATTCATTTTTAACTATTTTATAACTGTTAAAGATAGAAAAAAAAACACAAATCAACAAATGCAAAAAATAAAAATAAAAACAACAAAAAATTATAAAAATATTCTTCGCTATTAATAATTTTTAAGGTTAATTATTATTCTCTTATATTACAAAAAGTTTTATAAAATGTTTTTTAGTTGTTGGAATGGAAAATCAACAGCAATTAACAAAAATAAACAACATAAGACAACTAAGTAAACAAAGAAATAAAGAATAACCATACTATATTAACAATAATAACTATACATTGTATTTAAAAATATTTAAAACATAAAATTAAACTGCATATAAAAAAATTAAACAACAAAAAGTTCAACATTCACTTCTTCAATCTTCAACATTCACTTCTTCAATCTCCTCCTCTTTTTCACCTTCAAAGTCTGCTCAGAATCACTAACAATTTCACCTTGAACCTTCTTCATACCATAAGTATGGAGAAAATATACAAGCCTACTTCGGTAAACTTCAACATCAAAATTACTTTTAATTTTCTTCCCATAAGCTAAATATTCAACATAAGTAGCAACAAAAGCTCCACAATCACTACAAAGAAAATTAAAAAATTAATAAAGAAAAAAATAATAAAATATTAATAAAATCTTATGATGTAGTATGTTGTGGCAAATCATCAACCATTTGAATACTTAAAGAATCTGAAACCCTCTTATTTGCATATGGTCTAGCATCATGATCAATATCTCTATGGCCAATAAAAAAAATCAAGCTTTTCAAAAAATAGAGGAATCATCACATTGTAACTCTTCACAACTTCAAGAACAAGAGCATCTCCACAAGCAGACCTTAAAGAATTATACACATAAAAACAGCGGTCCTTAATATTCAGCCTACCAAGAACCCAGTGTTGTTGAGAACGTATATAAATTAGAAACAAGATATCATCAACATCAACCCAAGGCTTGGGATAAAGAATAGTTTCACCTAATATAAACTGAGTAACCAATTTTTCAAAACTAAATCTAAAATCCTTGTACTTTAAAAAATTAAAAAACTCTCTCTAAATAACCTGATCAAACAATATATCTGATGTAATGAACAAAATAATAAAGCTTGGAGAGAAATTGGCCTTCTTTCTTAAGTAATAAAAAATGACATCAAGGTGCTGCAAAATTTTTAAAAAAACAACAACAACAATTACAAACAAAAAATTTAAAAAAAAAACATACAGTGTCAGAAATAAGCCCCCCAATGTAACATAGGGAACGAAACCAAATTTTTTAACATATAACAGCAATAGCAAAGTTGAACCCAGGATCAATCTTCTCATGCTTCTCAGTGTATTTAACATCCGATCTAACAAAAATAATTAAAAAATTATAAATAAAATAATATATATAATTAAATATAAAATAAAATAAAAAGACATATAGAATTACTTTTTCTTCTTCAGCTTCAATAGTCCTTGATCAATCCAAGTGTTAAAAATACAAAAATCTTCATAACTTGGACCATCCTCAACATTCTTATTAAATGAACAACTTCAAAAAGAAGTTTTAGAAGGCTGAACAACTTCTTTGCTACCTATAATAGATTTAGTAGGCTCCACTTCTTCTTTCCTACTTGCACCAAATTCAAACTCAGTAAGAAATGGAGATTTAAAAAAAAACACCAGGCTTTGCAATCCCTGTTTTGATAAACCACAGTTTCAAAAATAGATGGAAAATAAACTGAAATAGGTGGAATAAATGGAATAATCTCCCTACTTGGATTAACATCATCACACTTATATATATATATATATATATATCATCAAAAAGCAAAAAAAATAACAATTTACCTTAGTCAAATTTCTAACAAGAGTATCAACTTTTTCCAAAAACCTATCTTCAGAATCTGAATCATCAGAGATGCCCGAATGAAGACCTTGAGGAGTAGCAACATCAACATTCAAAGCAATATCATATGCAACCTTTTCTTCCTTAATAATCTATGCTTCACCTTCAGTCTTTTTTTTATTATTACCATGAGAATGAATCTCATATTCATTTTTTTCAACCTCACTTTCTTTCTTCTCCTCATCAACCTTTAAGTTCTCATAAAAAAAACATCATCTTTTTCAACATCATTAACATCCACAACCCCTTCATTAACATTTAAATTGTCATTATCAACAACTTCAGTAAAGTCATCAGAAGTATACTTCAACTTCTTTTCAATAAATATATCTGACTTTGCATCTAAAATAGAAAGCTTCTCATCAAAGTAACTCTTCAATAAAGAAATTTCTCTGTCAAACTTTTTAGATAAATCGTCAATTTTCTTCATCAAAGCATGATCACTAACAGAACTAAAGGATTAAGCACCAGATGCATCCTTTTTGGAAATAGACTTCCAAACTTTTTTTGATTTATGAAAAACAGGTGCTAACTCAAAATCATCTATACTATCATCACCTTTAACAGAAGCTTTTACATCATCACATACACTAGAAGACTTCAATTTTTCATCATTTTCTTTGGAGAAAAATCGACCCAAATTGAACTTCTCAAGTTCAGCAGCAGAACGAACAATATCACTCAACTTCAACTATAAAAAAAATAACAAACAATTTTTTTTAAAAAAATTAAGATTTCAAAAAATATAAACCAAAAACAACAAAAATCTAAAAAATTTACCTGAGACGAATCTAAACTGAGAATCTCAAAATTAAACTTCTTAAAACTTGAAATAATATTTGTATGCCAATTCAACATACGAGGAAATGCAGAATCCCTATAATAAGCTAACACATTCTTACAATACCCACACCATTCATACAACCAAACCTGAAGAGCTAATGGAAAGTCATTAAGCCTGTAATAATAATAACCAACCCTTTTCTTATGAAGCCTCAACATCTTTCCCTTCATAAATTTCAGAGTAAAAGAAAAAACATCTCTGCCCCAATAATATTCATTAAATAGACCAGCATCCACAATATCAAGATATTCCTTAATAACAAATTTATCATTTGGTGATGTAAACAAATCCATCGTTATAAAATAAAGCACTGCAATCTTCATAGCATCTTCATCGCATTCAAAATTTTTAGAAAAAAAAAACATTCTTTAATAGCTTCCCTCTTAGCTTTATCAGCACCATCAAAATACTTTTCAATCAAAGTATTATTCTCATATTTAGCAATATTACTTCTATCAAAATCATCAACACATTTAAAACCAGTCATAATGACAAACACTCTAATAGAAAACCTCATATTAGAACCACCAAAACAAAATCAAATCTCATCATTAACAGGATAACTAACCTCCCTCAACAACAGGCAATGCACAACCCGACCTTGAAGTTTTAATTCCTTCAAATCCAAAAAGTTCCCAAAACAGGTACTTCCAAACATCTTTAGTTGATTTTCAGTTAAATGCTCTTTTATCTTCGTAATCACATTATCGTTCATGTCTGTACAGACTCTGCTCTTAAAACGGGCTTCAAGTTTAATGAAATATTCAAATTTAAAAAAAAAAAAAAAGAGAAAAACATTAAAATTGAAAAATGTTAAAATCAATAAAAAAAAACAACATAAATTAACATCATAAAAGATATAATAACTGTTAGAAGAAAAATAAAACACAATTAACAAAAATAAAATAAAAACTAGCAAGGAAAAAATCAATAACCAAAATAACAACAATCAACAAAAATTTATCTTTGATTTATAACTATTATAAAAAAAATCAACAAAAGCAAAATTAATAATAAACAGTACCTTAAAAGAAACATCAACTCCCTTTAAAGCTCCTTCATTAAGCCTCAACTGCTTCTTCTTAGAAACTTTAGCAGCATGCTTCTTCTTCTTCAAAAATTTACCTTCACTCTTCTTTATAGACAATGAAGAACAAGTGATATTCATCATAACTGATATAGGAAAAGAAGAAACACCTTTCTTTAAACTACAGGAAGAACAAGTACTAACTTTACCCATTTCTAAGAATTTAACCCAAACTGAAAGCTAAGAAGTGAAAAATGAGGCCGATAATGAGAAGAAATGAAGTTCAAAAAATAAAGAAACTATCAAAAAATTGAAAGACCACAATTTTGAAGAAAACTGCCTCAGCATGCAATAAAATCAAAACGCAAAAAAGTGTGCTAAACCTAGAACAAAAAGAAAATATGAAAAGAAGGCTAAAATTGAAAAACCAAAAAACATAAATGAAAAAAACAATTGGGTTAGGCCACGAATGAAATTAAACTTGTCAAATGGGCTACCGGGTGAAATTTTATCTAAAAATTAATCGACTTAGGCCCATTTCTTTAGAATTAAAAAGTAGACTTAAGTAACTACTTTAATTAAAATGTAATCTCACCTTTAGTTTCATTTTACTTGTAAATAAAATATAGACTTAGCTAACCTAAAATTAATATAGTTTAGACTAATTTAGGGACATTTTGTTATATGAATGCAATTTTTATGTGTCATTTCATAATTAGTTGCCTTGGCTTAAATGAATGATAATTAAGGTTTAAAATGAGATTGCATGTAATTAGAGAATAAGGTATTAATTAATAAACTAATTCTAAATGAATACAAGACTAAAAGAAGTTAGTATTCTATTCCTAGAATTTCTTGGTTGTGATGCTAGCTTTCTTTTAGAGAATTAAGTACCACCACTTTCGATTTATCCCAATTATTACCCTAGGTGGCGACTCCTCATCTCCACACCATGTCTTTGTGATATGGTAGTGTGTTCTCTAGAGCCTTGAGCTCAAATAGTATCACAGTTGCTAAAATCTTAGATGCACACTAAACCTCGCCGTCTACACTAAGTAAATTGACCCCCCTTAAACTCGAGCTCCATTAGATTGTTGTACACCATGAAGTTTCTAAATATATTCACTTGAGCCCAACTAAAGCCATGACCACCTTACTTATCCCTAGGATCCCTATACAAGTTAAAATCAGCTATTATTAGCCAGGGCTTTTTATGAGCCAATGCTTTCTCTGTCTTGTCTATTTAGGGCTACATAAAAACCTGTAAATGCCAATCTTGGTCATAACTAATCATTATATTAAAGTAGTTCTTTATCTTTTTATAGATCTGGATCTTTCATTCTTCATTCCACCAGATTGCAAAACCTCTTAATTTACCTTTTAGGTTAACATATTCCCTATATTTATATTTGTGAATCCGTTTAAGCTCTTCCATCTTCATCTCAGCTTATTTTGTTTCCATAAGAAAAATCGTATTTGGTTTGTATTTCCAAGTAAGATCTCACAAATGTCTTTTTGTGGGTTTGTTGCCTATCCCTTGGCAGTTCCACGCCAAAATGCACATATTTCATCTTCAAGAGTTAACAAAACTAGTTGTTTATCATTAAATGGAACTATCAATCTACTCCTTTTTTATAGGCAATAGACACTTGAGAGGATGGAATTCCGAATAGATTTCTATTAGTTCACATAACTCCATTGGAATTGGATTGCTTAGCTTAGTAGCTTTTATAGTATGTTCTTGGTTGCTTTTATATTTATAGAATTAATTAAGGGCTAACTTAGTGTTGTCATTTGATTTTAATTACCTAATTAGGTGTGAAAAGAATAATATATGAGAATATAATGTTAAAGTAGTATGAGTCCTTATAATATGAAAAAATATACACATAGACCATTCATGAATATAAAATTTTTTTTTCATTCTTTGAAATTTTCTAATGATAATATATGTAAATAAACATTTTAAAAAATTATTCATATAACACAGAAAGTTAGGAGATTTTACTAGTCCAATAAAGTGCGACCCCCCAAAAATTAAAACCAAATAAATTCTGATTTTATTTTTGCTTGAAAAATTTGACCCTTTTTCTATTGTTATTTTCATTTATTTTATTTTTATTTTTAATTAAGTTTCCTTTAGCTAGATGTGAATCAAAATTAAATATATTTTGAATAACTTGAAAATACAAGATTTTTTTTAATTGGGGAGGGGAGAGGTAAAAATCAAAATTTTTCCTTGCACATGCATTGAAAAGAGTTATACTACTAAATTACCCAATTTTCGGTGAAAATTTGAGATATTAAATATAAGCTAATCCATTTATAAATCATTAAAGTGATTTTATATGGATTTGTACAAATAATTAATTTTAAAGTGCTTTTAGATCAAAATTTTTTTGAGAGAACAATCAAATATTTTTAGGGTATAAATAAATGAAAAAACAAATTAATTGCTAGAAGGACGTTATGTGTATACTTATCTCAGAATATTTATGTCACACTTGAAAAGAGAAAGGATTTCCATGCACATTATACAAAATTTAAACTATCTTATTATATTTTTTTTACCAACATGATTGTATTTCATTTATAATTGATCAAAGGTTACATGTAGAAGAATGATTTATAAAAGAAATGTAATACAGAGTAAATCATCAAAACTTACAAAGTACATAAATGAACACAAGTAAATCACTCTTTGTTAACGATGAACTTTAAGACTTCTTTTTTGGGTGAAATCCATTAATACCAACTGGAATAGATTGCACAAAGGAATCAACTGATCACTTCAAGTAAGAATATTATCAATACACTATAACCCACAAGACATATCAAAAAAAGTTTAGATCTATCAAATTCCATGAAAATAACATTAAGAACCAATTTTTTTTATAGATCAAACCCCCAAAAAACAAAAAATACAAACTAGATTTAGAGATCTAGAAGTATATCAACTATAACCTCACAAAATGGAAAGCAATATAAGTAAAATAACATAGACTCAACATAGATCTATGAAATATAACTAATTTAAGAAAAAATGAAAGAAAAAGAGAAGAAGGAAACCACCTCTAAAACCAATTATGAGTTACGGAGGTTTTTTATCTTACTATATTTAGTCAATTAAAATATAGTATACGAAATATGGCATATATATAGTGGCCCATACATATGGTATATAGCATACTATATATATTAAAATGTGGTGGTACATGCAAATAATTCAACTACTAATGTCTCTTTAATAATATGAAATGTCAAACTTCAACTTTTCTTTAAAAAAAATAAATTTTTATGTAATTTATGAGGTAAATATTAACATGGATTTCATTGATAAAATCTATATAGGTAGATATTTTTCTTGTTAAAAAATGGAGAATATATAACATAAAAATAATGTTGTGTAAATGGACGTGAACATTCGGTCGATTTGGTAGGTTTTTGACTATTTTTTCTAATCAAACCAAATTGAATCAAACTAGAAATTGAATTTTGAAGTAATCACACTGAACCGAACTAAAATTTAAATTCAATTCAATTCATAAATTTTGAAAATATTAAATTAACAAAATCAAATGAAACTGACCTGATTTTCTAAAGCTTTGTTCTCCCCTATGTGTAAAATATGTAAAAAAATTCTAAAAATACTTTACTATTAATTTATTTCATCCTACTGGGTTTTTTTTACCAATTTAGTGTAAAAAATAGAAACTTTTCTCAATTTGGGGTGATTTTTGAAGTAATTCCAATTTGAGACAGTTAGAAAACTTATTACTAATTTAAGATAAATTTTGCTTAGGTAAATTGACATTTAAAATTTTGCCACTTGAAGTAGCGGACAGGCCACGTCCACAATCTACATTGACAGAGATGGTACTATATTTATATATTTATTTGTTTATCAACTCCACCATCCCAATTGACGGAGTTGATAATGTATATTTTTCTTTTATTTCAAAGACAACTCTACCAATTTAGATGGTGTAGTTGTCAGTTGAAATCCAAGAGCTATGGCTAATAATTTCATGCAAGTGATTCTTGCTTTAATTTCATGCAAGTAATTTTACTAAATTTCATGTAAGTGATTCATGCCACCTTTTGTTAATATAAATTGCAAATCAACGTTTCAAACTAATAATTTGATTAAATATAGTTAATTTTTTTTTATGTTTTTATATATAGAAAAGAATTAATTGTGTATTAATAAAAAAATATATATATTAGTAAAAAAATATATATCATATAATATTAATAAAAAAATATATTATAAATTTTGAAAAATAATGGAGTAATAAAATCATTAATTTAATTGATAGTATACTTAATAAATTTAATAATTGTATAAGTTAATAAAATTATAATTAATTGAAAAGAATTTATGTTTTATTAATTTTTTTTATAATATAAATAATTATAATAACAAAATTTATTATTATTATTATTATTATTATTATTATTATTATTATTATTATTATTATTATTATTATTATTATTATTATTATGTGTAAATTTATGTTTTATTAAAAAATTAATAAAAAATTTTGAAAATCTAAGAAAATATTAATATATGTTGGAACTGAGATTTGAACCACATCCTTCCATATTAAAGGGGCGAATACAATATATAATAATATTATAAACTATAAATTATTACTATTATTTTATATTTAAATTAATATTTAATAATAAATATATAATAAAAATACAATTTTTTTTTTTTAAATTGTGACCATGGTCACGTCCATTGCATGCAAGCTACATGGGTTTTCATAGATTTTTTTATTTCTTTTTCAAATTGTGACGATACCGAGTTGGAACTATTTGAGTAGGATATCAAGTGAAAAATATTTTGAAATACTTATTTTTCATTCATTCATTAAAATTGTTTACGCTAAAAATTAATGAAATATAAATCTACACATATAAATAATAAAATGCATATAAAATATATTATATTACATAAAAAAATATTATAAAATCTACATTTTATATTATATTAATGAAATATAATAATAACATAAAAATACTAATGAAAAAAAATTGTAATCTTTAGTTGCATGTTTATTGAATATCAAATGAACATGTAGATAAAAATCAATAAGTTTATTGAAAGTTCAATAATTTTTACCCATAGGTTCTTTTAATCTTCAATGAACATGCAGGTAAAAATCAATGAAACTATAGCAGGTTCATTGACTTCCACCTGTAAACTCGTTAAATTTCACCTGTAAATTCACTTTCAATATAATAACAAATGAGTCTTTAATCAATAACACATGAAAATCTATGTTACAACTAATGAATCTATATGCTCAAACTAATAAATTTGAAGTTATAACTTTAAAAAACAAACATAAAAAATACACACTAAAACTAATGAATTCCACTGACGATGTTCCCTCCACATTTTTCCCTTTTCTTTTACCCTCCAACAAGACAAGGATCTATTCTTATTCTTATTCTTCTTTTTGGTTCTTGGTCTTATTATTGTTTTTTGGCTTACCTTTTTGGTTCTCATTTCTTAATCTTAGTTCTTTTTAAATTTGATTTGAATGAGATAAAAAAAAAACTCTAGAGATTGCAGCAATGGTGAGGAAAAAATAAGAAAAAAAAGACACAGTGAATAAGAATCGAGAATAAAAAATAAACAAATCTTCAAATTTGATTTGAATGAAAAAAAAAAAGTCAAAGATTGCAAGTGAAGAAAGAAGAAGAAGAAGATGACGCCCAAAAGAAGAAGGAAGCGAAGAAAAAAAAAGGCGACACACGTGTGAAACATGTGTCTACACACATAACATTATGAATAGTACTCCATGATATAATTTGCGACTGACAGAGCCCGTTGGCTTCTTGCATCTTGGATTGAATCAATAATCTACTTCAATTCAATTTTTTTATGTCAAAGGATGGCCTTCTGCATGCGTTAGGAACTCCACCATTCTTACAGGTGGAGTTCTTCTTTTCTTATATATCAAATCCGTCAGTTAAACTAGCGAACTTTTGATCCGTGCTACGGAAGCTAATAGAAATTCTCATAACTCAGTCAATTGAGATAGTAGAGTTAGCTTGATTTTATTTTATTTTTTTTATAGAAATATATACGCTAATAGAAGTGGCGAATTTACTTTGTCCTTTAGTATTTCCTCTAATTCCTGTGGCGAATTTACTGTCTTTAGTATTTCCTTCAGTCCCAGTGGTGGAATATCTTTTTCCTTTTTTTTAATTAATTTTTACCTTAAATTGAGAAGTTATTTGAAAAGTTGCCTAAATTGAGAAAATCTTTTGTTTTTAACCCAAAATTGGCAAAAAGCCCTAGGCAATTTATAAGGTGTTATAATGGTTCTGCCAAAAATGTTTTCGATAGATTCTATGCTTTAGATTTTATCCTTGTGCTAATTGGTTTTGGTCAGAGACGTTATGTTTCCATTACTATGTTAAAGTCAAAACAGAGAATTCTATGTTATCCATAGCCTTCGGCACTGCAAAGGCCATCGTAAGGCTTCAAACAAAGCAAGAAAGATTTCAACGCCCTTCTGTTTCCAACAGTAGTAGAATTATAATATCCTCCTCCACAAAACAACAACCAGAAAAGCAAAGTAGACAGAGACGAACTAAGACGAAACTGGTGATGATGGCGATGGAAAATCAAAAAACCAAATACAGGCCCAGAATTCTATGCCTTCATGGCTACAGGACAAGTGCTGCAATCCTCCAAAAAATGTTAGGAAGATGGCCTGAAACTGTCCTTGACAAGCTTCAACTTGATTTTCTTGATGGCCCTGTTCATGCTCGAGGAAAATCCGGTCTTGAAGGGGTTTTTGATCCCCCTTATTATGAATGGTATCATAGCAGTGAGGTAATGAGATATTTTTCATTATTATCTAATTTTAGTGTTTTGGTTCTTCAACTGAGAAAAAAAAAAGTAATAAGAAGTGGGTACAATTTGAAAATGGTTATTTTAATTTCTATTTCCTGTAGGACTATAAAGAGTACAGGAATTTTGAAGAATGTCTTGCTTATATTGAAGAGTATATGATAAAGCACGGTCCTTTTGATGGTTTGCTTGGTTTCTCTCAGGTGGGCTTGCTTCAATTTACTTGCTCCCATTTTCTTGGGACAGCTTATTTTAATTATTTTATTTTATTTTAAATTTGGTCAATGAATTCAGGGAGCGATGATAGCAGCTGTTGTGCCTGGAATGCAAGCTCAGGTATGGTATCAATGTGTAATTTACAAGATGCGCGGATTTCCCTTTTTCTTTTGTCTCTTTAAACAAGTAATTTTTCTTAAATTTTCTAAGTATTTGAAATCTGAAAATCTGAAAATTTGATGTAGAGAACTTGATTCTACTTGTATACAAGCTTGATATCTGTAATTGTAGGGTGTGGCTTTTACCAGAGTTCCGAAGATAAAGTTTCTTATAATAATATCTGGGGGTAGGTTTGGAGGGTACAAGCTTGGCCAACCTAAGCTAGCTGCAAATGCATTTTCATCTCCTATTGCCTGCCCTTCTCTTCACATTATAGGTAAATTCAATCATTTGCATCACTTGGTTCTGTTTATTTGCTATAGTTTATATTGATTTTTTTTTCCCTTTCTTTCTACCATAGTAGTAGCCAGTGGCATTGAAAGGCATACTTTGGGTTGCCGGACCATATTTCATTCTCAAGCAAATTATAGAACTGCTTATCATGATATTGTGCACTAAATACTGCATTTCTGTTACCAACTGCTACATGCAAAAAGCATTATAATGACTAATAAGCTATTCCAAAATTGATACTCGAATCTAAATAGTTATGCAACTAGTTGGTATGAGGTGAATTGCAGCGGATCTTTATATCTTAAAAAAAAAAATATTTGTCTCTTCAGCATGTTACACAGGCAATTACAGTTGCTACTAGCAGTATAGTTATTGTGACATGAATGCAGCATTAAGTTAATTCGTTTAGAAAATGGAGGAGGCCTCAGTTTTAGTGAAAATTCTGAAATTCCCTTAAATGACACTTAAAATTCTTCGCCGTCCTCAAAATCTAGAGGTTTCGGCATACAAAATAAATAAAGATGTTGAAAAAATGCTCATATAATTCCAACTCCACTTTCTCTTTGCACTTCTAAGTTGGGTGCCTAATCTTTTGATCATGTTCTCTTGCATTAATAAGCAATGGTCTTACAAGTTGTTAGTATAGTGATGTTTCTTTTAAATTGTCAGAGTTTATTTTAAAAGTGTTTCGTACAAGTTTTTTTCAAAAAAAAAAAAGAAAATAGTGCAGATTTTCCAATCTTGTTTTTTTGCAGATTTTCCGATCTTTTTTTTTTGTATGTTCATTCTTTTGTCATATGCATAAAGTTCTGTTACTCTGTTTTATGGCCAATGATCCCATTAGAAATGTACATCTTTGTCTAGAACAGCTAGTCATTTTTTTGTTGGAATTTCTGCTGCGTGTTTGTGTATCGATTAAAGAAAATGATGAAGGCAGGTTAAAGTAGGAAAATGTTCAAATATAGTGTGTAAAGCTATTCTAGAACTGTATAATTTGGCAGTGTTCTGGACTTTTGCTCATAACATGAAAACAAAATTTGACTCACGAATTTTGCATTTGAATTCATCATGGCCATGAATGGAGATCATATTTTAGGTTGGCAGCATTTGATTGTACAAGGCATGACAATGACAATGCATGCGCATATGCAATTCAACATCTTCTGCAACGTAGGGAACATGAATCATTTTAAATGACCATCAAGATGCATCATTTTTAAATTCTGAAAACATCATTTGGCCACAGGAGAGACCGATTTTCTGAAGCCAAGAGGAAATGATCTAATACAGTCATTTGTTAACCCTGTTGTGATTCGTCATCCTAGGGGGCACAGCGTTCCAAAACTTGGTTAGCATTGCTTTTAATGTATAATCTTTGCAAGATAATGTTTTTGAGATTTCTTTCTCTGAAAAGAGAGGGGGTTCTGATTTGTAATTGCATATTTGCCTTTTTTTTTTTTCTTTTTCTTGTTTCTATAACTTTTTTCACAGATGGTATCAGCCTGAACATGATGCTTAACTTCATTGAAAAGATTCAACTGATATCATCACTTTGACTGATAGGTCTGCCAGGATGTCAAGGCCATTGCTTTTGCTGGTAATTGTACCTTCTAAATGCTACTAAATAACAAGCTGAATGCGTACTAGCTACTAGTTAAAAATCCAAATTCTCTGATCTCTTCAGCCGTGAAAGATCATATTGATGAGACCAACAATTTTTTCTCTGTAAAAGAGAGATTGGTAATTTGGTCCTTTTATAGTAGTAGAACTCAAAGTGTCATATCTTTTGATTAATGACATTTTAATGTGCCATCATATGCAAGATCACTGTAGCTCATTGTTACTCTCTGGCTTTATTATGAAATTTGGATGAAGACAGATAGTAACGTTGTCATTGTAAAAGTTGATGTGTGGTTAAGGCATGACATTATTGGGCTTGTTCAAAGGTCTGCCATAGTCTGATTAGTGATTTAATTTTGGCTTTAATATATAAAAGTGAAGATGCCCACAATTTTTTAAGCTTTAATATATAAATGTGGTATAAAAAATCCTTTACTTAATGGACACAATATATGTTCAAAGAAAAGGATGCAATTTTAATGATACAATAGAAAAAAAAATTTCAAAATTTTTTTATGAAAGAGTATATAAGGTTAAAGTTTCCAAAAAGTAGAAACTAAGATATGTTTACTGCTGGGAACAATACTATTAAGGCAATATGATGATTTGAAGATTATAGAGGGGAAACATTCGATTATGTAAAAATGAAGCTGTGGCAAGAAAAACAATTGTAACATCTATCAAGGACATGTCCATTTTTGTGTGAAGTTCTTTTTCATAATTTATTTTCTTATAAATTTAACTCATAATTTTTATGACTCAAGAAACTTTTCTTAATTACTCAATTTTTTATGATTTTTATGTGAAGCATTAAAATAGCGATAATCAAAGAATACAAATGCAATAGCCTTTTCTTGGTTACACCTTATGCAATAGTAATGCAACTATTTTGAAACATTCAGGTCATCTTTAACCTAAAACATAACTTTAATGTGAGTTTTGCATTACTTTTGGGCTCAAATGCAAAGTAATGGTACCGAAGTTTTAATTTATTTCAATTCAGTTATTAAATTTTAATTTATATTTTTTTAAATATTAAATTTTTATTTCATTTAATAGCAATCACTAATTTTTTTTTTTAGCAAAACTAAAATTGAGGCTCCTCAACTCATCAACTTTTTAACTTTAGGCTCCTAAAGTTTCATTTTATATATTTAAGCTCTCGAACTTCACGAATTTAAAAATTTAAACTCTTATGTCAATTTTTTAATACAAATTATTTTATTTTGGTCCCTAAAGTTTTATATTTCTAATAGTCAAACCATTTTTATCTTTTGACATTTATATCGCTTTTAAAATTTTTCATCAGTAAAGAATAAATTTACTTATCGCTTTTAAAATTTTTCATCAGTAAAGAATAAATTTACTTAGTTTAATTTTTAATATTTTAAATTATTATATACATATTTAAAATAATTTTAAATTTTAAAAATAAGCAAACAAATTAATGCTATTATTCTAAATTTTAAAAAATATTATAATAATACTACTGTTTTTCACAATATTTTAAATTATTGTGAATAACTTTTATAATATAAACTTTTTTCATGTATCCAAAAAATATGATAAAAAAATGAAGGTTAAGATAACAATTATAAAAGTTTGAGTTTGTTGGAAAATTTATCTCCATTTTTTAGTGATGTACAAACATTCATTGGTACCTACTATTTATAAAAGTTATATTATAAAAAATTACTCACATTAATTTAATTAAAAATTTGTACAAAAACTAAAAAATGTATTGAAAATATAAAATTTAAATTTTGAAGAATTATAAAATATTTTTTCTATTATAACCTCTTTTAATTATGGTGTTCTTATTCATCATAATATTTAATTTTGAAAAATAATAGTTTTATTGTAATTTTTTTAATCTTAACATTAACTTGTTTATTTTTATTTTTAAAATTATTTAAAAATGTATATAAATTTATATTTTTAATTTAAAATATTAGAAAGTAAAATAACTAAATTTATTTTTTACTGGTGCAAAAAATTTAAAAGTTATATAAGTATTAAAAGGTAAAAAATGGTATAAATATTAGAATTATAAAATTTCAAGGACTAAAAGGAAATAATTTTTGTTAAAAAATTGATTGAAAGGTTAAAAACTTCAAACCCGTGAAGTTTGAGAATCTATATATACAAAATGAAATTTTAAGGGCCTAAAGCTACAAAGTCGATAAGTTTAGGAGCCTCAATATGAGTTTTGCCAATTTTTTTAGTACTTGAATAATTTAAAATTACTATTTTAATTCAGAATCAAATATTTTTTTTAAATAAATCCATATTTTTTATACTTTTATAGGAAATAAATAAAAATTTAAAAATCATTTTGATTCAACTTAGTAAAAGTAAACTCATTTTGAATTGTATCAGAGTTTAGAAGAAGTAAATTTTCAAATTTTTTATAATTTTTGGACTAAATTGAAAAGATAAAGAGATTGAGGGATTAAAATGATTTTTAAGCGAAATTTAGAGAACCAAAAATTTTTGACAGTACTCCTTTTAAAACAAAATCAAAGTTATGTAACTCTATAGAAATAAATTCAAGTTTAGTACTCAAATTTTAACAAATATAAAGTTAGATAATCACATTTGCATTTAACCAGTGTATCTACTTCAACTCATAACATTAATTTTCATACCAAAAGAAATATTTTTTGCATATTCTTTTATATTTCTAATGAATAGTGTTTGGTGTGGTGATTTGTGCACATCAAAATTGCCTCAGCTTCATCATCACAAATTTGATGATCCGTTGGAGTTGCCCTGTGTTCATAATCCCAAGGAATTCAACTAGGGGTAAATAAGTTGATTCAAATTAATTTTGAATTGAATACGTAATGTATAAGTGAATTAATCATTATATTCTTTAGATATATAAGATTTAAATTTAAATTTAAAATTTTACTTAAAGTCATTTTTTAATTGAAAATATAATATAAATTGTATTACAACTAGATATTAAATATGTGACATTTAATTTTAATGTCAAATTTGTTTATAAATGAGTGTGTTCTATCTCTTACTTGTATATGCGTTCTATATTCTTCACAAAAATATGCAACATCTAATTTTAATATTATAATTTTTTCGATGAATGTAATATATCAATAATATACATCTTTTAATATATAGTTAATACTTGCTATTGCAAAGACAAAAGAAATGGCGCAAAGTCTTCTGATGGGCGGAAAGCAGGAGTAGTTGAATGAAGGAGAAATTTAATCAGTGGAAAGGAAAAGAAACGGGTAAATTATTTGAGTGGTTACTAAATTTCAATTAGTTTTTTAAAAAGGTCATTTAAGTTCAATTTGTGATATTTTGGTTACTAAATTTTGATTTTTGTTTCAAATGTAGTCTTTTTTTTTTTTTAGATTTTAAGTCTTAAAGTTATATAATATTATTATTTTAGTCCAAAAAATTATATCTTTACAAATAAGTTCATAAATTTTAATGATAATAAGTATCCATACCTCCCATCATAGATAATTTTGTCCATTATTTGTGTTTATTTAACTAGTCTAATACTAATAGTTTGAGAGTTTTAAGATAAAAATTATTCGACACAGGATAAGAAGAGGTTAGTATTCACCAAAAATATCATAATCAATATTATAACTGTATTGAATACAATAGAAAATTATGTATTATTAATATTATTTTTATATTTTTAGATCATTTGCTTTATTTAGATTAAAATAATTGATAAATAAATGAGAAATCGAATAGAAAGTTCAAATTCCAATAATCTATCAGAATTACAACAATTGAATATTTTTTAAAAAATTTAATATAAATTGTACAATAATTTTTTTTATTAATAAACAGTCATTTAAAATTCAAATTATAAACTAAACTTATAACAAATTATAAATATTTATTGTAATTCTTATGGATTATTGAAATCCAAACTCTCTATTCAATTTTTTTTATTTATATAGCAATTATTTTAATTTAATCCAAGCAAATGATGTAAAAATATAATAATAATATTAATAATACACAACTTTCTATTGTATTTAATACAACTATAGTATTGAATATTTTATTTTTGATAAATACTAACCTCTTCTTGTCATACATTAAATCATTTTTGTCTTAAAACTCTTAAACTATTAGTATGAGACCAGTTAAATAAACATAAATAATAGATAAGACTTTGTACAATGGAAGATACGGAAAAAATAAAAATATATATTTTTATTTTATTTATTATTATTAGAACATATAGATTTATTTACAATAAAATAATTTTTTGGATTAAAATGATAATATTATATAATTTTAAAGTTTAAAATCTTAAAAAGATACTACATTTGAAATCAAATTAAAATTTAGTGATCAAAATATTATAAATTAAAGTTGAGTGACTTTTTAAAAAATTAACTAAAATTTACTAACTATTCAAATAATTTACCCGGAAGGAGAGACATGAAGAAAATGAAAGTGGCATTGGAATCATTATGAATGTTGAGAGTGAGATTGGACTTATGTGGTGAAAGTGACACTGAAATATCATAAAAGGATCAGTCATGGACATATAGTTCTCGATGATCCAAGCTGACGGTGGAGTGCGAAAGAATTATACGAATTAGCGTGTTTTTATAATAATTTTTATGGTTTTAATATTAATTTACATATATATTTTATATATAAATATCAAAACTTGGTTATTTGATTTATTTTATTTCTGATTAGTGAGTGGAGAAGGATAGATGATTTGTTTGGTGGAATTTTTTTAAATAAAAAAAATTATATGATCATAATATTAATGAGCTGTACAATAAGGAAATGTCTTTTTTTTTTTTTTAAATTGATGATAGTAAAATTCAAATTATACACTTAAAGATGTGATGCGGACCAGATAACCTTGACGTATTTGGAAAGCTTAAATTTTGGGAAAAAATTCAAGATGCACAGCCAGCTTTCAAGTTATTCTAACTTACAAACCCGATTGAACTACGGAGCTCTAATAAATCAAACTGAAGTTGATTCAAAATTCAATAATGGATGCTACATCTCTTGTAGCACTCAAACTTCAAGTCCAAAATCCATTGTTTAGGGCTTCAAATTTCAGTTTAAAGTTTTGTGATTTTTTTTTGGGGGAGTTTTGTTGGTTTTTTTTTCTATTCTTTTAAGGTTTTTCCCGCAAATTATATTATGGATCCCTATTCATATTGCAATGTGGATCAGGGATTCATCACAAGCACTAAGCTTTTTTTTTTATCAATTTTTTTAACGCATATAGTTTTTCTTTCTTCTTCAGCCTCATTGGAACTATCTTCCATCTCACAATCACTATCTTCCACCCTAATGGCAACATCTGAAGAGCCTTGTTGCATATATACATATGTCAGCAAAATAATCAAAGACAAGATGCCATTTCTTGCCAATAGCCCTAGATCGTTATGCTTGTAAGGATTTTTTTAATCAAAAGTGTTGTTATTCATAGCTTGAAATCTAACCCTCCATAAAAATTCAATAGACCTAATATGTAATAACCTGAATTTTTAAATATTTTTATACTGTATCGGGATATGCAATATTAATAAATTTTAATATATAATTGATTATTTAATTATTTTGTTAATAATTAATGTTATTTTAAGTTTATTTAAAGTTTTATATGTAAAAATTTTTCCGAAACTCATTATTTTGAGAAATAATATTTTATGGATTAATGTTATTTTATTTTATAAAATTGTATGGTTTCATGCATAATTAATATTTTGTATATATATATATATATATATATATATATATATATATATATATATATATATATATATATATTATAATGATTAGGGTTTAATATTTAAATTATGTATATATATATTATATTTTTTATTATTGTGTATGTTATATATATGTATGTATATATATATATATTTATGCATGTGTGCATTAATTGTGTGGTGTGTGTTTATTGACTATATATTATAAAGTTAGTATATTTTAATATAAAGTTATATTAATATATATATATATATATAAACTTAAAATTTACAAAACCTACCCCTTCCCATTCTCACCCTCCCGATCCTCCCCATCACCATCACCGTCCGTGTGCAAGTCCGGCCACCTACCGTTGGTGTGCCTCCCGGCGTGCCACTATTGCCTGCCAGCCAGCTTCGCCACCAGCAGCGTTCATTTCCGGCGCCTTTGAAGCTTGTTTTAGCCGAAAAACCGAAAATCAAGTTTAACGTCGTTCAAGCCGATTTCGGCCACCTCCATCGACACCGCCGGTCTCATTCTCTTCCCTGAGCACCAGTGAGTGTGTTTCTAAGCTTGGTTTCACTTGATTTGTTCTAGATTTTGGTGGTGAGCTTGATTTATAATTCGGCCATTTTTGTTTCTCTAATTTTTTGAACTTTGATCTTTGATATTCAAGCTAAATTCCTTCACAAAAGTTGATTCTACTAGCTCAATCTACACTCTGTAATTTTTGTGGAATTTTTGGAATTTATTTTGATTTTTGTGAATTTTTTATTATTTTATTAATATTTTCTAATTTTTGAAAATTAATTAATTAAATTATGAAATTGTGTTTTATGGTGATTATAGGTGTTGAAATTCATTTTAGAAATTTATTTTTAATTTTTGTGAATTTTATATAATTATTTGGAATTTATTTAGTTTATGTAATTTTGGGAAATTAGGTTAATTATGTGTTTTAGTGAAATTAATTGGTTAATTGAGTATATTTATTGATATTTTTGAATTATATGTTGATAAAATTAATTTTGAGTAATTATACTATTTTTGGTGAATTTTTGATTAATTTTAGTGAATTTACGTAATTAGGGGTATTTTGGTAATTTGACACTAAATTAGCTAAAAATGTAATTAAATTAGTTTTAATAGTTATTTAAGGTATAAAAATGATTTATACAAATTATTTAGTATTTTTAACTAATTAAAACTATTTTTCGTAAATTATTTTCAAATTATATATAATTTACGATTTTTAGTAAGTTTTAGGGTTAATTATGTAATTTGGATTTATAAAAGGTATTTTTGTCAATATTATGAATTTATTGAGAATTACCGATTTTTAATAATATTTTATTAAAATTAGAGTTTTTGAGTATTTAGCGGTTAAATAAATATTTTTAGCGTTTGATTATTTAAGTTTGCTTTATTTTGAGTATTGAAGGGTATTTTGGTATTTTTCAATATTTTTGTAATTATTCTGTGAATTATGAACATCGGTCGGTGAATTGTCATTTGGAGTCCGACCGAGGGATTGTAAATTGTGTTGTGCGTATATTCGAAGTGTATTTATTTGCAGGACTGGCTCTACTCTTTGAGTAAAGAGATGTCCGTTTTACAGGGGAGATTCTGCCGGATTTTCGGTAAAATTCTCGTAAAACATGATGTCCGATCGAATTTTGATTCTAATTCTGTGTCTAAGATTCTAGATCGAATCTTTAGAATTTCCGCTAGAATTATTCTGATTTTCTGTTATCATTTGTTTGTTTAGTTACGCCGAGACCGAAGTCTAGTGGACTAGGCTCATCGGACCCGTCTCGAGGAACGCAATAACAGTGAGTTGTTATTATATATATGTATATGTTTAGGGTGCATGTTTTAGAAATGTATGGTTTATTTTAGTAAAGTATGCATAAATGATTTAAGTATTACTTAGGTTTATTTTTGGTATATTTTAAACTATATGCATGTTTTATTAATGATTTATACTTAAAATGTTTTTAAGTATATGTCTAGTTCATTTTATAATCAAATTGAATTTATTTGACGTATATATACTCGGAATATACCTGGTTTATTTTTGGTATATTTCTAGTATATGTATGGTTTATGTTGCTATTTTATTTAATATAATACATCATTTGTTTTATGAATGTATGTTTTATATTTTAATGAAGGATATCAATAGAACGTGCTACCTAGTGGGTAGCACTAGGACCGAGTACGTACCGATACGCTGATAGCATTTAGGCTTTATTACTAACCTATTTGTGGATATTGATCGGATTGATTTGATTTGATGTGTGATATGATTTGAGAGTGTGATTGCTGGAGCTCGGTTAACCAAGTGTTTCGGGGCCAATCACATTGACAGTCAAACTGCTGGAGCTCGGTTGACTTAGTGTTTCGAGGCCAGTCTACTGTCCAAATGGAACAAGTGAATTTATTTGGAATAAGTGAGCCTGTATGGCTAGAGTGTTATCTAATACTATTTGAGGTTGCGATTTCCTAGGGTTCTATTTGATCCTTCATATACGAATGTATTTTCTTAATATATACATGAAATGATTTTGCTGCATCTGTATGTATTTGCTTGTATATATATTTATTATATATACTATTGGATATGTGCATTGTCATTTAGTTTGTATGTATATATATTATAACAATTCACTTAATGAGGTCTGACTCCCCTCCGTTGATTATTTTTCAGGAGAGTTATTGTCTTCAAACCTTAGTAGTAGACCCATACGCCGAATTTCTTTCGCCCCAGCTTTGCTATGTAAACTACTTACCTGAGTTTATTTTATAATTTAGACACTGTAGTAGTTGTAAATAGTTGTGGGGTTTATGTATTATATTTGTGTGAGTTATGTATTTTAAAGATCGCTAATGGAATTTGTATTAAATGATTATTTATATATAAGATGAGGATGTTCGATTAATTTCATTGGCAGATTATTATTTTATTTTTATTTATGATTTTATTTTCGCTGTAAAATATTGTATTTATGTTATTATTATTATTGTATGCTTTTATTTTATTTTAAGGCTTACTACGGGTTCCGGATTCGAAAAAATTTTTATTCCCTAGCGCCGGTCATGACCCATGTTTTGGGTCGTGACATAATCACTAACCAGTCAAACTACTAATGAATAAACTCACCAACAAATAGAAAAAGAAAAAAAGAAATAAAATATTGCTAATATTGAATGAATTTTTCATGCATATCTCATATATCTAGAAAATATGATAAGTTAATAAGTGTTAGTTCTTAAAAATAAAAAAAAGATTTGTTAAATAAAATATGATCAGTTAATGAACCTATATGATTTAAGTAATGAAGCTGTAGTATTTGAATAATGAATCTGTAGGTAAAAATCAAAGAAGTTAAAATCAAAGAACATGCAGGTGAAAGTCAATAAACATGTAAATGATGGTTAATGAATTTGCATTATTTAAGTAATGAAGCTACATATTTTATCTCATAAACCTGCATTATTTAAGTAATGCACCTACATTATTTAACTAAAATTAAAAAAAAAGTAAAATTTTATTTATTATAATTAAAAAATAAAAAATTAAAGAATTTTTAAAGAATAAAAATTTTATTTAACTAAAATCATGAATAAAAATTAAATTTAACCATTATAATTAATAAAATAAAAAGAAAAAATATTTTTTTTGATAAATAAAAAATATTTTTTCCTTTTCAATTAAAAATAAAAGGAAAATATTAGTAAATATATAGGTGAAGATCAATGAACATGTAGGTAAAAATCAATGAATATGTAGGTAAAGATCATTGAACTTGCAGGTTCAAAAAAGCCAAGAATCTACTGGTAAATGCTAGTGAACCTATAGGTGAAGGTCAATGAACATATAGGTGAAGGTCAATGAACCTACATGCAAAGGTCAATGAATTTAACTTATGGATAGGCAAAAACAGTATCAACAATTTTTTTTTTAGTTCAAGCCCATGAGATGAGATATGCAAACTTACTACATATTTTATTTTATGAACCTATATTATATAAATAATGAACTACAATATTTAACTAAAATAAAAATACAAGTAAAACTCTATTTATTATAATAAAAAATTAAATAATTTTTTTATAAATAAAAATTTGATTTTGACTAAAATCATGAATAATAAATTAAATTCAACCACTGTAATTAATAAAATAAAAAGAAAAAAAATAATTTTTTGATAAATAAAAAATATTTTTAATTTTTTAATGAGATTGAAATGAAAATATTAATAAAATTGAAAGTTAAGGTCAATGAATATATAAATGAAAGTTAATGAACATGCATTATTTAAGTAATAAACATATATGTAAGTTTGTTTTTACTATTACCTTCTTCTTTTTGCTCAAGTTAAACAATAATAATAATAATAATAATAATAATAATAATAAAAGGATGGCCTCTCAAAATGAATGAAAAATATAAACTATTTTTTTTTCAACCCCAGGTTATTATCTATGGTACAAATCATCTGAAGACATCAAAACTAGGATCCTTTAAGTTATTGGTGTTAAAAGAATTGATGAAACAAAATGCATGACTACAAAAGCACTAATAAGCAAAATTGATACAAAGACTTGAGTTCTCTTGCAAAGAAGAAAAGTCCCACTGATATACAAACATATAAAATTGATGATGAGAGAAAAAAAAAAAAATTGAAGCTTCTCATGGAGACTAAACCATCCATGAAACTTTAGCGAATACAATTCAATAATAGGTCAAGCAGTAATAGTTGCTTTAACAATTGCAAGTAATAGCAATAAAAAAAATTGAAGACGAAAATAATTTTACGAGCTAACGTTAAAAAAAAGGATTTTTTTGTTCACATGTGTATGTTATCTTTGGTTCATATTGTAATATAAACAAGGATCTATGATTTAACAATTCGATTTTTTCCAAACAGTATTTATATATATTTTTTGAGTTGTTTTAAATAATTTTTATTAAATTAATAATCAAAATTTTATTTTCTTTCAATTTTCGACACTCTTTTGATAATCAAAAACTTTTGATGCCTTTTATTTTAATATTTTTTTAAATCAACAAAATAAAAAAAAATTATTTAACAGTCAATCATACACAATTTAATCATCAATAAAATTTATCCCTTTTAATTTAGATTTTTATTATATCAAGATATCTTTTAAAAAAACTATTATTTAACTACTTGTGAGTAACGTACCGTAACATAACGTGAAATTTAATTCCAAAATGTAAGCTTATTTTAGGATTTTCTATTAAAAAAGAAAAGAAAAAAATGCTGGAGCAAATAAAAATTTTAAAGTATTTTAATAATAGTTTTCTGAAAAAAATAAAAAAGGAAAAAAAAATGCTTGAGCTTACCTAAAAACAAAATATTTAGAGATTCTCGTCCCGTAGATGTGAAAAAAGGTCACCAGTCAAAGTTGTCACCGTCACATCCTGTTATTGGCGCTAAAAAAAGGTATTTTCATCGTACGGCCCACCACCGTCTTTCCCGGATAGCCTCATCACGCATTTTCCATTTCTCATTTCTTCCTTTCATTTCAAAATAAATAAATAATTAATTAAAACACTCTTCTCCAATCCAAGCAAAGCAGCGTAAAACCAAAAAATTCCAAAAATCACATTTCATCGTACATACCTGATTAACTCGTGCACTCCACGCGCCGCTGCTCATCCCGTCCGACTTTTCCAGTGAACAATGGAAAAGGCTGTTGAGCCACAGCAGAAACCGGAGTTATCCTCGGTTCAGGATCCGAAGCCGAACTCTGCACCTGATCCCAATATCGCAGATAATAATAAAAATAATAATAATCATCGTGATCGTGATGATGCAGTGAATGGAGACGCTAATAAGAGCAGTGAGGCGATTGGATCGGATCCTCAGACGGATCAGTTGCAGAGTCTGAATCCTTTGGGGTCCACAAGAAAGTCGGTTCATTGGAGCCCCGAATTGGTGACGGAATCTCATGCTTCGCAGCACACCAATAGCAACAACAATGAGCATAGCAATGTATATTTTGATGGATCCAATCCATATGTTTCTTCTTCTCCAGCTCATGCTTCGTCTTCACTTTCTTTCAAAGGTAATTAATTCTTTAATTATCATTTTAATTACATAAATAAACATATTAACAATTGATTTTTTTTTAATTGAATTTGGAGCAGATACGATGGGGACGGTGCGGGATGTGCTGGGGAGATGGGGGAAAAAGGTGAGCGAAGCTACTAAGAAGGCTGAGGATCTCGCTGGGAACACATGGCAGCACTGTGAGTTCTTTTTCTTTTTTAATTTTTAATTTTTTTAGGTTAACTTGTGTGTGCATTTCGTGTAGATGTTGTACACGGTTATGTTTAAGGGAGCCAAAAGTTAAAATTGTGTTTGAAAAATGTTAGGATGGTTTGCTATAGGTTGATAGACTTTTGCTTGAGGAACAGATGTCTTGTCTTGATCCAAATTGCTCCTAGGGTGACATCTCTTGCGTAGGGTGGCATTCGGTTAGGCGCCCAGGTGCATCCTTTTCAGATGATTAAGGGTTTGTGTATGTGTGCTTGCATTTACAATTATATGTCATGCTCTTGTTGATGAGTGGTCTTTCTTATCTTTGGATGTCTCTGCTTTATGTCTTTGTGGATTTTGGCTGTTTTCTGGTACTTTATATGTTGATAATGTAAGTGCGTTTAGATGGTAAATGTATAAAAAAAATGCTTCCTGTCTTAGCCGCTGCTCTCTCCAAATTAATTTCATTCTTTATAAGAGTGGCAAACCCAGATTGCCTGACTCTTTTCTTCTTCTACATATCTGTTTTTTATCATCTATTTTCTCTCCTGCAGAATCTAGTATTACATATTGTGGATTTCAATTATGAACAGGCAAGAAGAAGATGCAATTTTATTTGCTTTTATTGAGAATTCTATTGATTTTCTAGGAGAAGCTTCAGGGTACATGTTGGTGTCCCGGTCCACTGTTGTGATTTTGTGCATTTGTGTTGAAACGTGTCTATTGGCAGTTGCTTCTCCCCAATCTTGTCTATGTACGTCTTACTTTAATTAGTTCTGTCGTATGCGTGCTACTTTTCAGCATTAGATGATGCAAAAGTATGTCATTAGGTGTAGAATTTTGGGGGTTGCCAAGACAAGTGCCAGGCTTGCTTTTGTACATATAGAGTAGGTGGATGATAGAATGGCCTGAATGCAGAAGCTTTATTCTATCAAGTGTGACTTCTGTAGCATCTTTTTATGGCTTATTATTCCATTAAAGTGACTAACCACGTTTTTTTTTAATCAGTGAAAACATCCCCTAGCTTTGCAGATGCTGCCCTGGGAAGAATTGCTCAAGGAACAAAAGTCCTAGCAGAAGGTGGATATGAGAAAATCTTTCAACAGACATTTGAAACAGTTCCTGAAGAGCAACTCCAAAACTCGTATGCATGTTACTTATCCACATCAGCTGGTCCAGTGATGGGGATTTTATATGTATCTACAGCAAAGCTTGCATTTTGTAGCGACAATCCCCTTTCATATAAATCTGGTGGCCAAACTGAATGGAGCTATTATAAGGTATGGTTTCATTGTAACAATTCAAATCCATTCAATGCAGTATTAGTGGTGGGAAGATCTTATTTTCATTCCAATTATTGTATTGTGTGTTTATACAAGCTTGCATTTGTCACCTGTACTTGAACTCTATTGGTATATTGTTTTTCTGACACTATATATGCTTATACAGCAACTTCTTAATCGGTATTCGATGTTTCTATTTAAACAGCATATGCTTGAACATTAGTGCTACATATTTTGCATTTTGCATGTAAAGCTAAAAGTTATTATGGAATAATGGAGCTGAATGTGATTTCAATGCTTTCAAAACTGGACTAATCATTGTTCGGAGAAGGGTAAGCTAGACGATTCCAGCCTTCAGGTTATTGACTTGGCAAGTTTTGACAACTATATCTTGGTTAGATCTCAGGTTTACATTTCTATTGGTACCAGTAATCAATTCAAGTTAGTTTAGGTTCAACTTGTGTGATTAAACAAGTGCCTTACTGAGTTGTTAAGGTTGAAAGTTCACGGACAAGTAGCAAAATAGGCTCTTTATAGCTGCTTTTTGTCTTTAGCTCACCCACAAGCGCTTGGTGAAAAATTATTTTTTCTGTTCACCATCTGTCTTCCTAGCAGACAGTAGAAAAAATTTTGAGATTGTGTTTCAATTACACCTTCAGGCTCTAGCTTTCAGTAGAGGACTATTAACCTAATAGCTTCCTTAAAATTCTCAACAACCTTATTGAAATTTTCAGTTGTACATCCAGCCTTCTCATAGAGGATTATCAAGTCAATCTCTAAGCTGTGCTTGGAATTCTCAAATGTGACATTGTCAGCAAGCTACAGTAAGTCAGTATGCTATGGAGAGAAGTTTTTTTCTGGACCCATGGCCAGATTTGTGAATACTATCCATTATGTACCAAAATTATGTTCATGTAGATTACGTAACTGAATATAGCACCTGATTTTGACAGTCTGAAAGAATACATTCCAGACAGCACTGTTTTTTTTTTTTTTTTTTTTGGTTGGGTAAATCAGAGGTCTTTGTTGGTGTTTGGGCCATGAGAAAGTGATCATATGGGTAGGGCATAATGAAATGGCTTTGCTTTAAATACGAATAACCCTTTTGTGAGATCAAATGATGTAAGAAGTGACTTTATTTGAGATATAGATGCATCGCACAGCTTAGTTGAAATATTTTGTTGTTCTTTTTTCACTTTTCTGCAAGACTGAGCTTTATTGTGGTGTTTCGATGCCAAGAAAGTGAAGAAAAGTTTAATAAAGCTGAATAATCCAATTCATTTGCTAGAGAAGAGAATCTGGAAAGATAGAAGCACTCTCACACAACTTCAATTACCTAATTACACAGTTATTTTGAACTACTAATGTTTGCCACCAAAAAATTTGGAATTTGGAGAGTTTGTGTTGTTTGGAACTGTCTAGTGGTGGGCTAGCTAGAATTTGGTGTCATTAACTTGTATACTGATGAGTTTACTGAAGGGACAAATTAAAAACTGGAGTAATGAGATTCACTGGTAAGTTCAATGACAGCAGGTATAATTAGACCCTGCTTTTCTTATTGCTGATCTTATTATTCAAGGTTCTAGTTGCTTTAGGCTGGGTTAATTATGGCACCTATAATTTCGTGTATTAGGCATTTACATAATAAGAATGATTGCTGGCCTGACTATCTTTAGCAGTTTTTTCTTAGCAACTGGAAAATGGTTCTTCTGAAGGTGTTTGTGTAGATTACTCTTTTATCATCTTTTACTTGCTGCACTCATGTAATTGAACTTCTTGTTACTAATCTGCGTATTCTGGTATCATTTTAGTCTAATGGATGTCTTATATTAACACTTTTTACTCATTTGGAAGTTCTAATCTACTTGACAGTGATGTGACGGGCACCTCAATGCTTAGCATAATATTATCAAAACTTATTTGTGTTTAATATGAGTTACTCAATCAGGTTTAACTAGTTCAACTAGTTACCTACCTAAGCAGCAGAACTAAACATGTAGGGAGTCTTAATGATTGCAGAGCATTTTTGTCTTTTAAGCATGATAAATTTAATGCAGGCATCAACTCATTTGTCTTAGTGATTGAATCTACAATGCCATATTAGATCTATTTTTGGGAAAGTTTGTTTAGGTTGAGTTTTGAGAGAGAAGCAACAAACAAAGAGACAAAGAGGCTAAATAACTTGATGCAAACATAATATGGTCATAAGCTGAATTCATTGCCATGAGCTAAAATGTTTATGTTATGGCTTATACTGATGCCAAATGAATATACAACACAAGGTTAGTTTAGTTCTTAGTCCCTCTAGCCATCTCTTATTTTTCCTTCTCTTTGCATGCTCTATCTCTGTTTGGCGTCTTGGAGTGAAGAACTAAAGATGCAACTTCTTGAATAGTGTCACTTCCTTCTTGATGCTTATTGTGACACCAGTAATTTTTGTGCTCGACTGTTAACAGGCTCTGGAACAGGTGGTACTTGCACGTCTCCTAAACATGGTTACCTTTAATTGCTAATACGTGTATACTTTTGGATACTATAGTAAGAGTCTTGTCTGCAAACATATAAATGTGTTCTAAAATGCTATTTATTACCTTACTGTATGAAATTGTGAACTATAGGCATATGGCTACAAGTTGCTCGCACTGGCCTTCTGTGTGGTGTTACCTTGACAATCTATTATTCATGTTGTTGATGTTGTTATGACATGTTTTCGTGGCTCTAGCGATTTTGTTATAATACTTTGAACTTTTATTTTGTTTGCTAAAAAACAGGTGGTCATCCCATTACATCAGCTTAAAGCAGTCAATCCTTCTTCTAGCAGAACAAATCCTGCAGAGAAATACATCCAGGTTATCTCTGTTGATAATCATGAATTTTGGTTCATGGGATTCTTGAACTACGACGGTGCTGTGAAATGTCTACAGGATGGTTTGCAAGCACACAGTCTACAGTCTGTGTGACACATCATGTCCAGTTCGCCGTCATGTCACAAAACTTGGGCCATCATATAGGATTGTACCTCACCTAGGACCAGAAGTTTTCAGCCTGCACTGCCCAGGGTAAATGTGACAACAGTGCCTGCTGCTATTCTTCGGCAAATGTTCTTCAGCCTTCTGGAAATGAAATTAGGCAGTTGTAGACTTTTTGGATATTTTGGAAGAACAGTTAGAAAAAGAAAATATATTAACTAATTTCTTTCAGTCCATATGGTTGTAATTTTGCATGCTACAACTCATTTGGAAACTTAATATTTTTTGAATTTTTGTGAAATTAGTTTCAATTTCAGTCATTTTTGCCTATGTAAAATTCATATATACAAGTTATAAAACCCCGTTGTTCAATATAAATTTTAGGGCAAAGGTGTATTTTTGCCCATACCATTTTTAGGGAGGTAATAGTGGGTCCCATTATACAAAGAAATTTCTTTGTTTATTATTTTATTTTGGAATAAATACATAAATGTTTTCACTTTTGTTATTTTAGTATTCAATTTTTTTCACAATGAGATATTTGAATCTGTAAAAAAATTTTAAAATTGTATATTTTGGAAAGTTTTATATGTTAAAGTGTTCAAGTGTATTATTTTGAATAATAAATTGATTTAAATATCTTTTTTTTTATATTAGATTCATTTTGTTATTTTTTAATTTAAAAAATTTATATTTTCACTTCTATATATTAAATTTGAAAGAAAAATATAATAAATATTATTAAATTAAAAAAAAAAAATAAAATAATTAAACTATTATTACCAAAATAAAATTAAAAATATTAATTTTCTTTTTTCTTTTTTTCTAATTTTTATCAAAAACTTTTATTTTTAACCACTATCAATCATCTCTAAATTGATAATGGTCTTTGTTATTCCTTTTTATTTTATTATTTTATTTCGTTTCTTTGCATTCAATGAACATAGACCTTCAATTTTTTTTATTATATTTTTTGAATTTTTCTTTGAATTTAGTTGTTTATCCTTTATAAAGTATGATTATCTCACAATTGTAAAATTTGATTGATATACATACAATTGAACTCATTTAAAAATCAAAAAATTAATTTATGACTAATCAAAGCCATTAAATGAAGCATATGAATTGTGTAGTTACACATTAAAAAATTATATCAACGAATAGTAATAAAAAATTTCATAATTTGAATAAAATTTTATTTTGATATTTTTTTATTATTCTATTATTGATATTATTTATTTGTCATAATGTATTATTAATTTTCAACGTATTATTAATTTTATTGTTCCATTTCCATCTTTTTCCGTTAATATATATATATAGCCGTAATCGGGACCCGATTAGCTGTTGAAATGGTTAGATCCTTACCCGAAGTTTTGACGATCTGTTGTGCTGCGTCTACGTACTTGTAGTGCCGGCTAACGGTTTGTGACCATCAAACAATTCTTCAAAACCAAAAAATTTGCAGACCAAAGAAATGAGAGACCTCTGCTAAAATGTAAGCTCTCTTATCTTTGCATCTTCTTTTCTTAATTAGAATGCTTAATTAATAATAGGGTTTCTTCATTTCTAAGTTCTGCCCATGATTTATCCCAGAACAAGGCCTACAGTGATTTTGTTGGTGATGATCTGCATTTTTTGAAGTTTAATTTTCTTTTCATGATTTAGCTGTTGTTGCAGATAATCTGAAATCCCAACTGCTAATTTTTGTTTTTCGTTTGGTTTTTTGCAAAAGATTTCATTTTTGATGCACCTTTGTGAGTGATTCAGAACTCTCAATTTCTTGAGTATTAATGATGTTTAGATCTGTTTCTTTTCAGGGTCTGAAATCATAGAGATAAAAAGAAAAAAATATGGCAGAGATCTTTAATTACACAGCCTGCAGACAATTAACTCAGATGTTTCTAGCAGTTGTCTTTTTTCATGGTTCTGAATACCTTCTAGCAATAGGCATTCATGGGAAGTCAAACGTTACTCTCAAGTCACTTCTGGTCAGCAAGCACTATGTTCTAGCAATGCTGGTTTCATTGCTTGAATTTTTTGTTGAAATTCTGTTATTCCCTGGATTGAAGGAATTTTGGTGGGTGAGTAATTTAGGTCTGGCATTGGTCCTCATTGGTGAACTCATTCGAAAAATGGCGATTATAACAGCTGGGCAAGCCTTCACACATCTAATTAAGATTTATTATGAGGAGCATCACAAGCTGATCACTCATGGAGTCTACCGATTGGTTCGTCATCCGAGCTATTGTGGTTTCTTCATCTGGTCTGTTGGTACCCAGATAATGTTATGTAATCCTGTATCAGCAGTTGCATTTGCAGTTGTTGTCTGGCATTTCTTTGCAAATCGGATACGATATGAAGAGTTTTTCTTGAGGCAATTTTTTGGGTTACAGTATGAGGATTATGCTAGGAGAACTCTTTCTGGTGTTCCATTTGTGAAGTGAAGATCTAATAGAGCTCGAGGCATACTTGCAACTAATGAACCTTTTACTTCGTCAAACTATGAAAGCCATTGAAAGTTTGCAGTACTGCTCTATTGAAGTAAAAATACCATATCAAGCAGTAGCTAATGGCTTTTGGGAAAACAATTTGCCAAAGAATTTATTGCATTACTGTTGGAAAGAATTTATTGCATTACCGTTGGATCCACATCCAGTTAATTGCCATTGTTCCTTGTGCTTACATCAAATGGTCCTCTTTAGCAGGCAATCGGTTTGAATTTTATTGAAATTGAGATTGAGTTTGTATACAAAAATATTTCTGGAATCAATTTACGTCTTTGAAAGGAAATGGCTGGGTAAATTCTACAAACAGTGGGTAAACTTTGTGATTAATTACAATTTGATTACAACATTTTAATTTATATTTTTTAGTCACCAAATTTCTATTTAGGTTTCACAAATAGGGGTGTAATAAAACTGAATTGAGTTTTGACTAATTCGAATTTAATTCATTTATAAATGAATCGAGTTCAAACCAAACTTACTTGTTGTTCATGAGCTGTTTGGAAACTATTTACGAGTTTAAATGTGTTTAAATTTTTTTTTAAAAATGTAGACTTTAAATTAAGATTATACATTAAAAAATTAAAAATAAACTATTTACTAAATAAACTATAATATATTTAATAAAAATTATAATTTTATTCTAATAATATATTTTTTACAATAAGAATTTATATACAATATATTTAAAATTAAATTATTAAATATTAAAATTACAAACTGACTCATGAACTTTTACTCAAACTTGTTTGTGAATTTTACAAGTCAAGATTTGTATAGTTTGAGTAAATGAACTTCAATAAATGAGTTCAAACAAATTTTTATCAAGTCGAATACGTAACTACTTGCGAGCAGCTCCACTCATTTACAATCCTATTTACAAGTAATCGTCATAATATTTTTTAGTCTATAAACATTGAGCATTATCATTTTAATTCAAGATTAGAAGATAGCATATAAATAAGTTGATTTTTTTTATATATTTATATAGAAACCGAACTATGAAAACCGTTAATTAATGTAAAAATAAAAACTATTTTAAAGGATGAATACTTTTTCCCTAAAATAATATAAGAATATTATTTGATTAGAGAATAAAGCATATGTTAATATTTATCTTCATTTCTAATTTTTAGTTTAATAAATTATAAATTACTAAAATATTTTTATAATGTTATTATATTTAAATATTATTTTAATTTTTACATATAATTAACTCTTAGGACTAGCGGTGTTATTATTATTTTTTATAAATTTTTTTAGAAATAATGTTTACAAAATATAATATAGAAAATTTAGCTTTTCTCAAAAATTATTCTTTCAAAAAATTATATATATTAGGGTTCTCTCATATTTTGGTAAATATAAAAGATTATATTTATATAATCTCAACCATTAAATTCAAAATTAATGGTTAAGATTTCTTTTTCAAATAAACAACCATTTACTTTTTAAAATTTTAAAATTTTATTTTTCATAAAATCTCAGTTATTCAATTTTTTTTTTTAAGGATATAAATGATATAAACTGTCTTGAGTGTTTTAAATTTTCTCACTAACATGAGAGGATTTTAATCCTTGAAAAGCTGTGCTAGTGTTTAAATTTCATTTTTAAAGCCATTTTCATATAATATTCAAATGTAAACATTAATTACATGTGAAAAATACTTTAACCTTGATTATTATTATTATTATTATTATTATTATTATTATTTAAATAAAATTTCAGAATAACTAGATGTAAAACTTAAATCATATTTATAATTATATAATGAATATAATAATATAATAATTTATTTTATATCTAATTAAGCTCAATTAAGTTTGTAATTTTTGAGTCAAGTATTATAATAATTAAACTGAATTTAAAAAATATATAAATTGAGATGAATGTCTAATTAGGTAAACTTATTTACACTTCTATTTATATAAATTTATATTTAAATTTATTTTTATAGTCAAATTAATCAAATACATGTAATATCGATAAAAATATCACTTAAATATATTGTTTACAATAAAACGAAAAGTATTTTAATTAATTTATCTCAAACAAGGAAAATTACAAATTGATAGAAAGCCATAATTAGGAGTTGGAGAAAAAACATGCACTAAAACAGATAAAGAACCAGCAAAACACCACTTATGATACAATTAAAAAAATATTGACTACTACCTCTTCTTTCTTCTTTTTCTTGATCTTCTTATTTGATTAGAATTAGAAAAAGTTAACAAAGTAGGGGTAAGTATGGTTTAGTTATTTGAATCATTGAATTAAGTATGGTTTAGTTAATTGAATCATCGAATTAAATTTTAAACTAAACTGCGTTGCATGATTTGATAATATTTATAACCATAATCAAACAAATTCTATTGATTATTCAATTATATAGTTAACCAATCAAACCAATTCGGTTATAATAATTTTTTTTATTTGTAATAGTTTTTGTTTCATATATTATTAAATTCACCATATTTCTTATTTGAAAAGTATAAAAGAAATTTTATAAACCTCTTCTATTATAATATAAAACTAAAAAAATACATTAGTAAAGCATCAAATCATTTAAATTTATTTTTTCATTAATTAATAGTTTTTTATATGAATGTTTAGTGATAGAGTTATTTTATCTATCATTATGTTATACATGTTATAGGTCCCTCCTATATGAGGAATCCATGTGTAATTGGAAAAAAAAAAAATGAAACGAGAAGAAATTAAGGAAATCCTTAAGCTTTAAGGATAAGTCAAATCCTTGATTTTCAAGGAAAAATGAATTCTTAGCCTACAAGAACAAGGCAAAAATTCGCCAATAAATAGGAAAGAGCTTTAAGGTATGAGAAGAGGTAGAGAGACAATGCACAACATAAAAGCACTTGTGTAGAGAGTTAAAATAATTGAATTGTTTTGATGAGTTAAGATAATATTGTATGTCTTAATGAATAGCTAAGGCAAGGTTGTATACTTTGATGAGGGAGAGTATGTCAATGCCATATTAGTACTTTGATGAAAGAATGCCAAAGTAAAGTTGTGTGTTTGATGAGTGTCAGACAAAATAAGGTTGTGCTTGAATGAGTAGTGTGTCAAAGTAAGGCTGCGCTTTGATGAATGTACGAGGGAAAGTAAGATTGTGCTCTGAAGAGAAATGTACCAAAGCGATTGTGCTTTGACGAGTGTATAAGCTAAAGAAAGGCTGTGTTTTGATAAGGAGCATGCCAAAGCTAGTTAACTTTGAAGAAAATTTGTGAGAGAGTTTTGAGTGCTCAACAAATTTCTTTTCAAAAGAGTGAATGATAAAATAGTGAGAAAATTATTTTGAAATTTGGGAAACACCATAAGTGTCACTATTGGTGAGATTTCTATACTTGTATTCTTCTAGTGTTAATTTAGAGACGACTTTTTTTGTACTTGCTATTTTATTATTGGAAGAAAACTCAAATTTTATCCCGTAAATATAGCCCAACATTAAGAATGAACTACATAATATATCAGTGCCATTTTTGTAAATTATTTTCTACAATATTTTATAATTAATTTTTGCTGCAGTAACTTTAGAATTTCCAAACAATACATATATACATATCTGTATATATAAAAAAACCTTTAACATATATTTTGAAATTTTAAACTTATTTTATAGTAAATATGCCTTATTTAATCAACTAATTAAAAAATATATATTTTTTACATTTAGTCGGATCAATTAATTATAGTTTTATAAAGTTAGAAATTTGAATTAAATTATTATTTATCAAAGCCATTTTAAAAATTGAATTAAAACTAACTTTAATGAATTGATTAATTTTTTAAATTAATCTCTCAATTTTTATTGGCCAATTGATTTTTCAATTTTATTAGTTGATCCTTATAACACAAGAAAAGAAATAAAAATGTTATGAGGCGATCGCCTCTCTGACAGCCACTGCAGAGGCGATCACCTCATCGTAGTGGTGCTGCCTCTGTGGCAGGCCACTTGCAACTGCAGATATGGTGGCCAAGTGGTGTAGGCCCCATACCTGTTAGACTTGATTTTGCGTGAGGAAGAGATTTTTAGGGGAAAGAAAAAGGCTATAGAGGCTCATTATGGTCTAAAGAGCCTAGGGGTATAGGAAAGTAGGGGATAAATAGAAAAAAAGAGGAGAAAGAAAGGACGAGAAGTCCATTGTGAGAAGGTTGGCCACTGTGAAGAGAGAAAAAAGGAAGAAGAGAAGCTTTGGAAAAAGACTAGAGGGACGTTTTGGAATAAGGAGGAGGGGGAATCTAAGCTCACTAAATCCATTTTCCTTGAAGAGGGGAAGGAAGGGAACTTGTTTCCAAGTAGAACTCACATCTTAGTAAAGATCATAATCCAAGAGGTATCTTTGAGGGTCAATTATTTTGAAAAAAGTTCATATTTAAGTAAAATATCTTTATCTTCTTATCATTTTGACATTTATTTTGCATATGATTTAGTTTATTAGTTTATTTTAGGTATACTTTAGGTTTATTGCACCTATTACACCACTTAATAGGTTTGATTTATTAAGTTTGCACGTAGTTGTAATCTGGTATACTTTATGGATATTTGTGTATACATTTGCTTGCTTAGAATAGAAGTTTAATTGTTTTGAGTATCGAGAGTGTGCTGATCAGGTGATGCCTCTTTAATTAGGTGATGGTCCCCTATCAATGAGGCGATCGCCTCATCACAAAGGTGATCGCTACATTGATAGGCCTCCAGGCAATCCGACCCTCCCTCCTTTATAAAATCTTGCATTATCTTATCTCGTATGTTTTCTCTTGTCATTACATTATGTTTTCTCTTATTTTCTCTAGATGTAACATGTACGATAATACCTTGATCATTTGAGAATTTTTCTTAGTTTGTATTGCAAAATCTCATGTTGATGTTATTTGTAAATTATCGTTATAGATAATGTCGTGTTTTGCAAGAGGGAGCTAACTTTGTGTTTATTGCAAGAATCACTTAATGATTTTCATCACTGAGAAGTCACTTTAATTAGCTAACCTTTTAGAGCATTTCGCTTGCCTAAATAATTTACTATTGGTTTATCTTTTGGTATATGTATGATTTATTTTTTATATATTCCCCTTTTATTTTATTTAAAAGTGTTGTAATCCTTAATTCCTTTCCCTTTTTTGATTTGAATGAATGGTTGTAAATATTGATTATTTTATTTTGTTTATGATAAACGATGAGACTAAGTGTATGAAAAAGAATTAATGTACAAATTCATATTTAATTCTAAAATTTGATAATTCTTCAAAGACAATAATAGTTTGCATGTAATAAGGAAATAATTGAATAATTAAAGGTACTAAAATGAAAAATGCAAACAGAGGCCAATTGTAAGGTTGGGTGAGCATTCAAACACTTATACCCAATTTCTGAACTCGTTCTCTAATAACGGCTTCTAGGAACCTCCGTAGAATCCAGTTGCCGTATAAGTGTGTCTCGACTTTCATCTAGGTAGCAACTCCATCTCTGATTAAGCCCAAGACCTATTTCGTAGTTCCAAGTGGGCCTTGAGCCCACACAGTGCCATGGTTGCCAAACACTTGGGCACATGCTAAACCCCGCTGCCTACAGTGGCGACTCTATTGGGGATAGAGAAACTGATTCCAGTGTTTTGTGTTTTATCATTTTAATTATTTTCTTATTTCTTTTGCATCTATTACATTCACTACACATTTTGCACATAAAGAGCACTTCAGTCTTGAATTAACCTGACAATAGTTAGTACTTCGCTACCTATGTTTCACTCAAACCTGATGGTGGAATATTTGATTATTGTCACTCACGACACATACCAATCCACGTTGCTTGACCCTTGAGTGGGGAGACGTATATAGACATATATCATTGTGGGAACCGAAACTTAATACCCAAGACTTAAGCCCATGTAATGGCCTAGCAATTATCTTTAGGAGTTTTTCCCACATGTATGTGTATTATGCCATATAATGGATCCTTAAAATAAATCTTGAGCCCATCAACATGCAACCAAAGTAAAATGGACCTTTACACCCAGTCGAAGCCCAATATAAACAAGTTATGCCAATATGGGCCTTTCATGCCTATTCATGACCCATTTCAAGTGGGCTTTAACAAGTGAGTTTATAGTGCTAAGGACCTTTTCCCATTGGAATTGGACTTAGGCTTTGATTAAAGGATCTATTACTTATTTGAATCATTCTGAGAGATATCTTGTATACATCGATTTTATTATCCCCTGTTGATAATCAAAACCCAAACCAAAGATCCTAGGATAAAATACTCGCCATTGAATACACATGTGAGAGAAATAAGGGTGGAATTTTGCACGTTTAAGCTTTAATTTTGATTTTATGTTGTGTATTTTCATATTCTTTTTACTTTTTTCTCTTAAGTTTCCTTAAATAATGAAATAGGCTTGCACATCATGCATAAACGCCATGCATTATTCTGACATATGATTCTACTGCAATATAGATCCTTTGAGCTCATCAGGGTGGGTTTGAGCTAATTTAGGTCGCTTAGTCAGAAACTCAAAAGTAGAAATGGCAGGTGATTTTCATCCAGAGGCTTTTAAGGCACAGTTGAAGGAGGAAGTGTTCACCGAGACTCGGTCTATAATAAAAGAGATGATGGGAGAAATAACCCAGCTCATTAAAGAGAATCGGTCGGTACAACCACCCAATGTACTAGTAATCAACTAGATAAATCTCGATGAGGAGGTCCCAATCAAAGAAAGAGAGGATGATGATGTAACAGTACTGGTCAATCCATCAAGTTGAAGGAACGTGAATCCAGTTAACGACATGGGGTAGACCGAATGGACTAAAAATATAACCAAGGCTATGAGTCAAATGAAAATAATTATGAAAGAGAAAGGCATAGTTGCTCCTTTGGATTATGCTAATCTGAATCTAGAGAGGGAAGATGAACCACTACCCTAAAAATTCAAATTCCCTGACATGAAAAAGTATTCTGGCGCCAAAGATCCTCACTTGCATATGAAGCAATATGTAACTTATATGAAAGCCACTAAGTTAACTAAGACCCAAATCATTAAGCAATTCCCTGTGTCATTAGAGGGAGCACCGATTCGCTGGTACTACGCTTTAGAACCACATGTTCAGTTTGATTAGAAGGAACTATGTGTTGCTTTAATAAAGCTATATGGCCTCAATGTTCAATTGGAGGTGTCCTTAAGGGATTTACAAAACACCAAGCAAAACTTTAAAGAATCCTTTACTGATTATCTAACTCGCTGGAGAGGGAAGTTATCTCTGATGAGAAATAGGCTTGCTCAGTCGGATCAATTCATCCTGGCAATAGAAGGATGCATTCTAGCATTTTCTAGAAAGTTAAGAGACTTGGGGATCAGAAATTTTGAGGAATTGTACAATTTGGGGTTTAAAAGGAGTCAGATCTGGCCCAAGAGAAAAAAGTTCTTTAGAGGGACATATAGGGGCAAAGAGGGAGTCGGTCCAAGTAGCAATGTCCAGATCAATGCTATCCGACCGCCAAAAAATGGGTGCAAGTTAACACTGTTAGGTAACGTTGAAGATTATTAAATTTAGTACAACCTTTATCTAAAGTCCTTGACAAACTTATTAAGAAAAATTTACTAAAACCTTAACCTTCACAATAACCCTTACCCTGTGCTAACCCTAAACTTTTCTATAAGTTTCAACAAACCATCGGACATGACACTGATAATTGTGCCTAATTAAAACATGAAATCCAACACTTGATTGACTCAGGCAAGATCACAGACCCAGAAACTAGAAATCCAAACATATAAACCAACCCCTTGCTTAACTACCGAAACATGCCACCACTAAATACACCCATCCTGATGATCAATACTGTTCTAACAGAGGAGCAAGTACTAAACTCATTTATGGATGCTGCCTATAACCCTCTAAAATCTGAACATGAAAACTGAAACCCAAGCAAATAGCTTATAGAACTGCATGTGCTTGTCTTGGACATTTGGAGTTTCGATGATGAAAATGAGTGATAGATTGATCCATGGCATGATAAGAGAAGTAGGTTAGGCTAGTCTATAGGGAAGGTTGAAGGAAAAGGGGAGGAACCTGAGATTTCTAAGTCTAAACCAGAAAAGGTAGAAAATTCAAGGAAAAAAGAAGAAGTAAAAAAGGGTGAAGAGACTATTGCTAGTATCTAGGAGCTACTTATGCACTCCAGGAATCACAAAGAAGCACTAGTTTTGGCTTTGGATCAGAAAAAGATCTCCATAGGTTGCACTCTCAAGTAAATGATCAATTCATTGATAGAGACTCCCCAAGGCGCAATAAAATTCTCTAATGATGATTTTCCCTTAAAGAGGAGAGATCACATAAAGCTTTATTTATCAAGGCCGAGGTGAAAGGAAAGATGACTTGTAGCATGATGGTCAACAACGGTTCTGCCATTTATGTGTGTCCATTAAAGATTTTACCAAAGTTAGGATTGGCTGTAGCCAATCTAAAGCCTTCTGAAGTGGTCATTAAGGCCTATGACGATACCAAAAGGCCTGTGGAGGGAACATTCAAGGCCTTGGTCAAGACAGGACCTATAGAAGCTTGCGTTGATCTACATATGATAGATATCCTTGTGACCTTTGCTATCTTGTTAGGAAGGTCATGGTTTCATCCTTTAGGCTGCATCCCATCCACTGTTTACTAGAAAATCAAGTTTCCTCATAAAGAGAGAGTTGTTACTATCTCCACTGAGATTGAAACTATTATAGCTGCACTATATTTAGCCCCCAAAGAGATCTCTATAAGCCCAAGTTTTGAGGTTTGTGTGATCTATGAAGATGAGATGGATGAAAAAGTTTTGAATATGATGTGCAGCATGAAATTTATGCTAGGCATGGGATTAGGAAAGATCAAAATGGACCCAGATTTGTGGAAGGCAAAGTACCTAATTTGCAGCACATGCTAGGGTTCAGGGGGACTGATGATACTAAAGAAGAGGAGGATATTTGGGAACAGTCTGAGGAAAAAGAGAAGGAGGCTGTGGTTGAGAGGAAACCTTTATAGAAAACCTTCGTAAGGGAAGGCACCAGGTACTCATACAATAGAGCTCTAGAACCTCTTTTAATGGTTGGAGAAGTTATTCCTGGGTTCAAGATCTTTGTTGAATTTGTGAATGGAATAAAGGGGGTTGCTGTTAAGGAAGTTCCTATGGAAGAGTTGGTGCTGGCTGAAGAAGAATCTAAATGGAACAAAGCCAGCCCGGAGCTGAAAGGCACTGATGATCAAAGCAAAGAGCTGGATTTTGAAGCCTATGTCCTCAACTCTATTATAAATGTCTTTTATAATGATTATGATGCTTCTTTGTTTGAAACTGAGGTTTTTTTTTTCAAAAGTGAATGCAATGAGGTCTAAATTTGCTTATTTGTGTTATGTGTTTCCTAATGGTTGTTCTATTTGTGATGATCATTTCATGCATATGTTTGACATTAATTCCATGCAAACTAAATCATTTAATTTAGGCACAAATGATAATCCCAAAAGTATACTACTTGCTTCTGATTTAACTCATGATGAGAGAGAAAAAATGAAAGAAATCTTAACAAAAAGATAGAAAGTATTTGCTTAGAGTTATGAGGACATGCCCAGGATCAACAAGGAGATTTCAGAACATCAAATTCCCACATACCCTCATATAGCATCAATAAAGCAAAAGCAAAGGAGGTTGAGACCAGAATGGGCTCTCCTAGTTAAAGAAGAAGTTAAGAAATAGTTAAGGGCAAAGTTCTTGGAAGTAATAGAAGACACCCAATGGTTAAAAAATATAGTTCCAGTTCCCAAGAAAGATGGAAGGGTTAGAGTGTGTATGGATTATCAAGATCTAAATAAGGCCTGACCTAAAGACGCTTTTCCACTATAGCACATTGATACGTCAATTGATAGCATGGCTTCCAACATAATGTACTCCTTCATGGATGAATTTTTGGGGTACAATCAAATCATGGTGGCAGTAATGGATACGTTAAAGACATCCTTTACTACTGAATGGGGCATATATTATTATCAAGTGATGACTTTTGGATTAAAGAACGCAGGAGCCACTTATCAGAAGATGGCGATAGCTCTATTACATGATATGATCCACAAGGAGGTAGAAGTGTATATGGATGACATAATGGTGAAATCTCTGACTAGAGAAGAGAATTTTGAAGCTTTAGACAAGTTATTGGCAAGAGTTGAAAAGTACAACCTTAGACTGAATTTGAAGAAATGTATTTTTAGGGTGACGTTTGGGAAACTATTAGGATATATTATTAGTCAGAAGGGAATAGAGGTGGATTTGAAAAAAAGTCAGAGTAATCAGAGAAATGCATGCACTAAAGAATAAAAAAGAAGTCCGAGGATTCATGGGGCATTTGTAATATATCAGTAGGTTCACAGCCAAGTTGATAACTATCTATAATCCAATTTTTAAGCTTCTAAAAAGGGATCAACCTGTGATATGGGATAAAAAATTTTAATAAGCTTTTAAGGCTATTAAGAATTACTTGATGAGCCCCCTTGTTTGTAACGGCTAAGGCTAAGTAAACCCTTAATCCTGTATCTGGCAATTGAGGAAGACACAGTAGGGGCAATGTTAGTGCAAGAAGGTAAAGGGAAGATAGAGTACATTGTGTATTACTTAAGTAATAAGCTTCTGCCATATGAAACCAACTACAGCCTTATAAAGAAGACATGCCTAACGTTGATTTAGGTAATGAAAAAACTTTGGCACTACTTCCAGTCCTATAGAGTACAGGTGGTTCCAAACATGATCCTCTTAGGTATCTCCAACAGACTCTATCTCTTATAGGGAAGTTGGCTAGATGGCTAGTTATACTCATAAAATTTGACATAGACTATACAGTCAAGAAAACGATGAAAGGGAGAGTGGTATCAAACTTTTTAGCCCAAAGCCCAAAAAATGGTGAACAAGAATGGAAGTTGGAGTTTCTTGATGAGTATTTGGGGGCAATAGAGGTACAAGATTTGGAAATGTACTTTGATGGAGCCGTCAATAATAAGGGAGCCAGAATAGGTGTGATCCTAGTAATGTCGGAAGGAGAAATAATCCCAATGGCGAAAAGACTCAAGTTTGGGACAATCAAGCAGTATATGAGGCCTGCATTTTTTTTGTCTAGAGGCACTACGCAGTGTAGAAGTGGAGAATGTTACTGTGTATAAGGATTCTATATTAGTCATAAAATAGGCTACTAAAGAGTGAGAGATAAAGGAAGATAGATTACATCCATATTGGGAATATTTGGCTATTGTCTCATATTCATTTATTCAGTATAAGTTTGTTCACCTCCCAAGTGAAGGAAATCAAATAGCTAATGCCTTAGCTACACTAGCCTCTATGTGGAAGAGTGGGAAATGGGCAGAAGTCAGGCCTTTAATTTTAATAAAATCTCGAAGTCCTTATTATAAGGAGATAAGCGTAGTATCAATTGTTGCTGCTGAGAAGCCTTAGTTTTATGACTTATAGAAATATTTACAAACAAGGCAATTTCTGGAGGACACTGATAAGAAAGAAAAGATGTCCCTACGAATGTTATCTAGAAAGTTCATTAGTCATAACAAGATGGTATATAAAAGAATGCTACCGTGTTAGGAATATTTGGCTACTGTCTTGTATTCATTTATTCAGTGTAAGTTTGTTCACCTCCCAAGTGAAGGAAATCAGATAGTTGATGCCTTAGCTACACTGGCCTCTATGTGGAAGAGTGGGAAACGGGCAGAAGTTAGGCCTTTAATTTTAATAAAATCTCAAAGTCCTTGTTACAAGGAGATGAGGGTAGTATCAATTGTTGCTACTGAGAAGCTTTGGTTTTACAATTTATAGAAATATTTACAAACAGGGAAATTTTTGGAGGACACTGATAAGAAAGAAAAGATGTCCCTACGAATGTTATCTAGATAGTTCATTAGTCATAACGAGATGCTATACAAAAGAATACCAACTGGGGTACACCTAAATGTGTTGACACGGATGAATCCTGAAAACTTATGAAAGCGATTCATAAAGGAGTATGCGGGCCTCACATGAATAAGACAATGATGTAAAAAAAGATAGCTCATCAGGGTTATTTCTGGCTTACCATGGAAAAAAATTATGTTAAATTTATGAAGAAATGCCACAACTACCAAACTTATGGTGATGTTAGCAACTTACCATCTATGGAGCTCCAAGGAATGACTTCTCTTTGGCCATTCACTGTGTGGGGAATCGACATCATAGGAGAAATAAGGCCAAAGGCATCTAATGGTCATTGATACATTGTAGTAGCCATAGATTACTTCTCCAAGTGGGTTGAAGCTAAATCCTATGCTACCGTGGGTTCAAAGAAAATGTAAAGATTTATCGAATAGAACATAATCTATAAATATGGCTTACCGCACCATATTATTACTAAAAATAGGGTTCAGTTTCAGGTGGAGACGGCCACACTGCTAAAAGACTACAAGATTAAGCATCATAGATTGTTTCCATATAGGCCACAAGAAAATGGGGCAATGGAAGCCACCAATAAGAATGTGAAGAAGATCTTGGCCAAGATGATGGAAAATTACTTAAATTAGGTAGAGTACTTGCAGTTTGCATTGTAAGGATATCGAACCATTGCCAAAAGATCAACAGGGGTCACTTCGTACTCCTTAGTATATTGATGTGAAGCTGCATTACCAATAGAGGTTGAGATAAGGTCGTTAAGGGTCCTGTTAGAATCCAAACTTCTTGAGTACCAGTGGGTGGAAATTCGATTGGCACAGTTGACACTGTTGGATGAGAAGAGAATGAAAGCTATGTATCACTCCCGATTGTATCAAAAGAGAATAGCTTGAGCTTACAATAAGAAGATCTAGCTAGGAAAGGTCAGAGAAGGGGATTTGGTTTGAAGCTTATGAAGTCGATCATGGCCGACCCACGAGGAAAATTCAAGCCAAATTAGGAAGGACCGTATTTGGTAAAGAAGTTATTCTTAAAGGTGTCATTGTTTTGTCTGTCATAGAAGGGAATGAGTTCAAAGAGGCCGTCAACCTAGAAAAACTCAAGAAATACTTTCTATAAAGGTCTTGCTATGGAGAAAACCTCAAAAAAGGATGTCTAGGCAAAATTAGAGACCAAAGTAAAAAAAAATGAAAAAAAGTCTTGCTGGGTTAAAAATCTTGAAAAGAGACGATCTAGGCAAAAGTTAGGGACATGCAAAAAGATGTAAAATGGTTAGTTAGAAAACTTGCAAGGGAAAGCCAATTAACAATATGAGATGTATAAGAAGTAAAATGTATATACGTATTGTGCTTAAGTTAAATGAAATAGATTACCTCAATTACTGTTAAGCATTGCATAAAGTATCTATTATAAACTATTTAACTAAAAGGAAAACTACATCTAGCGAAAAGGGAAATGACGACTCAATTGCATGAACTAATTTTGCCTTCTTTTGTTGATCACCCCGAGCACTTAATACTTGTAATTTTCTTGTTCTCTTATTTCTAATGAACTCATCTCTCTCTGTTTGTTGCAAGTAGACCTATGCTTTGTAGTAATCGTTAGTAGTCTGATCTCCATTGTAGTATAAGTTTCTCTCAATGGTTTTGTGAGGTTAAGTTGCCATTAAGTGATCCAGGAAGTTTTGAGAGAGGGGTCCTAGTTCGAACTCATGAATTAATTCCACGATCAGTTGCTTGCAGCCATATTAACGGCAGAGGCGGGCTAGGTTATAAAAGGTGGCAAAATGAAGACCAGCAATTGGAACACAATATATGTAGGATGGGATAGTCACATATTTGTAATCTCTGCTAAGGGCACATCCAACAAATTAGGGTGTTAGGGAATGTTAATAGCTAGCTGTGAATGTCTGTTGGTATGAGATATAGCTTCCTGGTTCAGTAATGCTTAGCCCTATAACACCCAATGTCTTGAGGGGGTTCAAGCAAGCTCAATTTCTCATAGAGCCACATCTACAAGGCATCAAATGATAAAGTGCAAGTGACAAAATAATGAAAGAGTCAGGAATCAACACGGATGAGCCTACCTCCAACAGAAATGGACTCCTAAAAAATTATCTTGTTTTTATGAAATTATCTAATTCGATAATTGTTTTTGCTAGAATAAGAGGGGAAGAGTTGAAAGCTGATTCCACTTGATCAAGAATGGAAAGGATCTTCAAATCACAGTTCCCAGAAAAAAAAAAGCAAAAACTTAGCATACAAATAGAAAGCTATCATTCGAGGCCAGTAGATTTCTCTTTTATCTACACCTACAGTGATCTCAAGGAAGGATTCTAGTATGACTTCTAAATCGAGAATGTAGTGAGAAGAAGACTAGGGTGAGAGATTGAACATCCATGCGATCTGGTATTGAATGGAGTGAGGGTTTGGGTTCTCAAGATCAGGAGCTGCAAGTTGACAAGTGGAATCCATATGACAACCAAGAATTGCTTCAAAATCCTATGGCAGGGGGCATATCTCTATCGTATTGAATCAAAAAATATGTTTCTAAGGATCCCAAAATTGAGCCACATCATTAAGGAAAGAGAAATTGATTCTCCTAATGTGCAATGATTTAAAGATCGAAAGGTGAAAAACTCTAACCTAACCTAAGATCTATTATCTAAGCTTTTCAAGATCGGTTGTAGTAATTTGAGGCTTCGTTTGGTTATGGTTCAAGTTTTCAGAGGTGTTTAGAAAGAGAAAGTAAGGGTTAGGGACAAGGGTGTCTAAAGAATGGGGTTGAGCAAATGAGTTGGGTTTTTAAAGGGGAGGAACCACCTTGATAATGAGATGATTGCCTCATCATAGAGGCATTGCCTTAATACTAAGAGGCGATCACCTCTTCACCAGAAAGCCATAAGGTGATTGCCTCTTCAGTAGTATCAGCCAGTGAGCTTTCATCAGAATTATGCAATCTCAGTAATGTAAATTAGTAAGTGGTAGGGCAAACACACATACATGTAATCATTGGAATTAAATTGAATGTAAAGGAATGGATTTGATTAAAATGAAAGCTATATTCTATAAATAGTTCATCTAAAAATAGAAGAACATATGTGTTTAAATCCAAATTAAATGAATTAACAAAAAGAAGAATGGTTCATGGGCCCTAGTCTATCAAGTGTCTAACTCAGTGTCCTCAGGGTCATCCCCTCCTCCAACACTACTACCACTCCCATCCTCGTCATCATCATCCTCATCGATCTGGAACACATCGATTTAATGCTTGAGGGTAGAAATCCTCACCCTATTGGCCTCATCATGATCCTATTTAAGTAAATCATAAGTTAGTCAATCATACGAGCATATATATATGTAGGTACAAAAAGATTTTTTACCGTCTACTGTTGGGTGATGTTTAGCATGTAGTCCCTCTAGGCCTCTATCATATGGTACATGTATAAACCTTGCTCCAAAGGAATCTGCATCATTGAATGAGTGTTAAATCTAATAAACATGTCAAGAATAATGGCAAAAATAGGTTAGGGGTAAACTCACATGAGTGGCATCGCCAAGAGTGCATACAGGCATAAGATCCTCATCCAAAGTTAAGAACTGGGGGGATAACTCTCCAAAAGGGACTCAACATTGAGCTAAGGGGTCAAGAACATGAACAAAATTGCCAGGAATGAACTAAGAGCTAGAAGTGGCAGGCAGCCTCGCCTTCTTGGCAGTAACTGAAGTCCTCTATCTGCTCTGATCCAGACGGCGCCTTAAGGGCTCTCTCTCCTACACTTGGAGTCTACCATGAGGTATGGGCCTAACGATTGCAGCCTGAAAATAAGGAAAGAGATCGTGTGGGAATACAAGTGACTCTGAAAAGGAAAGCTTTAAAGGTGTACTTAAGAGTGGGAAGCAACATGAAAGGGGACCGTTAACAAAAGATGGGCTCGAATGAACTCTAAATATGGACTCTTAACTTAGACCGTATAATCCATAGTCGATGAACCAGTGATAGCACGAGCAAGGTCATCACCTTCCAACTCATGTGTCCAAAGCATACTATCAAAAGGAGATTTAGGGACTTGTCTTGCTTTAGCACCTCCATGCCAGTTCATGACTCACTCACCGAGGTACCAAGCCCGATTTCCTAGCCCACAGAGAAGCATCCTCCTCTGAGCTAGAGGCCTGGATTAAGTTATCTCAATGTTCTAACTATCCTCAGGACCCCACAAGTCATTCCAGATCTGTAAAAGACAGAAGCATCAGCAGGTAAGTGGATTAAGTTTATACGAATTACTAATGAATGCAAACATGCTTTGTAGGTACCATATCCTATGTTAAGGAGTTTAGATGCTGCCTATGAATGTGCACCCAGGCGAGATGCCTCTTCAGGACACAGCTGGCACCCCATCTACTAATGGTAGGAAGATGATCCCTCACTCGCTACACACCTATAAGCAACTCTAGCTCCAAGGCCCATACCTATCAAAGAAATTGGTTAGCTAGTGTCAATAAGTGGAAATCAAAATAAATCAAGAAGGAAGGGAGGCATAACTTCCCAAAACAGCATGCCAAAAGCCAAGTAATCTTTTGGCCCCTCAGACTACCTCATCCATGCTCTGATACAAGTATGTAAGAGTGTAGCTACCCCAATTAAAGGTGGACACTTGATCTAGATCTCGGAGAGGTTGTAAGAATATTAGGTCTATGGAGCTAACGGTGTCAATGAAGAAAGTGGTGTTAAGTAGGTAAAGCAAAAAGGCCCGTACCACCTGATGGACCTAGTGCATGATGACCATAGCTGCAGCTCTCTCATGAGTGTAAAAGCTCCTAATTGAATCAAGCTTAAGGGTGTGAGTCCCTTTTATGTCCAGAATCATACCTAAAAGGCGCTCGATGAATGCGGTTATCTAGAGTCAACTGATCAGGCTCGCATCGAGAAGAACAAGGTCCCCAACACAAGCTATCCTAGTGATGGCGGTAAAAGACACAAGATCTAGGGTAAGCTCTCTAAACGGGAGGTGGAAGGTATGGATCATGTCGAACCACCTCTCCATCAACAAGTGAAGCGGTTGATAGTTTGTCTAGCCCTGCTCGGTAGGAAGTGAGAGAATGAAGTCTTTGAACCTAGTCTCCTGAATCCGGTTATTCTGGTCTTCAGTCAACTCACCGTAAAAGGCCTGAGCCCCATGGAAATTTCTAGCACCCTTGAACGTCTGCATGTCGTGTTACAAAAACAAATCAAGGAAGTTAAATTAATACATTTTGTAAATTTTTATAGAAAAATTCAAAGTAAGTGAACATTTGTCATAATTCTCCCTGTTGATGAGGTGTGTCGCCTCATTAATAAGGCGAACACCTCATCAGTAGAGGTTGGGTAGAGGGCAATCTCCTCTTCCGAAGAAGCAATCGCCTTAATTTCTTGACATTAAGAACACAAATGCAATGTTTAATTAACCTAATTTTGATTCAAAATTATAAATAAACATGAATGACCACTGATCCAATGTAATTTATAGGAAAAATGAAGAGAAATTGAGTACTAACCTCTCTAGATGCTGATGAACAAATATGGTCCTAAGATTCACCAAGAGAGGAATCGAACCTCCTTGTGTTAATCTGAGACTCTGTGAAGCATTAATGGGAGGTGGGACATGATCCCATTTGGGTGCAGGGGGCGTTCTCTCGTTGTCCATTATTTGAAAAGGAAACGCGAGAAGTTTAGAGAAGAAGGAAAAAAGAAAAGAGAAAGGAAAAAGAAGAATAAGGAGCAAAAGTTTGCTTTTATAGTGAATGGTGGGGTGGGGATTTTTTTAAAAAAAAAATCATCATTCATGTGTATTTGGAAATTAAGGTACAAAAGTAAAAGTTGTGTAGGTGATTGTTTTTAGTAATGATCAGGCTAGGAAAACCTGAGATTAGCATTTTTAAAGTTGTATTGGGCCAGGAAAACTTGAAAAATTATGCTACGACAAGAAAAGGTTATTCGGGTTTGAATCCTCAAAGCTCGTGATCAAGAAAGGGTTGTTCGGGTTTGAATCCCTGAAGCTTATGATTAAGAAAGAGCTTTTCAGGTTTGAATCCCAAAGCTCGTAATTAAGAAAGGACTATTTAGGTTTTTATCCCCAAAGCTCAAAGACCAAGGTGACTATTCAGGTAGTATCCCTGAAGTCAACAATGAATGACAACTGGGCTAGGAAAACCCATAAGTCTATGTCCTCGAAGGAGTGATAATTTAACCAAGGAAAATCTGAAAACAACATCCCCAATGGTGATTAAGCTAGGAAAACTCAAAAATTGAAGTCACGATTAAGTGATGATCAGGCCAAGAAAACCCAAGTGTCGAGTTTCAGTGTGGTGATGATTGGGCAAGGAAAACTTGAGAATCATGTTTCAAGTGATTGATGGTTAGGCTAGGAAAACCCATAAGTCTATGTCCCTAGTGGAATAGTAATCTGGCTAGGAAAACCTGAGGTTAATCATCTTCAAATAATTTATCAAATATTAATGAGTGCTTGATCGGGCCAGGAAACTTGAGGATCACAGTCATACTTCAGAATTGAAGGATTCATTTCTCGAGTGAAACTTGAGAGTCAGGTATGTCGCTTATCTTATTATTCATTATTGTATATGTGATTTTTTAAAAAATTATCATTGCCTGTATTTGGTTTTTTTGAAAAATTAGGAGGCAAACTGTAGACACCCGATTTGGTCAGCCTGTAATTGAGGAAAAATTAGGAATGCTCAGTTTGATTAGCCCACTATCAATCCTGATGATGAAAATGTGAAACTTGGACATGATTATAAACCCAAATCTTCGATTGGAAATGGACTTGAGAGCCCAGAAGTCCAAAAATTTAGCCCAAACTGTCCAAAAACAGCCTAGGCTCGTTGGCTTAATACGGGGCCAGGCCAAAGAGGTGTCACCTTTGTGCCATGAGGCGATTGCCTCTCTAATAGCCACTATAGAAGTGATCGCCTCATCGTAGTGACGCCGCCTCTATGGCAGGCCACTTGTAGTTACATTTAATGCAGCTGCAAATATGGTGGCCAAGTGGTGTAGGCCCCATACCTCCTAGACTTAATTTTACGTGAGGAAGAGATTTTTGGGGGAAAGAAAAAGGCTATAAAGGCTCATTATGGTCTAAAGAGACTAGGGGTATGGGAAAGTAGGGGATAAAAAGAAAAAAAAAAGAGAAAGGAGGAGGAGTCCATTATGAGAAGGTTAGCCATTATGAAGAGAGAAAAAAGGAAGAAGAGAAGCTCTGAAAAAAGACTAGAAGGACATTTTAGAAAAAGGAAGAGAGGGAATCCAAGCTCACCAAGTCCATTTTCCTTGAAGAGAGGAAGGAAGGGAACTTGTTTCTAAGTAGAACTCACATCCTAGTGAAGATCATAATCCAAAAGGCATCTCTGAGGGTTAACTATTTTGACAAAAGTTCACATTCAAGTAAAATATCTTCATCTTCTTGTCATTTTGACATTTATTTTGCATATGATCCAATTTATTAGTTTATTTTAGGTATACTCTAGGTTTATTGCACCTATTACACCACTTAATAGGTTTAATCTATTAAGTTTGCATGTAGTTGTAATCTAGTATGCTTTATGGATATTTGTGTATATATTTGCTTGCTTAGAATAGAAGTTTAATCATTTTGAGTGTTGAGAGAGTCTGCTGAAGAGGCGCGTCACCCCCTATCAATGAGGCAATTGCCACATTGACAGGCCTCCAGGCAATCCAACCCTCCTTCCTTTATGAAATCTTGCATGATCTTATCTTGTATGTTTTCTCTTGTCATTACATATAATTACCATGTTAGGTGATGTAACATGATGATAATACCTTGATCATTTGCGAATTTTTCTTAGTTTGTCTTGCAAATCTCTTATGGATGTTATTTGTAAATTATTGTTATTGATAATGTCATGTTTTGCAAGAGGGAGCTAACTGTGTGTTTATTGTAGGAATCACTTGATGATTTTCATCATTGAGAAGTCACTTTAATTAGCTAACCCTTTAGAGCATTTCGCTTGTGAACATAGTTTACTATTAGTTTATCTTTTGGTATATGTAGGATTTATTTTCCGTATATTCCTCTTTTATTTTATTCAAAAGCGTTATAATCCTTAATCCCTTTCCCCTTTTTTATTTGAATGAATGGTTGTAAATATTGATTATTTTATTTTGTTTATGATAAACGATGAGACCAAGTGCATGAAAAAGAATTAATGTGCAGATTCAGATTTAATTCTAAAATTTGACAATTCTTTGAAGGCAACAATAGTTTGCGTGTAATAAGGAAAGAATTGAATAATTAAAGGTAGTAAAATGAAAATGGAGGTCAATCACAAGGTTGGGTGAGCATTCAAATGCTCATACCCAGTTTCTGAACTCGTTCTCTGACGACAGCTTCTGGGAACCTCTATGGAATCCAGTTGTGATATAAGTATGTCTCGATTTTCATCCGAATGATGACCTCATCTCCAATTAGGCCCAAGACCTATTTCATATTTTGAAGTGGGCCTCAAGCCCACATAGTGCCGTGGTCGCCAAACATTTGGGCACGCGCTAAACCCCACTGCCTACAAAGGGTATGACAATTAGCTCCCTATTTCTGTCAGAAATTCATGAATGGAACTTAGACCTTATCGCCATGATTTTTAATCCTTGAGATCATCAACTTATTAATAATATTCCTCATTCTATGCGACAATATGAGAAGTTTTTACGACGAAAATAGCATAAAAAAGGTCAATTTTCTATTAAAAGTGCATATCGAGTATTGTCTTCCCTAAGTATTTAGTCGCCTTATCATTCTTGGAATGGTTGGAAGACTTTATAGAATTTACAGGTACCACTAAAGGTTAAGCTTTTTCTTTGGAGCATAGTTAGAAATTGTTTTCCTACCTAGGTGCGTTTGTTTGATAATCATGTTCTTAATGATGCATCTTACTTGTTATTTAGTAATCAAGAGGAATTGACTGAACATGTATTTCTTCATTGTCAAATTGTTATTGCATGTTGGGAAAATTTACAAGTTAGAGTTCCACTTGCTACATCATCCTATTTACAGGGCTAGTTCAAAATTATGTTTCAACAGTTATTAGTGGAGAGTGTGATGTCCATCGTCATGACTTTATGGTAGTTATGGAATAAAAAAAATGATTTTTGTAGAAGCAAAAAATTTAAGCTTCAGCTAAGATCCTTTATGCAGCATCAGAGTTTTTAAAGGTATGGAAATTTGCTCAGTCAATTAGTAATGTGCCTTTTTGTATATCTTTTACTACGCTTGATCAGAGATGGATTCCTCCTCCTATTGGCAAGCTAAGATGTAATGTCGATGCTAGGGTGTTAGGTAATGGTTTTTTGGCTTTTGGATGTGTGTTATGGGATCATAAGGGGACTATTATTAATATGAGAAATGGTGTATTTTAAGGGCCCTAAGATGCATTGTTTGCTGAAGTTAGGATGTAGAAAGGCTTTACAATGGCTACATGTGTTTTATCTTCATAAGATTGTTATCGAAACTAACTCTCTCTAGGTGGTTGTTAGCTATTTCTCAATTTCCTCAATCATCATATCGTACATATTTCCATTTATTAATTAGTGATTGTGTCGCTTTGTTAAAAGATTTTAATGCCACCCTTGTTCATGTAAAAAGGATAGCGAATAGTGTAGCTCATTTATTAGCAAAAGCTACTCGTTCTATGCCTTTTCTTGAGGATTGGAATGGTGTTCTTCCATCCTTCTTATTTATGGTTGTACTTTATGAAATTCAGTATTGCAATTTCCATTATCCCCCCCCCCCCCAAAAAAAAAGCATCAAATAAGCAGTAAATTATATAATGGACCCCTGTCCATATAGTAATATGTGTTGAGGAAGTAAATATTTTAATCATATATATTAAGAAGTAAATATTTATATACAATTAGGATCAAAGTCTTTATTTTATTTAGAATGTTATTTTATTCTTAATTAGAATGTGATTAGGATTTCTATATATATATATATATATATATATAAGGGTTGTAACCTCTCTTATGAATATATCGAAAAATATTTCGTTTGAAATTTCTCTTCTTTTCTTTGAATTTTATTCTTCATGTTATCAGAGCATATCCATTGAAATTGATTTTTTTTTGTATTGAATTCTTGAAATCATATTTTTTTCTCTTTCTTCTCTTCAAAATTCTTTGTATCCCTTTAAATCTTTGAAATCATGACCATCGAAAACACTTTCATCGTATCCCATGGAATACCCAATTTTATTCAAACCCTTCAAGATAATTCTCCCTTTCTTACAAGAATTGTTCTTGATGATACGAACTATCCTGTATGGTCACAACTCATGGAGATGCGAATTTGAGCTAGAAATAAATCTGGCTTTCTTAATGGCACTACTCTAAAGCCAATAGCAAGAGATAAAGCTTTAGAGACTTGGCTTTTTGATAATAATCAAGTCAAAAGTTGGCTGATTGACTCCATGAGTCCAACATTGATGCAGAGATCCATCCGTCTTCCAACAACAAAAGAGATATGGGATGTTGTCTCAAAAACCTTCTATGATGGATCTGATGAAACTCAGTTATTCGAATTAAATTGAAAATCATTCGCAACACGTTAGAATGGTAAGCCATTACTTGTATATTATAATGAACTGGTTGGAATATTTTAGAAAATTGATGTCCGAACATGTGCACAAGGGGAGGATTTTAATGGAGTAGTATCACTCTAGAAACATATTACCCCGGCTTCGAACACATATTTTTCTACTCGGGCTTGATTCAAAATTTAATAATGCTTGGAGTGAAATACTCCGAAAGGATCCACCTCTTGATCTTAAGTCTAATTATGCATATGTGTGGAGGGATCACAACCAGTGCCAATCTGATGGAAGAGCCAAAGATATTGCAGGACCATGTTATACTTGTAGTAGCTGAGACTCATCCCCAGTTCAAAGGGAAAGTACTAAGTAAGTCCATCACATACACCTATACTCATTGTGGAAAAATTAGACACTCTAAGGAACGATGCTATGAAATTATGGGATATCTAGAATGGTAGGATTTCAATAAAAAGCCTCATAAGAAGATCAAAAAAGCTGCAATTTCCACCTCTAATGAGACTAAAGCAAGTAGTGATCTTAATGCAACATCAGGTATGATAAATCTTACTCGAAATAATACATGGATTATTGATATAGGTGCTACTGATCATATGAAAAAACTCCACTCACCATCTTACATCCATCTGACCATCAACCCAATAAAATATTCTAATTGCTAATAGAGGCACAGTACTGGTCACTCATAAAGGATCAGTATCTAACTTCGACTCTCTTAATCTAGATATTATTCTTGTTGTTCCATCTCTTTCTTGTAATCTACTATCTGATGGCCAAATCACTGAAACCTTGAATTCCACTATCAAATTTTAGCCTAATTATTATGTATTTTAGGACATTGCAATGCACCAAATTATAGGCTTTGGTGTTAAACATGGAAAGTTGTACTATCTTAATTTGCATGGTGATCCAAGTCATAAGTAAAGTCAAGTTAATAGGGTTGGTAGAAGTTGCTCGGCCAAAGACCAAGTTGTTTTATGGCATCATTATCTTAGTCATCTTTCTTTTCATTATCTTAGACAAATAAAACCAAAATTATTTTTGAGTACCACAGACTCGGAATTCAAGTGTGATATTTTTGAATTAGCAAAAAGCCATCGAATCTCATATATACTGAGTTATAATAAAAATTTAATTCCATTTATGCCCATTCATTATGATTTATGGGGACTTGCTCAAATTCCTACTCTATTTGATGCTCGATACTTTGTAACGTTTATTAATGAATGTACCAGAATGACCTGGGTATCACTACTTTTAAACAAGAGAGATATGTGTTCTGCGTTCCGAGACCTGTACAAAATGGTGGCTACGTAATACTAGAGTAAAATTTGAGTCTTACAGTTTGACAATGGTAGGGAGTATTTTAACTCGGCTCTAAATGTTTTTTTGTCGTGAACAGGGCATTTGCCACCAAACATCCTGTGTCGGCACTCCCCAATAAAATGGTATAGCCGAACAAAAGAACCGATAGTTATTGGAAGTCATCTAAGCATCATTATTTGACATGAATGTTCCTTGAGAATACTGGGAAGAGGTTGTTTGATCTGCTGCATATCTCATAAATTGGACACCATCAAGAGTACTTGATTTCAAAACTCCTCTTCAAAAACTTCAGGCACTTGTCATATCTCCACCTCTTAATAATCTAGAGCCTTGAGTCTTTGGATGCTCAGTATATGTTCATCAATAACTCAATAAATTAGATCCTTGAGCTATCTAGTGTATTTTTATTGGCTATGCGGATCTACAAAATGGATATCGGTGCTATGATTCGAATGCAAAGAAGATGTATATAACTCGAGATGTTCGGTTATATGAAAACGCTCCTTTATTCTCTCACTCTAAGTGCTTTCTTCAGGGGGATAAAAATCTAAACCTCTTTGAATTTAAAGATAGCATTCCAAGTGTTCTAAATGTTTCGAGTATCTTAGATGTCTCGCATCTTCCAAATGTTTTGAGCATCTCACCTAGATAGACATCTGATGTTTTGAATGCTTTGAGCATCTTATTTGATCAGATAATTAAAGATTATTTGAGTAATAAAGATAGTCAATCTTCCCAACCCATACCAAAAGCCGAAGAAACTTCAAATGTGCACAATGAGGTAAACTCGTCTCCTTTAGTAAATCTAAATACCGAGCCTTGTTATCCTTCTAGAATCAATAGAGGGATTTCAAAAAAATAACATGATCTGGATCTTCACACCAAAGCCAAATATCCTATCAATAATTTCATATCAATCGACCATTTGTCTAACTCAATGCGTTTACTATAAATCAATTATCTACTGCATCTATTCCAAGTAATGTGTAGGAGACTTTAGTTGATCCAAATTGGAAGAAAGCCATGAATGATGAAATGGAGGCATTGCAAAAAAACTACACATGGGATTTTATTCCTCTACCTGAAGGAAAGAAAACGGTGGGGTGCAGGTGGATATTCATTGTCAAACTCAATTCAGATGGAAGTATTAATTGATATAAAGTTTGGTTGGTAGCAAAAGGATATACTCAAAAGTATGAAATTGACTGTGAAGATACAGTTTTCCCTATTAGCAAAAATGAACACCATCAGAGTTCTTATTTCCTCAGCTGCCAACCTGGACTGACCATTACGACAATTTGATGTGAAGAATGCGTTTTTGAATGGAACCATAGATGAAGAAGTGTATATGTGTAATGACCTTGTATTTTAAATAATATTAAACTATTTCAAAATATGCAGTGTTAATAAAATTTTAAATTTTATTTATATATTATTGTTATTATTTTTGAATAATATTTAATTATTTTATTCTAAGAATTTGTTTACGTAAAATAATTTATTTTAGGGGTCTTATTATTTAAATGTATTAAAGTTGTTGTTGTTATTGTTATTATTATTATTATTGTTAATTGGATTGAAGGACATTTTAGTCTTTTCATAATTAATTAAAAAAGGTCAAAATGGGTCAAAGCCATTTTCTCTTTCCTCCCTTCATTTTCTTTTTTTTTCTTCTTCTTCCTCCTCCTGAACTTGTCCCTGTGCCACCGGAACTGCCACAGTCATCACCAGTGACCACCACCAACTACCATCACTTCCAGTTTCTTCTCGCCGTCGACCGCCACCTTCGAAGCGCCTTGAGTCACTAGAAATGAAGGAGGCCGAGACTTGCAGCAACTGGACCTCCATTGTTGCCGATGAGGATTTCGGCCATCAAATCATGTTGCACCAGTCTTGTTTGGACCACCAAGCTCCGGTGAGTCCATTTCCAAGCTCCGTTTGAGTTTAAATCCTTTGATTTTAAGTTATTTTTAATTTTTAGTCTATGTGTTTTAGGGTTTTTATTTTTTTTTTAACTTGATATTAATTGATTCATGAATTCTTGCTTCACAAATGTTGATCTTGACAACTTTAGCTTCTCAAAAATATTTTTTGTTTACTTTTTTGAATTAATTTGAATTATGGGTAATTTTTTATTATTTTAATATTAAATATTGAATTTTTGATAATTATGTTAATTAATTATTTTTAATAAAAATTTAGTTAAATTAGTGTTATTAATTTGAGTTAATAATTTTAGAATTTATAAAATAATTTTATTGAATTTATATAATTTTTGAGACTATTTTTAGATTATGTGAATTTTGTTTATATAGGTTAATTGTATAATTTTGTAGAGATTAATGTTAAATAATGTGTTTTAGATGATTTTAGAATTATATAGGGTATTAAAATGATTTGTATATATTATTTACTATTTTTAACTAATTAATACTAATTTTTGAAAATTATTTCCAAATAATATATTATTTACTATTTTGGTGATTAAATGGATTTTAAATTACTTTGAATATATATTTAAGCTATATGAGTATAGAAAAGTGAATTTTTACTATTTTATGTTGAATTATTGTGGAAAATTGGATTTTTATTAATATTATATTATTATTTGAGATTTTATTTAATTATTGTGAAAATAATTGTATTTAGTTTTTTAATGTTTAAGTATATTATATATTGGTATTTTATGGACATTTATGGAATTTAATGATTTTTAGTATATTCATTATTTTATATTGATTTTTGGAAAATTGTGAACCTTGTTTTAGGAAATTATGTAGTTTGAGGTCCTAACCCAAGGTGTTGAGTCTTGTGTTTTAGAAGTGTGTTTTTCTTGCAGGAACAACTCTACTTTTTAGTAGAGAAATGTCCGTTTTATAGAGGAGGTTCTGCCGAATTTTCGGAGGATTCTTGTAAAACGTGACATCGGGTCGATCCTGAATTTCTATGTTTGTTTGAGTTTTGAATTCCTAGATCAAGTCTCCTTTAGAAGTATAAGTTAAAATTTATTCTGATTTGTTATTATTATTTATTTTCTAGTTACATCGAGACCAACGCCTATCGGACCGCACCTGTCGAGCCAGTTTCGAGGAGCACAAACTTGAGAGTTATTATTCTATATATACATTGCATATAGAATATATGCTTTTAAGAATCCATGTTTTATTTATGTTTAAATATGAATTATTTTATTAAATGACAAAGTATATTATTGGTATACTTTAGGTATATTTTTGGTATATGTGACATTTTACTTAATGTGTTTTAGTATATATATTCAGTATATTTGTCATATATTCAACATATGCATTTAGTATATTTATGGTATACGTTTAGTATATAAGTGGTATATCCTTTTTAAATGAATGCTGCTTGTATTTTAATTATGCATTTACTATTTTCTATAATTATAAGAATGATTTGAAGGATAGTAGTAAAACATGCTACCTAGTGGACTACACTAGGACTGTTGTACGATAGTACGGTAGAATTAGGTTGAGAATTTGATATGGTTATTGGGATATTAGTTTTGGGAAAGGCTAACTGTGGATCCTTGGTTGAACTAGTGTACTCAGGGCCAATCATGCCGAGTAGTGAGATTATGGAACCTCAGTTGACCTAGTGCACCCGAGGCCAGTCTACTACCTTAAGTTGGATAAATGAATACTTGGAGTTTTGATTAAGCCTGTTGGCTGATGATTTTTATGATCGAGGTTGTGAATTATTAGGGTTCTGCTTCGGTTCTTCAACTAAAATGATTTTATGTTTTTATTGTATATATAATAAAATGAATTTTTACATCTATGTGAAATGCCTGTATATTTATAGCTATACTGATACCTAACTGTATATCTTTTAGATTGCATGTATATATATTATAATAATTCACTTAGTGAGGTTTGACTCCCCTCAATATATTTTTTTTAAGAGATTCCTCATCTTCATACCTCAGTAGTAGATCTCTACGCCAGACTTCTTCAGCCCCGGCTAGATTATGTAAATTATTTATCTGAACTTTGTTATATTTTAGAAAACTGCAGTAGTAGTGTCTTGTGTCTGTAGAATGTTATTTTAATATGAGACCTTCTTGGAATATTATATGAAAAATATTTTTATTTTATGATATAATAGTTAAGTATTTATTTTATATCGACTTAAATTTAAATTCTGGTGTATTATTTATTTATTTATTGCATGCATTTTTTTAAGGTTTGCTACGGGTTCCGGATTCGAAAGAATTCTCGTTCCCTATTGCCATTCATGACTCCCTAGTTTAGGTCATGACAATATGGATCCACCACCCGGAACAAGATGTTGTAGACGGTAGGGTTTAGTGCGTGTCTAAGATTTTAGCAATCGCGACACTATTAGGCTCAAGGCTTTAGAGAACATACTAACCACTGTCATAAAGACATGGCATGGAGATGAGGAGTCACTACCCAAGGTAATAACTGGGAAAAATTGAAAAAGTGGTACTCGATTCCCTAAAAGAAAGCTAGCACCACAACCAGAAGATTTTGGATATGAAATACTAACTTCTTTTAGTCTTATGTTCATTTAGAATAATTTTATTAATGATTATTTCATCCTCTAATTACATGTAATTTTATTAAACCCTATTTGACATCCATCTAACCTTAGGCATCTAGTCAATAAAATTACACATAAAAAATGCAATCAAGATCGTGTCCCTAAGTCTAAACTATATTAATTTTATTAAAAAGTTAGCTACATTTACATTTTATTTACAAGTGAGAAAGAGACTAAAGGTGGGCTTACATTTTTATTAATTAGTGAGCCTAGATCTATTTATTTTACTTTGTCTAAAAATGGGCTTAAGTCTATTCAATTTTAAAGGAAAAATTAAATTAGTGGGCTTAAGTCTAACTTGGTTTTATTTTAAGTGAAATGTGGGCCTATGTCTATCTATTTTAAAAGAAATGAATTTAAGTGGGCTAAGCTAAGTTTAAATAAGTTTTAATTAACTCAGTGGGCCTAAAATCTAATTAACCTAATGGGCCTAAATTGATTTTAATTATTTAATGTCCTAAACCATTTTTAAGCCTATTTATTAAGTGCGGTTAGACCTAAACGTGGGTTTGAGGCCCAAAACCAAATAAAAAAGCCAAAAACATAAAAAAAACATAACAAAATCAAATAAAAACACATTCACATATGATTTCTAAAAAAACCTAATTTAATTACATATAAATCCTAAATTAAGTTATCGCCACCATTGATTTTAATTTGATTTTTACCCAATCGAACCTAATTACTAATCAATTTTAAAATGCAGAAAATTAAATCTTTTACTATTCCCACTCTGGGGTTATTACAAACTATGTACAAAATTAAAATTAAACAATTATACACCCATGAATTAAAATATCTATATAGAACACCAAAATGCAGAATAAAAATTAAAGTCCTAATATTTACTAGAAGACAACATAGGTTCTTCCATGGTATTCCATGGACCTTCTATTCATTTGAACACAGGCAGTATCCTCCTCAATCCACAATCGAACATCAAAACAAAAAAACACCAAAAAAATTAGATTAGTGAAATTAAATACTCAAATCAATGATAAAAATAAAATAAAATAATCATTAAGGAAGAAAAGAATAAATAAAAAAATGCTGTGATGATCTTAGATGTTGTGCAAATGCCCTTTTTAGCCCTTCAGATTGGATTTTCACCGTTGAAATTGAAGTATTATTAATTCTGGACTGGGATTTGATTGCTTTCGAAAACACTGACAGTATCCAAAATTAGGGTTTTTTGCGCTCGCAGTCTCTCTATTTTTTTTTCTTTCATCTTTTTTTCTCAGTGTGTGTCTCCTCGTCTTTTTATGAGTCTCCCAAAAATCCTCTCCCACATTCATGCAAACTTTGCTTTTAAATGCAGAGTCGGCCTGCGTACTAACTTCCTCCTTTGGAGGAACAGACTAACCTGATGATAGCGTTTATTTTTTATTTCAAAAACTTACGCATTTAAAAACCTTATCAGTTAATAATAAAGATCAAATTGAATTTTCAACCAATCAAAATACTGAAAAAATTGATAAAAAATATGCAAAAAAAAAGGGATTTTTACGACTAGGAATTGTGCAATACCGATCGGAAATCCAGAATTTCGATTTCCAATTTTTTTAATTTTATATTACTAAAAGACCCCTGAAAAATTGACTTATTTGCATTAAATCCTAAAAAACATTGCAATTTTAGTCCCTAAAGTCCAGAAAATCAACAACCAAGTTTAATTTTGAATAAATTTCATCATAGGGGCTTACGTCGCAATTGTGCACAATTGCATCCTGAAATTGGGTGCTTACAGATGTATTAACCGAGTATCCAAACTAAAAAGGGCATTGTATGGACTCAAGCAGTCACCTTGAGCATGGTTTGGATGACTCTCAACTTTTATAAGAAAGCTCGAATATAAGCAAAGTGATGTTGATCATATACTATTCATCAAACAGAAGTTAGGTAAAGTCACCGCTCTTATTGTGTATGTTGATGATATGATGGTCACTGAGAATGATCCGTGTAAGACAATAATCTTGCAAAGACAGTTAGCAGTTGAGTTTGAACTTAAGGATTTGGGTAACTTGAAGTATTTTTTAGGAATTAAAGTTGAAAGATCAGCTCAAGGGATTTCCCTCTGCTAATGAAAGTATGTAATGGATCTACTGACAGAGACGGACATGTTTGGTTGTAAGCCAGCTGAGACTCCAATTGAAGTCAACCATGGACTTTTAGTTTTAGGAGATCAAGTCATAATTGATAAAGATTAGTATCAATGGTTGGTGGGAAGGTTGATTTACTTATCTCATACTCGGCTAAACATTACTTATGCAGTAAGTGTTATAAGCCAGTTTATGCATTCTCCGAGTAAAGAATAGATGGGTGCACTATACCGAGTATTAAGATATCTAATGTTTCTCTGGGCAAATGTTTATTCTTTGAGAGAAATAAGGATTAAGAATTTACTGGCTATAATGATGTTGATTGGGCCAGAGATCGGACTGATCGAAAATCAACATCTGGATATTTTACATTTGTTGGAAAGAATTTAGTCAATTAGAGAAGCAAGAAACAGAAAGTCATAGCAAGATCAAGTGTTAAAGCTGAGTTTAAAGGAATGACTCATGAAGTATGTGAGTTGCTCTGGATAAGGCAAATTGTTCAAGATTTGAGACTACAACATCCGAAGTCTATGTTGTTATATTGTGATAATAAGGTAGCCATAGCAATTCTAAACAATCCAGTTCAACATGATCGAACTAAGCACGTAGAGGTTGACAGATATTTCATCAAAGATCATCTGAACCAAGGAACAATTGATTTTCCATTTGTTTCTTCTTAAACTCAACTAGCTGACATCCTTCCAAATGTTGTATTTAGAAAATCGTTCTACAACTCACTTGGCAAGTTGAGAATAATTGGCATACATTCACCAACTTGAGGGGAAATGTTGAGAAAGTAAATATTTTAATTGTATTTATTAGAAAGTAAATATTTGTATACAATTAGAAATAAAGTCTTTATATTTATTTAGAATATTATTCTATTTTTAATTAGAATGTGATTAAGATTTCTATATATATATATAAGGGTTGTAATATTTTTTTATAAATATATCGAAAAATATTTCCTTTAAAATTCTTTTTTTTTTCCTTTAAATTTTATTCTTAAATATGGACCAGGTCCATTACATGGGTTATAAAGATTGATTCGGATACTATTTCAACATTACTAGGAGCATGACAAAACGAACTACCAACAACTCTTATCTCTTAAAGAAGCTACCTTTGAAAGATCAAACGCAAATCTTTTTATAATGTTTACGGCATTTGGTATGTCAAGCACTAGAAATATTGCAGACAAATATTCATCAAAGCCTCTTTCTTTTGAGGCCCATATGTTCATGAAAGAAGTGAATATGATACCGCCAACAAGTTGTGCCAGTCATTCCTCCATAAGTAAGAGTATTTATTTGAATAACTATTTGTACTTGGGATTCCATGAAGAAGATACAGTAGTAGGAACATGATATTCCTAAAGCAAAAATTGATTCAGGACATCTGCTTCAGGCTGCCTGAGAATATTTAAAAGCTGAGAGTTCGCTTTGGCTACAAAAAATCAAGTCCTTCATCATTAAACTCAATGATTATGCTCCAGTCGTATAATGCATGGCCTGCGATAATGAGGATATGGCTGCAAAGCCTGCAGTGAAGCCACTGTGGATGTGGATGAATGTGATAAAAGGGCACTATGACATCCTTTGTGACTCATGGGCAAATTTTGCTAAATGCATTGTTTCACCTCTGATTAAGTTTGGGATCCCTCAGTTTTTGAAAGATGAATATAATGGGAAAAGGTAAAAAAATATCTCTAACATTGTACTCTAATCTCACATCTCTCGAATGCATTCAACGATTAATAAATCTACAGGTGAAAATTAATGAATCTGTAATTGAAGATTAATGAATATGCAGGGGAATGTCAATGAATTTGTATTATTTAAATAATAAATCTACATATTTGTCTAATGAACTTGCATTATTTAAATAATAAATTTACATTATTTAATTAAAATAAAAATACCAGTAAAAGTTTATTTATTATAATTAACTAATAAAAAATAAATAATATTTAGTGAAGAAAATGTTATTTTACTAAAATCATGAATAAAAAAATTAAATTCAACTATTGTAATTAATAAAAAGAAAAAAATAATTTTTTAATAAATAAAAAATACTTTTTTTATTTCTATTAATTTTTTAAAATATAATTAGAATAAAAATACAAAGTAAAATTTTATTTATTATAATTAGAATAAAAATACAAAGTAAAATACAATTAGAATAAAAATACAAAGTAAAATTTTATTTATTATAATTAAAAATAAAATATTAAATAATTTTTTTAATGAATAAAAAATTTATTTTGACTAATGAATAAAAAAATTACATTCAACCATTATAATTAATAAAATAAAAAGAAAAAAATTTTGATAAATAAAAAATACTATTAAATTTTAATGAAATTGAAAGGAAAATATTAATGAACCTGCAAGTGGAATGTCAATGACCTACATGTGAGGATCAATTAATGAACCTATAGGTTTAAAGGTCAATAAATATATAGATGAAAACTAATAAATTTGCAAGAGAAGATTAATAAATATGCAAATGAAAATCAATTAACTTGCATTATTTAAGTAATAAATTTATATATTTTATCTTATAAATTTGTATTATTTAAGTAATAAATATATATTATTTAATTAAAATAATAAAAATACAAGTAAAAGTTTATTTATTATGATTAAAAAATAAAAAATAAAAAATAATTCAATGAATAAAAATTTTATTTAATTAAAATTAAAAATAAAAAAAATTAAATTCAATCATTGTAATTAATAAAATAAAAATAATAATTTTATGCATTATATTATATATAATACAATGCCCTTGTTCATCAATTTTCAAGTCCATTAAAGGCAGCTGCCATTTTAATCTAATGCCCTTGTTCATCTGCTGCCCAATGTTTGGCAACCTAAAAAAGCACCATTATATTACATGTGATGAAAAAAAAATGGAATTTGATTTTCAAGTAGTATCAGGTTTTACATAATATTAAGATGCAATACGATAAAGTTACACTTGATATAACCATATGAAACATAGTTTTGTTTTTTTTAGCTAACTCAATTGTCCAAAAGCAAAAATAGCTCTTGTCTAGAAACCTCTCTTTGAACAATATCTCCTTTGCATATTTTGACAGTATCATAGGGGGTGACTGTTGGTTTTACACCAGCAATCATCCCCCACCTACTTAATTTGTTTTCTCCTTATTATATATACTCTAGTTTTATATCAAATAATGATAGCGATTGATATTGTCTTATTTAATTTTGGTTTAATCAGTTTAAGGTGCAGATGGCATTACAATCCTGTTGTCTTTTATTCTGCTTAGATTCTTATCTGCGGGGAAAGAGAGATGGAAGCTAATCTTGGTCCTCCTTTCGATCAACTCTATAGGCTTGATGAGAATCCAGTGCCTTTTCACATTAGACACTTCTAACTTACAATTGTTTTTCTTCTCTTTGGATGTTGCCATCAAGATCAGTCCAAGAACTTATCATCTAAAGCAAGTTGAGTGTCACATGCTTAGACTTAGAGGTTTGCTAGACACGCGGCACTTAGTCTACAATGTGGATGAAATAGAACTAAGTAAGCCTAAGAGTTGGAACGCAGCAGAATATAAGTGAGCAAGTAGACAACAAGAGGTTTGGAACGTAAATTAGGCAGCACTTGAATGAGAGTAAATGTGAGGCTTTATTAGATTTCTCAATAAATTCTCATCATCCTTTATAAATGGGAGGAGTGGCCTTTATATAGGTTTTTCACCTCCTCAATGTGTGGCTATAATTAATTCTTTTAGACATTTCTATAAACAACATATGTACAAAGCTTTTCCTAGAAGCTACTTGATATGTACATTGTGGTAGGAATATTCTAGATGCTAGCCTAATGGCCTAGCATGGGCAACAAGCATTGAAGGCATGGAAACTTTCTGGAAGGTTGGCACCCTTGCTCCTTGATGGAAGTTTCTGGATGACCTCATTGGCATGGCTGGCAGCGTACAGCCTTACTATTTTTTTGTAGAGCCTTCCCATATGCTATTGGGCTCCTTCCTTAGCCTAGGAATTTTTCCCTTGAGTCCAGCAACTCTAGTAGCCCTCTAGTATGTTTTAGAGTCTTTTCGCATTTTCCTAGGCACTTGACATGGCCTTAGTGGCAAGCAGCCCTCTTTGGCTTGCCTTGGGCAAATTTTCTTGCCCTTATGCATGCACCACAGGCCTTGGGGCAGGCCAGACTTTGCGAACTGTAACACCCTCCCCTACTTGAGCTCGCAATATCCTCTTTGCACTTCATGCTTGATGCTTTAGGGCGTTAGTGCACTTAGGAGGTTCCTCGCACACCTTTGCTGGTTATCTTTGGCATAACCTTTGGCGCCTTCATTTTTGTGCCTCCAATAGTCGAATGTCAAAGAGCCCATATTTCTCACTTAGCTCCACCTCGACGGGCACCTATATCACCCCATCCTTTTGTGTGAAATATAAGGCGTTGGCATATAGAATCATAATGGCCTTCGCAGCATGTAGAAAGCCGATTCCCCAGTACATTTGCTTATTCTTAATGGAAGCAATGAGGATGTCAGTCTTGCCTTCCTATTCGTCGATACGGATCCTCACCTTGTATGCTTTGCCCATGATGGCAAACTTTGATCCCATACATTTGGCATAGGCATGGGTCTTGATGTATGCAAGCCAATCTCATTAGCCAATTCCTTCGCCATATAGACACTATTAGCACCCGTGTCTAGCATGGCTATCACCATGGCTCCTTTGATTATAGCCTTGACGAACATTCACCTTCCTTAATTTTTTGCTCCCATAGGCTACGTATTAGGGAGGAAGTTTATCGAAGCAAGTTTTTTGCCATCTTGCATTGAATTGTCCATAAGTTGTAAAGAACTTAAGGCGGCTTATAGTTCCTGTTGGGACTGAGCCTTTTTGAATTCTGCTATAATGGCATTGATGGCCTGTTTGTTTGGACAATCTCTCATCCAATGTGGCCTATTACAAAAGAAACATGGCCTTAAAGGCTTGGTAGCAACACTCTTGGTCGATGGACCTTTTTCTTGTTTGGAGCTTCCACCATGGAATTTTTGGTGTTAAGTCTCTTTGTGTCTGTACCGAGAGCGCTCTTCATCATCATCTGAAGAGGTTTCCTTTTCTCCCTCACTTTTGTTCACATTGGGTTATTTTCCTTTGGCTTGGGTAGTATAGTTGCAAATGCATTATGTGGCAGCAATTGCTTCATCAAGGGTCTTAACATTCCTTTGATCAAGCTCCATTTTTGCCCAATCCTTTAGCCCATCCTTGAAGTTAAAGAGGAGTTATTGGGTAAATAATTCAATGGCTTTAAGCATTAAGGTAGTGAACTCCTTGACATAGTCTGAAATGCTACTGAGTTGCCTCAAATGTCGAAGCTTGCTAAGCACCTCTTCATTAGCATTGCGAGGCACAAAGTGCTTACGTAGTTCATCCTTGAACTGTTTGAACATGTTGATTGTGCAAAGCCCCTTTTCTCTATCGGCATGCTTCCTCCTCCACCATAACTAAGCAACGTCCCTTAGGAAAATGGCAGCATTACTAATTTTTGAGAAATCATCTGTGACATTCATCACCTCAAAATATTGCTCCAGGCCTAACAAAAAGTTTTCCACCATAATGGCATTACAAGTGCCATTATACATGGTAGGTTTGGGGACCTTTAAACTATGAGGGTCAGTGGAACTAGTTGTGGCAATAGTGCTTGTCAAGGGTGGACTGCCTCAACGAAGGGTTTTTGTCTCCCTACGAAGCTCTTTCACTTTATCTTGAAAGCTCCTTCATTTTCAACAAACTCTTAGTTTAGGGAGTGTATTTCTCCCCTAAAGACTTGGCCAATCTCCTCAATCATGGTCTTGGCAGCCCTGGTGATCTTCGCATTCTCATGAATGAGGTTATCGACCTAGTCACCAAGCTCGCCAACGGTTGAAGAAATGCTAGCCAAGTCCCTCTTAAGGCTAGCAACTTGAGACTCTATGGGTTCTTGTGTTGGAGCCTTAGATTTGCTTCACCTATATTATGAGCATTGCTCTTCATGCCCACGGGTCTATTCAATGCGTTGCTCTTCCACCAAACCAACGATAATCCCTTCTTGGCTTGCCATGCTCAAATTATCCAATCAACAGTACCTACGATGAAACCGTTGCTCTAATACCACCTGTCATGTGCTTAGACTTATAGATTTGCTAATACACATGACACTTAGTCTACAATGAGGGTGAAGTAGAACTAAGTAAGCTTAAGAGTTGGAACGCAACAGAATATAAGTGAGCAAGTAGGCAATAAGAGGTTTGGAACGTAAATTAGGCAGCACTTGAATGAGAGTAAATGTGAGGTTTTATTAGATTTCTCAATAAATTCTCATCATCCTTTACAAATGGGAGGAGAAGCCTTTATATAGGTTTTCCACCTCCTCAATGTGTGGCTATAATTAATTCTTCTAGACATTTCTACAAATAGCATATGTACAAAGCTTTTCCTAGAAGCTACTTGATATGTACACTGTGGTGGGAACATTCTAGATGTTGGCCGAATGGCCTAACATGGGTAGCAAGCATTGGAGGCATAGGAACTTTATGGAAGGTTAGCACTATCACGACCCAAACTAGGAGTCATGACCAGCGCTAAGGAATGAGAATTCTTTCGAATCAGGAACCCGTAGCAAGCATTAGAAAATAAAATCATGCAATAATAAATAAAAAGTACGACAGAATTAAAATTTTTTAAACCAATATATAAAATAAATACTCCAAATCCTTTCATAAATAAATATATTCGTACAATGTTCAAATACAACTTTCCAAGTATTTAATATCAAAACAAAATAATACTCTTATAATACATTAACACTACTACTGCAGTTCCTAGAATATAATTCAGAGTTCAAATTATACATTTACATAAAATAGCCAGGATGGAAGAACTCTGGCGAAGAACTTTACTACTAAGGTCTGACGATGTAGGATCTCCTGAAAAAAAATAATTGAGAGGGGTCAAACCTCACTGAGTGAATTATTATACTATATATACATGCAATCTAAACCATACCAAGTCAGACATTCATATATATATATATATATATATATATATATATATATACACGCATTTCATACAAATGCCAAACTCTGCTTTATAAATATAATAAATGCAAAAGTCATTTATTTTAATACATGAAGGATCAAATAGAACCCTATTAATTGCGACCTCAATCAACCATATCATCACTCTAGCCATATAGGCTCACTTAAATCTAAATAGATTACTTATTCCATTCTGGACAGCAGACTAGCCCCAAGACATTAAGTCAACCGAGCTCCAACAGTCTAACTGTCAGTGTGATTGGCCCCGAGACACTTGGTTAATCGAGCTCCAGCAATCACACCCTTAATCACATCACATCTCAATCAAATCAATCAAATTATAATTAATCAAACCATAATCACTACAATTAATTCCTTACTCATACCTAAATCTATCGCATCGGTACGTACACGGTCCTAGTGCTACCCACTAAAAAGCACGTTTTATTGATATCCTTCATTTATAATAAATCATTCATATGGAAAATAAATAATGTAGAATAACTTTCATAATAGTAAAATAAACCATATATATATACCAGAAATATACCTAAAATAAACAAAGTATATTTCGAGTATATAAATGTCAAATAAAACATGAAATATACTAAAAATAAACCATTAATATAATTTAAAACAATTTAAGCGTGTTTCAATAATATAACATGCATTTACTTAAAAGTATACCTAAATATACCAAAGATATACTCTAAGTACACAATCATTTAATAAAACAATTATGCATAAATATTCATTTAAAACATGTATATGTACTAAAACATGCATTTAGGTTTAACACATATCCAAAAATATACCAAAAATATACTTAAAAATAATTTAAATATAAATCAATAATGTGGTATGCAGTAATTTAGGAATAAACCTAAAATATACTAAAAATATACCTAAAGTATACTAATCATTTAAATAAACAATTATGAATGAATATACATTTAAAACATGTACATATACTAAAATATACTAAACACAACCCTAATCAAATTATAAATTAAATTACTTTTAAAAACATATAATGAGAATGAAAAATCCTAAGTCATGCATCCTAAATGCAATACATATATATATATATATATATATATATATAGTATAATAACTCACAGGTGTGCGCTACTTGAGATAGATTCAGCGAGCCTGGTCCGTTAGGCCTCGGTCTCAGCGCAGTTAGAAAAATAAAAGAACATCAACAATTAGAATAAACTTCTAATTCTACACTTCTAGGATTACTATAGAAAAACTCATCAAAAATTCAAAATTAGACCCGGACCGCTTGTCACCTTTTACGAGAAATCTACCAAAATTTCGATAAAGTCTCTTATGTAAAACGGACATATCCCTACAAAAGTAGGGCCGATCCTGCATAGAAAACACATTTCTAAACTTTCAAAGCACAACACCTTAAGTTGGAACCCCCGAACTCCACAAATCTCCAACCGAAGTTCACAATACATAAACAAACAATAATAAACAGTAAAATAATAAAATCATCAAAAACCCATAAAAATATTTAAAAACCTTTATTTTTTAGCTAAAACATAAAAGTCAATTTTAAATAATATTTGATAATAAAATTCATAAATGGGATAAAATCTCCATTTTACAATTAAATTAACATAAATTGTAAATAATATTTAAGATCACAATTTAGCATCACAGAACTAATAAAATACACATTAAATTTCAAAGTAACAAATACATTTATTATTTACATAATATTCCAAAATTATTTTAACTAATAAAATCTCAAATATTATATATAATATTAATAAAAATTCAATTTTACAATTATTCAACATAACATAATAAAATTCACATTTAATTACCTAAATAGCTTAATTATATAATAAAATTAGCTTAAAACCTATTTTATTTCCAAAATAATAAATAATATATTATTTGAAAACAATTTTTGAAAAATAGTATTAATTAGTTAAAATAGTAATTGATTTATAAAAATCATTTTATTACCTTAAATAATTATAAAATCAACTAAAACCTAATATCTAACTATAATTAACACAAAATTACACATTTACCCCTTTAATATAAAATATCCAATATACTAAATAATTTCCTCAAAAATTATATAAAATCATTAAAATTATTTAATCATCATATAATTTACTAATATCAACCAAAACACTTATTTAATCAATAATATCTATAAAAATACATATTTAACTTAATAATTCAAAATACACATAAATTATATAAAATTTCATAAAAATTATATAAATTCATAAAATTATTCTCTCAACAAATATATTCTAATATTAAGTAAAATATACAATTAAACTCTAATTTCAACCAAAAATACACATTTAACCAATTATCCAAACTTACATAAACTATAAATATTTCTAAAAATTACAAAATATTCTCAAAAATTAATTTCTCAACACCAAAATTAATAATAATATATAATAACAATAATTTAACAATTTCATAATTTAATTAATTAATTAAAGAAAATTAATTATTTAATAATAAAATAATAAAAAATTCACCAAAGTTAAAATAAATTCCAAAAATTATAACAAAAATATATTCATGAAGCTCAAGCTATATAGATCATCATTTCTAAAGAAAATTATAAAAAAACCATTAAACTCGAGCTAAAAAAAATAGAAAAGAATTTGACATAAACAAAAAAATTGATTAAAACTCACAAATAACTAGCTTTGAGCATTGATCAAGCTCAAAATCAACTTCCCCTCAACTCAAGGAGTTGATAGAGCTAAAGAAATCAAGCTCTCACAATCAGAAAGTCACCGACGACATTAGAAGCATGTCGTTGCTGTTGCTGCTTCTAACCTCTTCCTAGCATTATGAGGAAGAAGACAGACAGAGAAGGAGATGATGGTGAAGGGATGACGGAAAGAAGATGGCTGAGTAGTGTCCAGCATCGGAAGGGAGAAAAGCACAGTAATAGGGGAGGGTCGGGACTTCGCAGGTGAGAAGGAAGGTGATGGTTTTTCTGTAACTTGATCTTGTGTGTGTGTGCATATATATATATATATATATATATATATATATATATATATATATATATATATATAGTATAATGTGTATGTATATTATAATGTGTATGTATATGAAAATATAGAATAAATGAGTGGTAGAGAATGATTTAAACTGAACTTAAGTTATATTATTATTATTATTATTATATATATAAGGAAGGTGATGGTTTTTCTGTAACTTGATCTTGTATATATATATATAGAATAAATGAGTGGTAGAGAATGATTTAAACTGAACTTAAGTTATATTATTATTATTATTATTATTATTATTACTATATATATATATATATATATAACTCATATGTACAATAATGTACACAATATAAAGTTAACAACAACTAAAATTAATACTATTAATAAAATAATGTTTATAATAATATTAAACAATAAAAATAATACTAATGATAATAATTTAATAATAAAATAAATAATGTAGGTTGATAAAAATAATAATATATATAAATTAATATTATTAAAATATTACCATCCAAAATAATAAATTTTAAAATTTTAAAATAAAATATTTACATTGAAAATATTATTAAACATAAAATAATAAATTTAACTTTAAAATAATAAACATTGAAAATTTTATTAAACATAAAATAATAATTATTAATCATAAAATAGTAAAATAAATAAATAAATTTAACTTTTAAATTTTATTAACATTGCATATCTCATTACTTAATAAAATAATTTAAAAATCAAGGTTATTACAGGCACCCTTGCTCCTTGATAGAAGTTTCCAAATGGCCTCCGTGACATGGTTGGTAGCATGCAACCTTGCTATTTTTTTACAGTTCTTTAGAGCCTTCCCACATGCTCTTGGATTCCTTCCTTGGTCCAGACATTTTACCCTTAAGTCCAACAACTCTAGCAGCCCTCTAGTATGTTCTAAAAGCTTTCCGCACTTTCCTAGGTACTTGATATGACCTTAGTGGCAAGCAGCCCTCTTTAGCTTGCCTTAGCTAAATTTTCTCGTCCTTACACATACATCACAGGCCTTAGGGCAGGACAAACTTTGCGGACCATAACATGAGTATGTTGAAGTGCTCCAGATTATTCTTCAAGCCGTCGGTGATGCTAAAAGGTGCAGCTCCAGCTTTCATCAACAAAATAAGGTTTCCCTAACGTTGAGAATCATACTAATGGGCTTCGTCTTGGACCTAATATGGTTTAATGGTTTGATCCTTAATTTTTTAGGAAATTTCATTGGTTGCCAAATTGATGACAATAATTTCATTTGTGGCCACTCATCTCTCTTCTTTTTACTTTTATTTTTTCTTTTTTCAGTTCTGTCCAGTTTTTAGTCCATTTTTGAAAGAATGGATCAAACTTCGTCATTTGTTGTGTTTTCTTTTTTTATTCTTTTTTTGTACTTCTTTTTTTACTTACTTATTATTCTTAAAGTCATCTTTAATTTAAATTTATTGTATGTATTTATTTAATTTGTATATTTTAAATAATTTAATTTTATATTTAAAATAATAATTTTTTTATTTTGAAACTTACTATTATTTAGAATATAAAAATTAAGCTAATTAACCTAAAAATTATTCATAGTCTTCAATAATTATTTTTTTATAATTATTTACAATATAGAAATTAAACTAATTAAAGTAAAAATTATTCATAGCAAATAGCAAACAATTATGAAATATATCAAATAAATTATTATTTTTGTTATTGATACTAATAAAAATAAAAATTATATTTATGATCTTAATTTTATTATTAATGATGAAAAAACTGAAAAAAAAAACAATAAAAATCAACATAAATAAATAAAACTAGACAAAAATCAACAATTGCAATTTTTTGTTTCTTTTGTTGATTTTGTTAATTCAGTCATTGCTTTTCAATTGTTTTTGTTGTTTGCCTTTATTTATATTTGTTGATTTTTGTTAAAAATAATAAAAAACAACAATAAAAATTATGAGATGTATAAAAAATTATTATTACTATCATTAATATTAATAAAAGTAAAAATTTTATTTGTAACTTTAATTTTGTCATTAATAATGAAAAAAATTTTAAAAATAAAAAATCAACAAAAATAAACAGCAATCAACAACTGACAATCAACAACATAAAATTTTGTTGATATTTGTTGTTTTAGTTGTTATTTTTAATTTTTGTTGTTGTTTTCAGTTTGTTGATATTACAAATATACCATAAGAATTGTAAATTTGTTATATATTAATAATCAAAAAATATCAAATAAGGTTTTGTTAAAAAGAATTTGTTAAGACATTTTAATAAATTTCTTAAAGTAAAAAAAATAAAATTTTTATTCTTTAAGAATATAAAAGGAGAAAATTTTGTTTATTTATTGTTGTTACAACAGTTAAAGATATTTATTATTTGGTTTAACAACAATTGAAGATATTTAGTTCATAATTATTCATTTGAAAAAAAAGGTTTTAAGAGAAAAAACATATAGCAAAAAAAATTAAGAATAAAATGAAGACAATTCTTTAAAAATAAGAAAAAAAATTGAGAAAAAAAGATAAAAACATTAAAAAAAATATTGAGAAAAAAAAAGATAAATACAGTACTATAAAAATAGAAAAATATGTTTAGCAAAAAGATGCTAAGAAAAAAAATGAAAACAATAGAAAAAAATTTTAAGCAGAAAAATATTGAGAGAAAAAGTAGATGAAGACATTATAAAAATATTGAGAAAAAATAAAAAAATAAAATATAAAGTAAACAAAATTGTTGAAAAAAAAAGTATAAAGTTAAAAAAATCGGTAAAAAGGTAAAAAAGAAAAAAATGTTGAAAATAAAAAAAAATCTAAAAATAAGGATGACAAAAGGAATGAATTATATTTGAAAAAAAATTAAAAAAAATAATTTTAAAAGTTTTTTAAGTTAACAATATTTTTGACTTTTTCTTATTTTTGATACATATATGTAAAAATTCCTTAATTTTTCAGAATGTAAAGCCTTGATCTCTCTGTATTATAGTTTGATCTACGAAATGCTATGGTTTGTTAAAAAAAATATGATAAAAGTTATAGTCAGGATCAAACCATTGGCATGTCCATAAAAATGAAAATCATAAATATGTTTTTTTTTTTTTTTTCTTTACCCGTGTTATGGATCATAATTTATATTGCAATATGAGAATGATCCATAGTATAAAAATTGCAAATAAGCAATTTGGGTTGATGGGCCTTTCGTAAACCATGATAGTGTTGTTGTGAAAATGTTCACTGAATGGTTCTAAATGCCAAAAGCCTACAGTCCGCTAGGCCCAAGTTTGGGCATTATGTTCATATCCTTCTCAAAACCGAAAGCTTTCAACATCCTGTGATTTGGGAATGAAATTGGGTAATTCATTTTGTCAGATCAGAAAAAATTTCAGGAGAGCAACAAAAAATAGAAAATACAATAGGCAAAATTCACACGAGGATTAATTTAAAACAAGTAATTTTTTTGAGATTAGTCACACTTCCACATATTTATGTGCAATGGCAAAACTAGATATAAATGTTTAGGAGGGATTAAAGTTGAATATTTTTAACTGATTCGAATTCTATTTTTCATATATGAGTATCCACACCTTGAATACCTCAAGGGACATTAAAGTGGAAATTATAGTAAAATCAAGATGACCTTTTTTAGGTAGAAATACGAGGGGGTATAATGAAAATATGCAAAATTTGGGGAGATCAATGCTAAATTTTATGGACAATAGTTTCAATTCAGCAACTTTGAAGGGGGCCATTGCCCATACAAACTTACACCTGGTGCCGCTCCTGCCAATGAACCTGGCTGCAAAGCCTTATTTGTTTCCTTGCAGCTTAATCTTTATAAGTTTAAACCTTAAACGGGAGCAATGTTGTTGTGCATATCATCACATTTATTGACTGCTTGGATTCTAAGATAAATCACAATTCTTGTTTTTTTTTTTTTTTTTCTTTTTTCAAGTAAAAGGTATTTTTATAGAATATTAGGTATGAGATTGTTTTCCGACCGTATTTTGTGATTGACACTAATTTAAAAAATTTCAATATGAAGATTCAAATTTGAAATTTTCCACTATAAAATATTATCAGAGAAAAACATAGTAAAATTTTACATCACATAGGTAACCCTTTAGATTAAAACCTTTTTTTTTTTTTTACCATATTTAATGCAAGTTTCTGTATATTGAAGCCTTACAATTCATTATAATCTTAGGGTGTTAAGTCAATGTGGGTCATTTTTACTGCCAAAATACTTTTAATTGAACATGTGCAGTAAATATCATTTTCTGAACAGAAAAGTGTAGCTTTCTTCATATATAATCATTATTATTTCCACTAACTGATCTCCTCCATTTTTTTTAATTGATGAGTATACTCACTTTGCAATTGCAAGAATTATTACCTTCCTATTATAGTAGTAAAATCATGAAATTTTTTTTAAATAGTTTCTTGGTTGCTAGGAGCCTCTTTGCCATGAAAATGACTTCAGTGTAACATTGGTCCCTGATGTTCAAAGTTTATTGTTAGGTAACATCCCTTTTACCCATTGTTTGTCTAAAGAATGTTCCTCTATAGATTGATTATGTTTGCCAATTTAATAATTTGCATTCATATATAGTTTTTTACCATGGAATTCGCATTGACCTTTTAATTGTTTTTTCAGCAAACAAATGATGAAAACACAAATTAAGTCTATTTCATACAATTTTTAAAGTGCAACTTTTCTTTTGCGGCATTGAATTGATTCATCAGTGAACAGAATTTCTTTATTAATAGAGAAGCTAAATAATTTAAATATTAATTAATTATATGTAATAATTAATATAATAAATAACGGTTCTCTTTTTTGGATTATATATAAATTAATCTCATAAATTGATAATAGTAAAATTTAAAGTTCACAATTCAAAATGTCCTTAATGAAAGATGATCACTACCAACAACCGTTTAGATGAGCTGAAAAGGGTTGTTCTCACTTAAATAATGTTTCGAATTCAAACTATAATGTACATAATCATATTAAATAGTTGTTGAAAATTACCACTTTTACAATTTTACCTTAATCGAATTGAATTAATTGAAATTCAGTGATTCAAACAAAAAAAAAAAACCGTTAAATCACTCGGTGTTTAGTTATTTCACTAAAAAATCATTCTGTACAAAAATAACTGCTTATACTAACAATGGTAGATTGAAAAATTGAAACTCAAGTCAATACTTCTCCATTTCTCAAACCAAATATAAATGCAACAATTATACTATGTCCTCCCAAGAAAATAATAATTGTTACAAGGTAGTGGATATGGTCCAATACTCTAAATTAATACTATATCATAACAGATTTAATAGAGTGGAATCATCTTTCCATCTTTGGATAATGGCCCAAGTGGGCCATCTCTAAAAGGTCTGAGATCAAAAGCTAAGCCCAGACATATAGCTTTTCCTGTGGATCGGTTTTTCTAAGTTGCTATTACTCTTATTTTTAACAATATACTTTTTCTTTTAATTATTGAATCTATATATTAAAAAAAAAAATTAAGTGGACCATCAAATACTTAAAACTTTCGGCATTTGATTAACTCCACTTAGATTCTTCTCATAATGACCCTATAATAATGTCAAAATCAAAGAATCATTGAACTGTTTATAAAGCATGTTTAATTACCTTAAAGAAAACTATCAAATAAAGCTGACAAGATTTAAATCAACTTATTTATATAATACACTAAATTTAATTTATAATTATATTAAAAATTTAATTTTTAGTTAATTTTTTTGATATTTCATAACTATAATTAAAAATTTAAATATTTTCTATGAATATTAACAACTAACACGCACATGAAAATAAATTAACAATACAATACTATTAAAAAAAAGCAATGAAACAAAATATAATAAAACAAAAGATGGTTTATAAGCAATACATGATGACCCACAAGACCGTACCCACCTCTAATCCTCCAACTGCACGCGGGAATGTCATGTCTTAGGATTACACTTTTGTTTAAAACAAATCTTGAAGTGAATTTTGGTTAAGATTACAATAATTTCATTACACAAACATCTCAAAGTTGATGAAATTAAAGCAAACATAAACCTAGTCCTTGTTCAAGCTAGCACAGACTAATGGGAACCAGCTCAAATCTCATTTTAGAGAAAAAAGAAGCAATTAGATATGCACTTTGTGGACCTTTTGTTACATCTAGATTTCTTTTTCTTTACATATTTTAATTAGGTTAGTTTTTGTTTCAAGATTTCATTACACTACCCTAGCAATTTTGTGTCTAATATTAGACATAGGGCATGTATGGTTGCAGGCTTGCAGCTACTATTGACAACAACTGCATATGGTATGACTATATATTTTTTTTAACTCAATACGGGATCCAGTATTAGTGGGATGAGAAGGAAGATAATTAGTTATTAATAGTTAATATTTTTAAAATCATTTTTATGAACTACCATCAAAATTAAATTTTACAAATCTAGTAAGTAGGAGAGACATTAAATCCAAGACCTCTCGTAGGAGTTTTATCCTTAGCATGAATAAACTATTATCTTATTGATCAAGTGGCCAAGATCCGTGAAGGATGTTTTTTTTTTTTAATTAAAAAGCAAGGTTTGATTTTTAATTCTAATTTATTAAAAATAACTAAATATTTTTTTAAAAAAAGCTTTCATATAAAATTTTCCTTGTGATTTATTTTTTTTTCAAAATGTTTTATGAGCAATATTCAAACAATAATATCAACATATGTTATGTATGCATAATGAATTATGCCTATAAATTTTTTGAATAGAAAGTTAAATAATTTAAATATTAATAAATTATATAATAAAAAAATAGTAACTTTTCTCAATGAATATATTATAGAATTCAACGTCCATATGTTTTAATATCTCATTCACTAATAAAAATAATATTAGTTGAGAAATATCAAATTACTTGCATATAATGATCAACTATATACCAGAGTAGTCCTCTCGTTTTGAATAAAAATTATTTTTAGTTTATAGAATTCAAATTCTATAATTTTTGAAGCATGGCGAGCAGTAGTTGACAAAAGAAGAAAAGTATTATCAAAAGCTTTTCAAAATGAATTGAATTAATAAAATTAAAGTTTTTTTTTTTGGGGACAGAAAATTAGATATTAAATAAAATTTTATGTCCATGGAGACGTTGGCCAACAAACCAAGAATGGCTCACTGTAGAAAATATGATTTAATTAGACTTCATTTATAAAAATGTGGGTGCATGTGTTTTTCTGTTGAAGTTTACTTAAGCTTAGTGTTTTTTCTGGTTACAATTCCTGTAGTTAATCATGCGCTCATCTTCTAAAGTCATTTTATGGCCTTCGTGACCCGATATTTTCTCGGAGTAAGCGATTCCACTGTTCAATAAAATCATTGCTCTTTGCCATTATTATAATTATTATTATTATTTTCTTGTCATCATCTTTTTCAATCTATAACTACACTTTTAATCAGTTGTTTGTCTCCTCTTGATTCGGTCCTTGTTCCCATAATTTTTGCATTCTTATCGTTAGATTGCATTCATATTCTCTAGATTCACTTGTTTTTAACTTTGTATCGAAATGATCTCATGTCTTGGCCTATATCTCAAGTTGCATAAGATTACAAAACCTATACCATCGCCTGTCTTTGTATAAATTTTCAGAAATAAACTTTAAAAATACAATAAAATAAAACATCAACCTGAATATATTATTTTTAAGGATTAAATATATAATATGTACATATATGTTATATTCGGTAAAATTATATATTATAAAATCAATAATTTATAATATAATATTTTAGGTTTAGGTAAGAATATACCTCGGCTATGTGTGTATATAGTTTCAAGATTTGAATTCACACTTACGTTTTGAGAGCATGTGGTTGGGCATTTGCTAGTGTAATAGGTGGTGTTTGTGCAATGGCAGAATGATGGAAATCAATCTCTAAGAGATATTGATGACATGAATTTTCATCTTGAAAACAATGTGGGATTAATTGAAAGCAATGACAATTGTATAATGGAACAAAAAGTACAGAAATTTGCAGAGTTAAGAGACAAAACTTGAATCAATTGTCATCAAAAAAAAAAAATTCAACGACATATGATGATTAGAGAGCAGGAAAAGGGTAAGGGTTTTCAATTGCACGCAAGAAATTTTGTGTGTGCGAGGGGGGTTTCTTCAAAGAGAGTATCTTCCATTTAGGTGCTGGATGAATGGTAGTGGTGGAAGCATTTGACATTGTCAGCCCATTTAAGGTATGTTATTCATTTCTATTTGTTAGTCCTCGCTTTTGTACCACAAACTTAATACCAATAGCCACTCCTCGCGCTTCATGTTTACCCCTTTCCACCATTAACATCTCCACACCCACAATCTTCTTTAATTTTGTCCCCTGCTTCACTCACATGCAACCAACATTTCCTCCATATTAATCACCAAATGTTAAGTGGTTGTTTTTTTATTTCAATTTTTAAGCTTAAAGTTTATTTCTATATTTGATATTTGTAAAATTGAGCTAGTTTGTGCAATTTATTGTAAATTTTGTTGGCTGTAATGAATGTATCCTGTAAATATTGTGTCTCACAAAAAAAATATATATATATATCATTCGGGTTAACATTTTTACATATATTTTTTTTTATTACAAATAAAAATAGGTTATTTTTATTGTTAACAACTTCGGATGTAGAATATTGATAACATTAAGAGTACTAACGCGATGCTTATCTTTTTTAGCTTAATCTAACGACTCGATTACAGTTGGTATAACAATAAAACATTGTCAAATATTACCATAACTATTATTATTATTATGATTAGTGGTGGTGGAAGGTAAGGACATTAAATCCAAGAATATGCACCAGCTTAAGATCCAACCTCTTACTTCCTAGGGCTTCATTTTAAATCAATTGAGCTAAACTTCATTAGTTATAATATCATTCTCTCATACGATATAGTGCTTATGTGATATGTCATAATTTCATATGATGTGAGACTATCAGGGTGATAATATGGTGTCATATACACTCATTTGCCCCACTGTATTAATTAATTAATTGTGCTAATCTGATATTCTTAAAATTATTACTTATAGAAATCATGTATCTTAATTTGTTTATATATATATATATATATATTAAAAATTATAAAAATATTAAACTACATAGTAGTCTTTTATCCTGAAAAAACTGAAGAAGTGTGAATAAAATTTAAGAAGAACGAAAAACAAAAGCAGTTGTGCTGTGCTGAGCTGAGCTGCAAAGAAAGAAAGCTTTTATCCTGAAAAAACTGAAGCCAAATGTCAACCAAACCAGCGGTAGTGGGAGGTGGGGAAAATTGTCAGGCAGAAAGAGAGAAACATATAAAGTTCTGTGAGTGTGTGTATGTTTTGTACAATCACAACTGTTATTGAAGAACACCCCCCCATCTATGTAAATTACAATTTATAATCCTTTTCTTTTCCTGTTCAAAGTGTGGTCCTCGTTATTATTACTCTCCTATACCTCTCGTTCTCAAGTCTCAATAGGCAACCATTTCTCATCCTTAAATTGTTTCAATACCTTGCCATGAGGAAGTCAGAATTCCAATTCCCCATTTTCCTAAAATTAATCTTTATTTTATTTTAAAGATATAATTTTGCAAGTCAGAAAATCATAATTTAAATTTTGTTATTGTTAATTTGTCAAATTATTTTTTATTCAATAATTCGTACAACCATCAATATTTAAATCAATTTGCATCTTTAATAATAATAAAATGTAACTTTTTTTAAGCTTCCTATTAATAAATAACAAAATTTTATTCTTAATATATTAAATTTATTAATTAAATACTTTTTTAACAGGTGTCACTTGTTAGAATCTAATAGAGTAACGACCGTTAGTTGTTTTTAAAAAAGAAACATATATTTTATTATATGTGGGACACCACAATAGTGGATCCCATCCATTTTTTATGTGAAATTAAAGATCTAAATCAATGAAAGTCAATTGATCTAGACCTTATTAGTGTATTTCAATACTATTTGATGTCTTCCAATTACATGCTATTGAATGAAAATTGAAAGACCCTTTATACATATTTTTGCAAGATTTTTGACACATGATGATCCTGAGACTGAGAGCAACATCATGAACATTACATAAAGCAAAATATATATATATATATATATATATATATATAAGAGAAGACCAAAGAAACCATTGAAACAAAAAGTAATAAAAATAAGAGAGGCAAGAGAATAAGTTCGACAGCAAAAGAAAACAAAAGAAACAAGTAACATATACATATAGATGCATACATATGTTGGTGGGTAATGTTGCATCTGCAGGTGCAGGTGCAGGTGGTGGTGGTGGTGCAAGGAAGCATTCATGGGGACCACTTGTTTGGTTTTATTTTTATTTTTCTTCTGTTAAAATTTTCATTCAGTTTAGTAACAGAGATTGAGTGAGAGAGGAAATTTAATCTTATTTTTTAAAAAAAATAGAAAAAAATAGAAAATTAAAAAAAAAAAAAAAAAAAAACAAAGGCTGCAAGAGAATATAAAAATGGATATCAAGGTCGACCCACTCTTTTATCGTCCTGTCACAATCCACTTCTCTTTTCCCCGCAATTCTCTCTCTGTTAATAGGCCATTTTTACTGGCTCGGCCAGTACTGTAATCTCTTCATCAAATTTTACACCAATCTCCTTTTATTATTATTATTATTATTATTATTATTATTATTATTATTTTATAGTTCCCCTGCATTATAACAATCAAGGTAAAAAAAAATTTAAAAATTCAAAATGATATACTATTTATTATTAAAATTTTATTGAAATACCATTAACAGCAACTTATAAGTCATTGAATGATAGGTATGGATGGTTAAGTTATATATTAAAAAAGTTTTATCAACACAATTAAAATGTAGTAACAAAAAAATTTACGATAATGAAATTATTTTTTTTATTTTTTTAATTAGGGAAGAAAAGAAGTAAGAATCGAATATTTAATCTAAATATATCTTAAAGAGAAATATATCATTAAACTACTCAATCTTTGATGATAGAGAAAATTTATTTTAATAATTTTTAGTTGTGCTTTTATTTATCTAATTTCTATTAAAATGTATTTCTAATTTTCAACAAATGAATGATTTACTTTGAAAATCAGCAGCAACCACTTATTTTGAGAAGTATTCTAAGGTGAAGAAAAATTCTACCATTTGCGAATTTAATTTTTATTTTAATTTAGAAATATAAAAATGATCTGATTTTTCTATTTTTAAGAATGTTACAACCGAGCATTAAAATTTTGTATTTTTTAAATAAAAATTAGAATTTGAGTCTGATCTATAGAACAGGTGAAACAACTTTATTTCTTTTATGAATTTCATCTAATTATACTAAAAAGTAAAACAGTAGCCCTCCGCCTCTAGCTGTGGTGGTTAGGGTGTTAAGCCGTTAAGGGCCCTTGAAGATGTGGCTGGTTCGAAACCGTACTCTGCCTCCCCACCTCTTCTAATCTAACATCTAACAATTTTGTCAAAAAAAAAAAAAAAAATGAAAATGATTACAAATGTTCATTGCATTAAAAATTAGTCTTTTATATTTATTTTTTTAAAAAATTAAATTATGTTCAATTCAAATGAATTTTATTTTATGAATTATTATTATTATTATTATTATTATAATATATAGTGAATTATATATATAAGTTTTCTTTTCTATTCTATTCTATTCATTTCATTAAAAAAAAAACTTTTTTAATTTTGGTACCTTTTTTTCTTTTTATTTTAGTTCATGAGAATGCGATACTTCTAATAAATTTCTAATATGTTCAAAATTATAATGTGAGAGGCTTGATTCTCACTTAGGGCTGATATATAGTTGAAAAATGTAAAATGTTATGTCTTGAAGTCCTTCCTTTTATAGTCTACATTATAATTAAGTTGAAGTTGTGGTTTCGATTCCATTCTTTTTTTCTTTTTTTAACCTCTCAATTGTTAAAAAAATAAAGAAAATTCCATTTAATTAGTTTTGTGAGACGGCCTCACTAACAATGCAGGTCTTTTTTTTAGGAAAAGCTGCTCCTTTTTTGTCTAGTCAAGGGGAATGGTATACCCTCCTGCTAATGTATTAGCTTCTAATATCCTCAATTAATAGAAGTTTTCTTTCAAAAATAAAAATTATCAGAGTTATATTTTAAGCAATTTGACTCATGCAACCAACCAACATTTCTTCAAGTTTAATTCTGTAATTTTATATAATTTAGACAAAATTATACAAAGTACAGAATTACATGCTATTTTTATAGTATTAAGCAATATGAGCTAGACACTATATCAAACTAAAAAAACCTTAATTTATGCTCACAATTTAAAGTGACGACGAGTTTAATTTGTTCTCTTTAAGTTATTTAAATTTATAATAATAAAGTAAATTTTTATCTTTATTAATTAGATTTAAAATGATAAAATATATTTGATGTTTCTATATTTTATGCAAAGAGACAATTAAAAAATAAATTCTTTAAAATTTGAGATATGAGATTAAAATCTCACATTGTTAGCTATAAATTAATCCAACTTAAAAAAATAAGTTAATTTTTAAATCTCATCGAAGTTATGATAACTACTAAAAAAAGATATGTTGAAATTTTTTAAAATATTAAAATTTAAAATTTTAGATAAATACAATATTAAAATAAGAAATTAAAAGTAATTATATTTCAAAATTTTCAAATAACATGAAAATAATTAATTAAAAAATAAAAATATTGTCTCTAAAATGAAATAAATAAATAAACAACAAGATAAAAATGGAGATAATTTTAAATCGTGTTTGTAATAAATTATAGAGACAAAATTTGTTATTTATACGGACAAAAAATATTGTCTCTGCTGATAATATTTTTTTGCAGTGAGAATTGTTAGCTAGAAGAAGAACAGAAGATGTGGGTAGCAAAGCAAAATTTTACTTGTTAAATTATTTTCTGAATTTGATGTGATTAGACTGCCATCACTGTTCTCATATCAGAATTTTTATGATTTTTTGTGATTTGTACAAAAGGACAAATTTTGTTTCAGACCAATCATCTCAATTTCAGGGATAACAATTAAGAAATCATTTTTGGCATTTTCTCCTAATTAGAACTAGTTTTTTTTCATTATTTTTCCCTTAAAAAAAAAAGGATTTGACAATTCAAATGTATATATTTTTATTAGAATTATCACTTCCAGGCTCTAAAAAAGAAAAAAAAATTGTGGGTGGGAGGTGAGAATTTACCGTGCGGAGTAAAAAAAAAAAAAAAAAATCAATTTCGAGACTCTCTCTTTGTTCAGACACCTGGTGAAAGATTACTGAATTTTATTAATTGGTGAATGTAATAATTTATTCTAATTATATAATTATACCCCTGTTCTTATATATTTTCAAAAAAAATAGTTCAAAAACAATTTTGCTGTTAAAAAAAAAAAACCCCTACATTTATTTAGATTTATTTTCTATATCGACTTATCAATGTTGTATTTGAACAGAAACCAAGCTTGATTCAAGCTATCAAAGATGAATGGTCAGAGCAGAAAATAAACAAAAACTAAAAATAATTAAAAATGCATAACTATAGTCAAAACATTTAAAATACAATGTAACATTTCTTTCGTTTTGACATCTTTTCTGCCTATTATCTCAATATAATAGCATATCAAAGACACCAATAGAAAGGAATGTTATCTAAAATTAACTTTCAATAATATGATCGATGCGATATCACTTAAAAATAATTGTCTAACAATACGTTGTTTAACAAGACTAATTATTCAACAACAGTTTAAAATATTTACATAAGACGATAAGAGAGATATTAACTTCAAATATATATTATAATATTGTCTAAACTACCAAAATTACAAAGCTCTCTCTTTCTCCACAATACACTTAGTATTAAACCAAACTTATTCATGTACTTCCAAAGCTCGTACACTAATTCCTACATTCACTTCCAGTAAATTGCCAACACCCAATTTGAAGTCTTGATTTCACATCCACGCTCAAGTCATTAACGGCTACTCTATAAAAATTATATTAAGAGAGCAGTGAGTACTTTTGAGGAAATACTCAGTGAGTGAACTAAAAAGTAAAGTAACAAATGGTATAGGAAAATGAGAATGAAACAGGTAATGAATACATATATATACTCATAGTTCACTAGTAGTTTGTATTGTAAACAAATAATATTAATTTTCTCAAAAGTATTGTACAGTAAGTCATTTATATAAAATAGTCCACAATATTATAACATCAAATCTCAAGTGATCTCAATCACATGAATCATCATAAAATAACTTACTTTAATATAATTACACATCTTCACGAAAATAATTCATCATAAGAGCATTATTAGAGTAAACTACACACACATAACAATAACATCGAATATAATGTGGACCCGCACTATATCAAAAGCAATATAATAACGCAAGTATGCATATGACATCTTAAGTATGATTAGCAATTAAGCCATATATATATGCTCCATCAATTTCTCCTGATTGCCAAACCATAGAAAAAATATATATCCAGCCCCAGACATCAACTATACACATTTCAAAATATATATCCGGCCCCAGGCAACAACTGTACACATTTACCAACTCCGTCATGTCCTAAACATGGTCTTATTGCCACTAACATAAGGTGTTTATTCATTGCTCTTATTGCTCAAAACACAATCATCATTTGCTTGCTGATAAATACTATATGCACCTTTCATATACAAAATATACTTCTCACATATACCAAAAATATACTTAAAATCAACCTTTTGCATACTGAATATATTACCATAAGGTATATTTTAAATGATTCCTTAAGATAAAATATTTCAACCACTTTTCATATATAAACACATATACCTTTGAAGTGCACATATACTCTTCAGATACTTAATTAACAACCTAGGTATACATTTAGGGTAAGGGTATACATATTTTACTTTTCATTTCACAAAATATTCTACTTAATAGATATGCATGACTATAGTTGCATGTACATTGTCCACTTAAACTTTACATCCATTAGAGACCCACAATCAAATCATAATAAGCTCAATTACTCTAACAGATTGAATATTAAAAAGTATGGCTTTATTTGACCATAATACAAACTAAATCAACTCTACCTCAAAACTATAAATTTATAAATAACATTTCCAAGTTTCTATGGAATCAACATTCACCTCATTTGGAGTTTCATAGCTAAAGTTATGGTCTTTTGAATTTCACTACTCTTACCCAATAGACTGTTAGCTTGACACAATTCACAGTGTGCAATCAAAAATTCATAAAAACTTCTATGATTTATATTCTTAAATAAAATTCTCCAGATGTAAATGTGTGCATATCTAGAGTGGTTTGCAATTGGTTTTACACTAAATGTATGTGTACAGAAGGAATAACATTAATACTAATTGAACATGGTCAAGCTGTCTATAGATTATGCACACTAAATTATGTGGCTCTAAAAGATAATTAAAATGGTAGAATTATGTTTTTCTTATTTCTAACAAATTTTTAGGAGAAACCTTCAGGTTTCTATAGACATAAATTTCATCTCAATTGGAGTTATATAACCTTAAATATGGCTTACAATTTTTTACTGTTCATGAGTGCACTGAATTTCTAAAACTTTAATGTTACATCTTTTTATTCCTAGATGAATTCTGAACAAATATAAACCAAGACTTACATAACGTTCACATAAATCATACTTAAACAATTGACTTCAATAAGTAGTTTTGGAACATTAAATTTTAGAATTTTTCAAGAATTAAAACTCAACTAAACAAAGAGTTCCAAGGAAATAAACTTTAAGAAACAAGTAGAAACTTGATTTTCACTTACCAACAAATAGATGCAATTAAATAAAAGAATCCAAAGAAAAGAGAAGTATAATTCCACTCACTTTGCTATAGCACCTTCACCTCTTTCTCTCAATTTCTTTTTTTTTTTCTTGTTAAGAGAAGAACTCCAAATGAAGTTATTCTTCTCCCATAAGATAAGTCTTACATCTTAAAAAGATAGTTATGGCCTTAAGCCACCATAAAAATGACACATGTACTTTTTTTTAATCTTTTAATTAAAATAATTAATTTAATTCTCAATGCTTCCTTATCTTTTATCTTAATACCTCTATAATTATAATCATACTTAATTACAATGCTCTCAAGGGTACGAATGTTACATTTCTTCCCTCCTAAAAGAAATTTCGTCCTCGAAATTTGGAGTTTGTCTATTAATCATATCTTATATATTCTTAACACTTACTCTACCTTTTCTTTTATGATGAACTCATTCTTAAAATAAAAATATTCATTAACTAATGCAAACTTAAACCTAATTTGAAATGCATCCTAATCCTTCATATAACTAAATCATACTTGTTTTTATAGTTGGTGCATTCATCGTCTCTTGCCTTGTCAGGGCAAACACCCTAGCTTGTTAAGCATTACTAGCAACACTAGCTCCTTGACCTGCGTGTCCACTTCGAGATGGTCCTATAATTCTACTTACTTCAATTTACACCACTATTGCTCTATTAGTGTTTGGGGGTTTACCTCCTTTTGTTGTGTGCTAAGCATTTGATCCTTGCACTGATTGCTCCACCAATACCTTATTAAGACAATCATGAGCATAGTGCCCTATCTCATTACATTAGTAACATGACACTCTTGTCCATCTACTACAATGTCCCATATGGTTGCTTTGGCACTTATTACACCAAGGCATAACTTTTTCTATATGTATTCTTCCAACTCCCACTTGCCTTAATAATGCCATCAGTTGCTTTACTGATGCTTGACTCTCTTGAGGTTTATCATTTCCTCAACTTCTATTATTTCCTTCTAAACCACATGTAAATTTCATTTTCTTATTCTCCTTCCAAGTATGCTTGCTTAATCCCAATTGTTGCTTCGACTTTGATTGAGTCATTCTTCTAATTCCTTATCTAACCTCTCTTGCTCTATGGCTTTCTCAACCCACCCTTAAAAAATATTTCCAATGTACAAATTCAATTTTCCTTTCAAAGACACATGCAAACCATCATGAAACTTTTCACTCTTCTTTTCCTCAGTTGAGTAACTGTTCTTTATATAGTTGTATAAATCCTCAAATTTATTAACATATTCTCTTACAGTCATTATTTCTTGCTTTAGAGTGATAAACTATGCTACTTTTTTCCTTTTGATAGTTCTCTGTCAAATATTCCTTATAAAATTCTTCCTGAAATATTTGCCAAGTTAGGGCCATACCAAATAAATTTCTAATCCTACTTAACCAATCATTTGCCTTATCAAACGTCAACCCATATACGTTCCCTATCTTCTCCTCGTCACTCAACTATAATGTTGTAAAGAATTTTTATATAGTTTTTATCCACTTATTAGCTTGGCCAAGGTCTAATGTACCACAAAAATCATACACTTCACACTTTTTAGCATGCTCGATCACATCTCCAGGCCTTGTGTATTTCTTTTCATCTTCTTTAGACATTATTGTGGCCATAGTGCATGCCAACTCTGTAGCATTAATATGCATCATCGACGACACAGGAAAATTAGCCACTTTTGCTAGTACTGGTGATGGTGGAGGTTGGTGGTTACGTGATCTCCTCATTACATTAAAATTCAACATCAAAGCAGTCGATGCAGAACTACCTTGATCACCACCACCACCATTTTGAGCTTCTTATGCAACATTCCTCTCATTGCCAATAGAAACCAACGATGGAGGTAATTCTCGTGATGGAATATGACTCCTACTGGAGCCTTCTAGCCAAGCTTATAACCCTGTTTTATTAATCTAGGCACCTCAACCTCTTTCTCTGCCTCTACCTTTACCTCTTCCTCTACCTCTACCTTTACCTCTACCACCAATCATGCCACCTATAGTTCTTGCCATTTTCCTAAAATTTAAGATGAAACTGCTTCTATAATTCTTCCATCAAATATAATTTTATTGCATTTACTAATATCCATTGAGTTTAATATTTTTGAGTGTCTATAGAATTGACTAAACCTATACTCTGATACCAACTTTGTAATACCTTTTTTCCTTTTGACATCTTCTCTGTGTATTATCTTAGTATAATAGCATATTAAAGGCACCAATAGGGAGGAACGTTACTTAAAACTAATCTTCAATGGTATGATTGATGTGATATCACTTAAAAATAACCTTTTAGTAATACGTAGTTTAATAAGCCTAATTATTATACAATAGTTTAAAATATTTACATAAGATCGTAAGAGAGATATTAACTTCAAATGCATTTCATAATATTGTGCAAACTACCAAAATTACAAAGCTCTATCTCTATTTCTCCATAATACACTTAATACTAAACCAAACTTATTTATGTACTTCCAAAGCTCGTACACTAAAACTAACCTTTTGACATATTCTCTGTGTATTATCTCAGTGAAATAGCACATTAAAGGCACCAATAGGGAGGAATGTTACCTAAAACTAACCTTCAATGGTATGATTGATGTGATATCACTTAAAAATAATGGTCTAGCAATATATAGTTTAATAACCCTAATTATTCAATATTAGTTTAAAATATTTGCATAAGATGGAAAAAGAGACATTAACTTCAAATACATATCATAATATTGTCCAAACTACCAAAATTACAAAGCTCTCTCTTTCTCTACAATACATTTGGTACTAAACCAAACTTATTCATGCACTTCTAAAGCTTGTGCACTAAAACTAACCTTTTGACATCTTCTCTGTGTATTATCTCAGTAGAATAGCACATCGAAGGCACTAAATGGGGGGAATGTTTACTGAAACTAACCTTCAATAGTACAATCAATGCGATATCACTTAAAAATAACAGTCTAGCAATATGCAGTTTAACAAGCTTAATTATTCAACAATAGTTTAAAATATTTACATAAGATGGTAAGAGACATATTAAATTTAAATGCATATCATAATATTGTCCAAACTACCAAAATACCAAAATTACAAAGCTCTCTTTTTCTTCATAATACATTTGGTACTAAACCAAACTTATTCATGTACTTCAAAAGCTCGTACACTAATTTCTACATTCACTTCCATCAAATTGCCAACACCCAATTTGAAGTCTTGATTTCACATCCACACTCATGCCATTAACGACTACTTTGTAAAAATTATATTAAGAGAGGGGTGAGCACTTCCGAGGAAATACTCAGTGAGTGAAACTAAAAAGGAAATTAACAAATGGTATAGGAAAATGAGAATGAAATAGGTAATGGATACATATATATACTTATAGTTACTTGTAGTTTGTATTATAAACAAATAATATTAATTTTCTCAAAAGTATTTTACAGTAAGTCATTTATATAAAATAGTCCACAATATTAAAACATCAAAATCTCAAGTGATCTCAATAACATTAATCATCATAAAATAACTTACTTCAATATAGTGATACGACTTCACAAAATAATTCATCATAAGAGCATTATCAGAGTAAACTATACACTCATAACAATAACATCAAATATAGTATAGACCCACACTATACCAAAAGAAAAATAATAATTTCAGTTTGCATACAACGTCTTAAGTATGATCATCACTATATATATATATATATATATTAGAGCTTAGGGGGATTGAGTGTTTGTTTCAAATAATTTTTTCTATGTTACAGTAATGTCTACATGGTAGTTTATTCAATAAGTCATTTGGTCACAGGTGGTCCCGGTAGTAAGTCCCAGAGAGGTAGTAAAACCGTTGGTTTAGCCAGTGAGTTTGTAGTTGAGTAACCTATTTATGTAGCCATTCCTTTATAATGAATCTAATCTTTGGAAGAAACACTTCTTTTTCCTCTTCCTCTACTTCCTCTTATGCTAAAGTTTAAAAAAATATAGTCAATAGTGATGAAATCACTATTAAAGACTTTGATAAATGCATTAATAACTTTAAGCTCACAGATTATAAGAAGACCATGTTTACAAGACTCCTAAGTTGAATCTCTTTAATTTTGATTATGTTATCAAGACTCAAGAAAGAGGTATTCAACTTTTTAAGCCTTAGGATTACATAAAGTTATGGTCTTCTACCTCCTTAGACAAACATAAAGAAAAAGGTTTCTGCTATATCCATATAGGTCTTATTCAAATTGGTATAAAGCCTCTAGCAAGAGAAGGTCTAAATACTTTTATCTTAGCTGCTCTAAGAGATATGATGTTTAAAGACTTTTAAGAGACTCTTTTAGGAACTATAGAATCCAATCTTTGCTTAGGTCCAATATCATTTGATTGTTATCCAAAGTTTACTATTTCTCTTAATGATGCAAATCTCTTAAAGTCTCTGGTTTTGCAAATCCAAACCCATAATTATAAAATGGAGGATGGATCAATTCTAGTTGCATTCATTTGTAAAGCTCATTATAAAGTTATGATGACTACATTTCATATAAGGAGTCATTTTCATAGTAAAAAAGGAGAAACTCTTCTTCTCCAAACAGATACGACTAAAGTTATTGTTGTCATCCTAAAACCTATTAAATGGAGTCAAGTTACACTTCCCTAAGAATGGATCCTTGAAGGAGCCACTGAACCTAAAATCCAATAAAAAGAAACACTTGCTCTAAATACACAAATAAAGCATATCACTTAGTTCCAAGATGGTAAGAGTAAAACTCTCTTTTGATAGAAATTTTTCTTGTTCGAGATTTTCTTATGTATCTTCATCAAAATCTCTTGATCTTGTAAGAGTATCTTAGATCCCATCTGTTATAAACCTTCTATATTATAAAGAACCATAAGAAAATCACCATTAAAGTTAACTAAAAGCCATACATTTACCAGATCAGGCAAACCTTTATCTTGATCAACCACTAGTTATAAACCTACCTTATACTATTCCTACTCGATATTCAACCTCAGACTACCTTTTTCTTCCCTCAGAAATGTAGACTATAGTTGTCACGACCCAAAACTAGGAGTCATGATCGGTGCTAGGGAACATGAATTCTTTTGAATCCAGAACCCGTAGCAAGCCTTAAAGAATAAAAACATGCAATAAATAAATAAAAAGTATGACTGAATTAAAATTTTTTGAATCGATATATAAAATAGATACTCCAAATTCTTTCATAAATAAATATGTTCATATAATATTCAAATACAACTCTCAGAGTACAAAATATCAAAACAAAATAATACTCTTTTAATACAATAACACTACTACTACAGTTTCTAGAATACAAATCAGAGTTCAAAATATACATTTACATAAAATAGCCGGGACAAAAGAACACCAACGAAGAGCTCTACTACTAAGGTATGACAATATAAGATCTCCTGAAAAAAATAATTGAGGGGGGTCAGACCTCACTGAGTGAATTATTGTACTATATATACATGCAATCTAAACCATAACAACTAGACACCTGTATATATATACATGCATTATGCATAAATGTCAAACTCTACTTTATATATAATAAATGCATAAAACGTTTATTTTTAATACATGAAGGATTAAATAGAACCCTATTAATTGCAACCTCAATTAACCACATCATCACTCTAGCCATACAGGCTCACTTAATTCCAAATAGATCACTTATTTCATTTTAGATAGTAAACTGGCCTCGAGACACTAAGTCAATCGAGCTCTAGCAGTCTGACTGTTAGTGTGATTGGCCCCAAGACACTTAGTCAATCGAGCTCCAACAATCACACTATCAATCACATCACATCTCAATCAAATCAATCAAATCATCTCAATCATATCATAATTACCATAAGTAATTCCTCACTTAACCCTAAATCTATCATACCAATACGTACATAGTCCTAGTGATGTCCACTATGTAGCATGTTCTATTGATATCCTTCATTTAAAATAAAAACATTCATATACGAAAAAATAAATAATGCAGAATAATAGTCATAATGATAAAATAAACCATATATATACTAGAAATATATCTAAAATAAACTAAGTATATTTTGAGTATATATATGTCAAATAAAGTCAAATTAAACATGAAATATACCAAAAATAAACCAATGATACACTTAAAAACAATTAAGTATGAATTAATAGTATAACATGCATTCACTTAAAAATATACCTAAAATATACTAAAAATATACCCTAAGCACACAAATTATTTAATAAAACAATTATGAATAAATATACATTTAAAATATGTATATGTACTAAAACATGCATTTAGTTTGACATATATCCAAAAATATACTAAAAATAAACCTAATTATCTAACATGTATATATAAAAAATAAACCCTAAATATACTAATGATATAGTTAATGTATATAGAAAATATGCAAACATATATATCAAGATATAATAAAAATAAACCGAAAATATAGCAAATTATATTATAAATTAAATCACTTTTAAAATATATAATGAAAATAAAAAATCCTAAGTCATGCATCCTAAATGCAATATATATATATATATATATATATAATAACTCAATGATTCGCACTCCACGAGATAGACTCGGCAGACCTGGTTCATTAGGCCTCGATCTCGGCATAACTAAACAAATAAAATAATAATGAAATTCAGAATAAATCTAACTTAAACCTCTAAAGAGACTCTCTCTAAGATTACGAAACACTGACAGACATAAAATTTTAAAGTTGACCCGATGTCACATTTTACGAGAATTCTACCAAAAATTCAGCAAAACCTCCTCTGTAAAACAAACTTCTCTCTATTAAAAAGTAGAGCTAGTCCTGCAAAAAAAAAAAGTACTTCTAAAACCACAATTCACACAACCCTCGGTTGGGATCCTAAACTACATAATTTTTCAACCGAGGTCCATACTTCACCAAAACAACAATATTAAACAGTAAAATAATAAAAATCATCAAAGATCCATTAAAATATTTAAAAGCCTTTATTTTTCAACTAAAACATAAAAGTCTAATTTAAATAATATTTGATAGTAAAATTCATAAATGGAATAAAATTCCCATTTTACAATTAAATTAACATAAATTGTAAATAATATTTAAAATCACAATTTAACATCACAAAAATAATAAAATACACATTTAATCTCAAAATAACAAATACACTTATTATTACATAATTTTCCAAAACTATCACAATTTAACTAATAAAATCTCAAATATTATATAATATTAATAAAAATTTAATTTTTACAATTATTCAACATAACATAATAAAATTCACATTTAATTGCTTAAATAGTTTAATTATATAATAAAATTAGTTTAAAACCCATTTTATTTCCAAAATCATATATAATGGATTATTTAAAAATAATTTTTTTTTTGAAAAATAGTATTAATTAGTTAAAAATAGTAATCAATTTGTAAAAATCATTTTAATACCTTAAATATTTATAAAATCAACTAAACATAATATTTAACTATAATTAACACAAAATTACACATTTACCCCTATAATACAAAAATACACATAATATATTAATATTACTCAAAAATTCTATAAATACATAAAAATTATTTTCTCAACATATATATTATTGATATTAACTAAAACACATATTTAAACAATAATTTCAACAAAAACCCAACTTAAACCTAATTCTCCAATATTGACATAATATAAAAATAATTACAAAAATTACATAAAAATCACAAAATTATAATCTCAACTCTAAAATTAATAACAATTAACAATAACTTCAAATACACCAAATTTATAATTTTAATAATTAATTTACAGAAATTAATAAAATAATAATAAAATATTCAAAAATTCAAACAAAAATTTATTCATGTAGATTAAGCTCCTAGAATCAACATTTATTAAAGGAGTTTGCCTTAATCATCCAAAAATCAACTCAAAAAAAATAAAATACATAAAAGCTTAAAAATAAAGAACTTAAAAAAACTCATAATTGAATGAATTTAAGCTTAAGAGGAGTTTGGATTCGTCTTCCTCATGACTCAGGGAGTTGAAAGACACCAGAATGGCGAGCTAAAGTGGTCGGAGGAGGAAGAACGACCGGAAAGAAGAGTTTCGGTCACTATTGTTGTGCGAGCTGCTACCAGCGCTTGGGAAGGAGGAAGAGGGTGGCAGAGCTGCTGGCTGATGGAGGGCGGTCCGGCGAGCTGAACGGAGAGGCACACCGACAGTAAGGGCTCAAACGTGCGCGTAGGGAAGGAAGGTGGAGCACTGTGTTCTTGCATTTTTTTGTTAGGAAGTTTACTGCTTTTGTTTATATATATATATATATATATATATATATATATATATATATATATATGCACGCGTGCACACACACACACACACATATATATATATATAGGCTCACACATATAATCACACACACATATATAACCACATAAATATGAAACTAATAACAACACATAAAATATCATTTAAAAGTAACAATAATATAAACCACAATTATTAAATAATTAATAATGCAAATAATGTATATTTAATAAAATAAAAATAATAGAAATAATAATGCACATAAACTAGTGTCATTAAAATTGATGAGTGTGAAAAATGCATTTTTTAAAGTAGTCTTTGTGTTAGGAAAAATTCAATTTCAGTTAAGTTTGTGTTTCTTTTATTCAGTTTTTATTTGGTTGAGTACTTACTGCATGTCTTGTGTGTTTATTTATTTTTACGTATTAGTTGGTTTATTTTTGGTTAATTTTTATGTATTTAGGGAAGTCAAAGAACAGTAGAGGAAGGTTACATGGGAGCCGTGAGCACTTGAAGTGAGCCTAAAAAGCAATGGAGGTCAATATGCTGAAATGCTGAAAAAGTGATGTGCACGGCCGTGCGACCTGGTGATTAGGAAATTCGGAGTCGAATTTAATTGTTGACTCATGAGGGACAAGATGGAGATTTCATATGGCTGTAACTCTAGGGTTGGTAATTAGGGTTTTATAAGAGGGTAGCCACTAGAAACAAGGATATATATAGATTATTATTCATCACTTTTGGGACACACATTATTTTTAGAGAATTTTCTTAAAGCAGTTTTGAAAAACAAGGATTTTTCTTGCTTTTGTTAGTTTGGAGATTTGAGAATAAGAATTAAAGAACATCAAGCTTCCTATTGAATAGGGGGTTTCTTCTATTCAGTTGTGTTTATTCATTCTTAATTTTAATTTAATGATGATGTCTATTTTCTTTTATTCTTTTTCTTTATCTCGTACAATTAACATGAGTAGTTAAATTATTAGTTAGGGTTCTTGTTGCAATTCAACCATGGGCTAATCACAATTAAACCTAAGCCATTAATCTAGATCCTTTAGTTGTTATTAAACTTAATGTCTTCTTAGGATTGATCACCCTTTGATTGAATATACACAATAAAGCTTGATCGAGAGATAGGTTGTATTGGATTTAAACAATAACTTGTTAGATGCTTTCTTAGTTGAGAAACACTTAAGCAACTAATATTGATTAAGGGTTGGTGCTTAAACTGGGTTAACCGAACACTTAGTAGGAGAGAGCTTTAAATCTAAGAACGTCAATTTACTTGGTTAATCATACGGTTGTCTTAGGAGGAAAGCTTATGATTCTTGAGAAACCCTCAAATTGGATTAAGGTTAGGTATGGCTTAGCAGTTAATTTATCTTAAATAAAGGTTGAATTAGTAATAAGAACCCTAGCTCTCTAAAGTGATTGTTATTTCATTGTGATTTATCTTAGTTTAATTTTTAGTTTAATTCAAAATACCCTTTTTCGTTGTTTAAACAAACAAACATAATTAGTATCACTGTAGTCAATCTGCAATCTCTGTGGGATTAATTACTACTTGTATGAATCTGTATACTTGCGGAAACTCGATAAAAAATAATACTAATGATAACAATAAAAATAATAACCATGATAATAATAACACACAACACATTTGAAAATAAAAATAATATAAACACTATTTATGAAATAATTTAATAATGCAATAATGTCAATCAATAAAAAATAAAATAATAGTAATGTACTTAAAATATTAATATTAAAATAATATTATGATAATAATATCACATGATAATTATAATAATAATAACCCACATAAAATAACAATGAAAATAATAACATTAATAATGATAGTGGAATAATTCAAAAATATTAATAATACTCAAAATCACGTCAGTTAATAAAATAATGTTAGTATTTAAAACTAATATTAAAATAATCATGCACTAAATTAATGTTATTAAAATAATAGTATTAGAAAATAATAAATATACACAATGAAATTTAAACGTCCAAAATAATAAGTTCCAAAATAATATATTTACATAGAAAATTTAATTAAACATAAAATAATAATAATTAATCACAAAATAGTAAAATAATTAAATTTAACTTTTAAATTTTATTAACATGACATATCTCACTATATAATAAAATAATTTAAAAAAAACTAGGGTTATTATAATAGTACAAGTATAGCTAGACCTGTTTACACTGAACCAAGACAAAAAAAAACCCTTCTCCTTTTATCTCTCCTACTGCTTCAGCCATAACAGAAAACATGGCTCATGAATTATCTGTTTTAGATAAAGAGTTTACTCCTGATAAAGTTTTTTTACATAAAGATTTCTATGCATACCATAATATAGGAAAAATAAATTGGTTTTTCCAATATTTCTTAAAAGAAAGAAATAAGATTCAAAATCAATTTTACAGTTTTGTTCAAACTAATATAGTTAATATATTATTTTTTGAATGGTTTGAAATATATGCATTAAAAAATAATATTTCATATCCTTTTAAAGTTTTGAATCTTGTCACTATGAGAAAGAAGGTAACTATTTGGGAAATAACAAATGGTCAAAATATAGAGTCTGCACATCCTCCCCTCAGGAATATCAAGATCTATATAGGCAATAAGACCATAGAAGCTTGTCCTTACAAAAAACCACAAGATAGTAAGTCCTAAAATCTCAAGAATATAGTGGCTTAAAATAACTTTACCAGTGTTCACCTGCACAGCATAGGTAAATAGTTATCTAAACTTGATAACCAGGCCCAGAAACCTATAGAGCCTTCAAGAACCATATCTATGGCCGATAAGAAGCTTAAGAACCCTATGTTCAAGCCTTATCAAATCTCTATTATTACTTAACAAGAAATTTGGAGTAACAAAACTGAATTTTTGCATGCAGTTAGAGAACAACTTAATATATTGGATCCTTCTAGTGCTTTTAGAGGACCTATTGTACCCGACACTCCTCAATCAGTTAATTAGACTGTTGGTGTTCTTGATAAAGATATAGATTCCTCCACCAAGGTAAAAGTATTCTAGGAACAGTCTCCTGAGATTATTAAGCTTCATTGGCCTATAAACATTAGACAATTTTGCAAATTCCATTAGACAGTCCTTTAGAACCCATATCATTCTTTATAATTAGCTTACCTATGGTGAGTTAATTAGCACTACCCAACTTGAAGGTCTTAAGATCTATCAGGACTTGAAACTCCAAAAATATTTAAAGTGGGAAATGAAAAAGACCAAATAGGAACTAGGATCTTTTTGTAAACAGTTTGACTATAGTTTCACCCAGAATCCATCCTGTAAAGGAGATTGCAGTAAGAAATCCTTGAAACCTTTTCCTCAAAACTTAGGAAATTCTCCAAGAGAAAGGATAAGGAGGAAACTTACTACAAGAAACCTTATAGAAAGTCTTCTAAAAAACCCAAAACTGATAAAGTTAAGAAAACCAATATGAAAGATGTTACCTATTACAAGTGTGGCAAAAGGGACACATCTCCAAATATTGCAAGGTTTCTAAGAAGCCCCACGAACTAGACTTAAAAGAAGCAACCCTGAATAAGCTCACAACCTTGCTTATCAATACCTCTGAGTTAGAAATCAATTTTGAAGAATTCTTAGGAACTCCTTAGATAAATGAACTAGGAACCTCTTCCTCTTTTGAATCTAATATAGATTCTGATATAGATATAAAGCAACTCAATATGCTCACTAAAGAACAAACCTTGATCCTAGATGTCATTCAGCAAATTAATGATTTTGAAGTGTAGAAAGAATATATAGAACAACTTAGGCAATTTATAGAGAAGGAACTTGAGCCTAAGATCACTGAGTTAACTTCCACTAGTATATGTATGTATAATCTTACTACCATTCTCAATAGAAAGCCCTTAGGAGATGTTCAAGAACTTTAAAGAGAGATAAAAACCATAAAGTCAGAGATAAAGTAATTAAAAGATAAACAGCAAAAGGATTATGAACTAATCCAATTTCTTGTTACTAAACTAGTAGAAGATTTTAGTGATAGTGATGAGACTAAGGACTTAGAACCACAATCCCTTACTAATCTTGATAAAGTTCCTCAAGATTTTCTCTATGCTTTAAATCATGTTACTTCAAGAAAATATCTTATAAAAATCACCATTATTGTTTATAAAAATTTTAAATTGGACACTATAGCTCTGTTTGACACAGGAACTGATTTAAATTACATAAAGACTAGCACGATTCCACATTGTTTTCAAGAATATACTATAGAAAAACTTTCCTCTAGTAATAGTTCAAAAATGCATATAGATGGTAAAACAGACGCTAGTATTTCCAATAATGGATTTCTTTTAAAAACCCCTTTTCTTCTTATTTAATATGTAAGTTATATGGTGATTCTAGTGACACCTTTCATTAATTTGATAACTCCTTATTTAATCACCTATGACTCAATTGATTATAAAGATGAAAAAATTCATATATCTTTTCCTTTCTTAGCAAAACCAAGAACCAAATCCTTAAACCTTATTAAAGCTCATTTTATTTATAAGAATGAAATCAATACTTTAATTAAGGGAAAAGAGATAGACTTATATAGTTTAAAGCAAAATGTTAATTTTTAAAAAATTGAATAGCAATTAAAGTTTGATCTGGTGAAGATAAAAATTTTTTATTTTTAAGATATTATGATTAAAGAAGTTCGTTCTAATCTACCAAATACTTTTTGGAAAAGAAAACAACATATAATGGATTTGCCATATGAGTTCGGATTTGATGAGAAAAATATTCCTATTAAGAAAGACCAATTCAAATGAATGCCGAATTAGAATGACATTGTAAGGAAGAAATCCATAATTTTGAATCTAAAGGATTAATCTATAAATCCAGGTCTCCATGGAGTTATGCAACTTTTTATGTTAATAAAGTTTCTGAAATAGAAAGAGGTACTTCAAGGTTTGTTATCAATTATAAATCTTTAAATAAAGCTTTAAAATGAATTAGGTATCCTATTCCAAACAAAAAAAATCTTCTTCAAAAACTTCATTTTGCATTTGAATTTTCAAAATTTGATATGAAATTAAGATTTTGGTAAATACAAATTCATAAAGAGCATTGATATAAAAATACTTTCACTATCCCATTTGGATAGTACGAATAAAATGTCATGCCATTTGGCTTGAAAAATGCACCATTAGAATTTTAAAGAATAATGAATGATATATTCAATACTTATTCTGAATTTTGCATTGTTTATATTGATGACGTGCTTATTTTTCAAACTCCATTGAGCAACATTTCAACCATTTAAGAACTTTCCTTTATATAGTAAAACAAAATGGACTTGTTGTCTGTGCTAAAAAGATATCTCTTTTTCAAACCAGAATTATATTCTTAGGTCATTACATCTGCTATAGTACTATAGTACCTATAAAAAGATCCTTAGAGTTTGGCAGTAAATTCCCTTATATGATTCTATATAAAGTCCAATTATAAAGGTTTTTAGGACGTTATGTTTTAGATTTCTGTCCTAAAATCAACAGGATTGCTAAACCTTTGCATAATAGATTAAAGAAAAACCTAGCCCCTTAAACTGATGAACATACTAAAGTTATAAAATATATCAAGAAACATATTCTTGAGATTCTCTGTCTACATCTAGCTAATCCTAATCTTCCTAAAATTATTGAAATTGATACTAGTGACATAGGTTATGGGGGTATCCTAAAGCAAATTTCAAATAGGCGAGAAGTAGTTGTCCAGTACACATCAAGACATTGGAATGATACATAAAAAAACTACTCCACCATTAAAAAAGAAGTCCTATCCATTGTCATATCCATATTAAAGTTTCAATCTAATTTACTCAATCAAAAGTTTTTACTTCATATTGATTATAAATCTGTTAAAGAAGTTTTGTAAAAAGATGTTCAAAATATTATATCAAAATAGATTTTTGCAAGATGGCAAGTCATTTTAAGTATTTTTTATCTTGATATAGAATTTATTAAAGGAGATATAAATTCTTTACCATATTTTCTAACTAGAGAATTTTTATAGAAACAGATAAAAATGGTTCGTAAAAAACAGAAAGATAAAGATAATGTGGAAACACCTTCTAATCCTCCTCCTCCTCTTTCTGCTGAAAAGCCTATAAAGTCATGGTTTGATATAATTAACCAAGAACAACCCAATATAGTTTATTTTGATAAAGCATCTCAAATCCAGCAATGAAGTGATTCTATCTCTTGAACTCCTCAAAGTCATACAAAATACTCTTTAGTCTCCAACTATTTTTCAGATAGATGACAATAAAGGTATATTAGGTAAAGCTCCCTAGTTCAAAAATTGAGAAAGGAGAATCCTCCTTTTAAAAAACCCTTTCTCAAAATGATTTAACTCTTGTGACTACTTAAAATAGTTCACAGATTATTTTATCATAATCAAAACTTCCATCTTAAGAATTTCTTATAAAGACTTCTATTCAAAATATTTTAACCATCAAAGATGGATTTTTCCATAAAGATCTTTTTCTCACTATGCAAAATCATTTTCTAAAAAATTAGCTTTCTAAACCTTGGGATCTTTCCAAACCCCAAGAATATTATCAAACTATTTTGGAATACACTGGTTCTGTATAATTTAAGCATTTTTATCATAAAGAATATACCCAACCTTCTTATTCCACTTGTAAAATTGTTAATGTCCTCCACCCATTAGAATGGGGATAAGAACTCTTCAAGCCAAAGGCCTTCCCTATCAATTTTAATTTAAAATTAGACTTTTGCTGCTCATTTTCCTACTGGGATTATGAACAAGTATGGTTTAATTCTTTTCTTATCCAAAATGCTTATAATACCCATACATGGTTATTTTTCCTCAGTGATTATGTTGATATATCAAAATTTCCTGCATAGTTCACTCGTTGGTGGAATAACTATAGACCCATTCTTGATATCCTTCCTTTTGATATCTTCCAGGGATTTAATCTTTTCTCTACTGATTATAAACCTTCTCCCCTTGAGAAATAGTTTTCCTTCCTCTATCTATATTACTCTAAATTTTTTGTTCCTTTGGTTTCAGAATGGTATCTTGATTTTTATATTAATGATGATATCACTGTCCTCCAAAAGAGATTTAAAGTCAAGTAGTGGAACTCTTATAAAATCCCTCAAAAAATATCTAAACAAGCAGTAACTAACTGGCTCAAACAGTATGGGTTTCTTGGTTTTTCTCATACCCAAACTTAGGCATAATCTACCTTATTGACTCAAAAATCACATGCCAATGCACGTCTTATTGCCGCAAAAACAAAAGCAGAGTATTTTAAAGTAATGCAACAACTTATCCAGTCTGAACAAGCCTCTTCTTCAAACTCCTAGATTTCTCAAGAATCATAATCCTTTATTAATTTGGGTAATGATAATGAAGATAATTGTTTTGGGATATTGCCTCCTATAAAGCCCACATGCTTATAAGCCTTTGTAATATCCCGTAATTTTAAATATTTTTACACTGTACCGGGATATGCAGTGTTAATAAATTTTGAATGTATATATATGATATTTTCACGAGTTAATATGTATTTAAAACCTATTTTTAATACTGTGTTTTATTTACAGTTTTTTACGTAAAATTTTCCCGGGACTTGCATTTTCGAGGAAATTTTCATGTAAATATTTTAATATTAATTATTTTAAATATATTTTCGGACTTGCATGAACTCATACGTATTTTTAAAATGCTAAATAAAGCCTATGTGTGTGTATATTTATTTAATTAGGGTTTAGTATTACCCTAATATTTTATTTATTATTTATTAGTTTTATTGATATTTAATTATTTTTATTTAGTATAAATTATTAAAATATTAAATTTTATGTGTGTGGTGTATATTTAAAGTGTGTAATTTAATATTATTTTATTATATAGTGTAAAGTATATATATATACATATATACATTAAAAATTGTCAAAATTATAAAAGTTTGGAAAATTACAAAACTGCCCCCGTGAGCTTCTTCTTCCTCCCGACCGTTTCCTTCACCGTCCGGTCGCTGCTACTGTCGTTTCTTCACCGTGGGTGTGCCGTCTGGTGTGCCACCACCTTCCCCAGCCTTCCTCGCCGCTTGTGGTAGCCATTTCCGACGTCGGAAAAGCTTGATATCACCAGAAGCCGAGAGTTGCATCTTCTTCTTCCCTCGTCGATTCTGGCCACCGTTTTCGACACCGCCAGTCTCTTTCTTCTCCTTGAGCTCCGGTGAGTGTGATTATAGCTTTGGTTTGAGCTAAAATGGTTTAGATTTGCTTAGGTTTCAAATTTTCAATTTCGGTCACATTAGGGTTTTTGATTTTTTTGAGCTTCGAATTGATTGATTCATGAAAACTCCCTTCACAAATGTTGATCCTAGTAGCTCAATCTACATGTATGAATTTTTGTAGAATTTTTGGAGATTTTTTTGGATTTTTGGGTATTTTTGAATATTTTAATATTATTTTCTAATTTTCGGAAATTAATTATTTAAATTATGAAATTGGGATTTATGGTTAAATTAGGTGTTGAAATGAATTATAGGAATTTATTTGGAATTATTGAAGTTTATGTAATTTTGGGAAAATTAGGTTAAATGTGTTTTTATTTGAAATTAATTGGTTAATTGAGTTTAATTATTGATATTATTGATAAATATGTTGAGAAATTAATTTTTGGATAATTGTATGATTTTTGGTGAATTTTTGAAGTAATTTAAGTATATTTATATATATAGGGGTATTTTGATAATTTTACCCTAAATTGTCTAAAAATGTAATTTAATTGGTTTTAATAGTTATTTAAGGTATAAAAATGATTTCTATAAATTATTTGATATTTTTAACTAATTAAAACTATTTTTCGTGAATTATTTTCAATTATATATATAATATACGATTTTTCAAATAAAATGAGTTTTTATCGATTTTTATTGTGTTTTAAGGCTAATTAGGTAATTTCTACCTATAAAATGAATTTCTATGCTATAAGGATATTTTTGGTATTCTCGGAATTGTTCTGTGCTTGTGGACCCCGGTCGGTAGACTGTAGTTTGGAGTCCGACCGAGGGGTTATGGTTTTGTGTTGAGCTTATTTTTCGAAGTGTATTTCCTTGCAGGGTCGGCTCTACTCTTTTGAGTAGAGAGATGTCCGTTTTACAGGGGAGGTTCTGTCGAATTTTTGATAGAATTCTCGTAAAATGTGATGTCCAGTCGAACCCTAATTTTCGATTCCGTGTTTAATACTCTAGATCGAATTCTAGGATTTCTGTTAGGGTTTATTCTGATGTCGGTTATTTATTTCTTGTTTAGTTGCGCCGAGACCGAGGGCTAGTGGATCAGGCCCGTCGGACCCGTCTCGTGGAGCGCACTAGGTGAGTTACTATACTATATATATATGCTTAGGATGCATGATTTAGAGATGCATGTTTTATGTTGATTAAATATGCATAAATAATTTGATTATTTCTTAAGTTTATATTAAGTATATTTTTGGTATATAATAAATTATATACATGTTTTATTAATAAAATATATTTAAAATGTTTTTAAATATATTTTTAGTTTAATTTATGATTTGATTGGATTTATTTGACATATATATACTCGAAATATACCTGGTTTACTTTTGGTATATTTCCGGTATATATATATATGGTTTATATTGTTATTTCAATTGAACTTCATGCATCATTTATTTTTGTGAATGAATGATTTATATTATTGATGATGAAGGATATCAATAGAACGTGCTACCTAGTGGGCAGCACTAGGACCGAGTACGTACCGGTATGCCTATAGTATTTAGGCTATATTACTAACTTATTTGTGGATATTGATTTGATGTGGTTATTGTTATGTGTGAGATGTGGTTTGGGGTATGATTGCTGGAGCTCGGTTGACCAAGTGTCTCGGGGCCAATCACACTGGCAGTCAGACTGCTGGAGCTTGGTTGACTTAGTGTCTCGGGGCCAGTCTACTGTCCAAATGGATTAAGTGAATATATTTGGAATAAGTGATCCTGTATGGTTAGAGTGTTGTTTAACACTATTTTTGAGGTTGCGATATTCTAGGGTTTTATGTGATCCTTCATAAACCATGATTTTCAGATAAAATATATATAAATGATTTTTATTGCATCCGTGTGTAATTGCCTGTATATATATATTAGATATATACTGTTGACTGTATGCATTATCATTTGGTATGCATGTATATATATTATAGTAATTCACTCAGTGAGGTCTGACTCCCCTCTGTTGACTATTTTTCAGGAGAGTCAACATCCTCAGACCTCAGTAGCAGGTTGATACGCCGGATTTCTTCCGCCCCGACATCTTTGTGTAAATTATCTGCTTGAGTCTTATTTATTTTATCTAGACACTGCAGTAGTTGTGTATTAAAGTATTGGATTTCATGTATTTTATTTTAAAGAGATGTATTATATATAAACTGGATTTGTATTAAAAAATTATATATCTATGGGATGAGATTTGATTTAAATCCAGTTGATGTGAATAATATTATGATATTATGATTTTTATTTCCGCTGCATATTATATTGTTATTGTTATTATTGCATATTTATTTTATTTTTAGGCTTGTTACGGGTTCCGGATTCGAAAGAATTCTCGTTCCCTAGCGCCGGTCATGACCCCTGTTTTGGGTCGTGACAGCCTTTTATATATATTGTATTTATTTTGGCCAGATGGATTAAAAATCCTTTTAGGACGACCAATGCAAAAAAAGTATTTTAATTATTTTTCTATTTCCAGGTCATCCTCCAAACAATGAAGAATGGGACATGCTTGGACAACCATCAAGCAAATTTAACTTTTATGTCAAATATTCTCCTCTATCTACTACCTTTTTCCTTTCTCCTCCATTATACCACAAGGATAGGGACCCACATTTTACTACCAGGACCTGGTGGGGATATCTTTGCATAAAAGACAAGAAAGAGAAAGATAAAATAATTTGATTAGTGTTAGGAATATGGTACCTACAACCACCCCACCATCTCGTCTCTTGGCTATCTCCCCTCTTGTGATTCCAAGATATGCTACTACTCTCTAGTGGAAACGCCTCTATATAAATAGCCCCTCTTCCTCATGCTGGATACACATAAGTTTTAGGAGAAAAAGAAATTTTAGTAAAAAAATATAACTTCCATTTGATATAGTGTTAAAATTTGTATCTCTACAAAAGATATAGTATAGTTCTCTTAATATTTTCCTTCACTATTTTCTGGATTGAAAACATATAAAACTCTATAACCTTCCTCTTACTTAGGATATAAAGTGAAAACTTCTTCATAAGTTTTATATTATTTATATTATTGTTTGTTTTCTTTAAAGTTTTCTTAATTTTCATTACATATATAGTTCTTAAGTAACATATCGTATGCTTTGTGCTTGTCTAAGAAATTAGGATCCCGCACATTAGAAAATCTGTGAAATCTCTGTTGCATTTTGGTTCGGTAACCTCTGTGTCTAACTTATGACTAGAGTGTGAGACCAACACTGTGATTTCATTTAACATCATCTCTACATTTATACACTTGAATAATATACCCTTTGATCCTTGGCACTTACTGGTATCAAAGCCTTTATTCCTCTCTATACATATCAAAGCCTAGGCTATTTATAAAAAAAGGTATTTTAATTTTTTTTCTCTTTCTAGGTCATCCTCAAAATAATGAAGAATAGGACCTACTCAGACAGCCATCAGGCAAATTTGACTTTTATGTCAAATATTCTCCTCCACCTACTTCCTTTATTCTTCTTTCCTTTATTATACCACAAGGATGAGGACCCACGTTTTACTACCAAGACCTAGTGGGGATATCTCTGTATAAAAGATAAGAAAGAGAAAGAGAAAGTAATTTGATTAGTGTTAGGAATATGGTACCAGTAACCACCCCACCATCTCTTGTCTCTTGGCTATCTCCCCTCCTGTGATTCCAGGATATGCTCCTACTCTCTAGTTAAAAAATTTGGTAGCGAATTTGTATCTCCTTTAAAAAATTCTATATCAAAATAAAAATACTTAAAATGGCTTACCATCTAGCAAAAATCTATTTTATTGCAATATTTTGAACATCTTTTGTAAAACTTCTTTAGCAGATTTACAGTCAATATGAAATAAAAAATTTTGATTGAGTAAATTAGATTGAAACTTTGATATGCATATAACAATGGAGAGGACTTCTTCTTTAATCATAATATCTTGAAAAATAAAAAATTTTGTCTTTACCATATCAAACTTTAATTGCTATTCAATTTTTTGAAAATGAACATTTTGCTTTAAAACATATAAGTCTATCTCTTTTCCCTTAATTAAAGCATTGATTTCATTATTATAAATAGAATGAGCCTTAATAAGGTTTAAGGATCCGGTTCTTAATTTTTCTAAGAAAGGAAAAGATATATGAATTTTTTCATCTTTATAATCAATTGAGTTATAAATGGTTAAATAGGGAGCTATCAAATTAATGAAAGGTGTCCCTAGAATCACCATATAACTTATATATGAAATAAGAAGAAAAGGGGTTTTTAAAAGAAATCCATTATTGGAAATACTAGCCTCTATTTTACCATCTATATGCATTTTTAAACTATTACCAGAGGAAAGCTTTTCTATAGTATGTTCTTGAAAACAATGTGGAACCATGCTAGTCTTTATGAAATTTAAATAAGCTCATGTGTCAAACAGTGCTATAGTGTCCAATTTAAAATCTTTATAAAAAACATTGGTGATTTTTATAAGATATTTTCTTGAAGTAATATAATTTAAAGCATAGAGAAAATCTTGAGGAACTTTATCAAGATTAGTAAGGGATTATGGTTTTAAGTTCATATTCTCATCACTATCACTAAATCTTCTGTTAGTTTAGTAACAAGAAATTGGATTAGTTTAAAATCCTTTTACTATTTGTCTTTTAATTACTTTATCTCAGACTTTATGGTTTTGATCTCTCCTTGAAGTTCTTGAATATCTCCTAAGGGCTTCTTATTGAGTTTCTTTCTATTGAGAATGGTAGTAAGATCATACATACGTATATTAGTGGAAGGTAACTCAATGATCTTAGGCTCAGGTTCCTTCTTTAGAGATTGCCTAAGCTATTTTAGATATTTAATCTGTAGTTTAAAATCATTGATATGCTGAATGACATCTAGGATTAAGGTTTGTTCTCTAGTGAGCATATTGAGTTGCTTTATGTCTATATCCAAATCTATATTAGATTTAAAAGAGCAAGAGGTTGCTAGTTCATCTATCTGAGGGTTCCTAAGAATTCTTCAGAATTGGTTTTTAACTCAGAGGTATCGATAAGTAAGGTTGTGAGCTTATTCAGGGTTACTTCTTCTAAGTCTAGTTTATAGAGCTTCTTAGAAATCTTACAGTATTTGGAGATGTATCCCTTTTTACCACACTTGTAACATGTAACATCTTTCATATTAGTTTTCTTAACTTTATCAATTTTGGGTTTTCTAGAAGACTTTCTATAAGGTTTCTTGTAGTAAGTTTCTTCCTTATCCTTTCTCTTAGAGAATTTCCTAAATTTTGAGGAAATTTCCTAGATTAAGGTTTCAGGGATTTCTTACTATAATCTCCTTTACAGGATGGATTCTGGGTGAAACTATAATCAAGTCGTTTGCAAAAAGATCCTAGTTCCTATCTGGTCTTTTTCATTTCCCACTTTAAATATTTTTAGAGTTTTAAGTCTTGATAGATCTTAAGACCTTCACACTGGATACTGTTGATTAACTTACCATGGGTAATCTAATCATAAGGAATGATATGGGTTCCAAAGGACTGTCTTATGGCATTTCTAACACATTCTCTTAAAAGGGTTGGCAATCTGCTAAGGAATTTTTCTTTCCAGAAAGGTTGATTGGAATCTTCCATAAGCATAACCCTAGTAAGAAAAATTGATCTATACCACTAGAATTCACTAAGCTTTTTACACTTAAGATTTGATAAAAGATCGACATTTTTATCCTTAAGGTAAGAAGAATCTCCTGTAAAATGTAATGCTATGGTCAGGATAAGGGTAGACACAACATCTTGGATTGGATTACCTATTTAGTCAAGGATAGGTAGGCCTTCATCATCTATTTGGATAGCATGGAAAATATCAAGTTATTGTTGCTTAGTGAGATGGTAATCCCACTCAACTTTTAACTAACCTGAGAAACCTGCTATGATAACTTCAATAATAGACCTATCAAAGGTTCCAGTTTGAGTTTTATAAGCATTAGATGCCATAGTTATTTATTGAAGAGAGTTCAATATTTAATATTTAGACATGTCATATATATTCCATTCATAAATGGAATTGGCACTAAACTTAGGTTGAATAAGAGTATTAGGTTGACTATCAAACTTAAGTTCAGGTAACCTAGTCTGGATATATCTGGGATGAGAGGGATAAACTATAGGCTAATGAAGCTTAGAAATCTCAGGAGACTGTTCCTAGAATGCTTCTACCTTAGTGGAGGAATTTATATCTTTATCAAGAACACTAATAGTTTGATTAACTGATTGAGGAGTGTCGGGTACAATAGGCTCTCTAGAAGCACTAGAAGGATCCAATATAATAAATTGTTCTATAAATACGTGTAAATAGTCATTTTTATTGCTTTGAATTTCTTATTGAGCACTAGTAGAGATTTGATAAGGCTTGACCATAGGGTTCTTAAGTTTCTTATCAGCCATAGATATGGTTCCTAAAGGCTCTACAGGTTTCTAGGCCTGGTTCTCAAGTCTAGATAACTATTTACCTATGCTGTGGAGGTGAAAATTGGTAAAGTTATTATGAGTCACTATATTCTTGAGATTCTGGGATTCACTATCTTGTGGTTTTTTATAAAGACAAGCTTGTATGGTCTCGTTGCCTATAGAGATCTTCATATTCCTGAGGGGAGGATGTTCAAACTTTATATTTTAACCATTTAATGTTTCCCAAACAGTTACCTTCTTTCTCATAGTGACGGGATTCAAAACTTTAAAAGGATATGAAATATTATTTTCTAATGTATATATTTCAAACCATTAAAAAAATAATATATTAAATTTATTAGTTTGAAAAAAACTGTAAAATTGATTTTGAATCTTATTTATTTCTTTTAAGAAATGCTAGAAAAACTAATTTTTTTTATATTATGGGATGCATAGAAATATTTATGTAAAAAAACTTTATCGTGAGTGAACTCTTTATCTAGAACAGATAATTCATGAGCGATTTTTTCTGTTATGGCTGAAGCAGAAGAAGAGATAGAAGGAGAAGGATTTTCTTTTTTTTTTGGTTTAGTGTAAATAGGTTTAGCTATACTTGTACCATAGTCTACATTTTTTAGGAAAGAATAAGGTAGATCTAAGGTTGAATATCAAGCAGGAATAGTATAAGGTAGGTTTATAATTAGTGGTAGATCATCACAAAGGTTTGCCTGATTTGGTAAGTGTATGGCTTTTGGTAAACTTTGATGGCGATTTTCTTGTGGTTCTTTATGAAATGGAAGGTTTATAACAAATGGGATCTGGGATACTCTTCCGAGATCAAGAGATTCTGATGAAGATGCATTAGAAAATCTCGAATTGGAAAAAGTTCTATTAAAAGAGAGTTTTACTCTACCATTTTGGAACTAGGTGATATGCTTTATTTGTGTATTTAAAGCAGGTGTTTCTTCCGGTTGGATTTTAGGTTCAGTGGCTCCTTCAAGGATCCATTCTTGGGGAATTATAACTTGGCTCCATTTAATAAGTTTTGGGATGACAACATTGGCTTTAGTTATATCCATTTGGAGAAGAAGAGTTTCTCCCTTTTTACTATGAAAACAACTCCTTGTATGAAATGCAATCGTCATAACTTTATAATGAACTTTAAAAATGAGTACAACTAGAATTTATCCATCCTCCATTTTATAATTATGGGTTTAAATTTGCAAAACCAAAGACTTTAAGAGATTTTCATCATTAAGAGAAATAGTAAAATTTGGATAACAATTAAATGATATAGGACCTAAGCAAAGACTGGATTTTATAGTTCTTAAAAGAGAGTCTTAAAAGTCTTTGAACCTCATATCTCTTAGAGCAGCTAAGATAAAAGTATTTAGACCTTCTCTTGCTAAAGGCTTTATACCAACCTGAACAAGACCTATATGGATATAATGGAAACCTTTTTCTTTATGTTTGTTTAAGGAGGTAGAAGACAATAACTTTATGTAATTACGAGACTTAGAAAGTTGGATATCTTTTTCTTTAATCTTGATAACATAATCAAACTTAAAGAGATTGAACTTAGGAGTCTTGTAAACATGGTCTATCTTATAATATGTGAGCTTAAAGTCATTAATGAATTTATCAAAGTCTTTAATAGTGATTTCATTACTACTAACTATATTCTTTTGAGCTTTTAAAGAAGAGGAAGCAGAGGAGGAGGAAGAAAAAGTGGTTCTTCCAAAGATTGGATTAATGATAAATGAATGGCTATAGAAATAAGTTACTCAACTACAAACTTAATGGCTAAACCAACGATTTTATTACCTCTTCGGGACTTACTACCGGGACCACTTGTGACCAAAGGACTCGCTGAATAAACTATCATGTAGACATTACTGTAACATGAAAATAATTATTTGAAACAAATACTCAATCCCCCCAGGCTTTTATACCAGTAAGTGTCGATCCTTGTGGTATAATGGAGGAGAGAGGAATAAAGGCAATATTTATATATATATATATATATATATATATATATATATATATATATATATATATATATATATATATTCCGTCAATTTCTCCTGATTGCCAAACCTTAAACAAAATATGTATCCAACCATAGGCAATGGCTTTATATATATTCTAGGCATGGTCTTACATCTACAAGATAAGATGTGCATTCAACCCCAGACATCGGCTATACACACTTCAAAATATGTATCCGGCCCCAGGCAATAACTGTACATATTTTTAGGCATGTCTTACATCTTTAAAGTAAAATGTGTACCTGGCCTTAGGCAACGACTATACACATTTAATAGCTCTACCATGTCCTATACATGGTCTTATTGCCACCAACATACGATGTGTATTCATTGCTCTTATTGCTCAAAACACAATCATCATTTTCTTGTTGATAAATACTAAATAAACCTTTTATATACAAAATCTACTTCTTATGTATACCAAAAATATACTTAAAATCAACCTTTTTCATACTGAATATATTACCATAAGGTAAACTGTAAATGATTCCTTAAATAAAATATTTCAACAACTTGTCATATCTAAACACATATACTTTTGGAGTGCAAGTATACACTTCAGATACTTAATTAACGCCCTATATATACCTTTGGAGTAAGGGTGTACACATTTTACTTTTCATTTCATAAAATATTCTACTTAATATACATACATGACCATAGTTGCATGTTCACTGACCACTTGAACTTCACACCTATTAGAGACCCACAATCAAATCACAATCAACTCAATTACTCTGACAGATTGAGCATTAAAAAGTATGGCTTCATTTGACCATAATACAAGCTAAATCAGCTCTCCCTTGAAACTACAAATTTATTAACAACATTTCCAAGTTTCTATAGAATCAACATTCACTTCATTTGGAGTTTCAGATCTAAAGTTGTGGTCTTTTGAATTTCATTGCTCTTACTTAATAGATTGTCAGCTTAATAGAATTCATAGTGTACAATAAAAAATTCATAAAAAACTCTATGACTTATATTCTTAAATAAAATTCTCCAGATGTAAATGTGTGCATATCTAGAGTGGTTTGCAATTGGTTTACACTAAATGGATGTGTACAGAAGGAGTAACATCAATACTAATTGAACATGGTCAAGCTGTCTACAAATCGTGCGCACTAAAATGTGTGGCTCTAAAAGACCATTAAAATGGTAGAATTACATTTTCTTATTTCTAACAAATTTGTAGGAGACACCTTCAGGTTTCTATAGACATAAATTTCATCTTAATTGGAGTTATATAGCCTTAAATATGGCTTACACACTTTTACTATTAATGGGTGCATTGAATTTCTGAAACTTCAATGGTACATTTTTTTGTTCCTAGATGAATTCTCAACAAATATAAACCAAAACTCACATAACTTTCATGCAAATCATACTTAAACAATTAATTCAGCAAGTAGTTTTGGAACAATAAATTTCAGAATTTTTCAAGAATTAAAAATCAACTAAACAAAGAGTTCCACGAAAATAAACTTTAAAAAACAAGTAAAAACTTGATTTTTACTTACCAACAGATAGATATTCAATTAAATAAAAAATCCAAAGAAAAGAGAAGTAGAATTCCACTCATCTTGCTAGAGCTCCTTTGCTTGTTTCTCAATTTTTTTTTAAGAGAAGAACTCCAAATGAAAATTTTCTTCTCTTCTCCCGTAGGATAAGTCTTAAATCTTAAAAATATAGTTACGCCCTTAAACTACCATAAAAATAACACATATATATTTTTTTAATCTTTTAATTAACATAATTAATTTAATTATTTTTTTAGCTGAGTCCCCAAGTTGTTTATTATTATTATTGTCGTTGTTATTATTATCATCATTATCAAAACCTTTTTTATAATCAAACACATTGCCTTTCTTTTCTTTAACAATCTTTGTCTAATTTTTTCAAATTTATTCATAACAAAAAATTTAATTCTCAATACTTCTTTATCTTATATTCTAATATCTCTATAATTATAATCATACTTAATTATAATACTGATGCGGGTAAGGATGTTACATACTATGTGTCAATAATTCAAATTTCTTATATCATTTGGCAAGTTTCATGTTTTAAACATTACAGATAATTTATAGATTAATTTAATCTAGACGTGTGCATTGTATCCAACTAAAAAAATTGATAGCAAATATAACATGATATTTTTTCAGTTAAAAAAAAAAGGGGAAAAAACTCTTAAATTTTAGACTTTTGTAGAAAGACTTTTTTTTTTTTTTTAACAATCTCGCTCATTAATATCTCATAATATCAAGACATGTTAATTGTTATTGTTAATGAATAAGAAAAAATTTATACTAATACCTATAAGGTTGGTTTAAATCGAAATTAAAGAAACTTAATTGTTACTTTATAAGTATAGATTAGTTATGAATATTTTTCTTTATAAGTATAGATTAGTCAAAATTTAAATTTGAAGAACGTAAAGTTGAGTAATTTTTTTGAATAATTGCGAATTTCTACCTTAAATAAAACATGAATTAAATATGAAATTGTAAAATGCTTATATTAAATTTAAGTCCAATGGTCTGAAAAAAGTTGTCACAATTTTGGTCCACTTATAAAATTTTGGCCTAAATGTGGCAAATGTGAGAAAATTATAGCTTACAATTGATTTTAGCAAAACTGATGTGTTGACATAATATCCTAAGCGACACTATTAATATGAGTTTTACCGTCACATCAATTGTGTATTATACTATATATAAAAGTATGAACAGAGAAAACTTTTTGAAACAAAAATAGATATGTATTTTTTATATATTCACAAAAATAGTTTTAATTTAATTTTTAAAATTTTTTATAATTGATAAAAATAGTTTTAGTTTGCATTTTAAACTTTGAAATTTTATATTTTAAAATGGTATAGATTTGAATAAAAATATAATAATTATATTGTATTTATTATCAAATTTAAATAAATACATAAATTATTAAATTAGTATAAGTTTCATATTTATTTTAATTATATTATAGGTAGAAACAATATTACTCTTCCATTGATTTTTATATTCTATAATTATATTATATTTTTTATTTTTCATGCACAATGTTTACACCTATCACTATGTCAACATTTTTAAACAATTATTTTAAATGTTGGTATTCTTTTTTTTTTATATATATATATATAATAACTCTTAAAATGTAATATACATTTTGTATGAATTTTTATCAATAATATATATTATTTATTATTAATAATTTATTTTATCAATATTATAATAATTTTTATAATTTTAATAAAATCTATACTATATATAAAAGTATGAATAGAGGGAAAAAATTTTTGGATAAAAATAGATATGTATTTTTTATATATTCATAAAAATAGTCTTAATGTGATTTTCAAAAGTTTTTAGAATTGATAAGAATAGTTTTAGTTTGTCTTTTAAAATTTAAAATTTTATATTTAAAAATGGTATAGATTTAAATAAAAATATAATAATTATATTGTATTTATTATCAAATTTAAATTTATTAAATTAGTATAAGCTTCATATTTATTTTAATTACATTATAGATAAAAACAATATTACTCTTCCATATTGATTTTTATATTCTATAATTATATTATATTATATTTTTTTATTTTTCATGCACAATATTTAAAACTATCACTATTTGAACATTTTTAAATAATTATTTTTAATGTTAGTATTCTTTTTTTTTTTATAATAACTCTTAAAATGTAATATTCATTTTGTATGAATTATTGTCAATAATATATATATTATTTATTATTAACAATTTATTTTATCAATATTATAGTAATCTTTATAATTTTAATAAAAAAATTACTTAAATTATACTTTTAATAACTATTTTAACTACGTGAATTGTATGGGAGAAAAAAACTAGTTTGTATAAAAGTGCCAAATATTATAGCAAAATTATCTAAAATTTTTAATTTTAACATAGATGTCTTTTTTGTTTTTGAAATTATATTCAGAAAAGCAGTTTTGCTAAATTGACTTTTTTTTCTTTGTAGTAGTCTAATTTCTTGGAAATATTTTAAATAAATAAATGAATTTTCTTTTAAAAAATTTTTGCTAACAAAGTACTGTTTAACGTGGAAAGAATCTGCCCTTTGATGGAAATGTTAGTGCATATCTGATGCAAAATAAATGTATCTTCATGTACCTTCTAGTAAACACAAATTACATTTATTTTTTTCCCCAGTAAACATTTTCTCTTGTCTATATTTCCTAATAAAGTTTGATAATATTTAATAATTTCCTGGTATAATAAATATTTTTTTTTCATTTTATTTATTTAATTATTTTGTAAGAAAACAACTAAGATGAAAGAAATAACAGCAGGACCAAGAAAAGAAAAGGCAGCTATATCAAAAGCCCAAAATGTAGGCAATAAAAGACTAAAAATGTAATGAATTTTATCCTTCGCCTAAACTTTTTTCTTACCATTCACCCCAGGCAACATTTTATACAAAATTCTCAAGTTACTAATTGTAAAAGTTTGTTTGATTTCACAAAATTTTATAAAATTTATTTATAATTTTTTGTTTTTAAATTTGTAAAATTCATTATAACTGGATGAAATTTTAATGAAATAATTGGAATTTGCAGATAAATTTCATAATTTTTAAAACTATTTTTGAAATAATTTAAATATTTTCATCATTTTTATTTAAAAAAAAAAACACAATCCATTTAGAAGGGCATTTTTTACCAAAATCAAAATTAATTTGAATTCTAGATTATACCAAAAACAATATAATATATATGGAATTCATTTGAAATAAATTCCACAAACTATTCATTTGAATCAAATTCACTTCATTAATAAAAATTCATTTGTAAATGATTTCTATTTGAAATTCATTTGGAAATGAAATGAATCACTTAGTGGAATTGAACCAAACATACACTAAGAATTTACACAGTAGGTTTTTGAAATTTTTATTTATAGTAAAAAATATTACATTAAATTATTAAATTTATAATATATTTAAATTATTAAATTTATAATATATTTTTTGAATATTATATAATGTTATAAATTGAAAATTTAAATTTAATATATCCATAATAAATTAATTTTTTTCTGCAAAAATTAATGAATTAAGAATATAAATCTTAGAAATATAAAATATCTAAAAATTTATTTAACAATAAGTGATGAATATGCAAATCACTCATGATTTCCAAAAACACAAATAATTATTAAGGTCAACTAATAAACGTTGTTATTGTTTACATGAAATCACAAGTAGTTGTTGAAAATTTTTTATCCTTATTTGATTCAATTCAATCAAAAAAATTATTTTATTTTCAAAAGAATTTTAAATAGAATTTATTTGTAAATAAATATCAAATTCATTTAAATTAAATACATTTCATCAATAGGAATGGATTTAGTGTGAAGCAATTTCACTAAATTAAGAAATTAGAATTGGAAATGAATTATACAAAATTTTCATTTAAACCAAATACACTCTTGAATTTATAAATGAATTTTATAAAATTTTGTAAAATTCATTTAAACCAAACATACTATTATTGTCTTCATAATTTTATTTAAATCGAATTAAATTAGTTTGCCACTGTATGCTCATTCATTTTAATAAAAATGGTCAACCAATTCTCCACCTATCCTCTTTGTTTTCTCACTTTCAGTGAAAAATTTTATTTACATTGGATGTAATGTCCCAATGGTAGAATTTATAACAAAAAAGCATTTGTGTTTTTTATGAGATACATATATAGTGTCAAAGTTTTTTCACTTTTATTATTTTAGTGTTCAAATAATTTTTAGATGTCTTATTCTACAATAAATAAATAAATAAATAAATAAATAAATATATATATATATATATATATATATATATATATATATATATATATATATATATATATATATATATATATATATATAAATAGTATCTCTAATAGATTTTATAAATTAAAGTGTTTATATGTTTTATTTTAAGCAGTGTATTGACTTAAATGTCTTTTTTTTACATTAGATTCATTTTTTTTAATTTAAATAAATTTTTTCTGTTATATATTATATAATTTTGAAAGAAAAATATATTGAATATTATTAAAATAAAATAATTAAATTATTTTTATTGAAAAATAAAAATATTAAATTTTTTTTTACCTGAAACAATGAAAAGAAAATATAATTTAACTAAAATAAAAACAAAAGCAAGTGCTTATTTATTATAATTAATTAATAAAAATAAAATAATTTTTAATGAACAAAAATTTTATTTGATTAAAATCATAAATTAAAAATTAAATTTAAACATTATAATTAGTAAAATAAAAATAATAAGAAAAAATGTTTAATTTTACCAGTTTAATATGATAAATAAAAAATACTTTTTTCATTTCTAATAACTTTAAAAAATAATTAGAATAAAAAAAATTTAATATTAAAGAAAAATATTTAAGTTAATCTACTATTTAAAATAAGACATATTAACATTTAATATATAAAATATGCTAAAGCACCACTTTAAATTTTTTTTACAAATTTAGAAATCTAATTGTAAAAAATAGGAAAATTCTATTCTTACTTGATTTTTTTTGTTACTTTTGTTTTATTTTATTTTTATTAATATTAGACGAAAGAGTGTTTTATTATCTAATAATAGTATTTGAAAAAATATATTTTACTTTATAAAAAATAAAATAATAATAGAATGCTCATAAAAAATTATTCATTTAATAAAAATAAAAAATTCGTAAACTATTTATGGATTTATTTATTCTTTTGTATCAACCGAATGTTGGATAATATATTTTATTTTAAATCCAAAACTGAGTAGCTAAGGTAATTCATGTTGACGCTAAACGCGCGTCACCTATGTCGGAAGTAAGCGCACGTAGGCAAACCTGCGTTCAACGCCGACAATTAATATTTCCACCCTAAATCCCTTCTCTGCTCCACGCGCCGCTTATGCACTTCGAAAAAGAAAACACAAAGTTTCAGTACAACAGCGGCGCGTGTGAGAATCGCGTGGAGTGGAATTATATTTATTTTTGGCCTCTTTCTTTAGTGAATCTGCGTAGACTGTACTACCAGCACTACTCCACTTCATGCTACTGGTATGAACAGTAGAATTGCACTTTTACAGCAGCGTAAAATAAAACAAAAAAAAGTAAAAAAAATAAAAAGCACCGGTTAACCGGAGATAACCGGTGGAAATGGGTATCGAGAGAGGGATTTGAAGAAGGGGAAAAAGTATATCAAGAAGGGTTTGTAGCAACTAAACAAAGGCACAGACACAAACACTTCCCTTTTTGCAGATGATGTCCACATCCTCTCGATCCTTCTTATCTTCTTAATCCCATGTCAAGTAAAATTAGCGAGTAAGGAGTAGCTGATTTTTTTTGTTGGGTTTTATTTTTTTTACTAAAAGATAATTTTTCAGGGTAATTTTTTTTTTTGTTGGGTGGGAGAGAGGGGTGGTGATATGGAGTTTGAGGATCAAGAAGAGCACGAAGAAGAAGAGGAGGAAGAGGAGATGGGGTTACAGACGAGTTATGACTCGTTAGGTAATTCATCACGGGTTAAAATGACGACGGGTTCAGGAGCTGAAGCTGTGGCTGGAACAGCAGCAGCAGTAGCAGCAACTCCGAAGCCGAGGTATAGAGAGTGTTTGAAAAACCACGCGGTGGGGATCGGTGGACATGCGGTGGATGGTTGTGGTGAGTTCATGGCTGCTGGTAGTGAAGGTACACTCGACGCGCTTAAATGCGCCGCGTGTAACTGTCACAGAAACTTCCACCGCAAAGAATTCAACGACTCATCAGCAGCATCACATGCTCTCGGTGGTGGTGGAGGTGGAGAACTCTTCTTTCACGGCCACCACAACCACCCACAGGCACACCATATTCACCATCAGGCACCACAATTCGCATCCTATTATAGAACACCAGCTGGATATTTACACGTGGCTGCTCTACCGCAACAAAGGCCACTAGCATTGCCATCAACATCAGGAGGAGGTCAGAGTAGGGAAGATCAAGATGATGTTTCAAATCCGAGTGGTGGTGGGTCGTCGAGAAAAAGGTTTAGGACCAAGTTTAGTCAAGAGCAAAAAGAAAGAATGTTGGCGCTTGCGGAGAGATTGGGTTGGAGAATTCAGAAACATGATGAAGCTGTGGTGCAGCAGTTCTGCAATGAGACTGGTGTCAAGAGGCATGTGCTTAAGGTTTGGATGCATAATAACAAGCACACTCTTGGTAAGAAACCCTAGAAATTCATGGGAAAATATTTCAAAAAATCAAAAGAAAAAAAAAAGCCCAGAATCTTTTATGGGTTCTTGATAGGATTCAAGGTGAGTGACAATTGTCTCTGCTTACAATCTCAGGATTTTTAGGCAGTTTCTTTAGGGTTTTTTCTATTTTTTTTTTAAATTTCTTTTGTTTATGCTAGTCGTATTGTTTTCGCCTTGTCTTGTCTCTTCTTGGAGTGATGATGGTGGTGGTGGTGGAAGTGAATTTATAGCAATATCATTGGCAGGTGGATTACTAGAGTACTCTAAAGAAGATTAATGTTAATGGGTAGCCTTTATTCAGTTTTTTCCCCCCATTTCAGTCACTGCATTTCTTTATTATGCTTATGAGTTTCAGTGGTTATTATTTTATTTTTTTGCTTTGATTTCTGCACCATGAGAGAAAAGAGAGAGCGCCAGACAGTAGCAAGTGATGAGTGTGTGAGTGTGAGCAAAACTGATGATCGAGTACTGCTGCTGCTGCTATCACTACTACATAAAAATTGGTAAGCTCTCAGGTGTCTGTATTAGTACTTCAATTACATGCTTGAAGCTGCTGCTAGGTCTCAATTCCTACATTAGCATTTGCATATATGCACCATTTGTACTCGAGTCATCTAATCAAAATTCTGTTGCTTCATTTTCTTTTTTGCAGCATATATCTTCATCCTCTTCGCCATTTACTTTCTTGTACCTTATATTGTCTTCTTTCTTGACTTCAAATATATCATGAACTCCATTAAAAACAAAAGGGTTTTTGTAGAATCTTTATGGGGAGCTATAATTGAATGAGCAAGTACTGCACTTTTTTTTAAAAAAAAAAAATCCCAGCTGCTTTCTTTAAAGCAAAAGAAAAACTCTTCCTAGTTACTCCATTCAATGCGCAATTCTTTTAAGCTTCTGCTTCTGCTTCTGCTTCTTCTTCTTCTTCTTCCTGCTTCTGGGTCTTTTTTTTTGGATAGCTTTAGTTCTTTGTTTCTAAGCTCCTTTTTGTTTCATTTGCTTGTCTTTTGAAGAGTACTTCTTTATAGATAGCTTTATTAATGTCTCAACCAAACTTAAAGTTTCTTCCACCTCATGGGGCCAGCAGCTTCCTCCCCACTGGTCTGTTTCTGTTTCTTGCTGCCAAGCCATTTGCTTTATCTCTCTCTTCGCAATGCATTTACTTTTGCAGTCATGATCAGTTCGATCAGATGCTGCTGATCATGATAATTTCAACATTTTTTTTTAATTCTCAAAACTTTTATTATTTTTATTTCATGAATATATATGGTTGAATATATAATTATAAATAAAATAATCACATGATCGACAACAGATGCACTAGCTAAACCCAGATGTTTGATCATTGATGGGTCACATTGGAAAGGAAAGAAGCTGATCTAAATATGTATTATTTTATCATTTTATGTGTCCTTTTGTCTATCTGTTACTAATTAAATAAGTTACTTGGAATATATATATTTGTATGCACAATACAAAATATATAGTTTATTTTCTTGGGAAAGAAAATTAATACATCAGCAAGAACGGTTGTACACTCTAAAGGAAGCTCAAACTCGAAATGTTGGTTAAAGTTCATGTTCAAGAAAGTCGATAGATCCAAAGCCTGGTCTCAATTCCTCCTTTTTTTATTATTTATTTTTGGTTGGATATGCAAATGCAACTTAATGTGGCTTAAAGGGAACATGTGGGCTCTCTCCAGCAGCAACAGAAAGCTCTAAAATTTAAAAATAGAAAAAATAAGAACAGAAGAGTCCATACAGCATGCATTTGTCTGCAACTCTTCCCAAACTAATGCCATGATCACTTGAATATATGTATGTATGTATATATATATATGATTCAGCTTTTGCTGAATATAAAAGAATCAAATCCCATTAAAGATACCCAGTATCTCTTCTCCATACCCAGTTCAATTGTTTCTCTTTTTCTCAGCTTTTTATTCTGTGCTAATTTGACTGAAGTGAGCAAAAATTGAACAAACGTTTAATATGGTTACGGTACTATAGGGAAGAAGGGGAACCAGATTGCTTATATAAGGGAAGTTGCAAAGAAACATGCAAGTTTTTGTTGTTTTTACCAGTTCGGTGTATGGAGATTGATGTTTGAAGGTTTACTAGCAAACAATGTACGTTGTTACACAGAGTTGGAATAGCTAGATTGCTTCTTGTGGTTTCCAAACACTTGAAGATCCTATGCTTCATTCGGGAAATCAAAAACCAGAATCAATTAAAGCTGAGTACTGCAAAATATTGTGGTCCTAAATATGGGAATCTGAGTCAAAGGTTAGCTGGATCAAGATAGTGATTGATCATGTTTTACCATTTCTTATCATACAAATTTTTATACACATTTGCACTCTAGCTATTCTTTATCTCATAATGCATTGTCTGTGTTACGTTTCCTATTCAAAGCAAAACCCCAAACCAGAATTTTCTGATCCCAAGCAATCCAGAGTGGGCAATTAGTGAAATTATAATGTTAGCTTATAGCTTAGCTTGAAGGTAAAGTTCCCTGCTTCTTTTGTTTCACCAAATAGGTACTTTACTTCTTAATCACCCACATGCTTCTGACTTCAAAATTTTTTATTTTTAACAGTGAATCAAAATTATTTAAATATTTATTTCCAAAGCATATTAAATATTAATAAGCCATATATATATAATAAAAACAGTCAAGTAATTTAGATATTAATGGATTATATAACAGGAGGTGGACTTCATTTTTAAATTATTAGAATATTAAATTCACAAATTAATAACAATATTCTACACAAAAATATCACAAAAACACTTGAATTTAAAATTTGGTTTGACTCGAGCATGATTAAAAGGATAGTAAAAATTTTATAACAACTAATTTAACACAATTGCATATATCAGAATTTAAACCTGAAACCTTACTTGATTGAGAATACTTCATGTCAGTTGATCCCAACGACTACGGTTGTTGATTTGAATTCCAAACTTTAGGTGCTATTGAAAAGGACCTGCCATTTAGGGAAAAGAAAATGGTAATATGCTTAATTGTTGTTATTCATGAATTAGAAGTTTAGGGTTGAAGACATGTTATTGTTAATATCTCTTCTACTGTGATTTACAAAATTTGCTAACTAATCCAAACACTTAGGATCCTTTTTTTTTTTTTTTTAATTATACATGTTATTGAGTGTTTATATCATCAATCTCATTAATTTATGTTTCATGTCTATGCCAAATAATTAATTAAAAAAAAATTTAAAGTTAATGGTTCTCCAGATCGTCATCTTAATTAATCTTTCATCAAACAAGCCTATCTTTGAATTTGTGCACAAAATTGAACCCCATATTGTCTCCATTTTCAAGGTGATGGAAGTTTCTTCAACTAAAGAAGAACTCCAAGAGTGTTCCATCATATTGAATTCTTATGCTCTCACTCATTACGTGCTTCCTATAATAAGTGCAAGGTATTATCTTGGTAAGTAACAAGTATGATTATATCGTAGAATCCTTTGTTCAACTTGTAGCTTAGCAACACTACAATAATCAGACAGTAATTTGTCACGATTGTCTGTCTAACTAGTACTAGCTATTTCATTCCAATTTGGACTCCAATAGCCTATATTAAATTTTGATTTACACTCAAAATATTATATCTAATCATTGAATATATAATGCATACTATATATGTTTTACACTTAACCACTAGAATATATAAAATGTGTTAAAAATCTAATAATACATATATGCAGCTCAATGTCCAATAATTTAATTACATATAAACTCTCTAGATAATCTCAAGTAAGATATCATTAATTCGAGTAAAGTTATTGTATTAAGTTCATTATATCCAATAAAATTAAATCATCCATATATAAATTATAAAAATATGTAATAAAATTCAATCATTCATATGTATATCCTGCAATTAAAGGAATATTTTTGAGATTTTATCTGTGTACGTAAGGAAGAATTATTTCTTTTCCTCAAAGATTCAATCGATTAAAACCACGAACAGAGATACAACAAATATCATAAGTTGCTTTACAAAAAAATTCCAGCAAACTCACATTGCAGGGTTTTTGGCTTCAATATAGCCACCCAGAGAGATGTGCAGAGAAGCTATAGATAGACCCCATGTGTTTCATTGTATGGAGGCAATGGCTCTTGGTGAAGTAGAAATAGGGTACTACAATTGAAACCATGTTAAAACATCATCCCAGGTTTCACCTTTGAGGTTTAGTAAATAAAGAAAAATAAATAATTAAAAAATGAAAATGAAATTAAATTTGGCCTAAAGTAGTAGATGTCATGTAGGTGACCACCCGTTTATGCAAAGTGACAATAATATTTATTTTTATTGTTCTTATTAAAATCTCAATATATATTAACTGTTACTGTTTGGACATATGTGGCACCTCATTCGAGGAGAACATTTGCAGCAGTGAATGTATGTTGTAGGTTGGTAGGTTGCAGCCTCAAATCAACTCATCCATTCATCCAACAATATCTACTGAATTTTGTTTTATTTTTTGTTATTATTAATGTAATTTTCATTTGTATGCATATGGGAATTTTCTTGAACAGTATATAGAAATTTCATTGAAGGATGAAAACACTTACTTGAATTGTTTAAATAAATAAAAAAAAACACTTACTTGACTTTCTAACCACATCTAGAGGAAAACAAAACTATTTAGAAAAAGATATTTTTTTTATCCAAGTGATATTTACAACAAAACTTATAATTATCAAAACTTTTCGGAAAAAAATCCATCCACCATTATTGACTGATATCTTATAATTTTTACATGTTTACTATTTATCAAATAAAAAATATCATGTTAAAAGTTAGATAATCAAACGCTATAATTTCATTTAAAATATTAATAGATTAAGGGTTTGATTAATATCTCTCCTCTTCTCCTTTTAAGTAAAAAAAATAAAAGAAATACTACAATTATCTCTTCAAAATTCATAAAAAAATATTAAAACTAATAAAAATTTAAAAAATAAACAATTTCTCAAACTCAATGGAAATTTTTTTCACTTTTTCTCTCTATTATAATTAATTTTTTATGTTGAAGGTCTAATTAATAATATGATAATATAACTCATTTAAAAAGGTTTATAAGTTAAGAGTTAGATTTTTATTTTCCATTCCCATTCTAAAAAAAGGCATATAGAATATACAAAGATATAGATATTAGTTTATCATTTATTTATAACTAAAATGATATATCTTAAATAAGTCGCTTCTTTTTTAAAAGTATTAAAGAATTATAATACAATTAACAACTCTTTTCATCCAATAAATCAAATACAATCTAAAACAACTAACAAACATTTATAATTCAATTGTTAGATAATAAGAATAGTTTTTTTTTTAATTAATAAGGAGATTATATGATTTAAATTTTAATAAATTAAAAAATAATATTTTTTTAAATCGATGACGGTAAAAATCGATTCCATAATCTATTTGAATGATAAAAAACAATTATTCTTTCTTTCTTTCCATCTACTAAATTAATAGACATTCTTTTTTAGAGAGTATGTAGTAGGTTAATAAGAGATTTTAGGTTTAGATTCCTAAAGGCAATCAAGTAGTTTAGGAGCTCCTATGTTGGACAGAATCTAGCTGTCACATTAAGCTAATCTATGTAACTTAGACATTATAGCGAGAATTTAGGATAACACAACACAATGAGGGAAGTGAAGGAGGAGGTCCTGTAAGAGAAGAGGGAGGGGAGGGGGGGCCTCTCGTAAGATTCCTTTGCAATGCCAAACCAGCAAACTTGAGGATTAGAAGCTAGCATTTCTGCAGTAGAGTGCTACGAGACACTTAAGTGCCTGAAAGAATGTACTTGAAATTTAGAAGGAAATAATATTTGAAAGAAAGTAGTCTTGAGCACATTGCATATATAGATGCGTTTTTTTTATAGACCTAAGCACAATAGCTGAGCTAGCATTTTAAGGTTCCAAGGCAAATTCTAAAATTTTTTCTGAAATTATGAAGAATGTGGAACAATTAATTAAATTTTGAAATATTGTAGTAAGAAATATATATATATTTTTTGTCTAGACTATTAGTATGTAAAACCTAATAAAATAATAAATAATTTAATTTAATTTGGATAGAATTATAAAGATAATAAATATTTTTTAATAATTAATTTAACACGATTTTATATGATTTTATTTCAGTTCATATTAGTGATTATTAGTTTTGTATATTTAATTTTTAATTGGCCAAGAGGGATAGTAGTCATTCTTGCTCCCCTATATTGGCCTCAACTCAAAAAGACTATATATATTAGAATAATTCATCTAATATTCCAAAATTATTAGTTATGAGTGTTTAGTTAATAGTAAAATTTGAATAAATATTTTAATATTATAACTAATTAATATATGTTGCACCCCAACAGTAAAATATAATATCTCACAAAATAACAATTATATCTTCAATGAGAGTATTCTCACTAATGATATTTCAAATTCATGTTATGTTATATGTAGTATATTAAATTAATTATTAAATTTTTTTACAGTTATTATGGTTCAACTAAATTGAATAAATTTTTTTACAGTTATTGTGGTCCACCTAAATTAAATTAAATTAATTATAATTTAGTAACTTTTGAATATAAATAATTTTAAAATAAAAAAAATATTCCAATAATTTAATGTCACGGCCAAAACATAGAATTGAAAGATTTGATTGAGCGTCAAACATTCTAAGTAGTGCTATTTCATTTTAGCTTTTGTTGGATTCCAATTTATCTTTGTCTTGTGTGATGCCTTTATCCCCAACAACTCATAGTGCTCATTAGCACATCTGTTTGAATCCATCCAACTCGGTGCTTTTGTTAATTAGATTCCTTAGGGTCATCAATCAACTAGTTTATACACCCAATTTTGAAGTCATAGTCTCAATCCTTCAATGAAAAAGATATTGTTAATTCACTTGTGCCACAAATTTGAGTATAATTAATTATTTCATATGGCATACGGTCTTGTGGTTACAATTCTAGCACTTCTCCTCCTTTTTATATGCAATTTTACTACTTGTAGTTGCAACACACAAGAGACTCCATCTTAAGAGTAATAATTTAATTTTTTTTGCACTCAAACGCTTGAACAACAACTGATTATTAATTGTTACTATTATATTGTAGACATCTGGTTTGATCAGTCTATGATAGGGAGCGAACTGTGGATACTCGGTTTGATCGGCCCGTATTAAAGCTTAATGACGAGAAAATATGAACCTTTAATGTAAGAGAGGTCCAAAATCTTTTTGAAAATGGACCCAAGAATCTAAACCCATTTTAAGTCCAAACCCATGCAAATCCAAGCCAAAATCCTACTTTGGTCCAAACTTAAAAATAATTTTCAGGGCTAATGAAGTGATCACCTCTTCAATAAGGCGATCGCCTCTTTGATGAGGCGATGCCTCTTTGTCAGTTCACTTGCACATAACTGAAATAAAAAAATGATAGTGATAAGTAAGTGGGTGGGCCTAACCCTTATCCCTCTGAACCTTGAGCGTAAATGGTGGATTTTTGGGGCAAGAAAGGAGTTTAAAAAGTGTGCACATCATAAAGAAAGAGAGGGGAGTGTCTTAAGGGAATAGGGATGGCTAGTTTAAAAGGGGTTAGAGGAAATCAAAAAGAGGAGGGAACCATTATTAACTTAATAGAAAAAAGAGAGAGTTTTCAGAGAGAAAGGGCTCCTGAAAAAAGAGGGAAAAACATCCTTAAAAAGGATAAAGGGAAAGACCTTGCTTGAAGGTCCATTTTCTCAAAGAAGAAGAATGTAAAATCTTGCATTTTGAGTGGGGATTAAAACTAAACAATCTCTGAGGGCTACATATTTTGGATCAACAACTCATATATCAGTAATGATTTTTATTTCTTTTCAATATTAGAGTTATATATTTGCATAATGCTTTGTTTACTTACTTGTTCACTTACTTCTTATTTCCATTGATCACCTCGTGCCATGTTCTCAATATGACCTATTAAGGTATTAAATATAGTTGTAAGCTTAAATTATTTGCGTGAGATATTGCCTATGTAAGATTGAAGTTTTTGGCTTTTTTGAGAGTCTCTACGCTTGTTGGATTATTTGTATGAGATATTGCCCACTTGTATTTGAAAAGTAAATTTTGACTAATCCTTAGAAAGTCCTTATTTTTAAATAAAATTCCCACCAATTATGAGCTGAAAAATAGTTGGTAAAAAAACTTGCAAAGGGCTTATTAATAACAATCATAATATGGAATGCCTGATTATAATAGAGAAGTAATTGTGTGAAGATAGTCATGACTGACATATTGTTAGCACATGAAGTGTCAAATATGGACTCATCAGTTTTACAGTAATAAAAAACATGAGTAACATCAATGTCCAATGATCAGTAGCAAGAGCAGTTAGCAACTAAAGTGATAACATGAACATCGAGCGCAATAAAAGTGATCAACCATCACCATGAATTTGCAACCACCCAGCTAGGTTAAAAAACTCCCAGAAAAGGAGTGACCTAGGGAAAAGAGAAAAAATAAAAAAGAAAAATGAAAGACCCAACTAGGTTCGAAAACTCCTAGAAAAGGAGCGATCTAGGCAAAAGAGGGAATATAAAATAAAATTGGTTGCATTTTTATTCTAAGAAAAGCAGTTCAAGAGATTATAAGATTCTATTTAGTGGTGCGAAAGTGAAAGAGTCTATCAAGTCCTTGACTAAGGGGCAATTTTTTAGATGAATTAAGCCTCATGAGTAATGGAGTTTTCAAATAGAGTCTCTTCCACACTAAAGGTCAAACGCAACCATCATACAACAATAAAACATTCTAAGGAAGCAACTACGCTGGGAGTATGAGTTGTTATCATAATCCCTATTTGATCATGAGGGGGTTTTAAATTCTACTCCATTTGGATAAGCTGGTCTCAATAGACTTAAATTCAAATTCTTTGATATAATGAGGACCACTTCTCGAAGATTAATTCTAAATAGGAAAGGCATTTGGCTATTGACTATTTTCTCGATTGTTCATGCATACACAAAATTATTTTGTAAAAATCATTTTTAGATTTTATGCTTAGGTGCATTAGAATAATGCATATTTTCTATAAGTATTACACACACCACATGAGCATATGTTATCAAAATAACTTTTGAGAGATTCCAAAGATCACGACCATGCATACATCAGTTTTGAACTCTTTTTTAGATGTGTAATAGAATAAGCTAACTCAAGTGCTTGAGATGTAATTTTCTTATTTGGTTTCGCTTGACACCTCATGAGGCTATACGACTTATTGTGATTTACTTTCTTGGTTTTATTTCACCTAAACACCTGTGAGGCTACATCTTTTTATTTTGTTATCTTTGCCTGATGCCTCAGAGGCTATATGGTGCCTTCTATTTAATTTTATTTTATGCATATTTTATTTGTTGTTGTCCTGTCAAATGCCCCAGAGGCTATATGGCACTTTTCGTTTATCCTTACTTAATGTCCCTAAGGCTATACAATGTTTATTGTTGTTGTTTTCGCTTGACGCCTGCATGGTTATATGGCTTTTCTTGTGCATTCTCGCCTAATGCCTGCGTGGCTATATGGCTTCCATTATTATTCTCTTCATTTGTTCTATTTGTTGATCAAAGTATCAATGTTCACAAGCATTCATTTTCTAGTTTGATCGGCCCATAGCCGGGGGCAAGCTATGGATTTTCTCTGATTGAAGTGTCAGAATTGAAGGAATGCCTCTCGGGCCAAAAAAACTTAAGAATGACGACGTGAGTTTCCCGCTTATGATAAAAGATTGCCTCTCGAACCAAAAAAACCCAAGGATGAAGGCGTGAGTTTCCCATTTGTGATAAGGGTCTGCCTCTTGGGGTAAGAAAACCCAAGGGTTATGTCTTAAAAGAAATGACTATTTGGGTTGTATCCCCGAAGCTTATGATTAAGAAAGGGTTGTTCGGATTGTATCCCTGAAGTCCATATTTCAGTTGAGTGATGATCGGACTAGGAAAACTTGAGAGTCTTCTTTTTGGTTGAGTGATGATCGGGCTAGGAAAATCTGAAAGTCTTCTTTTCAGTTGAGTGATGATCGGGCTAGGAAAACCTGAGAGTCTTCATTTCAGTTGAGTGATGATCGGGCCAAGAAAACCTGAGATTCTTCATTTCAATCGAGTGATGTTCAGGTTAGAAAAATTTGAGAGTCTGCATTCCAGTTGAGTGGGTGATCGGGCTAGGAAAACCCAAGAGTCTACATTTTAGTTAAGTGACAATCGGGCCAAGAAAACCCAAGAATTTGCATTTCAGTTGAGTGGGCGATCGGGTCAGAAAAATCTGAGAGTATGTGTTTTAATTGAATGATGATCAGGCTAGAAAAACTTGAAAATCACATTTCAGTTGAGTGGAAATTGGGCCAAGAAAACCTGAGAGTTTGCATTTTTATTAAGTGGTGTATTGGGCTAAGAAAACTCGAGGATCATCATTTTTAAATAATTTACCAATTATTAATGAGTGGTGTATCAAGCCAGGACAACCCAAGAATCATCATTTTCAGATAATTTATGACATATTAATGAGTGGCTGATCGGGCTAGGAAAATTCGAGGATCACGATAACATTTCAAGATTGTAAAATTCATCTCCTGAGTGAAACTTGGGAGTTAGGTATGTTATTTATTGCTTTCTTGTGTTGTGCATGTGATTTTTCAAAAAATTATCATTGCATGCTTTTGGTTTTTCAAAAATCAGGGGGTAAACTATAGACATATTATTCGATCAGCCCATGATAAGGGGTGAACTATGGATGCTTGGTTTAATTGGCTCGTAATAAAGCCCGATGACGAGAAAATATGAATCTTGAATGTAAGAGAGGCCTAAAATCTTTTTAAAAAATGGACCTAAGGATCAAAATCCATTTTAAGCTCAAACCCATGGAAATCCAAGCCTAAAGCCCATTTTAGCCTAAACTTAAAAATAGTTATTAGGGCCAATAAGGCGATCACCTCATCAATGAGGCGATCACCTCATCGATGAGGCGATGCCTCTTTGTCAGTCCACTTGCATAGAATTGAAATAAAAAAAATAGTGATAAGCAAGTGGGTCGGCCCAACCCTTATCCTTCTAAACCTTAAGCGTAAATTATGGATTTTTTGAGGCAAAAAAGGGGCTTGAAAAGTGTGCATATCATGAAAAAAAGAGAGGGGAGTATCTTGGGGGAATAGGGATGGTTAGTTTTTAAAAGGGTTAGAGGAAATCAAAAAGAGGAGGTAGCCATTATCAACTTAATAGAAAAAAAGAGAGTTTTTAGAGAGAAGGGGCTTTAGAAAAAAAAAAAGGAAAAAATGTCCTTGAGAAGGATGAAAGGAAATACCTTACTTGAAGGTACATTTTCTCAAAGAAGAAGAAGACAAACTTTAGTATTTTGAGTAGGGATCAAGACCAAACAATTTATGTGGGCTAACTATTTTGGATCAATAGCTCATATATCAATAATGATCTTCACTTCTTTTCAATATTAGAGTTATAGATTTGAATACTCCTTTGTTTACTTGCTTGTTCACTGACTTCTTATTTCCATTGATCATCTCGTGCCATGTTCTTAATATGATCTATTAAGGTATTAAATATAGTTGTAATCTTGCATTATTTGCATGAGATATTACCTACTTAAGATTGAAGTTTTTGGCTCTTTTGAGAGTCTTTGAACTTGTTGATCAGGCGCACCTCTTCGTCGCCTTTCTGTAATAAGGAGGTGATCATTGAAGAGGCGATCGCCACTATGACAGAGTCCCACACAATTTTGCCTTGATGTTCTTTATAGCCTATGTATGATTCGCATTCCCATGCTTTTTTATTTTTAGTTTTCTTTATATGGTCATGTTTATTACTTTATTTGGTTAGTATTTAAATATTTGCCATCTCTATTAGCATTAATCATAATCTATGAATTGACTTGATGGTTCCTTTTGTAGGATTTTACATGTTTTTAAAAGTTAATATTTTGTGTATTACAGGGAATCAGAAATGATCTTGATCATCCAATTTAGTACCTAACTCTCTTCTCCCTTTTATATTTTTATGTAATTTAATGCTTGTTTATTTTTGGTTTATTTTCTATTTATTATACTTTCATTTGCACAAAACGTTGTAATCGCTAATCATTTCCCCCATTCATTAAAAATGTATGATTGTAAATTATTACTTGTTTTATTTTTGTTGAAAGTTGGGATTTAAAAGTGTGAAATTAGATTAACGTGCAAACTTAGACTTAATTATAAAACTTGGAAAGAGGATGGAGGCAAGTGTAATTTTGAATGTAAATAAGGAAATAATTAAATAATTAAAGGTAATAAAATATAAAATACAAATGGAAGCCAACTGCAAGATTGGGTAGGTATTTCAAAAGTTCATACCCAGTTTCAAAGCTGATCTCTGATGACGGTTTTTGAAAACCTCCGTGAGATCTATTTGTTGTACAGTATGTCTCGACATTTACCCGAGTGATGACTCCATCTCTAAGTAGGCTTTATGACTTATTTCATATTTTTTAATGGAACTTGAGTTCATACAGTGTTATGATTGTCAAACACTTAAAAACGTGCTAAACTCTGCCGTCTACATATATTATTATTATTATTTTATGTTTATTGTGTAACCATTAGTGATAAACGAATGGTAATTGTTATTTTAATATTGTTAGAGATTGATATGGAGACTTAATTTATATCAATTAATCTAAATTCTTAAAAACAATAATTTTTTTTTGTGAAGAATATAATAAGTTATTAAAATTGTGTATTGGAATCTAAATTACAATATTTTACATAATTACCAACATTAAAAAGAAAAGAACACGATTCGCAATTATATATATATATATATATATATATAAGTCAATTGATGCATAATAGGTTTTCTAATATAGTGGGTCAATGACATCTCCTACTGCACTCAATTGTGGCCCATTTCTATTATTATAAAACACTGTGTCTCACATCTTAGCCCATTTCGATTCTAGACCCTTTTTTCAATAATAGAAAAGAATTCTCGGAATTATTTACTTCGATAAAAGTTTATTTAAACTTATAAAATGAATTTTATTTAATAAATGAGTTGAATTTCAACTATGTGAAGTTTTGAATTTGAACTATCTGAAGTTTTGCTCATAAAATTTATGAATAAATTCGAATAAAAATTTATAAACTAACTTGTCATTTTAATGTATTTATAATTTGATATAAGATATGCAATACATAAATATTTAATTTATGACTTGTATTTTAAAATTTAGTTTTAGATTCGTTTAAACTCATGAATAGTTTATAAACATTAAATGATATAGTGAGTTTAACTCAATTATAAACAAACTAAAGTTAAACTAGTCAAAACTCAGCTTAATTAAATTACACCCCCTATCCGAATACATTATATTAAACAATTAAATTTATAATATATATTTATATATAATATTTTTATTGATTAAATATAAAAATATACACCATTCATTCAACAATTGAAATATATATATAATATGCATGCTTTGATTTTTTGATAGTTATAAGGGTTTTAACTATTTCTTTCAAATGTTAATTAGGTGGATTTATAAGAGGGACAAAGTTTCCTTAACATATATATATTTTTTCATATATAAGATTCAAATTTAAAATTTAAATAATTTAAAATATTTATCACTTGAAGCAACATATGTTGAATATAATTTACTAGATATATATAAAAAAATTTCAATAAAAGATATCTATGCTCTCTCTCACATTGCAAGATAAAAATTCGAACATCAACCTCAATGGCAGCTTATTAATTTTGTACTCCGCAAATGCCAAAGAAGAAATCATGAAGAAAAGAGAAGGAGAGAGAGACACACAATAAAACACATATATTATTTGCAAGCCTCCAAACTCTCAACAAACATTAATTTACAAAATCCATAGCCTCGCTACATATACATAAGAGTATGAACTTTTACGATTCTTATTTTCACCGTATATGCATCTTAATTAAAATTTCCATTAGCAGCATTATGGTCTCATGCCAATCTCCAATCAAAACAAAACCGAATTAAACACGTCTCTAACTCAATATTTTTTTTTACCATTTCCATCCCAATTCAAGTACCTTGTTTTCACCTCTTGCATCAATCCCTTTCCTTTGGCCTGCAGCACTAGTAGTGATATTTTTCATATCCATATAATCATGTGCTCTTCCAATATTTCTCCTGTTAATTTCAACATGACCTGAACTGGACCTTAGGCTCCTTGCCCAATTAAACTTCTTGGCATCATTGATGGTCATGCCTTTAAGATTATTATAATCACCTGATCTTGCAGTAGACGTTCTTTGCCTAATACCCTTTTCTTGATCAGGAGTTAACTCTTTCTTGGTCTCTTTAATTTCAATCTTGCTTCCTCCTTCCAGTTTTATGCTTATGTTCAATTCGGACAGTATTTTGTTCCCTGCTTCTTGATTATTTTTGGCACCAACATTATGAGATTCTTCTGATCTTGAATTTCTTTCTTTTTTGTGCTGATAAAGCCTGTGCAGCCTTATTGCAAGATAATATATGCCATCTTTAATTTCATGCTCTAAATCTCTTTCAACATCCATCTCAAGCTCCCCGCGAATCTTCAGCTCTTTATCTGACATTAATGGATGCAATATTTGTTTGTTTTGACCAATCTGTAACCCTAAATTAAAGCCAATATTAGTGCAATTAATAAATAACCATACACTAACTAGCTAGTTAATTTAATTAGCATACGAAAAAAAAAAGGTAATTAATTAACACATTCACCAATGGATTCTGCAGTGAGATGTTAACATTATCAGATAAATCTGAAAAACCCCAGAAAGAATATCTAATCATTTATACTGAACAAAGATTTTAGAAAGAAAAAAGCTGATGAAAAAGGGTAAAATTTATAAAGAAGAACATGATAACAAAGAAATCCAACCTAGTATATGTTTCTTCATGTATTTAGCTTGCTGGTACATATATATGTTGAACTTTATGCTTTTTTTTCACTTGTCTTTATTGTGTTGTAGTGTATGAAATGAATCAAAAACCCCATATGGCTCTTTTTATACCTTATGTGGTCGATTTTGACAAGTGGGGATGGGTCTATTTACAGTTGGATTGAAGAAGACAAAAGATAAGATGGTTTAAAGAGTAAATGACCGTTAAGGAAGTTATTTTAGTTGGGTTATTCAAATTTAGAGGCCAAATATCTCTAATTTAAGTTGACAGGAAATTGCTACATGTAGGAAGATTTAGAAGAAATAAAAATGGAAGAAAATTGGCTAAATTAAGTAGTGCTTTACGTGAAAGGGATCTTGTTTGTTTTTGGGTTGTCACCTTAAAGCAAAATCAATATATCAAAAAAAGTACAGTAACCACATGTTTGATGTTTGTTTTATGGACAATTACTTCCCCTCTTTCTCTCTTTCGGGCCTACATGCAAGGCTGTAAATTTACTTGCAAAGCATCAATAAATTTAAAGTCAACTCATTTATGAATCGGGTTTTAAAATAAATTTTAGTTTTCGTTCAAAAAAAAAGTTTCGAATTGTTTAATTTAATGAATAATTTTAAATGATCAACGGAGCTTCAAGTAGTTGATTGGTGACTTGATTCATTTACATTACAACCTACATAATTTATTTTTGAACTTAAGATAAAAATTTTATTTTACGGTGGTCATAAATTAAATATGCTACTTTTTAATATTATGAAATCTTCAGCTTGAGGCTTACATGGTTGATTCGGTCGAAAGGGCAGTTGATGAATATTATGTTCCTTGTTCTCCATGAGTATAAAAAGCGTGAATATTCTATTAAGAAAAGTAAAGTTTCAACTCCCCATTTCCTTTCCTTTTCTTATAATGCGTGATAATTAATTATCTCTGCAAGTTGTTGAAAAAAAAAATTTCAAAAAAGGGCACTTTTTAAGAACTTTTTTAATTTTGGAAAATGAGACATGTTTTCTAGAAATTTTTTTTAAGAAAACTAAATAGAATCTAGTGTTTAGTTGTACTATTTCCCTAATTTAGAAAACTAGAAAATTATTTTCTAATTTTCCAAATTATAATTAGTAAAAGATGTTTTCTCATATTTTTTATCACGTTACCTATGTATTTTTTGTTTTCTCCCTGCACATCTTTTTTCTACATCTACTTCTTCCTCTTCACCATTGTGTTTTCTATCACGTTAGCTTCGTCTCCAGAGCCATAGTGGTTCGTGCAATGGCTACTTCCCTCCACCACCACCGCCCATCTTTACTTCCGATGCGAGCTCCTCTCCTTCCATTTCTCCTTTGGCAAACTGATTTCTCATCTAACAATTCCCAATTTAACTAATTATCCTCAAATGCCCAGTTCTCTTCCTCTTCCAAATCTCCTTCAATGGCGGTTAATGCTTAAGCTAAGCGAAGTTTCTTCACATTCAAAGAAGAAGAAGTAGCTACTAGTAAACATGCCTCAAATAAAGTTCTTTATTTTCTAGTTTAGCTAAAGTTGTGATTTTTAATTAATTGTTGTTTAAATGATAGTTATTGATCTTCATTTCGAGGCACCGCTTAAAATGGTTTAATATCCATATCCTATATTAAGGGGGAAGAATATGAGAATTGATACGCTAGATGATAATTTAAAAAAGCTAGTTGATGAGATGTTTGATGTTATGTCTGAGTAAGTTCCCTTCAGTTTTGGTGTTGTTGGGCATATGGCTACAAATTCTGCTTTTACTTTGACGGCTTACTCTTACTGACATAGCAGAAGCTTAGTAATTAGGGCTAACTATTAAAACTATGTTGATTCACAATGATTGCAAGAGAATTAATCTTTTATAACTTGTTGATTGTGATAAATACCAGAAAAGAGGTATCCAAAAATCATTGATTCACAAAAGAATACTGAAAATTAGGAAAGAAATAGAAATTTGATTATCAATTAAAAAAAATTGTATCAAACATCCCAAAAAAGATGAATAAATACAGTCCAAGAAAAAACCCTAAACAAAAAGTATGACACTTGTAAAATTGATTTTACTTCAATTGGAGGTGTATAGAGGAAGAATCTTAAGAAATAATCTACCATACTCAGACTAACGATAAAAACTGAGCAATAAAATGTTTCTTCTTATTACAATAATATAGAGTTTGAATCAAATCAAAATAAACGAGGGTTAAGTTTAAATAACTCATCAAAGTTTCTATATTATTAAAGAACACTCAATTTAAAGTTTTCTAGCTCAAGATATGATCAAAACAATAATACTGAAAAATCAGTTCCTAAGAACTTGAATTCTGTATCTTCTAAACATTAACCCAATTCAACAAAAATATTAAAATTACTTACCAAATAAACCTTTAAAACTTTTGAAGATGAAGATTATGATCTGGAATAAATTTTAAACCTTCAAATTTTACTTGAAATTTAACTCTCTATTTTTTTAAAAAAAAGAAGATGAAGATGAAGAATAAGAAAAATACAACCCTCCTTCCTTCCTTTTTCTATCAGATGCCTCTTATTTTTTTCTTCTTACAACAAATGACTACTACATACCCGAATCAAATCCCTACATTCATCACACACACATACATATATACATATATTGATTGCCAAAGATCAATTTAAACCCTTAACTTCCTATTTCTTGTTATGGATTTAATTGTAAACATTAGAAATAATACCACACATATCTTATGCATTCCTCATATCTATATGAGATGCATGTTATGCAAATAAATGAAAATACATTATATGGGCATTACATTTTTCTCCTCTTTAGAGAATTTCATCCCTAAAGTTAAATGTGACTTACCAATCTTAAAAAATAGGTAAAGGTATTGAACTCTCATGTCCTTTTCCACTTCCTATGTAGCTTCTTTTGGTGCATGTTAACTCTATTTAACTTTTACTATTGGAAATTCTTTGTTATGTAACTTTTTTATCTGTCCATCAAAAATTTTAATCGGTTCTTCTTTATAACTTAAATTTTCTGTTAACCATATTTCTGGTTCTTGTAATATATGGCTAGGATCATATATATATCTTCTTAACATAGAATCGTGGAACACATCATGTATCTGAGATAATTCTTGTGGCAGTGCTAATCAAAATGCCAAAGGACTAATTCTCTCGAATATTTCATAAGGGCCAATATACTTAGGACTCAATTTTCCCTGTCTACCAAATCATATAATGCCCTTCCATGGTGATACTTCAAAGAACACTTTTTCACTCATATCATACTCCATTTCTTTTCTATGCTTATCCACATAACTCTTTTGTTTATCTTGTGTAGCCTTTAAACACTTTTTGACAATTTGAATCTTGTCCACAGTTTCTTATATCAATTCAAGACCTTCTAATTGTCGTAACCCTTCCATATCCCAACAAACAGGACTTCTACATTTTTTCCATATAAAGCTTCATATATAGCCATACCAGTACTTGAATGATAAATATTATTGTAAGCAAATTCAATTAATGGTAAGTGTTCTTCCCAATTCCCTTTAAATTCAAGCATACACGCTCTTAGCATATATTCTAATGTTCAAATTTTCCTCTCTGATTGTCCATCTGTCTATGGGTGAAATGTTGTACTAAAATGTAGCTTTGTCCCTAAAGCTTTTTGTAAACTTCCCAAAAAATGAGATGTAAACCGCGGACCTCTGTTTGACACAATTGATGTTGGCACACCATGTAATCTTACAATTTCTGACACATATATTCTAAACAATTTGTCTAGTGACGCACTTTGTTGCACAGGTAGAAAATGAGCTAATTGGGTAAGTTGATCAACAACTACCCATATGGCATCATGCTTCTTAAAGGTTCAAGGCAATCCAAAAACAAAGTCCATCATTATCTTTTCCCATTTCCACTTTAAAATAGACAATTAATGAAGCTTACCAGCCGGTGCATGATGTTCAACTTTTACTTATTGACATGTTAAACATTTTGTTGTATCTTACTTCATTGTCGACTACCAATAAAAAGGTCATAAATCCATATACATTTTAGTGCTTCCAAGATGCATTGCGTATAGTGCATAATGGGCTTTATTCATAATTTCTTCTCTTAATTCCCTTATATTTGGAACACAAATGCGTCCATTAATCAACGACATCCCATCATGCCTCAGTGGAAACTATTCATTCTTTCCTTGTTGCACCCTATCCTTCATTTTTCTTAAATATGGATCACTCATCTGCTTTTCTTAAATTTTACTCTCTAATAAAGGCTTGACATGCATACTTGCAATGAGTATAAAATTCTAAAATGCATACTCTACATGTAATGTTCTAAACTCTACCAATGACCTTACTGTTTGACAAGTCATTCTAGCACTTCTCTTAATGGATTTCCTACTTAAAGTATCAACAACTATGTTGGCTTTTCCCGGATGGTAAAATATGGTACAATCATAATCTTTTATCAACTTCATCCACCTTCTTTGTCTCAAATTCAACTCCTTTTATGTTGGAATATATTTTAGACTTTTATGGTCAGCAAAAATCTAAAATGTTTCTCTATATAAATAGTGTCTCTATATTTTAAGAGCATGGAAAATTGCTGCTAATTCTAGATCATAAGTCAGATAATTCAATTCATGACTCCTTAACTATTTAGAAGCATAAGTAATAACTTTTTCATTTTGCATTAACACACATCCCAATCCCTGCTGTGATACATTGTAAAAATTACATGTCCACCATTTCCTTATGGCAAAGTTAGAGCCGGTGCAAAGATTAGTCTTTTCTTCAATTCTTTAAAACTTTCCTCACATTTAATATCCTATTTAAACATCACGTTCTTCTTCAGAAAGTTTGTTAATGGTTTGGCAATGATTGAGAATCTTTCAACAAATCTCTTATAATATATGGTCAATCCTAGAAAACTTCATACCTCTGATACATTTTTAGGAGGTTCCCACTCCTCTACGGTTGCAGTCTTTGAAGGATTAGGTTATACACCATTTTTAAAAACAATATGCCCTAAGAATGCAGTCTCTTTTAGCCAAAACTCACATTTAATGAATTTTGCATAGAGCTACTTTTCTCTCAAAATTTACAGTACTATTCTCAAATATTCTTCATGTTGCTCTCAAGTTTTAGAATAAATCAATATATCATCGATAAACATGATGACAAAAAGATTAAAATACATTCAGAATATTTTATTCGTTAAGGACATAAAAGCAGCATGAGCATTTATTAATCCAAATGGCATCACAATAAATTCATAATGTCCATATCATGTTCTAACTGTAGTCTTTTGTATGTGTGCCTCTAAAATTCTCAATTGCCAATATCCAGACCTTAAATTAATTTTGAAAAATATAGTTGCTCCTTTTAACTGGTCTAACAAATCATTAATCAATGGCAAAGGATATTTGTTCTTTATGGTAACCCGATTTACCTACTTGTCATCAATGCATAATCTTAAACTGTCATCCTTCTTCTTTACAAACAACACCAGAGCTCCCCACAATGATGTACTCGGTCTAATAAAATATTTTTCTAATAATTCTTCCAATTGCTTCTTTAATTCTTTGAACTCTAAGGGTGCCATTCTATATGGTGCAATTGATATTGGTGCTACCCCAGGTATGGTTTCTATCTTAAAATCAGTCTCTCAATGTGGAGGTAAACCTGGTAATTCTTCTAGAAATATATTTATAAATTCCTTTACTATTAGAACATCCACTACTCTTGGACTAACTTTGGATACATCCACCACATTGACCAAATAAGCTTCACACCCCCTTTTAATTAAATGAAAAGCAATAGTAGCCAAAATTAAACAAGTTGGGACAATTTTTTTCACCCACAAAGACTAATTTTCTCTGTTATGTGATCTCTAAAACCACTTATTTTGTTTGACAATCTACTATAGCATGATTTCTAGATAACCAATCCATTCCCAAAATAACATCAAATTCCTTAAGTTTTATCACAACTAGATCAACATGTAGTGTATTCCCATTTATTACCATAGGATAAGATTTCACAACCTGATCTATAATTACAGTATCCTTAGCAAGCATTAATACATAAATATTATACCTCAAAGGTTTTATATTGTTATGGTATTTCAACGCAAATTCACATAAAATAAATTATTATGTTGATCCTAGATCAATTAATGCATAAGCATCAAAACCATAGATAGAGATTATACCGGTCACAACATCGGATGCAGAAGGTGCTTCTTGTCTTATCATTGCATATATCTCACTTGAGGTAATGATTGGTAAAGTTGGCCTATTTTCCCACCCTGTACCATATTAGAACCTCCTCCTCATCCCATTCCTTTACCTCTTCCTGTACTCACTCCTCCCTAAGTCATATTTCACCTATGCTACTCTACCTTATAACCTAACTCTTACTGGCTCAGTTCTTACTTTAGCAATCTCTAGCTATATGCCCCAGCTTACCACAGTGATAATAAAGTATCTACCTTGGTCCCCAACACTCTCCATTGTGAATCCTACACCACATCTAGCATATGATGCACTATACCCTCGGCTAGTAGAAACACCTCTCTTACTCTCTACTCTACTCTAATTATAACCACTTTGTCTGCCTCTACTTAAAGTTATTATAGCAGACTTACTTATATTTTGATGGCTAACTCCTCTCCTATAATAACTGCTCCTTTGAGACCCAAAACCCAAAATTTTTTTCCTTTTCTTTTAAACCACCATACTCACTTATCATATTTTTTTTCTTTACTAACATTGCATCTTTCTCAGTCAAACACTCTTCCACTTTTAATACAACCTCAAATAAAGCACTATACTTAGTGGCTTCAAGGAAATCTTTTCTCGGATATCCATTCTCAATCCTTCTTAAACCGTCTCTGTTTTACATCTTTTATAACCATTTCTTTTAATGCATACTTTGGCAATTGAGACAATTGCATCTCATATACGATATTGTTTTCCTGTTCTAAGCTTAGAAACTCCATTGTATTTTGATCTTTGTACATTGGTGGTGTATATTTATTTGCAAATTTCCTAAGGAAGTCATTCCAAGTCAGAGTTATAGTTTTGTTTCTACTTCCTGGAATCAAATCCCACCAATCTAAAATTGATTTCTCAATAATGATACAATATATTTCAACTTTTATTCTGATGTGCAGTCCAGCCTATCCAGCACCCTATATGTTTCCTTTAACATTCCTTTACTACCTCAAGATCAGTGGTCCCCTCAAATTCTGTAGCCCCTTATTTTCTTAGTCCATCATAAGTTTTATTTCTGGCCTCTATTTCTTTAACTTTTGCCATTGGTTGTATTACTTGCTATTAAACTGGCTGGTTGGCTACCCGATTAACTATTTGTAATTTAGGCTATATAATTTACTATAAAGTCTCAAGAAACTGCTGCATTATTTATGGTAATTCATGGGCTAGTTATGGTAGTGCATTTTCATGCTCGATTCCATGCACAGACTCAAACTCATTTGGGTCAGCAGGATTTTCGATCGAACCCTCTCTACTCATCCTATTCAAAGTATAAACACTTAGTCTTAATAAATTTAAATATTATTATTTTTTTAACACCTATTTGTATTCCTAACATGTATATATGTATTCACACTTCTATCCTAAGAGATTCTAAATCGTGCTCTAATACCACTAAATGTGACACCCGTTAAGGATCAAGCATATATTGTATATATAAGACTAAAAAATGATATATCCATAAATATCCAATTTGAGTTCACATATCAATATATATAATAAGATTTTTTTAAAATAACACATATCACACACCATAATGCTCATAACATTAAGTAGTTCACATCTTTCCTTATATTATTAATATACAATACACTAGCTTTAATGCAAAATATGAAAATTTGTTAAACATGCTCCATTCTATAAAAACTAAGGATGACCTCCTACTAACCTTCCTGACATAATGCTAGTGTAATTAATGCAATTATTTGTTCAAAACTGACTACCATTCTTCTAATCCTAAAAAAATAATGCAAAGGAGTACAGTAAAAGAATAATATAATATCCTATGAAAAATAACACATTTCAAACATATAGTATAATTAATTATCCATCCATTTGACGTTTAGCTATGAATTTATTGTATGTACATAACATAGTGTTTCCTTTTAGAAAATAATGAACTTGTGAATTATATGTAAAACCAAAACTTCTTTTAGTTATTTATAGATCCCCATACACACACAACCTGCTACAATCTTGTACAACATTTTTCTTTAGCCTTTTTACAGCATAATAAGGGGATTCCATAATACACACAATATTGCTTTATTCACAAATAGCATTGCATCCTCATACTCATCCAACCATATTTCTTATATATACATATATCACATACCACTTCATTAAACAATTTACAATAATATATAAAAAATATACCCATATTTCAATATGGAAAATTCAATAGTGAAAATTCACCAATATACTAAAAATATACACATCTCTCAAATGGCAAATTCAATAGTGCAAATTCACCAATATACCAAAAATATACCCATATCTCAACATGGAAAATTCAAAATGAAATTAAAAAATATATCAAAAATTCCAAGTTATGAGAATCAAAGCCATATTCTCCATATCAATATCATCATAAGTCTAAATTACTTTGCATTTGATTTCACATCAATTGAACAAATATAGAAAGAGAAACATTAAAAAAAATCCACCATGGTCAAGCTGTCAACAAAATTAAGTAACAAAAAGTATTTCTCAATTTGGCCATTAAGACAATAAAATTAAGCTTCCTCTATTTTTATCAACTTTGTAAATAACATCTCAAAGTTGTTATAAGAGTAGAAAGCACCCCATTTAGAGTTATAAAACTCCATATATGGCTTCAAAAAGTATTATGTTCTCACCCAAACATGACACTTGAATTCAACAATCATCATTCATATGTACAATCTCATTCATATATACAATCTCATCTTAAAACAATCAACCATCAACACAATAATCAAAATCAGCTTCTATCAATTGGAATATACATATTCCCCATATCCAATCAGCTTAACAAATAAATTTATAATTACTTATTTTATATGTTATATTTACATAGAACAGTAGGTTATTCTCCTACTTTTATTTTGTCCTTCCCTTTGCTTGCATTAACATGTGTGACAACCTTATTTCCATATGGTTTAGCTGAAATATATCATAATTCACTTATTTTTAAACATCCAAAAAAATAATGGAATCTCATTTAGCATGATAACATCACTAAACTATCCAAACATATAAAGCTGCCAATTATAACAGATTTAATAGGGTGAATATAAAAATTCACCAATAATTCTATACATTGAATCTCAAGATGAAACTTTCCATATAACTAACCTTATGTTTTTAGAGTAATTTAAAATTAATTTTACTTCAATTGGAGGTGTATAGAGGAAGAACTCTAAGAAATAATCTACCGTACTTAGACCAGCAATGGAAACTGAGCAATAAAATGTTTCTTCTTATTACACCAACATAGAGTTTGAATCAGATCAAGATAAACTAAGACTAAGTTTAGATAACTCATCAAAGTTTCCGTATCATTAAATAACACTCAATTTAAATCTTCTTAGCTGAAGATATAATTAAAATAATAATACTGAAAAACTAGTTCCTAAGAACCCGAATTCTATATCTTCTAAACATTAATTCAATTCAATAAAAATATAAAAATTACTTACCAAATAAACGTTTAAAGCCTTTGAAGATGAAGATTATGATTTGGAATAAATTCTAAACCTTTAAATTTCACTTGAAATTCATCTCTCTATTTTTTTTGAAATAACCTATATTTTGCTCCCTATACTTCTATTTTTTTCTCAATTTACCCCCTCTACTTTTATTTGTATAGATTGAGTCCTCGCACTTTTATTTTTATTCACATTAAACCCTTGTACTTTTATTAACCCCTTCAATAAATATAATTTCAAAAATTTTAATCAACTATGTTATAATTTAATTATTTATGTTTTATTTTTAATTTAAAGATTATAAAAATACTATTAAGTGCCAAATACTTTAATGAAAATTAAATGTAAATTATGTAATTGTAATTTATTGGTTAACAAAAATTGTATCTAATTTAATAAAAATAAAAACTTAAGCAAGATTCTACTAAATTTTATTTTAGTAGAATAAACTAAAATAAAATTAAACTAAAATAAAATTTAGTAGAGTTTTGCTTAATTTTTTTTTTATAATATTAGATAAAAATTTTGTTAACCAATTAATTGCAATTATATAAATTAAATTTAAAAAATAGTATTTTTATAATCTTTATATTAAAAATAAAATATAAGTAATTAAATTATAACATGGTTTATCAAAATTTTTAGAATTATATTTATTGAAGAGGTTAATCTTGCTAAAATAAAAGTAAAAGGACCTAATGTTCACAAAAATAAACGTATAAGGGGTTAATGTGAACAAAAATAAAAGTGGAGAGAGTAAATCAAGAAAAAATAAAAATGCAAGAATTCAATCTATACAAATAAAACTAGAGGGGATAAATTAAGAAAAAATAAAATAAAATTGCAGGAAGTAAATTATAGGTTATTCCATTTTTTCTAAGAAGAAGAGTATGAATAAGAAAAACACAACTCTCATGTCTTCCCTTTTCTATCATGTGCCTCCTTTTTTTTTCTTACAACAAATGGCTACCACATACCCAATTCAAATTCCTACATTCATCATTTTGTTTTTAAAACAATCAAGTGCATATATATATATATATATATCTATATATATATCTATATATATATATATATATATAGAGTATGAATAAGAAAAACACAACTCTCATGTCTTCCCTTTTCTATCATGTGCCTCCTTTTTTTTTCTTACAACAAATGGCTACCACATACCCAATTCAAATTCCTACATTCATCATTTTGTTTTTAAAACAATCAAGTGCATATATATATATATATATCTATATATATATATATATATATATATATATATTGTCAAAGATCAATTTAAACCCTTAACTTCCTATTTCTTGTTATAGATTTAATTGTAAACATTAAAAATAATACCACACATATCTCATGCATTCCTCATGTCTATATGAGATGCATGTTATGCAAACAACTGTAAATACATTATGTGGGAGTCATAAAAAGGGTAAAAAGACCAAAAAATACAAATAAAACAAACATAAACCTCAAAGCTAATTTTGAGGCTTTAAATAGTGGAACTTTGGTTGTTACAAGCAAATGTTATAATAAACTTAGGTCTCTGAATCAACTTCATTTTGATATATTATGGATCTCGTATCTCAATTGGACCTAAAAGTTAGAGCCTTTAGAAGCACAACTACACACTCCCCTCCTATTGAAGTCATTTATAAATCGAAAGGCAATATGTTCCGCATCACTTAGGCATTTGCTTATCTAGTGACTTGTAATATCCCGAATTTTAAATAATTTTAAACTGCATCGGGATATGCAGTGTTAATAATTTTAATATATATTTATGATTATTTAATGAGTTTTTTATTTATTAAAGTCATTTTTAATTATTCTATGTTATTTTAAGTTATTTACGTAAAATTTTTTTGGGAATTTTATTTTCGGGAAAATTAAAACATGAATAACTTAATATTAATTATTTTAACTGGTTTTATGAATTTGCATGAGCTCATGCGTGATTTTAAAATGTCAAATAAAATACATGTTCATGCATGCATTTAAAGTTAAATTAGGATTATTTAATTAAATTATATTATATTATATAGTTTTTATATTAATTAATTAAATATGTGTATATATATTATTATTAAAGTGTGTGGTGGCATTTATTGTGTGTGTTAATTATATATTAAAATAATAAAGTGAGATATATATGTATATATATTATTATTATTATCAAAAATAAAGTTTGATATATTTATCATTTTGCCATTATCCTCTCCCTCCCTCCCGATTTCTTCCTCCTCCAGCTGCTACAACTCCTTCCTCTTCCCATCAGTGTGCCTCCCCGCATGCCACCTCCTTTGTCAGCCATTTTTGCCACCCCAAGCTCCCTTCTCCAGCGTGTTTTGGCCGGATTTTCCAAGAGTTGCCAAAAGTTGCTCTCAACGTCGATCAAGCACTTTCCAGCCACCGTTTCGAGCCCCACCAGTCTCTATCTCTTCCTTAATCTCCAATGAGTGCATTTCCAAGCTTTGTTTCACTTGAAATGGTCTATATTTTCCTAGGTTTTGATTTTACAATTTCGGCCTACTAGAGTTTTCAATTTTTTGAGCTTCAATTTGGTTGATTCATACAAACTTCCTTCACAAAAATTGATCCTAGTAGCTTAATCTATCTTTTTGAATTTTTGTGGAATTTTTGGGAATTATTTTGATTTTTTGTGAATTTTTATTATTTTATTAATATTTTTTAATTTTCAAAAATTAATTAATTAAATTATGAAATTGTGTTTTATGGTGTTTTTAGGTGTTGAAATGAATTTTAGAAATTTATTTGTAATTTTTTTGAATTTTATATAATTATTTTGAATTTATTAAGTTTATGTAATTTTGGAAAAATTAGGTTAAATATATGTTTTATTGAAATTTATTGGTTAATTGAGTATATTTATTGATATTATTGAATTATATGTTGAGAAATTTAATTTTGAGTAATTATACTATTTTTGGTGAATTTTTTATTGAATTTACGTAACTAGGGGTATTTTGGTATTGTGGCACTAAATTGGCTAAAAATATAATTAAATTGGTTTTACTATTTATTTGAGGTATAAAAATGATTTCTACAAACTATTTAGTATTTTTGACAAATAAAAACTATTTTTCATAAATTATTTTCAAATTATATATAATATACAATTTTTCTAAATAAATGAATTTTTATTGGTTTTTAATAAGTTTTAGGGTTAATTATGTAAGTTAGATTTATAAAATGATTTTGGTCAATATTTATGAAATTATTGAGAATTATCAATTTTTACTAATATTTTATTAAAATTAGGGTTTTTGTGTATTTATCGGTAAAATAAATATTTTTAGTGTTTGAATATCTAAATTGCTATATTTTGAGTATTAAAGGGTATTTTTGGTATTTTTCATGTGTTATGTAATTATCTAGTGAAATGTGGACCTCGGTCGGTGAATTGCAGTTTGGAGTCTGACTGAGGGATTGTGAACTGTGTATATTCGAAGTGTGTTTCTTTGCAGGACCGGCTCTACTCTTTGAGTATAGAGATGTCCGTTTTACAGGGGAGGTTCTATTGGATTTCCGGTAGAATTCTCATAAAACGTGATGTCCGGTCGAATTCCTATTCTAATTTTGTGTCTAAGATTATAGATTGAATCTTTAAAATTTTCGCTAGATTTATTCTAATTCATGTTGTCATTTATTTGTTTAGTTGCGTCGAGACCAAGGCCTAGTGGACTAGGCCCGTCGGACCCGTCTCGTGGAGCGCAATAACAGTGAGTTGTTATTTTATATATACATGTTCTAGGATGCATGTTTTTATAATGTATGATTTATTTCATAAATTATGCATGAATGGTTTAATTATTTCTTGGGTTTTTTTTTAGTATATTTTTAGTATATTTTTGGTATATTTTAAATTATATGCATGTTTTATTAATGAATTATTCTCAAAATGCTTTTAAGTATATTTCTAGATTATTTCATAATTAAATTGAATTTATTTGATGTATATATACTTGAAATATACCTTATTTATTTTTGGTATATTTCTAGTATATATATGGTTTATGTTGCTATTTTATTTAATATCATGCATCATTTGTTTTATGAATATATGTTTTATATAAAATGAAGGATATCAATAGAACGTGCTACCTAGTGGGCAACATTAGGACCGAGTACGTACCGGTATCTTGATAGCATTTAGGCTTTATTACTAACCTATTTGTGGATTATGATTAGATTGAATTATTTGATGTGAGATGTGATTTGAGAGTCTGATTGCTGGAGCTCATTTGACCTAGTGTCTTGGGGCCAATCACACTGACAGTCAGACTGCTAGAGCTCAGTTGACCAAGTGTCTCGGTGTCAATCTACTGTCTAAATGGAACAAATGAATTTATTTGGAATAAGTGAGCCTGTATGGCTAGAGTGTTGTCTAACACTGTTTTGAGGTTGTGACTTTCTAGGATTTTATTTGATCCTTCATAATCAGATGTTATTTTCAGTAAATATATAAAATGATTTTGCTGCATCTGTGTGATTTTGCCTGTATATATATATTCATTATATATACTATTAAATGTGTGCACTTGTCATTTAGCTATGCATGTATATATATTCTAACAATTCACTCAGTGAGGTCTGACTCCCCTCCATTGACTATTTTTCAGGAGAGTCTACATCTTCAGACCTTAGTAGCAGACTCATACACCGGATTTCTTTTGCCCCAGCTTCACTATGTAAACTACTTACTTAATTTTTATTTTTATAATCTAGACACTGCAATAGTTGTAGTCAGTTGGGATATTTATATACTATGATTGTATAAGATTTGTATTATAAATATTTGAACTGAGATTTGTGTTTAAAAGATATTATTTATATATGAGATGAGTTGTTTATTTAAATCCTTCGGTGGATTATTATTTTATTATTTATAAAATTTATTTCCGATACGAGTGATTTTATTTATGTTATTATTACTGTTGCACATTTTTATTTATTTTCAGGCTTGCTACGAGTTCTGGATTCGAAAGAATTCCCGTTCCCTAGCGCCGGTCATGACCCCTGTTTTGGGTCGTGACATGACTATCACTTATGAGATGGTCTATATCAAACACATTATGTCATATGTTGGGTTGAACATGTGGGGTTTTGTGCTGTACAACAATTTGTGTTGTTGATGATGGCACTTGTGCTTTAGATTCTCACATGAGAGTACAATGAAGTGTTCATTGCTTTAGGATTAAAGGTTGGGAGTTGGTTTCAATTTTGATGCATATTTTGCAGTGTCTTTATCTTGTGTGTTTAGTTTGGCTATTAGTTTCTTTGGATTTGCAACAAGGAGAGCAATATCTACAACATCATTCACTATGACTAGTGTGGTTAATAAGTTTCTAATAGTCATAATTTATGTTCTCACTTAGGATAAGCATGCCAATCCATTCGTTTTGCTTTGCTTCCTCTTCACACTTGTTAAGGGTGTTATTTATCAATAGTCAGTTGCTAGAATGTGAATGAGCCTCTTAATAAGCATATAGCCAAGGACAATGATGCTAATGAAGAGAGTGAACTTATCAAAAAAACTTATGGCGATGAGGAGAGATAAGGGAGAAGCATATTTGGCAAACATGCTTATATATGAGAACTATTATTCTATCTGGTTTTGTAGTTTGTTTAATTGTATAAAGGTTTTATCTCTAATATTAGAGGTCAAGGAGTATTTTAGAGGTGTTAGGTATTTAAAAAGTGCATGTTGCTTTTTAATTTAATGTAGCTTTATTTTATCTGTAATACCATTTGATAAATGTTGTGCTCATCTAATTTCTTGGTGTTGTGTTGCTTTCATGAAGTTGATTTAAGAGGCATATTGAATTTTCAAAATAAGTTTATTTATTAAAATTAATTAAACATATATGATTTAAAAAAATTTCATAAAATATTTAGAGTTAATATTAAATACTATCATATGAATCATACTAATAATTAATATATTAACTAAAAAGTTATTATAGTACATTTCATTGAAGAAAAAACTATGAAAATATGAAAATTGAAAAAACAAAAAGTAACAAACAAACATGATTTTCTATTTTTTGTTTTCTACTTTGGAAAATAAAAAATTGAAAAATAAAGAAAACTAGAAAAGAAAAATAGAAAATGTTTTCCAAAATTAAAACATCCCCTAAATGTTTTCAATAAAAATATCTCAATATTTCATTAATTATAAAACTACCCTATGGTAATTACAAGAGTGCCCTTTATATTTTAAAAAATGCACCCATATTTTTCTTTTTGATTTTTTCATTTCTCTACCATTTCATTTTATTTTTATCAACTTGTTACGATTTTCGTTCTCTTCTTTTTATTTTTTTCTCTCTTATTTTTTACTCTTTTTATAAATTTTGATTTTATCATTTCTTTTTTATTTTTCCTCTTCTTTATTTTTTCTCCGTCCATTCTTTTTTTCTCTTTATTCTCTTTCTTTTTTCTTTTCCTCTTTTTTTTATAAATTTTTATTTTATCCTTTTTTCTTATTTTTAATTTTTTATCCTTCTTTTCTTTTTTTATTTTGATTTTATTTTATTTTTTTATTTCTCTCTTTTTTTTTTCTTTTTCCTCTTTTTTTTTTTAAATTATTTTTTCTTTTTTTTAATTGGTGAAGCATTAGCCAATATATTTTTAGAATTTTATTTCGTAAACCCTCAAGTAGGTTATAAAAATACATAGAATGTGATGACCAAAATATAAATAACTCACATGCAACAAATTTTCTTTACATAATTGATTACTTAAGTTCTTAATGTGTAAACAATGTAACATTTATTATGATTTAACCAATATGACTATTTCTAAAAGGCAATAATAGAACTTTGGGTAAGGAAAATAAAGTCATAATTTCAATTTCTAATGATTATAAAATAGAGTCAATTTTATTAATATATTTCAAGCATAAAAAATATAATCTTAACATTTCTAAGATTTCAAGTAGTGCAATGTGTTTGTAAAATACAAAATAATACCTTATAACTTCAAATTGAAGAACCAATTTGAAACATAAATTCTTGTAAAAGAAGTAACTTATCAAATACTAAAAATTAAGAGTTATGTTTAAATCACTTTAAAAATTTTAAAAATAAAATTTTCACTCCATTTTCTTTTATATCAAATACCTTTAAATTCTCTCTATCTCTCTCTCTCTCTCTCTCTCTCTCTCTCTATATATATATATATATATATATATATATATATATATATATATATATCAATTTAGAATACTTTATGTTTATTTTACGTTTTTGTGACAATAATTCTATATATATTTTTGTCAATTTGGGATATTTTTCATGTATTTATAATAATAATATAGCAGTTATGGAAATTTGGGTTAGTTTTGGTTCTCTTTAAATAAATCATAATCTAATTTAATAATGTGTTAGTAAATAAAAGATGAAGATGTGTATAGCTTAGATGTTAGAATACTTGCTTAGCATGCCAAAGGTACAACAATCGATACTCTGCATCTCCATTCTATTAAAAAGTATCATGTATTTAATTTTGTTACTTTTTAGTTTACTTTTAGTTTATGATCTTGTTTTAAATGTGCAGGAAAATGTGAAGGTGCTTTTAGTGCTTCTAGTTCTAGTTTAAGAGATATTGTTAGTTGTGAAATGGGTGTTTAAGATAAAGAAAGTGAATGTAAAAATAGTAAAGGTATAAGAGATAGTGAGAAGAAGGAAGCTTATGATTTAGAGTTTGTTAAAGTTATTGGTGGTGGTGACGAGTTAAATGATTAGGTTGGGGTATGATCTATTTTATTATTTTTGTATCTTTTTGGTTCATGATACTTTGTTTTTTGTGTTTTGTTTTAAGGGTGATAAGAAATTATCTGAGGATGTTGGTTTTAATTTTAATATTAAAGATAGTTATGTTAAATATGGTATTAACAATGATGAAGTGTTGAATAATTCTAATTTGATGTATTTTTTCAAGTTAATTTAGTATTTTATTGTTTTCTAATTTTGCTTTTGATGTGTTGTTTTATTTTTAGGGTGAAGAGACTGTATTTGATGATATTAATTATTTTTCAATGTTATTTATTATACTATAAAAGTTGCTTGTGATTTGAGTGAAATTTTTTTTAGTTTTTTTATTTATGATTTATTTCTATTACTTTTTGGTTTATGTTTGGTTTCTAATATTGTTTTATATATTCAGAAAAAATAATAATAATAATAATATCAATAATGATAATAATATATTTATTCAAAGATAACGGAAAATATAATGAGTTGAATAAAAGTGTATGAAATTGTTGTATATCTAGAAAATAAACCAAAAGTAAAGAAAAAAAAAATTCAATTATTAAATTTATTCTTGAAAGTATTGTATTGGTGGGCAAAGTATTAAACATGTTGCTATTGAATTTTTTTTTTATTTTTTATATGTGATTTATTTTTGTTACTTTTTTATTTAAGTTTGGATACTGATATTGTTTTATATGTAATAATAATAATAGAATTATTATTATTATTATTATTATATATATATATATATATATATATATATTGTAGCATCACACAACAATGTATATATATTTTGTCAATTTAAGATACTTTTTGTTTATTTTAAGTTTCTGATACAATAATTATATATATATTTTTATCAATTTTTATTTTTGCCTTTCCCTTTATTAGCCATTGTTATCAAATAAGCCAACATTGCCTTAGGTAGCGATGGCAAAACTCTGAAACTGAACTAGAACCAACATTCTCCAGCTAAAAAATATAACAAATTTGGTTAGACACCTAAATGTACTATGACCATAATATTTTAAAAGCAAACTGACACAAAATATAGCAACAATTTGAAAGAAAAAAACAAAGAGACAAAAGAATGAAACCTTATTGCCATATAGATTTAATATTTAATTTTAAGTGGAACAACAAATTAATAATTTTTGGTGGGCTAAAGAGGAGGGTGCTACTAAGATCCATTAGTTAGGTTGGCAAACAATCACAAAAAGCAAGGCTAATGGAGGACTAGGCTTTAGAGAAATGAGATTTTTCAATAAGGCTATATTATTTAAATAATGCTGAAAGATAATCAAAAACCCATCCTTACCAGCTGCAAAGATTTTAAAAATTTTATACTTCCCTCATTATAGTTTCATAGAGACAAAGAGAGGTAGTCCGCCTTCATGGTTATAGGCTAGCTTGGTTTAAAGGAGAGAGGTTCTAGAGGCAGGTTGCAGGTGGAATGTAACTTCAGGCAGATTAATAAACATCTAAACAGACAAATGGGTGCCTAGGTCTCCCAGGCTTCATGGTTCATTCACAAGCACCTTAGGGTAACCAAACTTTATAGGTCAGAGATCTCATTAACTAATAACTAAATAAATGGGACACAAATAAATTGAATGGGCTATTTGATAAAATAGAAATTATAAGTATTGAACAAATTTTGGTCGATAGCAAAACTACTGCTAATTGTCTAGTCTGACATTATAAGAAAAAGGGACTATATACTATAAGTCTGGCTATAAATTATTGAAAAGGATTAAGAATTCTAGCAACTCGATCAATATGGCTTGACCTTCCACTCAACCAAATATATAGACATGGAATTCTATATGAACGCTACAAACACTGAAGAAGGTTAAATTTTTCATATGACGATGTGTTAAAAATGTAATGGCTACTAAGTGTAACTTAGTAAAAAAGGGTGTCGGACACAAACTATGAAATCTACAAAATAGGAGATGAGACTTTAGAACACTATCTCTTCTTATGCCTAAATACGAAAATGGTATGGTTTAGATCTCCTCTTACATACAACCAAGTAAGATTGGTTTACAGTCTTTCAATGCCTGGTGGATAGAGCTTCAAAGATGCTGAGCAAAGATGGAGAAGGCAATAGACTTGAATTGACTACAATTAATATTTGGCAGTTGTGGAAAAGTCAAAACTTGATGGTGTTTAATCATATCAATAATGATCCAAGAACTGTGCTATAAAAGGCATTACAACAATGGCACGAATGGTTAAGCTTTGCTAAAGCTCACAATCATGGGTAACAAAGAAGGAATAAAATAACAGACCATTAGATTTCGCCTATTATAGGTATCATAAAGATAAATTATAATGCTGCTTTTGATAGCAAGGGAAACAAAGCATAATTAGCTTATATATGCAGGGACCATAAAGGAATAATAATGCAATTAGAATCCAGAAGAGTTAAATGCACAACTTTGATTGTGGCTGAGGCTATGGTTATTTGAGAGGCTATGAAATTTATAAAGAATAGAACTCTTGATCAAGTGGTAATAGTGTAACATCCTTGACCCTAACCATAAGTATTTCATTTAAATTTGTATGCATTTCATATAATTCACTTGAACATAAGCATCTCAAATCATTTCATTTGATTATGTGGATTCCATATCATTTCATTTATTTTGTATTTCTTAAAGTGCATTGCAATGGTATACTTGAATATGTGTAGTATAGGATGTATTTGGGGTATTATAAAATTAAAAGTTTAGTCAATAAATAAATATGTAAGGAATTGAATCTAGTTGACTTGTTTACATTAAGTGATTTGAATTTCTGCTAGATGATGATGATGATGATGATGATGATGATGATAATAATAATAATAATAATAATAATAATAATAATAAAAATAAAATATATGATAGTGGATATTTATGGAGATGACATTGTCTTATAAAAAAAAAACACTAGAAAACTCTATTCATTTCTTCTCCACCTTAAGCCATAGCTCTCTTGCAAAATAATAATACCCAATTCCATTCTTTTTCTTTTATGTTCCTAGACTTGAATCTTGATGATTTTAGCTATTGATTTGGGTAAGTTAAATATTTTCCTTCTAAATTATATTTAAAATTATGTGGTGATGGTGTGAAAATTATTTTATAGCCTCTAAATTCTATTTTAGAGCAGAATTTTACACCCCTATTTTCATAGCTATAGAAAAAGAATTATGAGACGTAAAAAGCATGGAACTTGTAGATTTATGTCTTTTACACATGCTTGTAAAATTTTTTTTTATGATATTTAGTGTGTGTGATGAGAAATTCTTCATTGAATGAGATTGGTTCGGATTATATCTGTTGCATATAGCTTTCTTTTGCCTAATAAATAAAAGTCCTTTGGAGACTGAATTAGGCAAATTGTTAAACACATGTTTTATTCCTTTATATATTATATAAAACCATTTGATGTAGTTTGGTGAAATAATGTGTGTGCAATGAGAAATCATCCTTAGAGTGGTACTGGTACTGCTTGCTATGTCTATAAGCAATCTAATCTGTCCCAGATATTGTGAGACCTTAAAAACTGAATTAGATGAAGTATAAAACATAAAATTTATTCCCTTATATGTTAAAAAAGTGCTTGAAATTGGACTTATGTAACTTAAGAAATTCTAAACTGAATGAGATATGCTCAAACTGTTTTTTTTGCAAAACATAGGTCTAAATTCAAAATTTCATGATTAATTATACAAAGTTTAGATTGTGCTAATTTTTGGATATGTTATAATCCTATGTATTTAGTTTTATGGAAAAAATGAATTAGGTAATTTTTAATTATGTGGTGAAAGTTATTCGCTCTCGGGTTTAGTAAGGCCAAACTGTCCAACAAGAAAGAAATATGTATAAATGTTAGGCTCACACATATACAGAACATATCCTAATTGTATATTAAATGTAAAAACTCATTATAGGTCTATTTTTAATTAAATATATGTCATATTTTAGGATCTCAAAGCATTGGTGAAGCTTGAGAAGGTGATACAAGTTGTCCATAGAGTGATTGACAACTAAAATGTGAGTATAAGTATCAATTGAATTCTTGGGTGAAATTATATGATTGAGATAAGTGTGAACATTTGATGGATAAATTATATTTTGATTGAAAATACGTATTTTATAAGATTTTAAGGTGACTTGCTTTGTTATTACTTAAATGTATATAAGTTGCTTAATGATTAATTATGTTTAACACAAGTGTTTACAAGTCAATTGCAAATATTATAATCCTAATGACTATTTAAATTTATAAGTGAGCACTTGCATACAGATATAAAAGAATGTTATGACCAGCTCAACAAATATTTGCAAATCACATTGCAAATGCAAATAATTAAAGAAAATCACATGATTCGCATGTAATATGCTGGCCAGCAAAATCAAACGTGAAAAGAGTCCTAGAGGGAGGGTGAATAGGACCATCAATTAAAAATGAGAAATTAAAAGAATTCTTTGCAAGAATTGAATGGAAGTTAAGAAGAAAGAATAAAGAACACAAAAATTTAAAGAGTTCAAATTCAAAAACAATCCTACATCTCCACCTAACTTATCCCCAAGTTAGGATTCTCAATCACCCATAATCTTATTCACAAGATTAAGATTACAAAAGATTTTTATGGCTCACTCTTACAACCTTACAACTTGAGTTTTGAAGGCTCACTCAAAAACTAAATCCCAAGTGTTTCAATAAACAACACTTAAACCAATTCCTTTAGAAATAAATCTCACTTCCTTTCTAATCCATCCCAATATTTAAGATGAATTTTTTTTATATTTCTAACATACAACTAACTCTCATAAGAGTTATACGAACAAAAAATTGTTTAAGAGAATTTGAGAGCTCAATTAAATGCTTAAAGAAAGAATGAATGATAAACAAGTTTCTTAACTTCCATTCAGCTCTAGAGGCATTTATATAGAAAAACACTCAAAAATATAGATTTTTGGAGGTGTAAATAATGTGTCCAATATCTGTATTTTAAATCCAATGTTTATAATTTTGAATTATTAAAAGTGATGTTGTTAAACAGTTATACATGAATTTAAACCATGATTGGCTACTGAAGATGTTTGAATTTCTAGTACTTTCTTTATAAACATTGTAGATATTTGACTTAGCCTTCCATATCATTTTGAATCACCTCAATTGGACTTCTTTACCTCAAGATATGTTCAAAATACTAATAGTTGTGCAATCTAAAATGTAGACTACTGTCAGATAACTATACACAAGTTGAAGCAGTAATTTTCTATTGGAGAAGTTTAAATTTTTCTACACTTTCTTTCATAAAATTTTTAGATATTCGACTTAGATTACCATATCATTTTGAATCACCTCAATTTGACTTATGTAGCTCAAGATATATCTAAATTACTAAGAGCTATGCAATTTGAAATGGCAATTGCATATGTTGAATTTGACTTAATATTTGTATACCCAAGTGAACTCGGATTTTAACAAGTAAACCCAATTCAGAAAGCTCAAGGTGTCTATTTCAAATGAGAAGAAAATAACTTTCACATTATAAAGCTCTAAGGATGTCAAAAGCCTCATTAAATCTCAAAGGTCAAATTAGCCCAAGATAACTATACTTTATTTTAACTTCCAATGAAGTCCTAACTTATACACACTTAAAAAAATAAATTAAATGCTCAAAATTAAGTTTGTTAAGATCAAAATTAAGATTGATTATTGCTAAGGTCAACAATCTCCCCCTTTTTTATTTTAATAAATTTATTTTGAGTTTAATAAAAAATAATACAAAGTAAAGTGCGTGATAATATTTGTGATATAATGATACCAAATGAAATAAAATATATTTCTTTATTTCTTCCCCTACAAACATGGATATGATAAGAAATATAAATTTATAGATTATTCCCCTTGACAAAAAAATAAAAACAACATAAAATATAGCAAGAGGGATAAAAATATGACATTCTTATGAAAAATGTATTAAAAACATAAAATATGATAACATGATCAATTAAATAAATGCTAGTCAATGTGAAGAAATAATTTCAAACATATATGCATATAGTGCCACTAAAATGCATCACAAAAATAGTACATATAATAATAATGTTGATGCTAGTCATGCTTAATTATCATATGATCATATAGAGCTTAGCTAGCTAATCAATCATAAGGCACTTAGCATATAAAAAAAAACACAAACTATTCATAACATATTTTCCTCTCTTTGTATAAAGGCAAAAGGAAAAGAGAGAGATGTAAGGGAAAATGAACCTAAAGGGACCAAAATTCCTATAGGAATAAAGCAAAGATACACCAAATCTTTGTAAAAATATTCATGCCTTATCAAAGATCAAAACAATTCCTAAGAAGATATTCATGCTTTATCAAATATCAAAATAATTCCTAAGAAAATATTCATGCCTTATTAAAGATTAAAACAATTCCTCAGAAGATAATATTATACACATATATAGTAACAAATAACAAACTCAAATATATTTCTCCCCCTTTGTCAAAAGCAAAAAGAAAAGAAAGAGATATAAAAGAAAAAAGAAAACAAAGATACACAAAATCTTTATAAAATCTATGTCATATATAAACAAAGTAAGCAAAACAAGGCTTTTTGTCACATATGATGCACAACAAAATTAGCCATACTTACAATGTTAATATGCATGTAAAAATTTAAAGAAAATTTCTCCCCCTATATTAAACAAAAATATAATATGGTGTTTTAAAATTAAAAAAATACACATGTTAAAAAAAATTAACTAAGTACAAGTGCAAACTCAAATTATTTCTCCTCCTTTGACAAAATGCAAAAGGAAATTTAAAAAGATAAACCAAATATAAACTGATGACTATATAAAAAAATTTTAAGATCAAAATCAAAATATTTATCAATCAAAGTAATAAATAAGCACAACATGATTTTACATGAAAACAATTTAACCATCAATTAAACATAAAATCAAGATAAATTAAAACCATTAATCATGCCAAGTTTATGCTTAATGAAATTTAATCTCTCTTCATTGAGAGGTTTGGTGAAGATATCTGTAAGTTGATTATTTGCATCTACAAATTCAAGTGAGATATCACCAATTTGAATATGACCATGCAAGAAATGATGTCTAATGTTTATATGCTTAGTTCTAGAATGCTTAATGGGATTTTTGCTAAGGTTAATAAAACTTATATTGTCATATTTGATTGGAATGTGATGAAGTTTTACACCATAATCTAACAATTGTTGTTTTTACCATAAAACTTATGAACAACAAAGACTTGCTGCAATATATTTAGCTTCGGCAGTGGACAAGGCAATTAAAACTTGTTTCTTGCTAAACCAAAAAACTAAACATTGTCCTAAAAATTGACAAGTTAAAGAAGTGCTTTTTCTATCTAGTAAACTACAAGCAAAGTCCGCATTAGAATAACTAATCAAGTTAAATGATGAATTCCTAGGATATTAAAGTCCTAAATGCATTGTACCATAAAGATATTTAAAAATTCTTTTGATAGCATTCAAATGAGACTCTCTAGGACTATATTGAAATCTAGCATACAAGCAAGTAGTAAACATAATATCAGGTCTACTAACAATTAATTAAAAAAAGGATTCGATCATACCTATAAATCGCTTTTCATTAATCGGTTTGCCATTCTCATCTTTGTTAAGTTTGGTTATGGTGCTGATTAGAGTTTTACTTATCTTAGCTCCATCCATGCTAAACTTCTTGAGAAAGTCTCTTGCATACTTGGTTTGATTGATGAAAATCTCATTTTTTCATTGCTTGATTTGTATTCCAAGAAAGAATTTGAGTTTACCCATCATACTCATCTCAAATTATCCTTGCATTAAATTAGAGAATTCCTCACACAAGCAATGGTTAGTAGCTTCGAATATAATGTCATCAATATATATTTGAACAATTAATAAATCATGTTTGGATTTCTTTATAAAAAGAGTTGTGTCAACCTTTCCTTTAGAGAAACCTTTCTCTAATAAAAAGCTACTCAATCTTTCATACCAAACTCTTGGAGCTTGTTTTAATCCATGTAATGCTTTTGAAAGTTTAAACACAAGATTTAGAGAGTCAAAATTTTCAAAACCCAAAGGTTGTTCAACATATACCTCCTTTTTAATAAAACCATTTAAAAATGCACTTTTAACATCCATTTAATAAATTTTAAAATCCATGTATGATGCAAATGCAAGTAGCATCCTAATAGCTTATAACCTTGCAACGTGGACAAAAGTTTCATTATAATCAATGCCTTCCTCTTGATTATAACCTTTAACTACTAGTCTATCTTTGTTCCTAGTTATGACACATTGTTCATTCATCTTAGTTCTAATCACCCATTTAGTGCCTATAATAGGATAATGTTTAAATCTAAGAACTAAGGTCCAAACCTTATTTCTCTCAAATTGATTAAACTCTTCTTGCATATCAAGGACCCAAAGTTCATCACTTAAAGCATCATCAACATTTTTTTGTTCAATTTGAGAAATGAAAGCTAAATTAACAATGGACTTAAGTTTAGATCTAGTAGTTACCCCTTTTGTAGTGTCACCTATAATAAGGTCTTAAGGGTGAGCTTTCTTAAATTGTCAATCCTTTTGAAGTTCATCCTTCAAGGTAGGTTGAGATGTCTCCTCATTTTCCTTTTTGCTTGGACCTTCAAGTTCCAAAGGCTTACTAGCATTTTCTTCTTGTGTTTCCACAATCTCATTGTCACCTACAAGATCATCAACACTACAAACATCCTTTCTAGGATTAAGTGAGTTTGATTCATCAAATACCACATCTATTGACTATTCAAATACTAGAGTTCTCTTATTAAAGACCTTATATTCTTTACAAGAAATATAATAGCCTAGGGAAATTCCTTCATTGGTTTTAGAATCAAATTTTCCAAGATTATCCTATTGGGGTTTCGTGATATAAACATAGTGAAAAAATTAAAATTTTATCACGTTCCCAAACCTAGATCCATGTAGTTCAACTACTTGATTAAAACTAGGGTTTTAAGAATCTCACCAAAACGCAGAAGAGGCAAGATTTTTTGGAAGGATGAGAGGAGGTTCACACCGGTGACACCTTACCTCGAGCTTTTTGCTTTAGTTGTTCGGATCAAGACGTCTCCAAAAGGATGCATCCTCTAGAGGTATCCACACGAACAATCGTTCACAAAACGAATTGGAATGTGTGCTAGCAACCTTCTTGATTGTCTCATAAATCAAGAACAAAAGAAAAACTCTATGTTTGTTTTCTAGGAAGAGAGAAAACCATTTTGGAGGCTGGGAAAAACAAAACTGTTAAACCTAGAGAATATAACATATTTATAGACTCCAAATTAGGGTTTCACCTACCAAAGACCTTTTTGGTAATTTTCATTTATTACATTCTGATTTTGTTTTAAAAAATAAATTAGAAATAATATCTTATTTATTTATTTATTTAAAATAACATTTATCTTAAATAAATAAACAAATAAATAAAACACTTTAATTATTTATTTCCATAGATTTTATTTTAGGCTTATTAAACCCATAATCGTTTTAGGCTTGTTCTAAGTGTGTGACCCTGTAGGTTCATATAACATTGACAGTGGGCCTAAATCTCTATTTAGGCCTGCAAGTCATAAGTGGCCTCTAGCAAGATATTATGACTACCCAAGTCATGTGAAGTCAATAATCCAAAATAACCTAATTACAGTGAATTTTATCATCCCTTTATCACATGATATCTTAATTGAACATAAGGCATAGAATGCCATCCTTATATAGCTCAATATTATGACTTGATTCCAAGTAAACTGAAAATGATAACTCTTTATCAATTCATTTCAGCATGGCCATGCATTTTCCTTCAGTCTATCTCATTAAGGGGCCTATATATATCTTTCTCATATTAATGAGGGATAAATTCCTTCTAAATCACTCACATTCCTCACATAACTAATTTCATATCCAACAACGTCCTATCTAATCGTCCGGTTAAAGACAATGTTAGAATGTGTCAAAATATAAAATAGCTATGTAGAAATCCATGATGATTTTAAGGTCAAAGGACCAAAATAAAATTACTATGATGAGAAATACTTATGACAATAATCTATGCAGTATTCTCATAGTGGGTTAATCCAGTACATGATCTCTCATCATATACCTAGGAGTTGACTTAATATCTCATATTCATGATTAGTAAAACATAACCATGAGTCAACATCATACTAGCCTTAATACTTTAATATTCATATAATGAATAAATGGCTAGGGATAATTTAGAATAGAACTTTTATTTTAATCTAAGGGTTTTACTATCAAGTCACATACTTGATGGCCTTAGTAAGAATTAACCATTCATATAATTATCATAAAATCAAATGATAATGAAATACCTCTTTATTAATAAAATAAGAAAGTCAATACATAATCAAATGATTGACCTAGTACATATTACTAACATATCCTTAGTGTTCAATATAAAATATTTGCATCCAAATACTTTTAGATATGAGATTTTAGATTTTCTATTGTTCCATAGCTCATAAGATGTGTTATTTAAAATTGGTTTTTTAAAAACCCGGTTTGAAATATAACAAGATGTGTTAATGGCTTCCACCCAAAAGTGTAGAGGCAAATTATACTCATGAAGTATTGTTCTAGCCATTTCCATAAAAGTTCTATTTTTTCTTTCAACTACCCATTTTGTTAAGGAGTTCTAGGAGATGAAAATGTGTGAGAAATACCATTTTTATTACAATAGTTTTTGAGAATCTCATTTTCAAATTTGGTTCCATGATCACTTCTAATAGATGAAATACAAAAACCTTTTTCTTTTTTAACTCTTTTGGCATAATTTTCAAAAGCTTTAAAAGCATCATTCTTATGAGTAAGAAAATATACCTAAGTAAATCTAGAGTAATCATCAACCAATATATATGCATAATGTATTCCACCAAGACTAGTAACTCTAGTTGGTCCAAATAAATCCATATGTATAAGTTTAAGTGGCTTAGAGGTGGACACTACATTTATTAGCTTAAATGAGGACTTTGATTATTTTCCCTTTTAGCAAGCATCACAAGGTTTATCCTTAATGAATTCAAGCTTAGGTAAACCAGTAATAAGTTCATATTTACAAAGATCATTTAAAAGCTCAAAATTTGCATGTCCTTCTATGCCTTGTCCATGTGTTATGAGAGATAGACACTAAGCATTCTGTCTTTGTTTTTAATTTTATTTAAATTAATGACATAAACATTGTCTATGCTTTCACGACTAAAAATAACTTTATTTTCATCAAGACTACTAACAAAGCAATTTTTAGGATAGAAAGTTACTTTATTTACTATGTCACATAATTGACTTATACTAAGCAAATTATGTTTAAGACCATCAACAAACAACACATGATGTATAGATAAGGATTGAGGATTACCTATTTCTCTAATGCTAATAATTTTTCCTTTTGCATTATCTCTAAAAGTAACGTGTCCTCCATCCTTAACATAAAGTTTATTGAATTGCTCTTTGTCTCCTGTCATGTGCCTTGAACATCCACTATCGAGATACCAATTGCTTTTTCTTTTTGTGGATTTTAAGCACGTTTACACAAAACAATTTAAGTATTCTTTTGGACCCAAACAATTTAGGTTGGTTAGTTTCAAGATAATCCATAGGAAGTAAATTCATGTGTAGTCTTCTATAGAAACACGAATTGTTAATATGTCCTTTGATTATGCAATAAGAACATATAATATTTTTGAATTTATTCCTCCTAGGATGAAATGATTTCCTAATGTGTGCAACATGCCATTGGTATTATATGTATCTCCTATTATTTTGTGTCATTAAGCGAGATATGCATTGACAATGGTGATGTGTATTTCGATAATTTTATACAACAGGTTTATAAGCATTGTATCACATAGTATGCCTATTATAATTGTGTCTAATGTACATATAAGCATGCTTGGGTTGAGGTGCTCTAGTTTAAGCCTTATCTCTTTATATTAATGAAAGATGAATCTTATGAGACTTTCACTTGCTATTTAACACATGAGATCTTTTAGCTTTGAAAGCTTGAGTCTCATTTAATTTGGAGGTTGAAGGAGTGGAATCATGTGAAGTTTTTACAAAATTAATATGTGATGAAGATGATGAAGACATTTTATTCTTATATCCAATTTCATGGGTATCTCCATGAAATTTTTTAAAGTCAAGAAGACTATCTAAAGTTTCTTTCCTCTCTTAAATTTAGCAATGGAATTCTTTAATTCTAAAACCTCCTTAGAAAGCTTATGATTTTCATCATTTGTTTTCTTAAGTTGATCTTCCAAAGAATTAGAAGATTTTGCTTCACTAATAAGTTTTTTATTTGATTTAAAAAGTTTAGCAAAATTAAATTTTAAATTTTCTAATTCTTTATTTAATTTACCTAACTCATGCTTATAATGTTTCCTCTTAGTTAATAAACTTTTGTATATAATAAGTAATTTGCTCATAATAGAGCTCTCATCATCATGATCGCAATAATTATCATAATCATCTAAGGAAGAATAAGAAGTACATGGTACCTCATTTTCATTTTTAAGGGCCATGATGCAAAGATTGATCACTTCTTGTTGTTCCTCTTTTTATTCGGATTTAGAGGAATCATCCCAAGTAGCTTTGAATGTCTTCTTCTTAGCTTTTTCTTTCTTGTTCTTGAATTTAAGTTTGGGACACTCACTTCTAATGTGTTCTAGTTTCTTGCATTCATAATAAGTAACCTCTTTAGTTTTCTTCTTCCTATCTCCTTCGAACTTCTTATTGAAGTCCTTTGTTCTTAAGAAGTTTTTCTTTTTTAAAAACTTCTTGAAGTTCCTAGTGAGTATGTCAATGTCACCATCTCCATCACTTGAATCTTTTGTGCTTTCCTCTTCACTATTTTCTTAAAGAGCTTTTAGAGCAATGCTCTTTTTTCTTTTCTTCTTTCTCTTCTTGTTTTTCACCTCTTTGCATGATGGTGAGCTCATATGTTAAGAGCTTACCAATGAGCACATTAGTTGATAGAGTGGAGAGGTCTTAAGCTTCCTCAATTGAAGTAACATGAGATTACCAATCCTTCTTAGGTAGGATTCTTAGAATCTTATTGTTTACCTCTTCCTTGGAGAAATGTTTTCCAAGTTTCTTGAGGGTTGTGAGGAGAGCATTAAGACAGTTTGTCATCTTCGTGATTGATTCATGAGGCTTTATTTTGAAGAGTTCATATTCATACATATAAAGTTTAACCTTTTTGCTTCTTACTTGAATGTTATCTTTGTAGTGGTTTTCTAAAGTCTACCACATTTCTTTAGCCAACATACAATATTGAAGCTTGTCTCCTTCTTCTCTTATTATTGAAAAGACTAGAGTAATCATAACTTTTTTATTTTTGTGATTTTCTTCCTTTTAATCAATACTCCATTGGCTTCTCGCAAGAGTAGTTACACATCATCAATGATAGTTATAGGTGATTCCCAACCTCTTAAGACAATGTCCCAAAGTTTAATGGAATTACAATTAAGATATAATTCCATTTTGAATTTTCAATATGGATAGTCACTACCATTAAAGAATGGTCTAAAAGAAGAGATATTTTATGAGTCACTCCCCATGATCTTATACTCTAGTAATGAAGTACCTAGAATTTAAGCTCTAATACCAATTGAAAAGAGTCCTAAAGGGGGAGGTGAATAAGACTATCAATTAAAAATGAGAAATTAAAAGAATTCTTTGCAAGAATTGAATGGAAGTTGAGAAGGAAGAATAAAGAATATAAAAATTTAAGGAGTGTAGATTCAACAATAATCCTGTCTCCACCTAACTTATCTATAAGTTAGATTTTCAATCACCCATAATCTTATTCTCAAGATTGAGATTACACAAGAGTTTTATGGCTCACTCTTACAACCTTACAACTTGAGTTTTCAAGACTCACTCAAAAACCAAATCCCAAGTGTTTCAATGGACAATGCTTAAACCAATTTTTGTAGAAATAAATCTCACTTTCCTTATAATCTATCCTAAGATTTAAGATGAAGAGAAATTCTATTTCTAACACATAACCAACTCTTACAAGAGTTATACAAACAAAGAATTGTTTAAGAGAATTTGAGAGCTCAATTGAATGCTTAAGAAAGAATTAATGATAAATAAGTTTCTTAACTTCTATTCAGCTCTAAATGTGTCTATATAGACAAACACTCAAAAATATAGTTGTTAGAGGTGCAAATAATATGTCTAACATCTATATTTTAAATCTAATGTTTATAATTTTGAATTATTGAAAGTGATGTTATTAGACAGTTATGCATGAATTTAAACCATGATTAGCTATTGAAGACATTTGAATTTTTCCACACTTTCTTCATAAAAGTTGTAAATATTTAACTTATCTTTCCATAACATTTTGAATCACCTCAATTGGACTTCTATAGCTCAAGATATGATTAAACTACTAAGAGCTATGTAATCTAAAATACAAACCACTATTAGACAGTTGTGAACAAGTTTAAGCCATGATTTTATATTGGAGACATTTGGATTTGCCCATAGTTTCTTCATAAATATTGTAGATATTTGACTTAGATTTTTATATCATTTTGAATCACCTTAATTGGGCTTTTGTAGCTTAACATATGTCTAAAATACTAAGAGCTGTGCAATCTGAAATGGCAGTTGCATACGTTGAATTTGACTAAATATTTGCATACCCAAATAAACTTGAATTTTGACAAGCAAGCCCAATGCAGAAAGCTCAAGATGTTTATTTCAAATGTGAAGAAGAGAAATTTCTCATTATAAAGCTGTAAGGATGTCAAAAGCCTTATTGAATCTTAAAGGTTGAATCAACCCAAGATAACCATACTTTATTTTAATTTCTAATGGAGTTCTAACTTATACACGCTTAAACAAACAAATTAAATACTCAAAATTAAGTTTTTTAAGATCAAAATTAAAATTAATTATTGTTAAGGTCAATAAAACGATAATTGTTTCATAAGAATCCTAGGAGTAATATTTATCTTGTCATGCCACAACAAAATTAATGAATAATTCATTAGCATTTGCATTTGAATGATTCATACTTGTACTATGTTTGATATCATCTATTTGTTGTTTGTGCCTTTCAAATTTAATTAAAATTTATATTCATTGAGTCACAACTCACCAAATCACAATTATTTTTTCCAAATAGTGGAGTTTGAGGTGTGACCATTTTAAAGCATATAACATTATAAATAAAGTATATAACAAAGGTCAACAGTTGAATCCTCACTCACTCACTCTCCTTATATCATAAGCATACACTTAGATAAAGGGATATATTTTGTACATATGTAAATATAGCTTATATGTATTATACGAATGTAAATGTTGTGATCTTTTTGTGTTTAAATAACATGTGGACTTTTTGTTTGATCATGATGTGGTTGTATTAATATGTTAAACAAAGATTTGGGGTATTTAAATAGTAAAGATTTTGGGTATTTAAATAGTAAAGATATAGGGTGTTACAAATAAAAACTGATGTTGTGTTGGTTGTTGAAGCTACAAGGAGAGATGTAACAAACGTTGATTAGGAAATAGCTGCAATCATAGAAGAAATTCATAATCTGAGACAATAACTAGATGCTAGTATTATAAGATTTAATTATGTAAGTAGGAATGCCAATAGGGTTTGCTAATTGGCTGTCTAAAAATGATTTTTTATTTTAGATTGGGGATAGATGGGGTAATATGCCACCCCAACTTAAACAACTGCTTCATAACGATGTAATTTTTTATCAACCCTCTAATTAATTGATAGTTTTTTTTATCGGAAAAAAATGCAACCTTATTGTCAAGATGCAGAAGTTTGCATTTTGAAGCAATTCAAGGGAAAAAAAAAAAAGAGGCAATGAGGGTACCTAGAACCATACAAGACAATGAGTATAATAATGAAAAAAAAAAGTGAACAAGAAAAAAATATGTTGCATGACATAAAAGAAAAGTAACAAGTCATGTCACTTTACATTGTAAAAAACATTGAATTAAATATAACAAATTGAAAGTCAAAACTTTGATTAAGCAAAAACAAACCTAAATCCAAAAGATAAGCATCACTTAATAGAAATTCACTTATTATAAATTTGATGTTCTCAAGTCGTGTATTTCAAGTACCCAATAAATGCTTCATATTCAAAATAACGATTATGAGCCATATCTACACGTTAAAAAAGAAGAAAAAAAATCAAGAACTTAGTAGGAGGGTCAAATGCACAAAAATTAGAACACTAACAAGTGAATCACAATACCTAAAGCAGGAAAAAAAAATCAAGGTTCCAAATTTTGAAGCCAAGTGCAAAGAAAAGTAGAGAAATTCATGACCAAAATTTAAACGATGAATATGAATCAGAATACTTACCTTTGATTTTAGATTGTTGTTGAATTTATTTTTCTTTTCTACATGGTTGAAATCTTGTTTTTGAATTGTTTTTTTGAAATCTTGATGATAATGGCAGATATTGAATGTAGGGAGGTTGAGCTTGGTTTTACAAAAATTCAATAAAGGTTTGTTTTTAAATAAATCAAGAATTTTTTGGAGGATAGAATGGATTTGATTTTTGAACAAATCGGTTTCTGATTTTTTTGAACTGATGGAGCTTGATTGCATGTGAGGAATAAGGTGAGAGATGTTGTTTTGAGTTAAGAAAAACATATTGGAGCGAGGTTGAAGTTTGAGCAAGTCATTTTTTGAGCTGAGGGATGAGTTGAAGAAGAACGCTAATTTTGGAGCTGGGAGCATTTGAAATAAATATGACCAAGAGAACACACATGTAATTAATGAAATTTTAAGATACTTATATTAATTTGGTTGTATTTTGAGGCATTTGCCAAAAAAACTAAAAAATATATGTGTTATTTATGTTATCTGCATATAATTTAGCCCAAATATTTGGGCCAAGTTATTATATACGGCTCTGATGCTTGCTACCTTTTTAATGTAAAATAGCATCTATGTAAGATTTACAAACTTGGTTAGTCGGTTTGATTTAGTTATTTTTACATTTTAATTTTTCATTGAATTAGATCGAAATTTAGTTCAACCTTATTTGAATTTATATTTATAAATTTGGTTAGTAGAGATAATCGAATAGATTGATTTTTTTTTTTAATTTTTAATATAGTATAATAATTTAATATAACAATATTAAAATAATTAATATTTTAAATTTTGATTTGTTCCTATCAGTTCAATTTTCATTATGAAACTTTCAATTTTTCAATTTCGTCTATTTTAATTCAGTTTTTATATAGTTCGGTTCAATTAATTTGATTTGGTCAAAAAAGTTAAAAACCGACCAAGTGATTGAATGCTCAACCTTTAAGAACTATAAAGGTAATCGTACATTCTTATAATAATTTCTGGGCACATAAGACCCACATTATAAGAGTAGGGACCAATAAAAAAAAATGAAAAACGCATTTTAAAAATTACTTGCAACAAAGTGTCTTCTGCTGTTGATCAAAGTTACCGAATAAGCAGCACGAAAAAAATGAAAACTCAAAATATATTTGTTTAATTGTTTAGAAAAAATTTGGAGTTTACGTGTGCCAAAGGCTCTTTAACTTCAAATAAAGAATTTAAGGATAAGTATAAATAAATATTATGTAGTTTAAGTATTTTATTATTAAGGGTTTATAATTTTTTTGTGACACTTTAATATCTTATGATTTCATATTTATAATATTTGAGTGATAAAATTTTTTATTAAAAATTTTGATTTTTAATTTTGTTCAAATTCATATAATTTTAACATGAATTTAACAATAGTGTCATTGTTCATAGTGTTTAGAATCTTTTTTTTTAATAAAAATATGGAAAATTATTTTATTTATTTTTTATTTTTTTATATTATTATTACTACTTAAAACTATCATGAATAAACCTATTTTTCCTTTCTCTATCAAAATGTATTAAAATTTTAATTTTCATATGTTTGAGGAGAGAGAAATAAGAAATTGTAACACAATTTATCACTTAAATGTCATAAATATGAAACCACAATTTTTGATTTCTCTCTCCTCAAGTATTGAAAATCAAAATTTCAGTTTTTTTTTTGTCACATTGTGAATAGACAGTAATTTAAGAATTAAAAGATAATAAACTGAAATTAATGAGCTTAAAGTTACAAAATTTTGAAGAAAATAGTATAAAAATATTGAATAAAATTTAAAAATCTATATATTCATTAAATCTTTAGCTCTAAAGTCATTAAGTCAAAAATTTAACAAGTGTCTATCTTTATATTTGAGTATTCATTTTAAAAATTAATGTGTCAAATAATTAAAAATCTTAATTTGTATTATTAATAAAATATTCATTATAGTTTTTTAGTATTAATTTTTAAGTAAAATACTAATATATATATTCCAATACTTCTCAAATTCTTAAAATATTTATATAATAATTTTTTTTTATCTCAAATCACTTAATCATTTCTTCTAAACCATTAGAAATTCTATTTTTAAAATTTTTTTAATTAAATTATATATACTCCAATAATAATTTAATAGTTCTCAACACAAATCCGATTATATTAAAAATAATGGCAATAAATATTAAAGAAAATAAAATTAATGTCATGTATTTTATTTTTAAATTATTTAGTTATTTTTTTATAAAAATTCTTATTTTAAAATATATATGTTTTAGTCTATATAAAACATTTTAATTATATTATATCTAAAACACTGCTCTTCTTTTTCATTAGAAATTATATTTTTTAATTTAATTAATTAAAACATCCACGTTTTATTCAATTAAAAACATATTTTCCTTTTTATTTTTTTGAAATAACATTTTTATTTTTTTAACATAAGTAAAAATGTGCAATAATTGAAAATGTATTTTAATAAAAAATAAAATTAATATAGCAACTTCTAACTTTCTCTTTTATATTTGATTAATTTGTGGTTTTTAATTTATTAAAATTACTTAATAATTATATCAAATGTCTGCAATTTGAGGAAAGTTAAAGACGCTCCACAGCAACCCGAAATAGAAGGTATAGTCTCCCATTTTCCTCACATATATTTTGGATTGATGCTACCTTCTTCGCTTCAATTTTTTTTTTTTTTGGAGAAAGTTCAATGTGATTTTGGTCAAGCTTTGAAATAAAAATCAATATATAACATACATTTCATATCGAAATAGTATTATATTAAACTACTATTCAAGTTGGTTTACGAGTTAATAATATATTATAAATTTTAAATAATTTTTATTAAAATAAATATTAATTTAAATTATGAACAGTTCATTTTATTTCAAAATTAAGATACACATTAAAAACACAAATTTTCATTTAAAAACTATAAAGTTAGATATCATCATATAATAAAAACCAATTGAACAAATAAAAATTAACTACAAAATTAAAAATTTTCATTCATGATACCCAACTTTTAGCATTAGTCTCATTACGGTATCTCACTTTTAGTGATAATCCCATTATACCATGTGGCACCACATCAGCGTACTGTAACACGTGTCACCATGTCAGATGTCATGTGATACACCACATGTCATCTTTAGCTGAAAATAAGATTTAAACACTTTATTGGTAATAAAACAAAAAGTAATGAAATTTTGTATTTTAATAATTGGATACTTTAGTGGTATTTAATTAAAAAGTAGAATACCAATAAGTGCAAATAACCCAATAGAATATGATTGTAATTTAAAAGAGTCCAAAAATCTTTGTCACCGTGCTAAGTGTATTTTAGGTTATTGTAGACAGCGGGATTTAGCGCGCACCTAAGTGTTTAGCGACCACGGCACTGTGTGGGCTCGAGGCCCACTAGGAAATACGATATAGGTCATGGGCCTATTCGGAGATGGAGTCGCCACCCCGGATAAAAGCCAGGATACATTGTACAACAACTGGATCCCAGGGAGGTTCCCAGAAGCCGTCATCAAAGATCGGCTTCGGAAACTGGGTATGAGCGTTTGAATGCTCACCCAACCTTGCAGTTGGCCTCCGTTTGTGTTTTGCGTTTTATTACCATTTAATTATTTAATTATTTCCTCATTTACTACACGTAATAAAATTGCCTTCGGATAATTGTCAGATTTTATAATTAAGTCTGAGTTTGCACATTAGTCCAATTTCATGCCTTTAAGTCCCAACACTCAAAAAACGCAGTAAATAAAATAAATAATAATTTACAACCATACATTCAAATTTAAAAAGGGAAGGGATTAAGGATTACAACGCTTTTTAACTAAATAAACTAATAATATACAGAAAATAAACCAAACATATACCGAAAATAAACTATTAAAATAACATAAAAGTGGCAATATGCAAGAGGTAACTAGCAAAAGTGACTACTCGATGACAGAAATTACCAAGTAATTCCTGCAAATAACACACGATTAGCCCTTCTTCTCACAAAAAATGGAATCACATGTAACGATACTTACAAGAAGACTCTATATATATATATATATATATATATATATAAAAGGGTTTTCACATTACGGACTAAAAAAAACCATCAAGTAATCAAGATAATCACCATCATGCAATCATGCAAACATATTTTAGGTCAAAAGGGGACATATTAAAGCAGACGTCATAACAAACAAACAAAAAAAAATGAAGCAGGAAGCGGGTTAACCCTGTCAATGTGGCGGTCGCCTCATTGATAAGGCTATCGCCTCATTGAGATGAGGCGATCACCTCATTGAGATGAGGCAACACCTCATCAACAGGGGAACCTGCCTTAATGCCACAAGGATGTGAATCACATGCAAAAGTAAGGCCTCTTAGAGGCTTGTCAATAGGGCGATTGCCTCATTGAAGAGGCAATCGCCTCATTGAGATGAGGTGACGCCTCTGTGAAGAGGCGTCACCTGATCACCAGGTCGGCTCTGACTCCCGAGACGTACAAACTTCTACTCTAAGTAACCAAAACATGTATATACACACTCTACACTTATCATACTATGACTACATGCAAAAATATTCAAAGGTCCACCAATAAAATAAGATATCAAGCAAGACACACTAGAGATAAACATAAAATATGCTAAAGACTCAGTTACACACAAGCAAGAACATACAAAATGATGAACATATCAAGTTTAAGTGCAGATTTTATACCAAAATGAGAGGCCCTCAGAGCTGTTTTGATTGAGATCCTTGCTAGGATGTAATATCTCTCCTTGACATAAGTTTCTTCTTTCTTCTCTTATGGGAAAGTGGATCTCCTTTCTTCCTTCAGGACGTTTTCCTTCTTCTCCTCCTTTCTCCTTCTGTGTTTTTTTTCAGAGCCCTCCCTCCTTTTCTTTTCTTCCTTTTTATTCTTTAGCTTTCCCATGCCGCTAAGCCTCTTAGCCCATCATGAGCTATCATAGCCTTTTTTCTTTCCCCAAAAATCTTTCCCTCATGCAAGAAAGAGGTCTAGAGAGTGGGGCCCGTGCCACTTGATTGTCATAAATGCAGCTGCAAGTGGGCTGCCACAGGGGCGGTGCCTCATCGGTAAGGTGATTGCCTCATTACACTGAGGCGATGCCCCTTTGGCATGAGCCTGCACTGGGCCAGATGGGCTTGGTCCAAATCTTGATAGTTGGGCTCGATTTTTGGGTTTTCAAGCTTTGGGTTTTCAAGTCCACTTTCCACTTAGAGATTCAGGCTTCATCCTTATGTCCAAGTTCACATTCTCATCATTGGGCTTGGCAATGGGCCGGTCGAACTAAGCAACCCTAATTCTTCCCCTAACACGGGCCGACCAAATCGGGTGTCTACAGTTTACCCCCTGATTTTTTTGAAAAATCAAATGCATGCAATGACCATTTTTAAAAAAATCACATGCACAACAACAAATAAACAATAAGATAAGAAATGTACCTGACTCTCGGGTCTCACCCGAGAGATGAATTCTTTAATTCTAAAATATGATCGTGATCCTTGAGTTTTCCTGGCCCGATCAGCCACTCATTAATATTTGATAAAGTATTCAAAGACTGTTAACCTTACGTTTTCCTCGCCCGATTATTGTCCTGCTAAGGACATAGACTTATGGGTTTTCCTGGCCTAACCATCAGTCACCTGAAATATGATTCTCAGGTTTTTCTTACCCGAATCATCGTAACACCTAAAACATGATTCTCGGGTTTTCCTGGCTCGATCACACAACATAAAAAATTTGACTCTCGGGTTTTCCTGGCCCGGTTATCATAACACCTGAAACATGATTCTCGGGTTTTCTTGGCCCGATAACCATTGGGGATGTGGCTTCTGGATTTTCCTGGTCCGATCCTCATTCCTTTGGGGACATAGACTTTTGGGTTTCCCTGGCCCAGTTGTCTTTCTGCTTTTGACCTTAGGGATACTACCCGAACAGTCATCTTGATCCTTGAGCTTCAGGGATTTAAACTCGAACAGCCCTGTCCTTGAGCTTCAGGGATTCAAACCCAAACAGCCCTGTCCTTGAGCTTTGGGGATTCAAACCTGAACAACCCTATCTTTGAGCTTCGGGGATTCAAACGAATAGCCCTATCTTTGAGCTTCGGGGATTCAAACCCGAACAACCCTATCTTCTAGAAACTTAACTTTAAAAATTCATACTTTGAGTTCCGCCTCCCTAGTATGTGGCACTAATTTTCACCCATCGTTCTCATCATCATTTTTTTTTAGGGGAAAACCCTACATCTTTGCTTGCTATAAAAATAACTCTTTTCCTTTTGTCCTTTCTCCTTTCTATCTTTGTCACCTTTTCTTTTCCTCTCTTTTTTCCTTATACTTCTTATACTCCCTGTATCTCTTCCCACTTTTCAGTCGATGGAGAATGACAGAACACCCCTTGTACCTCAATGGGATCATATTTTGCCCCTTGTTAGTGCTTCTAGGAGTCTGGGACTGACCCATGGAGACTCGATTCTACTTATGGTAGACATAGGGTCTCACATATGCTCTTCTGCATCCAAAGAGGTTAGTACGCTAAAATTTCCTATAAAATTTCATTGGGTTAAGGGTTAATCTTGCATAATTATCATTCTAGGACATTTATTTAATCAAACAAAATATGGAATTTGTGCCTCATTGCGTCAAAAATCGAACATTGTTCATATTTGCGCCTCATAGAGGCAATCGTCTCTTTGATGAGGCGATCATCTCTCTTATGAGGCGATCGCCTCATCGATAAGATAATGGGCTTCTGTGAAGAGGTGATTTCCTGTCGCCTCTTCACAGAGTCGATCGCCTTTGTGATGAGGCGATCGCTTCATCAATAGAGAGGAACTTCACCATTTATGTGTACATCTATTCTAAATTTCTCCCTGAGACTGGAAAATGCATAAATTTTACTTCCCTATCTCTTTATTTGTAGCATGATGCTCAAACTTTCAAAGGTGCTGGGAATTTCCATGGAGACGGGGTTCGAGGACTTCGTACTCTCACTTCCATCCAAGCAGGGGCGTACAGACTACCAGCCATTACATGCCCTGATGGAGAGGTAGTTTGATATGACTCACACCTTCCAACTCCCGTTCGGTGAGCTTACTCTGGACCCGGTATCATTTGCTACCATTATGGGGATTGCCTGCACTGGGGATCCTGTTCTCTTTAATGCGAGTCTACATCAGCTGTCTCCGGATAAGGTTGCATATATCGAGTGGCTTTTAAGGATGACTCCTGACATGAAGGGGACTCATACCCTTAAGCTGGACTAGATCAGGGGTTTCTACACTCGAGATCATGCCGCAACGATGATCTCTCTCCTTGAGATTGACCAGGTGGTAAGGGCTTTCTTACTTTATCTACTCGATACCACCCTCTTTGCCGACACTGCCAGCTCCATCAATTTGATGTTCCTATCGGCCCTTCGGGATCTTGATCAGGTTCTTACATTTGACTTGGGTAGTTGTGCCTTAGCATACCTATACCAGAGTATGGATGAGTTGGTCCGAGGGGCTAGGAGGTTTTACGGCTTTTGGCATGCTGTCCTGGTACGTCACGACCCCCTTTTTTCCTTGTCTTGTTCTAACCCCCATTACTTAGATCAGTCTTCTCAACTTCTCCCGTTCTATTTTTCAGGTTTGGGCTCTAAAGCTAGAGTTGCTTATGGGCGTTACCCGAGTGGGAGACCATTTCCCTGCCCTCAGTAGGTGGGGTGCCAGTCGTGTTGTGAAAAGGCACCTCATGCGAGTTCATATCCACAGGCAGCACCTGAACTCGCTGACACAGGATGCGGTACCTGTACAACACAAACCTACTTATTAGTAAATTATCTGCATTCAATTTACTTACATATTGACATCTCCCTCTTTTTTTCCTTTTTGCAGATCCGGAACGACTTGTGGGGGTCCGAGGACATTTAGACCATTGAGATGACTTGCTCTAGGCCTTTAGCCCGAAAGAGGGCACTCCTTTGTGGCCCTGGGTATCGAGCTTGGTACTTGGGGGAAGGGGTCTTGAACTGGAGGGCAGGCGTTAGAGCTAGGTGGGTCCCCAGGTCCCCTCCTGATAGTATGCTTTAGGCTTATGAGCTGGAGGGCAATGACCTCACTCAGGCAGTTGCGGGCTCACCAGTTGTGGACCACACAATTCGCATGAAGAGCCGGTATGTAGAGTTAATCCGCACCCACCTTCTACTGACGGTCCCCTTCCAGGCCGCTTCTACTTCTCAGGTAAATCCTCACCGGTTCCTATTTTCTTACAAATTCACTGCATCCTTAACATGTTCCTCCTATTTTCATCTTTAGGCTGTGCCTGCTAGGCCTATGGCCTCAGTTAGGTCTCGGGTGTGGGAGAGAGAGCCCTTAAGGCATCGACTGGATCCAGGTCGAGAGGAGACTTCTGCTATCGGTGAGGAAGTCAGGTCAACTGCTACCCCCAGTTCTGAGTTTATCCTAGGCAGCTTCATCCGTGTCCCCGACGCCCTAGCCCAATGTTAGGCTCCCCCTAGGGAGTTATCGCGTCAATTCTTGACTTTGGATGGGGACCTAACCCCTGCATGCACACCTGGCGGTGCTACTCACGTATGTTCTTTTCCCTGACTTGCTTTCACTATAATTCTCAAACCAATTGTTAGTTCTAACATTTATTTTAATAATGCATATTCCGCTAGAGTAGGGTCTATATATGTATCACATGATAGAGGCCCAAAGAGACTACATGTTGGAGGTTACCCAGTAGTGGAGGGTAAGAACTTCATCACTTTTTATATGTATGCATGCTTGCATGGTTTACTAACCTGTGATTTGTCTGAATAGGATCGGGATGAGGCTAGCAAGGTGAGGATCGCTACTCTTGAGCATCATATTAATGTATTCCAGATTGATGAGGATGATGAGGACGAAGATGGGAGCGGCAGCGGTGCCAGGGGAGAAGATGACCCTGAGGGTACGGGATCAGATGCTTAACGTTCCCGTGTTAAAAATTTATGTAGTCCCTGAGTAGTGAACATAAAATTTTGGTTTTTGATTTTATGAATAGAATGCTTTCAGAACTTGACACTTCCCTTGATTAAATTCATTTATTTTGCTTTTCTCATTTCTTCATATGTGAGTTGATTTCCCTGTTTGTGTGCGTAACTATCCCACCTGTTAGAACGTGCAATTTGAAGAAACGTAATCGGCTTGTACTGTTGATGAGGCGATTGCCTCATCGAACCCTGGTAAAGAGGCGATCGCCTCATGTTGCTGAGGCGGAGCCTCATCGATGAGGTGACCACTTCAGCAGCAGGCAGTCCTGCCCCTATAAAACCCTCATTCCTGCATTTGACATAATTCTCGAATCCCCTTCATCCTCCCCTTTCTGTTTCTCTCTCTAAGTGCCTCTGAAAAGCCATAAACATGACAAAACAAAGTCTGAGGTCCTTACAGTCAATTTTGAAAGGTTTGGACAACAAATCTTAGGCCGGGTTAGAGCCATTTCATCTCGCGGTCTTCAAATCACTCCATACAAGGAGAATTAATTACCCTTTTCTCCATGCTATGGTTCAATTTTGGGATCCCCAAAAACATATTTTTTGGCTCAACACGATAGAAATATGTCCCCTACCAGAGGAATTCGAGGCAATTCTTAGTCATCTTATAGATTCCACTTGCCAACTTGCAATTCCTGCTCTTGAAAACTCGAATTCTTATTCCATTCAACAACAAATGGCACGTATGTTCACTCTTACACCTTGGTCTTCCTTCTATTGTATCTCCAACTTAGAAATCAAATTGGAGTCCCTCCTTGAAGTCATCATGATTGTGGACAAAGGGGAAACTTAGTGGCTCTACATGTTAGCCCTCTATTTGTATGCCCAATTTCTACTGGTTTCCCCCTCAGGGGGCTGCGATATGAAGATCCTCTCCATCCTCAATCAAGTGGAGTCAGGGCTTAATCCCTTCCCTCTCATCTTAGCAGAAACCATCATTGGATTGGATGACTTCACAAGGACGCGACGATTCTCCGGAAGCCCCTTTTTGTTGGAGGTAAGTTATCATTGCCCCTCCTTCACTTTCAACTACCAATACTGCCTATACCTAAACATTTATAATCCCGCAGATGTGGTTTTATGAAAAGCTGGGCTTGATCGAACCTCCTCAAGACATTAGGCATTATAAGGCCAAGCATTATCGAACAAGAAAACTACATCCCATCCTTGCAGACATTCGTGGTTGGCTATCAACATTCCCTGATACACTGATTCACTGGATGTGTCCCTGGTAGGGTTTGCAGAATGTGACCCTCTGGTCTTATACATATTGCGTTCCGATTGCCGGACTTCATTTTGCCACTTTTTACAATCTAGCCCGCCTCTGTCACCAATATGGTCATAAACAACTGATTATGGAGCCTATTCACGAGTTCGAGCTAGGGCCGCTTTCTCAAAATTTCCTAAACCACCTAGTGGCAACTTGGCCTTATAGAGTCATCGAAAGAAACTTAAGCTACGATGGTGATCAGACCACCGATGATTATTACAAAACGTGGGTTTGCTTGTAACAGACAGAAAGAGACGAGTTTATTAGATATAAAAAGATAAGAGAATTACAAATGTTAAGTTCACAGGGTAGGCAACAAAAAAGAGAAGACAAAACTAGTTCATGGAATGAAGTCGTCATTTTCCCTTTTATTAGAAGTAATTTCCCTTTTTGACTAGTTAAACGGCTTGTAATGGACACATTATGCAATGTTTAATGACAATTGAAGCAATCCATTTCACTTTACTTAAGCACAAAATGTATATACATTTCGCTTCTGGTACATCTCATGTTATTAGTTGGCTTGCCCTTGCAAGTTTTCCAACTAACTATTTTGTGCCTCTCCTTCCCCTTTTATATGTCCTTAACTTTTGCCTAGACTGCCTCTTTTAAGGTTTTCAGTTTAGCAGGACTCCCTTTTTTTCTTTTCATCTTTTTTTTAGTCTCTAATTTTTGTCTAGACAGCCTCTTTTTGAGGTTTTCTCCCTAGCGAGACTTTTTACATAAAGAATTTCTTGAGCTTGTCTAGGTTAATGGGTTTTTTGAACTTGTTTCCCTCCATGTCAGATAAAATGGCGACGCCTTTCGAAAATAACTTCTTTACTACATACGGTCCCTCCCAGTTGGGCTTGAATTTCCCTCGAGGGTCGATCATGAGTGATCTCGTAAGTTTTAACACCAGATCCCCTTCTCGAATCTTGCCTGGCTTGATCTTCTTATTGTAGGCACGGGCTATTCTTCTCTGATACACCTGAGAATGATATATAGCCTTTATCCACTTTTCATCCGGCAGTGTCAACTGAGCCAACCGACTTTTGACCCACTGATACTTAGGGAGTTTAGACTCCAGAAGGACTCTCAATGACCTTATCTCGACCTCTACGGGCAAAACCGCCTCACACCCATAGACTAAGGAGTATGGAGTGATCCCTATCGAGGTTCTAATAGTAGTTCGGTACCCCCATAATGCAAATTGTAAGTACTCAGCCCAATCTCGATAATTTTCCAGTGTCTTAGCCAAGATCTTTTTTACATTCTTATTTGCTGCTTCTATCGCTCTGTTTGCCTGTGGCCTATATAGAGATGATCTATGGTGCTCAATCTTATAGTCTTTTAGTAGTGCGGCCATCTCTACTCGAAACTGAACACCATTGTCTGTGACTATATGGTGTAGCAAACCATACCTGCAGATTATGTTTTTTTCGATGAACCTCAACATCTGCATCGCCCCCACGGTAGCATAAGATTCAGCCTCAACCCACTTGGAGAAGTAGTCGATGGCCACAATGATGTACCGATGACCATTGGTTGCTTTTGGCCTTATCTCCCCTATGATGTCAATCCCCCATACAATAAACGGCCAAGGAGACGTCATTCCTTGAAGTTCCATAAATGGTAGGTGGCTAACATCACCATATGTTTGGCAACTGTGACATTTCTTCATAAATCCAACACAATCTGCTTCCATAGTGAGCCAAAAGTACCCCTGGTGGGCTATTTTCTTCGCCAAGATAGTCCCATTCATGTGTGGTCCGCACACCCCTTCATGAATTGCTTCCATAAGCTTCCGACCTTCGTCCTTGTTGACACATCTGAGGTATACCCCGACTGGCATTCTTTTGTATAACATCCCCCCGTGGCTTATGAACTGTCGAGACAATATTTATAGGGATATCCTTTCTTTCTTATCAGTGTCATCCAAAAATTGCCCAGTTTCCAGATACCTTTGTAAATCATAGAACTAAGGTTTCTCAGTGACATCAACTGGTGTTACTTTCACCTCTTCATAACAGGGGGCTTGAGACTTTATGAGAATTAAGGGTTTGGCCTCTGGTTGCTTCCCACTTTCCCATATGGAGGCCAGTGTGGTTAGGGCGTCTGCTACCTGGTTTCCTTCCCTTGGTAAGTAGACAAATTTACATTATGTGAAGGAGCACAAAACGGTGGTCAAGTATTCCCAATACAGCCGTAATCTGTCTTCTTTTATCTCCCATTCTTTGGTGGCTTATTTTATAACTAGCATGGAATCTCCGTAGACAGTGACATTTTCTGCCCCTGCACTACACAATGCTTTTAAGCCAAAGATGTAGGCTTCATATTCTGCTTGGGTATTGGTTGCTTCAAATTCGAGCCTTTTTGCCATCAGGATCATTTCTCCTTCTGGCGTAACCAAAATTACTCCTATCCTAACCCCCTTGTTGTTGACAGCTCCGTTAAAGTACATTTCCCAATCTTGTATCTCTATCGCCCCCAAATGCTTGTCAGGGAGTCCCCGACCGGGCTTTACGCCAAGAAGTCTGCTACTGCTCTTCCTTTTACTGTCTTTTTGGCCATATACTCTATATCAAATTTTGTGAGCAAAACAGGCCACCTAGCCAATTTTCTCGTAAGAGACGGGGTCTGTTGGAGTTACCAGAGGGGATTATGTTTGGACACTGCTTGCACCTTATACGATTGGAAGTAGTGTCGGAGTTTCCTCGTTGCCCAGATCACTGCTAGACAAGTTTTCTCTACTAAACTATAAGTAGCTTCATAGGGTAGAAGCTTTTTACTCAGGTAATATATAGCGTGCTCTGTCTTCTCTTCACCTTCCTGAGCTAGCATCGCCCCTATTGTATCCTTTTCAATTGCCAGATACAGGATTAAGACTTTACCCGGTCTCGGTGGTTGTAAGACAGGGGGATTCATCAGATAATCCTTGATAGTTTCAAAGGCTTGTTGACACTTCTCGTTCCATACAATGAGTTGGTCTTTCTTTAGAAGCTTAAAGATAGGGTCGTAGATGGCTGTTAGTTTGGCTATGAATCTACTGATATACTGTAAGCGTCCCAGAAACCCTCGGACCTCTTTTTCATTTTTTGGCACGGGCATATCCCTGATTGCTCTTATTTTATCTGGATCCATCTCTATTCCTTTCTGACTGACAATGTGCCCCAATAGTTTCCCAGATGTGACCCCGAAAACACACTTTTTTGGGTTCAGTCTGAGATTATACTTCTCTACTCTAGCCAGAAACTTATCTAGTGCTTCAAAATGCCCTTCCCTGGTTGTAGATTTCATCGTCATATCATCTACATACACTTCAACCTCTTTATAGATCATGTCATGCAGTAGGGCAGTCACCATCCTCTGATAAGTGGCCCCTGCATTTTTCAACCCAAAAGGCATCACTTGGTAACAGTACACGCCCCATTCGGTGATGAATGATGTCTTCAATCTATACATTGCCACCATCATGATCTAATTGTATCCCGAAAATCCATCCATAAATGAGTACATTGCATTGGTGGCCGCACTATCAATCAATGTGTCAATATGTGGTAGGGGAAAGTCATCCTTAGGGCAGGCTTTATTCAAATCTCGGTAGTCCACACACACTCTGACCCATCCTTCTTAGGAACTGGAACTATATTCGCTAATCACTGAGTATCCTCTACCACTTCTAAAAACTTCACCTTAGCTGCTTTTCAACTTCTTCCTTAACCAAGAGAGCCCATTCTGGCCTTAGCCTCCTTTGCTTCTACTTTATCGGCACTATGTGAGGGTATGTGGGGATTCTGTGTTCTGAGATCTCCCTGTCGATTCCGGGCATGTCTTTATAACCCCAAGCGAATACTTTTTGTCTCTTTTTTAAGATTTTTTCCATTTTTTCTCTCTCATCATGAGTTAAGCCAGAAGCAAGCAGTATATTTTTAGGATTATCATCTGTGCCTAAATTAAATGATTCAGTTTGCATGGAATTAACATCAAACATATGCATGAAATGATCATCACAAACAGAATAACCATTAGGGAACACATCACACAAATAAGCAAATTCAGATTTCATTGCATTCACTTTTGAAAAGAAAAGATTGTCAGCTTCAAACAGAGAAGCTATGGAAATATCAAAGTCATTATAAAAGACATCTGTGATAGAATTAAGGATATAGGTCTCAAATTCTAGGTCTTCGTTCTGATCATCAGTGCTCTTCTGCTCTAAAGTAGCTTCATCCTCTTTAGACTCTTCTTCGACCAATACCAACTCCTCAGTAGGGGCCTTTTTGATAACAGCTTCCCCGGTTTTGTTCATAAATTCAGTAAAAATCTCAAATCCCGGGATGACTTCCCCAGCCACTAGAAGAGGCTCTGGAGTTCCTCTGTATGGGTGCCCGGTGCCTTCTTTTACAAAGATTTCCCACAAAGTCTTCTTTCTGGCCACAGTTTCCTCCTCCTTTTCCTCAAACTAGACTGCCACACCTAATTCCTTCCCAGCTTTATCAAGCTCTTTGAATCCTAGCCCATGCTTTAGAACAGGTACCTTGCTTCCCACAAACTCTGAAGGTTTGCTCTGATTTTTCCCTAACCCTATGCCAGGCAGAAATTTCATATTGCGCATCATTCTCAGAACCCTTTCATCTATTTCATCTTCATAGATCACACAGACTTCAAAACTAGGGTTAAGGGAAATCTCCTTGGGATCAACTTCAGTGCGGCTATGGCAACTTTAGTTTCGGCTGAGATCGTGACAACCCTTCCTTCATGTGGAAAATTAACCTTTTGATGGACGGTGGATGGAACACCGCCCAGGGGGTGAAACCATGGCCTTCCCAATAAAATAGCAAAGGTTACTAGGATATCAATCACATATAGATCAACCCAGACTTTTATAGGCCCTATTCTGACTAACGCCCTGAAAGTTCCCTCCACAGATCTTTTGGTGTCATTGTAAGCCTTGATAACTACTTTAGAAGGCTTTAAGTCAGCCCTAGTTTTGGCAAAATCTTTAATGGACACACATTGATGGCAGAACCATTATCAACCATCACACAACAGGTCATCTTCCCTTTTACCTTGGCTTTGATAAACATGGCTTTGTGGTGATCTCTCCCTTCTAGAGGCAGATCGTCATTAGAAAAAGTTATCATTCTTTAAGGAGTTTTCATCAGTGACTAGACCATCTGTTCTGGGGTGGAATTAGTGGAAATCTTCCTTTGGTCTAATGCTAGGACTAGGGCTTCCCTATGATCCCTAGAATGCATGAGTAACTCCCAAACACTGACAATGGTCTCTCTACTTTGTTCTACCTCCTTTCCCTTTTCTGCACATTCTGCCTTTTCGGGCCCAACCTTGGTAACCTCAGCTTCTTTTTTCTTTTCTTCAACCTTTCCCATAGACTGACTTGGCTCACACCCCTTGTTGTCCCATAGGTCATCTCGTTCTCTGCTTTCGTCATTAGAACTCCATATGTCCAAGACTTATACTTATAACTCTGGGTCGTTTGCTTATTCTCACATTTTCAGGCTCGGTCTGTTGGGAATTGTGAGAGACATTAATAAAGGAGTTTAGGACTTGTTCTTCTATTAGGCCAGAGTTGACCATTAGAATGGATGGGTTAGAAGGTGGTACATTTCAGTAATTGGGTAATGGGTTGGTTTGAGTGTTTGGTTTTCTATTTTTTGGGTTGGTGATTTTACCTGAGTCTTTCAAATCTTGGATTTCATGCTTCAATTGGGTGCAGTTGTCTGTGTCATGCCCGATGGTCTGATGAAATTTACAGAAAAGCTTTGGGTTGGCTCCAGGCAAGGGTTATTGTAAAGGCAAGGGTCATAGCAGGTTTTTCTCAATGAGCTTATCAAGGACCTTGGACATAGGACGTCCCAGATTAGAAAATCTCTGGGGTTTTCTGACTGTACTAACTTGTACATTACTGCTCGATGGCCGGATAGCATGAATCTGAACGTTATTGCTTGAGCTGGCCCCCTCTTTTCCCCTAGAACCTCTTCCAAAGAATTTCTTCTCTTGAGTCAAATCTGATTCTTTCTGGACCCCAAATCTGTATAACTCTTCAAAATTCTTGATCCCCAGATCCCTCAATTTCCTAGTCAATGCGGGTACACACCCTTCTATTGCCAGGACCAACTGGTCAGACTCAGTAGGCCTGTGCCTCATCAAGGATAACTTTCCCCTCCAACGAGTTAGGTAATCAGCAAAAGGCTTATTAAAGTTCTGCTTGGTATTCTGCAAATCTCTCAAGGACACTTCTAGTTGGACATTGAGACCATATTGCTTGACAAAGGTAGTGCACAGTTCTTTCCAATCCGACTAAACATGCGGTTCTAAGGTGTAATACCAATGAATCAACGCTCCTTCTAGTGAAATAGGGAACTGCTTAACAATTTGGCTCTCAGTCAGCTCAGTAGCCTTCATGTATGTTACATATTGCTTCAAATGCAAATGGGGATCCTCAGCACCAGTATACTTCTTCATGTCCGGGAATTTAAACTTACAAGGCAGCGGTTCATCACCCTTTTCCAAATTCAGATCATAATCTAGAGGAACGACCATACCCTTCTCCTTCATCATCACCTGCATCTGATTCATCACTCTAGTCATATTCTTAGCCTACTCGGTTTGACCCACATCCTCAGCTTGGATGACATTTCTTTTATTCCTCGGATTGGCTAATACCATTACATCATCTTCTTCCCTTCCCCTAATTGGTATTTCCTCATTAAGGTCGACCGGATCGATTGGCAGTGCATTGGGTGGCTGTGTTGGGTAACTTTCTCTAATAAGACTAGTAATCTCCCCCATCATTTCCCTTATCATAGCCCGAGTTTCTGTTATTACTTCTTCTTTCCACTGTGCCCCAAACGCTTTTAGGTCAAACACTCCTACCATTCCTAATTCTGAATTTTTGATTAAACAACCTGAACTAGTTTGAACCCACCTTGCTAAGCTTAAAGGATCTATAGCGCTGCAAAACAACTGGTTACAATGATGCATGACGTGTATGCATGATATGCAAGTTTGTTATATTTAGAAACAAAAAGGGTTACACACAAAAAGACATACAAGATCAAAACATGGAATTTAAACGTGCAAACTTTAGCCCTTATTTCTGCCACACACGTATTCGATGGAGAGTATCTCGTCCAAGGATTTTTGGCCTGGGTTTTAATTACCAACGAGGGATAACAAAACCGACGTATGCAAGAAAACTCTCAAAATGATTCAGATAAGCAATGGTTCCTTTAAATAAAGCTTGAGTCCACTTTCTATGAGCTAAGATCCTTAGCACCATAAACTTAGTTGTCAAGGCCCATTTGAAATGGCTTATGAGTAGGCATGAGAGGCCTTTATTGACTAGCTTATTTATAATGGGCTTTTGTTGGACACGAGGGCCCATTTTATCTTGGACTGCTTATTGATGGGCTTGAGATTTATTTTAAGGGTCCATTATATGGCATAATACACATGCATATGGGAAAATTCCTAAAGATAGTTACTAAGTCATTACATAGGCTTGAGTCTTGGGTAAAAAGGCTTTAGCTCCCACAACGATATACATCCATATACATCTCCCCACTCAAGGGTCAAACAATATGGATCAGTACGTGTCGTGAGTGACAATAATCAAATATTCCACCACCATTTTTGAGTGAAACGTAGGTAGCGAAGTACTGACTATTGGCGGGTTTATTCGAGACTGAAGTGCTCATTGTGTGCAAAATGTGTAGTAAATGCATAAATGCAGGAAGAAATAAGAAAATAATTAAAGATGATAAAATGCAAAACACTGGAATCAGTTTCTCTATCCCCAGTGGAGTCGCCACTGTAGGCAGCGGGGTTTAGCACGCGCCCAAGTGTTTGGCGACCACGGCACTGTGTGGGCTCGAGGCCCACTAGGAAATACGATATAGGTCATGGGCCTATTTGGAGATAGAGTCGCCACCCAAATAAAAGCCGGGACACACTGTACAATAACTAGATCCCACGGAGGTTCCCAGAAGTCGTCATCAGAGATCGAATTCAAAAATTGGGTATGAGCGTTTGAATGCTCACCCAACCTTGCAGTTGGCCTCTGTTTGTGTTTTTCATTTTATTACCATTTAATTATTTAATTATTTCCTCATTTACCACACGTAATGAAATTGCCTTCGGATAATTGCCAGATTTTATAATTAAGTCCAAATTTGCACATTAGTCCAATTTCATGCCTTTAAGTCCCAACACTCAAAAAATGCAGTAAATAAAATAAATAATAATTTACAACCATGCATTCAAAATTAAAAGGGGAAGGGATTAAAGATTACAACGTTTTTTAACTAAATAAACTAATAATATACAGAAAATAAACCAAACATATATCAAAAATAAACTATTAAAATAAAATAAAAGCGGCAATATGCAAGAGATAACTAGCAAAAGTGACTACTCGATGATAGAAATTACCAAGTAATTCCTGCAAATAACACACGGTTAGTTCTTCTTCTCACAAAAAATGGAATCGCATGTAACGATACTTACAAGGAGACTCTATATATATAAAAAAAAAGGGTTTTCATATTACGGACTAAAAAAAAAACCATCAAGTAATCAAGATAATCACCATTATGCAATCATGCAGACATATTTAAGGTCAAAAGGGGACATATTAAAGCAGACGTCACAACAAACAAACAAAAAAAATTAAGCAGGAAGCAGGTTAACCCTATTAATGAGGCGGTCACCTCATTGATGAGGCGATCGCCTCATTGAGATAAGTTGGTTTTATTAATATTTAAGAGGTTTAGAGGATTTTTATAAATTAATTGGTATTTTTAATTAAGTAATGTTAATTTTGAATATTGTTTCCAAATATTATATATGTATGTATAATATACTATTTTGGTAACAAAAATATATATATGGTTATATTTAAAATATTTGGTATAATGGTTTTAATTAAGGTATTTGTTGATAGTTATATTAATTATGGATTATATATGCATATTTTAAAAATAATTTATATTATTAGAAATTATGTGTTTTTATATATTTATGTCTAATTAAATTTAATTAAGTGCTATATTATATTTTAAGTATGATTTTAATGTTTATTTATGAAAGTAATATTTTCATGAATTTCATTAGTTAGAATTAAGTTGTAATGTTTTGTTGAGTTGTGAACTCGGTCGGGTTAATACTGTGTTGGAGAGCCGACTCAAGTGTAGATTGTGTGTAAATTTTTTAGAAGTGCGTTTTCTGTGCAGGAATGGCTCTACCTATGGTAGAGAGATGTTCGTTTTACAGAGGAGACTCTACCAAAATTTTGATAGATTTTCTCGTAAAACGTGACATCTTCCATAAATTCTTAGCTTTAATTAGGGTTTTTCCCTGTTTATCAAGTCTTATCCGATCTTCCTCGAGTCAGCCTAGAATTTTGCTCTTTTTGTCGATTTTCGATTTTAATTCCATAGACGTGTTTTTAAAATAGGTATGTTATTTTTTTTCCAGAGAGTACTGGAGCATGAGCTTTTGGATCGAGGCAAACGTGTGATCGTCAGCCTTCTCGTTCGTCCTGTAAGTTGATAAATTGATATGTGCGCTCATATTTTTAGTATTTATTATATGATTTATTTAATTTAAATACTGCTATTTAAGATTTAAGTGCATTTTATTTATTTAAAATTGGTTTTTAAGAAATTTTGGTAGAACGGGCTACCTGGTGGGTTTCACCAAGATCGTATACACATGGTAGAGATTGAGAAATGGATCCAATGTATGTATTACTTGTGGATATAAACTGGGATAGGTGTCTCGGTGGAAGCCTTTGCTCTCGGGGACTGCTAGTGATTGGAAAGTTAATAATGGACTGCGATGGGTGCCTCGGTGGATGCCTTAGCTCTCAGGGACCGCCAGTACCACGTACTTGGATTAAGTGGATGACTGCGGCTTGGTGCCTCGTTGATGCCTTTGCTCTCGGGGACCGACAGTCTATGTGGATTAAGTGGGCCTAATTGGCTATTTAAAAATTTGGGTTTAGGGTTCTACCAAGATTTTCAAAATCTATATATATGTAAATATATTATAATTTATTTTTGATATATTTAAATGATTTTCAAAAGGGTTTTCAAAATGTACAGCTCTTTTTATATACTTAGTGAGGTCTGATTCCTCTCAATCTATTTTTTTTTCAAGAGCTTGGGAGTTTGACCTCAGACCACCTCTACGCCGGATTTCTTCATCACCGGCTATATTATGTAGGTCATTATGAGCTGTATTGTAGTAGTAATTCTAGAATACTGCAGTAGTGTTTATACTATGAGTTTTTATAACTTAAGTATACTTATGTATTGCATTTTAATGAATCACGCTTATATATAATGTTTTGAGATTGATTTATGATATTTAATGATTGAGAATATTTTATGTTGCGCACGATTATGTTTATTCTTAGAAATATTAGTTTGATAATGTGTTCTTTCATGAAATAAAGTTTTAAATTTGAAGGTTTTTTTTTTAAGGCTTACTATGGTTTTCGGGAGCCTTATACCTACCCATTCCCTAGTGCCAGTCACGTGCCCTCGGGTTCGCGTCGTGATAATAATTATAATATTTTAAAGTTTAAAATATTATTAACATTGCATTTTTCAAAATAATTTTATATAATTTAAAATAAAGGGTCGTTACAATCTTCCCCTCTTATAAAAATTCATTCTCGAATTTCAAATAAAAGAACAAAAACAAGAAATTCATTGAGGAAAGAGATAAGGGTAGGCAACTTGCATCTTGACTTCTGTCTCCCAAGTGAGCTCCTCCACATTATTGCTTTGCCACAACACCTTGACCATTGCAATTTGCTTCAAACGCAATTGACGAACTTGATCATCCAATATCATAACTGGTTCCTCCTCGTACATTAGGTCTTCGTTCACTTCCACACTCTCAAGCTGCAACACATGTGAAGGGTCTGAAAAATACTTCCTCAGCATCGAGATATGGAACATTGGATGCACTTGAGACAAATTCAGAGGTAAAGCCAACCAATATGCAACCATGTCCACTCTCTCCAGAATCTTGAACGGTCCAATATATCTCAGTGCTAATTTCCCCATCTTATCAAATCTCATCACACCTTCATTGGAGGCACCTTCAAAAATACATAGTCTCCAACCTAAAACTCCACATCTCTGTGCCTTGGATCTGCATAGCTCTTTTGCTTGCTAGTTGTGGTCTCTAATCTCCTTTTGATCACATCGACCTTCTCAGCAACATCCTGAACCATCTCAGCAACATCTTGAACCATCTCAGGTCCAATCAACACTCTCTCTCAAATCTCATCCTAACACAAAGGAGATATACACTTTCTTCCATACAAAGCTTCATATGGTGCCATCCCAATACTGCTATGGTAACTGTTATTATAAGCAAACTCTATAAGCGGCAAATGATCATCCCATCTACCTCCAAGATCCAGTACACACATCCTCAATATATCCTCAAGTGTCTGGATCATCCTCTCAGATTGACCATCTGTCTAAGGTGAAAAATAGTATTGAAATTAAGCCTAGTGCCCATTGCTTCCTGCAACTTCTACCAAAATGGAGAGGTAAACATTGAACCTCTATCAGATATGATGGACACAGGTTCTCAATAAAGGCATACAATATGCTTAACATACAGCTTCGCCAACTTATCTACAGAATAAGTGGATTTAACTAGCAAAAAGTAAGCTGATTTGGTTAACCTGTCCACAATCACCTAGATGGAATTGTATACATCCTTAGAATGAGGTAACCCAACCATAACATCTATAATAACTCTCTTCTATTTCCACTCAAGAATAAGAAGTGGTTAAAGCTTCCCAAAAGGCTTATAATGTTCAGCTTTCACTTGCTGACATGTCAAGCACTTAGAAACATAATCAGCTACATCCTTCTTCAATCCATCCCACCAGTACAAATCTCTGATGTTGTGGTACATCTTAGTAACACTTGAATGTACACTGTAGGCTGTAGAATACACTTCCTCAAGGATCTCCTCTCTTAAATTATCCACATCAAGAACACATAGTTTACTACTGATCCATAAAACACCTTCATCATCAAGTGTGAAATCAGCGAAGTTCCCTGCACAAATATTCTCCTCACTCCTCTAGTTCAGCTAGAATAGGATCTCGGCCCTGAGCTACCTTAATCTTATCTCTCAACATTGATCAAAATCTGAACTGAGCTAACAGTCCACCTAATCTGCTAATCTTCATCATCAGACCTTGATCCACCAACTTATGCAACTTTTAGATCAAAGGTCTCCTCTTCATACTGATGTGAGCAAGACTACCTAAGGACTTCCTACTCAAAGCATCTGCTACCACATTAGCCTTACCTGGATGATAAAGAATATCATAGTCATAATCCTTCAGGAGTTCTAACCATCTCCTCTATCTCAAGTTCAGATGTCTTTATTGGAGAATGTACTTCAAGCTCTTGTGATCTGTGAAAATCTTATAAGTCACCTTGTACAAATAATGTCTTAAAATCTTAAGAGCAAAGATCACTACAGATATCTCTAGGTCATGAGTAGGATAATTCTGTTCATGCTTTTTTAACTACCTCAAAGCATAAGCTATTACCCTACCATTATACATCAACACACAACCTAAGCCAACTATGGAGGCATCACAATACACAGTGAATTTATCTACTTCATTAGGCAAAGCTAGAATTGGAGCTATGGTTAACTTCTCCTTCAACAATTGGAAACTATTTTCACAAGCATTTGACCATACAAACTTCATATTCTTCTGAGTTAAGCGAGTCATAGGAGCTGCAATTCTAGAAAAATCATACACAAACCTCCAATAATACCTAACCAAACTTAGAAAACTATAAATTTCCATGACTGTCGTCGGTCTGTGCCACTCAAACACTACCTTAATCTTCTATGGATCAACTTGGATATCGTCTTTAGACACTACGTGTCCAAGGAATGCAACACTCTCTAACTAGAAATCACACTTCGAGAATTTAGCATAAAGTTGATGTTCTCTCAGTGTCTATAGTACCATCCTCAAGTGATATATGTGCTCTTCTATACTCAGTAAATACACTAATATATCATCAATGAAGACTACCAAAAACTAATCCATAAATAGTCTAAATACCTTGTTCATCATATCCATAAAAGCCATTGGTGCATTAGTCAACTCGAATGACATCACCAGAAACTTATAATGGCCATATCGAGTGTGAAATGCCATTTTAGAAACATCAGCCTCACTGATCTGCAATTGATGATAACCCGACCTCAAATTAATTTTAGAAAAGAATTGTGCACCCTGAAGTTAATAAAAAAAAATCATTTATCCTCAGAAGAGGATACTTGTTCTTCATTGTCACCTTATTCAACTCTCTATAATCAATGCACAGTCTCAGTGTACCATCCTTCTTCACAAATAGGATTGGTGCACCCCAAAGAGAAATATTGGATCTAATGAAACCCTTATCTAATAAATCTTGCAATTGTTCCTTCAATTTCTTCAACTCTGCATAAAGGCATTCTGTAGGGCGGCATCAAAATAGGAGTTAGACTTGGGACCACATATATACAGAACTCAATCTCTCTATGAGGTGGTAAACCTGGTAACTCCTCAGGAAAATGTCAGGAAACTCATAGGCAACTGGAACATCTGTGAGAGATAACTTCTTCACTCAAGTATCTTTGACAAGTGTACAGTATCCCTGATAACCCTTCCTTAGCAACTTCATAGTAGTGATAGCAGAGATGAAATTTTGAGGTGCAGAACTCTTATTACCCATAAATTTAAACTCTTCTTCATTTAAAATTCTGAAAATTACCTCATTACTCTGATAATCCACAATGATATAGTGCTGAGACAACCAATTCGTACTAAGGATCACATCAAACTCCATCATATCTAATAACACCAATTCCACTAGCAATTCTCAACCTCCCATTAACACTGGACAATTGGAAAGAACAACGTCGGTGTCTAATGAATCGCTTAGAGGAGTGGTGATAGACAAAGGAAAAGCCATCCTCGAAGCTTGCCAACATGACTTTAAAGCAAAAATAGGGGACACGAAAGAATGTGTGGTACCCGAATCAATCAAAACTCTAGTATCCAAATAACAGATTGGATGAACTGAACGAACCAATCCAGGGCTGGTCCTTTTACTGACAACTCGACGATCTTGATCCTATGATACTCGGTGTTAGCAGTCCAAGTCCTCGTCTCAATGGCATGAAGAAAATCCAGAGGGTCTGAAGTCCCATAAAAAGCTATATGGCCAACTATGGCATAAAAACAACACTTCCTCAGGGTCAGATATACCCTGCTGATAGGCAAGCTGCATCTGCGATGCGACTAGAGGTATAGCAGCTTCCTCATACTCTAGCTCTATAGGTTCTTCATCCTATAGCTCTCTTTGCCTATGGTGACCTGCTACTCCTTAAGGTCTACCTTTGCCTCTACCTCTGCGCTTGACTGGTGGCTTAAAAGGTAAAACCTCATCTTGAAAGGACTCATCATCCTCAGCCTTAATGACTAGTGAAGTGACATGCACTTGCCTCCTCATTCTAAAAAGATAAAAATCAATAAGATTCAGATAAAACAAACAACAATAGACAACCTAATGATTACACGGAATACTAAAGTAAGAAAAACTTATTGAAGACATAATTGAACCTAATTTACTGTAGTAGTTTCAAAGAAAATAAAACTTTGAAAACCTAGGTCCACAACACTAATAACCTAGGGCTCTGATACCAATTTTGTTACGACCTAAACTGGGAGTCATGACCAGCACTAAAGAACAGGAATTCTTTTGAATCCAAAACCTATAGTAAGCCTTAAAAATAAAAACACATGCAATAATAATATAAAAATATGCCATAATTAAAAATTTAATTAATATAAAACTAAATACTTAAATGTCATATCATAATAAAAATATTTATACAATATTTTGAATACAAAAATCTCAAACTGATACAACACACTACTAATATAATAACACTACTACTATAATTTTCTAGAATACAACAAGAGTCAAATAATAAATTTACATAGTCTAGCTGGGGCTGAAGAAGACCGGCGAAGAGTTAGACTACTGAGGTCTAAAGAAGAAGAATCTCCTGTAAAAAAAATATTGAGGGAAGTTAGACCTCACTGAGTGAATTATTATAATATATATACATGCAACATAAAGTTATATGCAATCAAGCATCAGTATAATAATATAAATATACAAGCATTTCACATAGATGCTAAAATCTACTTTTATATTTAATAAATGCAGAAAAATGTTTATTTAAATGAAGGATCAAATAGAACCCTAATATATTTGTAATCTCAATCATAAAACCAATAGCCAACTGGCCTATCCAAAACTCCAAGTATTCATTTATCCAACTCAAGGTAGTAGACTAGCCCCGAGTACACTAGGTTAACTGAGGATCTACAATCATCCTTTCCAATAACCAACATGTCGATAACAAATATCATAATTTCAACCTAATTTTACTGTACTGTTGCGCAACATTCCTAGTGTAGCCCATTAAGTAGCATGTCTTATTGAATCTTTCAATAAATCGTATATTTAATGGAAAGTAATAAAATGCACAATTAAAATATAATGATATCCATTATAGAAGAATATACCATTTATATACCATAAATATACCGAACATTACCATTTATATACCATAAATCACTGAACATATACTAAAAATATTCCTAATATATATGCCACATATATACCAAAATAAACCAAAAATATATCAAATGCATATTAAGAGTATATCAAATTTATATGTCACATATATATCGAAATATACCAAAAATATACTGAAAGTATACCAAACATATACTAAATCATCTAATAAAACAATTTATGTTTAAATACATATTAAAAACATGAATGCTCATAATCATGTATCCTATATGTAATGCATATATAAAATAATAACTCACATGTTTGTACTCCTCGAGACAGACTTAATGAGCCTGGTTTGATAGGCCTCAATCTCAACGCAAATAAAAAAATAAATAATAATAACAAATATCATAATAAATTCCTAACTTATACTTCTTGGAATTCTAAAGGAAGACTCGATTTAGACATGACTTGACCATAAAAACCAACAACTCAGGATCGACCCGTCGTCACGTTTTACAAGAATTCTACCCAAAAATTGACAAAGTCTCCTCTGTAAAATGACCATCTCTCTACTGAAAGTATAGTTGATCCTACAAGAAAACACACTTCTAAATTTACAATAGGTCAACATATAGGGTTAGGACCCCGAACTACATAATTTCCAACCAAAATTCATAATTCACCAAAAATCAATATTAAATAATAGATAGAATAAAAATCATTAAATTCCATAAACATCAATAAAATACCAAAATACAGTTTATTTAAATAACAAAAACATTAAATATAATTATTTTCACATTAACTAAATAAAATCTCAAATAAATTATATAATATTAATAAAAATCCAAATTTTCAAATAATGAACATAAAATAGTAAAATTCACAATTAATTACTTAAATAGTCCAAATATATATTAAAAATAGTTAAAAATTCATTTAATCACAAAATAGTCAATAAATTTATTATTTGAACATATATTCAAAAATTATTATTAATTAGTTAAAAATAGTAAATAATTCGTAAAAATTATTTTAATACTATTTATTATTCCAAAATTATTTAAAACATATAATTTAACTATAATTTCAATAAAAATACATAATTTCACCCATAAATCCAAAAATTACATAGTACTAAATATTATTAAAAAATTAACTAAAATACTAAAAATTATTTTTCTCACTTCTAAATTTAATAACTTAAATTAACTATACTAATTAACCTAATTTCCATAATAAACACATAATTAATAAAAATTCATTTTAATTATAAAAAATACAATAATTATACATAAATCAAATAAATTTAGAAAAATAAACTAAAAATATATTTGAGAAGCTTAAGATGCATACTTCAACATTTCCAAAAGAAATAATCAAGAAACATTCAAACTAAAGCTTAAAAATAAAAATAAAAATAAAACCCTAATAAGCATAAACTAAAACTTAGAGATATCTAACTAATCGGACCTCATAGAGTTGAAACGAGTTGAGAATCAAGAAGTACGCGTCAAGAGGAATCGAATGAGCCCAAAAACTGGAGCTAAAATGGCCGAATTCACATCGGCAACACTGGATCAACATGCAGATTCCGACGACTCCAAGGCTTCAGGTGGTGGCAAGAAGGTGAGAGGAGGAAGTGGTGAGCTTGGGTGGTGCTTGTGTTGGTGTTGGCTGATGGTGGCGCTGGAGGGCTTCAGGAGGGAGCAGTAGGTGGAAGAAGAAGAAGAAGAAGAAGAAGAAGAAGAAGAAGAAAAAGAAGAAATGGGTGGGGAAAGTTTAGTTGACCGAAAAAAAAACTAATGTCGACCCTTATATATATATATGTATAACACAAATACACACACATAGCACATGCATAAGATAATACTAATAATAATAACAATAATACTAGAAATGACAATAATAATAACAATAACAAATAATAACAATAACAACAAAAATAATAATACCAACATTAATATCTTTAAATAATAAAATTTTCTAAATAAAATTTTCTACTTATAAAATATTTAAAATAAAATAAAGAAATAATATTCACTAATAATTATAATATTTTAAAATTTAAAATATTATTAACATTGTATATCTTAAAATAATTTTAGATTATTTAAAATAAAGAATTATTATAGTATACATTACAATTTAAATTTAATATATTAATTAAATGAGGATAGACTGTGGTAACTTGATTTAATGAATATTTATTGGTATAAGTCAATTGTCTTTGACATATTAATTATAATTCTTGATAAATTTAAAACAATGTTTAAAAAATCGGCTCATTGAACAACACATAAGTTGACTAGTGGATGAATAGAGCGCTTTTTACTCGTTAATACAAGTGTTCTATTTACACAATTAAAAAATTTTAGGTGCATTTTTTTTATTATTTACTTTTACGAATTGTATATTATTTTAAATTATATATATAGGCAATGAGGTTTAACGTGTGCCCAAGTGTTTGACAACCATGACATATGTGAGTTCGATGCCCACTAGGAAATACAAAATGGACTTAAAGTCCAAATTAAAGAAGGAGTCATCACCTGGATAAAAGTCATGACACATTATACAACAACTGAATTCCATGAATGTTCCTAGAAGCTATAAACAAAGAACGAGTTTAGAAACTGGGAATGAGCTTTTAGAATGTCCACCTAACTTTGCGGTTGGCCTCTGTTTATATTCTATATATTATTATCTTTAATTATTCAATTACTTCTTTATTAATATGCAAATTGCAATTGTTTCCATTCAACTTCCAAATTTTACAATTAAGCTCAAGTTTGCACATTAATCCTATGTCATGCAATTTAAGTCCCAACATTCATCATAAATAACCATAAAATAGTACATTCGAATAAATGGGGGGAACATATTAAGGATTACAACACTTGGAGTGAAAATGAGTAAAATAAACAGAAAATAAACCAAAAGTAAACATAAATGAACCTAAGCTTAAACATGAACGAAGCTAAAAAGAAGCATAAACTAAAGTTGGGTGATTAAGATCATCCTAGATTCATGTATTAGGCAAAATATCAATTCCCCAAATATATAAAATCCTACAAAAAGAAGCCACAAAGTTAATTTATAGGTCAAATAGTCATAAGTGGAAACAATAAACACGCAATCATCTTAACTAAATGAGGTAAACAAATAGTTGCAGAAAATGACCAAATCAAGGGAACATAAAAGTATGTGCAACTGTAAACTACATAAAATAAGCAACGAAATCACAAATGAGCTACATCAAGCTCTGTTTGAGCAGCGATCGCCTCTTCAATAAGGCGATCACCTCATTTTAAAGAGGCGACGCAAGTAAGCTTAGGATCCTAAAAAATAACAATAATCTTCAACCTTAAGTAAATAATATCACATGCAAATAACCAAAGCTTGAAACTATATTTAATACCTTAATAGATCATTTTAAGAATATGACATAAAATAACCGATGAACACAAGAAATAAGTAAACAAGCAAGTGAACAAAAGGTTATGCAAATCTATAACTCTAATACTGAAGAGAAGTGAATATTATTACAAATATATGAGCTTATGATCCAAAATAGTTTGCCCTCAGAGATTGTTTTGATCTAGAGCTTTCACTTGAATCCAAGAAATCACCTTCCTTTTTCTTGAAAAGGGATGTTTATGCTTGCTTTCCCTTTCTTTCCCCCAGGAACTTTTTTTTAATTTTTCAAAGCCTTTTTCCTTTTCTAGCCTTAGTCATGGCTACTAATGGTTATTAACCTCCTTTTTTTTCTCTTCTTCTCTTTTTAATCCCCGTGCCTAGGTCATACCCCTACTTTTCCACCCCCATCATTACCTTTTCTAGCCTTTCCTTATTCCTATAGAATCTCTTCTCATATAATAGGCTTAGTTTCAATGGGAGGTAGGCCCACTAACTTGACCACTTTTGTCACCTCTCTATTTAATGCAGAGGCAAGTTGCTGTTATAGAGGCGGCGCCTCTTCGATAAGGTGTCACCTCACCGATGTTGTTGCCACAGAGGCATCGCCTCTTTGGCCTGGTCCTAAATTGGGCCTTTGGGCCACAATGGGCTTAGGTTGGCTTTATGGGTTCAGGTCTTGTATTGCATGGGTTTAGGTTTGGATTGGGTTTAAAATCTTACGTCCATTTCTAAGGAGATTACGAGCTTTTTTCTTGCATGTAAGCTTCGTATGTTCTCATTATTGGGCTTTATTGTGGGCCAATTAAATCGAGCACTCTTAGTTTGCCTCCTATTATGAGTTAATCAAACCTGGTGTCTATAATTTACGCACTGATTTTTTGAAAAACCAAATACATAAAATGATAATTTTTTGAAAAATCACAAGTAAAATAGAGTAGTAAGCAAATAAAAGGATATTATTCTTATGTAAGTTCCACTCGAGGATCAAATTCTTCAAAATTCATGCCGTTAGCCTCAATGTTCAACAAAATTTGAGACGTTGAATCTTTCTTCAATCAGACTTCAAGGGATTCACACCGTCAACCTCGGTGTTCTATAAAAACTAAGACTTGAATCCTTTAAAAAATTCATGTCGTCAAGCTCGGTGTTCTACAAAAATCTAAAGGTTAAATTTCTCTTCAATTAAATTTTGGAAAATTTATGTCGTTAGCCTCAGTGTTCTATAAAAATTGAGAGGTTAAATTTTTCTTTAACAAATTTCAGCTTTTTAATTCTTCGTCATAAATTTGTTTATTGTAACTTCCTAAAATGAAGCCCTTATTTCTTCCTTTTTTTCTTCTTTTCTTTCAAAACTCTCCTTTTCTTTTTTATTTTTCTTCTTTTTTGCTCTTTTTCTTTTTTTTTTTCAAAAAGATTTCTTTTTTTTCTTCTGCTCTCTTTCTTCTTATATAATATCTTTCTCTCCTTTTTTTCTTCCTCTTTTTTCTCTTTTCCTTTTCTTTTCTTTTCTCTTTTTTTCTTTTCTTCTTTCTTCCCTACGTCTTCTCATTTCTTCAACAATGGACGTCAATTGAACCCCTGACACTCTATAATAAGATTTCATGATTCCTTTGATACAGCCTCTAGTACCCTCAGATTCTAGATTGGGGATAACATTTCACTCACATTAAACTTAGGCACCCATTTATATGCCTTGGCTTCCAAAAAGGTTAGTACCCAAATCATTCCCTTTTCCTACAAATTATCATTAGATAATGATTAATGAGCATGTATGCATCATTGTAGATAATAATGTAATTAACTAGATTGAAAAAATTATAAAAATTAAAAATTAATCTCATGTTCTTTTACACGAAGAGGTGTTACCTCTTCGATGAGGTGATCGCCTCATCGATCAGGCGTCGCCTTATCAAATAGCGATGTCACCTCTTCAATGAAAAGGTAAAATTCTCTTATACTATCATTGAGGCATTACCTCTTTATACTGAGGCATCGCCTCTTGAACAAAGTTCTATGTTTGTGGTCCTATTCTTTAAATCAATTTTTCAAAGCAATTTCATAAGTTCTAACTTCCTTATTTTTTTTTAGCATGATACACACACTTTTAAGGGTGTCAACAACTTTAGCGGGGCTCAACTCTGGTCCAATGAGCTCACCAATGATATCAAGGACTGCATCCAGGAAACGAGCTTTGAGGACTTCATCCTCTCACTTTTGAATGCCCAGGGTTGCACCGATTACTAGCCATTATATGCTCTGATGGAAAGATGGTTCGAGACCACACACGCCTTTCACCTTCCTTTTAATGTCTTCATAGTGGACCAAGTTTCCTTTGTTGCCATCACTAGGATAGCATGTACAGCTGATGCTATCCCATTCAATATGAGCCTCCATCAGATGACTCCAGATCGTATGGACTACATTAAACGACTTCTCAATATAGTCCCGAACATGAAGGGGATCTACACGATCAAGATCGACTCCATCCGGAGTCACTACACCCATGCTAAGGTTAAGGCCGCTACCACCAATTGAGAGATTAACCAAATTATGAGTGCATTCTTGGTCTACTTATTGGGGACCACCCTTTTCATTGACATAGCTCAATCAATATGATATTCTTAATGGCACTTTAGGATTTGGACCTAGTGTCCTCCTATAACTAGGGTAGTTGTGCTTTGGCTTACTTATATAAGAACATAGATAAGGTAGTCCGAGGGGCCCGATGATTCTACGGCTTCTGGCATGATGTTCTAGTGAGTGCTATTTTTTCCTCCTTTGCACTATTTACTGATTATTTTATTTTTTGTTGATTACTTTCTATTTGTAGGTATCGGCTTTGGAGTTTGAGCTGATCCGAGGTATAGTCTGCATCAGTAATGTTTGCTTCCCAACTTTAGCTCAGTAGGGTGCTAGTCATGCATGGAAGAGGCATTTGACCTGCATGCATATTCATCAAGAGTGACTAAACTCCTTTACCTAAGATGAGGTATCTGTTAAACACAAAGTTATTCTTAGAACAATACAAACATCAGGGTTAATTTACTTATATGTTTCACATTGTTGCAGTTGCCACGGGATTTATGGGGTTCTTCGAACAGGCAACTTCCAAAGATGACTCGCTCAAGACCTGTATCATTATGCCTAGCACTGCTTCATGGACCTAACTATCGAGTCTAGTATTTCGATGAGAGGATCCTCAACTGGGACCACAATGCTCGTGCTAGCGCATACTAGCCTCTCCTCCTACGAGCATATTTTGGATGCACCTCTTAGAGGGCGATGAGCTTGCTATCATAGTTGTAAGCGATACTGCTGAGAATTATACTATAAGGAGCAAGAGCTAGTATTTGGATTTTGTCCGGTCTAATCTATTACAGCATGTGCCCCTTACAACCACTTCCTCAGCTCAGGTACTTATTTGACTTCTTCTTTCCTTCTTTGTTCTTTTAGATTATGTATTGACTCAATCTTTTATTCATAGATGGTAGCCTGCACACAGAGCTAGACTTCCAGCGCATAAGAGGCCCCTTCAACATCCTCGCATTGATAGTGGAGAGGGCACTTCAGCTGGTGCACCACCCTATAGAGCTCCTTCCACTTCTGCCTTATATATAGTTTCTAGCCACTTGACCCACATGCCCGACTTACTAACTCTCTATTGGGTGCCTCCAAAGGACTTATCTCGTGAGTTCTTGATATTGGATGATACTATGACACCGACGCACACTCTTAATGCTACACAAGTAAGTTCTTTCCCTTTTCCTATTTTCAAAATTAAACTTAACAAGAGAATAGTAATAACTGATCATTAATCACACAGATTCCCCTAGATTAGGGAGTGTACATGTACTGTATGATCGAGGCTCAATAGGACCATATAATGACAGTTACCCAATGGTGGAAGGTAATGTCTCAATCTATTTCTATATATATGCATATTGTATGAGTACTCACCTTAGGTTATGTATGGAAAAGATCATAATGCGGTCAGCCAAATAGAATCACCACCTTACAGTGTCAAGTTGTTACCCTCCAAATTGAGAAGGAAGATGAAGAAGATAAAATGGGTTTCGATGACTAGGGTGGTGATGGTACAAATGGAGATGATGGTGGAGATGATGCTGAGGCTATTAAGTCTGAGGTCACTTAGATTAGTATTCAGATTTTTCCATTCTGTTATTCTTTAATTCTGATATTAAACAATTTCTTTAATTTTATTTTGGATATTTGCCTATATGCTCAATTCCTACTCATTTCCCCTTTTGGAAATTATAATTCAAAAGTCCTCCACATCTTGGATCAAATGGAAGCCAGGCTTAATCCTTTCCCACTCATCTTAACAGAACTATCATTGAGCTAGGCAATTTCATAATAACCAAGTGATTCTTTGGAAGTCCACTCCTATTAGAGCTAAGTTTCTTCTTCTCTTATTCTCGTCTTCCACTTTTTTGGAATTTTACTTAATCACTGCTTTTTACAGATGTGGTTTTCTTGAGCCTCCTTGAGACATTACACACTACAAAACTAAGCATTACCGAACTAGAAGGTTGCATCTTATATATATTGGTCAAAGCTAGCTATCGACACTCTCTGATACAGTGGTCCATTGGATATGTCCATGGTGGAGGCTTCAACATATGACCATATGGACTTACATGTACTATGTTCCAATAGCAAGTCTCCACTTTACTACCTTTATAATCCATCTCACCTTTACAGGCAATATGGGCAGAAAAAATTAATTATAGAACTTGTACATAACTTTGAGCCTGGACCACTTACTCAAAACTTTCTCGATTACTTGGCTACAACTTGGCCATTTAGAATCATTCTGAGGAACATTAACTAGAATGGAGACCTATCTACTGATGATCAATACAAGGCATGGATCCGGTTGTAACAAACAGAAAAGGATGAATTCATAAGAGACCTGAAGAATAAGAGAGTTACAGATATTGAGTGTGCAAGGTGCAAAGCAAAAGAAAAGAAGACAAAATTAGTTTATAGGATTGAATATTTACTTTACCCCTTTTATTAAATGGAGTTTCCTTTTTAGTTAAATAGTTTATAATAGACACTTAATGCAATATTTAATAATAGTTAAAACAATCTCTTTCATTAATTTAAGCATAAAATGAATATAAATTTTTCTTTTGACATATCTCATGTTATTAATTGGCTTGCCCTTACAAGTTTTATAACTAACTATTTTTCCTCTCTCTCTTTTTATATGTCCTTAATTTTTGCGTCGATCGCCTCTTTTAAGGTATTCAATCAAGCAAGACTTTATTTTTATTCTTCATTTGTTTATCTCTAATTTTTTTCTAGATAGCCTCTTTTTAAGGTTTCCTCCCTAGCAAGACTTTTACACAAAGTACTTTTTGAGTTTGTTTAGGTTGATGGGCTCTTAAACTCATTCCTTTCCAAATCAGACAAAACAACAGTACCTTTGGAGAATAACTTTTTCACTACATAAGGACCTTCCTAATTTGGCTTCATAAGCTTCAGCACTAAATCACCCTCTTTGATCTTTCCTGTCTTGATTTTCTTATTATAAGTATGGGTTATTCTCTTCTTATACAGCTGAGAGTGATATATAACTTTCATTTTCTTCTCATTCAATAGCATCAACTGTGCTAATTAACTTTCTACCCGCTAGTACTTAGGGATTTTAGATTCCAAGAGAACCCTTAATGATCAAATCTTAACCTCTACTAGCAGTATGACCTTATACCCATACATTAAGGAATATGGAGTAACCCCTGTCGATGTCCTTATAGTAGTCTTGTATCCCCATAATGCAAACTATAGGTAATCCACCCAATCCTGGTAGTTCTCCATTGTTTTAGCTAGGATCTTCTTCATATTTTTATTTGCCACCTCTATCGCCCTATTCGTTTGTGGCCTATACAGAGATGACCTGTGATGCTCAATCTTATATTCTTTTAGCAATGCAACTATCTCTACCCGAAACTGAACCCCATTATTAGTGACAACATAGGGAGGCAATCCATATCTACAGATTATGTTCTTCTCGATGAATCTTGCCATTTGCTTCAAGCCAACAATAGTATAAGACTCAGCTTTAACCTATTTAGAGAAATAGTCAATCACCACCAAAATGTATCTATGACAAGTTGATGCCTTAGGCCTTATCTCAGTTATGATATCAATTCCCTAGACTGCAAATGGCCAATAAGAAGTCATTCCTTGAAGTTCTATGGACGGTAGATGATTGACATCCCCATAAGCTTGGGAGTTATGACACTTCTTTATAAACTTGACACAATGTCTCTATGGTTAGCCAAAAGTAACCCTGACAAGCTATCTTCTTTGCCATGACTGTCTCATTGATCTGTCTCCATGGTCAGCCAAAAGTAACCTTAACAAGCTATCTTCTTTGCCAAGACTGTCTCATTGATGTGTGGCCCATATACCCCTTTGTGCACTAATTCCATAAGTTTCTAGGCTTCATCTTTTTCAACACATCTTAGGTGAACCCCAGTTGGCATCCTTTTATATAGCATCCCATTATAGCTAATGAATTATCATGACAACATCCTCAAGGACATTCTTTCTTTATTATCAACATCCTTAGGGAATTGTCCTATTTTTGAATACCATTGTAAATCATGAAACCAAGGCTTCTTAACACTATCAACTGGCATTGGCCTTACCTCCTCATAACAAGGGTTTTGAGACTTTACTAGAATTAAAGGATTAACTTCTATTTGTTTCTCATTTTCCCATATAGAAGCTAATGTAGCTAGTGCATCAATTAGTTGATTTTCATCTTAGGGTAGATGAACAAACTTGTATTGGGTAAAAGATTACAAAGTAGTAACTAAATAGTCCTAATATAGGTGAAGCTTGTTTTCTTTTACTTCCCATTCTTTAGAAGTTTGCTTTTCAACCAGCATAGAGTCTTTATACAAAGTGACACCTTCTGCCCCTACACTATGCAATGCTTCCAAACCAAAGATATAAGCCTTATACTCAGCTTGATTTTTTGTCACCTCAAACTCTAGTCTTTTTGTCGTCAGGATCATCTCTTCTTCTGGCGTGATCAGAATTACACTAATGTATGCCCCTCTATTGTTGATAGCTTCATCAAAATACATTTTCCATCCTTGGACCTCTATTTCCCCTAGATGTTCATTTGGAAACTCCAACTCCTACTCATATTTCATCATCTACTAGATTTTGAGCTAAAAACTCTACTACTGCTCTCCCTTTCACTACTTTCTTTGTTATATAGTTTATATCAAACTTGGTAAGCAAGACCAACCATCTAGCTAATTTTCTTATTAGTGAGGGAGTCTGTTGAAGGTATCTAAGAGGGTCGTGTTTAGAGACTACTTGCACTCTATAAGACTAGAAGTAGTATCAGAATTTCTTTATTGCCTAAATCACGGCTACACATGTTTTCTCTATAAGTATGTAATTGGAGTCATACTACAAGAGCTTTTTACTCAAGTAATACACTATGCACTTGACTTTCCCTTCACTTTCTTGGGCTAAAATTACACCTATTGCATCCTTCTTAATTGATAGATAATCAATTAAGGGCTTTCCAGGCCTTGGTGGCTGTAAGACTAAAGGATTCATTAAATAATTTTTAATAATTTCAAAAGCTTGTTAACATTTATCATCCTAAATTATTAGTTGATTCTTCCTTAGAAGCTTGAAGATTGGCTAACAAATAGTAGTCAACTTAGCTATGAACCTACTACTATATTGCAATCACTAAATGAATCCTTTGACTTCTTTTTCATTTTTTGGTATGGGCATTTCCCTGATTTCTCTAACTTTATCTGGGTCCACTTTTATCCATTTTTTTATTGATGATGTGCCCTCATAGTTTCTTAAATGTTACCCTAAAATTAAACTTCTTCAGGTTCAATATTAGACTATACTTTTCAGCTCTCACAAAGAACTTGTGTAAGGCTTCAAAATGCCCCTCTCTGGTGGGAGATTTTACCATCATATCATTCACATATACCTCTATCTCCTTATGGATTATGTCATATAGTAAGATTGTAGCCATCCTCTAATAAGTAGCCTTTGCATTTTTTAATCTGAGCAGCATTACTAGGTAATAGTAGATGCCCCATTCGGTAGTGAAAGACATTTTTTGCTTGTCAATTACTACCATCATGATCTAGTCATATCCCTAGAAACCATCCATAAAGGAGTACATTGCATTAAAAGTTGCACTATCAACTAGTGTGTTAATATGTGGTAGTGGAAAGTCATCTTTCAGACAAGCTTTATCCAAATCTTTATAGTCCACACACATTTTAACCCTTCTATCTTTCTTAGGAATTGGTACTATATTCGCCAGCCATTGGGTATCCTCCACCACTTTCAAGAACTTTGCTTTCAACTACTTTTCAACTTCTTCTTTAACAAAAGACCCCATTCCGGCCCTAACCTCCTCTTCTTCTGCATTATTGGTGATATGTAATAATATATGGGGATCCTGAATTCTGAGATCTCCTTGTTGATTTCAAGCATATCTTTATAGCCCCAAGTAAATACTTTATGTCTTTTTTTTTTATGTTTCTTTCATTTTTCTCTCTCATCATGAGTTAGATCAAAGCAAGCATTATATATTTAGAATTATCATTTGTGCCTAGATTAAATAATTCAGTTTGTGTATATTTAATGTTAAATATATGCATGAAATGATCATCATAAATAAAATAGCCATTAGGAAACACATCACACAAATAGGAAAAGTTAGACTTTATTTCATTAATTTTTAAGAAAAACATATCATTAGTTTTAAATAAGTTTACGTTAAAAACATCAAAATCATCATAAAAGATGTTGGTGATGGAATTCAAGATGAGGGTTCTAAGATTCAACTCCTCTTTTTGATCATCAATAACTTTGGCCTCTTTAGCAGTAATGTCCTCTTCCAACTTTGATCAAACCAGTTCTTTAACCATGTCCTCTTTAGTAGTGGTTCCCTTAATCCAATTCATATAAAAAGTAAAGATTTTAAACTCAGGGACCATCTTTCCAATTAGCATTAATGGTTCCAGTGTTCCCTTATATGGATAACCAGTTCCTTCTTTAGCAAAAACAACCCATAACCCATACTTCTTAGTTTCGACTGGGACTTCTTCTTTATATGCAAAATTCTCGAGCCTAGAATACCTAATTCTATACTTCAAAATAGGGACTTTTGGCTCCATAAACTCAGGTGGTCCATTCTGATCTCTTTTTAAACCCAAGCCAGACATAAATTTCATACTCCTCATTATGTTCATGACCTTCTCATCCAACTCATCTTTATATAACACACAAACCTTTAAAATTAGGCTAATATGAATCTCCATAGGAGTGAGCTTCAAAGCAGTAACAACAACTTCAGTTTCTGCTGAAATCGTAACCACTTTCCCTTCATGTGGAAACTTAATCTTTTGGTGTACAATGGATGACACACCTCCTAAGGGATGGAACTAGGGCCTTCCCAATAAGATAGTAAAGGTGACTGGAATGTCGATCACATGTAGATTTACCCAACTCTTAATAGGACCAGTCTTTACCCAAACTCAAAATGTCCCCTCCATAAGTCACTTCATATCATCATATGCTTTGATAATCATATCAGAATTTTTGAGGTCATCAATAGTCAATCCCAACTTAGGCAAAATGGTATACATTTATGGTAGAACCATTGTCCACCATCACACAACATGTTAATTTACTTTTTACTTCTGCCTTAATGAATAAGGCCTTATAATGACCCTTTCCTTCTAGCGGCATATCATTATTGGTAAACATAATAACATCTTTAGGAGTTTCCATTAGTGATCTTATCATTTGCTCAATAGTATAGGCTTAGAAACCTTTTTTTTATCCAAAGTTTGAACCAGAGCTTCCCTATGGGTTCTAGAATTCATTAATAGCTCCCATATGCTTTCCATAACTTTTTCATCTTTCTTTAATTCTTCCTTCAGTCCTTTTTCTTCCACTTTCTCATTCTCAATTTCTTTCTCTGCCTCAATCATGGAATGGGCCTCATCTTTTCCTTTTCTTTTTCAGCAATTTCCTTGACTGTTTGAATGTCTCTCTCTTCATCGCTATCCCACATGTATACTTGTATATATTCCCCTTCATCATAAGAGCTCCAAATATCCAAAACCTTAACTAATAGTTCAACAAGTTTAATAAGTTATGAGTTAGGTTGAAGTGTGTTTTGTGTAGTGGGGCTAGGTTGTGATGAGTTTGGTTTAAGGTCGAACTCTGGTGGGTTAAGTTTAGCATCCACAAAAGAGTTCATAACTTGCTTTTCTATGAAACTTGTGTTGATCATGAGGATAGGTGCATTTGGTGGTAGAATGTTTTTATATTTGGGTAAAGGATTATTTTTCATATTTAGTTTTCTGGTCTCAGGGTTGGTAATTTTACCTAAACCGATCAAGTCTTGAATTTCATTTCTCAATCGAGCATAACTATTAGTCTTATGGCCAATTACTGGTGAAATTTGTAATAAATTTTTAGATTGGTATTCAGTAAAGGCTGTTTATGAGGTAAGGGTTGCAAGAGGTTATTCTCTATTAACTTTTTTAGGACTTTTGAAAGTGGTCTACCTAAATTGGAAAACCTTCATAGTTGTCTTATGGCATTGATTTATATGTTATTGCTTGATCCATTAGCTTCTTTGCCCCCAAATCTTCCACTAAAGGACCTACTTTCTTGAGCCAAGTCAAACTCTTTCTAAACCCCAAATCTATATAGTTCTTCAAAATTCTAAATCCTGAGAGGTCTTTTAGCTTTTTGGACAATAAAGGAACACAATCATTAATTGCTATCATCAGTTGATCAGATTCAACAAGGCGATGTCTCATATGTGCCAACTTCCCTCTCCATCTAGTTAGGTATTCGATGAAGGATTCATTGAACCACTATTTGATATTCTACATGTCTCTCAGAGATACTTCCGTATAGGCATTTAAACCATATTACTTCATAAATATTATGAATAATTCTTTCCAATCACTTTGCACGTGTGGTTCCAAAGTATAATACTAGTCGATGGGAGCTCCTTCCAAAGACATAGGGAACTACTTGACTATTTCAGCCTTAGTTAGTCTACTCGACTTCATGTAAGTCACATATTGCTTCAAGTGCAAGTGGGATCATCAGTCCCAGCATACTTCATATTAGGGAATTTAAACTTTTAGGGCAAGGGATCATCATCCTTATCTAGATCGAGGCTGGTATAGTACATAACAGAGAGTCAATTCCCTTCTCCTTCATTAGCATTTGAACTTGTGACACGACCTTAGAAATGTTCTTAGCCCAATTAGTTTGTTCCATAATTCTAAATAGATCTACATTCTTTCAGCTTATTGGATCAGCCAACACCGTCACATCATCATCTTCCTTCTCTTTCATAGGAATCTCATCATCAAGATCAATCGGGTTAGTTAGCTGTGTTGGGTGTTTTTCCTTAAGTAGCTTGGTTATTTCCCTCATCATCTCCTTCATCATTGATCAAGTTTTAGTAAATAGTTCTTCTTTCAACTGTGCTTTAAAAGCCTCAAGATCAAAACCACCTGCTATTTCTGTTTTTGAATTTCTAACTAAGTAACCAAAATTAAATCGAATCCACACAAAAGAACTTGAAGGATCTATAACTATAAGACCACATGTTAGAATTATGCACGACATGTATGCACGATATGTAGATTCATTTTATTTTTTATTTAAAGGAAGAAAATAAACACATATTATTTACACATAACAAAGAAATGAACAAAAAGCTCTTAAATGATAATCTCCACCCTTATTTCTCCCACATATATATTCAATGATAAGTCGCTTATCCTATGATTTTTGGTCTGGGTATTGATAATTAACAGGGGATGATAAGACAATTCAGACAAGTAGTGAACTCTTTATATAAATCTGAAGTCCATTCTCAATAGGTCAAGATCCACTTGAATTGGGGTAAAGGTAGGCATGATAAGCCCATCTTGACAATGTTTACTTATAATGGGCTTTCACAGGCATAAGAGGCCCATTTTAATTAGGTACATTGATAATGGGCTTGAGATTTATTTTGGGAATCCACTATATGGCATAAAAACACATACACTTAGGAAAAAAACCTAAAGAAAATTACTAAGTCATTACATGAGCTTGAGTCTCGGGTATTAGGCTTCGGCTCCTATAGCGATATACCTCCATTATGTCTCCTCACTCAAGGGTCCATACGACATGGATAAGTACATGCTATGAGTGATAATAATCAAATATTTCACCATCAGATTTGAGTGAAACGTAGGTAGCAAAATAATGATTATTATCAGGTTATTTAGGGATTGAGTACTCATTATGTAAAAATGTGTAGTGAATGCAACAAATGCAAAAGAAATAAAAAAAATAATTAAAAATGATAAGATACAAAGCAATGGAATCAGTTTCTTTATCCCTAGTGGAGTCACCACTGTAGGCGGTAGGGTTTAGTATGCGCACAAGTGTTTGGCTATAACTGCATTATGTGAGCTCGAGGCCCATTAAGAAATACAAAATAGGTTTAAAGCCCAAATTGGAGAAGGATTTGCCATTTTGATAAAAGCTAAGACACATTGTACAATAACTAGATCCTACAGAGGTTCCCAGAAGCTGTCAACAGAGAATGGGTTCAGAAATTCGATATGGGCTTTTGGAATGCCCATTCAACCCTGCGGTTGGCTCTGTTTGTGTTTCATATTTTATTACCTTTAATTATTTAATTACTTTTTTTTATTAACATGCAAATTATAATTGTTTCCATTCAACTTCCAAATTTTACAATTAAGTTCAAGTTTGCACATTAATCCAATTTCATGCAATTTAAGTCCCAACATTCATCATAAATAACCATAAACTAGTACATTCAAATAAAATAGGGGGAAGGGAGTAAGGATTACAACACTTGGCATGAAAATGAGTAAAATAAACATAAAATAAACCAAAAGTAAACATAAATGAACATAATCATAAACATGAATGAAGAAAAAAAGAAGCATAAACTAAAGTTGGGTGACTAAGATCATCCCAGATTCCTATAATAGGCAAAATATCAGTTCCCAAAATATATAAAATCCTACAAAAAGAATCCATAAAGTTAATTTATGGGTCAAATAGTCAAAAGTGGAAACAATAAACACACAATCATCTTAATTAAATGAGGTAAACAAATAGTTGCAAAAAATGACCAAATTGAGGGAACAATAAAAGTATGTGCAACTGTAAACTACATAAAATAAGCTAGAAAATCATAAATGAGCTATGTGAAGCTCTGTTTGAGTGTCGATCGCCTCATTTCAAAGAGGCAATGCCTCTTCAATAAGCTTAGGATCCTAAAAAATAACAATAATCTTCAACCTCAAGTAAATAATATCTCATGCAAATAACCAAACCTTGAAACTATATTTAATACCTTAATAGATCATGTTACGAACATGACATAAAATAAGCGATGAATACAAGAAATAAGTAAACAAGCAAGTAAACAAAAGGTTATGCAAATTTATAACTCTAATATTGAAGAGAAGTGAATATCATTACCGATACATAAGCTTATAATCCAAAATAGTTGGCCCTCAGAGATTGTTTTGATCTAGAGCTTTCACTTGAATCCAAGAAATCACCTTCCTCTTTCTTGAAAATGGATGTTCAAGCTTGCTTTCCCTCTCTTTCCCCTGAAGAACATTTTTTTTCTTGTTTTTTAGAGCTTTTTTTCTTTTCTAGCCTTGTTCATGGTTGTTAACCTCCTTTTTTCTCTCTTCCTCTCTTTTTAATCCTTATGCCTAGGTTATACCCATACTTTTCCACCCCCATCATTACCTTTTCTAGCCCTTCCTTTTTCCCAAAGACTCTCTTTTCATGCAATAGGTTCAATTTCATTAGGAGGTGGGTCCACTAACTTTATCATCATTATCACATCTACATATCATGCGGAGGCAAGTTGCTATTATAGAGGCGACACCTCTTTGATCGGTGCCTCTTCGATGAGGCATCACCTTTTTAACATGGTCCTGAATTGGGCATTTGGGCCACAATGAACTTGGGTTGGTTTTATCAGTTCAGGTCTTGTATTGCATGGGTTTGGGTTTGAAACTCTTAAGTTCATTTTCAAGGAGATTCCGACCTTCTTTCTTGTATTTAAGCTTCAGAACTTTATTGTGGGCCAATCAAACCAAGTATCCTTAGTTCGCTTCCCATTACAGACCGATCGAACCAGGTGTTTATAATATAGTTATAATTTTATAAAAGATAAATATTTTTATAGATAAATTAAATATTTTCTATAAACTTTAAATGCCAAAATAGATAAATCTATTTTTGCATCCATAAACATACCTTAAAAGAAAGTTTTTCAAAAACAAGAACTTTTAGGGCATGTTTTACTTTTTCAAAAACAAGAACTTTAGTTATATATTTTTGTTGGAGGTTTAAAGAATTAAAATAATATTTTTATGGAAATGATAAATAAATTTTTATCACTATTAATAGTATTTAAAGTTTATTGAATTTTAATTAATTTAATTCGATTTAGATATAATTACAAAAACTGTTAAGATTTTTTAACAAATACGATTCTACATATTATAATTTGAATTCAAAATGAGAATAGAATATGGTAATGTGATTTCAATGATTGCTTATGGGTAAAATTAATAGTTGATAAATTTATAACAAAAATGTTTCAAAAATAGGCTCATTTTTTTTTCCGAACAAGCTCAAAAATACGCTCATTTATTGATACATAAGTTGACTACTGGCTAAATAGAGCGCCTTTTACTCACCAATACAAGTGTTCTATTTACACAATTAAAAACTTTTAGGTGCATTTTTTATTATTTAATTTTATAAATTGTATATTATTTTAAATTATACAGCTATAGTTTTATAGAAAATAAATATTTTTTATAAACTTTAAAGGCCAAAATAAATAAATCTATTTTTGCATGTATAAACAAACATTAAAAGAAAGTTTTTTAAAAACAAGAATTTTAGTTACATAAATCAAGAAAATATTATAAAAAAAATTCAGTGGAAATTAAGGATCGGTTGGAAATGTGAACCACTTATACTAATGAAGTTTTTTTTTTATGTATTTCAAATATATTATTAAAAATATATAATTAATATATATTAAATAAAAATGTATATTTTTACTGATTGAATATAAAATTATTCAAAATACATATATAATTACGATTTATTGGTATAAAAAATCCAAATGCTTATGACTTTTACAATTTTATCCTAACTTTTTAGTTTTTCATAAATATCTCAATCTCTTTCATTTTTAATAACATTAGCACAAACATGCATTTGGTCAATATCAAATAAAATATGCTGATATGACATATTTAAAATGTTAAATTTACTTTTTATACTTTAAAATTCATAAAGATCCATTAGTGTAAAAAATTCGAACGTTTACAATTTATGGTAATTTTATTCCATTTTAAATTTGAAAAAATATTTTAATTTATAAATTATTTGATTAATTAAATAAAAAATGTTGATAATAATAATTAAAAAATTAAGTTTTCATATGATAAATTTTTAAATTTACAATGGATTACTATTTTAATAAAATTTTAAAAATTATATATATATATATAGTAAAATATGATGAATTTTATTTGAATGTTACAGTTAGATTTTTTCTTTAAAAAAAGTTAGATATTTTTAAATACTTTCATATAGATAACTATGAAACAATTAAAAATCTTTATTCATCTAAAGTAATAAATATTTATATTAAAAATATATTTATTTTATAAAATTATAATAATAAAAATTATTTATGAAATTAACAATTTTTCAATAGCAAATATAACTCTTTTATTATTATGTATTTAAAAATTGGGTAAATTTGATAAAAATTTGAAACGTTTGAATTTTTTATATTAATACATCAATTTAGAAAACTAAGAAGGATAAATTTGACATTTTATAGATATCATGTCAGTATTTTAATTTAATTTTAACATTATTCATATTAAAATTATCAAATTTTCGTCAAATCAAAACATTTTCATCAAAATTGAAAAATTAAAATTAAATTAAAAAAATTGTAAATATTTGGATTTTTCGCACCAACGGCCCTATAATTAATATCGTGGTTTTTTCAAATAGTAAACAGAAACTTCTTAGTCCTAACACAAGTACTCAATTTGCACTCTCCAACCAAATTCAGTGTAAGAATGGCATATTATCCCTCCCTAGCACAACACAAAGCATCTCATGTCCATTCAAACGTTGACAAATTGACATTCTCACCCACCCAATTATTATTGTATTTTTTAATTGACATGCTCATTCAATTTCATTATAATATAATTAATAAATCTGAATATAAAATATTCCATTCTCAAAAGAATCTGAATATAATTAATAAATGAGAAGATTTAAACTCAAAACTTCTTCAACTCTCACATCTTAAAAATATAAAAGAAAATAATTAAAATATTATATAATTAGTTTTTGAAATACTATTTTTTTCAAAAAAAATTAATATTTTTGAATAATTATTTTAAGAGTCATTTGTGACTAAATTTCTTTACATGTTATTTAAAAGTCTATTTTCATACATATATCTAGTGCATTTAGAGTACTTGCATAAAAAGTTTAACATATAAAATTAAATATATTTTTAAACACTTCAACTAATTTCTATCATTTAAAAAAAAATCATTGAATTAGTTAGAAAGTTGAAAAAATAAAATAAAATTTTTGAAATTTCCAAAAACATAAAAATAAGAAAAAAAATTCAATTGCAATACTTCTATAAAAAATTCACGAAAGTCCCTCAAATTTTAAATTACTTTAAATTAAAAATTTCAATTTCCATTCAACTTTTAACACCTATAAATACATCTATCAATATATTAAATAAAATAAAATCTTTTCATCAATTTTATTTGATATTCATTTTTCACTTAATTTAATGAATTTTCTTTTTAATAATTTTTAAAAATTACAATTGTTCTAAATGAATGACTTGATTTTTAAAGTAAAAATCAAGTAAATAATTAATTCATTAAAATTATAACTTGATATTTAAACATAAGGTATTGATAGAAACATGTGTAAATATTGAAAAATAGTTACCTTTAGAATTTTTTATTAATTTTAAAATATTTTATTAATGTTATTAAAATAGAGGAATTAAACCATGTATATTCTAATAAAATTGAAGAATTAAATTGTTTTATATTTACAAAAATAAAGGGATCTAAATATTTTTTTAATGTAACAAATTTGCCGGAATTCTATTGGAGTAAAGTATTGATGAAATAAAAATTGAGAGTAAAAAAATTTTATTTTTAAATAAGAGAGGAAAAAGTATGATTAAGTCAAATCTCATGGGAGAGTATATAACTCACCCTAATAAAAAAAATAAATTCAACATGTTGCGAATATATTAATCCAAAAATAGACTATGCTAAAATTACAAGGATTAATTGTATATTTGATATCAATAAAATTGTGAAAAAGAGGAAAAGGTTTCCAAGCTTTTGTTTTTTTGTGAACTTTGTTGAAAGAAGTCAGAGGTTGGACTATTTCTTGATTTACTTTGACAAGAAAAAAAGGCCCACTTTCTTGTTCTCAATGGCGACAGGCTGGCCAACGCACAACGCAGCCTGCAACATAAATTACATCGTCGAGGTGGTGGTGGCCAGTAGTCAACTTAGCTGAGCAGTGATGGCGGTGACGGTGGCGGTGGCGGCGGCGGCTGTTGGAAAGCATTCAAGAAAAATTTGCAGTATATATATATATACACAAGGACACAAATTCGGTTCAAATATGACCTTAATGTTGTCTTCAATTCTCACATGAGCACCTAATATTTTCCAAGGGCCATTTATACTCCTAATGTCACAAGATTCTGTGCATTTAAGTACAGCTCTTAAGCACTATTACTTTTTCCATTACCAATACTTATGTGAGACCCTTTTTTAGTAAAATAATAATAATAATAAAAGTAGAAAGCAAATAATAGCCAACTACACTCAATTTCAGTCGTCCATTTCTCTTTTCTTCCTCACTCATCTGCCTCTATCTCTCCCTTACCCTAAATAATTAACTCGTTTGCCCACCACTCTCTCCCCGCCACCATAATCCTATTAATTAAAAATAAATTGAATATTAATAGTATTTATATTAAATTTGGATGTTAAAATTTTTAAACTGATTAGAAAATCATTTTATTTAGTAATTGTGTAAAATTTTTATATATATCCCTAAAAATGACAGCTGTTTTTTTTTACTAAAACAATTAACAGCGTTTAAAAGCTGTGCTTAAATGCACAGAATCTAATAGTATTGGGGTGTAAACGGCCCTCAAAAAATATTAGGTGTCAATATGACAATCAGAAACAACACTAAGGTCATATTTGGACCTTTTCCCATTTTTTTTGGGCTTTGAGATTTGGCGTTGTGCTATGCACAATGTTATTGTCATCAGATGCTTCTCAGCTACAGATCCTCACGTGCAAATTTTATATTCGGATCCAATTTTATTAAAAAAAGATTGGTGTTGCAATCAGTCACATGAATGTTATAGCTGATTATACTATCTTATAAAAATATCTAAAAATAATTTAAAAATTATAAAATTAATTAATTAAATTAGTTACAAGATAATAATATGATGAATTCATCATAAATTTTTAAATTTATTATTATAATTAGTTGCATAATTATTTTCGATGATCATGAATAAATATATAATTTATTTTATACATAATATAACCAATAGGAATAAAAAGTAATTTGAAAAAAAAAATTTACCTTTTGGTGAGTATAGATACACTAAGACCATTAACTCACTAAAATAGAGTTGAAAAGTTAAATCAATAATATTTGAACAATTAATTAAAATAAAAAAAATCTAAAACCTTTTTATCAAGTCATGATTATCCTAATTGTTTTAATATAATTAATTGGCCTTTCCAACTAAATAATGATCTAGAACTATTATATATATATATATACACACACGCATTGCTAATTGCAACGTGTATTGTTTCCAAATATAGATGACAACAAAGGATAAATATCAAATGAAAATAGATGACAACAAATATTGTAATTGGTATTTAATGAGCTATTTGTGAACAATGAGAAAAAGAATGAACTCTCTTGTTAGGTGTTTCTAGGTTAACTGAGCCGATGAAATTCTAAGCTAGCATTGATCTCTCTATTAACTCCCAAGTGTCACAAATTTTCCCAAACAAAACATGTTTTTTTCCATGGGTAGTTAGAAGGTCAAGGTTTCTCTTAACAACTCCCTTGTCATCATGAAAGGCAATACTAACAGGCTTAAATGGTTATTCTTTAGTTTCTTTATCTTTGCCCTCATAGCTACAAGCATACAATGTCAAGCTCAACTCATCATAAATCCTCTCCAACCCCTAAAGATTCCTCTTCATATAATTGAAAGGTAATCAATGAGAGAAGTTTTATCAATAGTTAAGGGTTCCAACAATTTCAAAGACAAAGGCACTATGTAGGAAAACTTCATGTATAAGGTTTTAGGACAAAAACAATTTCCTACAATCCTTTGAGAAAGAAGAGGACAATAAACAAAAGCTCAAGCAAAGTCCCTAGTTCAAGTATGAACCACTATTTGCAATTTTTTTCATGTTTGGCATTGTAGGCCACATAACACAATGTTACTGAGAGCTCCAACACTCAATGGAGTCCAAAAAATCTTTAAAGCAAAAGTTAATTTATTGTCCATACCTTCGACTAGAAGAGCATCATCAAAGCAGGAGATCTCAAATAAAATGGAGTAAAAAATCTCTTTCAAAAGTAGCTATCTTTCCTCTCTTTCATTGCTACAAATCCAGAATTAGGGGTGAGCATTGAGTGGGTCAGTTGGGTTGGATGGGTAAAGAACAAAAAATGATCCATTTTCAAAGAGCAATCTTAGGCCCGAATCAATTAGAATAAAAGGAGAAATTTGACATTTCGAAAGTCGATTAAAGTCAAGTTGGGTCGGTTTGGAACTCGAGTTGGGCCCTTTTTTTTGGGCCACATAAATAAAAAAACTAAATTTATATACTAATTTCATTAATATTTTGGGCCAAGCCCATATATTTTTACTGTCCAAAAAATACATTTGTTGTATACTATAACTTAGATACATAAAATAGTTAGTTTTAATTACAAGTAAATGGAAGCTCTCCATTTTGGATACAAAAAATAAAGCAGATTAAAATGCAGGCTTAGAAATCTGTTATCCACCCTACTACAAAAATTTACATTGTCCAAAAAGCACAAAAAATAGACTGCAGAAATTCAAAAAATCCAACTGCAGCAATCATATGTTTGTAATTCACCTACAAAGTTCATTTGCAAAATAACAAGCACAATTTCAATTACAACAAAGGAACAAGTTACTTAACAAAAATAAAATAAGCAGTAGGCAATGAGTAGGCTCATAATGCATGTTTTAATATCATATTTAAAATAGAACTCCATTTACAGGAAGCAAAGAAAATAACCACCTAGTGAAATAGAGCATACCATTCTAATATATATCAAAAAATATTTGAGGTGTGGAAGCAACATCCCTGCTAAAAATAAATTAAAGAGGCTCATAATAGAGCATTTTCAATAACAAGAATGTAACCACATTTCTAATAGCTAAACTAAAAAAAAAAGCTACCAAAGAAACTTAAACAGGCATTCTTGAATCTATAAAAATTATAAGGGTGGAAGCATCATCATTGCCTCAATTTAATATGTTCAAACATAACTAAAGTTGTTGTAACATCAATACAGGTACCTCAAAGGATTAGGCAAATAATTGAGGCACATCAGGTTGATCACAACAATAAAAATAGTACAAATTCAGACACAGAATAAGAGATAATTAAATAAATTTATAGTGAGCTAATTAATTGAGCTAAAAAAGGGCCACTACCCACTAATTCAAGATCTATAAAGAATTTTTTCCACTCCAACTGTGTGGTTTGGCATTCTAAGCCAATCCTATGAACAAATCAATGCTTCAACTATTTTTGGAGTTAATAAACTCTGGAAAACATCAAGAACATGACCTTTAGTACTAAAATATTGCTTAGAAGCCACGATTAAGACAAGAACAACCAGAATATCTCTAGCCATACGAGACAGAATTGAGAACCTCTCAGAATTCAACTTCCACTATATGAGGATATCAAAAGCCCCATTATCTTCCATTACTGATTCACTATGATAAATATCAATTTTTGATATTTTACTTTCACCCATTCTAAACTCATGTTTATGCTTCTTGAATCTAGATTTCATTAAAGACATAGTATTCTTAAAAGTTGGCAGTTTAGTTTCAGAACCTGTTTGAGTAGTCTAGATTGATTGACTACCAAAACCAAACTCAGAGGCAGTAGATGAGGCATAGGTTGACAAAAAATCATCAAATAATATATGCATATTAGACTTTAGGTTAATGAACATATTACTTCCCACCCCTTCACCATACATTTGATTATATGAAAATTCAAAAAACTCCATTTTATATCAAGGATCAAGAGTTGTAACAATAAAGATAAGAGAGTTTATTTTCAATGGATCTCCCTAAAATTTATCAAATTTTTAATTCATGTTAATGCCCATATTATAAACATACATATCAGAGGATGATTGCATCTCATTAATCATGCAATTCAAATCATAAATTTCAGAGAAGAAAGCTTTTGTTGTCACATAATTTGAACTACAAATCATTACTGTTATATTATAGAAAACCTTCAACATATCAACTATTTAACTAACACACTACCAGTCAAGGAATTCAGGTATATAATCACCTAAATCAGCTCTGAAAGAAAACTTTGTCTCCTCATATTTTTCAAAAGTTTTCTCAAATAAACATATAATTTTTAGCATTATGTAGGTGGAATTCCACCTAGTTGGGACATCAAAAGACAAAAAGCATTTTGAATCCACCCCAATCAGCTCATAAATTTCTCTAAATTTCCTCAACTTAGCAAGAGAGTTTCTAATGTATTTAATAGGCCCTCTAACTTATTTTACAGACACATTAACCTCTTTTAACCTACCATTGACAATTAAATTCTAGATGTGAGCTATACATCTCATATGTAAAAACTTTAATCTAATAGAAGAGGATGTTAACATTTTCTTTTTAAAATACCCAACTGCAGTGTCATTTAAGGAAGCATTATCCACTATGACCGAGAACACATTTTTAATTCCTCAATATATCAAACTACTCTCTAAAGCCTTAGCAATGTATTCCCCCCTATGAGATATAACAAGGACAAAGGAGATTATCTTTTTGTGTAAATTTCAAGTATTGTTAATGAAGTGAGCAGTCATACACATGTAATTTATTCTTTAAATTGATGTCCAAGAATCAGTAGTGATGTTGATTTTTTAACAGTGTGCCTTTATAAAAATTTTAAGCTTTACCCTCTAATTAACATAAATGTTATAACAGTCCCTACTTATAGTCCACTTAAAGGGTATCTTAACGTGAGGACATGAAGTTCTTAAACCTACCCCTATCAAAAAATTTAAATGGCAATTCATCAGTAATTACCATGTGTGCAAATGAATTTCTAATAGACTTTTAATCAAATTCCAAGTGCCTAAGCAAGCAGACTGTGTATTTTCATGTGCATCCACCCTAGCAGGTTTAAATATTAACAGTGATTGCCTAGAATCTTTACTATGAGGAATTTTGCAGCAATTCATAACATGGTTTTTTAAAGAAGAAGTTTAATGTTTTTTAGAGTGAAAATTGTAAGTAGAAGCACAATAAATACATCTACCCTTGATGACAACACTAGACTCATCCTTAATTCTCTTAAAGTACTGCCAAACTACAGACTTGGATTTAGTCTTTTTCATTTTTTAGCAGCAAGTTGAGGCTTACCCTAAGTCTCAATCAGATCATAAGCAGGCGCATTTAGGGCTTCCACCACCTCAGGGGTTGAACTAATGGCATTATTATTGCCACTGGTATTCTCCCTCTCCAGGAATGACACATTTCAAGAAAAAAAATAAACAAAATCAGTTCATAGTTGCTTTTAAGTACAATTAAATATCAATTAAAATATTTTAAATTGAACTTCTTTATACCTTAATTTTGTTGCTAATGCTTCCACTCAGATCGTAGTGAATGCTTTCACCCTTTTTTCTTTTAAAGTTCTAAAGTTATTACTTTTTTGTAAAGCTTATGCTTCCACCCCTTTTTTTGGGTTGTAACTTTAAGCTTCCAAAACTAGAAACTTTAGATGCAATCACAAATGCATACACAGAACAAAAAATAAATTGTTATTTTACAAATAGTCACATACATGATAAAAAAAAATTCTTAGATCATTATTATATATTAGAATACAAACAAATTTAAATTGACAATAAGTGTTGTAATTAAAATACACATTTAACAAAAAATTTAGATCTATAAAAATAATATAAAATTAGAGATCTATAAAAAAAATTTTAATTACCAATCTATAAAAAATAATTACATATCTATACAAAATTATAAATTTAAAATAATTATAGATCTATAAAAAATGTTAATTTGTTGAATCTAAAAAAATTTAAAATACACATTTAATTTTACGCAAATAACAAATAATACAAAAATTATTTTATTAACAAATTAAACAAAATAAATTTGAGATCTATAAAGCAGAGTCAATTTTCTTTTCATGCATGTTAGATCTATATAAAATAAGCATAGATCTATAACAATAACATAGATCTATATATATATAACATATATAAAACAAAAAAAATGCCGTATTTTAAACAAAATTAAAAAAAATTTGAACAAGCCTAACATTTTTCACAAATAAAAACAAGATTAAATGTCATAAACAATAGATCTATAAATTTAACATATATTGAACAACAAATATTACACAAATAATTTTTTTTCTAAAATCAAAGATTTCCAACAAATAAAATCAACAAAAATAACATTGAGCACAAATATAAAAATTTTACATATTTATATAAATTATAAACTATATTTATATATGGAAAAATATTTTTTTTTGGCAATCTTTTTAAAAAAGTTACTGCAATTTAATAAAAAATAAAAAAAGAATAAACTAAGAATGAGAGAACTAAGGAGTGATAGGTGAAGATCAAAGGATTAAAAAGAGCTGTTAGGGTTTCTTAAAAGTTGAAGATATAAATTAGGGTTCGAGGGAGAGGAGAAGAGGTGAGAAGAGGAAATGAGAAGACAATGAGAGTGAGAGAGAAAGAGGAGAGGACAGAGGACGAGAGGCAGTTAAGAAACAGAGAAGGGAGTAAAATGAAGAGAATTAGGGTTTTATGTATATATACTAACCCTAGTTCTAAAACGACGTTGTTTTACTAAATGCCATAATTTCAAAAATTTAGACGCGTTGGGGAAAAAAACACCTCCCTTAACCCGTCAATCGAACATGATAAACACATTATCCATTACACAAATTGACCACCTTAGCACTTAAGAAGCTAAACCAGAATAACACATCGAGTCGGGTCAGAGTGAAAATTTGGACTTATACAGGTCTTGATCACCCCTATCTAGAAGCCAGGCTTTAATGAAGGGCAAAAAAGACTTTTCTCAATAACTAAGTATAAGCATGTCCATAACACCACAAGTAATAATAAGCTTTTATCGTTTCAAGTTACTTGTTTATTTCAAAATCTTTCACTTAATGGTGATGATAATTTCTTAGAAAAGGGACTGAGAAACACTAGCTTAAGCAAAATTTATGAGAACAACCAAAAGGAAAAAGCTTAATATACTAAGGAGTTTGGTTTCTAATCTCAAATTTGTAGCCTATATAGCTTTAATGTTGCAAAAGGAGGCACAATAAGATCATCATTATTTTAATAGTTTTTCTTTTTCTTTTTTTGTTTTTGCTTCACTAACCTGAACATATGGCTTTTATTTGTTTAAGCTTTGCTTTATTTGTTAGTTTTTTAGTCATATCTGTTAATCCCATAGGATACTGAATAGGAGTAAGGTTGATGACTGCCATGAATTTCTTTGGTTTTTAGATTGCTATAGTCTCTCTATAAGCTTATATGCTTATAGCATTTCCTTGATATAATTTTGGTTGTTCAAGAAAAAAATTATGTACACAAATATCATATGCTTCACCAATTTATATTTATATCCTTAAATTATTCTATTTTTTTAGCCCCATCATGACAGATGAGTGGTATTGCCACACTAAGTGAAAAAGTAATAGGTTCAAGATCTCTCCTAAACACCCAAAGGTACCATCTTAAGGTCTGAAAGAAATTCGTTAGACTCCATTGATTAGCTTAGGCCCTGCTAGTTGATAAGTGCGGTGACCTCTTGAATCTAACTTGTCACCATTCCTTATTAACAACTAATAATTGTACATTATTCATAAAATTAGTTATAAAAGAAAAATAATAATTTGAGTGGGTTCGATATAAATGAATTTTCATAAAATTTTATAGATATCATTTGCAAATTTATGCTGCTATGTTTGCGGTTAGTAAGATAAAGAATTAGGTTGGAATAATTTATGGTTGAGTGTGATTCATCTTGGGAAGTGCATTTGTTTAGTTTTTGTTATGTTGTGGTTCCCTAGGCTGTTCATCAATAGTAGGATTCTTGTTTGAATGATTTAAAAAAAAATGAATTTTGTAGTCTCTCATATTTTTTGTGAGGGGAATATTGTGGGGGGTAAATTGGTAAATAGGGTGCTCAACAAAATGCTTCTCATTAGTGAAGTTCTTTACTAGTTTTTTGTACCCATCTTCTCTTTGAAGATTTTAATTATGTTGGGCATTTTTGCTTTTATTAAATTTGGGTTGTAATTTTGTATGGATTCTCTTTTCTTTTTATTAATAATATTTTGAGTCCTCTTATATGATAAGGGTTCTAAAATTGTGTCAATCTAATTGAAATAATTGGGTGCATCTACTAATATTTGGTCTTAACCTTTATAAAAAAAAAAAAGAAAAAAAAAAGTGGGTGTTTTTTATTGAAATGAAAATCTTAATATAATTTACTACTATTAATTTCAACTCTTTTTATTTTCTATAATTATTTATTAGTAAAAAAAATTTTAAAATTTTAAAATGAATTCATTTTGTAAAATATTAATTTAAACTAAAGACATTCTATTAGTAAGAGTTCATTTATAAATGAATCCAATTTGTTTAAAATTTATTTAAAAAACCAAATAAGAGGTTAATGCATGTAGTAATTATTTTGGAAGCACCAAACATATAATCCTATTTTAAAATAAAAATATTAATAAGAAAATATTGCATAAAAAACATATATTATTTCAGTTATAACTAGCTGATATAAATTATTTGTATTTTAAGTGGTCATTTCAGAAGTTTAAGAATGTGAAATTAAAACAAAAGTTATTTGTTCAATACCTAGCTAAATGAACAAAAAAAAAAATAGGCAACTAGAAATGAATTGAAGAAAAAATTTATCTTATTATTTTTTGGCCATTACAAATCGGAAAGAGAGGGAAGAAAATTTTAATATCAATCTCTCTTTATTATTGATAACGATTTGACCGTTTCGCCAAAGTAAAATGGGTAAAAGTTTACCCTATCACCAACTTAAGCATTGGCACTATTTTTTTTTTTTTTGTGAGAAATTGATTAACCTTTAATTTATTGAAAATTAAAAGTATATCTTGATAAAATAATAATAAGAATAATAGTACAATCAAAAAATACCAAAATAAAATTTCATTGAAATCATAAATTTTCTGATTGTTATTCCTTAATCGTATTGATATAACTCTTCTAATTTGTAACTCGACGCTCAGTGGCTTTGTTTAGTTATAAATTGACTCCTTCGCCTTTAAATGAGTTTGATTGCAGAAATACCAACAGAAAATTCATGATAAGGAGATATCTAAATTACATAAAAGGAGAACCATAGAAATCCCACTAAGGGCAAAAATTTCATAAAGGAAAACCAGAGAAATCCCACTAAGGGTAAGAACTACATGAAGAAAGATTCAAAATTTCAATAAAAAGACCAATAAATTAAAGATCTGTATTTATTAAGTTAAAAAAATAAAATAAATAGAATAGAAATTAAAAGGACCACCATTTATCGAAAAGATGATTGGTGATGGCCAAAATGAAAGTTATATGAAAACCAAAAATAAAGAGAAAAAGGAGAAAAGAGGTGGCCACATTGCCACTACTTTATTTGACTTCTTTGAAGGAAAGATTCTTTCCATTTCATTTTATGCAATTTGTTTTATTTGATGCCTACTGCTAGTAGCCCTGTCTTATATGTAATTTTGTTTTTCTTTCTACCCATAGTAAATTTTATTGATAATGAGTTACTTATGACTTAAATGTATTTAATTTTTTTCATTTCCAAGAAAATAAATTTACTAGAGTACTGATATGGTATAAATCTTTATGATGTATAATGTAGATTTTTTATTTTAAAATTGCAAATTCACATTAAATAATTTTAAAATATACTCTTATATGTGTATTACATTCTAAAACACTTATCTTCTCTTAAAATTATTCCAATATTATATTCAAATACATAAAAAATTATTTTAGAGAATTTTTCTACAATACAAATATTTGTATCTAGACAAATGAATTTTTTTTTTTTTTGTCAATAGAAATACGATTCCAGAATTCTATTCAAGAATACCTCTAAGAGGTAAATCATTATAATAACATTTTGATGTTTTAGGAGCTACCAAAAGCAAAATAAAATAAGGGTATGAATACCTTTGCTCCAAGACCTTTCTAGGAGTGCTTCCTAAGTAGTCTCTTACGTAGTCATGGTAAACTCTACCCAATCAACTATGGTTTTCATGACTAAGTACCTAGAGTAAAATAAGTTGAGTTCTTATAAGAATATTAAACATACAAACTAAAAGATAAATAAAAGAAGGTTCAACATCATTCAACAAAATAAAGTGCAAGAGCTTTTAGTATAGGATTTCTTCCGCCTTCTTCAAATTTCAGTTGTTGGTGTCTGGTTCTCCTTTTCTCTTTAGTGAAACTCTACTAAAGCTAAATTCCTTTTGAATATATTCCTGACTTATGCTTAAAGCCTTGAACCTAAGAATAGGGGTTATTGATGTTAGTGATATGCCCTAAACCAATTATGTAATGGTCATACTTTGATTTTGTCATATTTCCATTTTATTAATAAAGAGACATTTTTATTTATTATTAGCTAATACTCATATTGTCCTTGAATAGTTAATTCTACATGAGGTCATCAAGTATATGACTTAATAGTAAAACTCTTAGGTGATACTTGAATTTTATTCTAGATTATCCATAGTTGATCATTGTTATGGAAACAAAAATGAATAAAGACTAGCATGAGGTTGATTGATCATTATGTTTTACTAATAATATATATGAGATATTGAGTCAAACTCGTAGGTACATAGTTAGAGAAATAATGTACTGGATCAACCCACTATAATAATACTACATGGATAATTGTCATAAGTAATTCTCATTACAGTAGTGTTATTTGAGTCTTCTGACCTGAAATCACCATGGTTTCCTGCATAATAAGTTCTGTATTTTGACACATCCTTACATCATCTTTAACTAGATAGTAAAATAGGTTGTGCTTGGAAATAGAATGAGTTATGTGAGGAATGTGAGTAATTAAGATGAAATTTATCCCTCAGTTATTTTGAGAAGATATATGTGGGCCCCTCAATAAATTAGACTGAAGAGAAATGCATTGCCATATTAGAATGTATTGATAAAGAGTTATCAATATCATTCTACTTAGAATCGAGAAATAGTATGATTGAACTATATAATGATAACATAAACCATGCTTTATGTTCAATTAAGATATCGTGTGACAGAAGGAGTTGTGGATTAGGTTGTGTTGGATTATCGGCCTTTACATAACTTGGTAGTTATAATGTCTTGCTAGAAGCCACTTATGACTTGTGGGCTAAAATAGGAATTTTAGACCCACTACCAACGTTGTGTGAATCTATAGGGTTGCACACTTAGAACAGACCCAAAGCATACTTAGGTTAATTAACCTAGTAATAATCTCTCTAAAAGAATAAATAAATCTATGTATATATTTATATTTGTGTTTATTTATTTCCTAATTTATTTAATACAAAAGTATTTAAATAAATAAGAAATAATTCTAATTTGGAATTAGAATTAAAATACAAAAGGAAGTCAAATCTTACCAAAAACTTTTTTAGTAAGTGGTTTAAGAAACTCTAGATGGATTGTCTATATATATATATATGTCTCTAAGGTTTTCTATGTAACCACTCTCTTCCTTATTCCACTTTTTTTGAGAAAAGAAAAGATACACATAGAGAGAAAAGAAAATAGTTATATTTGAAAATGTGCTAGCACACCATCTTTGCTTTGGCCACCTTATTCGTGTGGATAACTACAAAGGGCGTGACTTTATTGGCGGCATCTTAATCTGATAAGACCTATATGAAAAATTGAGGTAAAGTGTCACCAAAGTGAACCCCCTCTCTTCCTTTTAACCATTTTGTCATAAGATCGTCTTAGTGAGTGTTTGGAAATCCTTCTTAATAGATTTATTTTAATATGATTAAAAAATTTATTTTCCACTGCATGTATTAATCGTGGAAACCCAATAATTGATAGGAGGTTGAATCTCTTTATTGACTTGTCTATATCCACCATACTGATTGCACCCCTATTCACTCTTTCTATGCCAAAACCTGCTTAGTTTTTAAGAGATAGATTCTACATTATAACTATCCCTCAGTCCAATAAGTTACCATCTCTATTGATATAGCAAAATATCATTCCTTTTTATGGGGTGAAAAGTCTTTTATTACCTTCCTTAATTTTTTCTTCCATTTCTTATTCTTCTCTCACCTTTAGTATATCACTAGTAACTTCCTGTGGCATTTGGTTTATTCCAGCAAATCCTTAAGCACTTCTTTGATTATGGAAACGACTCTTGATTTTGTTGCTATATTTAGTGATATCCCAAATTCAAGAACCCAAAACTTTTTTATATTGAAAGCCATTTCCTCTATGGTTGTACCTATAAGCTTCTCTTTTAGAACCATCAGACCATTATAAAGAATCCAAAGACTCTAATGAAGTATCTTTTGTTTGTCTTCCTCTTCTCCTACAACTAGTAAAAAGGTGTTTTCTTTCCCTATCTCTATAACTTAGATCTCGTCATCATGCAAGCTTTTCCTCTTTATTTGTTGAGAAACTTATATTATAGAAAACCTCCTTTTATTTATTAGTTTCCCAATTAGATGCTAATGACTGTCAGTGACATGCCCTATCATTTCTCTCTTCATCATTTCCCACTATGCATGCATTTGAGATTCTTTGACTGACTATCTTCTTTTGTGATTGCAATCTTTCTTCAAAGAACTTTTATGCATTTGTATCTCATTGAGTAATTTAAGTTTGTTGAGAAATTAATAGGACTTTTAGTTTCACTAGTTTGAAAAACCAAAAAACACTAATTAGAGAGCACATTTTCTCCCACTAACACAACCCACCTACTCAAAAACACTAATTGATACAAATGAAATTATACCTATTAGATTATTACTAATTTAATTATAGTCATTAATAAATTTTATAGGTATTATTTTTTTGGACAACATAGAAGAATTAATTTAAAAAAAAAACGAAAATTATATAGTGTTAAATGTAAGGCAAAAATCAAATTCAAGCTCTTAAAGTTTTATGTTTTATTGTATCAACCCCTTAAATTTTAATTGCATTGCATTTAACCCTCTTAATTTTATATTTTGCACACATTAAGGACCTTTTAAAAAAATTTCATCTCTAAACTTTTGTTCACACGTTAAATCGCTGCATTTTGAGTTTTTTTTTTTAGTCAATTTAATTCAATTAATAACAATTCAAAAGGCATTATATAATTTTTATTAAAAATAATTAATCAATTAAAATTTAGGATTTTATTATTTTAACGCATTTAAAGTAAAAAAAATATATATTTTTGTTTCCAATTAATAAAAAAACTCTAATTTATTTTTTATCTTCAAAATATTTTGAATAATAATTGAAAATAGTGAACAATATACTTTTTTTAACATTTATTTAAAACATTAAAATTTAAAAATATTTCTTATATTTTTTATATCTGGTATGCTTAAAAATTAATTAATGATGAGCCAAATTTTATTTTTTAAATTATTTTTATACTTGTTAGTATTTTTTGTTGTAATTTATAACTATTAGTGTTGAAAATGTTTTGTTCAATATTGTAGGCATTAGGCAAGTATACTTATTTTTTTTATACTCTCACTAATGCAGATTAAAAATTTCATATTCAATACTTAAAAATCAAGAAGAAGGAATCAAACTCAAAATTTATATTTTTTAGAGTAAAATTCTACCATTACAATTGGCATTTTATACTTAATCAGAATTCACTTATATTTTATTAACTTTTATTGAGTCCGTAACATATAGTAAAGTATAAAAAAATATTTTTAAATATTCATATTTTAAAGTTAATATTTTTGTTAGATTTTTAGTGTGTTTAAATTATATTTTATTAAATAATAATTATGAATAATAAAAAAATAAATTTTTGCATATGAATAATTTATCTATCAATAACAAAATAATAAAATTTACTAATTTAAACTAAGAGATATTTTTTCCTTTAATGAAAAGCATATAACATATTTATAAGTTGTTATTTAATTGTATTAAAATGATAAAAAAATTAAAAATTTTTAATTTAATCTTTTGTAATAAGTTTAGGGGCCAAATATTTAAAGTAAGTCCTTAAGATGTGCTAAAATAAAAGTGCCAGAACTTAGTACAACACAACTGAAATTCAAGGGTTTAATGTAACAAAACTTAAAAGTTTAAGAGGTTGAAAGTTAATTTTGTCTAAAAGTTAGTATTTTAGTTACTCTAATATGTAAATATTAGATTCAAATTTGACATATAATATTTTGGAAAAAAAAAAAGATTGTAAGTTCATCGATATTAAAATTTATTTTTGTATAAAAAAAATTTTAACCGTTGAATTTAAATATCAATTTACCATTTACAACTTATTTGCAACAACTTCCAAGCGAAACGAAAATTCACTGGGCAAATTAAATCCATGAAGGGTCACTTTTTGGGGACAAGTGGACTAAATGTCACAAAAGTTTGATATGAAATCGGATTTGGAATATCCTAAGGATTTTACTTCTCTTAATGAAAATAGATGAAACTACTACATACATGGAATAAAGTGTTAAAATCACTTATGTTCAATCATTTATGATCAAAATTAGATAGAGTAAAAAATCATTTATCAAAAATCACTCCTAATTTGGCTTTTGTGTCCAATTTAGCCCTATCATTTCATAAATAATATAAAAAAAGAATTTTAATTTTGGTGAACTCCAAATTATAATATATATATTTTCTACAATAACTCATGTTATTATTTTGAAACTAATCTTTTAATGATCCATTTTGTATAATATGGAAATGCATAACAAATTTACAACTTTAAAATAAAACCAAGGAAAAATCTATTATCAAGCCCTTGAATTATAATAGTTTGTTCTATTGAACCTCTAATCATTTTATTATATTATCTTGAGTCCCTATGTTTTTATTTATATAGCTATTGAGGACCAATTTAATAGACCCATTAAAAGTGTTAAGTATTGCATATAAAAATAATATTATCAATATTTTAATAAAAATATATAGACTAAATAAAGAATAAGGACTTAATAGAATAAATCTAATAAGTTCAGGAGTTTCATAATAGATTTTGCCTTACTTTTATATGCAATACTTAACACCATTTATCGAAACTGTTAAAAAAGTTCTCAATAGCTATTTAAATAAAAGCATAAGGTTTCAATAGAATGCAATAAAAGAATAAAAGCTTAATAAAATAAATCAAATAAATTCAGGAGCTTCATAATTAATTTTGCCTAAAACCAACCTAAATTTTTTGCATCAATCTCTAAATTTATCACAAGATTGTTTAATACTATTATAATTTTATAAAACTAATATAACTTTAGTAAAATGTCAATTTTAAATTATTAATCTATCCATGATAATATAGTCTAACACTAACATCTATTCATTATAATTTTAATTAATAAAATAAGTACAATTCAATAACACTATAAACAAATTTTTATTTACCATGAATCTATCACATTAGATTGTTAAATTTATGACACAAACATTATATTTTTATTATTTAAGAGTAAAATATTTGAAATATTTATTATAAATTTAACTGTTGAATGTAATACATTTGAAGTAAATAAATTATAATATTACATTAGTTATAAAGGAAAAAAAATTACAAGATATTTATAAGATATTTATTCTCTTAAATGGGTGACTAATTCATTATAAAAATATTATAACGAAATTATCAACCAATTCTCTTGGAGGATGACTCAAAAAAAAAAATCTCTTGGAGGACTAAAATGTAAGATATAACTTGGAATATCTTCAAATGGTAAATAGAGAAAAGAAAGAGGGGGTCCTGAGAAGAGGGCCCGTATTTAGTTGAACGAACAAAAGACAAACTCCTTTTCCATTTGTTTGATTACTCTAAAAGCCAAGCCAGCTACTAAGGAGCAGAGAATACTCCGTCCGTACACGCCAACACGGCTTCCCTTTCCGTGCCGTTTTTCTTGTTACGCTCTCTGTCTCTGTCTCCCTTGTACTCTTCGCTCCCTCGCCATTACATAATTCCACACTCAAATTCAATTCTCTGCGCTCCTTTTTGGTTTAACTAGACGGAGAAAGAAAAGCCTCACGAAGGCAGCAGAAGCGGTTGATCATGGACTGTGTTTCTGCTGCTGCTAATGCTGCGATAGCTGGCCCCAAACTCACTGCTGCTTCTTTTATTTGCGGCGACAATAAGGGTTACACTCGTCGGTCTTGTTGTGGCCTTTCTTTACTGAATTCTAGAAGAAGAATCGGTAGAAGATATGGAAATGGCGGCGTTTACGCGCAGATTCGGAAACCGAGTGCTCCGTCGATTGATTTTAGTGATCCTGATTGGAAAATTAAGTACCAGCAAGATTTTGGAAGGCGTTTTAATATTCCTCATATTACTGATTTATTTCCTGATGCTTCTTCTTTTCCTTCTACATTTTGTCTCAAGATGAGGTCCACCTACCCACCTTCTCTTTGTTTTATATTTTAATTTTAATTTTACTTATACTTTTAGTTTGATTTGGTATCTTTCATGTCATGATCAAATTGCATGTTGTTTTTGTTGTTTAATGGTTTTCTTCTGAATTTTTTTTTTAAAAAAAAAATAGGACTCCAGTGTCAGAGGATTTTGCAGGTGGGTATCCATCTGATGAAGAATGGCATGGTTACATCAACAATAATGATAGGGTGCTTTTGAAGGTACAGTATATTTCAACTGCCTTAGCACAGCTCATTAACTTTCCTACTCATGAATAAAAAGATCAAGAAAAGGAGAACACACACATTGAAATCAGTAAATTATGCCATGTTGTAATTGGATCAAATGGCCAAACATCAATCTTTGTCCAAAGACTAAGTCTTTTATTACTTATAATAACTCTGGTTGTGTTGTTATGACCGTATCTTGTAGTGGACTATCTATGCACACTGATTATTTCTCTAACTTCGAGTGTTGCAAGAAGTTGAATTAAGTGATTCACCAGTATAATTCTTACTTTAGTAATTTAAGTAAATGAATCATATAAAAGGAAGAAATTAGTACGCAGAATTTGGGCATGATTAAAACTTTGAAAACCCCATGTTTTGGGATTTATATCTTCTTGCATGGAGGGTTAATATTTACACAGTTTATGATTCGCTTTCTTTTGTTTTTTTTTTAATTTTTATGTCAGGTAATACATTTCTCATCTCCTACATCTGCTGGAGCTGAGTGCATTGATCCTGATTGTACTTGGGTTGAACAATGGTAATTGTGCATCTCAATTTATGCCAAGTTGCAAATAGATAATGCATGTGTATAGTGGTTTCTGCTACTATGATATTCTATCATTGAATGGTTTCATTGCTACCATGATATTTTATCATTGAATGGTTTCATTCTAAGCTTTTTATATCTAATGATGGATAGACAATGGTATCTTCACAGGGTTCATCGTGCTGGACCACGGGAGAAAATATACTTCAAACCAGAAGAAGTAAAGGCAGCTATTGTAACTTGTGGTGGGTTGTGCCCTGGTCTCAATGATGTTATCAGACAGGTCAGGACCATTATATTATCAAAAGTTAATCTTCTTGTATTCCTTAGTTATGTGGAGCACATTGCTTACAGTGAATAAATTACCATATTCTATACTCCCTGGTGTGTGGTAGTATGCCAGAACTCTGAAGTTCCTAAACTGCTTTGCTTTGGGACATACACTTAAAAATGCTTATGCAAACTACATAATGTATCAAGTTTTTCAGGTTCATTTATTCTTTTATATTACATAATTTACATTTAGAGCTTTGGCAGATCGTCATCACACTTGAAATATATGGTGTTAAAAAGATAGTGGGGATCCCTTTTGGATATCGAGGATTTTCTGACAAGGAGTTGAGTGAAATGCCGGTAAATTCCCATTTCTTTCATATAAATGATTTAAGGTATCTGTTACTGTGTTAAGATAAACAAACAATGGAGAGTATGTTTCCTTCACTTAAGCTTTTAGATTTAAAGTTCCCAGCTAATCCACTTTCTCATCATGGTGGTAATCAGTTATCAAGGAAAGTAGTTCAAAATGTCCATCTTTCTGGTGGAAGCTTGCTAGGAGTTTCACGTGGAGGGCCTGATGTTAGCGACATTGTAGACAGTATGGAGGTGCTCAATTAATTCCCTTGGTTTTGTTTAACTTTCTAGCACAAAAATATCTCATAGAGTTAGTTATTAATTTTTTATATATCCTTTGCATAATGATACCAGGAAAGAGGAATCAACATGCTTTTTGTGTTAGGTGGGAATGGCACACATGCTGGAGCTAATGCAATACACAATGAGGTTGTTGAGCCTGTTACTTAAAATTGGTTTTTCTGTATTATATCTAATTGAAAATTGAAAAACATTCTTCAAGATAATCTTACTCTGAGAATAAACTACTCGTGAAAAACTGCAGCAGAGTTTCTTTAAATAGGCCAACTGAGAATATTGAAATTTCCCTTTTTTCTTTTCAATTTTGGCCAAACCCATTTATCTTAACAGTTTGGGCTGTGAACTTTGTGTTGATAATAGTTGTGGTCAATTTAGTGAGAGACTGCAGTGATGTATGCATACAACCTACATAGCAAGCTCAATAAAAAAAAAACATTTGTTTTTTCTTCAAAAAAATTCTTTCCAATGCTGATAACTTAGATGTATTAATTTCAATGTTAACTGTTTCCTTTCAAAAAATTTTTATCTCTTTTCTTAAAATGGTTGGTAAATAAAGTTTTTTGAAAGCAAAACGAGAAGGACAAGCACAAATTTGGTATTACAAAAAACCCATATGTGTTGCCTATTGAGATTTGATGTGTTGACTTACATGTACTTTGCTTCCTGTTTTCACTAAATTGGCCACAATTATTACCAACGTTAAATTTTATGACACCAATCAATAAATTTAAAAGGACTGGACAGAATTGAAATAGCTTGTAAATTTGATGAATTTTCATCATTTATCCCTTTTAATAGAAAATCTAAGCTAGTAGTTTCACAATGTTTTTCTTTTTTTCCTTTGAAGCTCTGGTTCAAAATTTGTGTTTGGGAAACATGAGGTGAACTTGATCAGAATGATACATCTAAACTCATTATGATGTGAACACATTTCCTTCATTTCCAAGTTGGTATGAATTAAGAAATAAGTTTTTGATGTGCTTAAATAGTTATCAATATAAAAGGGCCAGCTGATAATTCCATATATTTTGACCTTAGCAGATATCTTACCAGGTCTCAGATATAAGAAACCTTTCCAACATCTCCTTGAATTTTAAATGCTTGCTTTATACCCTTTTCTAGTCTTTGCTGAGTATTATCTGTGCTGGATTTCTGATTTTAGTGTCGTAAAAGAAGGTTGAAAGTGGCTGTAGTTGGTGTACCAAAAACTATAGACAATGATATTTTGTTGATCGACAAAACTTTTGGTTTTGACACTGCTGTTGAGGAAGCACAACGGGCAATAAACTCTGCGTACATTGAGGTAGAAAGTTGTTTTTTCTTATTACTTTCATTATCCAATTACTGTGACATTAAATTTATTCCACTTATATGTGTTTCTGTGGCTTATCTCTTTCCTTTTATACGTACATGATTAACTAATCCTTGTAACTCTTTTTATAGGCACATAGTGCTTACCATGGCATTGGGATTGTGAAATTGATGGGTCGTAGTAGTGGATTTATAGCCATGCATGCATCCCTAGCTAGTGGACAGATTGACATATGTTTGATTCCAGAGGTAATTATATTTGATAACAATTTAATATTCATTGTCATGGTCTATCCTATATTAATTTTATCAATATCTGAACTCCCAAAGGTACCTTTCCATCTACATGGCCCTCATGGTGTTTTGAATCATTTGAAGTACCTAATTGAGACCAAAGGGTCAGCTGTGGTCTGTGTAGCAGAGGGAGCTGGACAGGTGAGTTGAACTTAGAACTTTCTCGACTATTATAAATTTTTTAGACTAGTCACTATTTGATATTTATTAAATTTTTTTATTTAGGAAAGGCATTACTATAATTAAATTAATAATCATGTCAAACTACATGCAATCCATGAATATTTAATCAATTTTGTAGTTTTGGAAATTAATTGTAATGATTATGCATATGTACAACTATGAACCCACATTGTTAATATATTTGATCAATTAGATTATGGCATAGTTGATGGAAAATCTATCATAATGGTTTTGTTGATATATTTGGTCAATGTTTTTCTTTTTATTATTTTACAAATGCTTACCTGGAATTTGTACATTTAAAAATATGGCACATAAAAGGTTATATAGTTGGGGCCATATTGTAAGCTGGCCAATCATTATGTGATCCAACCTTTTGACCAATTTGATAACTGTCCAGGTTTTAGTATCTTCCTTCTACTAGCTCATTAGAGATGGATTGGTATATTCTTATGGTTTGTTATATGATTAATTATGTGGTGACTGATTAATTGTAAGTCATCCTATGGAGAGAGTTTGTACATTTCTCATGGCACTTGATGAAGTTCTTTAGGTTGAAATGTCAAAAAATAAAATAAAATATAAGAAAGATCCACTGCAAAGAATTCATTTATAACATGCACAACAATCACATTGTAAATGGTTGCATATCACCACTAAAAACACTGCAATGTCAGGGTGCTCCTATGTTTGCTTTTTGGTTTAGGTTTTGATTGGTTATCTCTAGTTTCTGGATTTCTCATTCTATATGTTTCAATTTATTAACCTCTACTAAACAGAAGTCGGCATATTAGAATATTTAGTTTGACTCTGTCTCTGTCCATTCTAGCATTGTTTTTTATCTTCTATATAAAAAAAATTAAGTATTTTTTACTCCATCTGTTGAGTATTTTTCTTTTTATGGATGTGCAACAAGTTAGTATTCATTTTCATTTAACAAAACACTGTGCTTTAATTCAGCACTGTTGAGAATTTACTTTATTGAATTGTATTATTGGAGTTCAGATTTTCAATTCCTTAAAACAAGAATTTGAGTGAACATTCAGTTCAGTGATTTGGATTGTGTTAGACCTAGAAGTCTTTTGTTGAACCATAAAATTCTCTAGAAGGGATCTATGATGCCAGCTAAATTTGAATGGCTGCACATTTTTATATGCCTTTGTGCGAAAAAAAAAAAGGAAGTTTTATAAGAAACAAGATGATGTTATATTCGAAAACCATAATGGTGTTGCTTTTTTATGCAGAACTTTCTTGAGAAAACAAATGCTACCGATGCATCAGGAAATATTATACTTGGAGATATTGGGGTACACATTCAACAAGAGGTTAGTGCCTACTGATATTTGTGCAGTCAAGTTATTCAGCTGGCACAGCAAATAAATGGCTGGTTTGAATGTCAATTCTTTTTTTCTTTTTATTTTTATATCCATGATTCCCATTTAGTTTGGTTTGTGAATTCACTTGCCATGAAAATTCTTCAACCTACCATTTGCCAACTTAATTCAAAACATTGAACTGGAACATTGTTTTCACTTCATTTGGGTTGTACCTTCTTTTAAGCTATAGCATAATCATTTATCAAATTCATAATTCGATAAGTTGTTATTTTTCACTTTTTCTTGGAAGCAAGTAGATGCCTCCATTAATTTAATATGTCCTATGCTTTTAGATTTGACATGAATATAACAACATGAACTGTTGTTCTCTTGGAGATATCACTGCAACCAATCTCTATCAATGAATTATGCTCATCTTTTTTTAACTATGCAACTGATTGTTTTTTGTCACATAATGTTTAGCATTTGAAAGTTGAAACTGCATGGGTCAGGCAGCAAGCATGCTTCCTAGAAGAACCAGTGAATGCTTTCTGTGTTCTTGAATCTTTACTCAGTGAATCTTGTTTATGCTCTTTAATACCCTTTTTTTTTTTTGGGGGGGGGGGGGGGGGGGGGGGGGGGGGAGGGAGAGGGTGAGGGGAGTACTATTTTTCCCCTTTTTCTTGAGATTTATGGCAACTCAATTAATTAATCAACGTATGGCTTTATCATTTCTGAGTTCTAAATATTTGATCATTTGCATCTGATTTGGTTTCTGGTCAACTTGCTATGCCTTTATTGATCAAATGCTTTCCTCTGTCAGACAAAGAAATATTTTAAGGAGATTGGTGTCCATGCTGATGTGAAGTATATTGATCCTACATACATGATCCGTGCATGTCGTGCAAATGCATCGGATGGAATCTTATGTGCTGTTCTTGGACAAAATGCTGTGAGCTTCTCTTCCTCTTTCTTTGAGTAGTAATGTTATCTGCACTTTAGAGTTCAATTGCTGACAGATTATATTTCAGTGTGATTTTTAGAGAGTTTTAAATATAGGAGCAATAAGAATTATGATTTTCTTCCTGGACCTGTAAAGTTGCTGACGTGTTTTGCTGCAATTGTATTATTCAAAAATATCGTGATACAAGTATGTAGACATTTTAAAATAACAGACTGAAAGAAAATATCCATATGACAAGCCCCAACTAGTATGTGGCTAAAGTTATTGACTTACAGTATTTACCTTTTTAACCTAATGTAATTTTCCAAACCACTACACATAGAACTGAAACCACTTGTATAATCACTCTGCTCAGTTTGGAACTATTTTAATTTACATGTTAATTTTGAAAATTTTTAATTTTTATGGAAGAACTTGGAAGTATCTTACACCTTCCTATTTATGAATTATGTTTGTTTTATTTAAATTTCTTATATCCAAACTAAGTTTCCTATTTATTACTACTTTGGAATTTTTCTATTTGAAAGTTGCAAACTTGGTTACTTTCCAAGTGCTAAGAATGAGTTTGCTGACTGCTTCAGAAGGCATGTTTGACAAATGTAGTTTCCTTCTTTCATTCTCTTCTTTCTGTCTTGCAAATTCTGCCTGCTATGGTAATCTCAGTTGTTCTTCATTGCACTTTTAACAACCAACAAATAATCTTCATTTTCACACTAATCGGCCTAATTCAGTTTCCCAGAACTTGTAGAAAAGTTATCAACCAGAATTGCATTGTTATCCTTGGCTATTATATAAATTCCCTGACATAATTAGTATTATTCTCTGTACTCACTCCCATAATTGGACTGTGTACTTATTTCCAGGTTATATTGTAGAGTATTTATATTAATTAGTAATGTGTGATGTGCTTCTAACAGGTCCATGGTGCATTTGCCGGATATAGCGGAATCACTATTGGCATATGTAACACTCACTATGTCTACTTTCCCATTCCTGAAGTTATTTCTTATCCCCGAGCTGTGGATCCTAACAGCCGCATGTGGCATCGTTGCTTGACATCAACAGGCCAGCCAGACTTTGTCTAATTACATAGGGCTTCTTCTAATTTATGCTCAAGAACTAAGAAATTTAAACTACGAAAAGTTCATTGAAAGATAGAATATATATCCGTCTCAGAGGATTATTAATTAGAAAGAGACCGCTCTTTATAGGCTGTTCCAATAATACAAGAGATGAAATTCCTTCAAGATGCGAAAATTATTTAGTTGTATAGTGTATTTATGTGCCAGTTTTCAGAATTATAAGGCACAATTGTGTAATAAAATGTTACAGGAATAACCCAAGTGAGTTGTCCTGGGTTATTGATGCAATGTGTAACGTATCTGTATCTGTATTTATACATCAATTTTGGCAGTTCATACAATGTGAACAAAAGACCGAGCATTATTGGCAGCATTTCTTGAATCAGATATGATTAATGGCAGTTCATTTCAATTGCTTCTATTCCTTGTATGAGTACCTTTTTCAGGGGACTTACATGAGTAAATTTAATTTCTGTAAACTGAAGTTGCTCCAAATTTATATGAGCTTTCTCCAGAAGTCTGTAATTGTTTTGTCGCTTATCTCCAAATCAAAGTCCTGCAGTGCGGCCAAGTTAGGAATATGCAAGTTGGAAGAATCTAAAATTTGTATAATGTACGAACTTTCTATAAAAGTGTGAAGGACCCATGTTGCAGGAGATACTGTGGAAGGAGAAATGGCTGCCAACTACAAGCGGCTGCAACTGCATTCAAAACGCCTCACCTACCTCAATAGAGGAAATGGTTTGGTCGAGAAAGGTACTCATGGCACCCTAAAATTGTGTAGTAAGTCGTAGCCTCTAACTCTTAGGCGAAGCTTTTCAACTTTCATGGTTGGTTAAAAGTTGCACCCTAAAATTTTATCCGTTCTCTTTATGCTCAGTGCAGTGCAGGAAAAGCACAAGCTGTATTGACTTGTACAACATGGCCTAAACGTTGCTTCTTCTAATGGATCACTGTAGGTGCAAATTTACTTTTGACTGGGACAGAGAAGTGCTGACCAATCCCATTCCTTCCTCTACTACATATCATCACCACAGTCATTATTTTCTTAACTCAGGACCCAATTATTATCATTTGCTTCCTCAACGTTCCTTATGTCATCGTTCTAATCTCATCATTTTAGTCTAATTAGTGTAAAATAAGTGGTAAAATATATTGCCACAGAATTAAGATATTTGATTGAAAGTAGAGTTCAATCTCCTAATCTTTTACTCTCTCATTTTCAACCATAAGATTTAACTATTTAAACAAGTTATTAAAAAAAAATAATTCCAATCTCATTATATTCTGTTATTTAAAAGAAAACAGTTTTTCTAATGAAATAAATTTATTTATCATGATAATTTTAACTAATATTAGTGAAAAAAATTATTTTAAAATTTCTCATAACAAATGCAGAAAGACGAATAGAATTAGTATGATCGACTCAATACAAATACTTCATTACTTAACTACAAGATATTTGCAAATTATGCATAATATTTAATCTAATATTTTTTTTAAGTAATCTACTCGTTTTCTTTCCTTTTTCTCGGAGATAATATTTAAAAAAATATAATTATTGTGAATCAGGCTTATAGTGAATTAACAAAATTAGACCTTATAAATTCCCAACTCACAAATTTCCTTACAAATTTCAAATTTCTAGTTTACAAATTCTTGCACTGGTAGGGTTTCAATGTAGTGGAATTTTTACCAAGTAATCTATAATTCAATGAATTTAAATATAAACATCTTTTTTTTTTCCTTTAAAAACAATTATTGAAATATTAACACAGAAAATAATTTAATGAAATAAAAATAATTCTCACTTGTACAACATATCAATGTTTGATTCCCTAACCACAGTGAAGAGACAGATAAAGAGACAGAGAGTGCATAAGGTGTTAGAAGCTTCACCAACCAATACCCAGTCTGTGCAGAGGCAGTGACCATATAGTTTAAGCCCCCTGCCATAACTATGCTTCTGGTTCCACACACAAATCCATTGAAATGACTAACCCAAAACAAACAAAATAATTGTAGCATCCTCTCCTTCTATTTTCTTCTTATTTATTTACATTTTTCAAGAGACTTGTCAACTGCTCATGCCTCTGTTGATTCTTATCATATGTCAAGAATATATGAATTTGTATATTGTGTTGGGATATTTAATAAATGTTTTCTTTACATACCTATTGATAAAAAAAAAAATAATACAACAGTTAATGATTTATTGTGAATTTGTTCAAATTTTTAACATTTAATAAAAATATTTTAATTTAGCTAATTTTTTTTAGCAAAATATATAATTTTATCAGTATTAACAAAAAGATATATAAGAAATATTTCACGTGACTTTCTTTAAAATAGTTACGTGTGCTTTTTTATTATTATCAATTTCAAATGATATTGCGTCCTAATTTCACATTCGCTTTTATTGTTCTTTAATGTGTAAAAACATATTTATCATTTTAAAAATTATATATTTAAATGCATGTTACAAAACAGTGCTAACTTTCACTACTAATGAGGTTCACTATTACTAACATGTAAAAAAAAAAATTAAATTAAGATACATTTTTTTCTCTAATGTGTATAATAAGGAACAACTTACTCTTAAAGAAAATTTAAGAAAATATTATATAAATTAATTCCATGCGATTTCAAAAAAATTATGAATATTTAAATAAATGAAACTCATTTTATCTTATATAAAATTTTTCTTTTTCTATTCACTCCCAAAATAAAATAAAAAAATTAACATTTATTTATTTATCCATCTCATCCTAATTTGTTACATTAAATAAATATTTATAAATTTTTTATTTTGAGAGTGAATAAAAAAGACAAATTTATATAGAATCAAATGAATTTTATTTAAATATTTCTAACTTTTTAAATGGGACAAAATTTTAAAAAATTTCACAAAAATTAGGCGTAAATTATTTTAATATTGTATTAACATTAGTAGATTTCACAAGGATAAAAAATAAATAGGTATTTAAAATTATTATTAGATAAAATCTTTTTTTAAAAAAAAAATCGTGTAAAAATATTTTTAATTTTTTTGGGTAAATTTTTTGCTTGTTATAAATGTTAAGGATAAAAATATACCTTTAAATAAACATGTATTTAATATTTTATTAGGTAAAATTTAAATTTTTTTGAAAAAATTGTGTTAAAATTTTTTATTTTTTTTTGGGTAAATCTGTTATTAATGTTAAGGATAAAAATATACTTTTATCTAATATTTTTTTTGTGCATGTAAGTAATAGTGGATTTCTTTAATGGTCAGAAGTAGCACCGTTTGTAAGAGATGAACTTAAATTTATAATTTTCAAAATAATGGGTGTATTTATACCTAAAAAACGTTAATAGTGAATGTAAAATTAAAGCACCTCCTGAGGCTGTTTTTTGTACCTTTCTTCAATGGCTAAAATTGTGATTTTTATAAGAGTAGATCTTTCTTTACACTAAAATAGTAATAATAATTATTATTATTATTATTATTTACCCATATGGTTCAGAATGCCAGAAATTCAGGAATCTTGAAGGCAAGCAAGTGCCTCCTGAAGAAGTTATTAACTGGACAGTTAGGCCTTTGTGTGTAGAGATTATTATATTGGCTTAGAAGGGTTGTTCATGTTGCTGGTGCAAAAGAGTTCAGTATGAGTCTGCTTTAGTTACAGAAACAATGGTTACTAGAGAAGCTCTTAGATGTAATACAAAACCATTCACTACTTAAACCATCTTTGAAACATGAGGCAAGGTCTATTACAATTCACAAAACAAAAGAAGTTCAATTGTCATAAAAAAAAAACCCCCCATTTTGAATTTAGTATAAATCTAGTACAAAATTTTAATTCTTTTTAAATTTCAGTTTTTTCAATAGAGGAGAAAGAGGTAAATATCAAACCCTTAACCTATTGATGTCTTAAAAGAGTTATACCATTACACTATTCAACTTTCAACTCTAAATTTCAGTTTTAAAATTATAATATTAGTTTCAATTTTAGCATCTAGACCTACTAAAATTGAAAAAAAAAAATACATGTTAAATTTGATAATAAATGTAATTTTGTGACAATTAAACTTTCTAAAAAATTGACAATAAGAATACAAACATGATAGGAAAGTGAGAGTGAATCAATGTCTACAGGAAACAAACAAAAGAAAAGGCAAACTTACTACTTAAGGGATATTTGTTAATTGAATTTTCATTAGAGATATCATTAATAAGTGAATTGAGGATTAAAAAAAAAAAACACCTGTGCTAATGCCAGGTTGGTTTCAATGTCATTTTCCTCTTGGATATTTTTTGCTTGTTTAATTTAATAATCAAAGGAGCCTAGAATAGAAAAAATAATAATAATAATTAGAAATTGCACAATAGAAATGCTCCACTCTCACTCCATATTGCCTAGCTTAGCTAGACGACGAATTGTTACAGGCTGAAGGTCTCTGATATTATTATTTCAATAAACCAAAGTCATTGTTTAATCTTTGTGTAATTTTCTTTTGCTAGGAAATGCTTTCTTGATGTGAAAGTATTGCAAGGTGCTAAAACGTATAATTAAGGCGGTAATGAAATCTCTACAACTGCGGTGTTGGGAGAAATTATATAATAGTTAAGTAACATTGTAGATTAAACCAATTATATTAAAATAAGTTAGAAAATAAATAATTATTTAATTAATTATAAGATATAATTTCCTTAAATTAGGGAATGATAAGTTTATCAATTTTTTTTAAAAAAAAATTAGATTCTTTCATTTTAATTAGTAGTTCAACTATTATTGGATTGACTTTTCAATTAGATACGGTAAGTTAGTGATCCTGGACCACTAATATCAAAACAGACTATATATAAGCCAATTAATTGTCTTCTTACATTTCAGAATTTGAAATTTTGGATACTTCAATTTTTTTTAAACAGATGCTTCATTATTCAATATTTGTATGAATTTTAACTGGTTTAAAGTTTAAAGTTTAAGTTGGATATATTCATAAAAGTCATATCCAGTAAACATAAAGGCTCTGACCATTTTAAAATTTGACTCAAGTAGATTTATAAAAAGAACAAAATTCTTTTCAACATTTATTTTTCCGTAGATGAGAATCAAATTTGAAACTTTAGTTAAAAGCATACAAAATGTTAATTTTAATACCTTAATTTATAGCTTCAAGTTTGTGATGTATAAAAGAAAAACTTAACTGATAATAAATGCAATATCAAATACAATGATGCTACAACTTGAATTGCATGGTGCCAACCTCCCCTAATTTAACGGTGGAAAGTCTTTACACAACACCATTATAAGAGGGAACGGTTTGAATTCCCCACCACTTCCACTTCAGATGTAAAAAAAAAAAAAACTTGAATTGCATTATATATTGTTTTTTCACATAAAATAACTCAATTTAAACGAAAAAAAGAAAACGTGAAAAGGGAATCCTGCAATTGACGTAAACTAATGAATAATATCAATGAAATCTTGCTTTGGTGTGAGAATAAGGTTCAGTCAAATGCTGAATATGCCTTTACTATATGGCCCAACGGTGAGTTTCTAGTAAAAAAATAGACAATGGATTAGTTTTAAAAAAATGTATAAAGCTCGGATCTCAAGTGCCAACACTTAGTCTCCTTCTTCATCTTCTTGAGACCAACCTTCTTGTTGGTTTTATGTGATAAAAATGGGAAATAGTCTTTGATATAACCACAAATACTGACATGAACCATATGGAGGAAAAAGGGTTCTGTTTTTTCTCCTATCCTGTTCTTTGTACTAAAAAAAAAAAAAAACCCATATATCATTAAATTTATAATAATAGTGAATATATATATATATTATGGCCTATTGGTATAAAAAATACAACTTTTTTAACTTTTTATATATTTATACTAAACTTTAAAATTTTAAAAATTAGTCCAATTTGACATATTATTTATAATTTTAGTACAATTTAATATATTATTTGTAATTTTAACACAATTATGATTTGATAATCAATTAACAAATAAAATATATACTTAGTATTTGAGATAAATTAACTAACATCTATTATTATAGTATCACATTCATATGAAGATTTAAAATAGATTAAAAAAAGGAGATAAATATAGTCTTTATAAATTAAATAAAATTTTCATTCTTATTTTTATATTTTCTCAATTATTGAGATTAAAATCTAACTAACTATTACGATTAGTATTTAGATGATATGAATGTAAAATTCATCAAAATAGAGATTAGCTATTTCTCCTCAAATATTATATTTTAATTAAATTATAATTATGCTAAAATTATAAATAATTTGTCAAATTGAATTAAATTTGCCAAGTTTTAAAGCTTAATATAAATTTACAATAAGTAAAAAAAGTTGTGATTTTTGGTATCAGTATCTATTTTTCTTAGTTAAATATGAATTATTTAGAATACACCATGAAATTAATCTCGTGGTTATCTAGGCTTATAAGATTCATTGTGTATATGGCTTGTAAAAAATTATTTGAATATTCAGTAACAACTAACAGATATAAAAGAGATGTTGGATTCAAATCTGATCCTTATACCATCATAAAATTAATTTCATGAATATTTAGCTTATGAGATCCAATGTGAAGTGGTCCATAAAAACTATTTGAAAATATTTTAATGACTAACTGTCTAATTTTTACAACAAAGTATCCTAAGTTAATCCATGTCCTCACCGTTACAGTGCATGCATAGCGACGAGGTGTCTTGGGTTGTTGTAGCAATGCAAGTTATATAGCTGCGCATTTTACCAAAGTTTGATACATATTATCATTATTCATCTCATTGGATTGATTGTTTAGTAATCTTACATTTCTGTAAGAATTATTTAATTATCAAGCTATTTTTGCAACGTCCTGCTATACCTTCATGAAAGTATTCCCACAAATTCCTTGCTCTTTTATTATCCTTTGAAATTTTAGAAATTCTATGTGGAGGTCTTAAATTAATTTATGGTGATTTTTTATAATAAAAGTTGGAGAATTTTTTAGTAAAGTTTTAAATTCGAGTCTTATATGTGAAAAATTATATAATATAAAAATGTTACTCAATTCGATTTTTAAAATAGTCCTACATTATTTATTTACCAAATATTGACAAATATCAAATGTGTGCTATACTTTTTTGCAAATTACTGTTTATATTTCATCAAATATTGATAGGTGAGAAGACTTGAACTGGAAGCTAAACATATGCCGAAAACATAATTCTCACTCTTTTGTATCTTTCTAGCACTCTCATCAACTAAAATATTGCTTTTTTTTTTTTTTTTTACAAAGATATAAGATATTTCATTACTAAAATAAGAAAGTCATTACAAAGAGTAATACAGATAGATAATCACAATAGCCTTTTATAATCCTATAACTATATACTTAAAGGTCAATGATTGAAATCAGAGATACAAATCCACAACATTCACCAAAATTTGTGGGAGAATTATTAAATTCTCCAAAAAAATAATAAAGTAGAATCATAAAAACTATGAGAAATTTAAATTATCTTAAATAACTTGACTATCAGATAGATCATATTCAGAACAAGATCCATGAGCTATCTGTAAATATGTAAAAATCTCAACTACAGCCTTCAATAAAAAAAAGTTAGTTATCTAAGAATCTTTTTTGCATAGTAAATTGCTCCAACAACTCCCAAATTTCAACTCCCGTTTAAATCTTAAGCACAAAAAGGAGAAACTAATAAACTCATATAAAAAAACTACACATAACTACTAGCATAGATATAAAGGAAACTGTAAATGATATGAAGAGTAACTTCAAATCTATGATGAAAAGCCAAAAAAAAAAAAAAAAGGTGGGGAGGAGTTTTAAAACCCCAAACCAAAAACAATAAGACAAAGAGCAAGGAGAGTATTGATGATGATAATAATAATAATAATAATAATAATAATAATAATAATAAAAGGTCTCTGTTTTTTTGGCAGAGATATCATTTTTATTAAGACATTACTCTTAATAGTTGTTTTTTTAGTTTGTACAAATGGGTAATTCTTAGTACCGCATGGAAAAGAGAGAGGAGGATGTTTGAATCCTACTCTTTTTAATCTAAATATCTACATTTTTTATTACTTGTTGTATTTGGTTCTTTTTTCATTAAAACCCTCATATAAATTACACAACAACGTTTTATTATTAGTTATGACTTTTATTGTTTTAATAAAAAATATAGAGAAAAAATATATTTTTCCCATTCTTCATGCCTTTGCATTCAAAATCAATTATTCTACTATACAAAAAATTAGAAAACATAATAATTAAAGTTTTTATTTCTATTATTTGATGTAAATATTTTACTTGTAATAAAAAGTAATAAAACAAAATCTAAGTAATTAAAAAATTAATACTGATATATGTGTTTAAAAGATATTAGTTCATGTAAAATAAAAATATAAAATATTTAGAATAAAAAGATAAAAAAATAATGTAAAAAATAATGGTTTTATTCCTCTTGTTCTTTGTAGTAAAATATATCATTAAATTCATAATAATAGTGAATATGTTATATTTTTATTAGTTAAATATGAAATATTTAAAATATATCTTATACATTCACCGGTTAAATATAACTCAAACGGTAAAAATATTTATTTCTGAAAAGAAATTCCAGGTCTAATCCTCATATCACCATGAATTAAATCTCATGGTTATCTAGGCTTACAAGATTTATTGTGTATATGGCTTGTAAAAAATTATTTGAATATACCCGTAGAAGAGATCTTGGATTTATACCATCATAAAAGTAATTCTCATGAATATCTAGCTGATGAGATCCAATATGAAGTGGTCCAAATAATTTTTTTTTTTTTGGTGAATACACACGATAAACGTCCGAACAACAAAAACAAATAAAGAAAAACATTAACTGATTACTTCACTCCAATCAACATGGAGAAGAGTTTTTATGTTATCAAACGGGGAAAGAAGCACAGACATATCATCACTACTTGTTATAGCTCCTTCTCTCGCAAGCCAATCAACACAGGAATTAGCTTCTCTACCTCTAAACATGCAATGAACCTCCCAAGCTCCTCTTATTTTGCAAGTAATAGAGCTGATGAGTTTGTTGCTATTTCCAAAGACTTTAACCGAATTATTGATGGCTTCAACCATAGTAAGGGAATTTGACTCAATGACCAGCTTAGTGAATCCCTATTCCTAAGCAATCTGCAAACCGATAAGGATTCCCTAAAGCTCAGCTTCAAATGTGGTACAGACTCCACATTTCTTAGTGAAGCCAATAATCCATTTTCCATTGTGATCATGAAATAAACCGCTAGTAACTGAACTCATGGAGTGTGGCATGCAGCTACCATTGGTGTTAAGTTTCACAAACTTGACATCCAGAGGGCACCAATCAACAAGTTGAGAACCTGAAGAAAATGTAGAGGGGAGGCTAGAGCAACAAGCCTCAAAATTGTGAATTTCTTTGCAGCGAAGGAGAATTTTTTTTATCACAATTTCCAAAGGAATGATTTGGTTACCAAACACAAACTGGTTCCTCCATTGCCATAGTAGCAGCATAGTAACTCCAAACATGAGGCTCCATTCCACATCGTTTAATGAAGCATAATGGTTGTTAATATTATGGAGAATCCAGCTCCAACTATTTAGGGAAAAGAAATTTGCACTTCGTTAAGAGAAGGAAATTGAAAGCCATATTCTTATAACTATAGGGCAGTCTCTCATAATGTGAATCACATATTTGTCTTTTTTATCACATAGAGGGCAAGTTGGCAATGGGATAGCCTTCCTCTTGTAGCAAAAGGCTTGTAGGATGACGATCTCTGACAACCAACCATATCATTATTGGAAGAAAACAATGACAATATCAACTCCTTGAATGACATTATTGTTCAAGAAAATGATATTATCATTGGAAGATATGTCTCAGGACCAATAGTTAAACTATCAGACTATCTTTGAGAGGAGATTGTGAAGCCTTAAGGAAACTCTATCATTGTCAAGCTATTTGGGAAACAAACTCGATATAGGATTTTCTATGATAGAAACAAGTCCTTATGGCAACTAATAGGCTCCCTCAAAGTCATTGATATGGAGAATGGATTCTACTTGATCAAGCTGAGTAGAAAAGAAGATACAAAAAAGGTGTTAACAGATGGTCCTTAGATTATCCTTGGACATTACCTGACAGTCCAGAGATGGACTCCATCTTTCAAAGCAACAAGCTCCAAGATCTCCTCAATCACAGCATGAGTCCATTTCCTTGGTTCGTCTATATAATACTACCAGGAATCAATCCTTCAAAGTATCGGTGAGGTGGTGGGGAAGACTTTAAGAGTTAATCTTAACACTCAGATGTCTATTAGAGGAAGGTTTGCAAGGGTAGTAGTGGAGATTGACTTAGAATAGCCTCTAGTTTCTCAATTTACCATAGATGGAGAAGCTCAATGTATGGAGTACGAAGGGCTACCTCAAATCTATTTCCATTGCAGAAGGGTAGGCCACAATGTCATTTTTTTGTCCAGTAAAATGAAACCAAGCAAATAAAGGCAATCATGACGATGAAGAACCTAGTGTAGGCATTACTGGTGTTGACCTCAGAAACACATCAGAGGACCATGTAATCGACTATGGGCCATGGCTCCATGCTCAACATAGGCAACATAAGCAACATAAAGAAATTCAAAGAGAGAGGCCCACATGTAAGTAAAAGAAGCTTTATGAACAAGCCGCAATTATGAAAAGTCCATCTTTTGGATTTAGTTCATGATTTGATGCACTAATGGAGGAGAATAATGATCAAGTAGTAGAGGCAAGAGAAAGTAGGACTTTTTGTGGGGCTAGAGACAAAGTGGTAATGGAAGAAAAATTTCAAAAGGAGAGTAGGTTTAACAATAACTAAAAAATCAAATAAAACATGTGAGCCTTACAGAAAAGAAGGAAAATTAAAGTTAAATAAATAAAGATAAAACATTGGCAGATTTCAAAAATGGTATAGCTATGATAAAGAATAATTCCAAAGAGCATATGGGTGACGCCCTCAATGACATCATAAATTGGGTGGGCTTAGATCAATATACCAACATCAACTTCCAATAATTAGTAAATAAGCCTCTTGTGTTGTTCTAAACCAAAAAAAAACCTCCTGATGTCAATAAAAAGTGTGTTCGTATCTAGACTAATTCCTAAAGAAATAAAGGTGGTGCTACTGATGCTCCTTATAAAAGATAGCATAAGAAAAACTCATTTGGTATAAATCCTTTTTTAAAGACAATTTTTCTAAGTAGTGAGGTGGTTAAGGTCAAAGTGTTGTAAGCAAGCAACTAGAGATGGTTTCAGTTTGCCTTGTTCATTAATTCTATTTTATTTTTCTCATGATGTCGGTCCTCTCATGTAACTATCAAGGGGCAGGTAGTAATATATTTTGAAATGCCTTTAAGGATTTGATGAGAGTACACCATCCTACGATTTGTGTGATTCTTGAGCCTAAAATAAGTGGCTTGCAAGCTGATGTTGTCATTAAGGAATTGGGTTTCAAAACCTCATTCCAAGAAGATACTAGAGGCTTTGCGGGTGGCATATGGATCTTGTAGGATGATGTTATAGCTTCCATAAGCATTCTCTAAATGCATTCTCAATTTGTTCATTTCAGTATAAAATTCCAAGGAATATCAATTTGTTGTACTGCGATTTATGGAAGCCCAACAACCATTGTGAGAGAAAACTTATGGTAGGACATAAGGAAGATGTATGCTTCTTTGCATTCCCTATGGATGCTTATTAGAGACTTCAATGCGTATTTGAGGAAATAAGAAAAAATCGTTAATTCAAAGACTTCATTAACTCTTGTCAACTTATTAATGTAGGTTTCTTAGGTCCAAAGTTCACTTGGGAAAGGAATGGTGTAAAAGAATGCTTGGACAAATGCCTAGTCTCTTTTTCCTAGCGTATGGTATATTCAAAAGCCATTTTGCAACACCTCCCCAAAATTAAGTCCAATCATTGCCTGATTTTACGTTATTTCTTTGGTATGCCTCATCTTTCATCTTGCATAAGCCCCTTTCAATTTCACGCTACTTAGTTAACACATAGTGGGTTCAAACAATATGTTAAAAAGAATTAGAGATGGAATGGTAACGTTATGGAAATGTCTTCTGAGTTTATGAAATAAGTTAAAGTGTGGAACAAAGAAGTTTTTGGAAATTTTTTCTATCAGAAGAAGAATATTTTATCTGGGATGGCTGTTATTGACTTCGGATCATCTTAGACTTATCAGAGATAGTTTGGCTTTTGAATATGAAGAAATTCTTCTACAGGAGGAAATTATATGGTATTTTATCAAAGTAAATGGGATGTGGTTGGTGATAGTGTCTCTTGCATGGTAAAATTTTTTTTTTATGACTAGTAATCTGGATCCTAAACTTAATGAGACTCTCATTGTTCCCATTCCTAAAGTGTCGAATCCTTCAACCATGTTGCAGCTCAAGCCTATAAGCTTATGCAATGTAGCTTAGAAGGTTATTACTAAAATTATGGTTAGCAGGATTAAGCCCTTTATGGAGAAGCTTGTTAGCCAAATACAATGTGGCTTTGTTCCTGGTTGTCAGATCATAAACAATATTATTATGTTTCAGGAAGCTATGAACTCAATGAGAAACTAAACTCGTAAGAAAGGTGTCATGGTAATCAAGGTTGACTTGGAAAAAGATTATGACATGCTTAAATGGGATTTCATTAAAGATTCTCTTAAAACCAATGGGATCCATAAGACTCTGATGGACAGAATTATGAAGTGTATTAGAACTCCTAGCATGTAAGTTGTTTGGAATGGAAGACTCACAGAAAAATTTTCTCCAACCCGTGGCATTAAATAAGGGGATTAAATTTAGCCTTGTCTGATTATTCTTTGTATGAAATGTCTATCCCATCTCATCAACTCTCTGATCAAATCTAGAACTTGGAAGCCTATTAAAATAAGTAAGAACGGTCCTTTGCTTTCCCACCTTTTCTTTGCTGATGATCTTTTATTATTTTTTGAAGAATCCAGTGATCAAGTTGTCATCATTCAAAAATGCCTAGATGAGTTTTTTAATTCCTCAGGGTAGAGAGTAACAAGAATAAGACTCATATCTATTTTTTAAAAAAAGTTCATAGTTCACTTATCTTAGACATTTGTGGTAAGTTAGGTTTTGCTAAATCGGAGAATCTTGGTAAATATTTAGGTGTTGATGTTATCCAAGGTCAAGTTAACAAAATGACTTTCAAGAGCACAGTTAATAAAATTAAGTCTAGGCTTTCCGGATGGAAGGCTAAGAACCTATATCTAACGGGTCGAATTATGTTGGAAAATTTAATGCTTCAAGCCATGCCCATCTATCCTATGCATTCAGCAAAGTTTCCAATTTTAACTTGTAAGGAGATTGATAAAGTAGTGAGAGATTACGTCTGGGGCTCAACAGAAGGTGACAAAAAATGTAGTTAGTTAGTTGGGATCAGATGTGTAAGCCTAAATGTAAGGGTAGTCTAGGCCTCAAGAAATCTGAGGATATGAACAAAATGTTTCTCATAAAACTTGGGTGGTGACTTATGTCTACTCCATATGCTCAATGGGTTAGAATTTTGTTTAGTAAATATGTCAAAACTACTTTGCTTAATAGCACTTTGAAGACTAAACCCGGGTGCTCAAACATCTGGAGAGGGTTATGTTCAATTTAGGAGTTAGTCATCAAAGGAACTTTTTGGAATGTCGGCAATGGAAAATCCATCAACTTCTGGAAAGATAATTGGTTAGAAGGAGTTAATCCCCTTGACTCTATAGCCTTGAGAGATGTCTCCCAAGTTGATTTAAATCAATTAATTACTTCTTATGTTACTCAAGAAGGCAGATGGAAGTGGAATGATCTTCACAACCTACTTTCGCAATATGTTTGTCTCAAGTTAGCCAATACGTTTCTCCGTTTACAACAAATAATCCAGATAGTATTTTTTAGAACTTTTCTCCTTCTGGAAAATTTGCCACTAAATATGCTTCCAAGCTTTTTAAACAACTATGACCTGCTTATTCTAAATCCCTTGTGGAAAAAAATTTGGAATTAAAAAGGTCCTCAAAGGATTAAATCCTTCTTATGAGTGGTTCTAATAATATAAATTAGCAATATATCTTGGTGCACCTATTGATATCATTTCTATAGTCTAGCCTCTAAATATATATATATATATATATATATATCTTAATTAAAAATTAAATCAAAGTAAAATACATCTTGATCAACAAAATAATATAAATAAAAGTACAATTAAAAATAGCAAAATAAAATTTCACTTAAATTATGAAATTTATCGGTCTTATTATTCAACCACGTCGATAACATTTTTTAATTTGTAACTCAGTGATCCATACATTACACTCAATGACATTGATTAGCTATAAGTTGACTCTCTAATTTTTAGTAGAAATATTAATAAAATTTTCACAATGAAAAGAGATGCAAAATCCATAATAGGATAATCACTCAAATTTTATAAAAGGAATTAATATCTCTATAAAGGAATATTCAAAAAAAAAATTTTAAATTCAAATTTATTTTATTAGATGTAAAGAAATAAATAATATATATATATGACTGTTGTCGATTTAAGAGATGATCAACTGTCTCAAATCGATGATAATAAAAAAAATAAAAAATTTTAATAAAGAAATATTGATCTTAATTAAAAATTAAATCAAAATAAAATACATCTTGATCAACAAAATAATATAAATAAAAATATAATCAAAAATATCAAAATAAAATCTCACTTAAATTATGAAATTTATCGGTCTTATTATTCAACCACATCGATAATATTTTTTTATTTATAACTCAGTGATCCGTACATTGCACTCAATGACATTGATTAGCTATAAGTTGACTCTCTAATTTTTAGTAGAAATATTAATAAAATTTTCACAATGAAAAGAGATGCAAAATCTATAAAAGGATAATCACTCAAATTTTATAAAAGGAATTAATATCTCTATAAAGGAATATTCAACAAAATTTTTAAAAATTCAAATTTATTTTATTAGATGTAAAGAAATAAAAAATATATATATATATATATGATTGTTGTCGATTTAAGAGATGATCAACTATCTCAAATCGATGATAGCAAAAATAAAAATAAAAACTTTTAATAAAGAAATACTGAGCAAAAGTAGCTAAAATTTTAGCTTCGTTTGTTGTTTGTGGCTGCTCATTCTTTAATTTTGTTAACATCGATATCATTTCATTTTTTAAAAAAAGAAGATTGTATGAACTAAATACTAATGCATTATATAATAGAGAGCAGTTATTTCCTTTTTGAATTGAAGATGGCAGAATTCGAATCATACACTTCAAAATATCTTTAAATATAAGTAGAAGTGTAATCGAACTGAGTCAAGCAAAATTTTAACTAGTTTAGATTTAATTCATTTATAATCAACCCGAGCTTGCTATGCCATTTGGTGCTCACGAGCCCTTTGTGAGCTTCAACTAGTTTAAAGAAATTTTAAAAAATGTAAATGATAAATTAAAATTATACATTAAAAAATTAAAAATAAATTATCTAAGTAAATTATAATATATTTTATAAAAAAATATGATTTTATTCTAATAATATATTTATTAAAGTATTCTTTAAAATAAAAATTTATATATTATTTACCTAAAATCAAATTATTAAACATTAAAATTATGAGTTAATTCACAAGCTTCTATTCGAGTTTATTCACGAGTTTCACGAACTGAATTTTATATAGTTTTGAACTCGACTTGTTTATTAAACAAGTTTTAATATACGAGATCGAACTAATTTTTATCGAGTTAAACATCTAGCTGCTTGCGAACAGTTGAACTCATTTACACCCCTAAAAAGGAGTTATCATTTAACTAGTTCTTTATTTCATTATTTTTTTCATATAAAATGCTATTTTGTTTAAGTTCTTGAAAAAACTTATTTACAATATATTATATTATATCAATATATAAATAATAAATATTTTATTATTTTAATTATTTTTATATTTACTTATTCAATAATTAATTGCAATACATTATAGAAACTATGACGAATAGTCCATGGAATCTCCACAAAACGAGAATTGAAAAAATGCACAATCCAAGATGAATCACACTCTAACCATAAGTTATTCCAACTAAAATCTTTAGCTTTCCTAACTGAAAATGTAACAACATGCAACTCGACTACATAAGCAAAACCAATTCCAGTACTGAAAGCAAAAGCACTAATTACATAACCTCTTAGATTCCTGAACACACCACCTATGCCAGAACACCTTGGAGCACCGATTGCCGAGCCACCCGTGTTCAATCCAACTTAAAACAAGAGGGTACCAAGTGACAATGATAATCTTGGGAGCTTTAGGAAGAATAGTCACAATATTGAGAAGGGAGAGGGTTTGCAATTCACTAATCGAATTGGACATCGACCCAAGATTAAAGAAAGCACTTTCCTTTCTCATTTTCCAAAGATATCAAAGAGCAAGAAAAATATATGACTTAGCATCATAAAAAATAATAGAATTCTGACAATGCCAAATTAATCAAATAACACTAAAAATTACTAAAACCCAAAAAACTTGTACTTGCAAACTGAAATTGCAGCTAAGAGCATTTTTAATAAGAGATCCTAAAAGAAAAAAGAGGCCTTTGAAATGTATCACCAACAACCTTCCAAATCTCTTTGGCAAATGGGCATTGAATAAAAATGTGGTCCTCTGATTTTGAGGCAGAATTACAAAAACAACACCAAGAAGCTATATAAAAGCCCTTTTTATTAAATTATCCTCAATTGGAAAATACCTAAGATAAATAGGCCAACCTAAAAAAAGCATAGAGGTGGTAAAAATTCTTTCCAAAAGAACCTACACCATGAATCCAAAGGATGAGAATGCAAAGCAAGCATATTTTTCACTAAATAAATCCCATCAATTGAAAGAAGCGGAGGCAAACATCTGAGCTATCCTTTAGAGGCTGAATTTGAAGAATTTCATTTTTAACATCCAAAGGGTAATCTTTTAGAAGGTGCCAAACACTATTGACTAAGAACTCTAAAATTGGGGCATCTAACTTAGCTTGCTAAACAAAGGGAATATTAAGTCTATTAACCAAAAAAGGCTAAATCCATTCCTCAGTCTAAAATTTCAAAGAAGAGGAGGAGCCAATCAACCACTTAATAAAAGCTTTCATATTCAAGAAAAAGGACTTAATTGAATACCAAATAGAAGATGATATCATAGTAACCTTAGGAGCATATGAAGCCGTAAGAAACCGACTACAAAAAAGAGACAGAGGGAACACATTATATGAAATCAAGCTCTAAGATAATTTTCCAAAAAGAGATATATTTAAATTCTCTAGATCTTTAATCCCCAATCCACTATGCTTTTTATTTAAGCAATAAGTGGACCAAGGAACAACCACCAATTTTCAATTATTAATAGAACCAGTCCAAAGGAAGTTCCTAATACATTTCTTCATATGAGTCAACAAGCTTCTAAACCATTTATAAACAGAGAAAGAATGTAAAAAAGAACTCATAATTATAGAATTGATCAGCATTGACCTTCCTACCATGGATAAAGATGAACCCTTCCAATTAGCAAATTTACAAATAATCTTATTTGTAATAGATTGCAGCCACAATCTTCTAACTACAACTTGAAAGAGCGAAACTCTAAGATAATTAAGAGGAAGAGATCCCCTATTAATCCTAATAATCTCCTTTAACAAATGGGCTCTTCAATAGGTAAATACTTTGCTAAAGAAAATATTAAACTTGCACCAATTAACTCTTTATTATGAAAGACCACCATAAATTTGAAAAATATGAGCCAAAAAATTAATATTTTTAGTGGAAGCCTTTCTAAAATCAAGGACATTATCAACATAAAGCAAATAAAATGGAAAAAAAATCGCTTTAAAGTAATGCATCTTATAAAAAAGACTATCACTAGAAGTCTTAGAAAGCCATCTACTAATAAAATCTTCAACTAAGCAGAATAGAAGAAAAGACAAAGGATCCCCTTGTCTTACACCCCTAGAATAAGAAAAATAACCTTTAGGAACACTATAAAGCATAATAGAGATTCTAGCAAAAGAGAAAATCTCACAAATCCAATCCCTAAACTGAAAAGAAAAACTAACACCTCTAAAACATTAAGAATAAAACTCCAATTCATAGTATCAAACGCCTTTTGAATATTAATTTTCATAGTCATATTCCTACCAAAATAGCACTTGTTAAGCAACACCTTCTAAAGTTGTAGTAATACAATGAGAAATATTCCAATTTTTAACAAAACCAAACTTATTAGGAGAAAAAATATTCTTGGCAATAAAGGATAGGCAATCAGCAATAATCTTAGTAATAAATTTGTAACAAAAATTACTAAGAATGATGGGATGCTATTGCTCAATCATGATGGCCTCTTTCACCTAGGGAATAAGAACCGTAAAGTTAGAATTAAAACTTGGAATAATTTTCCTTGAAACACAAAACTCTGAAAAACATTACAAACATCAACTCCTACTATATCCTAATAAGTTCTGAAGAACGAACCAATGAAGTTATCCGATCCTTGAGCACTATAGGGATCTATTAAGAAAACACTTTTTTTAATCTCCTCAAAATATGGACATTTGGTAAGCTCATTATTATCATTTTCAAAAACCAAAAAGGAATGATATCTTTAATGAAAGTCAAATTAGAAGACACACCTGGGTTAGGACTAAAAGGTTGCTATAAAAATTCACCCTTGTCTTTGAGAAAAATTTCTTATTGAATAAAATGGGCTTTTAAATCAGCATGAGCTTCTAACTCTTTCTAATGAAGGTCATCCAAAATTCCATTAAAATTTAGTTATAAACCTTTGAAAAAGTATCTTGAGCTTTAGAGATGTTCTGACTGAGATTACCAAACACATTTTTATTCCAATACCTCAAAAGCTGACAAAGATGTTTAAACTTGATAGATAAAGCCTGCATTAGAGAAAAGCTTAGTATCCGTTAAAACCAATTTGTGACCACTAGATTCTACATAGAATTATAAGTAATCCATATTGCTTAGAACCTAAACCGAGGTTGCCTAACCATCCCATTAGAACAAGTTAGTAATAATAGAGCATGATCCGAGTGATGCTTTGGAAGAGCCAAACATTGAATTAATTGCCAAAAAAAGAAGAACCCAAGAGAAGCTAGAGATCTATTAAGAATATTTTCCACTCTGTCTGTACCCAAATGACCATTACACCAACTATAGTGAGCTCCATGCATAGGAATAGCATTCAAATGACTGGAATCAAAAAATGATTTGAACTCTCTACAAGGCCGAATAGTAGGGGCCCTACCCAATTTTTCATGAGAACCTAAAACATTATTAAAATGACCCATAACTATCCAACAATCAGAAGCAAATGCCACTATAGAGATTAAGTCAGTCCAAAGCTCAACCCACTTATTACTCCACACTTTAATTCCATAAGTACTAAGAGTGAGGGTGAATTGGCTTCTTAGGAAATATGGGTAATTTTGATTTTACACCCAAGAGAAAACTTAAAAAAAGAATTAGAGCTAAAATAGATGAAGATAATGAGCAATAAAAACACAAGGATTTATAGAGGTTAGGCCCTCAAAGCCTATGTCCTCTCCTCAACCACTTGTTGAGAGTTTTAATCCACTATCAATCTACTTTAAGGTGTATATTAAACCCTTATAAGCTTAAAATAAGCTACTCAAGTGTTTTCCATAAGGTTCACACTCAAATCTAAGTGTTTCCCAAGGCTTACACTCAAATCTAAGTGTTTCCCAAAGCTTACACTCAAACCTAATGCTAAGAACAATCCTTTTAGCTTACAACTGAATACGACCCTTATCCAACTCACTTAATCATACTATTGAGCTATTGAATGAAGAAAATAAACACTCACTAACCCACACTCAAGAACACTCTTGAGATAAATAGGAATTACAAGAATTTAAGATAAAAATTTGTTTGGTTGAAGAATTAAATTTAACATTAAATGCTCAAAGATAGGTCTAAGTTTGTTCGCTCAACTTTGTTAACTCTCTCCAACTCTATTCTTGGTGGTATTTAAACCCTCTAAGAGAAACGAGCTTTTGGAAGTGCATTTAATGCAAATAAAGTTGTTTAAACCACTTGAAAAAGAAGCAGGTTTGCACATTCTTCATGATCATGATAAATTCATCATGATCATGACAATCGAGGGCGCCAAGAAAAAAATTTAAATTTTTGCACTTTCATGATCATGACACTGGTGGTGACAGCTCTCAAGAACTTTGAGAGTTAGCCATCATGATCAAGACACTAGTTGTGACTAGTCTCGACCAAAATTAGAAAAATGGAAATTTGATTTTTGTAATTTTGCTAGAAAAAATTTTCTACTAATTGGAATTCACTTGTTATCATTTATAATGAAGATTTCCATCATTTTTCATTAAATTCGACATTAGATTTTGCCACAGAAATTCAATCTTCAATTTTGCCTCTTATCACAGTCATATCGAATATATCACTCCTTATGCCACATCTGATTATTATAAAATCAAAGACCTTAATATAAACACTTCAACACATGGATTAAATATAATTTTACTTAATTACTTATGACCATAAAAAATGACTGTTTTAACCCCTCAAGGTTCAAAAATCCTACCTTCTTTATAGTAATAAATAGTTATGTAAAATTAGGCTAATAAAAATTGGAAGGAATCACTTCCCCATAAAATAGGCCTAAAGTAAAAAGTACAAAGCTCAATAAATAGGACCATTTTGTATGTTTCAGCAATGAGTCAACAATAAGCAAAAGTTATAAGAGAAGCATTGATCATATTCGAGGCAATTTTAGGTTCAATTTGTAACAATTTAATTTTTCAGAAATAAATCATTTTTTAGATAGTTATATCAAATGATATAATCTGATATAAAACATGGTTTTAGAAATATGATAATGAAATAATAAAAAAATTAACAGGAATAATGATTCATAAATAATGCAATCATAATTACTTATGATTTACCCTTCATAACTTGCAGAATATATTTTACCACACATCATGCATGATTCCAAAAGAAATTTCAACATATTGGTTGATGAGAAAAAATCCAAAAACATAACAAACATATCCAAATCAATATCCAACATAATTAAACGTCAATAGCCAAAAAGAATTTCAACAAAATAGAAATTTAATTTCCATATCAAATAGCCAACAAGTCACACATGCAGGGTATACTATCCAACAGAAACAAGCATCAATAACCAATTTCAAGGTTCAAAGATTAACAATCAAATCATAGAGTATCCAAAATGCAGCCTATCTAATCACATTAATGGCCATAATATGGCTTAAGATCAAAACCTGTAGCTTTAATGCATCCAATTTAACATTTTCAATTGTTCATACCAAGCAAAACATAAGAATAATAACAACCTTTGCAAAGACAATATCCAACAACACATTCACAAAATCAGTGTACACAAATTACTATCAATTATCTGGTTGCTCAAAGTACTCAAAATACCAAATATCATCAAACATCTAAAATATCACCATATCCACTTAATAATGTATATATAACATTGTTCCAAAAGTCATAAATTATAAAATAACACAAAATAACTAAACCTAAACCTTAACAGTCTAAGCAATGAATAGTCTTATCTCCCCCTTTGTTACTATAAAAAATAAATGATGCAAGAGGGGGTTCCAGTTCAAGGCAGCTAATTAAGAAAAAATAAAAAAATATGTCCTAAAGGATTAGTAGGCTACAACCATATCAAGTTCTATCAAAGACTAAGAAAACCAAAATACACACAATTAACCAAAAGAAAGTTAAACTAAAAAACATGAGATGATATGCATTATCAAAGAGAATCATGAGATGCAGGGAGGTTGACCTTTGAATATGCTACATCAACAATCATGGCATCAATTTTCTTATCTGTAGCAATAAGATGTCCTAACTAATCCAAACTAACTATTAATATGGAGTTATAGTTGACTAAGCATGGACTAAAGAGGAGTGAGTGATTCATCTTCTTCATTGTCTTCATGGATAGTAGTATGAGTGTGCTTCTTTGAGGTGGAAGGAGCTTCACTGTCAGTCAAATTTTGAATCTATCACTGTTATGCTAAATGGCATTACCCTCCTTATCCACTTTGTACCTATGAATGGCTCCATTGATTACAACTTTCTTAATTGCAAAGTTGTGAGCCCAAGTGTCTAGGTTCAGCTTGTCATTTGGTTGAATGGGGAGAGAATAAAGGTATAGCTCATCAGGTCATAACAGGTGCAGGGACTTAGCAAGAATGGTAATGTAAGCTCCAATTCTAATTTTTCCAGATTCGACAATGGCAATGCTCTATAGATGTTCTACAAAAAATTTGGATAGGGCCAAGTTCATCCTTTTTTCTCCATACCACATCATGAAAAGCTATAGTTTTCAGACAATATTGTGGCTCTCCCCTCGAGCTAACACAGAATATGAGATAAAGTAGTGTAAACACTTATGCATGAATAAAACCATATTGGAATCTCTAACAATTTCATGTCTGAACTTACTCTACTCCATCAAGTCCAGCCAAGCCTTGTGTTCATCAAACAATGGCTCATCTTTGTAGGCACAGTAACCTACAATGGGTAACCTAAGGGCATAACCTAATTAATCTAGGGTGAGGGTTTTTTCTGCATTACATAACCTAAAGGATAGTGAATTATCCTTGTTCAGCTTAAGTATAAAGAGAAACTCTAGGGAGAACATTAGAGGTGGTTTCATGAAATTCAACAAATCCCCTTAGCTTTATTTTCTCAAGCAATTTTGTCATCAAATCTTCATAACATAATTTTTTCAAACAATCCCAATCGAAAATACGTGTTGAACAAATTTGTTAAGATTGAAGAATTTTATACCTTTCTCTTCGATCTTTTGTCTTGAGCGAATATTACAAGGGATCAAATGGGCCCTATTTTTTTATAGGTTTTTATTGCTTTCCCTTTTTTATTTGCTTTTTAGAGGATGACATGGTGAAGATTCGATTTCAATGGGAACTAATTCTTATAGGGACCAAGAGGTGCAAATATAATGAAGGACGATTATAAAATGATTAGGGAGAAGGAAGAAAAAAATAGGTTAAAAGGAGAGAGGGTAGTATTGGCGATGCAGGAGGAAGAAGATGGAGGATAACTTAAAAGAAATGTCATAAATGCCCTAACTTTAACCTAGACACGTCACAGGCAATGAAATGGGTGTCATGATCATAAAAAAGAATTTACACCACAGTTAAAGCATTTCTTGTCATCATTGATGACATAATGAATTATGATTATAATAAAACGATTATAACTTAAAGTTAAGACACAAAAAAAAGCATAAAAATGTTTATGAATTAATTTGAACCAATGGTGAGTGTTTTTCATAACTGTAAAATTGACTCATTAGACAAAGATTTTTAAATAAATAACTTAAGTTTTTTTTAAAAAAATCAAACCCTCCACAATTAATACCAATTGTATAATGATCATGATTAAAAAAATTAAACTTTTGAACTTTGATTAAGCCTCTTCAAACACATTAGGGACTAATTTAATTTTGCACCATGATCAATCAAAATTCAAGGATATAGCAAATTAACCACTCAAGGTTCAAGAAATTAATCACAATACCATAAACAAGCACGTATCACAAAGTATTACCATCTAACATGCCAATTTCTCTTTTAATGAAATTCATTCTTTCTTCACAAAGAGGTTTAGTAAATACATCTATAGGTTGTTTGTTGTACCAATAAATTCTAATACAACAACACCTTTTTGCATATAATCACACAAAAAATATGCCTAATGTCAATGTGTTTAATCCCAAAGTGTTAAATTAGATTCTTGGATAATTTTATTGCACTTGTATTATTACATTTTATTGGAATATGATCAAGAACTAATCCAAAATCCATGAGTTATTGTTTAATCTATAAGACTTGTGCACAACAATAACCCACAGTAATATACTCTGCTTTAGTGGTAGACAATGCAACCAAATTTTGTTTCTTTCTAAACCAAGAAATAAGGAAATTTCCTAAAAATTGACAAGTACTAGAGGTACTTTTCCTATCTAGAATATTCCCGGCATAGTCGGCATCCAAATAAGATATAAAATCAAATAATGCATTTCTAGGATACCAAAAACCTAAATGAGATGTGCTAATAAGATATTTTAAAATTCTTTTGACTGCATTCAAATGAGATTCTTTAAGGCAAGATTGAAAACGAGCACATTTACACACGACAAATATAATATGGAGCCTACCTATAGTAAAATAAAGAAGACTACCAATCATACCTCAATATTTCTTTTCGTCAATGCTCTTACCATTTTCATCTTTGTCAAGATTGATGGTGGTGCACATAGGAGTTTTACTAGCTTTTGATCCATCTATTCCAAATCTCTTAAGCAAGTATGTGGTGTGCTTTATTTGACTGATGAAGATTCTACTTGTGCATTGTTTTATTTGCAATCCAAGGAAGAATTTAAGTTCTCACATCATGCTCATTTCGAATTCACTCTTCATACACTTAAAGAATTCTTCACACAAAAGCTCATTAATAACACCAAATATAATATCATCTACATATATTTGCATAATAAGAATGTCATCTTTATGCCTTTTAATGAAAAGTGTGGTGTCAACTTTACCTTTAGAAAAATTATTTTTCAAAAGAAATGTACTTAATCTTTCATACCAAGCTCTGGGAGGTTGCTTTAAACCATATAAAGCTTTTAACAATTTAAAAACATTATTAGGAAAGTCATGTTGCTCAAAACTTGGAGGTTGTTCAACATAGACTTCTTCCTCAATAAAATCATTCAAGAATGCACTCGTTACATCCATTTGGAAAATTTTAAAATTCATGTATGATGCATATGTAAGTAGTATCCTAATTGATTCTAATATATTAATCGAAGAAAATGTTTCATCATAGTCTATACCTTCTTCTTGATTGTAGCCTTTAGCCACTAACCTAGCCTTATTCCTAGTAATTGCACTTAGTTCATCAAGTTTGTTTCTAAAAACCCATTTAGTGCCAATTATAGGATAATTCTTAGGTCTAGGGACTAAAGTCCACACTTTGTTTCTCCCAAATTAATTAAGTTCTTCTTGTATAGTAAAGACCTAACTTTCATCATTTAAGGACTCATCAATATTAGTTGGCTCAATTTGAGAGATAAAGGCAAGACTATTTAAATGTTTGAGAGAGTGTCTGGTAGTTACCCCTTTTAATGGCTCACTAATGATTAATTTTTTAGGATGGTCTTTCTTGAAGTGCCATTCTTTGGGTAAGTCTTCATGAGCACTTAAAGTTATGGGGGCCACTTATTCCTCTATAACTTCTTCCTTTTAAGCATCTACAACATTTTAAGAACTCTTAATTAGAGGGGAAACATTTTGATTATTTTCTAGTTTTTTCTTGTTGTTGGTTTAACTCATCAAGAGCACCTACATCATCATCATTAACAATAACAACTTTTATTAGCTCAAATGGATTAATTTTATAAAAAAACAATATGCATGGACTCTTCTACCACTAGTGTTCTTTTATTGAAAACTCTATATGACTTGCTAAAAATTGAATAACCAAGGAAGATTCCTTCATCTATTTTAGCATCAAATTTTTTAAAGTTATCCTTGGTATTCAATATGTAGCACTTGTATTTAAATACCTTTAGATATGAAATCTTGGGTTTTCTCTCATTCCATAGTTCATAAGGAGTTTTATTCAAGATAGGTCTAATGAAAACTCTATTTGATATCTAACAAGTGATATTGTCGGCTTCGGCCTAAAAGTACTTGGGCAAACTATACTCACTGAGCATGGCTCTTACCATCTCAACCAAAACTCTATTTTTCCTTTCAGTAACCTTATTTTGTTGAGGTGTTTTAGGAGAAGAGAAATTATAAGAAATTCCCATTTCGTTGCAAAAGGTTTTGAAATGCTCATTTTTAAATTTTTTTCTATGGTCATTCCTTAAAGAAGAAATTTTAAAACCTTTTTCATTTTGAATTCTTCTTGCAAGTATTTTAAAGGCTTAAAAACTTTCATCCTTATGAACAAGAAAGATTACCCAAGTGAATCTAAAGTAGTCATCGACAAAGACATATGCATAATGCTTACCACCTAGGCTAGCAACTCTATAAGGAACAAATAAATCAATATGCAATAATTGAAGAGGTCTTGTAGAAGTTACCTTGTTTTTGGTTTTAAAAGAAATTTTCACTTGCTTACCCATTTTCAAGCTCCACATACTTTGTCCTTTTAGAATTTTACTTTGGGTAGGCCAATGGCATGATCACCATTGCTTGGATCTCTAATGAGCTCCATACTAGCATGACCAAGTCTCCTTTACCACTTCCAACTATCATTTTTAATAGCAACAAAGCACTCAACACCTTGGTTAGTCAAAGAACTTAAATCAATTTTATAAACATTATTAACTCTTTCACCTTTGAAAATTTCTTTGTCCTCTTTCATATGAGTTACAAAGTATTATGTGGGTTCAAAAGTCACTATATTGCCTTTATCATATAATTGACTAACGCTAAGTAGGTTATGCTTTAAACCATCAACTAAAAGGATATTTTCAATATAATTAGAGTCTTTCTTACCAACTTAACCAATGCTAACAATCTTACCCTTGGCATTATCACCAAATGTAACTTTGCCTCCCTTCTTCATTTCCAAATAAGTAAAGATTTTACCCTTCCTAGTCATGTGCTTTGAACATCCACTATCTAAATACCACTTTTCTTTACATGTTGTGGATTCCAAGCACACCTACAATGAAATAGTTCATCTCACTTTAGGTACCTAAATATATTTAGGTCCTTAGGGGTTAGCAATGAAAGATTCATCACTTGAGTAACCCAAATAAGTCTTTCTTATATAACATCTAGAATTCTCATGCCCCATCACACCACAATAATGGCATCTAACATTTGGTTCATGCTCTTCCATTTTAAACTATGAAAACCATAAGAATGAGCATGATTGTATTTCCTAGGCTTAGGTCTTTTTAAGCTATTTACTTTAGAATTTTTAGTCTTATAACCATTAGACTTTTTAGGTCCATTGGTTTTAAGACTAGATTTTTTATAAACCTTATTAATTTAAGTACTTAGGTTTACAACTTTTTATGAACTAACATGAGTGTTTTCAAAGCCAATGCCACTTTTAGGTTTTAAGGGAGTGGAAGTCATGGAAATTATCCCATCTATAATTTCCTTTCCACTATTAAATCTAGAAATGGATTCCTTGAGATTGCCATTTTCATTTTCTAAAAATACATTTTGCTCAATAAGTTTTTCATTTTCATTTGCAATCTCAATTTTCTTTGAATTACTTTCATTCAATGAATTGGTTAACTATTCATTAGCGGTTCTTAATATCTCAAGTTCTTCTTCTAGAGTTTTTACCCTTTCTTTGAGTGAATTAATTCTAGATAGATATTTATCGCATTTATGCATCAATTTCTCATAAGAAAGTAACATTTTATAATAAGATTCAAAGTCTAAAGTTACCTCATCATTAGATTCCTCTAATGCCATAAAGCAAAGATTGGTAACTTCATCATCGGTGTTAGCATCATTAGTTTCACTTGAATTATACCAAGTTGCTTTAAGTGCTTAACTTTTTATCCTTTTTAAAAGATTTAATGTTGGGCATTCGGATTTACTAAGACCCGATTTGTTGCATCCATAGCAAATTACTTTTTTTTGTTGCTTGAATCTTGCTTCTTGAACCCTCTTCTCTGCTTCATAATAAGATTTCTAATTTTTCTTGAAATCATAGCATACTTATCATCATCATCATTTTAGTCACTATCACTAGTGTCTTTACTTATTTTAAGAGCAATACTCTTGTCCTTCTCGATATTCTCTTCTTTAAATACTTGAGTCATTTTAATTTCATGAGTGAGAAGCTTTCCAAGAGGTTCATCTGTAAGTAGAGTGAAGAGATCATTTGCTTCTTTAATTGAATCAATCTTAGCTTCCCAAATCTTTTAAGGCAAAATCACAAGGATTTTATTATTAACATCTTCATTTGAGAATTTCTTCCCAAGTTTTCTCATAGTATTAATAAGAGTAATGAGTCTACCATACATTTCACTAATTTTCTCATTGGGCTTCATATTAAACAATTCATATTCTCTTCTAATAATTTGCAATTTCTTACTCTTGAGTTGATTATTACCTTCATATTTAGTCATTAGACATTCCCAAATTTCCTTAGCCAACTTTAAATGATCTATTCTATTGTATTCTTCCTTACTCAAACCACAATAGAGGATGATGATTGGTTTTTATATTTCTCAAGTTGGCTCTTGATTGTTCATCATTCCATTCCTTTCTTAGAATGGTCACTTCATTATCATCTTTGTCTTTCTTTATTGGAGGACTCCAACCTTCTTCAATAATATCCTATAAATTTACTCATTCACTATCAAAGAATATCTTCATCTATTTTCTCTAATATGCGTAATCGGTTCCATCAGAAAATGGAGGTCTTTTGTAGCTAAGGCCATGAGCATTGGGGGTGACAACAACTTAACTTATGGAGGCCATAATATTTTCTCTAAGATGGTTAAATCTTTAAGAATGAAGAAAAATGCTCTAATACCAAATGTAATTCCATAAGTGTCAAGAGGGAGGGTGAATTTTCTTTTTAAGAAATATAGGTAATTTTGATTTTACATCAAAGAGCAAACTTAAAACAGAATTAAAGCTATAATAGATGAAGATTATAAGCAATAAAAATATAAGGATTTATAGAGGTTCAACCCTCAAAGCCTACGTCCTCTCCTCAACCACTTGTAGAGAGTTTTAACCCACTATCAATCTACTTTAAGTTGTAAATTAAACCTTTACAAGCTTAAACTAAGCTACCTAAGTGTTTTCCATAAGGTTCACACTCAAACCTAAATGTTTCCTAAGGCTTACACTCAAACCCACTGCTAAGAATAATCCTTTCAGCTTACAAGTGAATAAAATCCTTACCCAACTCACTCAATCACACTATTAAGCTATTGAATGAATGAAATAAACACTCATTGACCTACATTCAATCACACTATTGAGATATATAAAAATTACAAGAATTTAATATCAAGATTTGGATGGTTGAAGAATTAAATTCAAGATTGAATCCTCAAAGATAGCACTAAGTTTGTTTACTCAACTTTATTAACTCTCTTTAGCTCTATTGTTAGTGGTATTTAAACCTTCTAAGAGAAAAAGAGTTGTTGGAAGTGCATTTAATGCAAATAGAGTCATTTAAACCACTTAAAAAAGAAGTAGATCTGCACGTTCTTCATGATCATGAAAATTGAGGGCGCTAAGACAAAAATTTGAATTTTCACACTTTCATAATCATGACACTTGTGGTGACAGCTCTCGGGGACTTTTGGAGTTGGCCATCATGATCGTTGTCATGATCATAACACTGATTGTGAATAGTCTCAACTAAAATTAGAAAAATAGAAATTTATTTTTTGTAATTTTGCTAAAAAAAATTTATAATGATTGGAATTCACTTATTATCACTTATAATAAAGATTTCCATCATTTTTCATCAAATTCAATATTAGCTTTTACCACAGAAATTCGATCTTCAATTTTGCCTCTTGTCATAGTCATGCTGAATACATCACAGCTTGTGCCATATTTGATTATTGCAAAATCAAAAATCTGAATATAAACACTTAAGCACACAAATTAAATATAATTTTACTTAAGTACTTATGACCATTAAAAATGATTGTTTTCACCCCTCAAGGTTTAACACACACACTACCATAAACAAAGCTAATGCGCTAAACTTAATTATTAAAACATAAGTCCATGCTAATATGCTGAGTTTGTATAGACTTCTAAGAAGGAACCAAATGAATTGGGTTTCCAAAAATCTAAATAGAAGGAAGAGAGTTGTTATTAAAAGCAATAAAACAATAAACCCAAAGGATTCTAGAATCTAGAAGAAACATATTGAAATTGAACCATAGGTTTTGCAATACAGACTAAATTCGGATTATGTTGCCTACAATATTGAAACAAAGTTCTTTATATATTAGAATTTTCAATACCCTTATAATTCTAATAAAGAATCTTTATAAATTAAGTTAGAAGGGTTTGTTGGTTGCTCTCTTAGTGAGAGTTACATGATATGGTCCATGAGAATTTTTGGGAGTCCACTTTTTTTCTTTGTAAGACTGTGGCCCATGTACCTTCATCCCCTACCTAGTTAGCCCATGAAATTTTATCACAACCTACTACTGCACCATCAATTATATCATTTACACCCTCCAGAGTATGCTAAATAGTAGCTGCAACAACATATATAATGTCTCACTGCAAAGAAGTATCAATGTCAGGATTAAAATGAGAATGTTAATTCTCTTTTTCCTAACAACCATCATGCTGCTGAATAACATCTTCATCCTCATCCATTATTTCCCATTCCAAAGAATTATCAATGTCGAGACTGATATGAGAATATTGATTCTCTTTGTCTAGATGACCATTATGCAACACTGTAGTAAACTCAAGAGCACTATTATGCATCGTAAGTGTTTTACCATCAAACATTGAAGGCTCAATGTCAGTGTCACTATACTAACTTGGAGTAGCAAACTCTTTTGGTTTCCATTACTTTTTAGGTTCATCCAAATTTTATTTTTTAGTCTCCTCCCTTCTAAAATGATTTTTGTTCAATTTGCAATCAGTTGGAAGATGACTTAAATTTGAAAAAGATGAAAAAAAATTAAGAAGATTTTCATAGACAACATCAATAAAAAAAATTCCCTATTCATTTAATCATAAGAGAATTAAAAAGCTTATTTGAAAAGCCAACTTCAACCAATACTCTAACATAATGGCCAAAAGCACTATTGAGAGTATTGTTGTCAATGAGTCCCAATTCCCCTAGCGATGTTCGTAAGAATAAGTTGATGCCAATATTACCATGGAAATTTATAAAACCTAACCCAAAGCTGAGTAGTAGTAGATTTCTGCTCAAAAGGATCAAAATTCGGTGACTAATGGTGTAGATGTAGAATTTCTAGCTTAAGAGACACCAACCACGCCCCCATACAAGATTCTTCTCATGTTTATATGTTAATAAAATTTGATAGAATCCCCTTCCTAATGAAATTAACTTCTAGGCACTTGTTAGACCCCAAGCATTTGATAATCTATCTTTTAGCTAAGAGACTTTCCAAGGAGAGTCACCCTTAAACAGCACCATTCTTCTTATTAAAGTGTATTTGCACAATGATAATCATTGATTGATTTTGATCGAGATGAAGTCTTCTCTATTCACCACCTCAGAAGAAACTGAAGGGAGAGGAAGATTGGCAACCACAACAATAAAGGTTTTTTGTGGAGGTGCAGAAACAATAATCACCGATGTCAAAGGGGAAGAAATCTAGGCAGGGACAGAAAACATAGCTTCATGACTGACAATGTCCATGATGAATCATAATCACCAGCCAGAAAGCCAGCTAGCAATCAGAGATGCCAGAAATAAGATTCTGATACCTAAGGTTTTTTTAATCTTAAATAAATAATTTTTCATTATAATAAATGTTTATAACATGTTTACATACAAATCTCCTCTTGCATTTCAATGAAAAATTAGTTATAATGAATGATTAAATTTTAATTATATAAATATAAATATATACGTAGTGATGTCACACAATTGTTCTTTTTCTTCTTCTCTTTTAATGCTATTAACAAACACCTTTTATCTCATTTCGTCACTAAAGCCATCTATGTTCTGCACTAAACTATAATTAACTATAATTCTTGACCTTTCTAACCCTTATATGCCCTCAATTTTTAATGGATGTCATCGATTTTGATGAATTGAAGAGAGGAAGAATAGTCTCTTTTGCCTCATCTAAGTTCTACCGACTAGTGCTATAATGATGCACATGCAAAAGGAACATTATCTTTATTAGTTCCTTCAATTCTTTGATCTTGAACCATAGAGAAAGAATCAAAATGATAGGGACATGAACCTCATCCTTTCATTATTTCTCAAACTTGCCTTATGTTTGGAAAATAGTGCGAATTTCTCTTATATAAGTTATGAAAAGATGAAATGTTTGCAAGCTCTATACTTTCATGAAATCTTGCAAGAGTAATGGCACTGTGTCTAGAAATCTTTAAAAGATGGCCAGAGTGAGAGTGATAACATTGACTCAAATAAAATGGTTTATATTTAATTATAATTTGGTTGGCTAATTTATGAATATTTATTATTTATCTATTTAGTTTGGCAACTTTCCTTTTACTATTTAAAGTATGGCTTCTTCGAGTACTGCCCCTATTAAAAAAGCATTTGCAAATCTCTCTATAGATGCTGATGAATAGGGGTATGTGGTTGTTGAGGATGACACTCCGGAAGTTCCCCAAGACTTTTGATAATGTCTTATGGTAGGTTTCTTACTGATAAACCTATTAAACTTGATATTATACAAAATATGATAGCATCTTATTCATGGAGTCATTACTTATAAACTGTCTCACGGAATCTACGCTTTTTAATTTTTTCATAACAAGGATATACAACGGGTTCTGTTAGGTGGTCCGTGGACTTTTAATAATCAAATGCCTCTGGTTAAATAATTATTAGAGGATGATAATCCAAGGAAACTAAAGTTGTTCCATACTAGTTTTTGGGTGCAGGTGTCTGATGTTCCCATTGGTTTAATGTCTGAGAAATTTGTAACTCAAATTAGGGCTTTCCTTGGATTTTTTCTTGAGTCTAACCCAAACAACTTTATAAGTGGTTTGCGTTCTTACTTACAGCTTTATGTTCTCTTGGATGTTTATTCTCCATTGAAGAAATGCATGAAAAAAACTACCTATTTTTTATTTCATTTGTAGGGTTATTGGGCATACTAAAGAGTTTTACAAGAAATTTTTCTCTACTGAGGAGCAACTTCCTCTTGCCTATAGTCCTGACCATGCTGTTCAAATCTGTCATAACCAAAGTCAGTTTGAAGCTAGGTGGTTGCGCAACATTTTGGTGGCTGGAGGTTGTGAGGATCAAATGATTGAGTCTTTACAGAATAATGGCCCTATTTTCTCAAAAAATCCTAATCATGGTGAACAACATGATGTTGGGCAGATCATGCAAAGAGTAAATAAGAGTAAGGCTATTAGTGCTAATTGTGGCAAGGAGAGGGATATATTATTACTTATAGAAAATGACATAGGATGGATGAGGAGAAGTTATCTCTAGCTTATGTTATTGGGTTGAATCCAAACCAAAACCCAACTTACTTAATAAAAGAGGATTCAAAAAATAGACCAGCGATGGGCACTGTCATTTAGGCCCATCGATCACCATAAGTATTTTTAGATGGAACTACCGTGGGCTTGGCAACCCATGGGCAGTTTAGGTCTTTTGGGATCTTATTAAGCAAAAATAACCCAATTTTATTTTTCTTATGGAAACTTTGTCTAGTATAAGTAGATCATAATTTTTGAAGTGCTCATTAGGTTATAATGGTTTATTTGTTGTGGATCCTATTGGTCACAGTGGTGGGTTAGCCCTATTTTGGAAGGGTTTGGAGTTGGTTAAGTTACTTAGCTACTCTAGAAATCACATTGATGTCTCTGTGTCTATCAAAAATCAGGTTTTCTGGTGCTTGACTGTATTTTATGAGTTCCCTAAGCGGGTTAAGAGATGGGCATCTTGGGATCTTTTACGTACTTTATCTTCTTCTAATGCTCTCCCCTGGTGCTATGTTAGGGATTTTAATGACATCTTAGCTACTAATGAGAAGAGGGGTTGTGTTAAGCATCCAAAGTCATTAATTAATGGTTTTTGAAAAGTAATGGAGGATTTTAGTCTTGATGAAATTCCTATGATGGGTGATCAGTTTACTTGGCACAGAGGTAGATATGCTGATACTTGGGTTAATGAAAGGCTCGATAGAGCAATGGCTACCAGTGATTGGTTCTCCATTTTTATGGAAGCTCGAGTGTGGAATCTTAGAGTGACTTCTTATTATCACATGCCTTTATTTATTCTTCCTGAGCAAATTTATTCTCAACTTGTAGACGGCAAGGTTTAGCGCGCGTCCAAGATTTTAGCAACCACAACACTGTTTAGGCTCAAGGCCTTAGAGAACACACTAACCACTGTCACAAAGATATGGCGTGGAGATGAGGAGTCACCACCCAGGATAATAACTCGGACAAATCGAAAAGGTGGTACTCGATTCTCTAAAAGAAAGCTAGCACCACAACCAGGAGATTCTAGATACGGAATACTAACTTCTCTTAGTCTCGTGTTCATTTAGAATAATTTTATAAATGATTATTTCATCCTCTAATTACATGCAATTTTATTAAACCCTATTTGACATCTAACCCTAGGCATCTAGTCAATAAAATTACACATAAAAAATGCACTCAAGATCGTGTTGTCCCTAAATCTAAACTATGTTAATTTTATTAAAAGGTTAACTAGATTTACATTTTATTTACAAATGAGAAATGGACTAAAGGTGGGCCTACATTTTTATTAATTAGTGAGCCTAGATCTGTTTATTTTAATTTGTCTAAGGAAAGGGCTTAAGTCTATTCAATTTTAAAGGAAAATTAAATTAATGAGCCTAAGTCTAACTTGATTTTATTTTAAGTGAAATGTGGGCCTAGGTCTATTTATTTTAAAAGAAATGAAATTAAGTGGGCTGAGCTAAGTCTAAATAAGTTTTAATTAACTAAGTGGGCCTAAAATCTAATTAACCTAATGGCCCTAAATTGATTTTAATTATTTAAAGTCTTAAACCATTTTTAAGCTTATTTATTTAAATGGGTTAGACCTAAACGTGGATTTGGGGCCCAAAAACATAAAAAAAACATCACAAAATCAAATCAAAATACATTCATATATGATTTCTAAAAAACCTAATTTAATTACATATAAACCCTAATTAACTAAATCCACCATTAATTTTAATTAATTTTACCTAGTGAACCTAGTTTTACTAATTAATTTTAAAGTGTAGAAAATTAATTCTGCTGAACGTCTGGTGGACTTTGTGCTAATGAGTTTCGCTATATTCCCTATGAGACGTTTAGCGATGATAAATTGAAAACCTACTATAGTTCCTATGGAACATCTACCAATGATGAATTTCATTATATTCCTTGTGGATGTCTAACGATGCACACTATATTCCCTGTGGGACGTCTAGTGATGATAAACTGAAAACTTGCTATAGTTCCTATGGAACATCTAGCAATGATGAATTTTGTTATATTCTTTGTGGGACATTTAATGATGCACACTATATTTCCTGTGGGACGTCTAGTGATGATAAACTGAAAACTTGCTATAGTTCCTGTGGAACGTCTAGTAATAATGAATTTTGTTATATTCCCTTTGGGACGTCTAACGATGCACACTATATTTCCTATGGGACATCTAGTGATGATAAATTGAAAACTTGCTATAGTTCATGTGGAATGTCTAGCAAAGATGAATTTCGTTATATTCCCTGTGGGACGTCTAACAATGCACACTATATTCCCTGTAGCACGTCTAGTGATGATAAATTGAAAACTTGCTATAGTTCCTGTGGAACGTCTAGAAATGATGAATTTCGTTATATTCCCTATGGGACGTCTAAAGATGCACACTATATTCCCTGTGGGATGTCTAATGATGATAAATTGAAAACTTGCTATAGTTCCTGTGGAATATCTAATAATGATGAATTTCGTTATATTCCCTGTGGGAGGTCTATTGATGATAAATTGAAAACTCGTTATAGTTCCTGTAGAACATCTAGCAATGATGAATTTTGTTATATTCATTGTGGGACATCTAACGATGTACACTATATTCCTTGTGGGACGTCTAGTGGTGTTGAATTGAAAATCTATTATAATTCCTGTGGAACATCTAGCATTGATGAATTTGAAAGTTTATGTCATAACTGCTATGCAGTACATAACATAATGAAGGTTATGACTACTGTGCAACACATAACATAATCATTTGAAATTCATATCATAGCTACTGTGCAGCATATGAATCCTTTGATTGAAATGATGGATGTAAAATGCAAAAAATGAATTCTGTAATCTTGTTCTATATTCTGTACTTGACAGAAAACTTAGGATCACAGATTGATTATGCAGTTTTAATAATTCAATGAATTATTAATTTGATGAATGTCATGATTTAATTAGAAACATGCTCCTAATCAGAATGCAATTATGGACCAAATTGCAAGAAAGAAAAGATGAATAAAAAGTAAATAAATTGGAAGGATCAAAATTGATATTTTCCATTTTATATACCCTTCCCATTCCTTTTGTCGATCACTTCTCTTCTCTTCCTATTCTTTTCTCTTTTTTTTCCAATTGATTCACATTTTTCTTTTCTTAATTTCTCCACCATTTGTCGTCCGATTTGCAATCCGTTTGATCCTATGGCTTCCTCGTCACACAGACAACATGAAGGAGTTAAGACTTCAGAACGTCAGAGGATTTTGCCTCCCTGTTTTCCTTGGAATGATCTTGAACTTTTAGAAGACTCACCTATCTTTCCTTTGACTCATCTTCATACCCACAGGTGCAGAGATGTGGGTAATGAGGTAACTTTTCTTGCTTCTGTTTATTTCTGTAAAAATATCACCTGTATAATTAGCAATTAGAGTTAGTTTTGGAGTAGAGATTGACATGTATATTAGCCATAAATTAACATGAGAATGCATCATAAATTGAAATTAAACTCTGAAAATATAAAATGTAGCTCCTAGGTTGCCTGTATAATGGATTGGATGTCTAGAATTCTGGTCGAAATTCCAGATTTCCGAATGACTCGGCTAATGCCGATCGGCAGTCTGGAATGCCGATCGGCATTCTAGATTGCTGATTAGCTCTTTTTTTTTAACTTGTCAATTAATTAATTAATTAATTAACTAATCAAATCCTTCAATTTAAATTCTTTAATTAATTAATTAATTTTATAATTAATTAATTATTATTTTAAAATTGAACTAGCGTCCGATGAAGTTCACAGGCGACACATCTTATTTGGGCCTCTGGATTCAGGTATTTTATTGCTGCACTTCTGACTATTTGAGGTCAGTCTGATCATGACTCTTTGTTCGCTTTAATCGAGCGATGGATGGATACTACCCATACTTTCCATACTCGTGTGGTGAGCTGACTGTTTCGCCTATGAGTTTTTCTGCTATCATCGAGATTTCCTTTGGAGGATCCCCAGTTTTTCTGCTACTTCTAGGAAGTTAGCCTGTATTTACTTGGCAATTCCTCCCTCATATTTTCTGTCCATTCTGGTTTTAATCTACGCAATTTCTATTTAATTGGCTTGGTTTCTGGATGAGTTAAAATGTGATGCTCTGCTCTTTCTCTATCTAAATCTGGCATATCTTCATAAGTCCAACCAAATACTACCTTTCTTTTTATTAATATTCTCTCAAAATTTTTTCTCTCTTCAAGAGTTACATCATGTGATATAGAAATGTTCTTTGGATTATTATTTGTGCCCATGTTAAATGAATCAATTTGAATTGAATTAATGTCAAACATGCATGACCAATCAAAATTATAATGCACAGAACTATCAAGATGCACATCAAAAAAAGTAAGCAAAACCAGCATTCATATCATTGACCATAGGAAAAACAACATCTTCATTTGCATAAAGACCAGACGTTATTACATTAGTTTCTTCATAAAAAAAGATCAATAAAACTATCACTAATGATAGTAGCTAAGTCCTGGGGTGTTTCCTCCTCAGGTGGTAGACACAGCAGCTCCTCAATAGCATCATCACCCATCCTTTCAGTTATTTGCTCCATGACTTCCTCTTTGTTGCTGGCTACTAAGCTTTCCACAATCTGCTCCTTGAAGATCTCAAACCCAGGGACATCCTTTCCAGCCACGTTAACAGATTCTTTGGTGCCCAGATAATACTTGCCTTCCCCTGGCTTGATGAAGTTCTCACTTAATGGTCCAATCCTTCCCAAGGGCTTATTTCTTTTTTGCTTTCTCCTTGTTTTTTGCTCTTCTACTAGCTAGTCCTGCCTCAGTATATCCCAAACCCTTCGTATGGTCCTAGGCTTTAATATTCGGGGGACTAGGTCTTCCTTGTTCATTCTTCATGAGCCCCTATCCAGGTCGATAATTCATGCTTTCCATCACTTTTTCAACCTTGGGATCCATCTCATCAAATATTTTAGCAACTTGGAAACCATGCGGAACACACACTTGCTTTTGTTTATCAAGTATAGCTGCCACAGCTGCATTGGTTCCAGCTTCTATTATCATGACATCTCCTTCATGAGGGAATTTTACTTTCTGGTGCACAGTTGAAGGTACTCCTCCAAGGGCATGAAACCACAGCCTTCCCAATAACAGGGCATAGGTAACAAGGATGTCCAACACAGTAAATTCAACAGTTGACTCTACAAGCCCTATTTTGACCAAAGTCTGAAATGTTCCCTCCACATTCCTGGTACTATCATCATAAGCTCTTATTATAAGGTTTGAAACCGTCAAGTCATCTACTTGCATACCCATATTGGGTAGGATCTTTAGCAGGCATACATTTATAGTTGAATCATCATCTACCATCACAAAGTTGGTTCTCTTCCCTTTTACTTAAGCTGGGATAAATAATGCATTGTTATGATTTCTTCCCTCCAAAGGCAAGTCATCATCTGAGAATGTTATCAGCCCATGTTTCTTTTTTATCACCTTTACTACCATAGCCTCAGGCGTAGCTACCGTTTCAATGCTCACATTCAATAAGGCTTTAACTAGAGCCTTTTTGTGACTACCTGAATGCATCAATAATTCCCAGATGCTCACACTCGCTTTAGCCTTCTTGAGTTTTTCCAGGATCAGGTCTTCTTTCTATCTTTCCTCTACTTCTGCATCTTCTATTTCTTCCCTTTCTACAACCCTTTCATTTTTCTTTTCTGCTGCCTGGTAATTCCTCCTGCATCTAGGAACATAATTCACATTTAGAGTATCACTCCATACATCGACTCCAGTGGGTTTTTCTTCATCAGAATCATACCAGATGTCCACAGCCCCAACAAGCCGTTCTTTTTCCTATTTTTCCAAACTTCCACCGTGCATGTTTCTTTTTCTTTCAACTCCCTCAGCTTGTCCATATGTTGGCTTAGCAGCTCTTCAACCCCTTCTTGGGATAGTTTTGGGGTTAAGAATTCACCTTCTTCAAACTCATCACCCCATCCTGTCGGCATGATCTCTTCCATAGGTATATTAATAAAAGCGAGTTTAGAATATAATACTCTATAATCGAACTTGCCCGAAGGTTGTCCCAACAGATCTTTAACTCCTCTTGGCAACTGCTTGGGAATTTCAGGCTCTTCTTTTACCGGCTTATCATCAAACTCATCTTCCTAACCTGAGGGCTCAATTAATTCAATAAGGATATCAGCAGAGGGTGGTTTCGAATAGAATAATCTGTAATCAAACTTGCCTAAGGGCTGGCCCAGTAAATCTTCTAATCCTCTCTGTGGCTATCTGAAAGGTTCTCCATTGGGTATAAGGCTAAGGTCCTCAAAGGAGCTTAGCACTTTTTCTTCGCTAACCCCCTAAGCTGATCATCATGGTGGCTGGTGGTGGAACATTTTGGTAGTTTGGGAAAGGGTTATTTCTGGTGTTTGGGTTAGAATTGGATTTCTCAGGGTCGGTGATTTTTCCAGAGTCTATCAGGTTTTGGATTTCGTGTTTTAGTCGAATGCAGGTATCTGTGGAATGGCCAGCTACTTGATGAAACTTACAGTAACTGTTTGGATCATAGCCATGGAGATCTGGATTTGGGGGTTTGTAAAAGGTTAAGGGTCAGAGCAGGCCTTTTTGGATTAGCCTCTCTAGGACTTTGGAGAGTGGTTGGTTGAAGTTGGAGAACCTTCTAGGCTGCTGAACTACACGCACCTCTACAGCTCGGCTAGTACTTCCTTGTTGTATGCCCCCAGTTGGGTAGTTTTAAGTTCCTGTGCCTCTAGTAGTTTTCTTTTTCTCACTCTTAATTTCCTCAACTTGTAACCCATCATCGTACAAATCAACAAAGGTTTTAGGATTCATCATTTGTAGCCTCTCAACCAAATTAGGTGACACATTATGAACTATCATTCTAACTTGATCCTTCTCAGCAAGCTTATTTTTCATCATCCCTGCTTTATTCATGAAACGAGTTAAGAAATCAGAAAAAGACTCAGTTGATTTCTATTTAGTCAACTCCAAATCCCTAATTGACACTTCCAATCGAGTGTTATAATCATATTATTTTAAGAATGTAGTACATAGTTCCTTCCAGTCGACTCTAATAGACTTTTCCAACCCATGGTACCAGTTCATAGCCATTCCTTCCAGGGACAGCACAAACAACCTAGTGACTACCGCTAGAGGTGCTTTTATAGTGCTCATGGTTATTGTGTATTGGCTCAAATGAATTCTAGGGTCTCCTCTCCCATTAAATTTTTACAGTTGAGGCATTTTGAATTTTTCAGGCAGCTTGTCACCCTCCATTTACAACATATCATCAAATTCAAAAGAATATCCTATTCCTTGTCCTCTAATCAGCTCTTCCATCTTGGACATTTTCTGAGTCAGTGCTTGCATCTACTTGGACTCAAGGTCTTGAACCAATTCAAGTGATTCTCTCTTCGCCTTTTCTACCATGGAGTTTTCAATGTCTTCCATTCTCACATTAGTAGTAGGCACATTTCTAGTAGCAGGTTACCCCCCAACATTATTAGCAATAGGTGGAGGAGCTACAGCAACAGGTGGAGCTCCTACAGCAGGTGGCTGTTCAACAGTAGCAGTAGATGGCTGTCCAATAATAGGTTACACTAGTCCAACCAAAGCTTGTCTCAGTTCATCTTACATCATAGCTCTCATGTCATCCATCAAAGCTCCCTTAATGTCCTCCAAAGTCCACATCTCTGATTGTTGTTCCATTTCAGTCTGTTCTGTCTGAGCTCATTTAGCTTCTAGGAATAATGGATTGATTGGACTCCCCTATAGTCTCTCCAGTCTATGAAGAATGCTTTAAGCTATGGAATTCAAACTTAAATCAACTCTTGTCAATTTGCCAGCTCTTCATCCCCAGACATGAGAAGACCCAGATGAATCTAAGATGGCTACAAAACAAGGTATTAGTATGATGCATGGACTGTATGTATGCATGTATGCATGATGCATGTGTTTATGCAATAAATAGCAGGCAAGCACTTAGCAAGTAGCAAGTATCAAAAAGCAATCAACAAGCAACATGCAAGTATAAGCCTTCCAACCTTATTCCTCCCACACATGTGTTCAATGGCGAGTTTCTTTTCCTAGGATTTTTAGTCTTGGTCTTCATATCAACAGGGGATATTAAGAGCCGACGCGCATGCCAAATCTCTCTTAAAAGAAAAAGCACATAAGCAACATTTTTAAATATAAGGGTCTAGCCTAATCCTTATTAGCCTAAATGAGCTTTAAAGGTATAGGCCTGGGCTTTTATAAATATAAATACCTCATGGCAATTTAAACAAACAATCACTTTGGATGAAGATCCTAGGGGAAGTAACTAGGCCATTATATGTGGTTAGGGTCGATTGAAAAGTTAAAGTTCCCTTAGCAAGATGCTCTCCATTATGGACTTTGAGTTACAGGACAAGATCAGAGGGGCCCAGCATCCTTTACCAACTCGAGAGAAGATTACCCCCCTTAGGGACTTGGGTTACTGACTCTGGTCAGATGAGCCTAGTAATCTCTTTTAAATCGAGTTAAGGCTAAAAGTGATGGTTAGCCAATCTAAAAATCCATGAAGCTAATGGAATTATGGAATCATAAACCAACACCATCGATTTAGTAGGGACATGCAGAATGAATGCAAGAATGAAATAATAATTGATAAAATAATTCTAAAGAACACAAGTAGAATCAGTATCTCTTATCCCCAGTGGAGTCGCCACTATAGACAACAGGGTTTAGTGCACATCTAAGATTTTAGCAACCATGACACTGTTTAGGCTCAGGGCCTTAGAGAACACACTAACCACTGTCACAAAGACATGGCATGGAGATGAGGAGTCGCCACCCAGGATAATAACTCGGACAAATAAAAAAGTTGGTACTCGATTCTCTAAAAGAAAGCTAGCACCATAACAAGGAGATTTTGGATATAGAATACTAACTATTTCATCCTCTAATTACATGCAATTTTATTAAACCCTATTTGACATCCATCTAACCCTAGGCATCTAGTCAATAAAATTACACATAAAAAATGCACTCAAGATCGCGTTGTCCCTAAATCTAAACTATGTTAATTTTATTAAAAGGTTAGCTAGATTTACATTTTATTTACAAGTGAGAAATGGACTAAAGGTGGGCCTACATTTTTATTAATTAGTGAGCCTAGATTTATTTATTTTAATTTGTCTAAGGAATGGGCTTAAGTCTATTCAATTTTAAGGAAAATTAAATTAATGAGCCTAAGTCTAACTTTTATTTTAAGTGAAATGTGGGCCTAGGTCTATTTATTTTAAAAGAAATGAAATTAAGTGGGTTGAGCTAAGTCTAAACAAGTTTTAATTAACTAAGTGGGCCTAAAATCTAATTAACCTAATGGACCTATATTTATTTTAATTATTTAAAGTCTTAAACCATTTTTAAGCCTATTTATTTAAATGGGTTAGACCTAAACGTGGGCTTGGGGCCCAAAAACATTAAAAAAAAAACATCACAGAATCAAATCAAAATACATTCACATATGATTTCTAAAAAACCTAATTTAATTACATATAAACCATAATTAACTAAAGCCACCATTAATTTTAATTAATTTTACCTAGTGAACCTAGTTTTACTAATTAATTTTAAAGTGCAGAAAATTAATTCTTTTACTATTCCCACTACTGGGGCTATTACAAACTACGTACAAAATTTAAAAAATTATACACCATGAATTAAAATAACTACACAGAACACATAAATGCAAAATAAAGATTAAAATCCTAAGAACTATTAAAAAACAGTACAGGTTCATCCATGACATTCCATGGATCTTCTGTTCAATTAAATATAAACGGTATCCTCCTCCTCAATCCACATATGGACATCAAAACAAAAAAAATAAAAATAGTAGATTAGTAATGAAATCAAATAATCAAAACAATAACAAAAATAAAAGAAAAATCATAAATAGAAAATAATAGAAAATAGTACAAAATGAAATTGAAAATAACATTAAAGATTTAGATGTTGTGCAAATACCCTTTTTTGAGCCCCTCAGATTGGATTATCACCGTTGAAATTGAAGTATTGTTGATTCTGGACTGGGATTTAATTGCTTTCGAAAACTTCAGTATCCAAAATTAGGATTTTTTTATGCTCGCAGTCTCTCTGTTTTTTTTTTCATCTTTTTCTCAGTGTGTGTCTCTATGTCTCTCCGTGAGTCTCTCATTGTGAGTAAAAATTCTTTCCCTGAAGTAGAAAAAAAGTTCTCTCCCAAAAAAAAATCCTCCTCCGCATGCATGCAGACTCTGCTTTTTAAATGCAAAGTCTGCTTGCGTACTTACTTCCTCCTTCGGAGGAGGAACAAACTCATCTCATCTCATCTGATGATAGCGTCTGTTTTTTGATTTAAAAAACTTATGCATTTAAAACCTTATTAGATAATAATAGAGATAAAATTGAATTTTCAACCAATCAAAATACTGAAAAAATTGATAAAAATACGTGAAAAATAAAAAAAATAGGACTTTTATGCATCAGCAATGTGCAATGCCGATCGGCATTACACAATATTGGTTGGCATTACACCAATGCCGGTCGGCATTTTAAATGCCAATCCTAATTTAATTTTTTTAACTTTTAATTACCGAAAGACCCATGAAAAATTAACATATTTGTAATCAAATCCTAAAAAAATATTGTAATTTAGTCCCTAAAGTCGAGAAAATTAACAACCAAGTTCAATTTTTGAATAAATTTCATCATAGGGGCTTACGTCACAATTGTGCATAATTGCATCCCGAAATTGGGTGCTTACACAACCTTATTTGTATCATTTTTTATTTAAGAATTGGTGGTTAAGATAGAAACAATGTAAAAATATTATTTCTAAAAGTTGGGATGTTGATGGGTTGGCTTTTGTTTCGGTTCATATAGTTAGGTGTGGTGCTCAGTTGGCTAGATGGAGTGGGAGTTCTAGAGTGGATTTTCTCTTAAAATTAAATCATTGTAAGACAACTCTATCTCATCTTCAAGGTTTGGGAGATGCAGATTCTATGCATCAGTATAATGAAACAAAATCCTATTATTTTAAGGTTCTAGCATAAAAAGAGGTCTTTTGAAAATAGCATGCAAAATTAACTTGGTTGTAGGAAGGGAATCTTAATACTAAATATGTCCATTCTGTTTCCACAAGTCTTCGAAAAAAACAAGCTTGATTGCCTTAAGGATGATCATGGTAATTGGGTTTTATGGGGCTCAGGTTTAAAGGATTTAATACTTTTTATTTTGATAACCTGTTTTCTTCCTCTAGAGGTTTATCAAATATTGTCCTTGAGTTTATTACTCCTAGGGTTGAGGCATCGTAGAATGAGACTCTTTTAGCACCATTCACAAGTCAAGAAGTCAAAGCTACTTTATTTTCTATCAAAGGTATTGGGATATTATAGGAAAATATGTTACTATCTCTTGTCTTCAGTATTTGAATTTGGCTTGTTTATCACCTAGTCTAAATAATACTTCTCTAGTTATTATGCCTAAGAAGAAGAAGCCTGAGGTTATGAATGATTTTTGACCTATTGCTTTTTACAATGTTCTGTACAAAATTATGTCTAAGCTTTTAGTTAACAGATTAAGTTTTATTCTTCCAGATATTATCTCTAATGCTTAGTGTGCTTTTTTCCCTGGACGCCTTATTTTAAATAATATTATGTCTACTTTTGAATTGCTTCATTTCATGAAAAGAAAGTCTTAAGGGAAATATGACTATATAGCTATGAAAATTGACATTAGTAAAGCCTATAATAGGCTTGAATGGGGTTTTCTTCAAGATATGATGAGAAGGCTTGGCTTTGAGGAAAGATGGATTAATCTTATTATGATGTGTGTTACTACGATTCGATATAGCACTCTTCATAAAGGTAAGCATATTGGCACTATTTTGCCTCAACGGGGACTCCGTCAAGGTGATCCCTTTCTCTATATTTGTTTACTATATGTCCAGAGGGCTTATCTATGTTTATCCATTATAAGCTTGCTTCAAGTGTTTTATATGGTATTAAGATTGCTAGGAGTGCCCTAGTTGTTTCTTATCTCTTCTTTGTCAATGATAGTTTGTTTTTCTTTAAAGCAAATGAAAAAGAGTGTGGTGTAATGAAAGTTATCCGTAGTGATTATAAATTTGTGTTTGGGCAATCCATAAATCTTTCAAATTATTCTCTGTTTTTCAGTTCTAATATTGGTCGTGTGCATCAATCGATAATTTGTACACACAAAGGTATCCATTAATTTGGAGGTCATGATCACTACTTAGGACTGCCCTCTCTTATAAGTAAAAATAAGAAAGCAATCTTTTTTTTTATCAAAGATAAAATCTGAAGTAGAATTCAAAGATGGAAGAAGAAGTTTTTGTCCAAAGCTAGTAAGGTGATCCTTTTTAAAACTATTGCTCAAGCGGTTCCTAATTATGCTATGAGCATTTTTCTCCTTCCTTTGGGTTTTTATAAAGATATAGAGAAGATGCTTAATTCCTTTTGGTGGGTTTTTGGTAAGACCAAGAAGAGAGGGATACATTAAAAGAATTGGGATAGTCTTTATTTACCGAAGAATCAGGGTGGTTTGGGTTTTTGGAAGTTGCATGATGTCAATTTATCACTTTTGAGTAAACAGGCTTGGGAATTCATCACCAATCCTTTATGCTTAGTCTCTCATTTATTCAAGGCCAAGTACTTTCCTAACTGCTCTTTTTTTAATGCCAATCTTGGTAAGAACCTAAGTTATATTTGTGCTACTCAAAGTCTGCTTAAGGAAGGTTGTCAGATTAGAGTTCGGTTTGGTGAGTCTATGCAGATAACCCCTGGTTGATTAGTTCATAATCTCTTATAAATTCTAAGGCTTCGCAAGATATACAAACTGCTACTATAAATCAGTTGATGCTTCCGGGTTTAAGGCAGTGGGATAATTATATAATTAAATATATATTTATTGGTGCTGATCAAGAGCAAATATATTAAGTCCCTTTAAGTTTTTGTCATGTTGGTGATTCCTTTTATTGGCATTTTAAGGCTCGTAGGAATTACTCTGTTCGCAGTTATTATAAACTCAGTGATGGTTTGAAAACTGACAATTCTACAGGTTTGATTGGTGGTTGGTAGTCAAAATTTGGAATGCCAAGGTTCCATCAAAGATTAAACACATGTTTTGGCAAGTTGCTTCTAATTTTCTTCCAACTATTGATCTTCTGCGTTATAAGCAAGTTGATGTTGATCCTATTTAGTGTTTGTGTAATAGGCATCTTAAAAGTATTTTCCATATCCTTGTTCAATGTCCTTTTACTGTGGATTGCTAGCGTTTATCGAGATTACATCTTGTTCCTAGTATGGTGTTAGTTTTCTCATATTGGTTGCCCACACTATTCAAATTCTGAATAAGGATGAATTTGCATTGTGTTTGATGACTTATTGGGCGATTTGGCATGCTCAAAATGATTTAATATGGAATGATAAACTCTTTACTCCTCGCCAAGTGTTGAATTTTGCAGGCTCTCAATTATTCCATTGGCTGCAGGTGTAAAGTAAAGGTTCTTTGCCTTTATCCTCATTGCAATGGTATGATGTTTTCATAAGTGCAGTCAATTAAAAAAGCCTGATTCTGGTTGTTTGAAATTGAATGTCAACGTTGCTCTATTTTCCTTTCTCTAACAAGTTGGATTTTAGAATGGTTATGAGGGATGCTAATGGCATTTTCAAAGTTGTTAAGTCTATTCCTTAATCTAGTTCTACAAATGTTCATGTGGCTGAAGCATTTGGTGTGCGTAAGGCTCTCAGCTAGATTAAACAGAATAGGTGGCCTTCAGTTTCTGTTAATACTGACTCATTAGTGGTTATTAATGCTATTCTTCAGCCTTTAGAAGATGTTTCTCCTTTTGGGCTTATAATCGGCAATTGTATTCATCTTTTGTCTAGTTTAGCTAATGTTAAGTTATTCTTTGTATGGAGGTCTGCGAATCATGTAGCTCATACTTTAGCTAGAGCTTGTGCTTCTGTACCAGACTCTATGCTGTAGATTCTCAATCCCCCCAATTTTATTGTGGATGTTCTTCCTTTTGATTTGGTTTAATGAATTTCTTTTTTTTCAAAAAAAAATTATTTATCTATTTAGTTTAAACCACCGGATGTAAGTTTAGATTATATTAAAGTTAAATAAATTCTTGAGCTAAGTGATCTTTACTAATAAATTCAAGAATCAAATTGGTATTTTAAATCTGAACTATATTTCCACGTCATAGCAAGTTTAGGTAACACTCAATTAAATGGATACAAAATAAAAGTTGAAATTTGTAATTGATTGAAATAAAAATTGAGATATGACATAGGCTAATCGGATAAAATTAGAGGGGTCAAAGTATGCATTTGGCCATTGTTATTTTATTTTCTACCGTCGCCCTTTTGGTCATCACTTATGACTGCAAAATTCTATAAATGAGCACAGAGTTGAGTACAAAATGTATCAGTAATCTAATGTCACCATTTGACCAGACCACCAGTAGACTGAAACAATTTCATTTTTCTTTTCTTAAATTAAACTCATTTCTAATGATAACAACGATGCATGTTTTAAAATTTTATTACCTTTTATGTGGATAAAAAAGATATCAATGATTTAATAAATAAATAATATCATATTATATGCAAAATATATCAAACTATAGAAATACAGAAGGAATAATTATAAATAATTATCTGCTGTTTCATTATGCATTTTGATATTTTAAACAATAATATTTTTTTATTCTTCTTATTTATAAAACATCTTATAAAACAGTCCATCTATTAAGTTTAAATATACAAGAAAAAAATCAAATTAATATGTTTGTTCGTTTAATAATTTAATTACTTTTAAATTTTAAACATGATAAATTTAATAATTTTAATGAATATTAAAGATTAATTTGCTATATCAACTTTTTATAATATATTAATAAAAATATATCAATAGCTATTATTAGAGAGGAAAACAAAATGGATCAAAATGCGTTATAATATGAACCTAAGATATCGATAATCATACCAATACGAAAATAAAATCAAGTAATTATATATTTTACTACAATACAAATATATGTATGTATATAAATGAGATTAAAAATTGTATACAAATAATTAAAAAAAAATTAGTTATTGTTTATGTATTCTTTATAATTTTATTTTTAGCCAAGTCCAACCTATGAACTAGAAAAAAATTATATTATTTTTTAATTTTTAAGTTTAAATTTTAACATTTGCTTAAGAAAATAATCACTTCAATTCCATATCATCATTCATCGATTCTCCTTCATTTTTAAGAAGGAAAATGCGATTGAAAAAAAAAATTGATGGAATGAAGACGAAAAAGTAGGTAAAAGCATAGTTGTCATTTTGACATGTTTAAAAAAAGTATGGGGACACGTGTCAAGATATGAACAATCTCACTTTAATATCTCATAGTCATAGGAAATGTAGCCTATGATACTATGTGCCCCTCACCAAATTTTACCTCTGCATTGTGCTTTCCCAATGCTCCCTGTTTTAATTTATATATATATGCACCTTACATTTAAAATTAAAAAATATTTTTTAGTTATAATTATTAATATAAATCAATTACTATAATTAAGTAAGTTTTAACTTAACGGTATTTAATTTTATATATATATATATATATTGAAAAATAACTCATAATAAAGATGTCAAAAATATTTTCAGTTATGTTCGTGAAATTTAGTTAGGAACACAATCTAATCCCTATATTTCTTCAACAAACACTATAATTAGTTCCTAATAATATAAACTATTTATATAACTGTCCATAACTAATATAAAATTCACCTTCAGTGTATATAAATATACATATACCATGGCTTTTGGCATTTATCTCACCGTATTAAATTTACCATGAATCATCATAAAAAAAAATACATGAAATCAATGATTTTATAGCATTAAATAATTTCATATGAAATTTTCATCTAAAAAATAGTAATAATTTCATGTGACATTTGTGTGTCAATCTCATAGCATTTCATAATTTCATATGAAATTTATGTGTCAATTAAGTAAAAGATACATGTGATGATTTACTCTATATATATATAGTGTATTAAAAAATGTTGAATTTTTTTTTTAAACTACCATTTTTAAAAGTAGAGGAGAAGAAAATCTAAATTCTTTACTTCTAAAAGAGTCAACTATGTAGCTAAAACGAGCCAATTTTAAATAGATGATTTTAAATTTTTTTTTTCTAAAGACATCGTCCATAAGTATCAAACGCATAACCTAAAGTTATGAGTTCATCCCTTGTTATCATCAAGCCAAATGGTGGGGCATTTAAAAATATTGGATGAACATAGTCAAAAATAAATGAGTAATCATGATACACAATTTTAGATATTAGAGAAAATTAAATTTTAAAAAAAATTTTGCATAGTTTGCAACAGAATTTATACAATTTTATTCAATTTATTATGTTACACATGATTCTACTTTAAAATAAAACATAAAAATTATGCAATACTAGTAACCAAAATTGTTGATAAGAATAATATTTAAAATACATAGATTAAAATGTTTAATGTGCTATACTCATGAAAATTTGTCTATTATTAAAAATATACGAAAAAACTATGTTGACCGGTCACACCACCACGCTGTCTCAAACTCATTTAATAGAAACATGGTGGTCCCTGTACAATAGCTAAACGACAGCGTTTTGAGTGTACTTATGGTGATGCGCTGGATGGACAACCTACTACTTCAATTATGAATTCTTTTTTTCTTTCGCTTAAAATTTAAAGGCTTTAGATTTTCAATTTTAAGGGATAAAAATATAAATTTATTTTTCTTTCCAAAAAAAAAAAAATCCCCTTCTCCCCATATATATTTTACCATTTCATTTCCTGCACTTGAAATGAAAGCTACAGCAAAGGAAAAAATTAAAAGAAAAAAAAAAAAAAACTAGTATAATTCTCTAAACACAACACTTTGATCCCTCACATCCACAACCCACTATCACCACCACCACCACCACCACTTTATGTAATTTTACCTATATATATTACAAGCTTGGCTGCTTGCTAACTATAATCATATATTAACAGAATGGCTCACTTGCTTGGCCCTGTCATGCTTAAACCATTAAGTACCTCTTCAATTTTACCTTAATCATTACTTATTCCTCTAAAAAAAGAAGAAAAAACTCTTTCACCCTCATGCGTTACTAACACTTTCGTTTTGTTGCTTAATCCAATTCCCATACAAAAATTGAATAGTGATGATAATCTCATGACTTGTTTTCCAGTTGAGATGGATTGATGTTGTTGCTTTGTTTCCTTCTCCTCTTAGTGTCTGGAGTATTAGTTTGTGATGAGTTTGCACATGACCCAACTGTTATATCATCAGTTTTATAGCTCAAGCATGCAGCTTCCAACACCCCATTTGGACTCTGGGGCACAGATGAAGCTGAACCGCTTGCCACATTATCACCCCTGGTAGTAATAGTACTACTACTACTACTACACCCACTATTCAATGACACGTCCTTAATCAATTCAATACACTTCAATACTCTATCCTGCAACAAAACAATAACAAAGATAGATGAATCCCTTCATTCTATGATCATGAACTCATCAATAGGTAAAAATAAAAAAAATAATAATACTAATAAAAGACCATTCTTTATTAGCTAAAATGAATTTGTCTTGTCCTGAATTTTCTTTTTTTATTTCTGTAGGCACCACCAAACCATGGACCAACCTTTTCTACATGTATGTAACTAAGCATTGCCTTATCAGTGTCCACTGCTGGGACCTCTTCTAAAACAAATATTGCTACTGCTGCAGCAATCTCTGAAGGCCTGAATTCCAAGAAGTCAATACCTACATTCAATTCCCCACCAAGCACTGCATCAAAACACATTTAATACCAAAACGACAACCAAATAAAATTTAAAAAAAAAAAAAAAAACTCTTAGGTAACAAATACATAGAGAATCCAATAAAAAAAAACAGACCTTTAATAGTGCTTAATATTAGTTGCAAAGATCTGGTGATAAATGATATTGATAGATGTTTGTTGCCACTGATCTTTGCAAGGAAATAGTCTATGAAAGAACATGGAGTGAGCGCTTGCATTCTCCACTTTAATGTGTTCAACACCAAAAGCTCCATTCTTTGTATGGTTTTAGCTTCAAACACAAACTTTGGTTCTCCTACCTACCAAAAACAAAATCATTAGAATTTTTTATGAGATTTTAAAGAAAAGAACATGAAAACCATGACCAATTTAAGGTATCATTTCAGAATCAACATTGATGCATATTAATACCTGTAAATCTACAGAAAGAGGTACGTTGGTTTCCTCCATTTTGGCTGCTAGTGATAAACAAGCTACAGCTAACAACTGCACAGCCCAAGCTTTCCCCTTCTAGATGCCAACAGTGAGAAACAGCATCAAGACAGTCGGTCACCAAGAGAACACAATGTGACAAGATTTTAACTTGAGAAATGCTAATTTCTAGACTTACAGGCAATTGATAGACCGAAAGAAATCGATCCAAGTAATTCATACATAGGCAAACACTTAATGGTCCAAAACTGTAATGTGCTTGAACCTGTTGATCAAGATTAAAAAAACAAAACCAAAAACAAACACCATGAGAATCTGCTAACAGAAAATCCTTAACACCACACATTATCAGCCAGAAATTAGGGAATGTAAAGTCACTTTACCAATAATCATTTAGAAAAATCTAACTTTCAAATGAATTCTAAAACTCCTGTTTCAAGAAGTTAACTTCAACACATATTTGGTCTTGATCAAATGTTAGGAGCATCATCTTCCAGAAATCAAATGTAACCAGATTCAGGAAAATGAACTCCAAACTAGAGATGTCACAAGATGAAAATATGGTGTACTGATAAAAACCACATTTGTTATTGGAATTGAAATCCCACCAGCAGAAACCAATGGAGAACAAGCCAAATAAAGTTAAATCACATACAAAAGGATTAAATAAGCAAAACCCAAGAACCTATTTAAGAAACCAATGAAAATAGCCAACCTTCCAAATCCAATCAATAGCCTTCCTCCTACAACTCATATCCAAATCCCCACTTCTTAATCTCTTTAAATAATCATCTCCAGGCAAATGTTCTCTTTCTCTATCAACCATTTCTTTAACTCTATCTTCACTATGTATCGTTAAACCCATAAAAGAAGATTTGCAATAAGTATCATCATTATTATTTAAAACAGAGTTTTTTGGATTGTGATTGACTTGATGATGCCAAGAATGGGAAACCCCAAACTCATCTGTGGCATTACAATCAAGAGCAAAATCACCAAAACAAGTGTTTGTGTTTTCTGCACATAAAAGATTTTGTGCTGCCATTTTCTTTTTAATTAATTGCCTCAACAAATGATACGTATAAAACCCAACAAAATCTCAACAAGACTGAGATTTTAATCAATGGTTTTGTAAAGAAAAGGTCTTTTTATTTCATTGATGTGATGAACCCAGATGGAGAAAGAGACAAAGACACACAGCTATGGAGAAGGAAAAGGGGTGGGGGCTGAGGAGAGTGTTGCAAAGATAGGAGCTTTATGTAGAAGGCAAATGCAGTTCAACTTTTTAGGGTAAAACAGAGAAAAAAATAAAGAAAAAAGAAAGGTTTTTTATTTTGGTTTTTATGAATTGAGAAGAAAACTCTGATAAAGAAAATAAATTTACCAAAAATGTAATATAGCATTATCATAACCAAAATGGAAATAATCATACAATACACCATTAACATAATTTTCCATTAGAACAACCTTATTATCACTGTTTTTTTTTATTAAGCAAAAAGATAGGAGATAATAATAATAATAATAATAATAATAATAATAATAATAAATGAATAGATAATAGAGAGAAATGTTTCATTTGAATCGAAATTGAGTAAGTCGTATAATTCTCTTTAAGTCATAAGTTAAAGATTCAATCATTTTCGTTAAGTTAATTCTTCATCTCCCTAATTTAAAAAAAGATGTCTATTTACAATTCCCTTATTTTATTTTATAATTTAAAACAAAAATGTCACAACAAATAATGTCAATTAATATGTAAACTGGTTCAAAATATTGTGTTTGGAAAATAATTAAATAAGGCTACATATCATAGAAATAATATATACAACACATTTCATCATTATTCTTGTGCAGGAAAAATTAACAAAAAAATATCAGTTCATTTTTTACAAAAATATAAGCATGAATTTTTAGGATTCTTCATCTACATAATTATTTTTGTTTGTGTATATGAATCTAAAATGAAGTAATAAACCTATGGAAAGAATCCCCTAAAAATTCTATGGAAAAAAACTTATAAATTTTTTGTTTTATTTTCCAAGAAGAGAAATTAATTAATATTCCACAATAATATAAATGGACCATAGAGAGTGTATTTTTGTGGTCTATGGAACAAAGCGTAAATAAAAAAAAATGTGTTGCTAAAAAAAAATTAAAAAAACTCCTAAACTTTACATTTTTCGCCCATTTCACACATCAACCTCTTTTTTAACTAATAGCATATATAAACTTCTATATTGGATCAATTTCATCCATAGTCAAACATAACTAAATACGTGTGAATGACACACGATGACATGATATAAATGGACATCCATGTCAAACATTTCACCCCTAAACTCTTTACATTTTTAGTCTATTTCACCCATGAACTTTTAAAATTAATCAATTGCACATATGTACTTCTATTATAAATTTAATAAAATATCAGTAATTAATTTAACATTTTTATTGTTATGCTAATAATGTTCATTTAATTTTAATTAGATAAATATTTTTATTAAAATTGATTAACTTGGCTAAATTAAAATAATTTATTAGAATTTTTATATTAAGATTGGCTAAAATTATTGAATATTAACTAAACTAAAAAATTTAAATGAGCCATGAAGCTCACAAACAAGTTCGAATATAAACTTGTGAGTTAACTTGTAATTTTTATGTTTAATAATTTAATTTTAAATATATAATATATAAATTTTTATTGTAAGAATATTTTAAAAAATATATTATTAGAATAAAATTATAATTTTTATTAAATATATTATAATTTATTTAGTAAATAATTTACTTTAATTTTTAATGTCCAATTATATAATGTTCTTATTAAAAAAAAAAACCAAATACCTCTTTTCACTCATTTGGTCCATTTTACGCATCAACTTCAAAAATTAACCAATTTAATATATAAATTTTTATTTTGAAAATAAAAGTTTATATATACTATTGATTAAAAAAATTAATATGTGAAATAGAAAAAAAATTAAAGTTCAGGAGTGAAAAGGAAAATTCGGCCAAAAAATAGTTATTTTCTCTTTTTATAATTTTTAATTAAAAGAAAATTGATTTTATCTATTTATTTTCTTTGCAAATATTGGCATTTTGTCAAAAGTAAACTGTTCATGATTAGAAACTATATACAATTCATGAATTTATTAATGCACTTAGTTGAACAATTTTTAGTTAGCAATGAAGCAATCATTGAATTCTATGGACAAAAACATGCCAAATAATTTAACCAATTTTAGCGTTGATATCTAATGTGATGTACGGTTGTATAATATAAAGGGCAAATCAATTATCCAAAGGTAATAATAATGAAAAAGAACTATATAAAAAGTGTAGTAGTTTTAATGAAGTTTGATTAAGAAAAAACCTTGATTTATTTACACAATGGATTATAGATAGTACTTTGTTAACCGACATTATATATCATTCATAATAATATAAGCTAATTAATGAAAATTAATAATATATTATATTCTTTCTTTGCTGGAAAGAGGAAATCAAAATAGAATCTTACATTACTGAATTAGTCAATTTTATTTTTTATTTTTTTATAAAAGAATAAAACACTTCTACACTAACTCCATTTTAGTAACTCTGACAATTGAAAAAAAAAAATTGAAATTTTAATAAAGCACAAGAAATGAAAAGGTAAAACCTAATTAAGAACCATGATAAACTGATAATGTTTTTTATTATTGTTCATTGAGGAGGAACTCACCCATCAATGGCTAACAAGTGTTTAGCTTATTAAGTGATGTAAATAATGCTATTATGAGCATGACTTGCAGGGTGCATAGGGATAAATCCAATCCATAACCTTCTGCTCTCATAGCAATATAATTTTTGTTCATGCAATGATTTATAAGAAATATGGGTTTTGAGTAGTCCTGGCCATGGCCGGTTCAAATTCTGAACTAAAATCAAAATTGGTTCAGTTAAAATTAAACTAGAATTGATCAAATTTAGAACTGAGGTTGAACCAATATGAAATCATGAAAAAATTGGTTCAAGACTGGTTCTTCTTTAGATGGAACCATGAATCAACAGTTTCGAATTTGCGGTTCAGGTTTTGATTCCGAATCAATAATTTTAATATATATATATTCATTTAATTTTTTAAAAATTTTTTAATTTCAAATCACAATCAGTTATAATTTTTAATTTATTTTTATAATTTAATTTTTAATTCAAACCCTTTAAATTTTTTAAAATATATATATAATATAAATATTTTCAAGCTATGTATATTAAATTTTATTTTATATTTTTATAATATATATATATATATATATATATATATATATATATATATATATATATATATGTGTGTGTGTGTGTGTGTTTGTGTGTATAATATATAAAATAATTTTATTTCTATCTTTTTGAATTTTTTTATCTAAAATTAACTAGTTAATTTATTTTAAATTAACTAATCAAAAGTAAAATATAATTTTTTATATTTTATTTTTAATTAAAAATAACTTATTAAAATATCATAATAAATTTTTATTTCAACTTTATTCCATAAAAAAATTATACCAAATCAAATCAATTCAAAATTGAAATCAGCCAGTTTAAATCAGAACTGAAATTTGAATCGATCAGTTCTTGAATCAGCTCTGAACTGATCCTATTTCTGATTTTGGTCTAATTCCACTGATCCTAAAACTGTAACCAGGCCTAGTTTTGAGGATTAATATTTGCATAATTTAATAATTTAGAGATTAAAATATAAGTAACTTTTTATAATTTAAATAATTAAAATGCAGTATAACAAAGAAATTTATGGCATTCAAGTGTCATAAAGATTTTAATATTTTATGATCAAAAGTCTAATATGTAAAATTGTTAATAACTCTCAATGACAAAATTAGTTATTTTAAAAAGGCAAAACCCATTATAATCTCTCAACTTTCATATTTTATTGTATAGAGCCTCTAACTCTTTATTTGTTTTATTAAACCCTTAAATATTTATTTTTTAATTTTTTTTTATAAAATATTTTTAGGCTTATGAAGGACTTTTTTAACAGTAATAATAAAATAATAATAAAGATGTTAAGTGTTAAAAATCTTTAAAATGATACTTATTTAATTTTAGAAAATAAAAATAAAAAATTTCTAAAACACTATTCCCTTTTTAACTTTCCATCATAAAGAAAACACTAATGAGATAAAGTTCAAACTTCATTCTTTATCAGACTCATAAAATTTAAATTGGTTTTTTTTTTTATATCATATTTCATTCTTATTTTTTCTCTCCTTCGTTGGTTCCTGCCCCGCTTCTACCATCGATACCAAAAATAATAATAATAATGTGAAAAATTAAGTCATGCAAAGTTGCAATTGTCTCAAGAAAAGCTAGCTGCTATCATCTCATGCTTAACGCTATCATCTGCAGGAAATTTGTGATGATCTCAAGTTGTAGTTCCAGAGGCGGCTTCAATTTAGTAGCTGCGATTATGATCGTAGAGGTGGTTCAAATTCAAGTGATTTACAATTGAACTACGCAGGAGCTTCGGTGCTACAACAACAGGATCATCTCCATAAGCTTAGGATTGTATTAAAAAATTCGGCTTCAATGGCATTGAAATCTACTGTAGAACCATGAAAGAATTAATGGCAGATGGAAAATTGAAGGAAAAATGAGAGCTTAAAAAATTTGAAATGATAAATTTAATGAAAGATTTAAAAAGAAGAGAAGAAAATGAAAGTAATATATTTTAATTTTCTTTGAGAAAATTGCATACTCTCTCATGCTATTCGAGAACCTTGCTTTTTCCTAATGAAAATGCACTTTTAACATGGAATAAAAATACACTCTCGTTTAATTTGTTAAACAAGTTGTTTGTAAGTTGAAAAATAAATGTTTAATAGCTTAATAAAATGAAATAAAAAGAATGAGAGCTCAATACAATAAAATGTAAAAGTTTAAGAGTTTGTTAATGTGTTTGGCCTTTTTTTAAAAAAAAAAGCAACAAAGTTCAAATGTATTATTATGAATGTGAATGAACAATATATTGCTTGTGAGAGAATAGTACTCAAATAGTGAAAAGAAAATCTCTATATAAAGGGATTGAAATTCATTAATGAGGATGTTAAGATAAAGAAGAAGAAAAGATAGATTACTCTCCAAATTCTTTCAATATTATAGTTCTCTAAATTCTCTCCAAACTCTTTCTAAATTCTCTCAAAATCATTCTACTATAAAATATTTTTCTTCTAGTTAAATACTACTAAATTCAAGTTTAGTTCTATAACAAAATAAGTAATTCAATCTTTATTTCACAACACGTTATCAGCACGATGAGCTCTCGATCAAAATAATAAGGTACATATTTCTTAATATTTAATATTTATGAATATATTAGTTGATTATATATTATCATGGATGACTATGTCTCCTACTAATTTATATATTTATATTTATTTCTTTAATCTAACTTTATATTAATTGTTATTTTTATTTTGTTTTACTAACTACACCATTGATGCAAATATTGCTAGAAATGGTTCTAACCTTATGGATGGCTATGCCTCCTACCAATTTATATTTATGCACATTTATTTTTTATTATTTATGTTAATGGAAGGCTATACCCCATTTTATATTAATGGACGGTTTTGCCCCATATTTATACATATCGTTATGTTAACTCACTTGCTATAAATAATCATATCAACATTATTTATTGATTTTACTTTATATAATTTATTTCTCAATATATTATATTAAAAAAAAAAATTCTAACGGCTATATTTTTATTACCAACGGTAATATAACGGTAATAAACGGCTATATTTTTCATTATAAATAGATGAGCTATAAATGTTATTCATTCACACAAATTCATACATTTTCTCTTTCTCTCTTTACTCTAAATTGTAAACATGATTTGGTATATTTATATTTGTGTTTTGATCATGACTATTATAATAGTTTTAGGAATAATTAATATGGAAGATGATTTTCTATTTGATATAATTTTAAGTATTATTGTATCATTTTTTGTACCACTATTATTTCTTGCAATATTCATTCATTATATAATTAATTAGTAAATTCTGATCATGTTTGATTTTTTTTAGTAGTCATCAAATTTATGAATTCTAATTGAGTTATTTTTTTTATTAGTTATCATAATGACAAATCTAGCAAAGCTTGAGTTCGTTGCTCTTGACATCACGGGAAAAAATTATATGTCTTGGATTCTAGATGTAGAGATGCATCTTCAATCAATGGGGTTAATTGATACCATAAAAGAAAATAATAACACCTCATTGCAAGATAAAGCCAAGTCTATAATTTTTCTCCGTCGTCATCTTGATGAAGGATTAAAATGTGAATATTTGACTGTCAAAGATCCAAGTGTTCTTTGGAAGGATCTAAAAGACAGATATGATCATCAAAGAGATGTAATACTACCAGTAGTCACTGATGAATGGAGAGCTTTACGCTTTCAAGATTTCAAAAAAGTGAGTGACTATAATTCTGCAATGTTCATAATAGTATCACAATTAAAATTCTGTGGACAGACAGTCACAGATGAGGATATGATGGAGAAAACTTACTCCACATTTCATGCATCAAATGTTACACTGCAACAACAATACAGGATGCAGAGATTTAAAAAATATTCTGAACTAATTTCATGCCTACTGGTAGCTGAGAAAAATAATGAACTCTTGATGAAAAATCATCAATCCCGTCCCACTGGCTCAATAGCATTTCCAGAAGCAAATGCTACAAATTATTCCAGATATAAAAATTACAATAGCCGTGGACGTGGGAGAGGTAGAGGTCGTGGACGTGGAAGAGGTCAATTCTTTGGCCATGGTCGTGGAAATAAATATAATAATACTCCACAACAAACTCAGACTCAACCTCAAAAGAAGTTAAAATCAGTCATCAGTGGTGTTCAAGAAAGGCCTCAATATAAGTCTGAAACTGTGTGTTTCAGATGTGGTAGTAAAGGACACTAGTCACGAATTTGTCGAACACCACCACATTTTTGCCAACTTTATAAGGCATCATTGAAAGGCAAAGAAAAGGAAATAAACTTCAATGAGCATCATACTCATGTTAATGATACAACTCATTTAAATGTTTCTGATTTTACTGATGATTTTACTGACAATGAAAATTGAGACATCTATAATTTTAAGTATATTGTTATTACTTATTTGATTCTGAAGAATATGTTATTGTTATGTATGTTATTTTTAAATTAAATAAAATGTCCTACTTTACAATTATTTTATGTTTTTACCTTAATTGATTAATTTTGTGTTTATCTATTTTGAAGTTTAATATGGATTGTACTCAACATAAAGACAATATTAGAGATCTCTGCATACCAGATAGTGGTACTACACATACTATCTTGAAAAATAGAGATTATTTCTCTGAAATAAAGCCCACAAAGGCAGTTGTAAAAATAATATCAGGTCCTGTAGATCTGATTGAAGGAATTGGCAAAGCTAAATTTATGTTACCAAATGGAACAAAGTTTATAATTGATGAAGCTTTGTTTTCACCAAAATCAACAAGAAATTTGTTGAGTTTTGATGACATATATCGAAATGGGTGTGATACCCAATCTATTACTATAAATGGTAACAAATATTTAAATATAGTTTCCTATGAATCAGGAAAAATGAAAGTATTGGAAAGACTGCCAAAACTCCCTACTGGATTTCATTACATGCATATACATGTAATTGAATCAAATATGGCAGTAAAAGAAAAATCTTATGATCCTTCAATAATAAATTTATGGCATGATAGATTAGGTCATCCTGGATCAGTAATGATGCGAAGGATAATTGAGAATTCACATGGGCATCCCTTGAAGGGGCAAAGAATTCCTCAATCAAATGAAATGTCATGTACAGCTTGTTCTCTTGGAAAATTAATCTTGAGACCTTCACCATCTAAAATTCAAAATGAATCACCTATGTTTCTTGAAAGAATTCAAGGTGATATATGTGGGCCAATTCACCCACCATGTGGACCATTCAGATATTTTATGGTATTAATTGATGCATCTAGTAGATGGTCATATGTTTGTCTATTGTCAACTCGTAATGTTGCATTTGCAAGGTTGCTTGCTGAAATTATTAAATTACGAGCACAATTCCCTGATTATACAATCAAGAGGGTAAGACTTGATAATGCTGGTGAATTTACATCTCAAGCATTCAATGATTATTGTATGTCTACTGGGATCATTGTTGAGCATCCTGTTGCCCATGTACATACTCAAAATGGTTTAGCTGAATCATTGATTAAACGACTTCAGCTTATTGCTAGACCATTAATAATGAGAACAAAACTTCCCATTTCAGTTTGGGGTCATGCAATCCTACATGCTGCTTCATTAATTCGCATCAGACCTAGTGCATATCATAAATACTCCCCACTACAATTGGCATTTGGTCAAGAGCCAAATATTTCCCATCTCAAAATTTTTGGTTGTGCAGTATATGTACCTATTGCGCCACCTCAGCGCACAAAAATGGGTCCTCAACGAAGATTGGGAATTTATGTTGGGTTTGAAACACCCTCGATTATTAGATATCTTGAACCTCTAACTGGTGATGTTTTTACAGCACGTTTTACTGATTGCCAATTTAATGAGGTTGTTTTCCCAACATTAAGAAAAGGGGAGAAAGAAGTGAAAAGGGATATTTCATGGAATGAACCATCATTATTGCATCTGGATCCTCACATAAAACAATGTGAATTAGAAGTGCAAAAGATTGTGCACTTACAAGCAATTGCAAATCAATTGCCAAATGCATTTACTGATACAAAAAGAGTGACTAAATCATATATACCAGCAGCCAATGCTCCTGCTTGTATTGAAATTCCAGAAATAAAATCTGAGAATAAAGACACTCATGAGTCTAAAACACGCCAGAAGCGTGGAAGACCAATTGGTTCTAAGGATAAAAATCCTCGAAAGAGAAAGGGAGTAGATAATCATATTGATAGCGAGGAAAATATCCCTGAAGAAATAGAAAATAAAGAAAGTCATGAAACATTGTCATATACTGTTGCATGTGAAATCATAAATGACAAAGATGATCCTGAACCAAAATCAGTCATGGAATGTCAAAATAGGCATGATTGGATAAAATGGAAAGATGCTATGCAGGCTGAATTGGACTCACTAAACAAACGAAATGTTTTTGGGCCAATTATTCCTATGCCTAAAAATGTGAAACCTGTAGGATACAAGTGGGTCTTTGTACGAAAGAGAAATGAGAAAAATGAAATAATAAGGTACAAAGCTAGACTTGTAGCTCAAGGTTTTTTACAAAGGCCAGGAATTGATTATGATGAAACGTATTCTCCTGTTATGGATGCAATTACGTTCAGGTATCTGATTAGCCTAGTAGTTTCTAAGAAATTAGAAATGCGTCTTATGATTGTTGTGACTGCTTATTTGTATGGATCACTTGATAGTGACATTTATATGAAAATCCCTGAAGGATTTAAAATGCCTGAAGCATTAAGTACAAAACCCAAAGAAATGTATTCAATCAAGCTCCAGAGATCTTTATATGGGTTAAAACAGTCTGGGCGCATGTGGTATAATCGTTTAAGCGATTATTTGATTAATAAAGGATATGTGAGTAATATTATTTGCCCATGCATTTTAATTAAGAAAACAATATCCGAATTTGTGATTATAGCTGTATATGTTGATGATTTGAATATCATTGGAACAGAAAATGAGATCCATGAAGCAACAGTATACTTAAAGGAAGAATTTGAAATGAAAGATCTTGGAAAAACCCAGTATTGCCTTGGTTTACAAATTGAGCAAATGCACAATGGGATATTTGTGCATCAATCAAATTACACCGAAAAGATCTTGAAACGCTTTAATATGGATAAAGCAAATCCTTTAAGTACTCCAATGGTCGTTAGATCACTCAATATTGAAACTGACCCATTTCGACCCTGTGAAGAAAATGAAGAAATTCTTGGTCCTGAATTTCCATATCTCAGTGCCATTGGAGCTCTAATGTATCTTGCTAATTGTACTAGACCTGACATTTCTTTTGCAGTTAATTTATTAGCGAGGTTCAGTTCAGCTCCAACAAAAAGGCATTGGAAAGGGGTCAAACATATACTTCGATACCTTCGAGGAAATGTTGATTTGGGTTTATTTTATTCTAACAATTCAAAACAAGAATTGATTGGTTATGCAGATGCAGGGCATTTATCTGATCCTCATAAAGCGAAATCTCAAACAGGCTATGTGTTCACAAATAATGGAACTGCAATTTCTTGGCGTTCCCAGAAATAAACGCTTGTCACTACTTCCTCAAATCATTCTGAAATTATTGCACTATATGAGGCAAGTAGAGAGTGTGTATGGCTTAGATCAATGACACATCATATTGAAGAATCTTGTGATTTTCCAGTCAACAAAAGTCCAACAATTTTATATGAAGATAATGCAGCATGCATTGCACAGTTAAGGGAAGGATATATCAAAAGTGATAGAACCAAACATATACCTCCAAGATTCTTTTCATACACTCAAGAGCTAATAAAAGACAATCATATATATATCAAGTATATTCAGTCTAGCCAGAATTCAGCTGATCTTTTCACAAAGGCACTTCCAACTGCAATCTTTAGAAAGCACGTTCACGATATTGGAATCCGACATCTACATACTATGTGAAGGAAGATTATACATATCAACTTGAGGGGGAGAATATCATGCACTGTACTCTTTTTCCTTAAGCTAAAGTTTTTCCCACTGGGTTTTATTTAGCAAGGTTTTAACGAGGCAGTTGCAAAATATTGTTATTCAAGGGGGAGTATTATGAATGTGAATGAACAATATATTGCTTATGAATGAACAATATATTGCTTGTGAGAGAATAGTACTCAAATAGTGAAAAGAAAATCTCTATATAAAGGGATTGAAATTCATTAATGAGGATGTTAAGATAAAGAAGAAGAAAAGATAGATTACTCTCCAAATTCTTTCAATATTATAGTTCTCTAAATTCTCTCCAAACTCTTTCTAAATTCTCTCAAAATCATTCTACTATAAAATATTTTTCTTCTAGTTAAATACTACTAAATTCAAGTTTAGTTCTATAACAAAATAAGTAATTCAATCTTTATTTCACAACACAAATGTATTAAACAGTGGGAATTATTCTAGTTGGAGACTATGAATTGCAAATATGTATTTATATAAATGAAATTAAAATCATTAAATTAATAATTATTTACTTATAATTATTGATATATTTTACAGATATTGATATAAAAAAAAAATTCAATAGTTGTAATTATATAAAAATTAATCCAAGAGTTTTAATTTTATTTTTACAAATACAAATGTTTGTAATGAAATCAAAATTTATAATTATGCCAATTATTTGTTTTAAATTTAATTATAATAAAATAAATTAAATATATTTTTTAAAAAAGTAAAAATAATAAATTAAAATTAAAAAATTAAGGGTCAACATTTTAAAATAAAATACCTCTTAATTTGTTTTAATACCTTTTTTTTAAACTAGAGAAGGGAAGGAAAAGAATGAAATCTGTAATCTATACATATCTTGAAGACAATTATTTCATTAAACTACTCAACCTTAAGTTTTGTTTACATACCTTTGAATATTATAGTTGTCACGACCCAAAACAGGGTCATGACCGGCGCTAGGGAATGGAAATTCTTTCGAATCCGGAACCCGTAGCAAGCCTAAAAATAAAATAAAACATGCAATAATAATAATAACAATATCAAATGCAACGGAAATGAAAATCATAAATATCACAATAGTATTTTCACCAACTGAATTTAAGTTAAATCTCATCTCATATATATATAAATCTTTTTAATACAAATCCAGATCACATAATACAAACTCACATAAATAAAATACATAAAATCCCATAAATTAATTTACAACTACTGCAGTGTCTAGATTATAAAAATAAGACTCAAGTAAGCAGTTTACACAAAGAAGCCGGGGCGGAAGAAATCCGACGTACAGGCCTGCTACTGAGGTCTGAAGATGTTGACTCTCCTGAAAAATTATCAACGGAGGGGAGTCAGACCTCACTGAGTGAATTACTATAATATATATACATGCATGCTAAATGACAATGCATACAGTCAACCGTATATACCTAATATGTATATATACATGCAAATACACACAGATGCAGTAAAATCATTTTTATATATTTTTTATTTAAAATCATCGTTTATGAAAGATCAAATAGAACCCTATGATATCGAAACCTCAATCAGTGTTAGACAACACTCTAGCCATACAGGCTCACTTAATCCAAATATATCCACTTGATCCATTTAGACAGTAGACTGGCCCCGAGACACTAAGTCAACCGAGCTCCAGCAGTCTAATTGTCAGTGTGATTGGCCCCGAGACACTTGGTCAACCGAGCTCCAGCAATCACACCCAAATCACATCTCACATATCAAATAATCATATTCAATCAATATCCACAAATGGTTAGTAATATAGCCTATCTGCTATAAGCACACCGATACGTACTCGGTCCTAGTGCTGCCCACTAGGTAGCACGTTCTATTGATATCCTTCATTAATAAATATAAAACATCCATTCACAAATAAATGATGCATGAATTTAAATAAAATAACAATATAAACCATATATATACCAAAAATATACCAAAAGTAAACCAGGTATATTTCGAGTATATATATACGTCAAATGAATCCAATCAAATTATAAATTAAGCTAGAAATATTTTTAAAAACATTTTAAATATAATTTATTAATAAAACATGCATATAATTTAATATATACCAAAAATAAACTAAAAATGTACTTAAATACAAATCACATTATTTATGCATATTTAATCAAAATAAAACATATATTTCTAAAATCATGCATCCTAAACACATATATATAAAATAGTAACTCACAAATTAGTGCGCTCCTCGAGATGGATCCGACGAGCCTAGTCCACTAACCCTCGGTCTCGGCGCAACTAAACAAACAATAACGAAAAAAAATCAGAATAACCCTAACAAAAATCCTAGAATTCGATCTAGAATATTAAACACAGAATTGAGATTAGGGTTCGACCGGACATCACGTTTTACGAGAATTCTATCAAAAATTCGACAGAACCTCCCCTGTAAAACGGACATCTCTCTACTCAAAGAGTAGAGCCGACCCTGCAAAGAAACACACTTCGAAAAACAAGCTCAACACTCAACCACAACCCCTCGGTCGGACTCCAAACTACAGTCTACCGACCGGGGTCCACAAACACAGAACAATTTCGAAAATACCAAAAATATCCTTATAACATAGAAATTTATTTTATACGTAGAAATTACATAATTAACCTTAAAACACTGTAAAAACCGATAAAAACTCATTTTATTAGAAAAATCGTATATTATATATATAATTGAAAATAATTCACGAAAAATAGTTTTAATTAGTTAAAAATACCAAATAATTTGTAGAAATCATTTTTATACCTTAAATAACTATTAAAATCAATTAAATTACATTTTTAGCCAATTTAGGGTAAAATTAGCAAAATGCCCTTATATATATAAATATACTATAATTACTTCAAAAATTCACCAAAAATAGTATAATTATCCAAAATTAATTTTCTCAACATATTTATCAATAATATTAATAATTAAACTCAATTTATCAATTAATTTCAAATAAAAACACATTTAACCTAATTTTCCCAAAATTTCATAAACTTCAATAATTCAAAATAAATACATAGAAATTCATAAAAATTCCAAATAAATTCCTATAATTCATTTCAACACCTAATTTAACCATAAAACACAATTTCATAATTTATTTAATTAATTTCCGAAAATTAGAAAATAATATTAAAATATTCAAAAATACCCAAAAATCCAAATAATCTTCAAAAATTCCAAAAAAATTCATACATGTAGATTAATATACTAGGATCAACATTTGTGAAGGGAGTTTTCATTAATCAATAAATTCAAAGCTCAAAAAAATTGAAAACCCTAATATGGCCGAATTCGAAAATTCAAAACCTAAGCAAATCAAGACCATTTAAGCTCAAATCAAAGCTAGAATCACACTCACCGGAGCTCAAGGAGAAGAAAGAGACCGGCGGTGTCGAAAACGATGGCCGAAATCGTGGTCGATGGCGAGGAGAAGAAGTTTCGGCCAAAAGAAGAAAATGGGGTAGCCAGCGCCGGAGAAGGAGGCTGGGGGCGGCGGAGTGGCTGGCTGGGGAAGGTGGAGCTGCTGGCAGCACACTGACGGCCGAGGATCGGGAGTTGCAGTGGGAGGGGAAGGTGGTCGTGCACGGGAAGAAGAAGAAGAAGAAGAAGAAGAAGAAAAAGAAAAGAAAAGAAAAAGAAAAGAAAAAGAAAAATAATAATAAAAAAATAATTTTAATAAAATATTTGAAAAAAATCACACCCACACACTTAATATTTAATATTTTAAAATTTAATATTAATTAAAAATAATTAAATAACAATAAATAAATAATTAATTAATAAAATATTAGGGTAATATACTAAACCCTAATTAAATAAATATATACATATATAGACTTTATTTAGTATTTTAAAAATACGTATGAGTTCATACAAGTCCGAAAATATATTTAAAATAATTAATAATAAATTATTTACGTGAAAATTTCCCAAAAAATGTAAGTCCCGGAAAAATTTTACGTAAAGTACTGTAAACAATACACAATAATTAAAATAAGTTTTAAATACATACCAACTCGTAAAAATATCATATAATATACATATGAAAATTATTAACACTGCATATCCCGGTACAGTATATAAATATTTTAAAAACACGGGATATTACAATAGTGTGTATATATAAAAATATCCTCTACAAATAATTCAAGTGATAAAAAATGTGGACATTAAATTTGAGAAGAATAGAGTTCAAATCTCCCACCAATCTCTCTCTCTCCCCTTATAGTGTTAGAAATTAACCATTTGTATTAGCTAAAAAAATGTATATATAAAATAATTTTAAAATAAATTGAACAGAACTTTCATAATTTTATATTCAAATTTAAAAGTGTGAAATACACACAACTAAAATGGAGCAATTTCAAGCAAAACTGGTAAGTTAGGTCTCGAATTAGCTTAATGCTATCTTCAAATTATAACTTTAAAATATAGTCATATAATTACAATAATTCTTCTCAATCAATTATTTCACTTTTAACACCAATATATATATATATATATATATATATATATATATATAATAATAATAATAATAATAATAATAATAATAATAATAATAATAATAATTTGATAAAAATAATTACAACCGTTTTAATATATTTTATTGGACAAATTAATATTTTATGTATTAATTGAAAAGCACCATTTTAAATATAATTTTAATTTAAGAAAAAATTATTTAAAAATAAAAATTAAAACCAAAATTAAGAAAAAAATTGCCGTGTATCATTATTCATCCGCACAAGAATGGAGCAAAAAGTGAAAGTAGCATTGAAACTTTTTTTTTTTTCCCTAAACGCCATCCTTAACTCATACCCAAGTAGCACGAACACAGGAACAGAGATAAGAAAAATGGAGATATAAATACAGAAAAATAACTATTTTAAAAAAATATAGAATTCGGATACTTGAATCAATTTATAAATACAAAAAAATATAGAGGTTAATTTATAAATATGAAAAATTATAAAGTTCATTTTATATATATTATAAATTAGATTCAACTCAATAATATGCTTTTCATGGTTAGTAATAATTTTTAACACTAAAAATAATTCTAAAACACAAAAAAACATATAATAATGTTATCATATAACATAAATAAAATAATAACACCTTAACTATACACAATTTTTCAATAACAAATAAATAATTTTCCATCTATTTTTTTTTAAATTAACAATAAAGTCATAATACTTATAAGTAATATTAATATATCAAGATTTCATTCATAATATTTATTAGCAATTTCAGTTTATAGAATTTCTACTTAATTATTATTGTCACTTTTAATGTTCTCATTGACATCTTCATTGAATAATACTATCTCTAATTTTGTTCAATTCAATGATGGAAGATTTATATGTTTAAAAGGGACATTCGTGTCCTTTTTTTAAAAAAAAAAATAATCCCAACACTTTTTTATTTTCAGAAATATCCCGAAATGTGTCGGATAAATTTCTGAAACGTGTTAGTATCATAAACGTGTCTGATACGAGATACGATTATTTATAGAAATGTCAGTGCAACGTAGCTCATATCATTTGAAAATTACCTAATATATATATATATATATATATATAAGAAGCTAAATTTAACCTTTAAAATTCAAGGGCTAAATTAGCTTATATATATATACATGCCAAACTTTGTATCAATGACAATGACAAAAAAAAAAAAAAAAGATTTGAGTTCTAATTTTTTTCTTCATATTTCTAGAAGTGCCAAAATTGAGTGGAGTAAGTTTTTTAAAATTTATTAATTAGGTTGAATATATACTTAAGCATCTGAATTATTTAATTGATTAGTTGAATTTTTAAGTTTTTGTATTTACTTATAATATCATTAAATTTATAAATATTTTACTTTATAATTTTTTATTTATAAATTTTTAAACTTTATTCTAAAAAGTACTTCCATGTAAATTTTTTAAAAGTAAAAATTATTTTTTAAATTACAAAAATTGTAACTTTATTTATACAATAGAGTAAAAAAAAATTTAGGGATACCATTGACCAATTATGAAAAATTTAAATTTATAATATACATTCAACCTATTAATTACTACTCAATAGTAATGCATTTTTAATATTTAATGAGGTTTGATAATTAAGTAAATGAAATAAAATTTTCAAGTTTTTATTAATAGAAGAGATTAATTTTTTTTTTATACTTGGTAAACACATAAATTCAAGAGTTTAAAGCTTAATACGCAATTAATTAAATCTTCCACTTACGAAATGGAACTAAATAAAGACTTTTATTTGCAACTGAATTGAATAATTTTTTATTTGGAAAACTCTTACTTATTTTAGATATTATTTTTATTTATATTAGATAAGGTACAAATTGGACCCTCAACTTTATTCCAAAATTTATATTTGATCTTAATATTTTTTTTGTCCCATTTGAATCTTAATATTTGACAATTAGATTATATTGAACTCTTTTTTAAAGAATTGTTACAATTAAGTTCTAAAAATTAAAGAAAAATTTAACATTAATGTTAATTAATAAAACTTAGTTTGAATTATGAAGTTTTTAAATAATTTAAATAATTTTAAGTTTATATAAATATATTTTAGATTTTTTAAGATTTAAAAAGTTAAAAAATATATATATTTTAGATCTAAAAATTTTTAAAAATTTAAAAATTTTAGAATCAATCAATATACATTTAAGAAAAAAGAATTAAAAATTTTCTATACAAATAATAATTTTTAAAAAAATTTTAAATTTATTAAAAATTTCAAAATGTAAAAAAATTTTAAAAAATTGTTGATTTAATTCTTTTTTGTTAAATGTATATGGTTTGATGGTAAAATTTTTAAATTCTTAAAAACTTTTAGATTTATAAAAATTATATGTATATAATTTTCCATTTTAAGTGTACTTCTTGTGCCCTCTTGTAATTTCCAGTGATGAAATGAAATTTCAATTTTTCAGACAAAAAATAGGAGTTTTCTTCTTTTTTGTTTATATCGATATAGATTAAAAGAAAGGTGTTATTTAATATCAAATTGTATGTTTATAAATTAGGGAAAAAGTGCAATTTGGACCTGAAATTTAGACTCAAAGTTCACATTAGATTCTAATTTTTTTTTAAAAGTGGAACTTAATTTTTAAAATTTTAACATATTGGACCCTTTTTCAAAGAATTAAGCCATTTTTCAAAAAATTGTTACAATTAAGTTCAAAAAATCAAAATCAAGTTTAACTTTAATAGTAGTTAATAAAAATTAGTTCAAATAACAATGAAAATCGATGAAATTAGTTTTAAAATATAAATGTATGAAGTTTTTAAAAATTTTTATGCTTAAAAAATAATATTTAAAAAAATTTTAAAATTCTAAAAAAGTGAAAAAAAAAATTATAGACCTAGAAATTTTTTAAAAATTTTACAATTAAGTTAAATATATATTTAAAAATAATTATAATTTTTTTTTACAATTAATACATTTTTAAAGTTTTTATATATTAAAAAATTATTGAGTGCATGGAAATTTTTTATTCTTTTTTTATTTAAATGTATGTCATTTGATTATAAATTTTTAAATTTTTTTGGTTTATATAAAAAACAATTTTAATTTTTAAAAATTTTAAAACATCAAAAATTTATATTTTGAAATCAATTTCATCAATTTACATTATTATTTGAACTAATTTTTATTAGTCAATATTAAAGTTAAACTTGATTTTGATTTTTTGGACTTAATTATAATAATTCTTTGAAAAAGGGCTTAATTATTTGAAGAATGGTCTAATATGTTCAAATTTTTAAAGATTAAGTTCCATTATTTTTTTAAAAAAAAAAATTAGACTCCAATGTGAACTTTGGGTCCGAGTTTAGGATCCAAATTGCACATTTTCCCTATAAATTATAAAGTTTATAATTTCTTAAGATACAACGATTTTTTTTTAATGATAAAAAAAAAAAAAAACCCTTAGCTTCATTTTCTGTCAACATTATCTTATTTTTTCTTATAATCACTCATTTTTTTTAAGTAAGTGGGGGTAATTTTTTGTCATTCTTGGTTTGAAATCGCCCCTCTACACATTTTTTTTATCAATTTATTTCTTAAATAAATAGTTATTCCATATAAATCTATGTTTTTTTTATTTCGTCGTCTTGTTGCAATATTTGGTTTTTTCTCGTTTTGTTATGACGTTTTGTTTTCGGTCGTCTTGTTGTGGTATTTTGTTTGTGTTTGTGCGATTCAGACAAACATATTTCATCAAACAGACACAGAGATAACATATCAAATTGTCATCAATATGTTACAGAACTTGAGTTATAGGTATTATAAACACTATAGTATTATCAAATTTGTAGGTTTTGAACCGATTTGTAGGCTTTTATTCTCTATGATTTTTAACGAATTTATATTTGTGTTTCATCCTCCATGGATGTGTTGTTAGTTTGAATCAATGAAGTTATTTTTTTCAAAAAAAAAATATACAGCTTAAAAGCATTTAGATAGATTTGTGTTATTCAATATTTTTAAAAAGAATATAGAAATAAAACTTAAACAGGGTGAGGAATTTCTATTTTTTAAAACTATTTCATAACTATATAGTTTCCATTTCTTTGAAAACTATATTATTAATTTATTTTATTTTATTTATATTTTAAAATTATCAAATAAAATGTATGTTTATTTACCATTTGCAAATCTCGTAAATTTTAATGTATTTAAAATTTTTTATTTTATTTATGTTCTAAAATATATATACTAATTTGCAGTTGATTTATCTTCCAAATTTACGATACATTAGTGGTAAACATTAGTTTAATAATTTGAACAACGATCTGTAAAGTCTTGCAACACTGAATCTTTAGGTTAACGAGATGAACAATGCTTGGACCAGTAGTTAGTCAAGATTGTTTTCATGCAATAAAAGATGGCAATAAGTTTAGAATCCAAGAACTTTGCCAAGTTCATATGGATAAAGATTCATTTACATCTCAATTGATTATGACTTACTCAGCTTCATTCAAATCATCTAAGAAATAAACAATTAAATTCAAAGCATTCCAACTTACCAATCTTTATTCAAACCTCTCAATTCCCAAACCACAAATGGAGTTTAAAAAAAATAAAATCAAGAAAAAGAAAAGAGTTTGTGTTGAGAATAGTAAACTACATCATGTAAACAAAGAAAGGTGTTGAGAATTTAAAAACATAAGTCATGTTCCAATTTATACATATTAGATTCAATCTTCAACTTAGGATTCTTGTCTTGCATTCAACTACACTCATGCTTGAGATCCAAAGAGACATTGAGCATGCTAACTATTTTCCCCTTTTCAATATCTTTTTAGCAACACAAATTTCTAACCCTTTTTTAATGCTTTTTTTTCCCTCTATCCCTCTACCCACTATATTTAAAATTCACTGTATTTTAATTAATCATACTTGACTTGAACGAAATTATAAGAGTGATACAAATTTTATATGATTGTACATAATTTTTTGAATTAGAAATATCATTTAATTAAAAATAATTTAATGCGATTATATATCACAAGAACTTAAAACGTGATTTAAGTAAGAACAAGTCATTGCATGCTCCTTCTTCTTAAGATCTTACTGCCTAGAGATGCTTTATTTTCTCATACTTGGCATTTTTCACATTCTCACCTTTCCACCACCTCTCTTTTCTTTAATGGACTCCCAAAAATTATAGTGGGAGCAAATATAAATTGTATTGTTTTACATCCAGCTAAATATTACAATTTTTAAATTCTGATTTGGGTTATAATTATTTTAAATTCATAGCTTTTGGATATGAATTGTGGACTTCATGGGTGGATTGTGGTCCAAACATACAACACTCCTTTTGGTCTTTTATTAACAGTAGAGGTAGAGATTCGAGGTGTTCATAGTGCTTCTTCCCATATTACTTAACTAAACTATTCCAAATCTTTAATGTTCTTTTAACATGTTAAATAATCAAACAAATTTTGTGAGAACAAATATACTTTCGAGGGACTTTTATGTCAATTGGCAGGGGGGGGGGGCAGTAGCCCCTACTTGCCCCCCTGTTCCGCCTCTGCCTCATCAGTGATCAGAAATTAAAATTTTTCATACACAGCATTCGTCAATTTTGTTAACTAATTTGTTCACATTTTAAAATTCTCCAATTCATTTATCCATAAATTTTTATGTGTTATCTAAACTTTACCTAAGTAATTAAAGATAAAAAGAGTTTCAGTTTCACCAATTTTAAAAATATCAATGAAAAAATTTTAAGTTTGTAAGTTTTAATTAAAAAAAAAAATCTATATACATGAAACTGTAATTGTATATTTTGAATATATATAAACACTGCAAATACAATTACAAAAAACTGAATAACACTCTTTTCTAAAGAGAACAACTCTATCTAAACATGAATACAAAATAAACAACTAATATCAAAATTCTTTATTCCAATGTATACAGTTATATTATAGTGAGAAATATTTGTCACTCATATAATTTTATACTAATAGAACTAAATTAATTAAAATTCAGTAAATTTTAAATACCAGTGATTTAAATAAAAAAAACTCATCTAAACATTTGCTTTCCAAATTATTGGAGGTGTGTAAATTAAGCAAATTTAACGGTATTTTTTAAATTGTTATTATAACATTAATTCCATTTATCGCTGTTCTAATAAATTGATCAAACAATCGAGGTGATTGATAAAAATTCACATCAAAATATCAATTTAGAAAAAAAATCTTAATATTATAAAATAAACCATAAAAATTTGAATTTTATTTTCAAATCTAAGTAATTTATATAGAAACAAAAAACAAATTTTTTGAATGATTTTTTTTTTTCTCGAAAATGGCCAAAAAAATTCTAGTTGAAGACCTGAAAGTAAGAGAGAGATGCATCGTTGGGCTTTTGTTTGCAATAACTTTGTTTGTTTATAAAGTTGTTATGTGGAGTTGGATTGTGGTTAGATTTGGATCATGGGTTTAAACAAACTTTCAATTTAACAGAAAGGCCCATACTGAAATTTTGACTATGAGCGGAGCAGAGGCAGCGAGTGGTCTACACTCTACTCGACTGGTCTGAGTCACTGGTACCATGAATCTGCGTCGATTTCCATCTCATTCATATCGTCTCATTATTATCCTCCATCCAATCCAATGAACCCTACTATTTCTCTATTGCCCACTCTCACTCCCACCATGCACCTCTTACTCTCTCACACACTTTCCTCTAAAAATACATCTCTTTCGTTAGCTATTTTTTTTTTGGCGTAATCTTTCGTTAGCTATTTTTTTTTTTGGCGTAATCTTTCGTTAGCTATTTGGTTACATATTATTGTATTTTTTTTTGAAATGACTACTTTAGTGTCCCAACTTGAAAAAAATTTGATAATTGAGTGCTCTAAATTTTATATATTATAATTAAATATATGAACTTATTAAAAAGTTATAAATAAATGTTTCTTGCAGGTGACTGATGACGTGATAATATCGGACACCATTAAGTTATTGATGTGGAAGAGTATGTTGGTGAAGTTGAAGCATGTGATTTTCACATAACCTAAATTAAATGTTAAATGATAAAAAAAACCATCTTCATTTACTATGTAAAAAAACTTAAGTAAAAATAATTTGAAATTGTGGACTAGGGATTTGGATTCTTTAAGAATAAAGAAGCAGCATAAATAAATATATTGCTATTGCATGATAAGGTGCAAAGCACCTCCATTACTCTCTTTGAAGATGTCAAGATTTCTCCTTTCCATATCAAGCCATCTTCCTCTTTCGCTTCCTCTCACCACTGTCACCATTGTCTTCCTTTTTCCTAAGCCATAATTTCTCCTTCTAATTATCTCAGGTTTCCTCTAAACATGACTTTCCCTAACTGCTTTTCTACTTCTCTTATTCTTGTTGCCGACCTAATTCCCACTTTGAATGCACCCAATCTTACTCTCCCCAACCCATAATCAGATCTAGTGGTGTTTTTATTCTACAAGTTTGCTGATTTTCCTAACCATCATGATATGCGAAAGCCCTTAAAGGACCTCTGCCAGGAATTGTTACTCTGCTCTCTCTTTATCACATTTTGTTTTACCATTCCAATTTTACCTTTTTGTTTCTTATTAGACCCTTTTCTTTATTTTAGTTGGCTTTCCATAATTTGAATGAAAGCATCTTGCTTTATAAAGCAGTTGTCTTCTTACTTATTGATTTATTGAATTGGTTTGTTACAACTATATTGATTTAATTGTAAGCCATGCTGAACTAAAGCTTGTGATGTTTAGTTGGATAGCATAACTTAATTTTAGTGAAAAATCATATGTTATTATGCTGCTAATAGTTATCAAGTTGTCACTAAATAAGTTATCAACATGCTAAACTGTTTTCAAATACAAATCCTTTGTAGCATTTTGTTATCTTGCCATTTAATTTCATTTCTAATCATCTTATTATTTTGCTACTTGGTTGCATCCATCATGTTCACACCTTACTGATATAATCCTCTCCAGTGTGTTTCAGGTAATATCATTCTCACATCTTAAAGAATCAATAGAAGCATATATAAGACTCGGGAATATGTGGGAAAAGTTCTTGACTTTATTAAAAGCGACAATCAGTTAAAGGGGCTAAGACAAATGGAATCACCTGTCAATCCGAGGAGGAAGATATCCATTATAGACTCAATAGCCATTCTCCTTTGGTGACAAGGAAGGATGCCCCCTTCTAATGGGATTATGTTAAGAGAATAAAAGTCTTTATCTTTGAGGATAAATGGTCATGTTTTTGAGAGCTAAATCAAGGTGGGACTTAACAAATTCCATATTAGATAAAAGAGAAAGCCAATATTAAATGCAAGTGATAGGGAGATGAATTTGAGATGAAGATTCAATGGGCATTATTATCTTCTAATATTTATAACTCACATGTTTTACATGGGTAAAGGTATGTTAGCAATTTTTTCAGCAATTCTAACACCTTAGCAATTCTAAACTGGCAACCTATTGTTTACTTATAAAAAACATTATTTGTGATTTTTTAACAGGTTCACATACTTAATTGTAATAAATAAAAGTTGAGACAATCAATTGTCAAATTTTGCTAAGTTAGGACACTAAAATAGTAATTATCCCTTTTTTATATAATTATTATTAATAAAAAAATAAACAATCTAAATATTAAAAGACCATATAATAAAAATAATAATTTTAAATTAAATAAAAATTACTTCTATAAATTAATAAGTATAAATTTTAAATTCAAAACCTCATTGTTGACATACCACTTGGTTGTTCCGAAAACAAGGATTTGATAATGAAAATCCAAGTAAAATGAGTTTGAATAGTGTAATTCTAGTTTGTTTCCTGCCAGTGGCACAATGAAAACCTTCTGATGACATCACTAAGGCAACGCTTCAATACACTAAGGTGGCGCTTAATGCACTAAGACAGATATCACAAATACGAAATACGACACTTTAGAGATGCTAAATTATTTTTAAAATAGTGGAGAAAACCATATTACAAAGCAATTTTCTCTAACATTTCACGCAGGAAGTCATTGCTAACAAAGTGGAAAGTGGAAATAGTAAAAGTTAGATTCTAGAGGCAAAAATAAATAGTTGAAAGATCATAGAAAGAAAAGGGGAGGGGAACCAGAAAAAAATAGCAACGTAAAAAATATAATAAAAAAAGATACGAACAAAGAGAGCAGCCATAAAAATAAAAAGAAGAGAGAAGAGAGCTAAAAAAAAATCAAAAAGCAAACTGAGACTAACAATCCAAAGAAGAAGGCTAAAAAGGGAGAGACAAGAGAATTTCATTAAAGAGGACTCGAAATAAAAGAGGTAAAAAACTAAAATTATTGAAAAGCCAGAGAAGACAACAGTACATTGTTGACTTGACAAAGGGAAAAGATTTTGGGCATACTATTCAAAGCTCACTACAAACTACTACAATCTTTCAAAGGGTGAAGACAAGGGGAACCAATCTATGCTAAACAAATACGCTTTTCTTTAAGCTTCTTTCCATTTTATTATTTTAAAATCTTTGGCAATGTCATGAGCTTCATGTGTTTGAATTGGTTTAACTCTGTGTTTGAGTAAAAAAAATATGAACTGTAACTAGCTGATTTTAGAGAGTTTTTTTTTTTATCGTTTAGATATAAAATGAGGCATTAAGGAGACATCTTTTTGGTAACTCACTGCTTTAGTATATTGTGGTGATATTGTTTCACCTTAGTGTCACTATGGTGGTGCCTCGTCATTAAGGTGTCACCTTTGCATGGTCATGACATTCTCCCAACAAAACAATATGTTTTTTTTTTTTTTTCAGTTAATTATTATTGTGTGTTTATAGGTTATGTGATGTGTTTCATTTTTTATTTAGTTTTTGTTTGATATTTAATTAGAGTTCAAAATTAATTTGTTTTTTTAAATTAATTTTATTAAGCTTGTTTTTATATTATAGTCTTTTGTCCTTAATTTTGATTTCAAGTTCCTTGACTTAAATTTGTGTTTCATTTTTCTAAAAATTGATTTTTATTCTATTCATGTTCTATATGTAATTTATTTAATTTTATGTAGGTTGAGAAATAGTTTGGTTAAAATGTTAACAATAATTTGTTTAATTTTTAATTAATTAAGTTAAAATTTGGATTTGCCCTCTTTAATTTCTAATTTTAGTCCGATCTTAATTTGATGTTTTATTTAATCTATTAGAATTTAAAGCATTAACTTAAATTAAATTAAATTTTCTTTATGTGCTGCACTTGATTTAGTGTTTTAGTTAGTTTTTGTATTATTTTTCATAAACTAACTTCATTATTTTCTTGTAGGTTTTTGGGTTAATTTTTTTTCTTTGTTTAGGATGAAAAAATAACTGGAGTTAATTAGATTAGATTAAGTTTTCAGTTATATTTATTTTATTTATGTGTGAATAAAAGTTTTGTAGTCATTTCTCCTCCCTCTATTTCTTTGCATGCTTATTTATTTATGAATGAATGACTATGATGTGTATAATGTGTTGAATATGGTGAATTAGATCAAAGTTGTATGAAATTGGCTTAATTAAAAGTTTGAATCTAATTGTAAAATTCATAAATTATTTAGAAAAAATTATAATTTGCATATATATAATTAAATAAATAAAAATAATGAAATATGATACATAAACATTGCAAAGGTTGCACGGGCATTTCAAAAGTCCATATCTAGTTTCCAAACCTAATATCTGTGGATGACTACTATGGCCCTGTGTAGGATACGGTTGTTGTAAAGAGTGTTATAAATTTTGTAATTCCACAAGTGTCAAAAGAGGGAGGGGAGGGGGGGGGGGGGGATTGGCTCTTTGAAGTAGATGGACAATTTTCAAATTTTAACAATGAGCAAACTAAAAATAGAATTTGAGCATTAAAAGATGAAGGATAAGAGCAAAAAAAATGCAAGGAATTATAGAGGTTTGGCCCTCAAAGCCTACATCCTCTCCTTAACCATAAGTTTAGAATTTCAATCCACTATCAATTTGCTTCAAGGTGTAAGATTAAACCCTTATAAGCTTTGATCAAAGCTACCCAAGTATTTTCCCAAGGCTCACATTCCAACCTAAGTATTTTTCTAAGGCTTACACTTCAACCTAAGTGTTTTCTCAAGGCTCACACTCAAACTCAAATGTTTTTCAAAGGATCATACTTTAACCCAAATGCTAAGAACAATCCTCTTAGCTTACAAGTGATTAAAACCCTAATCTAACTCACTCAGTCTCACTATTGAGCTATTAAATAATGGTTTTAACCACTCACCAACCCACACTCAATAACACTTTTGAGATAGAAGGAATTTACAAGAATTAAAGATTAAAAACTTGGGTGGTTGAAGAGTAAATTCAAGATTAAATGCTTAAAGTTTGCTCTAAATGTGTTTCCTCTACTTCCTTCTCTTTTTCCAACTCTATTCTAAGTAGTATTTAAACCTTTAAGAGAAAAAGAGCCATTGGAGGTGCATTTAATGCAAATAGAGTCGTTTAACCACCAAAGAAAAAGGACTTTAAACATTGTTATAACTACTGAAAAATTGTCATTGGTTATGACAGTAAGGGCGCTAAGATAAAAATTAAAATTCCTATGCTTTCATGACTTCATTTGCTCATGACTATGGTAGTGACACTGGTCATGAAACTTTCTACCACTTTTGGAGGTGGTCATCATTACTTATAAAAACTCTGTCACCACTCATGATGGGTATGTCATGACTTACTTGCTCGTGATGCTGGTGGTGACACTGGTTATGACTACTCTCCGAAATTTTGAGAAATTTGCAATTTCATAATTTTACTTGAAAATATTTTCTCTAATGATTAGAATTTGCTTGTGACCATATGCAATAAAGATTCCCATCATATTTAACCAATTTTGACTTTGGATTTTGACAAAACATTCGATCTTTGGTTTTTCCCCTTGTCACCACTGATGATGAGTTCATCACCACTTATGACAGAGCTGCAGACTTGAAAAATCAACATATTGACTTTTCATTACTTGTGTCTAAAATTGAATTTTGCAATATTAATTAACTTGAATATAAACACTTAAACATATGGATTAAATATAATTTTACTTAATTACTTATGACCCTAAAAACTGATTATTTTACCCCTCAAGGTTCAATAATTCACTCGGGTGGCAACTCTATCTTTGATCTAGGACTTATAGCCCTAAATTATATTCCCTTATGGGTTTTAAGGCTAACACAATGTTGTGATCGATAAACACTTATGTGTGCGCTAAACTTTGCCACCTATAGTTACAACTCTACTGAGGATAGAGAAATTGATTCTAGTAGTTCATATTTTATTATTGTAAATTATTTTGTTATTTCTTTTGCATTTTCACAACACTTGTAACATATGCTACACTCTGTCTCGAATTACTTGACGGTGGTCGTTGCTTTACTACCTGTATTTTATACAAATATGGTAATACTGTTTATGTTATTGTCCCTCATAGTATATGTCAGTCCTCTATTTATTGGACCTTAGATTAGGGAGACACTTGAGCTAGTGCAATATTGTGGAACTAAACTTTTACACAAGACTCAACTCATGTAATTACTTAATAACTTCCCTTAGGTTCTTACCCAAAAAGTATATGTTTAATGTCATATAGTAGTCTTACTTATAAAGCTTGAGCCCACCAATGATGGAGTATTCTAGGTTGGCCCTACCTTTATATTAAGGCTTATGATGTTGGATTTTTATTTTATTTGAAAATTTTGCTACTTGTTTTTCATTATTGTTTTAAGTGATTTGTTCATATATCGATTTTGTTATCCCTCAATGATAATCAAAACCTAAACCAAAAATTCTAGGACAAGAGATTCGTTATAGAATATATGTGTGGGAGAAATAAAATTGAAAGGCCTTGCTTGTGTTTGTTTTGTTTGTACATAAATAAAAGGGGAAAGTATGGAAAAATACCTTGTAGTTTCACGGTTTAAGTCTTTTAAGTACGTGATTGTTTTGTGACATTTTAAGTACATATTTTTAGTCATTTAACGCTTTCCATTATATTCATCTAACACCGTTAAATTGGTCCTACGTGACATTGACGTGGACATTATGGTCCAATAGCACATGATTCTTCATCCATTCATTGGGCCACATTATCCATTTATTAGCACATATTAAGACAACTCATTAATTAAAAAAATTCAAAAATCAAAAATAAAAACACAAAACATAAAAAATGCAAAAATCCTTCTTCTTCTCTACTCAAAGTCAAACTCAAGATGAGCAGCTTTTTGGTATTGCTCATTAACGTCAAGGAAAGGAGCATCAACTCCTCTATTGCACTTTGAGGCCTCGGTAGCATGCTACGAGGGAAGGGGCTAGAGTCGTTGGGCATTATTCATTACTCATGGTGATGGCTTGGCAGCAATGGGATGTTCTTCGGTGGGGGCAGCGTAGGTTGATGATGGCTGACAATAACTTTAGCTTCTTTGTGAACAATGACATTTAAGCTGATTATAATTTCTAGGTATGTTGCTTTTTAAGCTTATTTTTAAGAAAAATTTCAATAATTTGCTATTGATGTTACTATTGACACTGTTGTTGATTCCATTGCACTTACTACTGTAAACCTAAACCATTTACAGTGCTAATAGAGGCCGATATAATAGAACCAGTGGCTTGAGCAGGGGTGGACCCTAAATGAGTTCATGCAACTGGTTTTAACAGTAAAATTAGATCGAGTGATCTAATAACTATGCAATGTTTATTCAGGCTTGAATATTCTAGCCCGATTATCTCCAATAAGAAGTATATAATTCCACAAGTGCTAGGGGGGTGAATTGGCTTTTTAAGCAATATGGAAAATTTTTGAATTTTAATAATGAACAAACTAAAAATAGAATTTAAGCACTAAAAGATAAAGGATAAGAATAAGAAACATAAGGATTTATAAAGGTTTAGCCCTTCAAGCCTACGTCCTCTCCTTAAACACAAGTTAAGAATTTCAATCTATTATCAATCTATTTCAAGGTGTATATTAAACTCTTACAAGCTTAAATCAAGCTACCCATATGTTTTCCTAAGGCTTACACTTAAACCCAAGTGTTTGTCAAGGCTTATATTCTAACCTAAGTGTTTTTCAAGGCTAACACTCTAACCCAAGTGCTAAGAATAATCCTCTTACCTTACAAGTGTTTTCCCAATGATCACACTCATACCTAAATGCTAAGAACAATCCTCTTAACTTATAAGTGTTTAAAACCCTAATCTAATTCACTTAATCTCACTATTGAGCTATTAAATACTAGTAATAAACACCCATCAACCCACACTCAATAACACTCTTAAGATAGAAAAGATTACAAGAGATTAAATATGAAGAACTTGGGTGGTTGCAGAAATGAATTCAAGATTAATTGCTCAAGATTACTCTAAATATATTTGCTCAACTTTATTCTCTTATTCTAGCTCTATTCTAAGTAGTATTTAAACCCTCTAAGAGAAAAAGAGTTGTTAAAGGTGTATTAAATACAAATAGAGCCATTTAAACCATCCAAGAAAAAGTAGGTCTACACGTCATCATGATCATGACAAAATCATTATGATCATAATTTTGGAGGCGCTAAAGAAGAAATTTGAAATTATGCACTTTCATGATCATAACAATGGTGGTGACGGTGGTCACGACAACTCTCTGCCATTTTTTTGGAATTGATCATCATAATCATGATAAATTTGTCATGATTATAATTATGGTCATTATGATCATAACATTGGTGCTAACGATGGTCATGATAGCATTATGCCATTTTTGAAATTTTTTATTTAAATCTTTGTACTTTTGCTTAAATTTTTTTTTAATGATTGGAACTTGCTTGTGATCATTTATAATGAAGATTCCCATCGAACTTGACCAAATTTAACTTCAGATCTCGATAGAAAGTTTGATATTCCATTTTCCTAGTTTGTCATGGTCATAATAAGTCCATCACCACTCATGACAAGGCTGCAGACTTAATAAAATCAAAATGCTAACTTTTCATTCCTTGACTTGTGTTATAACATTCTTGACCCTAACCATAAGCATTTCAATTAATTTGCTTGTATTGTATATAATTTACTTGAGCATATGCATCTTAAATCATTCCATTTGACTATGTGTATTTCACATTTTTCCATTTTTTTTGTATTTGTTAAAGTGCATTACAATGGTATACTTAAGTATGTGTATTATAAAATGTATTTGGGGTATTATAAATATGTAAAGAATTAATTATAGTTGGCTTGTTTACATGGAATGACTTGAATTTTTGCTAGATAATTGATTCTAATAATAGTGGACATTTACGGAGGTGTCATTATTTTGTAAAAAAAAAAAAGAAGGTATTAGAATTTGGGATATGTGGCAATCATCTAATAAAAGAAAAAAAAAGGGAGGAGGGAAGGAGCATTAAGTCAAAGGAAAAGAAAGAAAAGAAAAAAAAAAGAAAAAAACAAACACTAGAAAACTCTCCATCTTATACCATAGTCCTCTTCCCATCAAAATATATACATATATCTAATTCTTTTTTTTCTATAAGTTCCTTAACTTGAATCTTCTTGATCCAACCATTGATTTAGGTAAGTAAATTATTTTCCTTTTGAATTATGTTTGAAATTATATGATGATCGTGGGAAATGATTTTATAGCTAGTGAATTTTATGTTATAGTAGAATTTTGCACCTCTATTTTTGGAGTCATAGAAGAGGAATTAAGAGAAGTACAAAACATGAGAGTTGTAGATTTATGACTTATATATATACCTGTAAAATTTTTTTATGAGATTTGATATGTGTGATGAGAAATTCTTCATTGAGTGAGACTGGTTCGGATTGTATCTGTTGCAGATACCTTTCTTTGCCTAATACATATGAGACCTTTAGAGATTGAATTAGACAAAGTGATAAGCATAAGTTTTTTTCTTTTATATGTAAACTAAAATTTTTTGGTTTAGTTTTATGAAATAATGTGTGTAATGAGAAATCATTTTTGGAGTGGGACGGGTTCTATTTGCTATGTCTACAAGCAGTCTGATCTTCCTTAAATAATATTAGGACCTTAGAGGCTAAATTAAATGAAGTATACAACATGAAATTTGTTCCTTTATGTGTTAAAAAAGTTCTTGAAAACTAATTTTGTAAATAACTTGAGGAATTATGAAAGGAATCAGACCTGCTCAAACTGTTTCTGTGTAGAGCACATGTTTGAATTCAAAAATTCACCATTTATTGTGCAGGGCATATATTGATGATTTTTGGATATGTTGTAGCCCTATGTGTCTAGTTTTTGTTAAAAATTGAATCAAGTAATTTAAGGTTATGTGGTGAAAGTTATTCACTCCTAGTTCTAGTATGGTTAAGCTGCCTAATAAGGAGAAAAATATGCATAAATGTTAAGTTTACGCATATACATAACATATCCCAATTGTATACTAAATATAAACACTCAGTGTAGGTAAATTTTTTTAATTAAATATATGTTACATTTTAGGTTCCCAAAGCATTGGTGGATCTTGAGAAGGTGATTCAAGTCATTCATAGAGTGTTTAACATCTTAAAGAGTGAGTATAAATATTGACTGAATTCTAGGGTGAAATTGTGTGATTAAGGTGAATTTCCTTTTGATTATTTAAATGTATATGGTTTGCTTATTGATTGATTATGTCTATACATAAGTGTTTACAAGTTAAATGCAAATTCATACGTGAGCACTTGCATATGGATATAAAAGGATGTTATAACCGGCTTGGCAAATATTTGCAAATCATATGGCAAATGCAAATGATCAAAGAAAATCATATGATTCATATGTTATTTGTTGGCCAACAAAATCAAATGACAATTATTTCATATGAATCCTGGGAGCAATATTTGTCTTGTCAGGCCATAATAAAATCAATGAATATTACATTAGCACTTGCATTTGAATGAATTGTACTTATATTGTGATTTAATATAAATTATTGCTTTTCTTGTGTCTTTAGAATTTAATTGATATTTATATTTATTAAGTCGCAACTCACCAAATCGTAATTATATTTTCAAATAATGAAGTTTGAAGTGTAACTGTTTTGAAGCATATCGCATTATAAATAAAGTATGGAACAAAGGTCACTAGTCGAACGTTCACTCTCTCTCCTTGTATCATAAACATACACTTAGACAAAAAGGATATGTTTTGTACTTATTTTTAATTATAACTCTTATGTATTATAAGAATAAAAATTTTGTAATCTTTTGTATGCTTAAATAATATATGGACTTTGTTAATAATGATATGGTTGAATTAATATATTAAATAAAGACTTGGGCTATTTTACTAGCAAAGAAATAGGGTGTTACATGTGCAATTTTAAATAACCTGAATATAAACACTTAAGCACACAAATTAAATGTAATTTTACTTAATTACTTATAACCATAAAAAATGATTGTTTTAAACCCTCAAGGTTCAATAAAGCATAAGTCTATGATTTTTTATGTTGTTTTAGGTAACGTTATCGGAGTTATGGGTGCTTTTTTTTTAATCTTTAATTCTTAGTTAATTTGATTAATTGTTTTTGTTGATGTAAATTGTATTGTGTAAATAAAGACATAAAGAAATCTTGCTTAGGTTAAATGAAAAAAATTTCATATTGATTAATCAATGTTCAATGGGTTGAGATTTGCATTTTTTTCCTTTTCAATAAGGTTTGGAGAGTTGATGAGGCTTTAAAGGTAGCAAGAGGAGATGGCGGTGGTGATTGATGATGGTGCTGACGATGGTGGTCAGAAATGGTGCAGGTGGTGGTGAAAAATGAAGTTTATTTTTATGTTTTGGATTTTTATTCTGATTTTTTTGTGAGTTGTCTTTATAGGGCCCATTTAATGGATGAGGCTTCTTTAGCTTTTAGTCAACTATGTCTACATAGGTGCCACATAGGACAAAGTTAATGGTGTTAAATGCATATACTGGAAAGTGTAAAAAAAAACACGTATTTAAAGTGTCACAAAAAAACCACATACTTAAAAGTCTAAAATCATGAAATCACAGGATAGTTTTTCATTCTTTCCCCAAAATAAAAATAATAATAATAGAAAAATAATTGTAAACAACTTGCATTTCATGCATACATGACACTTATTATAATTTTTTAAAAATGCACTATTAAACACCATTGGTCTCTTTTTATTTGGAAGCAGATCAAAGGTATTTTGGCCTACCAATATTAAGCAATCAATTAATCATTTGAGACCAATTATAAGGAAATAGAATGTAAGATCGTTTAATTGTGATCTTAAATATTTCAAGCGAGATATTTTATAAGAAATCGAGGATGAGATGTAACAAATGTTCAGAGACATGGTCTATAAGATAGCAGTAAATAGACTTCTTGATGAAGAAGAATTTGAAATCAAGACTATTATTGGCGAGCCACTTAAAGAAAAATTAAAAGCAAACGCAGATCCAATTGAACCAAAATGGATGATAAACATGAAAAGGCAAATAAATCTATTGTAGAATATAATGAAAAAGAATGGACCCAACCATGAATTTGTTAATCTAGATTTAGAGGAAGAGGAATTATAGCCCCTGAAGTTGAAATTCCCAAACATGAAGAAGTACTGTGGCACTGATAACCCTCACTTACACTTGAAATAGTACATCATGTATATGAAAGCCATTAGTTTGACTAAGGTTCAAATTATCAAACAATTCTAGATATCATTGGAAGGAGCTGGTATTAAGTAGTATTACACTATAGATGCACATGTTCAATAAGATGGGAGGGAGTTGTGTTTAGCCTTCATCAAGCAGTATGGGTTGAATTCTCAATTTGAAGTCTGCCTTTAAGAGTTACAAAGTACAAAGCAAGGACATGATGAGTCCATCATAAGCATCTTAATTAGATGGAAAGGAAAGTTGGCTCAAATGAAGTATAGACTTGCAGAATCATATCAACTACTCATAGCCATAGAAGTTTGCATTCCACCCTAGTTGATAAATTGAAGAACATAGGCTTTAGGAACTTCAAAGAGCTCACTGTTTAGAGAGAGAGTGAAGCTGATTTGAACTTGAACACTCGAGAATAATTTTTGTCTTTTATGGTTGTAATAATTTAGAATAATATTTAATTGCAATGTTTTTTTTCTTAGTACTAATAATTGTTTGATTGCCTAATTTACATGATCATGGATTTGTTTTGATTATGAATGCTATCTTATGCTTGAATGAGTGAGAGATTTAAAAGAAAAAAACTACATTAAATAAGAGGGCTAAATGTCAGAATTAACTCTTAATTTCCTTTTAGGCATTTTAAACCTTAAATTTTCCTCTATATGATATGAATTGACCATACCCATTAAAAAAAGAAACAAAGAAAAAAAGAAAGAAAAAGAGAAATGTAGAGAAAAGGAGGAGAAATAAGAGAGAAAAAAATCTTCGTTTATGTCACTATTTACTAATGCTGCCCATATTTTAAAAAGTCAATCTTAGGTAATCCTTTAGAAGTTTATCTCCTAGCATCCATATTCATGAATAATTTTCAATTATAAGCAATGTTAATCTCAAAGTTTCAAAATAAAATTCCCACTAACTATGAGTTAAAAAATAGTAGGTAAGAAAATCTATAAAGGGCTTATTAATAACAAGTATAATGTAGCATACCCAATCATTATGAAGAAATAATCATGTAACATAGGCATAATTAATATGATGCTAGCACACAAACTGTCAAACATCAAATGATTATTAATTTTGCAACAATTGGTAACATAAATAACGTAAATGCCTAGCAAATTAGTAGCATAATATTAAGTGATCAACAACTAAAATGAAAGTATAAATGTCGGGCAATTAGTAATGAGCACACTAAAAAATCAACAACATAGATTTTAGACAGTCAGTTATAAAAGCACTATATAGACTAGCAATGCACATGGTGAAAACATCGGTTAGTCATTAAGATGATTTTGCAATCACCCAACTAGGGTGCGACTTAGGTAAAAGATAAAAAATGAAAAAAAAAACTCGACTAGGTTTGAAAACTCCTAAAAAGGGCAGTCTATATAAAAGAGGGAATATAAAATAAGATTAGTTGTAGTTTCAATATAGGCGCAATTTTTTAGATCACATGGTTATTTTATAATGCAAAAATTATGTGAGCCTTAAGAGTGATATAATCTTTCAATTAATGCTTTGATTGGGGGTATGTGGAATTTCTCATATGTATTTAAAATCAAGCACAACAATCCTGCAATAGCAAGTGTTTTTAGAACGCAACCAACCAAAGGGCAACTGTTATTATCATCATCTTAATCTAATCATTAGGTGCGTGGTCTTAATCTCTGTACTAGTCTCAATAGCAATCTCTGATGGACTCAATTTTTAGATTCGAATTATTTGATAAAAGAAGGGTCAATTCTCAAAGATTATTTTTGAACATAAGAGGCATTTAGCTAGTTAATGCATACAAAGTCATTTCCCACATATAAGAAACTGTTTTGAAAAATGACTTTCAAATCTCATGTATACCCACATGAAGAAAATGCATGCTTGCTACAAAACCTTGCATACATTACACGAGATTATGCTGTCAAAAACACTTCCAAAAGCTTTTGAAAATCACGATCATGCATGTATTAGCTTTGTGTGAATGTGTTTCCCAACATGAGCATGAAATTATCAACGACTACTGAGATTACGAAGCAAGTCCCAAGATAATCTACATTGGTTCATGTTTGGGTTACCATAATATCCAGTACATCTCCAAGAGACAGAATCTTCATCAACAATACAAACATTAATATGAAAACGGGAATAGCTCAAAAGAGAAACAAAGATTTTATTATTCCATAAAAAAGCGAGACCACCACTTCTACCTTCAACATCAACACGAAAGCATCCTGAAAAACCCAAACTACATTTTAATTCTTCTTCTATTTTATTAGTATGAACTAGAGTTTCAATGAGAAAAACAAAACTAGGGCTACATGGAAAAACCAAAATTTTCAACGCTAGCACAGTCCTTGAATTACCTAGACCACGGACATTCCAACTAAGGCCAATCATTGCTCCCGACGGGATCGTAAAAACCGATTCCAAAGAAGTACTGAATTGAGCTCCAACGAGTTCCACCATGTAAACATCTTATGCTTCATGGCAATCCTTACTAGCGTCTCCGTTTGAATTATTTTTAGACTTGGGGACAACAGTTGGATCAGGCCCCTTTCTCTTATTGTCCATTGGCAAGTCCAATTCTTTATCCTCATAAATTAGTTATTGTTTGATATTTAATTAGAGTTCAAAATTAATTTATTGGTTTAAATTGATTGATATTTAATTCGAGTTCAAAATTAAAATCTGCTTGATCGTAACTTGAGCAGTTTTCGTGCACTCAAAAAGCGAGTACACAACTCTTGTACACACTCGCGAGTACACTTTTTTTTGGTGCCCCGTTCAAACCAATCCCTATCGTCTCCGTTCAATTCAATTCAATTCAATTCAAAAATCACAAATTCAAAAAAAAAAAAAAAAAAAAAAATCTCAAATTCACAAAAAAAAAAAAAAAACACTCTCTGATTAATCTCCAATGGCGATTCTAGTACCAGAAACCCTAACCCGAGACCAGTGTGTTTACATGGCGAAACTCGCCGAGCAAGCTGAACGCTACGAGGAAATGGTACAGTTCATGGAAAAGCTCGCAACATCGTCAACTCCAGGCTCGGAACTAACCGTGGAAGAGCGAAACCTGCTCTCTGTAGCGTACAAGAACGTCATCGGCTCGCTTCGGGCTGCGTGGAGAATCGTGTCGTCGATTGAGCAGAAAGAAGAGAGTCGGAAGAACGAAGAGCATGTGGTGCTTGTGAAGGAGTATAGATCCAAGGTTGAGAATGAGTTAACGGCCGTTTGCGCTGGGATTTTGAAGGTTTTGGACTCTAATTTGATTCCTTCTGCTACTGCGAGTGAATCGAAGGTGTTTTATTTGAAGATGAAAGGTGATTATCACCGTTATTTAGCAGAGTTTAAAGCTGGTGATGAGAGGAAATCTGCTGCTGAAGATACTATGCTTGCTTATAAAGCTGCTCAGGTATATTCAATTAATTTTATTTTGCAGGTTGTGGTTCGAATTGATTGGTGAATTTTTAATAATTCATTGCTGCTTTTGCTTGTGCATAACTGTTTTTAATGTTGGGTCTTCAGGATATTGCTCTTGCTGATCTTGCACCAACACATCCTATAAGGTTGGGTTTGGCACTGAATTTCTCAGTGTTCTACTATGAGATTCTCAATTCATCTGAGAAAGCTTGTAGTATGGCAAAACAGGTTTGTTTCATTCTGTTACTTTCCGAATTTTAGGATTTATGTTAAAAGCAGTACCTTGTTTAGATACTTTTGTATGTGCTCCTTGCCAAGTATATTTTAACTTATTTTTGGGAAGTACTGGGATGTAGTGTGTTTGGCCATGGTTTAACTAAATGAGCAGGGTCAATTATGTACAGCAGAAGCCATTGGAATTTGTTTGGGGAGGATTTGTATGAAACTTGATTATCTACTAATGAGTATAAAACTTTGCAGAAATTGAAAAATCGTCAAAGTATATGATAAGTGGTATGTTTTAATTAAATTTGGTTATGGAGTTGTGAGTTTTTTTTCAAATCACTGGAGGATATATCTAAATTGGTAGTTGTTTGAATTGTCTTGTAATCTAATTTTCATAAGTGTTCATATAGAAATTGAATGTTTTGATAAGCACTGTTCTCTGGGATTGGCTTAAGGTTGGAGGTTAATAGTTCTTTGGGATTACAAAATATGATCTACAGGGAGATGATCCTTTCAACAGCTCAAATCCATGGAGTATTTGAAGTGATGTTTTTAGTAATCATAGATATATATAATACATCTGGTAGGGTTTGTAAAGGATGAAATGTTGATGACTAGGATGTAAATCTAACACCATTTAGCCTGATTTTGTATTCTGTATGTGATTGTTATGCTAACAGCTAGTTTTTATTACTATCTGCACATCAGGCCTCTCGATAAGCTAGACTGAAGTGCAGCAGAATGCACAACTAGATCAGATGAGAGATGAGTGAGTTCCACAGGGACATTTGTGCATAATCCCAAGCTTTCTTTCTGTCATCCTGTGCATGCATTTCAAATATGTCCCTAAATTATAACTAGTGGCAATCACTTGATAGCATGGAGAATTTGTTAATGCTATCCTCTTTATTCATTTAATCTGTAGCAAACTGGATATGATGCAGACAATTTAATGTTCATGAAATCATATTTTCTTCTTACTTTTGATATTTAGGCCTTTGAGGAAGCCATTGCTGAGCTGGACACATTGGGTGAGGAATCCTACAAGGATAGTACTCTGATCATGCAGCTTTTGAGGGACAACCTCACTCTGTGGACTTCAGATATGCAGGTTTGTGCAACAAATTTATTAGATGTTCATTTGTTATCTTAATGTTTTCCCAGGAGTATCATAATGCAAAATTAAAAACAGTATATCATTTTATGTCAGTTTTGTTCATTTTCAATTTCCTTTCCCGTTGAATATGCAAAAAGACTAAAGTTGCAACTGTGGTATGCAGGAGCAGATAGATGAGGCATGATTGGAAGGAATTCTTTTGGCTCTTCCAGGGGGTGGGCTAGAAAATGTCATGAACTGTAATCGAAGTACGATGTAGTTGTGTAAAATTTGCTATGGTATTTAGCTTCCTGACTATTCCAAAGATCTGATGTAAGTAACAACTTATGGTTGGAAACAAACAACTTTCAAGAAATGAATTTCAATTCCTAGTTGAGTGATCAAACAGTGCATCCTATGTCATAAGTCTTGTTCTACTCAAAGATACATATGCATGTTCAAGCCATCCTCCTGAAGAAAGGGTTGGCAGAGGTCACATGTTTTTGGTTGGATGCCAGGTATTAAGCATGTAGATCCAATTCTACTACAGCTAGAATTGTGCATATTAATGTTGTGAAGCATCTCAACTCAATTATTGGTCTCTTTTTTCTTTATCTTTTTCTGAATAATTTGCTAGCATTAATTTTTTTGCTTTACGTAAGAGAAGAATAGCAGCAACTGTTAGTTGTACAGAGAATAGCAAGAGGGCTGTGCCTGTCGCAATCTTACGGCCTCTTGAGATTTCAAGTCCGCGTCCAATTTTGTTAGGCTGAGCTCAACTACAGGCTTACCTTTTGTTTAGTTTTTAACAAAGCTTGGTTATATCACCCAACACTTTTGTAGAGAAAGGGATTTGAATCTTCTCCGTCATGCCTACTACCTCCAGCGGAGTGAAAGGCAGGCAACTACAGGCTTATGTTATGGTTTGGATCTTATTACTCATTTTATTTTATTGGCAAATAAAATTTGTTTATTTATTAATGAATAGTCTATTAATCATATCAGATTAAACTTTTAATCTGATCATCACAACCAGTTCATTTGAACATTGATCCAAATTAAAAATAAAGAAAAATTTAGTTAAAGAAAGTAAAAGAAAAGGATAATTATGAATATTTTTTGGAAGTTTCTTTCATTATATATTTTAGTTTTTTTTTTTTTTAATTTTTAAGATATTATTTTTATCCCCGATTTAACTTAATGCCAATTTTCTGTTAATAGAATGTAAAAAAATACAATACAATAAATTATATTTATTTTTAAAAAACATTTAGTTTCTCACTTTTTTTAGAGATTCTCACTTGTAAACTTTTTTGAAATTGAATCCCTCCAAATGTTTAAGCTATTTGTCTTATTTTTCATTCTTTTTTAAGCATATATGTGTATTTATATAAATAAAATAAAAAATTATTAAATTAAATAATAATTATAATTAAACAAAAATTAATATAATAATAATTATTTTATTTATATAAATATACATATATGTATGATATCAATAACCCTTATTTTATTTACTTTTTCTATTAAATGGAGGGCAAAGGAAAGATAATTTACACGTCACAAAGGAGGTATGATAGCATCTCGAAAATGGAAAAATGTCCAATTTACACTTGAGTTTGTGCCTTAAGGGCACTTTGACACTCTAATTTTTTTTTTTTTCCCAATCAGAAGTCCACATTTGAAAAGGGGAGTATATTGGAAAGTTATTGATTATAATTAAATCTTATAACTTTTTTTTAGTATAATTAAGTCCTATAAAATAATAAAAACCTAATTTTAACGAATACTAACTGTGGACACTGTCAGTTTGATCGGCCCGTAACGAAAGTCCAATGATGAAAAAGTTCAAGTTTTGAATGCAAAGGGAGTCCAAGACTTTTCTAAAATTGACTTTTAAAGCCCAAACACTAAGTCAAACCCACAAATACCATAGCCAAGCCTAAAATAGAAGTCAAAGCCCAAGTCATTGTCTCTTGACCCATGGCCTTGACCTGGCCCAGGTGAAGAGGCAATCACATCAACAAAAAGGCGTCACCTTTTTACCCCAAGCATCGATGAGGCGGCGCCTCTTCACGCCCACTCTCTATAGCATTAAATGTCATTACTGGCAATGGTTAGAAGCCCACCTATTGAGATTTGGTCATTTTTTGATGTAAAAGAAAAGGAAAAAAGATAGAAAAGGGCTTAGGGAATGAAAAAAGGCAATGGGAGAAGGTGAGAATGGGTTTTTGGGAATTTAAAAAAGGAAAAAATAAAAGGGGCTTAAAAAAGGAATGTGGGGGAAAAGTGAAGGGGGTTGGCTTGCTGTTAGAAAAGAGGAAGAGGGGATTCAAGAAGGAGAGGGGTCTAAAAAAAGAAACACAAAAAAAAAAAAAAGAGAAGAATAAAAAGGGACTTTGAAGTTTAAGAGACTTTGAAGTTTAAGGGACTTGATTCTTGAGAAGAAGAGGGAATCTACTTGCATTCAAAGTCACTTCTCCATTAACCAAGCTCAGAGAGCTCAGTTAAGAGCATCAGCTCGTCCAAGATAGTAAGTCCCCATTTTTGAGCTTTAAATTCTTTATCTTCATTAAAGTCTTGATTTATTATTCTTTTGAGTGTTTTCTTGAATCATATTACTTATTAGAAGTTATAGAGAAGCATGGTTGCATGAGATATAAAATATTAATTGTTGATACTTGTATATTTGTGTTTGTTTCTTATTTACGTGCTTGATCATTGTGTTTTCTAGGATTTAAGAAATGTAGAGTGTTCCTACTTCTGTTGAAGAGGCGATGTCTCTTCATAAAGGCGTCGCCTCTTAGTAATGAGGCGACAAAATGTCGCCTCCTGGTTAGGAGGCGTCGCCCCTTTAACAGAGTCCTGCCTAATTATGCCTTGATTTTCCATTAGTATTCTGCATGTTTGGCATGATTCTCTTGTTTATTTTTTTATATTTCATGAGATTACGCATACTCCCTATGTTGATCAATATTGTTTCTATGTTTTTTTTGTTATTTAGTGGACCATTTATGAGTTTATTTTCATTTATTTTTATGAATACTATTTGTTGATGATTTGTAAATATTGTTGTTGTTGTTGTATGAAATTAACTTGTATGTGTTGCAAGAATTTTTTGGTGATTTTTAATCACTAGATGTTTTCTTTATTTATTTTTAGAGTATTAATTTGTATAATTAATTAGTTTATTTTTGGTTTATTTTTTGGTTTATGTATGGTTTACTTTTAGTAATTTTATGCTTATTTACACCAAAAGGTTATAATCCTTAATCCCTTCCCCCTTTTTATTTAGAATGAATGGTTGTAAATTGTTTTTATTTGTTTTATTTATTTGTTTGTGATTAAATGACGGGACACAAGCATGAAATAAGACTAATATGCAAACTTGGGATAAAATCTAAAATTGGAAAACCAATTACGATTAGCCTGTTAATAAGGAAATAATTTAACAATAAAAGGTAAAAAAATACAAAACAAACATAAAGGCCAATCGTAAGGTTGGGAGGGTATTCCAAAAGCCCATACCCAATTTTCAAACCCGATCTCTGATGACGGCTTTTGGGAATTTCCATGGAATCCAGTTGTTGTATAACGTGTCCCGACTTTCATCCAGGTAGTAACTCCATCTCCGTTTTGGGCTCCAAGCTTACTATGTATTTCCTAGTGAGCCCTGAGCTCACATAGTGTCGTGGTTGCCAACACTTGGGCGTGTGACCGAAACTGCGGCCTACAGTGGTGACTCCACTGGGGATAGATAAACTGATTCCAAGTGTTTTGTAATTTATCATCTTTGATTATTTTTTTATTCCTTTCGCAAATTTTACATTCGCTACACATTTCCACACAATGCACTCCAAGTCCCAAATAAATTGACAATGATCTTTGCTTTGTTGCTTGTGTTTCATTCAAACCTGGTGGCGAGGTATTTGATTATTGTCACTCATGGCATGTACCTATTCATATTGCATGGACCCTTAAGTGGGGAGACGTAATAGATATATATAGCTGTAGGAGCCGAAGCTTACTACCTAAGACTCAGCTTATGTAAATGACCTAGCAATTTCCACTAGGATTTTTTCCAAATGCATGTGTTTTATGCTATATGGTAATCCTTTAAATAAGGCCTAAGTCAATTTTAAATAAACCTTGACAATATGGGCCTCTCATGCCTATTATTAACCCATTTCATAGGAATCTTGACAAGGTGGGCCTTTGATATCATTCTTGGCCCGTTTAAAATGGACTTTGGAATTACTTGGAGGAGCTACCACTTGTCTGTATCGTCTTGAGAGTTATCTTGAATCTATTGGTTTTATTATCCCCTATTGATAATTAAAACCCAGAACAAAAATCCTAGGACATGGAACTCACCATTGAACATGTGTGTGGGAGAAATAAGGGTGGAGATACTATTAGAGAGATTTTTATTTTTTATCCTCTGATATGTCTATATATGTTTTTTTCTTTCCTTTTCCAATAGGTTGTATCTCATGCATTCATCCCATACATATTTATGACCCCCATGGTTGTAGATATAGATCCATAATAGTCTGCCAGTTGGAACCGATTTGACATCGGTTGCCTGGTTAGAATCTGTAGAGAGATGGCAGAATTTGATGCTGAAGCCTTCAAAGAACAGTTGAAAGCAAAAATGGCCGAACAAACCAGGGCGATTATAAGAAAAATTATTAGGGAAATAATGGTACAGCTAGAGGAGAACTGCCAGCACTATAGCCTCTAGCACCCCAACCACTAGCACCTCAACCTCGACCTTTTGATTTGGATGTTAAAATTCCTGAAAGGCAAGAGGTAAAGGATGGTCAATAAATAGTATTGGCAGAACCTGTTATCTGGCAGAAAGAGGATGCCCAGGAAATGTAGAGAAGTCGGATTGGGCTAATGACCTTGTCAAGTGTATGACTCAAATGTAGTTGATGATGAAGGAAAAAGGGATCGATGCCCCAATGAGCTATTCCGAGCTAAACCTGGATAAGGAAGATGATCCCTTACCATAGAAGTTTAAATTCCCTGACATAAAGAAGTTCACTGGCACAGAGGACCCCTACCTCCATTTAAAGTAGTATATGACCCATATGAAGACCACTGAATTGACTAAAGCACAGATTATGAAGCGATTCCCTCTATCTCTAGAAGGAGCACCCATCATATGATATTATACTTTGGAATCCTATGGTCAAGCTGATTGGGAGGAATTATGCGCTGCATTTATCAAGCAGTATAGTCTTAATATTCAGATGGAGGCTTCCTTGAGAGACTTGTAGAATGTGAAGTAGAAGTTCAATGAATCCTTTATGAATTATTTGATCAAGTGGAGAGCAAAATTAGCATAGATGAAGTAATGACTCGTAGAATCTAATCAGTTGGTAATAGCCATAGAAGGGTGTTTACTCCCCTTCTTCAATAAGCTAAGGGACTTAGGGATTCAAAATTTTAAGGAGTTGTATAGGATTGGAGTACATAAAGAATTAGACCTTGCACAAGAAAAGAAGTTCTTCAGTGGAAGATCTGTGAATAAAAAAGGGTTTGGATCTGGCAGTGGAGTCGAGCCAAGTAGTAATATACATATCAACATAGTTAGACAGTCCCGAATGCTTTCTAATTTGGGAAGACCCCTCTCCAAAGTCTTGGAAAAACTAATTGAGAATAACCTATTACAACCCTTACCTAAACGACCTCCTTTTCCAAATGCTGACCCAAAATTATACTGCAAGTACCACCAGAACATTGGGCATGATACAGAAAGTTGCACTCACCTAAAACATGAGATTCAAGATTTGATCAATTTAGGCAAAATAATCGATTCAAAAACCAGAAAACCAAACACATAAAATAACCCTTTACCCAACAACTGAAATGTACCACCACCAAATCCCCGTATCCTAATGATCAACATGGCTCTAACAGAGGAATAAGTCATTAATTCCTTTGTTGATGTCGTACTTACCCCACCAAAACCACAACCCAAAGACCTAAATTTGAGGCAGCAAACCATTAAGTCTTGTATAAATGTGCTGGATATTTAGAGTTCTGATGATGAAAAAGGAGAAACAATTGATCTGTGGAAGAACAATGAGAGAAGAGCAGCACAGTCTATTGAGAAATCAAAGGAGGGGGAGGAAGAAGTGAAGAAGGCTGAGGTAAAGAAAGAGGGAAGTAGTTCAAAAGAGGATTAGAGAAAAATGAGAAAGCTAAGGAGATTATTAAGGCCAAATGTGATGAGAAAACTCTTACCAGTATTTAGGAGCTACTTATGAACTTTCGGGCCCATCGGGAAGCACTAGTTTTGGCTCTCAATCATAAGAAGATACCTTCAACACACACTCCAGAGCAAATGGTGAACTCGCTAACTGAAAGTTCTCAGGGGGCAATTGAGTTCATAAATGATGACTTGCCCTTAGAAGGAAGGGATCACAGTAAAATCGTATTCATTAAGGCTGAAATGAAAGGCAAGTTGACATGCTATGTCATGGTCGATAATGGGTCCTTTGAAGATCCTACCAAAGCTGGGCTTAATGGTAGCTAATTTGAAGCCCTCCGATATAGTCATAAAGGCTTATGATGATATGAAAAGGCTAGTTAAGGGAACTTTCTAGGCTTTAGTCAAGACTGGACCTATTAAAGTTTGGGTTAACCTTCATGTGATACATATTCCAGTCACCTTCGCTATTCTTTTGGGAAGATAGTGGTTCCATCCTTTGGGGGGAGTGCAGTCCACCATTCATTAAAATATAAATTTCCACATGAGGAGAGGGTGGTTACTATAATGGCTAAAACAGAGGCTGCAGTTGCTGCATTAAAACTAGCTCCTACTAAGATCCTGAACAACTTGAGTTTTAAAGTCTGCATGATTTATAAAGATGAGCTAAACTCGAAGGTTGTCAGTATGATGAAGAGTATGCAGTTCATGCCTGGCATGGGATTAGGAAAGATTCAGTAGGGCCCATCAGAATTCATTGAACCCAAGGTGTCGATTCTAAAGCACGAGTTAGGATATTCAGGGAGGATGAGTCTGATGAGAAGGAAGAAACTAAGGGCAAGTCTAGGAAGAGCATAATTAGGGTTGAGTTGAAGAAGAAGATGCTCTAGGAAACATTTATGGAGGAAGGTGCCAATTACCCCTACCAAGGAGCTCCTGAGCCTTTGATGATCGTTAAAAGGTTGGTCCTCGAGTTTGAAATCTTCGCTAAATATGTGGATAGGATTAGAGAATCTGTTGTTGAAGAGCCCATGGCAGAAGAGCTAGTATTGACTTCAGAATCAGAGGGGGACATTCTTGTAGCGGGGTTAAAGGATGTTGCTAACCAGGAAGAGGAATTCAACTTTAAAGCCTTTGTCCTTAATTTTATTATGGATGTTTTCTATGATGACATTGACTTTTCTTTGTCTAATTTACTTGAGTCTGATGACATTTTTCTTTCTAAAGTTAATATGATGAAGTCTAATTATGCTTACTTATACTATGTGTTTCCTAATGGTTATATTGTGTGTGATGATCATTTCATGCATAAGTTTGACATTAATACAGTGCAAACTGAATCATTTTATCTAGGCATAAAAGATAACCCTAGAAATATACTTATTGCTTCTGACTTAACTCTTGATGAGAGAGAAAAAATGAAAGAAACTCTTAAAAGAAGATAGAAAGTATTTTCTTAGGGCTATAAGGATATGTCTAGGATCAATGGAGAGATTACAAAATATAGAATTCCCACGTATTCTCACATTGAACCGATAAAATAGAAAAAGAGAAGATTAAGGCAAGAGTGGACTCTCCTAGTCAAAGAAGAAGTAGAAAAACAGCTAAAAACAAAGCTCCTAGAAGTGGTAGATGACACCTAGTGGCTAGCTAACATAGTCCCATTTCCCAAAAAAGATAGTAAAATCAGAATATGTGTGGACTATAGGGATTTAAATAAGGCTTGTCCAAAGGATGATTTTCCTCTGCTACACATTGACACCTTAGTCGATAATGCATCTTAGTCGATAATGCATCTTCCAACACCATGTACTCCTCTATGGATGGCTTCTTAGGATATTATCAGATTATAATAGCAGTAATTAACAAGTTGAAAACCTCTTTCATCACTAAGTGGGGTGTTTACTGTTACACGGTTATGCCATTCGGGTTGAAAAATGTAGGGGCTACTTACCAAATAATGGCTACCATACTGTTATATGACCTAATCCACAAAGAGATAAAAGTGTATGTAGATGACATGATGGTGAAATCTCTGACTAGAGAAGGGCATTTCGAACCCTTAGAAAAGTTCCTTGCAAGAGCTGAAAATTATAACCTCAGACTGAATCCAAAGAAATATATTTTTGGGGTGACATCTGGGAAACTATTGGGACACATTATCAATCAGAAAGGCATAGAGGTGGATTTAAACAAAGTCAGAGCAATAAGAGAAATGCCCACACCAAAGAATGAGAAAGAAGTCAGAGGGTTTATAGGAAGGCTACAATACATCAATAGGTTCATAGCCAAACTGACTAGCATTTGTGAGCCGATCTTTAAGCTCTTAAAGAAGAATCAGTCGATTATTTAGGATGATAAGTGTTAGTAAGGCTTTGAAACTATTAAGCAGTATTTGATGAATCCTCCAGTTTTACAGCTGCTAAGACCGGGGAAACCTTTAATTTTGTACTTGGCTATAGAGAAAGATGCGATTAGTGCAATGTTGGCTCAAGAAGGAGAAAGGAGAGTTGAACTTGCTATATATTATCTAAGTAAGAAGTTGTTACCCTATGAAGCCAATTACAGTCTAGTAGAAAGAGCCTGTTTAGTTATAATTTGGGCAATAAAGAAGCTACGACATTACTTTTAGTCCTACAGGATTCAAGCAGTTTCTAAACATAATCCTCTTAGATATCTCTAACATACTCCGTCGCTGACAAGGAAATTAGCCAGATGGTTAGTTCTCTTATAGAATTTGACATAGATTATATTACTAAAAAGGCGATAAAAGGAAGAGCTGTGGCCGACTTCTTGGCCTAAAAACCAGTAGACGATGAACAAGAATGGGAGTTAGAATTTCTGGATGAACATCTAGGGGCAATAGAGATCCAGACATGGAAAATGTACTTTGACAAAGCAGTGAATAGTAGAGAGGCAAGCATTAGTGTGATTTTGATCTCATAAAAAGTAGAAGTGATTCCGACGGCAAAGAGGCTAGAATTCAAAGTCACTAATAATCAAGCTGAATATGAAGCCTGCATTTTTGGTCTGGAAGCACTCAAGAATGTGGGGGCAGAAGAGGTGATAATGTATGGGGATTCAATGCTGGTAGTGAAACATATTGCCAAGGAGTGAGAAATAAGGGAAGATAAGTTAAAGACGTATTGGGATTATTCAACCATGATCCTATTATCCTTCGTATAATATAGATTCATACATTTACCCCAGGAGGAGAATCAGATGGTAGATGTGTTGGCCACTCTAGCTTCGACATGGGAAGGAGGCAAATAATCAGAAATGAAGCCTCTTACCTTAGTAAGGGCCTGAATTCCTTACTATAAGGAGATCAGAATAATGTCAATTGACCCAGCAGAGAAGCCTTGGTTTTATGATCTACAATGGTATCTTGAGACAGGGCAATTCCCAGAGGAAGCTGATAGAAAGGAAAGAATGTCGCTGAGGATGCTATCTTGGCAGTTCATTAGCCATAACAGGATGTTGTACAAAAGGATGCTAACGGGAGTGCACTTGAGATATGTTAATAAGGGTGATATGTAGAAAATCATGGAAGCAGTTCATGAGGTTGTATATGGGCTGCATATGAATGGGGCAATCCTCACTAAAAAGATAACCTCTTAAGGGCACTTCTGGCTAACAATGGAGGTAGATTACGTGAAGTATGTAAATAAATGCCAAAACTACCAAGTCTATGGTGATGTGAGCCACCTGCCTTCTATGGAACTTCAAGGATTGACCTCTCCTTAGCCATTTACAGTTTAGGGAATTGACATTATCAGAGAGATAAGGCCGAAACATCCAATGGTCATTGTCACATTATAGTGGCAATAGATTATTTCTCTAAATGGGTAGAAGTTGAATCATTCATAACTGTAGGGGCAAAACAAATGGGCAAGTTCATAGAGAAGAATATAATTTACCAGTATAGGTTGCCTCATCATGTCATTATTGATAATGGTGTTCAGTTTATGGCAGAAACAACCACTCTGTTGGAAGAATACAAAATTGAGTATTGGTGGGTAGAAAGCCGATTGGCACAGTTGACGTTATTGGATGAAAAGAGGATAAAGGCCATATATCACTCTTAGTTGTACTAAAAAAGGATAGCTTGAACTTATAACAAGAAGATTAATCCAGGCAAGATCAAAGAGGGTGACTTAGTCTTAAAGCTCACTAGGCTAATCATGACTGATTCACGGGGGAAGTTTAAGCCAAACTGGGAAGCTCTTTAGCAAGTGAGAAGTTATTTTCCAAAGGAGCTGCTATTCTATCAGATTCAGAGGGGAATGAATTTAGAGAGCCCATCAACATGGACAAGCTTAAGAAATACTTTTTGTAAAAGTTTTGCTAGGGAGAAAACCTTAAAAGAGGCTGCCTAGGCAAAAGTTAGAGACAGAAAAAGGAAAAAGTAAAATGTAAAAAGTCTTACTGGATTGAAAACCTAAAGAAGGCAGTCTAGGCAAAAGTAAAGGACATGTAAAAAGAGAGAGAGAGAGGAAAAGAAAATAGTTAGTTGGAAAACTTGCAAGGGCAAGCCAATTAGTGAAAGGAGATATGTAAGAAGCAAAATTGTATAGTCTCATTATGCTTAAATTAAATGGAATGGATTGCCTTTGTTATTGTAAACATTGCATTAAATGCTTATTACTCATTGTTTAACTCAAAAGGAAATCCTATCCGGTAAGAAAGTACATAAAAAGACTAAATTTCATAAACTAATCTAATATCGTTTGCTTCTCTTGTGACTCCCCTGGGCAGTCGATGCCTGTAATGCCATTATCCTTTTATTTCCTGTAAATTCATCCCTTTCTACTTGTTGTAATTGAATCCATGTCTTGTACTAGTCATCAATAGATAGATCTCCACTGTAGACAATAAACCTCTGGATGATTCTATGAGGCCAAGTAGGAACCAGGTTGTCCATAAAGTTTTAAGAAAGAGGCCCTGGTTCAAACTCATGCACTAGCTCCACAATCCACTGTTTCTATCCATATTGCCTACAAAGCTCAGCTGGATTGTAGAAGGTGGCAAAATGGAGGTTGGCTAAGGGAACACATTAGGTATAGGACCGGAGGGTCATGTGTTACAGTCTCCACCATGGGCACATCCACTAAATCAGAGTATCATGAAATGTAGACAACTAGTTGTGAGCATCTTCTGGGACAAGATGAAGTCTCCTAGTGCGACAATGTTTGGCCTTATAGTGAGCAATTTCTCTGGGTGGTTCGATCTTACAACTAAGCCTATAGGAGTGACGAATGGGTAAGAATGATGGAAAGCAGAAGATGATAAGAGGAAAAGTAGACTCACCTCCAGTAGAAAAGGGCTCCCAGAGAATCGCCTGGTCTCAAAAAAGTTATCAAGCCCAATAATAGTCTCAGCCAGAATGAGAGGGAAAGGGTTTAGTCCACTCTCCACTTAGTCTAGAACATGAAGAATCTTCAGGTCATAATTGTCACAGGGGGAGACTAACAAGAACTGAGCATACATGCAAAGTGTTGTCATTTGAGGCCAGGGAACCTTACTATAATCTATAGCCACTATAGTTTTTATAAAAGGGCTCATCAAGACTTCATTATTGAAAATGTGGTAAAGAGAGGACTGAGGGGACATATTGAACAACCTTGCTATTTGATATTGAATGGTGTACAAATCCAAGTTTACGACGGAAGGAATGATGATCTCTCGAGCATAATCTATTTGAGAGCCCAAGATAGCTTCAAATTCTTTTAGCAAGGGGTAGGTCTCCACTGTATTGAACCAGAAAACATGTTTTTAAGGATCCCAAAACTGAGCCATAACGTGGAGAAATGAGAAGTTGATCTTCCTAGCATGTAAAGATCAAAAGGCGGATAGGTGAAATGGCTTTATTCTAGCCTATCACACCCCATCTAGACTTTTCAGAATTGGTTGTAGTTGTTTCTGTTAGAAATCAGTTATGGTATTTAGACATAAATACATGTGTTGTAAGCACAAGTCTAAATAGAGTAAATTTCAAAAATTTGCTCATCATAATCCTTCATAAAATGAAGAATTTCATTTGCCCAGGATTCAATTGCATTGAAATACACAACTAAATAAATTAAGCAATATATAAACAAATAATTAAATAATTATAAGTTTGTAAACTTACTTGTTGTGGAGCTTAGTATTCCTTTTGTTCAATTCCTTGAATCAAATGCGTAGCCCTCCAAATGTAAGACCTCTAGTTTGAAACACCAAAGCCTTATCTATCACTTAATTGTGTTAATTAAACTTAGTAACTTGTGCTAATTTAATTAAGAGCACAAGTATAAAGTATGTGTTTAGTATATATTGTGTTTATTTTTGGTTTATGATCTTATCATAACCAAAATTACTTAGTGATTTTTCTTAACTCTTTAAACAAAAACTCACTTAAGCATTATTTTTCCTCTCCCTTCTCTTACCAAGTCACTAGACTTGCCTTAGATATATCAAAAGATATATGTGTAGTAATTTTCCATTAAGGAAAAGTATGCATTAATTAATTAAGTGATTATTAAGTATGTCACCTTAGGTATACACCTAACCATCTAAATGATTAAAAATGACACCTTAGGCATACTTTAGAAATATCCACTTAATTAATATGCCACCTTGCTTAATTCAATAATTGAGCTTGCCACCTACACATATTAATGTATAAATTTGTATGCAAAGTATACATCAAATGCATTATTTTACATATTAAATTATACATATACATAGATATGGACTTTAATTAATCTTTGATCCAAAATAAATTTTGACCTATGTCCAAACCAATTTGGACCATTAATAGAAGTCCATAAATAAATAACAACATATATATATTTATTAATTTAATATATATTAATTAATATCCAATATTAATTAAATATTAATTAATATCCAATATTAATTAAATATTAATTAATATCCAATATTAATTAATAAATAATACTCTTATTTGAATTAGATTTCATGATATACTAGAATCATTGTTCAAAATATAAATCTAATTCTATTAATCTTAATTAATTGATTAAACTCTTTTAATCAATAATTAGATTAATACAATAGTGAATAAATAAAACTCTTTAAGGTGTGACTTACTAGGTTCATGTCTAAATGGCAATGAGAAAATATAATATTAACATTTAATATTATTTGAAACTCTTTTCAATTCTAAATGTGAAAATCCCAATTATTCACATTTAGTTCTCATAAGCTGTGAGTGACCCCTAGTATCGATATCACAGCTACCCAATTAGAAATGAATGCATATTATGATTCACACGAACCTAACCATAATTACTGTGCACTAAATTCCTTTCATTAAAGATCCCAATATAGCCTAGAATCAAGGTATTTTCAAACTTTAATAGCTTTATTATATGACCTCATCTAAAGTTTTAATTATTGATAAAATACAACAAATACTAGAACTCTTTCTAGTACTAAAACTCTTTTTCAGACTGTGTTGTATTTATCCTGGCCAGGAATTTATTCATCAAGAATAAACTTAGATAGCATAGGATCTATCCCGTTTCACACCAGTTAATGAATCTTATCTTGGTTAAACATTCATCCCTATATTTAACTAATTAGAGCCACCACACGCCATATACCCATGTGATGATTAACACAAGTATGTAAGCGGTAACAAACTCTAACCACCTAAATGTGGATGACTATGCCACCTCAAGTCAAAGGACTATATGCACCATTATAATCTAGATTGTGATTGTTGATTATATATGAATATCCTTGCAATCACAATACTAATGTCACTATTCGATTAACCCATCCAATGAGTATCCACATGTCTATTCTGATCACTGATATCAAGTAGCATGAGATTCACTACCTCCCACTATTAGTTTCTCACACTAATCAAAGAAAATAGATAGAGGTGATAGTCTAATTAATATTATCCAAATATTAATTAATCGACTACGAATAATTTATAGTAAATGTACTGAATAAATTTGTAACTCATATTATCAACTCTTTGATAATAAATTTATTCAATATAATACTAAAGGATAAATACTCAAAAAAATAACATATTTATTTAAAAGAATATTTTATTGCCACAGGGATTATATACAATGTCTAAATAATTATAAGAATGCCATTAGAGAATACCTTATACTAACAGTTTCAAGCTTCTCTTAGTCATGATTGGGGGTCAGAATGTTGTTTGGTAGAAAAGAATAGAGGGAAGTGGCAAAATGAAGAGATTAGGGATTTTGAAAAAGATTTAAGGATTTTTATAGCTGCAAGACAAACGTGTAGAGGCGATCGCCTCTACATTAAGGAGACGCCCCTTTAAAGAGGCGAAGCCTCTACGACAGGTAGAACAGGTCTTGATGTCGTTGAAAATTCTCTGTGCTGCAAATGTAAAGTTATAGCAAAGCATTTCAGAGATAAAAGGCCTCTATTCATTAATAATTCTGCCAAAAATTCTCAATGTAAAATATGAAGGCATAAAAAAAAATAATCAATTAATCAATCTAGACATTAAGAGGACAATAGTGTAAAACCTCCAATGTTTCTAAACAAGGACACCCCTATGCTAACAAAAATCTACAAAAGGTCCTCTATACTCATTACTATCGGACTTGTCGGCCTCCTCCTCAATTGGCTCATCCATAGGCTCATCAGCTGGCTCGCCCATAGAAGCATCAGTGGGATCGTCCTATCATCCTTACTGCTATCCTCGAACTCCTCATTGGCTGCCCCTTTCTCCTCATTGCCCTCAACCTAAAGAGTGGTGAGTTGGTGCTCCAGGGCAGTGAACTTAGCATGGCTGGCCTCATCTCGATCCTGTCAAAGTACGATAAAAGGTAAGAAAATCATGAAAGCATGCATACATGTAGAAATAAAGCATATTTTGTGTTTACCTTCCACTGTTGAGTCACCTGCATCAGGAAGTCCCTATAGGCCTTGATCACTCGGTACATATACTCCCCTTAATCTTGAGGTATATGTTCCATTGATAGTATTAGAACTAACCATATGTTATAAAACTTGAGAAAATAGTTGCGAAGGAAGAAAACTTATATGGGTAGTAGCCTCAGGGAAGAATGCTGGCTCTAGGGTCATATCCAGCATTAGAAACTGACGAGAGAGCTTACCAGAAGGCACCCAGCAGTGAGTCAGCAGATTAGGAGTAGCGGTGAGGTCTACCGGCCACCACCTGGGGTCGAGGACTAGAAGGGTCCACCGAGGAGGGCACCCTAGAAGAAGATCCCTCACCACTGAGAATGATGCGAGGGCACTGATGAGGCCTCTCCTATACAGGGGGCCTAGGGCAAGGAGTAGGTGCCCTGGGAGCAGTCTAAAAGATGAAAAATAAGTTAGAGAATAACATCTGTAAGTAAATATAAAATAAATAAAATAAAACATTTCATGCTCACCTGAAGTGCAGGCTCAGGAAGGGGCACTCGCTATAGCAGATGAGCCCGTGTAAAGTCCATGTAGTGGGACTTCCTCCTCTCGTAATAGTCTGTGGCATCCTCTCCCTGTAGGGCCTGATCGAGCTCATCACCCTTTAACTTATGCACCCAGAAGATATGCTGAGGAGGAGCAAGAGGTGGATGCCTCACTTGGGCACCTGACCGCCACTGATGTATCCTCTCCCCGAGGAACCAACATCTACAATCAGGGCCTCTGAGCAAAACCTCTTCCTAGATAGAGGGATGGAGTGAACCATGGCTTGCATCCACCCAACTTAAGGGTCCCATAAGTTCGGGCATAGTTGCAAGAATAAATAAGTAAGTGAATTTAATCAATGAGTTTATTGCTAATCTTAGTTACATTTGTAGGTGCATACCTCATCATAAGTGAGCGTGTTCAACCACTTACGGTGGATATGAACATGAGCCATAGGCCTCCTCCAAACTCAACTGGGACCCCACCTCGCCAACGTAGGGAAGGGAGTGTTAATAACCTTGGTGATCCCCGCTATCAGCTCCAACTCTAAAGTCCAGTCCTATGAGAGAAATAAGGGGTTGTTCGTAATATCAAACAACAATAGTTGGAATGGAATATAAAGGGAGAAAGAGGAAGTAAAATACCAGTATAGCGTGTCAAAAACCACAAAGTCGTCTGGCTCTGCATACTAGCTCATCTATGCTCCTATAAAGATAAGCTATGATGCAGCTGCCCCAATCATAGGTTGCCACCAAGTCTAGGTCCCTCAGAGGCATCAAAAAGCTCAAGTCCATAGAGCTGGTTGTATCTGCGAAGAGAGTAGTGCCCAGTAGATAAACGAGGAAAGCATGCACCACCTTATCTATCTAAAAGGGTGTAGTAGTCGCCGCAACTCTAGTGAGGGTGTAGAAGCTCCTGATCAACTTAAGCTTCACTGTGTGGTTCCCCTTCATGTCTGGGACCATCCTAAGTAGACGTTTGATGAAAGCATGACAATCAAAAGATAGTTGGTAGAGGCTGGCGTCAAAAGGAATAAAATCCCTAGCGCAAACGATGCTAATAACTGCAGTAAAAGCCACTGAGTCTAGAGTGAACTCCTCGAATGAAAGATAAAAGGTGTGGGTGGTGTCCGACCACCTCTCCATTAGGGCATGCAAAGGCTGGTAGTCTGTGCATCCCTACTATGCTGAGAGTGCTAGGATAAAATCAAAGAACCCAATGTCATGAATCCGAGTCTGTATGGCCTCAGGAAGCTCGTCATACTAGATGCATGGGCAGTTAAATTTTCCAGCACCCTTGAGGGTGTGGGCATTGAGCTAAGGGAGTAAAACCATCATTTTACGTAATAAAAATTCTAATTTTTTCCTAAATCCTATCACTGAGGCAACACCCTTACCGAAGAGGCGATCGCCTTAGTAATGAGGCGTCACCTTCTGATATAGAGGCGATCACCTCATTAAAAAGCATGTCTCGAAGAGGTGAACGCCTCTTCATCAAAGAAGCGATCGCCTCTTTATGATGGTAATTGGACAGAATGATATAAAATTTTAATTTTTGATCAATAAAATTTAATTTCTTTTAGTTAAATTGATAAATATGCATCTATGAACAATAACCTCGATGCTATTTGATGATATTTATAGGAAAAATTAAAGAAATTAGTTACTAACCTCTCCATTATCCAGGCCGTAAATATGGGATCATACATCCATAAACAAAGGGATCTCGTCTCTAATACTGAGCTTAAAAGTCTGAGAAGGATGCACTATAGGTATCACTGGGTCCTACATGGGCAAATATGGGGTCCATGCGGTGTCTATATTTAAGAATATAGAGAATAAAAGAGAAATGAGAGAAAAGAGAGAGAATCAGAAAGGTGAAAATGACCTTTAAAGAAGAAAAGTGAGAATTTATATGATTAGGGTAAGAGAGGAAGATTGAGAGAAAAAAAAGATGAGGAAAAGAGGGTAAGGTCCGTTTGATGAAATAAAGCACAGAATGGCCCATGGCCCACTAAAAAAAATAAATGAATGAGAATTTCTACATCACCACTCGGGTATACCCCAAGATTAATCTTTAGATTTGAATGCATTGTAACTAAAGTATTAGGAAGGATAAGTTTCTAGTTAGGTTTGAATCCCTGAAGTGTGAGGAAGAATAAGTATCTAATCGGGTTTGAATCCCTAAAGTGCGCGAAAGGACAAGCATATGGTCAGGTTTGAATCCCTGAAGTGCATTGGAGAACAAGTGTCTAGTCGAGTTTGAATCCCCAAAGTACGAGTCTTAGGAAGCATTTGGTCTGGTTTGAATCCCCAAAGTGTGCAAAAGAATAAGCATCTGGTCGAATTTGAATCCCCGAAGTGCGAGGAAGAATAAGCGTCTGGTTGAGTTTGAATCCCCAAAGTGTGTGGAAGAATAAGCATCTAGTCGAGTTTAAATCCTCGAAGTGCGAGAAAGAATAAGCATCTGATCGGGATTAAATCCCTGAAATGCGCGTGTAAGCACCCAATTTTGGGATGCAATTGTGCACAATTGCAACATAAGCCCCTATGATGAAATTCATTAAAAAATTGAACTTGGTTGTCAAATTTCTAGACTTTAAGGACTAAATTGCAATATTTTTTTTATGGTTTGATTGTAAATAAGTCATTTTTCAGGGGTCTTTTGGTAATTAAAAGTAAAAAAATTTTTTAGGACCGACATTGGTGTAATGCTGACCGGTATTACACAATGCTGATGGGCATTAGACAATGCCGATCGACATTGTCCAATGTCGGTCAGCATTGTACAGTGCCGACACGTTAAAATCCAATTTTTTTTTTCGTGTATTTTTATCGATTTTTTAGTGTTTTGATTGATTGAAAATTCAAATTTTATCTTTATGATTATCTGATAAGGTTTTTCTTAAAATGCAGAAGATTTTTAAAATTAAGAAAAAATAAATGCTATCTAATCATCAGTCCGTTCCTCCTTTGGAGGAAGTTCAGTATACACAAACTCTGCATGTAAAAGCAAAGTCTGCATGCAAGCGTGAAGAGGATTTTTTTGGGGTTTTTTTTTTCTTTTTTTATGCAGAAACTTAACTGCGCAGAAACCCTAAAAAACTAAGACATCATTGAGAAAGCTGGAGCACCAAGAAACTATAATTTTGTCAAAGCTCTTTTCTATACTATTAGCATTATTTTTTTAAGCTTGAGTCCAGAATCGACAATAGTTTCAACGGTGAAAATCCTAGTTTGAGGGGCCAAAGCATATGCACAACATTTTTTTTCTTTCTTCTCTTCTTGTAAACTTTTTTTTTATTTTTTATTTTTTATTTCATTATTGTTTTCTTATTTCATTACTAATCTAATTTTTTGTGTGTTTTTTTGTTTGATGCTAGGTTGTGGATTGAGGAAGAAACAGTCTAAAATTCAAGAATTGAACAGAAGATCCATGGAATGTCATGGATGAACCTATATTATTTTTTTCAATAGTTCTTAGGATTTTTTATTTTTCCATTTTTGGTGTTCTGTGTAGTTATTTTAAATTCTGGGTGTGTAATAATTTAATTTTAATTTTGTATGTAGTTTGTAATAGCCCCAGTAGTGGGAATAGTGAAAATTTAATTTTTTGTACTTTAAAATTAATTAGTAATTAGGTTCAATTGGGTAAAAAAAAAACTCAATTAAAATCAATGGTGGCAGTAGCTTAAATTAGGATTTGCATATAATTAATTTAGGATTTTTTTTAGAAAATCACTATAATGTTTATTTGAACCAATTTTTGTGTTTTATTTGTTTTGGGCTTGTTTTTTTATATTTTTATCCTTATGGGCCCCAAGCCCACATTTAGGTCTAACCCACTTAATAGACTTAAAAAATGGTTTAGGACTTTAAAATCAATTTAGGCCCATTAGGTTAATTAGATTTTAGGCCCGCTTAGTTAATTAAAATTGTTTACACTTAGCTTAGCCCACTTAATTTCATTTCTTTTAAAATAAATAGACTTAGGCTCATATTTCACTTAAAATAAAACCAATTTAGATTTAGGCCAACTAATTTAATTTTTCTTTAAAATTGAATAGATTTAAGCCCATATTTTTGAAAGACTAAAAAATAGATCTAGGCTCACTAATTAATAAAATGTAGGCCCACCTTTATTCCATTTCACTTGTAAATAAAATGTAGATTTAGCTAACTTATAAAATAAAATTAACATAGTTTAGACATAGGGACATTGTCTTTTTGATGCATTTTTACTTGTAATTTTATTGACCTGTTGCCTTTTGGGTTAGATGGATGTTAATTAGGGTTTAATAAAATTGCATGTAGTTAGAGGATGAAATAATCATTTATAAAATTATTCTAAAAGAACACGAGACTAAGAGAAGTTAGTATTCCATATTCAGAATCTCTTAGTTATGGTGATATCTTTCTTTTAAAGAATCGAGTACCACCTTTTTTATTTGTCCTGATTATTATCCTGGGTGGTAACTCCTCATCTCCATGCCATGTCTTTGTGACAGTGGTTAATGTGTTCTCTAAGGCCCTGAGCCTAAACAGTGTCGTAGTTGCTAAAATCTTGGACGCGCGTTAAATCTCGCCATCTACAGTGCGTCTCAGGAGGTGTTTGGTTGGGTTTGAATCCCCGAAGTACATTCTTCTTTTAGTGAATAATTCTCGGGCTATGAAAATCCAAGTTTTATGCTAAACTATAATGAGAAATTGATTGGGCCAGGGAAACCCGAGGAACATAGTAATGTTTCATATTTTTTTACTGAGTGGAGGTTGGGCCATGCTCAAGATTCACACCAAACTATAATGAGTAACTGATCAGGCCAGGAAAATCTAAAGAACACGGTTACATTTCATCTCTTTTTACTGAGTGGAGGTTGGGCCACGCTCAAGATTCACACCAAACTATAATGAGTAAATGATCGGGCCAGGAAAACCTAAGGAACACGGTTACATTTCATCTCTTCTACTGAGTGACTTCTTGAGCCAAGAAAACTTGGGAATTATGCCAAATTTATAATGAGTAGCTCATAGAGTTAGCTTAACCTGAGGATCACAGCTACATTTCTCTTTTGTCTCTACTAAGTGAAGATTGGGCCATGCTTGAGATTCACGTCAAAATTATTAATGAGTGACTGATTGAGCTAAGAAAACTCGAGGATCGTGGTCACGTTTTGAAGATGAAGTTTGACCTCTTGGGTTTGAATTCCCGAGGTTGACGGCCCGAGCAAAGCTCGCAAGTTGAGTAAGTAGTTCTTACTTTTTATTGTTTGCTGTGCATATTGCTTTTTTCAAAAATGTTATTTTTAGAAAATTCAATTTTTTAAAAAAACCAAGGGGGCAAACTATGGACACTGTCAATTTGATTGGCCTGCAACTAAAGTCTGATGATGAGAAAGTTTGAGTTTTGAATGCAAGACGAGCCCGAGACTTCTCTAAAATTGACTCTGAAAGCCCAAATACTAAGCCAAGCCCACAAATACCATATCCAAGTCCAAAATAGAAGCCAAAGTCCAAGTCCATCGTCTCTTAACCCAGGGCCCTGACTTAGCCCATGTGAAAAGGCGATTGCCTCAACGAAGAGGCGTTGCCTCTTTACCCCAAGCATCGAAGAGGCAGCATCTCATTGAAGAGGCAACACCTTTTCACACCACTCTCTACAGTATTAAATGCCATTAATGGCAGTGGTTGGAAGCCCATTTGCTGAGATTTGGTCATTTTTTGATGTAAAAGAAAAGGGAAAAAGGTAGAAAAGGGAATAGGGAATGAAAAAAGGCAATAGGAGAGGGTGAGAATGAATTTTTAGGAATTTGAAAAAGGAGAAAATAGGAGGGGCTTAAAAAGGGAATAAAGGGGAAAAGTGCAGGGGGTTGGCTGGCTATTAGAAAAGAGGAAGAGGGGATTCAAAAAGGAGAGGGGTCTGAAAAAAGAAACATAGAAAAAAAAGGAAGAAAAAGGGACTTTGAAGTCTAAGAGACTTTGAAGCTTATGGGACTTGATTTTTTAGAAGAAGAGGGAACCTACTTGTATTCAAAGCCACTCCTCCATCAACCAAGCTCAGAGGGCTCAGTTAGGAGTATTAGCTCGTCCAAGATAGTAAGTCTCCCTATTTTTTAGCTTTAAATTCTTTATCTTCATTAAAGTCTTGTTTTATTATTCTTTTTAGTGTTTTCTTGAATCATATTACTTATTAGAAGTTATAGAGAAGCATGATTGCATGAAATATAGAATATTGATTATTAATACTTATATATTTGCATATGTTTCTCATTTACGTGCTTGATCATTGTGTTTCTTAGGATTTAAGAAATGTAGAGTGTTCCTGCCTTTGTTGAAGAAGCAATGTCTCTTCATCAAGGCATCGCCTCTTCGTAATGAGGCGACGAAATGTCGCCTCCTGGTCAAGAGGTGATGCTTCTTTGAAGAGGCGTCGCCCCTTTGATAGAGTCCTGCCTGATTATGCATTGATTTTCCATCAGTATTCTGCATGTTTGGCATAATTCGCTTGTTTAATTTGTTATATTTCATGAGATTACGCATGGTCCCTATGTTGATCAATATTGTTTCTATGTTATTTTCCTTTTTTTATGTTATTTAATGGACCATTTTATGAGCTTATTTTCACTTATTTTTGTGAATACTATTTATTGATGATTTGTAGATATTATTGTTGTTGTTGTATGGAATTAACTTGTGTATGTTGCAGGAATTATTTAGTGATTTTTAATCACTAGACGTTTGCTTTATTTATTTTGTAAAGTATTAATTTGTATAATTAATTAGTTTATTTTTTGGTTTATGTATGGTTTATTTTTAGTATTTTTATGTTTATTTACACCAAAAGGTTATAATCCTTAATCTCTTCCCCCTTTTTATTTGGAATGAATGGTTGTAAATTATTTTTATTTATTTTATTTATTTATTTATGATTAAATGAGGGGACACAAGCATGAAATGGGACTAATGTGCAAACTTAGGATAAAATCTAAAATTGGAAAACCAATTGCGATTAACATGTTAATAAAAAATAATTTAATAATAAAATACAAAACACACATAGAGGCTAACTGCAAGATTGGGTGGACATTCCAAAAGTCCATACCCAGTTTCCGAACCCTATCTCTGATGATGGCTTCTAGGAACCTCTGTGGAATTTAGTTGTTGTACAATGTGTCCTAGCTTTCATCCCTATGGCAACTTCATCTCCATTTTGGGCCTCAAGCCCACTATGTATTTCCTAGTGAACTCGGAGCTCACACAGTGTCTTGGTCACCAATACTTGAGCGCACGACCAAAACCGCCGCTTATACTTACAAATTAAATTAATAATTTTTTTAGAAATATACATATAACATAATTATTAAATTTTAAAAGTTTTTCAACCTATAAATAAATTTTATAAATTTTTCTTAAATTATTAAAAAGTTTTCTTAAATTTTTAAAAATTTTAAAGTAAGTGATATAAATTTTAAAAAAAATTACCAAATTTATTCATTAACATAAATAGTAAATTGATAATTGACCTAAAATTTAATATTAATAGTTGAATAAAAAAAAATTTTGTTTATCAATTATTGTGTAGGTTTAAATATTATTGTATAAATTTAAAAATTTAAACTAATAAATAAAATTTAAAAGTATTTATTCAATCATTAAAATTAAATTTTAGGTCAACTATCAATTTGATATTTACATTAACGAATAAATTTGGTAATTTTTTGAAATTTATATCACTTAATTTTATAATTTTAAAAAATTTAAGAAAAATGTAAAAAAATTATTTTATAGGTTGAAAAAATTTTAAAATTTAATAATTAGATTCTATATATATTTCTAAAAAAGATTACCAATTTAATTTGTTAGTATCCATTAAAATTAGTTTTTTTATTAGTTTATAGAACTTAATTGTACTTAAAAATAGTTATAGGATTTGATTATAATTAATAAAATTCTAATATACTCCGCTTTTCAAACGTGAAGTTTCAATTAAAAAAAAACTCCACTTTTCAAATGTGAAGTTTCAATTAAAAAAAAATTAAAGTGCCAATATGGAATTAGGGTACAAACCTGGGGAGCAAATTGGACATTTTCCCTCTCAAAAATCATTTGCATATTGTTAAAGGAAAAAGCAATAATAGAACCCTTTATCTATTTATAACTTGAAAGGAGTGGCTAAACTTTTAGCGAAATTTTTTTATAATTTGATATAACATGTATTTTGGAGATGGGTATGAAAGTGATACTTTAAAAACGTAAAGGATCAAAGCATAATAACGAAAAACTCAGGGATATATTTGTTAATTATCGCAAATCAATACCAGAGGATAAAAATGTAAAAATCCAACCCTACCCCCAATCCGCGAGTGTCGAGAAATTGAAAACCCTAGAAACGGCAGTGCTTACATTTTTTAATAAAGCCACCACTTAGCTAACACCATTGAAGAACACAGCTTCCTCTCTTCCTATAGCTCTTTGCTCTACTCAGTTAAAATGGAGCTGTGTACTGCTACCGCTACTGCTCTTCCCAAAATTTTCACCTCCAACTCTATGCTTCTCTCAAATTCCTCTCTGACTCTACAAATCCCTCGCTCCATCCTCCTCCACCGCCGCAGCAACCTGCACTCCCGTACGGAATCGGAACCCTAGGTTTTTCAGTTTTTTATTTTTGCTGAAGTAATTTTTCTTATTTTTTAGAAATGAGATGTTTCTAAAAGAAAAAAAAAGATTTGATTTGTTTGTTTTGTTTTGTTTTGTTTTGGTTTCAGGTTCTGTGCAGTTTAGTAGATTAGTGCCAAGAGCAACTTTTGAGGAAAAGCCGAGTGGAGGAGCAAGTAGTTATGCCTCTGCAGCAGCAGCTACTGAAGAGCCTGAGAGTTCAGTTGTAGTGGAAGCTGAGAAGAAAGTGTACACTGGAAGCCTTGTAAGTGAAGAACCCCCTAAGGAGGATGATTCTCCTGTTGATGGACAAGTTAATGAGTTTTTGGATAACCTCAATCTCAAGGTTTGTTACATTTTAATGTTAAACTTCATTTTTATGTTACGTTTAACTGCAGTTTAATGTCAAAATAACTTTATTGTTTGAACTGGTTTTAGATGGTTGTTTAATTATTGGGAAATTGAAACATTCTAGGATGTTTTTTTTAGCTTTTATAAATGTAACTTAATTTTTTGCTACGTTTTGTCTGTATTATGTTCTCTCCTATATTTTTATTTATAGGAAACAGGGCTTTTCATTTGGGTTTTTGTCTTCAAGCTGAGCTTTTTTTTTTTCTTGTAATAAATTGTGATTTTCCCTTTGCTTGTATTCTCAGTTGTTGGCATAACGTTATATCGTTATTTTCTCTTTCTAGATGACATGAATGGTTGGATGGTTAGGACACGTTGGTTGCTATGATGATGCCTATGACTTTGTAGAAAGCATTCATTGAATGCTTGATGAAATTTTGACACTCATGTGTCAATCCTGAGCGGTTACCTGAACAACATTTTATGTTTTTACCATTCAGTTTTGTTTCCTATGGCTTTTTATGATATCTTTTTTTTTTAAATTCCATTTTACTAATTAAAAGCTTTTAATATTTTGAAAACACATGCCTGTTTATTCGTTTACTTGAAATTTGTAGTAAGGATGGAACCATGGAAGTGGTTTGTAAATTTGTTTGTGTAAGGTTCTTATTTTGGAACCCTTCAATGGTATTGAGTCCATTACATATGACAATTATTAAATCAGGTTTGAGCCTTTTAGGTTCTTGATGAATCATCAGCAACCCTGTTTTGGCCATCTCCCACAATCATATTCTATGCTTAAAGTCAATAGGTAGTTAACAATCCTCTTCTTATAATTGCTCCCTCCACCTACCTCACCTCCTGATAAACTCCTTTTTCTCTGGCCTAGTTTTGTAAATTCTGAAAATGTTTCGTTCTGAGGGATTGTATAGTTTTCATGAATATTTATTCCAAGAGATTGCAAACCTCTTTCTCTTTCACATGTACACACTAGCACACAAATTTATGGATTCTAATATGAAAGGACAATGAAGATGTGAAGGTTCGCTCGTCAGAATGGCTGATTGGCCTTGTCGACCCCTCAATAATATTCTGAGTCCTGACAGCACAGTTATCTTTTTATTTTATTCCTGATTATTGTTTCTATTTATCATTCTGTTCGTATTTTCAAGAAAAGGAGAGTTAAAATTTTGACAATCAGCTTTGTTGCATATGCACAACTGTTTAATGGAAATCGGTTGCTATGATGAGTGGTATAAACTCATGAAAGTACAGCAATTGCTTCATGAAATTTAATCCTGAGCGGTTACCTGAGCACCACTTGATTTATTAATTTTATTTGCTTTGAAGTTGATTTAAGTTGACATTGATGTTTTTGCTTATTCCCCTTTTTTTGTGCTTTTGTCTTTCTATTTTCTTGTTTCCCTTTGTTTTCTTTTTTCCCCCAAAATGAGATTTCACATTTTAAATGGTCTATCTTTGCAAGTACTAGAATTTCTACTGGAAATTGGTTGCTATGATGAGTTCCAGATTATTATGAAAGTTGATGTATAATCACTTGATGTAATTTTTTCCTGAGCGGTTAGCTGAGCAACATGTTTGTATTTTCTATTTTGGAAGAACAAAACTTATTATTTAACGTTCAATTCCATTTGGTATCTTTTTTCAATTTTTATGTGAGCTTTGTAATTTTAATTGTGCTCTTGCTAATTATTGCATGGCAACAAAGTCTATTTTGTTAACTGAATATATTTTACAATTTTCTTACTTCTCATCCCTAGGCTGCTTTTACAAATCTTCCAACTCAGCCCTTAGTGAGGTCATGCTCAGTTAGATAATCATTCAAATGAACATTTGTCCATGTTAGAGAGTATTTGTTTGGAAGGTGTTCATCTGGGTGAGCTAGAAAAACTTATCAGATTCGAGTTCAAATGGTTCAAATTCGTTCATTTGATTTTTCATTGTTATTTCACATTGACATCCTTTATTTACAAGCATTACAAAATCTCATGACTTGCACTATTATTCCCTTTTTTATTTTCAAATACTTCTGTGTGATGGGCTCATTCCCAATTGTTGCAGTTTGACACTGAAGATACATATTCTCTTCTGTTGTATGGTGTTGGTGCCCTGGCTTTGCTGTGGCTGGCATCAGCTGTTGTTAGTGCCATTGATTCTATACCATTGGTAAGTTTCTGTAAAATTTTTATGCAACTTTGGATTTTGTCAGAATTGTCAATGATCTTGTATGCCCTTATTTGTTTTTTAGCATGACATTATTTTCTTTGAATTTAGTTTCCCAAGTTAATGGAAGTTGTGGGCCTTGGGTACAGCTTCTGGTTCACTACCCGATATTTGCTATTTAAGGTGAGTCATTTGGGAATAATATGGAACTGAGCAAAATCTACTACCAGTTGCAGTTTTGATTGGTGATTGTTTACAATTTGTTCTACAGGAAAATAGGGATGAGTTGGCTGCCAAAGTGGAAGAGCTGAAGAAACAGGTCCTTGGTTCTGAGTGATGATTAATGTGCAGGATTTGTGTTTGCCTGTTGGTATAATTTTGTTGTGCTATACTAACGGTTAAATGAGGGATAGATATATGCTTTCTTGTCAATATTTTAGGTTTCTCATATAAATTGTTAATAAATAGAACACATGATGCAAAATATGTTTTCGTCATTCAAATGAATATGGTGTTAGGGTTGATGTCCATGGTGTTGGGGTGTTAGGGCCTCTGTTTATGCAGGTCGTTGACTTTGGTCTTTAATGAATATAAATTTAAAAAAAAATGAATATAATTTTAATTATGGTATTCTTTGGGTTGCCATCGGAATAACTAAATACTTGATGATGCTGTATCTCTTGCACCTAAATTAACTGACATGTATGGGAGTAGCACTCTTAGTTTATGAAAGAAGTGGGTGTGGCTCCCTTTAGGTTTAGTTTTTTTCTCAAATTTTTTGAAGTTCATTGTCTAACTAGAAATCAATTTCGTAGCTATTGCCATTTTTAAAATAGAAATATAAAAAGATCAACCATCTAATGTAACAGACTCGTAGAAATTTGAGAAAAAGTGGACTTAAGAGGAGAGCCGCTTCGGTGTATGTTGATGAAAATCTCATGCAAATTAAAAAAAAAAAAAAAAAAGGTGATGCCAAACAAATGTGAAGAAGGGATGCCGGATAAATAATGGCCAATGCATAGTTCATTCTTAAAATTTACAGGATTAATTTATGATATTTTTCAATTTTTATTATTTTTTATTTAATTTTTAAATTTTTATTTTAAATTTATTTAATCTTTATGATATATAAAATTGACTGGCTTTACAAATTATTATTGATATAGACAAGAATTCATAAGAATTAAAATAATTTTTAATTATAAGAGATATTATAATTGAAAATAAATTTATCCCTGGCTTTACAAATTATTATTGATACAGACAAGAATTCATAAGAATTAAAATAATTTTTAATTATAAGGGATATTATAATTGAAAATAAATTTATCCTAACTTTTTGTACTAGAATTTAATTTTGTAAATTTATCCTAACTTTTTGTACTAGAATTTAATTTTGTTTTTGTTGTTTTGAAGTTAATTTTTAGCATTTTATTTGGCTAAGAAATTTGATATCAAACATTTATTCATTTTAATATTATATGAGTTAAATAGCAAAAATTTAATGGTGAAAAAGGTTTGAAATAAGAACTTAAAGGTTGAATAAAAAATAATAAAAATCGAAAGGAATTGAAAGTTAATCATATAAAGCTCAAGGGTAAAATTGTGCATTCAACCAATAAATGTTTGTTATTGTTTGCATCACTGAAGGTATGTTTGGTTTAACCATTTATATTAACTGATAGTTAATAACTATTACAATTAGCTTATATCATATAGCTAGTAACTATTGCAATTAGTTGATAGCTATTAGCTAATATATATAAAAAATTTGGTGAAATTATATTCGTTGTTCTTGTCAGTATATTAAATGACTATTAAAAGTATAAATTATTTTTAAATATAATTTGATATATATAAAAAGTATATAGCAATATATAATAATTTATTATTTTTATTTTTATTTATTATTAAAATTGTTAATAGAAACTATTTGAAAATTGATAAATTACTATTGCCTCCCTGAGATTGGTCAAACTAACTACTTCGTCCATACCTTTGTATAAGTCAATTAAATATTCCTGAAATTTGAGACCATTAACTATTTGCCCTCTCCATTAAATTTCTTCATTATAATCCATTAAATTTATGTTTTAAAGTGGGGTAGAGATAAAAAGGTTATTCTAAAATCCAAAAATGCCCTTTTCTAATTGAGTATAAAATAAAATCATTTCATTGACACAAATTTAACCTAAATACTATTTCAATCATGAAATTTACCTACCTTGTCTCTCTCTCTCTCTCTTTTTTTTTTTAAGAAGCTAAAATAGAAATTAGGGTATTTGATTTACAGGCACCACAATGTTGGATTCAAATGCAACATCAGAAAATAATTGGGAAGGACATTACTTGAATGTGAACTGTGATTGTGGAAGGAAGGCTAGTATCAAGATTTGCGAAAATGATTAAAACACGAATCGCTTGTACTACTATTGCATGTCCAAAAAATGCATGGGATTCCTTAATTGGTGTTGGCCAACAGTGACATTTCCACAGACATTGGGGGAGGAACCGAGTAGTCTTAATCTTCGTTAAAGGACCACTTTAGGCCACAATAACACATATGCTCTCCTCAAAGAGATTAAAGATGATATTCTGACTGTGCAGCTTAAAAATCGAAGGCTATTTAGGAAAATAAAAGATTTAGAAGTTAGGCTTCGTTTATATGAGGAGTTTACTTGTAGGATGTGTTATGTTATTAATCATGTTGTGTGGTATTATTTTGGTTCTTCTTAGTAGGAACTAAAAACTATAGGAATGCATTATTAAGTGGTGAAGGGGATTTTGAGGGTGAAGAAGCTTTTTTATAAGCTTAAATTATGGTATCCTTACAAAAGAAATTTTTTTGGTTAATTATGGGATAGGAGGAAGCTTTTTCTTAAATGTAATCTGTAAGTGGTTGTATGTAGGGTAGGTAGAGTGAAGTAAATGGTTGTTAGTTGCATTAGTAATTTAAATACTAAATGGTGCCTTTTCAATTAAATGCAAATAGTCTTTAATCTTAACCATAGCATATAACATTCAATTTCTAAAAAAATTAACAAGTCTAATGAAGTAAAAAGGAAAAAGACAAAAAAAGTTGACAGTGTTCACCATTTGACAATAAACTTTGGCAATAAAATTTGACAAGTCTCAAGAAAGTATAAGGAAAAAGACAATAAAATTTGCCAATAAATATGTAAGCAGTAACTTTCATTTCCAACATAAAAAAAGTTTGCTATAAAGTTGTACTTAAGCATTATATGTTATAACAACTTGTTCCTACAATATCCAAGTACAACTTCTAAACTTATCACAACCTGTCAAAGCCATCAACACCAAAAAAATACATTGTTTAATGTCATACTTAATTTGGCTTCCAATTTAGCCACCACAAAATACAATCATCATAATCCAAAAAAAAGTTATGTTAATTTGCCATGACCACTAAATTTGACTTAAAGTGTAGTCATTGTGTCCCCAAATTTGGCCTCCATCTAGTTCGATTACCAATAGAAATAGAGCCTCCTTGGCTATAAGAGCAGGTCTTGAAGTTCTTTTCTTAAAGAGCATACCTTGTTGTATTGCCTTCAGTTTGAGGAGCCTACATATTAAAATCACCATTGAGTAATCTCTAATTAAATGCTAAAAAAAATATAATTGCAATCTTGGATTACACAAGCCTTGTATTAAGTGGAGCTCTTTGGCAACCTCTTTTGTTGTGACCTAGTTAGCTATAATTTTGACATCTCAAAGTGCATAATTGTTGCATTTGAGCGCTAGCTTCACCTTTTTGGCGTGATATATTCACTTTTGGCCTGCCTAGTAACCTTTTCAATGGGGGATGGTACATATGCAATAAAGTGTCCTCAATTTCCAAGTCCATTTAAGGTAATGGATGTATAACACTACTATATGCTTTAAGGTACCTTTGAATAGAGTGAACTTCATCTACATATTCCTTTGGATTCTTTATTTTATAGCGAATGTAGAGTGCTGCATGCTTACAAGGAATTCCTGATATCTCCTACCATTTACAACTACACTTCCTATCATTAAGATGAACAGTAAATCTAACTTTTCCTTTGGTTACATCATATTCATCATTTTTGCTTGGGATCAATTTGCATGCTCTACTTGCATTAATAACCTTGTTCAAGGTTATATTTTCTTGAGGTGTTATTTTTCCCTCCCAAGGACATGCTCGATTATATCTCTTATTAACCTAATCATGCATTTTTGTTTAAATATGCCAAATATTTACACTATAGCCAGCCTTCAAGTTTTTCCTAACCAGCTATTGAAAGACTCTGTCATGTTATTTGTGTAATGTTCACTCTTTGATGTTGTAGAGAATGCATGCCTAACCCAACTTCCGAATGGTATATCAATTAAGTGGTCAAAGGGTTTACCTCTACCAATGGTTTCATTTCTTTCATTGTAAAAGTGTAATATCCCGTAATTTTAAAAATATTTTTACACTGTACCGGGATATGCAGTGTCAGTAATTTTTGTATTTTATATGATATTTTTATGAGTTAATATGTATTTTAAACCTATTTTAATTACTGTCTATTATTTTCAGTATTTTACGTAAAATTTTCCCGGGACTTTCATTTTCGGGGAAATTTTTACGTAAACAATGTATTATTAATTATTTTAAATGTATTTATGAATTTGCATGAACTCATACATATTTTTAAATTATTAAATAAAGCCTGTGTGTGTATATTTAATTAGGGTTTATTATTACCCTAATATTTTATTATTTATTTATTATTATTTGATTATTTTATTTATTATTAAATTATTAAAATTTATTTTTTTTCTTTCTTTTTTCTTTTTTTTTTTTTTCTTTTCCTTTTTCTTTCTTTTTCTTTTCTTTTCTCTTTCCTTTTCTTTCTTTTTCTTTTTCTTCTTCTTCTTCTTTCTTCTCCCGTGGGTGCCGCCGGACCACTACATTTTGCCACCGTCGTTTCTCCCTCCTCCGGCCACCGTTTTCGACACCGCCGGTCTCTATCTTCTCCTTGAGCTCCGGTGAGTGTTATTATAGCTTTTGTTTGAGCTAAAACGGTCTAGAATTGCTTAGGTTTTGAGTTGAATATTTCGGCCACTTTTGGTTTTCGATTTTTTTGAGCTTCAATTTGGATGATTCATGGAAACTTCCTTCACAAATGTTGTTCCTGGTAGCTTAATCTTCATGTATGAATTTTTGTAGAATTTTTGGAGATTGTTTGGATTTTTGGGTATTTTTGAATATTTTAATATTATTTTCGAATTTTCGGAAATTAATTATTTAAATTATGAAATTGGAGTTTATGGTTGAATTAGGTGTTGAAATGAATTATAGGAATTTATTTGGAATTTTTATGAATTTCTAAGTATTTATTTTTAATTATTGAAGTTTAGGTGATTTTGGAAAATTAAGTTAATTGTGTTTTTATTTGAATTTAATTGGTAAATTGAGTTAAATATTTATGTTATTGATAAATATGTTGAGAAAATTAATTTTGGATAATTGTATGATTTTTAGTGAATTTTTGAAGTAAATTAGGTATATATATATATATAGGGGTATTTTGGTAATTTTACCCTAAATTGTCTAAAAATGTAATTTAATTGGTTTTAATATTTATTTAAGGTATAAAAAATGATTTCTACAAAATATTTAGTATTTTTAACTAATTAAAACTATTTTTCGTGAATTATTTTCAATTATATATATAATATACGGTTTTTCAAATAAAATGAGTTTTAATCGATTTTTATAGTGTTTCAAGGTCAATTATGTAATTTTTATTTATAAAATGTATTTTTATGATTTAAGGATATTTTTGGTATATTTGAATATATATTCTGTGTTTGTGGACCCCGGTCGACAGATTGTAGTCTGGAGTCCGACCGAGGGGTTGTGATTGTTTATGGTGTTATTTTTGAAGTGTATTTTCTTTGCAGGGTCGGCTCTACTCTTTTGAGTAGAGAGATGTCCGTTTTACAGGGGAGGTTCTGCCGGATTTCCGGTAGAATTCTCGTAAAACGTGATATCCAGTCGAACCCTAATTTCCAATTCTGTGTTGAATACTCTAGATTTAATTCTAGGATTTCTGTTAGGGTTATTCTGATGTCGAGTAATTATTTCTTGTTTAGTTGCGCCGAGACCGAGGGTTAGTGGACCAGGCCCGTCGGACCTGTCTCGTGGAGCGCATTAGGTGAGTTACTATATTATATATATATGCTTAGGATGCATGATTTAGAAAATGCATGTTTTATCTTTACTAAATATGCATAAATAACATGATTTATATTCAAGTATATTTTTGGTATATTTTTGGTATATAATAAATTATATACATGTTTTATTAATAAAATATATTTAAAATGTTTTTAAATATATTTTTAGTTTAATTTATGATTTGATTGAATTTATTTGACGTATATATACTCAAAATATACCTGGTTTATGTTTGGTATATTTTCGGTATATATATGGTTTATATTGTTGATTTATTTAAATTCATGTATCATGTATTTTGTGAATGAATGTTTTATTATTTATTACTGAAGGATATCAATAGAACGTGCTACCTAGTGGGCAGCACTAGGACCGAGTACGTACCGGTACGCCTATAGTATTTAGGCTTTATTACTGACTATTTGTGGATATCGATTTGATTATGATTATTGATATATGTGAGATGTGGTTTGGGTGTGATTGCTGGAGCTCGGTTGACCAAGTGTCTCGGGGCCAATCACACTGGCAGTCAGACTGCTGGAGCTCGGTTTGACTTAGTGTCTCGGGGCCAGTCTACTGTCCATATGGATTAAGTGGATATATTTGGAATTAGTGAGCCTGTATGGCTAGAGTGTTGTTTAACACTATTTTTCTGAGGTTGCGATATTCTAGGGTTCTATGTGATCCTTCATAAAAGTTGATTTTCAGACAAAATATATAAAATGATTTTTCTGCATCTGTATGAACTTGCCTGTATATATACATATTACTCATATACTGTTGACTGTATGCATTATCACTTAGAGTGTATGTATATATATTATAGTAATTCACTCAGTGAGGTCTGACTCCCCTCCGTTGACTATTTTTCAGGAGAGTCAACTTCCTCAGACCTCAGTAGCAGGTCGATACGCCGGATTTCTTCCGCCCCGGCTTCTTTATGTAAATTGTCTACTTGAGTCTTATTTATTTTATCTAGACACTGCAGTAGCTGTAAATTAAAGTATTGGATTTTATGTATTTGTTTTAAAGAGATGTATTATGTTAAAACTGGATTTGTATAAAGATTATACTTATGAGATTATATATGCGATGTGATGAGTTTTGAATTATATCCAGTTGAGATGGATGATATTGTAATATTTATGATATTTATGATTTTATTTTCCGCTGCACATATATATATTATATGGTTATTGTTATTGCACGATTTATTTTTTTATTTTTTTAGGCTTGCTACGGGTTCCGGATTCGAAAGAATTCCCGTTCCCTAGCGCCGGTCATGACTCCTGTTTTGGGTCGTGACAAAGTTGGTATCAGAGCGAAGTTCGTTTCAGAATGGAGTTCTGTGTCAGGGCTTAGTTATGTGAGTTGTGGCCCTAGTTTTAAAGTTGTGTTTTCTGTTGGACTACTGCAGTGTATTAGGTTCGAGTATGTCTTGATAAGTATTCCTTGCTGTAGTTTTCAGCGTTATTCCTTCGTTGTCTGTTTTGTCTGAATCTTTCCGTTTGTCTTTTCAGAATGAGGAGGCGAGCACGTGTCGCTCCATCGGTCGTTGAGGCCGAGGATGATGAGTCTTTTCAGGATGAGGTTTTACCTCCTGAGCAGCCAGTTAGGCGTAGAGGTCGTGGCAGGGGTAGACCTCGAGGAGCGGCAGGTCGCCGTAGGCAGAGAGAGTTACAGGACGAGGAGCCTGTTGAGCCTGAGTTTGATGTTCCTGTTCCTCCAATTGTTCAGCCTGCCTATCAGCAGGGTATGTCTGACCCTGAGGCAGCTTTGTTCTATGCCAGAGTTGGCAGGATTGCTTTTGATGGTACTTCTGATCCTTTAGATTTTCTGCATGCGATTGAGACTAGGACTCGGACTGCTCATACCGAGTACCAGAGGATCATGATCGTTGAGTTGTCTGTCGAGGGACCAGCTTTGGATTGGTTTATTCAGATGATCCAGCCTTATATGATGACGATGACCTGGGCTCAGTTTCGAGAGCGATTCATGAGGAGATTTTGTCCAGAGCCTCTTCGTTTGAGCTATCGTCTTCGTCTGACTAGTATTTCTCGTGGAGATCGATCTGTAGAGGAGTATACCCGAGAGTTTCTTCGTCTGGGTAGATATGCTGAGGATCTGATGCGAGATCAGTATTTCGCTGTTACTACGTATGTTACTGGTTTGGGTTCAGCTTTTGCTGGTATGCCCACAGCAGGTCTTACTCTCGAGTCTGTGATTGAGCTAGCTAAGGAGATCGAGCTGAGGTTAGTTAGGCAGGGAGCGATGCCTGATTATTACCAGTTGGGAGTTCAGTCGAGTGGATCGCAGGCTACTCCATATTCGAGTTTTCATGTTGGTTCGAGTAGTCAGCAGCGAGGTTCGACTCAGCAGAGTCAGAGACAGCAGCAGCGAGTGCATCGGAGCAGTAGACATGGTCATGGAGGTCAGCGTAGATCGTTCAGATTTGGGTCAGGTGCTTCGAGCAGCAGCAGTGGTCGTAGTTCTGGATCAGCGGCCAGTGTTTGTCAGACTTGTGGTAGAGTCCATCAGGGACCGTGTTATCTGACACCGCTGACATGTTTCAGATGCGGGCAGACAGGACATTTTGCCAGATCGTGTCCTTATCCCGGATATCAGCAGCAGCAGATTCCGCGATTCCCACAGCAATCGATTGCTAGTGCAGCACCCGTGCCATTTCAGTTACCACCAGCTCAGCATCAGAGTTCTACTCAGTTTGTTCCACAGCAGAGTCGTGGTAGAGGTACTAGAGGAGGTGCTAGAGGTGTTGGCCAGGCTTCTACCAGTCAGCAGGGAGGTCGAGGCCAGGCCAGAGTTTTTCATCTGACTCAGCAGGATGCTCAGGCATCTAATGCAGTCGTGGCAGGTATTCTTTCTGTTTGTTACCTGGATGCTTTGGTTTTGTTTGATCCGGGTGCCACGCATTCGTTTGTTTCTCCTATTTTTGCTTCTAAATCTTGTTGGCAAGCTTCGAGGATGGCTTTTCCCTTGTCTATTGCCACTCCTCTGAGTGATTCTTTGGACACCGATATTGTTCTTTCTGGTTGTCCAGTTCTCGTGGGAGATAGAGAATTACCCGCTGATTTGATTTTGTTGGATGTGATGGAGTTCGATGTTATTTTGGGAATGGATTGGTTGTCTCAGTACTATGCCGTGGTTGATTGCAGGAATAAGGAGGTGATTTTTAGAATTCCTGGTGAAGAAGATTTTAAGTTTGTTGGTGACAGGAGTTCAGCACCTCAGAATCTTATTTCGGCTATTGCAGCTAGGAAGTTGTTGAAGAAAGGTTGTCAGGGGTTTTTGGCATTGGTTAGGGATACGTCAGTGGAGAAGTTGTCACTCACAGATGTTCCTGTTGCTTGTGAGTTTCCTGATGTTTTTCCCGAGGAGTTGCCAGGTTTACCACCTCATAGAGAGATTGAGTTCTGTATTGATGTGGTTCCAGGTATTACTCCTATATCTATGACACCCTATCGTATGGCTCCTGCAGAGCTGAGAGAGTTGAAGGAGCAATTGCAAGAGTTGTTGGATAAGGGTTTTATCAGACCTAGTGTTTCTCCTTGGGGTGCACCAGTCCTGTTTGTGAAGAAGAAGGATGGTACCCTGAGACTGTGCATTGACTATAGAGAGTTGAATAAGGTGACAGTGAAGAATAAGTATCCTCTCCCGAGGATAGATGATTTGTTTGATCAGCTCCAGGGTGCACAATTCTTTTCTAAGGTTGACTTGAGGTCGGGTTATCATCAGCTGCGGATTAGTGAAGCTGATATTCCTAAGACAGCTTTCCGCACTCGATATGGTCATTATGAATTTCTGGTGATGTCTTTTGGTTTGACTAATGCACCAGCAGCTTTTATGGACCTGATGAACAGAGTATTCCGACCGTATGTGGATCAGTTTGTGGTAGTCTTCATTGATGATATACTGGTATATTCAAGGAGTATGGAAGAGCATGTATATCATTTGAGGATTGTACTACAGACACTGAGAGATCATCAGCTTTATGCTAAATTCTCGAAGTGTGATTTCTGGATGGAGAGTGTTTCTTTTCTTGGACACGTAGTGTCTAAAGAAGGTATTCAGGTTGATCCACAGAAGGTTGAGGCAGTATCTGAGTGGCCTAGACCTACTTCAGTTACTGAGATTCGGAGTTTTCTGGGTTTAGCCGGGTATTATAGGCGGTTTGTGCAGGATTTTTCTAGGATTGCAGCCCCTATGACTCGCTTGACTCAGAAGAATGTTAGATTCGAGTGGTCAGAAGCTTGTGAGAATAGTTTTCAGTTGTTGAAGGAGAAGTTGACCACAGCGCCAGTATTAGCTTTGCCTAATAGTGTGGATAAGTTCACAGTTTACTGTGATGCCTCTAGAATTGGTCTTGGTTGTGTGTTGATGCAGAATGGAAGGGTGATAGCCTATGCTTCGAGGCAGTTGAAGAAGCATGAGCAGAACTATCCCACACATGATCTGGAGATGGCTGCAGTGATCTTTGCTTTGAAGATTTGGAGACATTATTTGTACGGGGTGACTTGTGAGATATTTACTGATCACAAGAGCCTTAAGTACATTTTTCAGCAGCGAGATTTGAATCTGAGGCAGAGAAGATGGTTGGAACTGTTGAAGGATTATGATTGTGAGATTCTTTACCATCCGGGTAAAGCTAATGTGGTAGCAGATGCCTTGAGTAGGAAGTCCTCAGGTAGTCTTGCTCACATCGGTGTGGAGAGGAGACCATTGATCCAGGAATTGCATCTGATGGTGGATCAAGGTCTGATGATGAAGATCAGTAGATCAGGTGGACTGTTAGCTCAGTTTAAAGTACGATCTGTACTGAGGGATAGGATTAAAGCAGCTCAGAGCCGAGATCCTATTCTAGAAGAGCTTGCAGAGAATGTCAGAGCAAGGAAGTTCACTGATTTCACACTCGATGATGATGGTGTGTTGTGGATCAGTGGTAGATTGTGTGTTCCTGATGTGGATGATTTGAGAGAAGAGATCTTAGAGGAAGCACATTCTACAGCCTACAGCGTTCATCCTGGTGTTACTAAGATGTACCACAGTATCAGAGATCTATACTGGTGGGATGGATTGAAGAAGGATGTTGCTGATTATGTTGCTAAGTGCTTGACGTGTCAGCAAGTGAAAGCCGAACATCAGAAGCCTTCTGGGAAGCTTCAGCCTCTTCCTATTCCCGAGTGGAAGTGGGAAAGGATAGCTATGGATTTTATGGTCGGTTTACCTCGTTCGAAGGATGGATACGATTCCATTTGGGTGATTGTAGACAGATTGACGAAGTCTGCACATTTCTTGCCTGTGAAAGCCACATATTCAGTTGCTAGATTGGCGAAGTTGTATGTGAAGCATATTGTGTGCCTTCATGGAGTACCTGTGTCCATTGTGTCAGATAGAGGTTCAGTGTTTACTTCTCGTTTCTGGCAGAAGTTGCAGGAAGCGATGGGCACTAGGTTGGATTTCAGTACTGCTTTTCATCCTCAGACAGATGGTCAGTCTGAGAGGACGATCCAGACACTGGAAGATATGTTGAGGATGTGTGTCTTGGATTTGGGAGGTAGCTGGGATGATCATTTGTCGCTTGTTGAGTTTGCATATAATAACAGCTACCATAGCAGTATTGGTATGGCACCATATGAGGCGTTGTATGGAAGGAAGTGTAGATCCCCGTTGAGTTGGGATGAGATTGGTGAGAGAGCTTTGACTGGACCAGAGATGGTTCAGGATGCTGCAGAGAAAGTCGCCGTGATCAAGCGCAGATTAGAGACCGCAGTTAGTAGACAGAAGAGTTATGCGGATCCTAGGCGCAGAGATGTGGAGTTTCAGGTTGGAGATTTCGTTTTTCTGAAAGTATCTCCGATGAAGGGTGTGATGAGATTTGGCAGGAAGGGTAAGTTAGCACCGAGATATATTGGACCGTTTGAGATTCTGGAGAGAATTGGCACTGTTGCATATCGGTTGGATTTGCCTCCGAGTATGTCACAGGTGCATCCAGTATTTCATATCTCGATGTTGAGGAAGTATATCTCAGATCCTTCACATGTGTTGCAACCTGACAGTGTGGAAGTAAGTGAGTGAAGATTTGACGTTTGTAGAAGAACCTGTGGCGATCGTAGATTTTCAAGTTCGACAGTTGCGATCGAAGCAGATTCCGATGGTTAAGGTTTTGTGGCGTAGCGACAGAGTTGAAGAGCATACGTGGGAGACTGAAGCTGAGATGCGAGCTTCTTACCCGTATCTCTTTCCTTCCTGATTCTGTAATCTTGTTTTGGAATTCGGGGGCGAATTCTTGTAAGGGGGGAAGACTGTAATATCCCGTAATTTTAAAAAATATTTTTACACTGTACCGGGATATGCAGTGTCAGTAATTTTTGTATTTTATATGATATTTTTATGAGTTAATATGTATTTTAAACCTATTTTAATTACTGTCTATTATTTTCAGTATTTTACGTAAAATTTTCCCGGGACTTTCATTTTCGGGGAAATTTTTACGTAAACAATGTATTATTAATTATTTTAAATGTATTTATGAATTTGCATGAACTCATACATATTTTTAAATTATTAAATAAAGCCTGTGTGTGTATATTTAATTAGGGTTTATTATTACCCTAATATTTTATTATTTATTTATTATTATTTGATTATTTTATTTATTATTAAATTATTAAAATTTATTTTTTTTCTTTCTTTTTTCTTTTTTTTTTTCTTTTTCTTTTCCTTTTTCTTTCTTTTTCTTTTCTTTTCTCTTTCCTTTTCTTTCTTTTTCTTTTTCTTCTTCTTCTTCTTTCTTCTCCCGTGGGTGCCGCCGGACCACTACATTTTGCCACCGTCGTTTCTCCCTCCTCCGGCCACCGTTTTCGACACCGCCGGTCTCTATCTTCTCCTTGAGCTCCGGTGAGTGTTATTCTAGCTTTTTTTTGAGCTAAAACGGTCTAGAATTGCTTAGGTTTTGAGTTGAATATTTCGGCCACTTTTGGTTTTCGATTTTTTTGAGCTTCAATTTGGATGATTCATGGAAACTTCCTTCACAAATGTTGTTCCTGGTAGCTTAATCTTCATGTATGAATTTTTGTAGAATTTTTGGAGATTGTTTGGATTTTTGGGTATTTTTGAATATTTTAATATTATTTTCGAATTTTCGGAAATTAATTATTTAAATTATGAAATTGGAGTTTATGGTTGAATTAGGTGTTGAAATGAATTATAGGAATTTATTTGGAATTTTTATGAATTTCTAAGTATTTATTTTTAATTATTGAAGTTTAGGTGATTTTGGAAAATTAAGTTAATTGTGTTTTTATTTGAATTTAATTGGTAAATTGAGTTAAATATTTATGTTATTGATAAATATGTTGAGAAAATTAATTTTGGATAATTGTATGATTTTTAGTGAATTTTTGAAGTAAATTAGGTATATATATATATATAGGGGTATTTTGGTAATTTTACCCTAAATTGTCTAAAAATGTAATTTAATTGGTTTTAATATTTATTTAAGGTATAAAAATGATTTCTACAAAATATTTAGTATTTTTAACTAATTAAAACTATTTTTCGTGAATTATTTTCAATTATATATATAATATACGGTTTTTCAAATAAAATGAGTTTTAATCGATTTTTATAGTGTTTCAAGGTCAATTATGTAATTTTTATTTATAAAATGTATTTTTATGATTTAAGGATATTTTTGGTATATTTGAATATATATTCTGTGTTTGTGGACCCCCGGTCGACAGATTGTAGTCTGGAGTCCGACCGAGGGGTTGTGATTGTTTATGGTGTTATTTTTGAAGTGTATTTTCTTTGCAGGGTCGGCTCTACTCTTTTGAGTAGAGAGATGTCCGTTTTACAGGGGAGGTTCTGCCGGATTTCCGGTAGAATTCTCGTAAAACGTGATATCCAGTCGAACCCTAATTTCCAATTCTGTGTTGAATACTCTAGATTTAATTCTAGGATTTCTGTTAGGGTTATTCTGATGTCGAGTAATTATTTCTTGTTTAGTTGCGCCGAGACCGAGGGTTAGTGGACCAGGCCCGTCGGACCTGTCTCGTGGAGCGCATTAGGTGAGTTACTATATTATATATATATGCTTAGGATGCATGATTTAGAAAATGCATGTTTTATCTTTACTAAATATGCATAAATAACATGATTTATATTCAAGTATATTTTTGGTATATTTTTGGTATATAATAAATTATATACATGTTTTATTAATAAAATATATTTAAAATGTTTTTAAATATATTTTTAGTTTAATTTATGATTTGATTGAATTTATTTGACGTATATATACTCAAAATATACCTGGTTTATGTTTGGTATATTTTCGGTATATATATGGTTTATATTGTTGATTTATTTAAATTCATGTATCATGTATTTTGTGAATGAATGTTTTATTATTTATTACTGAAGGATATCAATAGAACGTGCTACCTAGTGGGCAGCACTAGGACCGAGTACGTACCGGTACGCCTATAGTATTTAGGCTTTATTACTGACTATTTGTGGATATCGATTTGATTATGATTATTGATATATGTGAGATGTGGTTTGGGTGTGATTGCTGGAGCTCGGTTGACCAAGTGTCTCGGGGCCAATCACACTGGCAGTCAGACTGCTGGAGCTCGGTTGACTTAGTGTCTCGGGGCCAGTCTACTGTCCATATGGATTAAGTGGATATATTTGGAATTAGTGAGCCTGTATGGCTAGAGTGTTGTTTAACACTATTTTTCTGAGGTTGCGATATTCTAGGGTTCTATGTGATCCTTCATAAAAGTTGATTTTCAGACAAAATATATAAAATGATTTTTCTGCATCTGTATGAACTTGCCTGTATATATACATATTACTCATATACTGTTGACTGTATGCATTATCACTTAGAGTGTATGTATATATATTATAGTAATTCACTCAGTGAGGTCTGACTCCCCTCCGTTGACTATTTTTCAGGAGAGTCAACTTCCTCAGACCTCAGTAGCAGGTCGATACGCCGGATTTCTTCCGCCCCGGCTTCTTTATGTAAATTGTCTACTTGAGTCTTATTTATTTTATCTAGACACTGCAGTAGCTGTAAATTAAAGTATTGGATTTTATGTATTTGTTTTAAAGAGATGTATTATGTTAAAACTGGATTTGTATAAAGATTATACTTATGAGATTATATATGCGATGTGATGAGTTTTGAATTATATCCAGTTGAGATGGATGATATTGTAATATTTATGATATTTATGATTTTATTTTCCGCTGCACATATATATATTATATGGTTATTGTTATTGCACGATTTATTTTTTTATTTTTTTAGGCTTGCTACGGGTTCCGGATTCGAAAGAATTCCCGTTCCCTAGCGCCGGTCATGACTCCTGTTTTGGGTCGTGACAAAGTTGGTATCAGAGCGAAGTTCGTTTCAGAATGGAGTTCTGTGTCAGGGCTTAGTTATGTGAGTTGTGGCCCTAGTTTTAAAGTTGTGTTTTCTGTTGGACTACTGCAGTGTATTAGGTTCGAGTATGTCTTGATAAGTATTCCTTGCTGTAGTTTTCAGCGTTATTCCTTCGTTGTCTGTTTTGTCTGAATCTTTTCGTTTGTCTTTTCAGAATGAGGAGGCGAGCGCGTGTCGCTCCATCGGTCGTTGAGGCCGAGGATGATGAGTCTTTTCAGGATGAGGTTTTACCTCCTGAGCAGCCAGTTAGGCGTAGAGGTCGTGGCAGGGGTAGACCTCGAGGAGCGGCAGGTCGCCGTAGGCAGAGAGAGTTACAGGACGAGGAGCCTGTTGAGCCTGAGTTTGATGTTCCTGTTCCTCCAATTGTTCAGCCTGCCTATCAGCAGGGTATGTCTGACCCTGAGGCAGCTTTGTTCTATGCCAGAGTTGGCAGGATTGCTTTTGATGGTACTTCTGATCCTTTAGATTTTCTGCATGCGATTGAGACTAGGACTCGGACTGCTCATACCGAGTACCAGAGGATCATGATCGTTGAGTTGTCTGTCGAGGGACCAGCTTTGGATTGGTTTATTCAGATGATCCAGCCTTATATGATGACGATGACCTGGGCTCAGTTTCGAGAGCGATTCATGAGGAGATTTTGTCCAGAGCCTCTTCGTTTGAGCTATCGTCTTCGTCTGACTAGTATTTCTCGTGGAGATCGATCTGTAGAGGAGTATACCCGAGAGTTTCTTCGTCTGGGTAGATATGCTGAGGATCTGATGCGAGATCAGTATTTCGCTGTTACTACGTATGTTACTGGTTTGGGTTCAGCTTTTGCTGGTATGCCCACAGCAGGTCTTACTCTCGAGTCTGTGATTGAGCTAGCTAAGGAGATCGAGCTGAGGTTAGTTAGGCAGGGAGCGATGCCTGATTATTACCAGTTGGGAGTTCAGTCGAGTGGATCGCAGGCTACTCCATATTCGAGTTTTCATGTTGGTTCGAGTAGTCAGCAGCGAGGTTCGACTCAGCAGAGTCAGAGACAGCAGCAGCGAGTGCATCGGAGCAGTAGACATGGTCATGGAGGTCAGCGTAGATCGTTCAGATTTGGGTCAGGTGCTTCGAGCAGCAGCAGTGGTCGTAGTTCTGGATCAGCGGCCAGTGTTTGTCAGACTTGTGGTAGAGTCCATCAGGGACCGTGTTATCTGACACCGCTGACATGTTTCAGATGCGGGCAGACAGGACATTTTGCCAGATCGTGTCCTTATCCCGGATATCAGCAGCAGCAGATTCCGCGATTCCCACAGCAATCGATTGCTAGTGCAGCACCCGTGCCATTTCAGTTACCACCAGCTCAGCATCAGAGTTCTACTCAGTTTGTTCCACAGCAGAGTCGTGGTAGAGGTACTAGAGGAGGTGCTAGAGGTGTTGGCCAGGCTTCTACCAGTCAGCAGGGAGGTCGAGGCCAGGCCAGAGTTTTTCATCTGACTCAGCAGGATGCTCAGGCATCTAATGCAGTCGTGGCAGGTATTCTTTCTGTTTGTTACCTGGATGCTTTGGTTTTGTTTGATCCGGGTGCCACGCATTCGTTTGTTTCTCCTATTTTTGCTTCTAAATCTTGTTGGCAAGCTTCGAGGATGGCTTTTCCCTTGTCTATTGCCACTCCTCTGAGTGATTCTTTGGACACCGATATTGTTCTTTCTGGTTGTCCAGTTCTCGTGGGAGATAGAGAATTACCCGCTGATTTGATTTTGTTGGATGTGATGGAGTTCGATGTTATTTTGGGAATGGATTGGTTGTCTCAGTACTATGCCGTGGTTGATTGCAGGAATAAGGAGGTGATTTTTAGAATTCCTGGTGAAGAAGATTTTAAGTTTGTTGGTGACAGGAGTTCAGCACCTCAGAATCTTATTTCGGCTATTGCAGCTAGGAAGTTGTTGAAGAAAGGTTGTCAGGGGTTTTTGGCATTGGTTAGGGATACGTCAGTGGAGAAGTTGTCACTCACAGATGTTCCTGTTGCTTGTGAGTTTCCTGATGTTTTTCCCGAGGAGTTGCCAGGTTTACCACCTCATAGAGAGATTGAGTTCTGTATTGATGTGGTTCCAGGTATTACTCCTATATCTATGACACCCTATCGTATGGCTCCTGCAGAGCTGAGAGAGTTGAAGGAGCAATTGCAAGAGTTGTTGGATAAGGGTTTTATCAGACCTAGTGTTTCTCCTTGGGGTGCACCAGTCCTGTTTGTGAAGAAGAAGGATGGTACCCTGAGACTGTGCATTGACTATAGAGAGTTGAATAAGGTGACAGTGAAGAATAAGTATCCTCTCCCGAGGATAGATGATTTGTTTGATCAGCTCCAGGGTGCACAATTCTTTTCTAAGGTTGACTTGAGGTCGGGTTATCATCAGCTGCGGATTAGTGAAGCTGATATTCCTAAGACAGCTTTCCGCACTCGATATGGTCATTATGAATTTCTGGTGATGTCTTTTGGTTTGACTAATGCACCAGCAGCTTTTATGGACCTGATGAACAGAGTATTCCGACCGTATGTGGATCAGTTTGTGGTAGTCTTCATTGATGATATACTGGTATATTCAAGGAGTCAGCCCAAGCCCGCCTGGCCCAACGTAGGCTCAAGCCAAAGAGGCATCGCCTCATCGAAGAGGTGTCACCTCTATAGCTGACCACTTGCAACTGCATTTAATGCAGCTGCAATCATGGTGGCCAAGTGGTGCAGGCCCCATACCCTATACTTGAGTTTGCATGAGGAAGAGTTTTTTAGGGAAGAGAAAAAGGCTATGGAGGCTTATAATGAGCTAGAGGGCTTAGGGGCATAGGGAAGCTAGGGAATAAAAGAAAAGGAGAGAGAAAAAGAAAAGGGGAGAGGATTATTGAGATAGAAAAAAGGAGAGGGAAGGGAGTTCTAAAAAAAAGAGGAAAAAGAAAAAAACGTCTTAAAAGAAAAGGTAGATTCAAGCTAAAGAAAGTCCACATTTCCTAAGAGAAAAAGGAAGGAAGCTTGTGTCAAGGTAGAAATAACATCTTAGTGAAGATTATAATCAAAGATACATCTCTGAGGGCCTCTCATTTTGGTAAAAACTTGCGCTTAAACTTAACATGTTCATCATTTTGTGTCTTCTTGCTTGTGCTAACTAAGTTATTAGTATATTCTAGGCATATTTTTAGTTTACTTTGCTTGATACCTCATTTCATTGATGTGATCTTCGAAGACTTTTGCATGTAATTGTAATTTGGTGCTTGTTGAATGTATTTATGCATGTTTCATTTACTTAAAGCATAAGTCTAATCATTTTGAGAGTCAAATTAGCCTACCAGGCACCGCCTCATGTCAATGAGGCAATCGCTACATTGATAGGCCCCCAAGGAGTTTGTCTCCTTTTTTTATACATTTTGCATAATTCTTTCACCTTAAACACTTCTAGGGCCTCTGTTGATGAGGCGATGCCTCATCATAGAGGCTTCACCTCATGTCAATGAGGCGATCGCCTCTTTGAACAGGATGGCCCGCCTCTAGCTTTACTTTTTCTATTGATGCTTGCCGTGATGTTTACTTAACATGTTCTTTCTGACTTCAGGCATAGTTATTTCATTGCATGATGACGTTCACTTTGATTATTTGATGATTTCTTTAGTTCGTAATATGAAAACCCTCTTTTTTAGAATATTCCTTTGTAAGTATTATCATACACAATTTTGTGCTTTGAAAGAAGGAACTAATTATATGTTTATTGCAGGAATTACTTGATGATTTTCATCATTGAGTAGTCGCCTTTGTTAGCTATCCCTTTTATATCATTACATTTATGTTATTCGTTGGTTTACTTTCGGTATATGTTTAGTTTATTTTCTGTATATTATTCTTTTGTTTTGCCTAGTTGTAATCCATAATCCCTTCCCCTATCTAATTTCTAATGTCTGGTTGTAAATTATTATTTATTTTATTTCTGTTGAACGTTAGGACTCAAAAGCATGAAATTGGATTAATGTGCAAACTTGGATATAATTATAAAACTTGGAAAATGAATGAAAGCAAGCGCAACTTTGAATGTAAATGAGGAAATAATTAAATAATTAAATGGTAATAAAACAAAAAACATAAATAAAGGCCAACCGTAAGGTTGGGTGAGCATTCAAACGCTCATACCTAGTTTCTGAACCCGATCTCTGATGACGACTTCTAGGAACCTCCATGGGATCCAGTTGTTGTACTGTGTGTCCCGACTTTTATCTAGGTGGCAACTCCATCTCTAAATAAGCCTAAGACCTATATTGTATTTCCTAGTAGGCCTCGAGCCCATATAGTGCCGTGGTCGCCAAACACTTTGGGCATGCGCTAAACCCCACCGCCTACAGTGGCGACTCCACTAGGGATAGAGAAACTGATTCTAGTGTTTTGCATTTTATCGTCTTTAATTATTTTCTTATTTCTTCCTACATTTATGCATTCACTACACATTTTGCACACAATGAGCACTTCAGTCCTAAATAAACCCAACAACAGTTAGTACTTCATTACACTCAAACCTAGTGGTGGAATATTTGATTATTGTCACTCATGACACGTACTAATCTGCATTATTTGACCTTTGAGTGGGGAGATGTATATGGATGTATATCATTATGGGAGTTGAAGCCTTTTTACCCAAGATTCAAGCCCATGTAATGACTTAGCAACTATCCTTAGGAATTTTCTCGCATGCATGTGTATTATGCCATATAATGAACCCTTAAAATAAATCTTGAGCCCATCAATAAACGATCCAAGGTAAAATGGACCCTCATGGCCAATTAAAGCCCATTATAAACAAACTAGTCAATAAGGGCCTCTCATGCTTATTCATGACCCATTTCAAGTGGGCCTTGACAAGTGAGTTTATGGTACTAAGGGTCTTGGCTCATAGGAAATGAACTCGAGCTTTATTTAAATGACTCATTACATGTCTGAATCATTTTGAGGGTTATCTTGAATACGTCAATTTTATTATCCCCTGCTGATAATAAAAATCCAAGCCAAAAGTCCTAGGACAAGATGCTCGCCAATGAATACGCGTATAGGAGAAATAAGGGCCGAAGTTTGCATGTCTCAGCTTCATGTTTTGGTCTTGTGTATCTTTTTTATGTGATTATTTATTCCTTAAATTTTCTTAAAATAAAATGGACTTGCATATCATGCATACACATCATGCATCTTTCTAATCAACGGTTTTACAACACTATAGATCCTTTAAGCTCAGCAGGGTGGGTTCAAACTAGTTCAGGTCGTTTGGTTAGAAATAAGAATGGCATGAGGGTTCGATCCAAAAGCATTAAAAGATGAAGTAATGGTAGAAACCTAGTCTATGATGAGAGAAATGATGGGAGAAATTACTAAGATCATCAAGGAGAACCAGCCAACACAACCATCTAATGCACCACTAATCAATCCAGTGGATCTCGATGAGGAAATCCCAATTTAGAGGCAGGGAAGAAGATGATATGACAGTGTTGGCCAATTTGACAAATCGAAGAAATGTGAATCCAGCTGAAGATGTGGGTCAAACCAAATGGGCTAAGAATATTACTAAGGCGATGAACCAGATGCAGATGATGATGAAGGAGAAAGGTATTGTCGCTCCTCTAGATTATGATCTGAATCTAGAAAAAAAAGAAGAACTGTTGCCTCATAAGTTTAAATTCCCTGATATGAAGAAATATACTGGTGCCAAGGACCCCCATTTGCATTTGAAGCAGTATGTGACTTACATGAAGGCTATTGAGCTGACTGAGAGCTAAATCATCAAGAAATTCCCTATTTCATTGGAGGGAGCGCCAATCCATTGGTACTATACCTTGGAATCACATGTTCAATCGGATTGGAAGGAATTGTGTGGTGCTTTTATCAAGTAATACGATCTTAATATTCAATTAAAGGTATCCTTGAGAGATCTGTAGAATACCAAATAGAACTTTAACAAGTCTTTTGCTGACTACCTAACTCATTGGAGAGGAAAGTTGTATTTAATGAGTCATAGGCATGCCGAGTCAGATCAGTTAGTCCTGAAAATAGAAGGGTGTGTCCTAGCAAGTTGAGGGATTTGGGAATCAGAAGCTTTAAAGAATTATACAGATTTAGGGTCTAAAAAGAGTTAGATTTGGCTCAAGAGAAGAAATTCTTCAGAAGAGGATCTAGGGGCAAAAAGGGAGCTAGTTCAAGTAGTAATGTTCAGATTCATGCTATTCGACCACCAAGCAACAATGTGCAGGTCAATGAAGTTAGACAACCTTAGAGATTTTAAAATCTGGGACGTCCCATGTCTAAAGTCCTTAACAAGCTCATTGAAAAGAACTTGCTATGACCTTTACCTTCATAATAACGCTTACCTAGTGCCAACCTAAAGCTTTTCTGTAAATTTCATCAGATCATCGAACATGATATAAACAGTTGTGCCCGGTTAAAGCATGAAATCCAAGACTTAATAGACTCAGGCAAAATTATTGACCCAGAAACCAGAAAACCAAATATATAAACCAACCCCTTACCCAATTATCAAAATGTACCACCACAAAATGCACCCATTTTGATGGTCAACTCTGGACTAATGGAAGAGCAAGTCCTAAACTCTTTCATTGATGTCTCCCACAATACCCTAAAAATCGAACCTGAGAACTTGAAATCGAGCAGACAACCTATGGAATTATAGGTGCATGTCTTGGACATATAGAGTTTCGATGATAAAGGCAAAGAACAAGTTGACCTATGGAACAATGAGGGAAGTGAACCAAGTCAGTCTGTGGGAAAGGTTGAAGAAAAGAAAGAGGAACCTAAGGCTGCCAAGTTTGAGCCCGAAAAGGTGGGAAGTTTAGAAAAAGGGAAGGAAATAGAGTAAAGTAAGGAGACTATTGCCAGTGTTTGGGAATTACTTACGCATTCTAGGGATCACAGGGAGGCCCTGGTTCTAGCGCAAGATCAAAAAAAGAATTTTGCTAATTCTAATCCGAAGCAAATGGTCCAATCACTAATGGAAACCCCTCAAGCGATAATAACATTTTCTAATGATGATCTGCCTCTAGAGGGGAGGGATCACCATAAAGCTCTATTCATCAAGGCTGAGGTAAAAGAAAAATGACTTGCTGCGTAATGGTTGATAATGGTTTCGCCATCAAAGTGTGTCTATTAAAGATTCTACCAAAGTTAGGGTTGACGGTGGATGATTTAAAGCCTTCTAAGGTAGTTATCAAAGCTTATGATGACACCAAAAGGTCTGTGGAAGGAACATTCTGGGCACTGGTTAAAACGGGACCTATAGAAGTCTGGGTTGGCTTGCATGTAATTGATATCCCTGTGACATTTGCTATTTTATTGGGAAGGCTATAGTTTTACCCCTCTGGGCGGTGTCCTATCCACTGTCCATCAAAAAATTAAATTCCCTCATGAAGGAAGGGTTGTCACCATCCCAGCTAAAACTGAAGTCGCTGTAGCTACACTGAAGTTGATCCCCGAGGAGATCTCCCTTGGTCCCAGTTTTAAGGTTCGTGTAATTTATGAGGATGAGATAGATGAAAAGGTTCTAAAAATGATGCATAGCATGAAGTTTTTGCCTGGCATGGGGTTGGGGAAAAATCAAAGCGGACCTTCAGTGTTTATGGAAAATAAGGTGCCTATTTTAAAGAACGGGCTAGGGTTTAAAGAGGCTGACAGAATTGAGAAAGAGATAGGTTTTTAGGGCCAATATGAAGAAAAGGAAAAGGAAGCCATGGCTAAAAAGAAAACTCTATAGGAGATCTTTGTAAAGGAAGGCACGGGACACCCATACAGTGGGACTCCAAAACCTCTCTTGATGGCCAAGGAAGTTATCCCAGGGTTTGAAATCTTTACTGAATTTGTGACTAGAGCCAAGGGTGTTGTTGTTGAAAAAGCCCCTACTGAGGAGCTGGTACTGGCTGAAAAGGACTTTAAAAAGGATGAAGCTACCATAGAGTAGAAAGGCGTTAATGATCAAAGCAAAGAACTTAATTTTGAAACCTACATTCTCAACTTTATCATGGATACCTTTTATAATGACTATGATGTTTCTTTTGCTTCTCTGTTTGAGACTGATGATCTTTTCTCTTCAAAAGTGAATGCAATGAGGTCCGAATTTGCTTATTTATGTGATGTGTTTCCTAATGGTTATTCTATTTGTGATGATCATTTCATGCATATGTTTGACATTAATTCCATATAAACTGAGTCATTTAATTTAGGCACAGACAGTAATCCTAAAAATATATTGCTTGCTTCTAGTTTAACTCATGATGAGAGAGAAAAAATGAAAGAAATCTTAAAAAAGAGACAGAAAGTATTTGCTTGGAGTTATGAAGACATGCCCAGAATCGACAGGGAGATCTCAGAACATAGGATCCCCACATAACCTCATATAGTGCCAATAAAGCAGAAGAAAAGTAGGTTGAGGCCGGAATGGGCTTTCTTAGTTAAAGAAGAGGTCAAAAAATAGTTAAAGGAAAAGTTTCTAGAAGTGGTAGAGGACACCCAGTGGTTGACAAACATAGTTCCTGTTCCTAAGAAGGATGGAAGGGTCAGAGTGTGTGTGGACTATCGATATTTAAACAAAGCTTGCCCCAAGGATGACTTTCTACTACCACATATTAATACATTAATTGATAGTGCGACTTCCAATGCAATGTACTCTTTCATGGATGGATTTTTAAGGTACAACCAAATCATGATGGCAGTAGCAGATAAGTTGAAGACATCCTTCATCACCGAATGGGGCATGTACTGTTACTAAGTGATGCCTTTTAGGTTAAAGAATGCAGGAGCCACTTATCAGAGGATAACAACCACCTTGCTGCACAGCATGATCCATAAGGAGGTAGAAGTATATATGGATGATATCATGGTGAAGTCTGTAACTAGGGAAGGGCATTTTGAGGCGCTAGATAAATTTTTAGCAAGGGCAGAAAAGTATAATCTCATACTAAACCCAAAGAAGTGTGTTTTTGGGGTTACATCTATAAAACTGTTGGGACACATTGTCAGCCAAAAAGGAATAGAGGTAGATCCAAATAAGATCAGGGCAATCAAGGATATGCCTACACCAAAGAATGAAAAAGAGGTCCGAGGGTTTCTCGGGCATTTACAGTATATCAGCAGACTTATAGCTAAATTGACAGTCATTTGCAATCCCATGTTTAGACTTTTAAAGAAAGATAAATCCGTTGTGTGGGATGAAAGGTGTCAATAAGCCTTCGAAGCTATCAAGGATTATCTGATGAATCCTCTTGATTTACAACCGTCGAGACTGGGTAAAGCCTTGATCCTATATCTGGCAATTGAGAAAGATGCAATAGGGGCAATGTTGGCATAAGAAGGTGAAAAGAAAGTAAAGCATGCTGTGTATTACTTGAGTAAGAAGCTTCAGCCTTACGAAACTACTTATAGCCTGGTGGAGAAAACATGACTAGCAGTGATTTGGGCAATGAAAAAACTCTAAAACTATTTTCAGTCTTACAAAGTGCAGGCAGTTTCTAAACATGATCCCCTCAAGTATCTCCAACAAACCCCGTCTCTAACAAAAAAATTGGCTAGGTGGCTTGTTCTACTCACAGAGTTTGACATAGAGTATATAGCCAAAAAGGCAGTGAAGGGAAGAGCAGTAACAGACTTCCTAACACAAAGCCTAGTGGATGACAACCAAGAATGGAAGTTGGAGTTTCCTAACGAACATCTAGGGGTGATAGAGATACAAGGTTGGGAAATGTACTTTAATGGAGTTATCAACAACAAAAGGGCCAGAATAGGGGTGATTTTGGTTACGCTAAAGGGAGAAATGATTTCAATGGCAAAAAGACTTGAGTTTGAAGCAACTAATAACCAAGCAAAATATGAGGCTTGCATTTTTTTTCTAGAGGCATTGCGCAGCATGGGGGTAGAGAATGTTACTATCTACAGGGATTCCATATTAGTCATAAAATAGGCCACCAAAGAATGAGAGATAAAGGAAGACAAATTGCGTCTATACTGGGAGTACTTGGTCACTATCTTATACTCATTTACTCAATGTAAGTTTGTCCACTTGCCAAGGGAAGGAAACCAGGTAGTTGATGCCTTAGCCACACTGGCCTCTATATGGGAAAGTGGGAAACAGCTAGAAGCCAGACCCTTAATTCTTATAAAATCTCGAGTCCCCTGTTACAAGGAGGTGAGGGTGACACCAGTTAATGCTATTAAGAAACCTTGGTTCTATGATTTACAAAGGTATCTAGTGATATGCACTAGGTCAATCATTTGTGATTGTGTATTGACTTTCTTATTTTGTTAATAAAGAGGTATTATATTATCATTTGATTTTATGATAATTACATGAATGGTTAATTCTTACTAAGGCCATCAAGTATGTGACCTGATAGTAAAACCCTTAGATTAAAATAAGAGTTCTATTCTAATTATCCCTAGCCATTTATTCATTATATGAATATTAAAGTATTAAGGCTAGTATGATGTTAATTGATGGTTATGTTTTACTAATCATAAATATGAGATATTAAGTCAACTCATAGGTACATGATGAGAGATCATTTACTGGATTGACCCACTTTGAGAATGCTACATAGATTATTGTCATAAGTATTTCTTATCACAGTAATTTTATTTCGATCCTTTGACCTTGAAATCATCATGGATTTCTACATAACTATTTTATGTTTTGACACATTCTAACATTGTCTTTAACCGAACAATTAAAAGGATGTTGTTGGATATAAAATTAGTTATGTGAGGAATGTGAGTGATTTAGAAGGAATTTATCCCTCATTAATATGAGAAAGATATCTAAAGGTTCCTTGATGAGATAGACTGAAGGAAAATGCATGGCCATGCTGAAATGAATTGATAAAGAGTTATCATTTTCAGTCTACTTGGAATCAAGTCATAATATTAAACTATATAAGGATGACATTTTATGCCTTATGTTCAATTAAGATATCATGTGATAAAGGGACAATAAAATTCACTGTAATTAGGTTATGTCGGATTATTGACTTCACATGACTTGGGTAGTCATAATGTCTTGCTAGAGGCCACTTATGACTTGTAGGCCTAAATAGAGATTTAGGCCCACTGCCAATGTTATGTGAACCTACAGGGTCACACACTTAGAACAAGCCCAAAACGGATATGGGTTTAATAAGCCCAAAACAAACTCTGTGGAAATAAATAATTAAAATGTTTTATTTATTTATTTATTTGTTTATTTATTTAAGATAAATGTTATTTTAAATAAATAAATAAGATATTATTTTTGATTTTTTTAAACAAAATCAGAATATAATTAATGGAAAATTACCAAAAGGTCATTGGTAAGTGAAACCCTAATTTAGAGTTTATAAATATGTTATATTCTCTAGGGTTTCACACACTTGTTTTTCCTGCCTCCAAATTTGTCTTCTTTCCTCTTAGAAAACAAAGACAGAGTTTTTCCTTTTGTTCTTGATTTGTGAGACAATCAAGGAGGTTGCTAGCACACACACTCAAATTCATTTTGTGAAGGGTTGTTCGTGTGGATACCTATAGAGGATGCATCCTTTTGGAGACGTCTTGATCCGAACAACCAAGCCAAAAAAAAAAAGCTCGAGGTAAGGTGTCACCGGTGTGAACCTCCTCTCATCCTTCCAGAGAATCTTGACTCTTCTATGTTTTGGTAAGATTTTAAAACCCTAGATTTAATCAAGTAGCCGAATTACATGGATCCAGGCTTGGGAAGGTGATAAAATTTTAATTTTTCCACTGTGTTTGTATCACGAATCCCAACAGTGGTATCAGAGCCACTTGTAATTCGATTAATTGATTCTGTGTATATGTGATATATGTTAGGGTTTAAGATTCGTTTTGAAAAGGGTTTCAAAATTATCAAAAGGGGTTTTGATTTGTTTTGTGACAATTCTTAGTAATATATTTGAAAACGGAATTAAACATTAATTTGATTAATGTTTGTAATGGTTTAATGTGATTAAACTAAAAGCAGCCTTTGATTTTATGAATTAAGAATGTTGTTTCATGAAAACGAATTTTGTATGATGTTTTTATGAAAAACGAATTAAGAATAATGTTTTATTAATATGATTTAATAAAACATAAATTCTGTTTTCAAAAACCTAATCACTTAAGGATTTAAATCTATTATGTATTCTGTTTTGATTAATATGATTAATTGAAGTAGCATATTTGTTTCCTATTTTAATTAGAAAAATGTTTTCTATTTGATCAGGAAAATCATTTTTAATTAAATCTGAAATAGAAATTTTGTGATTATGCAGATTATGTGTTAAGGGCAATCTGTTTAAATGTTAAACAGATTATGCATAATGGATCTGTTTGATACATATTCATTTAAGCTATAATTTTGATTACATAAATTAGGGTTTTCTTAATGGATGTGTCTGTTTAAAATAAAAAAAAATATTTTTGATCTGTTTTGAACGGATTTCTCAAACTGTAAAATGTTTACAAAAAGTGATGTTTTTAGGCAACAGCTGATTCAGTAATATGATTACGAAAATTGGTTAGTTGCTTCCTTGACACAAATAAGGGTTTCAAGGTGGCTATTTTAATTGAGCATTTTTGTCTATTTTGAACAAATTGATTTTATAGTTATTTGATTACGAAAATTCATTAATGTTCAGAAATTTGAAAGGCAACTCACCGAAGAGCTAAGGTAAAGTGTTTACCGTCGGACCCTTGGACCCCCACCTGGGGCGCTGCCCCCCCTGACCCCGAAAGAATTGTCACATTATTTTATTTTTAACACAATAATTGGATTTAATAACTAAATAGATTATTATGTTATACATGTTTGTTGTTTTATGCATGGTGCATAGCATGGCCCTTAGACCAATGTGATTGGATTTTATTTTTATGGGTTGTAATTTTAAATACGGCCTGCGAGTCATTTTTGTTTTGTTGTATTTATTTTATTAGAATAGTGTAGAATAAATTACAATAATTTTTTGTAAATCAAGACCCATGGTGGAATTGAAGTTGGAGGCCCAGGATGGAGATCCAAGGTGGGAACCAAAGAAGGAGATCCATGGTAGAAGATGGAGATCCAAGTTAGAGGCTCAATTTGTAATTGTAATATTACCTAGGTTTGACCATTGATCTTCATATTGGCTTATGAAGATCAACTTAGATTTGGGCCATGCTATGTCACATTTATTTATTTGTTGTTATGTATGTGATGCCATGTATGTGATGCCATATGATGCCATGCAATACAATATAACAATAACTGAATACGATTAAATAAAGATGAACCCTCATTTAATATTAAGTCATTATAATGCCTTCCATAAGTTCAACACTTGTCAAGCCTTAGATTATTATATATGAGCCTGCCAAAGCAGGGTGTATAAATTTATCTGGGGAAGGCAAGTTGGATAATGGTGCTATCCAAACGTTTGATATGGTTTGACTTAACTAGGTTATCAAAATGGTTTTGGACCTAGGGCATTAGATGGGATTTTTAGCCATGACATGTAATGTCAAATCCCATACCATCCAAGAGTTACATGAGATGTAATTGATAAGAGTTGTCTACCTAAATAACCATATTTTAGGTCATGAGCCAAAGCTCACTTAGAGTATGGTGAAATATGGATCTTGGCCCACTAAAATTTCTAAAATTAACTTAGAGGGTTATTGATTTGAGTAAATTTAGTGGGAGTTTTTATTATGCCTTATACATATTTAATAAAATACTGAATGGACTTTGCATATATTTGTTGTAGATAATGACTTCAAACACTACACCTACCATGTCACTGCGATCGATCCTTGAGAAGGATAAGCTCAATGGGACTAATTTTCTTAACTGGTATAGAAACCTAAGAATTGTTCTTAGGCATGAGAGAAAGGAATACATCCTTGATCAACCCATCCCTGAGGAACCAGCTGCCAGTGCTCCTAGAGCACAAAGGGATGCTTATACCAAGCATCTCAATGATTCTACTGATGTCACTTGTGTCATGCTTGGATGTATGGAATCTGAGCTGCAAAAGCAACTGATGGAAATGGAGGCTTATACTATGATAGGCCATCTCAAGGAAATGTTCCAAGAGAAAGCTAGAATTGAAAGGTTCAATACCATCAGGGCATTGCTTTCCTGCAAGCTGACTACTGGCGGCTCTGTCAGTCCTCATGTTCTCAAGATGAAGGGTCATCTTGATCACTTGGACAAGCTTGGTCTCAAGATTGAACAAGAACTGGCTGTGGATATTATTCTCCAATCTTTGCCTGAAGCTTATGATAGCTTCATTATGAATTTCAATATGCATAGTATGGAGAAGACTATTTCAGAGTTGCATGGGATGCTGAAAACTGCTGAAAATAACATCAAGAGTAACACCAAGGATGTTCTCATGGTCAATAAGGGAAAGGGGATGAAAAGGGTTGGAAAGGGCAAGGGCAAGGGCAAGGGCAAGGTCTTTAAAGGTTTTCAGAAGCCCAAGCCAAAGCCCAAGCCCAAATCCAAAGCTGAACCCAAAGCAAAGGAAGGAATTTGTTTTTTCTATAATGAGCCAGGCCATTGGAAAAGAAATTGCAAGCTCTATTTGGATGATCTGAAGAAGAAAAAGGGTGGTGAGACTACCTCTTCAGGTATTCATGTTATAGAATTAAATTTATCTACTTCTGCTTCTGATTCTTAGGTATTAGATACTGGATCAGGATCTCACATTTGTACAAATGTGCAGGGTCTAAAAAGGAGTAGATCATTGGCAAGAGGCGAAGTGTACCTACGAGTTGGCAATGGAGCAAGAGTTGCTGCTTTAACTGTACGAACTTATGAGTTACCTTTGCCTAGTGGACTTATTTTATCTTTAGAAAGTTGTTATTATGTACCTACTATGTGTAGGAATATTATTTCTATTTCTTATTTGGACAAGAAAGGATTTGAATTTATTATTAAGAATAATAAATGCAGTATTTATCAAGATAACATTTTCTATGGATATGCTCCATGCACTAGTGGACTTTATGTTTTAGATGCCAAAGACACTAATGAAATGCCAATCTATAACGTTGATACCTCTGGCATTGTCGTTTAGGCCATATAAATGAGAAACGCATTTCAAAGCTACACCAAAATGGGCTTTTAAATTCATTTGATTATGAATCATTTGATGCATGTGAATCTTGTTTACTTGGAAAAATGACTAAAACACCTTTTACTGGACAAAGTGAGAGGGCTAATGACTTATTAGGCCTAATACATTCTGATGTATGTGGACCATTAAGCTCAACTGCTAGAGGTGGTTTTCAATACTTCATAACTTTCACGGATGATTTTAGTAGATATGGTTATCTCTATCTAATGAAACATAAATCTGAATCTTTTGAAAAGTTCAAAATTTTCAAGAATGAAGTACAAAATCAACTTGGTAAAAATATTAAAACACTAAGATCTGATCGAGGTGGTGAATATTTAAACCAAGAATTTACAGATCATCTTAGAGATTGTGGGATTGTTTCACAATTGACTCCTCTAGGTACACCACAATGGAATGGTGTGTCTGAACGTAGAAATCGAACTCTATTAGATATGGTTCGATCTATGATGAGTCAATCTGATCTTCCAATCTCTTTTTGGGGATATGCTTTAGAAACTATTGCATTCATTTTGAATAGAGTTCCATCAAAGGCAGTTGAAAAGACACCATATGAGAAATGGACTGGAAAAACTCCCAGTTTGTCTTTTCTTAAGATTTGGGGCTATGATGCTTTTGTGAAACGTCAAATCTCAGATAAACTAGCACCCAAATCTGACAAATGCCTTTTTGTTAGATATCCTAAAGAAACTAAAGGATATTACTTCTATAATGCGTCTGAGAATAAAGTGTTTGTATCTCAGAATGGTGTATTTTTGGAAAAAGAGTTTATTTCCAAAGGAACCAGTGGGAGCACAGTGAAACTTAAAGAAATTCAAGGCCCACAAAATAGCATTGTACCTAATATGGAACCGCAGCTGAATCAACAAGAAGTTGTTGAGCCTGCACAAGTACCAAAAGGCCCAATGAGGTCTGATAGGACACGTCAAATCCCCATGAGATATGGATTTCTCATAACTAGTGATTATGATGTGTTAATTGTGGATCAAAATGAGCCCACATCCTATCAGGAGGCCAAAAACAGTCCTGACTCTGAGAAATGGCTTGAAGCCATGAGATCTGAAATGCAATCCATGTATGATAATCAAGTATGGAACTTGATTGACCCAAATGATGGTTTAAAAACTATTGGGTGCAAATGGGTTTTCAAAAAGAAAATCGACATGGATGGCAATGTGCATACCTTTAAGGCAAGACTGGTTGCAAAAGGTTTCAAACAAACACATGGTATAGACTATAATGAAACCTTTTCACCAGTGGCTATGCTAAAATCTATTCAAATTCTCCTTGCCATAGCTGCATACTATGATTATGAAATATGGCAAATGGACATCAAAATAACATTTCTTAATGGAAATTTACTTGAGGATGTGTACATGACATAGCCAAAGGGTTTTGTTAGTCCTGAGAATTCTGAAAAGGTATGCAAGCTTCAAAGATCCATTTATGGATTGAAGCAAGCATCTCAGAGTTGGAATCTTCATTTTGATGAAGCAGTCAAAGAATTTGGCTTCATTAAAAATGATGATGAACCTTGTGTATACAAGAAAGTTAGTGGGAGTGCTATTGTGTTTTTAGTGTTGTATGTGGATGACATACTACTCATTGGAAATGATATCCCTATTTTACAAAATGTTAAATCATGGTTAGGGAATTGTTTCTCAATGAAAGACTTAGGTGAAGCTGCTTATATATTAGGCATCAAGATCTATAGAGATAGATCTAAAAGGCTTATTGGCCTAAGTCAAAGCACTTATATTGATAAGGTATTGAACAGGTTTAATATGCAAGATTCCAAGAGAGGATTCTTGCCAATGTCACATGGCATTAGTCTCAGTAAGACTCAGTGTCCTATGACACAAGATGAGCGAGACCGCATGAGTAAGATTCCATATGCTTCTGCTATTGGATCTATCATGTATGCAATGTTGTGTACTCGACCTGATGTTTCATATGCCTTAAGCACAATGAGCAGATACCAATCAGACCCAGGTGAAAGTCACTGGACAGTAGTTAAAAATATCCTTAAGTACTTAAGAAGAACTAAGGATGCATTTTTACTGTATGGTGGTCAGGAAGATGAGCTAGTTGTAAATGGTTACACAGATGAAAGCTTCCAAACTAATAAGGATGATTTTTTATCACAGTCAGGATATGTGTTTTATTTGAATGGAGGTGCAGTGAGCTGGAGGAGTTCCAAGCAAGACACTGTTGCTAATTCTACAACAGAAGCTGAGTACATAGTTGCCTCAGAAGCAGCTAAGGAAGATGTTTGGATTAAGAAGTTCATAACTGGACTAGGTGTTGTTCCTAGTATATCAGATCCAGTGAACTTATATTGTGACAATAATGGAGCTATAGCCCAAGCTAAGGAGCCCAGATCACATCAGAGATCCAAACACATACTCAGGCATTATCATCTTATTCGAGAAATTATTGAGAGAGGAGACGTCAAGATATGTAAAGTACCTACAAATGATAATGTTGTTGATCCACTGACTAAGCCTCTTCCACAGCCTAAATATGAGAATCATACTAGGTCCATGGGTATTCGATACGATGTTGATTGGGCCTAGTGCAAGTGGGAGATTGTTAGTGATATGCACTAGGTTAATCATTTGTGATTATGTATTGACTTTCTTATTTTGTTAATAAAGAGGTATTATATTATCATTTGATTTTATGATAATTACATGAATGGTTAATTCTTACTAAGGCCATCAAGTATGTGACTTGATAATAAAACCCTTAGATTAAAATAAGAGTTCTATTCTAATTATCCCTAGCCATTTATTCATTATATGAATATTAAAGTATTAAGGCTAGTATGATGTTAATTGATGGTTATGTTTTACTAATCATAAATATGAGATATTAAGTCAACTCATAGGTACATGATGAGAGATCATTTACTGGATTGACCCACTTTGAGAATGCTACATAGATTATTGTCATAAGTATTTCTTATCACAGTAATTTTATTTCGATCCTTTGACCTTGAAATCATCATGGATTTCTACATAGCTATTTTATGTTTTGACACATTCTAACATTGTCTTTAATCGAACAATTAAAAGGATGTTGTTGGATATAAAATTAGTTATGTGAGGAATGTGAGTGATTTAGAAGGAATTTATCCCTCATTAATATGAGAAAGATATCTAAAGGCCCCTTGATGAGATAGACTGAAGGAAAATGCATGGCCATGCTGAAATGAATTGATAAAGAGTTATCATTTTCAGTCTACTTGGAATTAAGTCATAATATTAAACTATATAAGGATGACATTCTATGCCTTATGTTCAATTAAGAAATCATGTGATAAAGGGATAATAAAATTCACTGTAATTAGGTTATGTCGGATTATTGACTTCACATGACTTGGGTAGTCATAATGTCTTGCTAGAGGCCACTTATGACTTGTAGGCCTAAATAGAGATTTAGGCCCACTGCCAATGTTATGTGAACCTATAGGGTCACACACTTAGAACAAGCCCAAAACGGATATGGGTTTATAAGCCCAAAACAAACTCTGTGGAAATAAATAATTAAAATGTTTTATTTATTTGTTTATTTGTTTATTTATTTAAGATAAATGTTATTTTAAATAAATAAATAAGATATATTTTTGATTTGTTTTTTAAATAAAATCAGAATATAATAAATGGAAAATTACCAAAAGGTCATTGGTAAGTGAAACCCTAATTTGGAGTCTATAAATATGTTATATTCTCTAGGGTTTCACACACTTGTTTTTCCTGCCTCCAAATTCGTCTTCTTTCCTCTTAGAAAATAAAGACAGAGTTTTTCCTTTTGTTCTTGATTTGTGAGACAGTCAAGGAGGTTGCTAGCACACACACTCAAATTCATTTTGTGAAGGGCTGTTCGTGTGGATACCTATAGAGGATGCATCCTTTTGGAGACGTCTTGATCCGAACAATCAAGCCAAGAAAAAAAAAGCTCGAGGTAAGGTGTCACCGGTGTGAACCTCCTCTCATCCTTCCAGAGAATCTTGCCTCTTCTACATTTTGGTAAGATTTTAAACCCTAGATTTAATCAAGTAGTCGAATTACATGGATCTAGGCTTGGGAACGTGATAAAATTTTAATTTTTTTTGTTGCGTTTGTTTCACGAATCCCAACATCTAGAAACTAGGCAGTTTCTGAATGATGCTGATAGGGAAAAAAGGGTATCCCTGTAAATGTTGTCTCAACAGTTCATAAGTCATAATAGGATACTATAAAAAATAATGCCAACCGGGGGTACACCTTAGGTGTGTTGATAAAGATGAATCCCAAAAGCTTATGGAAGCAATTCATTAAGGAGTATGCGGGCTACACATGAATGAGACAGTCTTGGCGAAGAAAATAGCTCGTCAGGGGTACATTTGCCTCACCATAGAGGTAGATTGTGTTAGATTTATGAAGAAATGTCACAATTGCCAAAATTATGGTGATGTTAGCCATCCTACCATCTATGGAGCTTCAGGGAATGACTTCTCCTTGGTCGTTTGCTATATAGGGGATTGACATCATAGGAGAGGTAAAGCCAAGAGCGAATAACAGTCATTGGTATATTATTGTGGCTATCGACTATTTCTCCAAGTGGGTTGAGGCTAAATCTTATGCTACTGTAGGGTCAAAATAGATGATGAGGTTCATCAAGAAAAATATATCTACAGATATGGTTTATTGCACTATATAGTTACAGACAATGGCGTTCAATTTCAAGCAGAAATGGCCATGCTACTGAAAGACTATAAGATTGAGCACCATAGGTCATCTCCGTATAGGCCATAGGAAAATGGGGCAGTAGAAGCAGCCAATAAGAATGTGAAAAGGATCCTGGCCAAGATGTTAGAAAATTACTGAGATTAGGCAAAATATTTACAATTCGTATTGTGGGGGTACCAAACCACTACTAGGACTTTGATAGGGGTCACTCCATACTCTTTAGTTTATGGGTGTGAGGCCATTTTTTCGGTGGAGATTGAGATAAGGTCGTTGAGAGTCCTTCTAAAATCTAAACTCCTTAAGTATCAATGGGTGGAAAGCTGATTCGCTCAGTTGACATTACTAGATAAAAAAAGGATGAAGCTATATACCATTCTCAGCTGTATCATAAAAGAATAGTCCATGCCTACAATAAGAAAATCGAACTGGGAAAGATTCAAGAAGGGGATTTTGTGCTGAAACTTACAAAATCAGTCATGGCCGACCCTCGGGGGAAATTTAAGCCCAATTGGGAGGGATCGTATTTAGTAAAGAAGTTATTTTTGAAAGGCACCACCATTTTGTTTGATATGGAGGGAAACAAGTTTAAAGAACCCATCACCCTAAATAAACTCAAGAAATACTTTCTGTGAAAAGTCTCACTAGGGAAAAAACCTCGCAAAGAGGTTGTCTAGGCAAAAGGTAGAGACTAAAAAAAAGAGAAAAAAAAAGAAAAGGTCCTGCTGGATTGAAAACCTCAAAAGAGGTGGTCTAGGTAAAAATTAAGGACATGTAAAAGGAGAGAGAGAGAGATACAAAATGGTTAGTTGAAAAACTTGCAAGGGCAAGCCAACTAATAACATGAGATGTATGAGAAGCGAAATGTATATATGTTTTGTGCTTAAATTAATGAAATAGATTACTTTGATTATTGTTAAATATTGCATGATATGTATATTACAAGTCGTTTAACTAATAAAAAGGAAAATTACATCTAATAAAAGGGAAATGATGACTTAATTTCATGAGCTAATTTTATTTTCTTTCTTTTGTTGCTTACCCTGAAAGCTCAATATTATAACTCTCTTGTCCTTTTGTATTTAATAAATTCATCTCTTTCTACCTGTTACAAACAAACTCATGCTTTGTAATGATCATCGATAGTCTAATCTCTGTCGTAGCTTAAATTTCTTTCAATGACTCTTCGAGGCCAAGTTGCCATCAAGTAGTCTAGGAAGTTTTGAGAAAAGGGCCCTGGTTTGAACTTATAAACTAGCTCTATGATCAGTTGTTTATGATCGTATTGGCGGCAGAGGCGAACTGGATTGTAAAATGTGGCAAAATGAAGACCAGCAATCGAGATGCAATATGTGTAGGACCGAATGGTCACATGCTGCAACCCCCACCAGGGGCACATCCAGCGGATCAGAGTATCAGGGAATGTTGATAGCCAGCTGTGGATATTTGCAGAAATGGGATGTAGCTTCCTTATTCTATAATGCTTGGCTTTCTAACGTCTGATGTCTTAAGGAGGTTCGAACAAACCCAACTTTTTGTAAAACCACATCTGCAGGTTTGCAAATGATCATATGCAAATAATAGGGCAGTTGGAAGTCAGGGATGGACAACGGGGAACTTACCTCCAGCAAGAATGGGCTTCCTGAGAATCATCGTGTTTTTATGAAGTCATCCAATCCAATGATAGTTTCTGCTAAGATGAGAGGGAAGGGATTAAACCCTATTTCCACTTGATCGAGAATGGAAAGGACCTTTAAATCACAGTGTCCAGAGGGAGAAACCAGCAGAAATTGAGCATACAAGCAGAGAGCCATCATGTAGGGCCAATAAGTTTCTTTTTTGTCTACACCTATGGTGACCTCAAAGAAGGACTCTAGTATGATTTCTGAACCGAGGATGTAGTGAAAAGAGGACTGGGGTTGGAAGGTTGAACATACGCACCATTTGGTGCTGAATGAAGTGAGGATTTGGGTTTTCAAGGTTAGGAATCGCAAGTCGGCAAGTAGAATCTATGTGATGACCGACAATTGCTTTGAATTCCTCTGGCAGAGGACATATTTCTGCTATGTTGAATTGGAAAATGTGTTTGTGGGGATCCTAAAATTGAACCATGGCATGGAGGAAAGGTAAATTGATCCTCCTAGTATGGAGTGATTTGAAGATCGAAAGGTGAAAAGGCACTAGCCTAGTCCAAGATTTATTGTCTAAACCTTTCAAGATCGATTATAGTGGCCTTAGACTTTGTTCTATCATGATTATGGCTTTTTAGAGGTGCCTGAAGAGAGAAACAGGAGGTTAGGGATGAAGGGAACTAGAGAAGTAAGTTGAATAGAAGGATGTGGATTTTTAAAGGGCAGGGCTACCTGCTGCTGAGGTGATCGCCTCATCGATAAGGCACTGCCTCAGCAGTATGGGTGGATCGCCTCTTCATCAGAGGTTAATGAGGTGATCGCCTCATCGTCAATGTTGGTTGTTTTGTTTCTTCGAATTATGCAATCTCGACAGGTGCAAATCAGAATGTAATGCAAGACATACATGTAATCATTAAAACTAGTTCGCATGTAACAAATAAAAATATTTTAGTTGAGGAGAATGATGAGTTCTGTAACAATTTGTCAATAAATCAATAACAAAAAAGATATATATATGTTCATTGTTCAAACATTGCTTGAGTGTTGACCCTGGTACATTAAGCGGATCCGGTACCCTCAGGGTCATCCCCTCCTCCAGTGCCGCTACCACTCCTATCTTCATCATCATCGTCCTCGTCAATCTGATGCTCGAGAGTGGTGATCCTCGCCTTACTAGCTTCATCCCGATCCTGTTCAGACAAATCATAGATTAGTAAACCATGCAAGCATGTATATATGTAGGAAATAAAGAGATTCTTACCCTCCACTGTTGGGTGATCTCCAACATGTAGTCTCTTTGGGCCTCTATCATATGGTACATATATAGGCCTTGCTCCAGAGGAATCTGCATTATTAAAATGAATGTTAAAACAACGGTTGGTTTGAGAATCATAATCAAAGTAGGTCAGGAAAAAAGCTTACATTAATAGCATTACTAGGGGTGTATGCAAGAGTTAGGTCCTCGTTTAGGGTTAGGAACTGACGAGACAACTCTCCAGGAGGAACCCAACATCGGGCAAAAGGGTCAGGGACATGAATAAAGTTGCCTGGGATGAACTCAAAATTGGGGGCAATGGTCGGCCTGACTTGCTCGCCAGTCGTGGAGGTCTCCTCCCTACCTGGATCCAGTTGTCGCCTCAAGAGCTCTCTCTCTCGCACTTGGGATCTAACTAGGGCCACAGGCCTAGCGGGTGCAGCCTGAAGGCAAGATAGGAGAAACATGTGAGAATACAATCAATTCTTAAGGTGAGGAAAGCTGGCAGGGATATACCTGAGAGGTAGAAGCGGCATGGAAAGGAACTGTTAGTAGAAGGTGGGTTCGAACGAACTCCGCATATCGGCTCTTTACACGAACCGTGTGATCTACAGCTGGTGAGCCTGCAACAGTCTGGGCAAGGTCGTCACCCTCTAACTCGTGAGCCCAAAGCATGTTGTCAGGAGGAGACCTGGGAACCCGCCTCGCTCTAATGCCTACCCTCCAGTTCAAGACCCGCTTACCCAGATACCAAGATCGATATCCAGGACCACATAGAAGTACTCTCTTCTAGGCTAGGGACTTGGAGCAAGTCATCTTAATAGTCCAGCTATCCTCAAGCCTCGACAAGTCATTCCAGATCTGTAAAAGTGGAGATGTCAATAGGTAAGTAAATTGAATATGCATAATTTACTAATAAGAAAGGTTGTGTTTTGTAGGTACTACGTCCTATGTTAAAGAGTTCAAGTGTTGTCTGTGGATATGAACTCGTGCGAGATGCCTCTTACGATGCGACTGGCACCCCATCTATTGAGGGCTGGGAAATGATCCCCCACTCATGTCACACCCACAAGAAACTCCAGTTCCAAAGCCCAGACCTAAAGAAAAGGAAATGGGAGAAGTTGAGAAACTAATATAAACAAGCAGAGGTTAGAACAAGATAAGGAAAGGAAGGATTGCGACTTACCAAAACAGCATACCAGAAGCCATAAAATCTCCTGGCCCCTCAAACCACCTCGTCCATACTTTGATACAAATATGCCAAGGCGCAACTACCCCAGTTGAATGTAAGTACCTTATTGAGGTCCCGAAGAGTTGGCAGGAACATCAAGTCGATAGAACTGGTGGTGTCAGCAAAGAAGGTCATGCCAGGCAAGTAGAGCAAGAAGGCCCTCACCAGCTGATTAACCTCACGAGGAGTGATCATCGCCGTAGCTCGCTCTCAGGTGTAAAGGCACCTGATCAAGTCTAGATTAAAGGTATGTGTCCCCTTCATGTCGGGAGTCATGCCCAAAAGTCCCTCAATATACGCAGCCTTATTTGGAGACAGCTGGTGTAGGCTCATGTCAAAAGGGACGGGGTCTCCAGTGCAAGCAATCCTTGTGATGGCAGCGAATGACACTGGGTACAGAGTAAGCTCACTGAATTGGAGATGCAAAATGTGAGTCATGTTAAACCACCTCTCCATTAGAGCATGCAGTGGATGATAATTTGTGCGTCCCTGCTCAGAAGGAAGCGAGAGTACAAAGTCCTCGAATCTAGTCTCCTGAATCCGATCCCTCTGGTTGCTAATCAACTTGTTGTAGAAAACTCGAGCTCCATGGAAATTCTAGGTGCCCTTAAATGTCTGAGTGTAATGCTACAAGCAAAAAGATAGGGAAGTGAAATTTATGCATCTTATTATCATAAAAAAGTTCAGAATGAAGAAGCACATAAATAACACAGGTCGCCTTATTGATGAAGCGATCGCCCCATCACAGAGGTGATCAGCTCTTTGAAAAGGCAATGGCCTTTCGATCAGCAAGAATGGCTATTGCCTCTTCGCAAGAAGCCCATCATCTCATCGATGAGGTGATCGCCTTATTCATAAGACAATCGCCTCTGCCAAACATAGATAGTGATGGTTCTCAATTTTTGGCAATTAAAATGGAAAATTTAATGATTGTTTAATCAAATAATGCTCTAGAATGATAAATACGCAAGAATAATCACTGACCTAATATGATTTTATAGGAAAATTTGGGGTACTAACCTCTCCAGATGCAGACGAATAGATATGGGATCCTAAATCCACCAGGAAGGGAATCGAGCCCCCTCATGTCAGTCCCAGACTCTTAGAAGCACTAATAAAAGGTGGGATGTGATCCTACTCAAGCAGAGGAGGTGTTCTCTCATTCTCCATTATCTGTGAAAAGAAGAAAGGGACAGAAAGTGCAGAAAGTGCAAGGAAAAAAGAGAGAAGAAAAGAGAAAAGTGACAAAAGTGAAAGGGGAGGAAGATAAAAGAGAGGTTACTTTTTATAGTGGGAAGAAGTTTAGGGTTTTTCAAAAAAAAAAAAGCAGAGGGTTATTATCATATGCTAAGAAGATAAAATTCAGGGATAGGGGTTGTCTAAATAAAGTTTTAAGAAGTGTGAGCCAGGAAAACCCATGCCACACAACTATTGGGATGTTCAGCTTTAAATCCCCGAAGCTCAAGGACAGGGCTATTTGGGTTTAAATCCCCAAAGCTCAAGGACAGGGCTGTTCAGGTTTGAATCCCCGAAGCTCAAGGACAGAGATGTTCAAGTTTGAATCCCCAAAGCTCAAGGACTAAGCTATTCGGGTTTGAATCCCTGAAGCTCAAGGAAAGGGTTATTCGGGTTTGAATCCCCGAAGCTCAAAGTCAGGGCTGTTTGAGTTTGAATCCCCGAAGCTTAAGGACAGGGCTATTCGGGTTTGAATCCCCGAAGCTTAAGGATAGGGCTATTCAGGTTTGAATCCCCGAAGCTCAAGGACAAGGCTATTTGGGTTTGAATCCCCGAAGCTCAAAGATTGAGATGAATGTTTGGGTATTATCCCCAAAGTCAAGAGTAAACGATGGATGAGCTAGGAAAACTCAGAAGTCCACATCCTTGGAGGAGTGATAATTGAGCCAGGAAAATCCAAAAACCACATCCCCAATGATAATCGAGCTAGGAAAACTTAAGAACCAAAGTCAAAGTTAAGTGATGATCGGGCCAAAAAAACCTAAGAATCAAGTTTCAGTGTTATGATGATCGGGCCAGGAAAACCCGTGAATCATGTTTTAGGTATGGTGATGATTGGATCAGGAAAACCCAAGAATCATGTTTCAGGTGACTAATGGTTGGGCTAGGAAAACCCATAAGTCTATGTCCCTAGTAAGACAGTAATCAGGCTAGGAAAAACCGAGGTTAACAGTCTTCAAATACCTTTATCAAATATTAATGAGTGACTAATTGGGCCAGGAAACCCGAGGATCACAGTTATGTTTCAGAATGAAGGATTCATCTCTCGAGTGAGGCCCAAGAGTCACGTATGTTATTCATCTTTTTATTTATTTGTTGTTGTGCATGTGATTTTTTAAAAAATAGTCATTGAATGCATTTGATTTTTCAAAAATCAGTGGGCAAACTGTAGACACCCGATTTGGTTAGCCCATGTTAAGGGACGAATTAGGGGCGCTCAGTTTGACCAGCCCGTTGCCAAGCCCAATGATGAGAATGTGAAACTTGGACATGAGAATGAAACCTGAATCTCTAATGGAAAGTGGACTTAAAAACCTAAAGCCTAAAAGGCCCAAAAATTAGCCCAATTATCTAGAGTCAGCCTAAGCCCGCCTGGCCTAACGCAGGATAGGGCTAAAAAGGCATTGCCTCAGTGCAATGAGGTGATCACCTCATCAAAGAGGTGACGCCTCTATGGCTGACCACTTGTAGCTGCAATCATGGTGGCCAAGTGGTACAGGCCCCACACCCTAGACCTGAGTTTGCGTGAGGAAGAGTTTTTTGGGGAAGAGAAAAAGGCTATGGAGGTTCATGATGAGCTAGAGGGCTTAGGGGCATGGGGAAGCTAGGGAATAAAAAAAGGGGAGAGGATTATTAAGATAGAAAAAAGGAAAAGGAAGGGAGCTTTAAAAAAAAAAGGAAAAAGAAAAAAATGTCATGAAAGAAAAGGTAGATTCAAGCTAAAGAAAGTCCACATTTCCTAGGAGAAAAAGCAAGGAAGCTTGTGTCAAAGTAGAAATCACATCTTAGTGAAGATTATAATCAAGGATACATCTCTGAAGGCCTCTCATTTTAGTAAAAACTTGTGCTTAAACTCAATATGTTCATCATTTTGTGCATTCTTGCTTGTGCTAACTAAGTCATTAGTATATTCTAGGTATATTTTTAGTTTACTTTGCTTGATACCTCATTTCATTGATATGATCCTTGAAGACTTTCAAATGTAATTGTAATTTGGTGCTTGTTGAATGTATTTATGCATGTTTTGTTTGCTTAAAGCAGAAGTCTAATCATTTTGAGAGTCAAATCAACCTGCCAATCAGGAAGAGGCGTTGCCTCATATTAATAAGGTAATCACCTCTTCACAGAGGTGATCACTACATTGACAGGGCCCTAAGGATTTTGTGTCCTTTATTTATACATTTTGCATGATTCTTTCGCCTTAAACACTTCTGGGGCCTTTATTGATGAGGCGACGCCTCATTAAAGAGGCAATCAATACATTGACAGGATGGCCGGCCTCTAGCTTTACTTTTTATATTGATGCTTGCTATGATGTTTACTTAACATGTTCTTTCTGACTTTAGGCATAGTTATTTCATTGCATGATGACGTTCACTTTGATTATTTGATGATTTATTTAGTTCGTAATATGAAAACCCTCTTTTTTAGAATTTTCCTTTGTAAGTATTTTCATATATAATTTTGTGCTTTAAACAAAGAAACTAACTGTGTGTTTATTGCAGGAATTACTTGATGATTTTCATCATTGAGTAGTCGCCTTTGTTAGCTATCCCTTTTATATCATTGCATTTATGTTATTCGTCTGTTTAATTTCAGTATATGTTTAGTTTATTTTCTGTATATTATTCTTTTGTAATCCCTAATCCCTTCCCCCATCTAATTTCGAATGTATGGTTGTAAATTATTATTTATTTTATTTGTGTTGAACGTTGGGACTCAAAAGTATGAAATTGGATTAATGTGCAAACTTGGACATAATTATAAAACTTGGAAAATGAATGAAGGCAAGCATAACTTTGAATGTAAATGAGGAAATAATTAAATGGTAATAAAATGCAAAACACAAACGGAGGCCAACCGCAAGGCTGGGTGAGCATTCAAACGCTCATACCCAGTTTCTAAACCCCGATCTCTGATGACGACTTTTGGGAACCTTCATGGGATCCAATTGCTGTACAGTATATCTTAGCTTTTATCTGGATGGTGACTCCATCTCCAAATAGGCCTAAGACCTATATTGTATTTCCTAGTGGGCCTCAAGCCCACACAGTGTCGTGGTCGCCAAACACTTTAAGTGCATGCTAAACCTCACCACCTACACTAATTATGTACCATTCAATGGCTTGCGAGGTTTATCCCTTTTACTCTAGACTTTCACTACGTCAGTTGTTATTAGAGTGGTGTTCATTCCTAGGGTTACATATATAAAAAAAGGAGAAAGATGGCACGTAGGAGACAATAACATGTTAAAGAAGTTTATGAGCATGAGATGGATCAGCGATCTGAGCGAGTTGAACAGACAATGGAGCGATTTGGGCAGATAATAGAATAGATGACTGAAAGGATGGCTATTCTTTTGGCCAATCAAAATGGAAACAATCCAGCCCCAAGAAACAACAATAATTTTATGGGTAATTCTAATAAAGAGGTTAGTGACGAAGAGAAAAAAGAAGGGTATTATGAAGATACCTTATTTTATGATACTGATGATGGTGAGGATGAAGATGCAATTATTGGAGATGAGCTAATATTTGATGAAGAGGATAAGGGTGATAAGGAATTTAATGAATTGTTAGAAGGTGGTGGTACAACAATTGACTTAGTTGAAAGGTATCAGACTTTTAAGGATTTAGGGATTGAGATGGAGGATCATCCTAGATGTGAATATAATATGCCAAAGTTAGTCGAGCACGTTGAATATATTGATTTTATTGGCATTGAAGAAATTCTTTACACTTGTGTTCCTTTAATTTCTATTTTGAAGGAATTACAAGTTGTTGGTGATGGTGGATCTATGATGTTCTATGCATTTATGATCAACTTTGTTTTATAATATTTGGGTAAAATTCAAGGATGAATTTTCTTTACCCTAGAAGGAATAATGTGGAGCAACAAGTCTTTGAATGAGTTTGCAGAACAATGGACAACATATATAATTCATTATTATTATTATAATTATTATAATTAAAATAATAATAGTTATTACTATTACTATTATTATTATTTGATTTTTATTTGACTTTCCTATATTGTTAGGGATTTGATTTCATACCTTAGTTAGAATTGTCTTTATTTTATTTCCCAATTAAATTAAGGTTAGGATTGGTAGGTTTATGTCACCTTATAAATATGCAAGCCTTAGTGCTATGTGAGGTAGTTTTTATTGAATTGATTATTCAGAATTATTATTTTTCCTAAATTTTTATTCTTGTGAATCAACGAATTCTTGGATGACTATTTCCTGGTATTTGTGTATAAATCAACAAGTTGTAAAAGGTTGTTAGATGACCAATCATGCGCTATTCAACAGCTTGTGACGTTTATCCCTTTTACTCTAGGCTTCTGCTACGTCACTCACCATCTTAGTCATCATCTTCATCAGTTGTCTCACTACTTTCATATATCTCAGGATTAGCATTCTTCATCTAATCCAGATCATCACTATTAGAAAAGTGGTAGTCATTATCACTAAATTAATAACAACTACTCTCAGCAGCTCCCACAATAGAATTAGCCCTCCTATCTGACCTTCGTGCAAATTTTTGCTAACATTTTTCTGGTTACTAGTGCCACTAGAACCTTTAATAGTAGTACCTCTGCCCCTGCCTTTGTCCCTCCCTGTCCCCTCTGCCTTTAACATTCTGAGCAGTTGTCTCAAAATTGTGTACACTACCTATCCTATCAATTGAAAAGGCTAGATTAGTAGTAGGCATTTCCTCTTTAACTGAAGTAAGAGGAGGGATGTTGCCTTAATCATCTTCACTAATAACTTCCTTATACTCTGGCCCATCTTACTTATCACTTTCTTGTACAAAATCTTCCTTATGATTTTCACCAGCTTCAATCTCATCATCTTGTACAATTTCTTCCTCATGCTTTTCTATAAAAAGGTTTGCCTCTATAAATATAATTTCGTTATATGCACTTTCTTCATTGGGTACCTCCATATCTTTATTAGCTCCTAAAGCTATTAAGTTAATCATCTCACTGCCATCACATTCATTAACCATTGCAACACTCCCATCAGCTTTAGCACCATTTATTTCACCATTTTAAAACTCATGTTGCATTGTACTCCCACCAACATTACGCTAAATTATTATTAGGGCATGAGACTCATACACATGAATTCTAATTTCTGGCAGCATCACATCGTCATCCCCTTTTTAAATGTTATCCTCTAGACGTAATCACATTCATAAAATTTGACTTAATATCAAAGAGTTTATGATAATCATCCATTAAGCAGACATAACTACATCTATCAGGGTCCATATCAGCTATTTATTTTTTAACTTCATTGAATTCAACAATGATATTCTACTCTTGGGCAAACTTTATGATAACCATTTGCATGATCAAACTCCTAATTTTCAACTTTGACAAAAAATTTTGATACTAATAATTTCAACTAAGTGTGTAGGGAATTATATACCAAACATATACATTTTTGGATGAATAGTAATTTTTTGGGTTAATTCAATCTTTAAGATTTAAGAAGCCTTTTAACATCTTTAGAGATCTATAATAAGAAAATGATCTTCTTTATTTCTAAATTAGACATTTTAAGCTTTCTAAATTGAGCTTTGTTGTCAAAATCTAAACTTATTTGGGTATGCAAATCTTTAGTCAAAGTCAGCATATGCAGCTTACATTTTAGTTTGCATAGCTCTCAGTATTTCAACAATATCTTGAGTTACAGATGTCCAATTGAAGTGATTCAAAGTTTTATAGAAATATAAAAAAATTATCTACAACTTTTATGAAGAAAATTTAGTCTGAATCGATCGTCTTTAGTCTCGTTCGTGAGCATCTCACGAGTTGATTATGAGTTATCCTCTTTTTGGTGTTCTTGTTGAGAAAAGGGGTAATGCTACTCATGAGCCAAAGTCACGAGTGTAAACAGCAGGGGTTAACACGTGTCCAAGATTTTAGCAACTGCAACACTATTTGAGCTTAGGGCTTTAGAGAACATACTAACCACTGTCATAAAGATATGGCGTGGAGATGAGGAGTCGCCACCCAGGGTAATAACTGGGACAAATCAAAAAGGTGGTACTCGATTCCCTAAAAGAAAGTTAGCACTACAACTAGGAGATTCTAGATACGGAATACCAACTTCTTTTAGTCTTGTGTTCATTTAGAATTACTTTATGAATTACTATCTTATTCTCTATTTATATAGAATTTCATATAAACCCAAAACAATAAACTCCAAGGCAAACTAGTCATGAAATATACAAGTAAATAATGCATTCAATAAATCACATAATCCCTGGATTTTAAATAAATGAGCAAAAGTCTACATATTTTAATTTATAAGTGAACCTAAAGACCTAATTCCTTTTGATTTTAATTAAATAAACCTACGTCTACGTATTTTAATTCTAAAAATGGGTCTAATTCTACATGTTATGAAGGTATTTAAATCAGTGGGCCTAATTCTACACGTTTTAATTAAATAATGATCTTAAATCTATAAATTATGAAAAAAGGTTTAAATTAAATGAGCTAAGTCTAAATTAATTAAACGAAATTAGGTGAACCTATGTCTAATTAACTAAGTGGGCCTAAGGATATTTCTAATCTAAAATCTAATTAATTATGGGCCTAAAGGTATATTTTAATTAATTAAACTTAATTATTAAGTGAGATGGGCTAAAAAAATTACCTAAACTTAAATAAATAAATCAAGACCTAAAATGAGCTTAAGGCCCAAAACACACAAAAATAATAAATAAACCCAAAAACAAATAAAAATACAAGAAAACAATTAAATAAGATCAAACAAATAATTAAAATATTCCTTACTAAAACCCTAATTTTTATTAACATGCAACCTAAATTAATCTACTTTCTCCATTAATTTTAAATAATTACCTAATTGAAAACCTAATTTTTACTGACAAATTTAATCAAAATAAACATGCAACCACACATATAATTTTATTGCTCTTACTATTGGGGCTATTGCATTAATTCATAAAACAATTAATAAAATAAAAAATAAAACGCAATAAATAAAATAAAGATAATAAAAATAAATAAAACCTTAGAAACTAAGTCTCTACGAGGCTTTATCCATAGTTTTTCACAGACTTCTCATGAATTCATCCATCTCACATGATCACTATATGTTTTCCTCCATAATCACCACAAAAAAAGATAAAATAATGATTAATGAATAAATTATGATAATAACTTAAAAGAATAATAATAAAAAAATAATAATGTAAAATAATCAAATAAATAAATAAAGAATAGAAGAAGATGATATGCTTATGGGTGATTTAGGGTAATCCTTAGATTTGTGATTCACCGTTCTTGATAAATCTTCAAATCTTTTCTTCAAAAATTCTTCACGAGTCTTGAATTAATTGTTGAATCAAAAAGAATTTTTTGGTAAAAAAATAAACTCAAAAAGAATAAAATCACGTTTTTTCTTCTTCTCCCATCTCTTCTCCTTTTTTCTCTTTTCTTTTCTTTTCTACGCACCAATTTTTTTGCTTTTTCTCCTCCCCTCTTACTACTTCCCTTCCTTTCTTTTTATAGTAGAACCAGAAAACCTAACCCTAATCCTAATATGATTCTAATTCCTAAAGTGTATTTAGAAATTTTAAACCGAGTAGGATTGAGTTAATTAGGAAGTTTAAACCAATTAAAACATTGAATTGGAAATAATTAGAAATAGGAAAAAACGAAAGAATTCAATTCCGACCGGGATTGTGTAATTCCGATCGAAATTATGGAATTCCGACACACTCTATTTTGTTTAACATTTAATTATAAAAAGGCCCCTAGACAAATTTAAATTTTGCAATTAGGTCTTAAAAAGAACTTTGCGATTTAGTCCTTGAAAACATTAAATCCTTCCTTTAAAAGCCCTTAGAATTTTTTAAAGATTAAGTATCGAAGACATTTTCATCACTAGAGTCATTTACTGCATCTATAACATATCATCCCGAAATTGGGCGTCTACAACGAGCACTTTTGCTTATGATCTGCTCATAAGGGAAATACTTTTAGCTCCTAATGAAAATATTTGAATGCAATGGATATATTTTTTCTCCTCACGAGCCAAAACTTGCTCCTCATAATCACTGTTCACTCGTGAGCAGCATTTTGACAAACTAAAGTCCAAAATTGATTCAAAATCAAATATAGACGTTGGAGACATATTTGATACATCCAATAACTATATTTTTGAGTATTTTTCTATATAAACACCCCTTAGAATTTAATTGAAGGTTAAGAAACTTTTATTATCATTCATTATCTCTTAAGTATTCAATTGAGCTCTAAAAATTCTCTTAAACAATTTTACTGTATAAATTCTTATGAGAGTTGGTTGTGTGATTAGAAATATAATTTCTCTTCATCTTAAATTTTAGGATAGATTAGAAGGGAAGTGGGATTTATTTCTAAAGGAATTGGTTTAAGTGTTGTCCATTGAAACACTTGGGATTTGGTTTTTGAGTGAGTCTTGAAAACTCAAGTTGTAAGGTTGTAAGAGTGAGCCATAAAACTCTTATGTAATCTCAATCTTATGAATAAGATTATGGATGATTGAAAATCCTAACTTGGGAATAAATTAGGTGGAGACGTAGGATATTGTTGAATCAAAACTCCTTAAATTTTTGTCTTCTTTATTCTTCCTTCTCAACTTCCATTCAATTCTTGTATAGAATTCTTTTAAATTCTCATTTTTATTTGATAGTCCTATTCACCCCCCTCTAAGACTCTTTCCAATTGGTATCAGAGCATAAATTCTAGGTACTTCATTGCTAGAATACAATATCATAGGGAGTGAAGCACAAAACATCTCTTCTTTTAGACCATTCTTTGATGGTAGTGGCTATCTACATTGGAAATTCAAAATGGAATTATATCTTGATTATGATTCCATCAAACTTTAGGACATTGTCCTAAGAGGTTTGGAACCCCACCCCTTACAACTATCATTGATGGTGTGGTAACTATTCTTGCAAGAAGCCAATGGAGTTTTGATCAAAAGGAAGAAAATCACAAAAATAAAAAGGCTATTGTCACTTTAGTCTCCTTAAGGACAAAAGAAGAAGGAGGCAAGCTTCAATATTGCATTTCAGCAAAAGAAATGTGGGAGACCTTAGAAAACCAATATGAAGGCAACATTCAAGTAAGAAGCAAGAAGGTTCAACTTTATATGTATGAATATAAACTCTTCAAAATAAAGCCTTAAGAATCAATCATGGAGATGACAAACTATCTCAATGCTCTCCTCACAACCCTCAAGAAACTTGGAAAACATTTCTCCAAAGGAAGAGGTAAACAACAAGATTCTAAGAACCCTACCTAAGAAACATTAGGAATCTCGTGTTACCTTAATTGAGGAAGCTCAAGACCTCTCTACTCTATCAACCAATGTGCTTATTGGTAAGCTCTTAACACATGAGCTCACCATCAAGTAAAGAGGTGAAGAACAATAAAAGAAAGAAGAAAAGAAAAAGAGCATTGGTATAAAAGCTCTTTAAAAAGATAGTAAAGAGGAAAACATTAAAGATTCTAGTAATGAAGATGGTGACATTGCCATGCTCACTAGGAACTTCAAGAAGTTCTTGAGAAAGAAAAACTTCTTAAGAATAAGGGACTTTATTAAGAAGTTCGAAGGAGATGGAAAGAAGAAAACAAAAGAGGTTACTTACTATGAATGCAAGAAATTGGGACATATTAGAAGTGAGTGTCCCAAAATCAAATTCAAAAGCAAGGGAGTAAAAGATAAAAAGAAGGCATTCAAAGCTACTAGGGATGATTCCTCCAAATCCAAAGAGAAAAAGGAACAATAAGAAGTTGTCAATCTTTGCTTCATGGCCATTGAAAATAAAAATGAGGTACCATCCACTTCTTATTCTTCCTTTGATTATTGTGATGATGATTATGAGGAGGATGAGAGCTCTATTGTGAGCAAATTACTTGTTAAATGCAAAAGGTTATTATTTAAGAAGAAATAATATAAACATGAGTTAGCTAGTTTAAACAAAGATTTTGAATGTTTAAAAATTGATTTTGCTAAACTTATTGCATCAAATGAAAAACTTGTTAGTAATACAAAATCTTTTAATTCTTTGGAAGATCAACTTAAGAAAGCAAATGATGAAAATCATAAGCTTTTTAAAGAGGTCTTAGAATTAAAGAATTCCATTGCTAAATTTAAGAGAGGAAAAGAAACTTTAGATAGTCTTCTTGACTCTCAAAAATTTCATTGAGATACCCATGGAATTGGATACAAGAATGGAATGTCTTCATCTTCTTCATCACATATTAATTTTGTTAAAGCTTCACACGATTCTACTCCTTCAATCTCTAATGAGATTCAAGCTTTCAAAGCTTAAAGATCTCATGTGTTAAACAACAAAGGAAAGTCTCATAAGATTAACCCTTCATTAACACAAAGAGATAAGGCTCAAACTAGAGCACCTCAACCCAAGCATGCTTATATGTACACTAGACATAATTACAATAGGCATGTTACACAACACAATGCAAATAAATATTGTTAAGACTAGAGTTTTTAAATATTTTTATATTGTATCGGGATATGTAGTATTAATAATTTTTAATATATATATATATATTTGATTATTTAATTATTTTGTTAATAATTAATGTTATTTTAAGTTTATTTAAAGTTTTCCACGTAAAATTTTTTTCGAAACCTATTATTTTGGGAAATAATATTTTATTGATTAATGTTATTTTATTTTATTAAATTGCATGGTTTAATGTATGATTAATATTTTGTATATTAATATATATATATACACATATACATGCATATATATATTATTATAATTATTCAGGTTATTATATATATGTGTGTGTATATATATATTATTATTTGATTAAATTATTAAAGTTAAAGTTAAGTTTTAATATATATATATATATATATATATATATATATATATATATATATATATATATATATATATATATAAAATAAAACCTATCTTCTTCCGACGACCTCCCCCCCCCCCTCACCCCCTCACCTCTGTAATGCCAATCAGAGGTTGTCAGAGTGCCTCCCGGCGTGCCACCGTCGTCTCCAGCAGCTCCGCCGTCTCTGTCATCTTCCCCGGTGCCGTCTGCAACATGTGAAACTGGAAATTGTCGAAAACATCCTCTTCGTCGTTCACCAACTTTTCGACCACCAAATCCAGTGATTCCGGTGCCATTGACCTCCTGAAACTCCATAAAAGCCGATTCCAAGCTTCCTTTAGCTTGAAAACTCGATTTGGTAAGGATTTGAGCTTGATTTCAATTTCGGCCTCTTTTGTTTCTTAATTTTTTTGAACTTCAATTTTTGCTATTCAAGCTTAATTCCTTCACAAAAGTTGATTCTACCAGCTCAATCTACACTTTGGAATTTTTGTGGAATTTTTGGAATTTATTTTTATTTTTGTGAATTTTTTATTATTATTTTATTATTTTATAATTTCTGTAAATTAATTAAATAAATTGTGAAATTATGATTTTTAGTGTTTATGGTGGTTGAAAATAATTATAGAATTTAATTTATAATTTTTGTGATTTTTGTGTAATTATTATAATTTTATTTCGTTTATGTGAATATTGAAAATTTAGGTTAAATATGTATTTTGTTAAAATTAATTGGTTAATTGAGTATAATTGTTGATTTTATTGAATTATATTTTGATAAAATTATTTTAGAGTAATTGTATAATTTTTATTGAATTTTTGAGTAATTATAGTATATTATGTGAATTTTTATATATTAGGGGTATTTTGGTAATTTGGAAGTAATTTTAGCTAAATGTTAAATTTAATTGGTTTTAATAATTATTTTAAGAATAAAAATAATTTTTATAAATGATTTTCTATTTTTAACTAATTAAAACTATTTTTTGAAAATTATTTTCAAATTATATATAATATACTATTTTTGTAAATAAATGGGTTTTTAGTAATTTTTAATATATTTTTTTGGCTAATTGAATAATTTGGATTTATAAAATGAATTTATATTAATATTGGTGTATTTAACGTGAAATATCAGTTTTTAATAAAATTATATTAATATTAGGGTTTTTAAAGTAATTGTTAGTTAAATAATTATTTTTAGTGTTTAAATATTTAAATTGTTATATTTTCGTATATAAAGGGTATTTTTGGTATTTTCTTGTGAATTGTGGATCTCGGTCGGTGGAATTTGCAGTTTGGGATTCTGACCAAGGGTTGTGTGAATGTTTTATGAAATCTATTCGAAGTGTGTTTTCTTACAAGACCGGCTTTACTTTTTAAGTAGAGAGATGTCTGTTTCGTAGAAGAGGTTCTGTCAAATTTTTGATAGAATTCTCGTAAAATGTGACATTCGATCAAATTCTTATTCTCTGTCTGTGTCTAGAATTCTAGATCGAGTCCCTAGAAAATTAAGTTAGATTTATTCTAATTTCGTGTTATTTAATTATTTGTTAGTTGCGCCAAGACCGAGGCCTAGTAGATTAGGCCCATCATCTCGTGGAGCGCATAATTGTGAGTTATTATTTTATATATACGTGTATGTAAGTTGCATGTTTTTAGAAATATATGTTTCAATTGCATGATTTATGCATAAACTGCTTTAGTAAATGATTAGTATATTTTAGGTATATTTTTAGTATATTTTTTGGTATACCTTGAAATAAATGCATGTTTTATTCTTGATTTATACCTAAATTGTTTTTAAATATATATATGGTTTATTTTTGGTGTTTATTTTATAATTGAACTGAATTTATCCGACATATGTATACTCGAAATATACTTAGTTTATTTTTGGTATATTTCTAGTATATATATGGTTTATATTGCCATTTAAATTAATATCATGCATCATTTATTTTATGAAAGTATGAGTTTATGTTAATGAAGGATATCGATAGAACGTGCTACCTAGTGGGCAGCACTAGGACCGAGTACGTATCGGTACGACGATAGAATTTAGGTTAACTTACTAACCTAATTGTGGATTATGACTTGATTGATTTGATTTGATTGATGTGAGATGTGATTTGAGAGTGTGATTGCTGGAGTTCGGTTGACCAAGTGTCTCGGGGCTAATCACACTAACAGTCAGACTGCTGGAGCTTGGTTGATTTAGTGTCTCGGGGTCAGGTCTACTATCCAAATGGAATAAGTGAATTTATTTAGAATAAGTGAACTTGTATGAATAGAGTGTTGTCTATTACTATTTGAGGTTGCGATCATTTAGGGTTCTATTTGATCCTTCTTAAATTGATATATTTTCAGTATTATATATAAAGTGATTTCAGCATTTGTGTGTATTTGTCTGTATATATATTTATTATATATATTCTATTGAGTGTCTGCATTTGACATTTAGTTATGCATGTATATATATTATAACAATTCACTCAATAAGGTCTGACTCCCCTCCATTGATATTTTTCAAGAGAGTCTTCGTCCTCAGACCTCAGCAGCAGGTTTGTACGCCGGATTTTTTCCGCTCCGATCTTATTATGTAAACTGCTTACTTGAGTTTATTTTGTATTCTAGACACTGCAGTAGTTATTGTACTTTAATCTGTTGTGAGTTGTATTTATAATTATATACGTATGAGATTTTAAATTTTAGAATATTAAACCGAAAATTATACTTAAAAGATTTTATTATATATGAGATGGATATTTATGTTATTAAATGAGTTGAAGAATTATTTTTTTATATTCGAGATTTAATTTTCGCTGCACAAATATTTTATTTATTTTATTATATTGCATGCTTTTATTTTTTTAGGCTTGCTACGGGTTCCGGATTCGAAAGAATTCCCATTCCCTAGCACTGGTCATAGCCCCCGTATTTTGGGTCGTGACAAATATGTTGCACAAACTTATCTAAATACTCATCACCATTACCAATGCATGTCTCACTCAATGACACAAAACAATAAGAGACACACACAACACCAAAGGCATATTACATGTACTCGAAAAGCACATCATCCTAGAAGAAATAAATTTAAAAATATTGTATATTCATATTGCATGATCAAAGGACATACTAACAATGTGTGCTTCTATAGAAGACTACACATGAATTTACTTCCTTTGGATTATCTTGAAACTAACCAACCTAGACCAAGAAAGGTTTGGGTTTAAAAGAACACTTAAATTACTTTATATAGGTGTGCTTAAAATCCACAAAAAAAAAAAGTGGTATCTCGATAGTGGATGTTCAAGGCACATGATGGGAGACAAAGAGCAATTTAACAAACTTGATACTAAGGATGGAGGACACGTTACTTCAAAGATAATGCAAAAGGAAAAATTATTGGCATTGGATAAATAGGTAATCCTCAATTCTTATTTATACATAATGTATTATTTATTGATGGTCTTAAACATAATTTGCTTAGTAGAAGTCAATTATGTGACATAGGAAATAAGGTAACTTTCTATCCTAAAAATTGCTTTGTTAATAGTCTTGATGAAAATAAAGTTATTTTTAATGGTGAAAGAGTAAACAATGTTTATGTCATTTATTTGAATAAAATTGATAACAAAGACATAAAATGCTTAATGTCTATCTCCTATGACATATGGACATAGCATAAAAGGTTAGAACATGTAAATTTTGAGCTTTTGAATGATCTTTGTAAACATGAACTTGTAATTGATTTACTTAAGCTTGAATTCACTAAGGATAAACCTTATGATGCTTGCCAAAAGAGAAAACAATCCAAGTCTTCATTTAAGCTAAAAAATATAGTGTCCACCTCTAGGCCACTTAAACTTATACATATGGATTTATTTGGACCAACTAGAGTTACTAGCCTCGGTGGAATGCACTATGCATATGTATTGGTTAATGATTACTCTAGATTCACTTGGGTATGTTTTCTTGCTCATAAGAATGATGCATTTAAAGCTTTTGAAAAATTTTCAAAAAGAGTTTAAAAAGAAAAAGGATTTTGTATTTCATCCATTAAAAGTGATCATGAAACCGAATTTGAAAATAAATTTTTCAAAAACTATTGTAATGAAAATAGTATTTCATATGCATTTTCATCTCATAGAACTCCTTAACAAAATGGGGTAGTTGAAAGAAAAAATAGAACTCTTATGGAAATGGTTAGAACAATGCTCCATGAGTATAATTTACCTTTATACTTTTGGGCGGAAGTTGTTAACACATCTTGTTATATTTCAAACTGAGTTTTCAAAAGACCAATTTTAAATAAAACATCTTTTGAGCTATGGAACAATAGAAAACCCAAAATCTCATATCTAAAAGTATTTGGATGCAAGTGTTTTATATTGAACACCAAGGACAATCTTAGGAAACTTGATTCCTAAGGCAATGAAGGAATTTTCCTAGGCTATTTTATTTCTAGTCAAGCATATAGAGTCTTTAATAAAAGAACTTTAGTAATTGAAGAGTCAATGCATGTTGTATTTAATGAATCAAACTTACTTGATCCTAGAAAGGATGTTTGTAGTATTGATGATCTTATAGGTGAAAATGAAATTATGGAAACACAAGAAGAGAATGCTAGTAAGCCTTTGGAACTTGAAGGTCCAAACAAGGAGGAAAATGAGGAGACATCTCAACCTACCTTGAGGATGAACTTCTAAAGGATTGAAAATTTAAAAAAGCACATCCTCAAGACCTTATCATAAGTGACACTACAAAAGAGGTAACTACTAAATCTAAACTTAAGTATATTATTAATTTAGCTTTCATTTCTCAAATTGAATCCAAAAATGTTAATGATGCTTTGAGTGATGAATTTTGGGTCCTTGCTATACAAGAAGAGTTAAATCAATTTAAGAGAAATAAGGTTTGAACCTTAGTTCCTAGACCTAAACATCATCCTATTATTGGCACCAAATGGGTGTTTAGAAATAAGATGAATGAACAAGGTGTCATAACTAGGAACAAAGCTAGACTAGTAGCTAAAGGTTATAACCAAGAGGAAGGCATTGATTATGATGAAACATTTACCCCCATTGCAAGGTTAAAAGCTATTAGGATGCTACTTGCATTTGCATCATTCATGAATTTTAAACTTTAATAGACATTAAAAGTGCATTTTTAAATAGTTTTATTGAAGAGAAAACATATGTTGAACAACCTCCAGATTTTAAAAATTTTGACTCTCCAAATCATGTGTTTAAACTTTCAAAAGCACTATATGGATTAAAACAAGCTCCAAGAGCTTGGTATGAAAGATTGAGTAATTTTTTACTAGAGAGAGGTTTCTCTAAAGGAAAGGTTGACACAACTCTTTTCATAAAGAAATCCAAGAATGATTTATTAATTATTCAAATTTATGTTAATGATATTATTTTCGGTGATTCTAACCATTGCTTATGTGAGGAATTTTCAAAATTAATGCAAGGAGAATTTGAAATGAGTATAATGGGAGAACTCAAATTCTTTCTTGGACTTCAAATCAAGCAATGTAAAGATGATATTTTCATCAATCAAACCAAATATGCAAGGGACATTCTCAAAAAGTTTGGAATTGATAAAGCTAAATCAAGGAAAACTCCAATGAGCACCATAACCAAACTCAACAAAGATGAGAATGTCAAATCGATTGATGAAAAGTGATTTAGAGGTATGATCGGATCCCTTCTTTATTTAACCACTAGTAGATCCTATATTATATTTGTTATTTGCTTATATGCTAGATTTCAATAAAGTCCTAGAAAAATCTCATTTAAATGCTATCAAAAAAAATTTCAAATATCTTTGTGGTATAATGCATTTAGGACTCTGGTATCCTAGGAGTTCTTCCTTTGACTTAATTAGTTATTCAAATGCAGAATTTTTCGGTAGCTTACTAGATAGAAAAAACACTTCCAGAACTTGTCAAATTTTAGTAAATTGCTTAGTTTCTTAGTTTAGTAAGAAATAAGTTTATGTTACCTTGTCCACTGCTAAAGTAGAATATGTGGCAGCTAGTTGTTGTTGCTCACAAGTTCTATGGTAAAAACAATAACTATTGGACTATGACATTGATATTAATCATATTCCAATTAAATGTGATAATACAAGTACTATAAACCTTAGTAAGAATCTTATTCAGCATTCTAGAACTAAGCATATTGATATTAGACATCATTTCTTGCATGATCATGTGCAAAATGGTGACATTTTTCTTGATTTTATTGATACTAATCATCAATTAGCAAACATCTTTGTCGAGCCTCTTTGTGAAGAAAGATTAAATTTTATTAAACATGAACATGGTATCATTGATGATTCAAGCTTGTCATAATGACATGCTTGACTGCATAATTAATTATTAGATTCATGTAAAACTATGTTTTTCACTAATGTTTCATTTCTGTTTATTTTTTGCATTTAATATCATTTCCTAAAATTCATGCTTAATCATGGACTATATATTTTTAGTTTATTTTTGGTATTTAATACTCTATCATAATTATGTATTAATAAATTAAATATCTATATATATATATATATATATATATATATATATATATATATATATATATATATATATTAATTATATAAAAAATTTTTTAATTAATTTTTTTAACAAAATTTTTCTTATTTTGTTAATTCTTGATAATATATGTCAAAATATTTGTCTTTAAGTGTCATTTGTTTTAAATTAATGATTAATTTTATGCTTAAGGACCTATTTGTCATGTTTTTAGGATCAAATTGCAAAAGATTTGAAAGTTTAGGGACTTTTTAGCATTTTTTTGTCATGAGTCGTTGATCTCGTGACCATTGCGAGTCTCTTTACCCAAAACCGCTCATGAGCAGATTGCTCGTGAGTAACAGTCGGACAAAGCATATTTTTGTTGTTTTTTTATTTGTTTTGTTTTGATTGTTTGTTTAATAAAAATGGTAACTTGCATTTTTTTAGCATTTTTAGGACTCTTTTTCTTCTATATAAACCCTCAAACTTTTCTTTTGATTTATAATTAGTTGTACTTGCTCATAAACTCCTTCAAAATAATTCTTTTTCTCTCAAAAACACTCTTCATCCTTTACCATTTCACACCCTTGTCATGGCTCCAAAGATAAAAAATACTTAAGGTGCATCTTTATCCTCTAGAAAAGGCACCAAAGATCAACCTAAAAAATAACCTTCTCTCTCCTACATTTCAACTCAATTTAGTGAAAGGCTTACTCATTTTAATGATAGGCAAATTATTTCTTTCAAATTTATGTCTCAAGCTACCTTGGAAAAGATGGGTTGTTTTAATGAGGTTAGAGGTTTACTTGATAATGCAAGTTTGTATGATTTTGCATTCAATGACTATCCCACGTATCCCACATTAGTACATGAATTTCTTGCCTCCTATTACGTGAGAACCCATTACTTTAATGAGCAAAATCCTATGAATAGCATGAGATTTAGATTGGGTGGGAGAGACAGATTCCTTACTTCTCAAGTTTTTTATAGCATTTTTTACTTTAAACAAGGGGGTTTAGCCTCTCCCATTTCAACTTAGCTTCCTAATCCTTTTTTATCTCATTATTCCAAACCTAATGTGAAAACCTTTGAAGCAGAACACACTAAAGCATCTAATTTTGCTTCAAAATCTCTTTAGTATGTACATAGGTTTATTACCTACCCTTTTCATGCTAAGGGCTTGAGTAATGAAACTATTTCCTTTAATGATCCTTTCCTTCTTAGATGTCTTATTGAAGGCATAGATTTTAAGCTAGGAAGATGGCTTCAATGGAGGTTTTGGTTAGCTAATGATAGTGTTAGTAGTGCCTTATGTGTAGGAGGTTTTACTACTAAAATTGCTCATTACTTTAGGATTAACTTGAGAAACATCCCTTCCATTCCTCCATCATTTCTTAATGATACTCTTGAGAAACTCTAGGCAATTTAAGCTTATTAAAAACTCTTGGTTTTGGAAAGACGAAGTAGAAGATAAAGATGTTAATGAGGGGCAAGAACAAGATTTATAAGACATTGAGCAAATAGGCACTCTTAGACTTAAAAGTATTCCTATTGAAGAAGAAATTCCTTAAGAGCATACTCTCAAGAGCATACTCCTCCTCAATATCAAAGAAAAAGGGTAAGAGGACCTTCCACTTCTCAAAGTGTTGATGATGAGCCCGTTTGGATTGGTGGTTTCTTTGATCACCTATCCATAGTGGAGTCAAACTTCAACATAAGGTTTGATCATGTTGACACTACACTTGATCGTTTTGAGCTAAGACTAGATCACATGGAATATGATATTTATCAATTGTATGCTCATCATAACATACAATGCTCTTGGCCTCCTCCTCCTCCACAAGGCTAATTTTCTTTATTTATTTTTAATATACTTTTCGTATCTAAGTTTTTTAACTATTATTTTTTATGATTATTGTAACAGTTTCTGTTTGGTTTATCTTCTGGATATTTTCTGGATATAAGCCTTGAGCTGTTAGTTTATCTTCTTTATATCACTATAACTTTATTTTTCAATGCAAATTTTTATTTATGCATAACTTTTAATTGTGCTTATACATGCAAAATTCATATTCATGTATAAATTCTTCTTAAGAATTGTTCTTATCTTTGAAAATGACATGAAATTTATAAAGATTTTGAGTATCTTTGTTTTCATTGTTTTGGTTCTTGATCTTTTATTTCCTTTAGGTTAATTTTCCCTTATATCTCTGTCTTTTCTTTTTTTTTTTTTTTTTGACAAAGGGGGAGCAAAAGTTATGGGCTTATGGGATAAATAATTATGTTTGTGTTTCAGATATGCTAAGTACCACATAATTATGTGTGATTGATTTACTAGCTAAACTCTACATGATCATGTAATGTTTCAATATAGCATATGTGCTATTTTGTGATGCATTATAGTAGCACTACATGCATATATGTTTGAAATTATTTCCTTCATATTTTCTAGCATAATTTTTTTTAATAATCATGTTATCATGATTTGTTTTTAATACCTTTGTCTTGATAGACATTGTCCTTCGTATTATTTTTTTTTTTTTGCTTGTCTTTATTTTTGATAAAAAGGGTAATAAAATAAAATTATATTTCTTATCATGTCCAAAAAAGAGGAGAAATAAAGAAATATATTTGTTAAAGGAAATAATTTTTTTTTTCAATTGGTATCTTTTCAAAAAATTATCTCCTTTATTATTATTTAATTTTTTAAAAAAACATATTACATCAACCCTTATACATGCTATGATAATTCATTTATTTATATGCTCTGATACATGATAAATAGTGAATTTATTCATATGTTAAGGTGAAGCAAAATATTTTCTCATTTTGTATCTCTTCATTTTGAAAGGGGAGCTATTTTAATTAACATGCCTACTCATATTATTTATTTTTGTCACACTCACACATATTATTTATTATCTTTTCAAATTGATTGTCAAAGCCAAAAAGGGGGAGATTGTTGACCATTTGCATGGTCAAACTCCTAATTTTGGACTTTGACAAACAATTTTGACACTAATAATTTCAACTAAGTGTGTAGGGAATTATATACAAAACATATACATTTTTGGATGAATAGTAATTTTTTGGGCTAATTCAACTTCTGAGATTCAAAAAGGCTTTTAAAATCTTTAGAGCTCTATAATGAGAAAATAATATTCTTCACTTCTAAAGTAAACATCTTAAGCTTTCCAAATTAAGTTTGCTTGTCAAAATCTGAGCTCATTGGGGTATGCAAATCTTCAGTTGAAGTCAGCATATAGAGCGAAGTGATTCAAAGTTTTATGGAAAGATAAAACAATTATATACAAATTTTATGAAGAACATTTAGGCTGAATCGATCGTCTTCAATCCCGTTCATGAGCATCTCACGAGCCAGTCACAAGCTATCCTCTTTTTGGTGTTCTTGTTGAGGAAAGGGGCAATGCTGCTCATGAGCCAAAGTCACGAGCAAAGAGCACTTTTGCTCGTGAGGGTAGTATTGTCAGCTCCTAATGGAAATATTTGAATGCAATAGATATATTTTTGCTCCTCACGAGCCAATACTTGCTCCTTGCAAGCACTGTTCACTCATGAGTGACATTTTGACAGAATAAAGTCCAAGATTGATTCAAAATCAAATATAGATGTTGGAGACATGTTTAATACATCTAAAACTATATTTTTGAGTGTTTTTCTATATAAACACCCCTTAGAATTCAATTAAAAGGTTAAGAAACTTATTTTATCATTCATTATCTCTTAAGCATTCAATTAAGCTCTAAAAATTCTCTTAAACAATTTTATTGTATAAACTCTTGTGAGAGTTAGTTGTGTGATTAAAAATATAATTTCTCTTCATCTTAAATCTTGGGATAGATTAGCAGGGAAGTGAGATTTATTTCTAAAGGAATTGGTTTAAGTGTTGTCCATTAAAACATTTAAAATTTGATTTTTGAGTGAGCCTTGAAAACTCAAGTTGTAAGGTTGTAAGAGTGAGCCATAAAACTTTTGTGTAATCTTAATCTTATGAATAAGATTGTGGGTGATTAAAAATCCTAACTTGAGAATAAGTTAGGTGGAGACGTAGGATTATTGTTGAATCTGAACTCCTTAAACTTATTAACTTCCATTTAATTCTTTTAAATTCTCATTTTTATTTGATAGTCCTATTCACCCCCCCCCCCCCTCTATGACTCTTTCACTTTAACTAAAAAGAAAACCATACACTTTGTCAACTACTTTAATTTGATTATAAAAACATTAACTCTAGTTTCAATCCCAAATTTGAATAGAATACCCTAAATCCTTTTTACCACCTTTTTTATAGGAACATGCAAGCTCCAACGAATTTGGGCATTAACTTTTTCTTACAAAAAAAATTAATACTACGAATAATGAAATGGAGGTGGTTTTCACTTTTCTCTTACCTTTGAGTAATCCATTCCTTTTCTTGGCTTCACCACTTCATGAACCACAAATATACACTGTCAATGTTAGGACAATGTGAAACACTCATAGATTAAAAAATGAGAAAGAGACACAAATAGAGACAATGAGCTTTCTTAAGTAGTAGATAGATTATAATACTGCACAAGGGAAAAGAGGGAAGCTCTCTAATGGGTATAAGGTTTTTTTTAGGTAGTGAAGTAAATAATGGCCAAATTAGTAACTCTACTTAATGAATTATAATAAAGAAATCTAACGGAGGGGACAAATAATTAACAGTTTCAAAAGTCAGGGGATATTTAATAACTTATACAAAAATATGGACGAAATAGTTAGTTTGGCCAAACCTCAGGGGACAATAGTAATTTACCCTTGAAAATTATTGTCAAAATGTAAATATTGTTAATATAATTTTTTTAAAAATTAATATTAGAGATATAAATATTATAAATATTTAATTGCTAACTATAATTTAAAATAATATTAATTTTATTATAAATTATAAGAAATCAACTATATGTATTTAATTTAAAAATAAGGCAGTTGTTATTAATTGTTTTTAATAAGGGTAATATAGTTTATCAAATCTATAGCTTATCAAAATAGAGCTTATCAAATATATAGCTGTTTTGAATAAAAATAGCTATCAGTTAATGATTTGGGAATCTCACCAAACACTTAAAATGTAACTAATAGAGAAAAAATATCTAAAAGCTATCTAGATAAGCTAATCTAAACGCCCTTAAAATTTGAATCCCACCTTCCCCTAAATGTTAGTTATTAATGTAGCGACAACTACCTGCTGTAAACCTTTTGTTGTGAAATTGGAGGTGGTTTTGATTCCCAAATCTTAGGTCTAATGCCAACAATTGATGAAACTTCATTAATAAAAGCACATATTACAAATAATAAAGCCCAACTGAAAACTATAAGACAAAGCCTAGTAGATAGAGACAAGCCTAAAATACAAAGGCTGAAAAATATATCCAATTTTGTTGCTATCCAATTTAAAAGAAGAAACTATAATTTGTTGGTAGCAATAATAACATAAGCATATCAAACTTTTTGTCATGGTTAATCCAAATTTAAATTGCCTCCATTTCCAAATTTTGTTTCATAAATTGAGCATAGCTTTCAATAATTTCACTTTCAGAGACCCACTGTTTATGTATCGTCTAACGCACAAAAAAAGGTAGTGAAGCATTAACTCCAATAGAGTTGATGGCGATAGGATATGAAACAATCAAGGAGAGCTGCTATAACTATTCATCTTAAGAAGGGTGGGATTTATATTTCAAGTCCACTGTACAAAAAAACACCAAAAACACAAAAACCTAGAACAAACTACAAATATAAGATCTAATTTATCATAGAGAAATATGAACTAAATAGCAAAAAACAAAAGGTGGTGGGAAGGGATGGTCGTTGGTCTGATGACCAGCTACACCGTCTTGAACACCTTCTGGAACAAAGAGACATAAGTTACAGTGCACAAAAAAGACGAGAGGCTGCTAATATTATATTTTAAGGACATTTTTATCCCAAGAAGGCTCCAAATAATTGCCAAATGTCCTACCTAGCTATTAAAATTAAGGTGGGATTCAACTTAAATTTCATTTTGGCTCCCTAAGAAATATAATCACAGGCGTAAATTTGTCTTTAAACTAATGCGAATATGATTATCTATTTTCTTTTTATTTTAACAAATTGCATAGACTAATCTACAGTGTAAATCACATATACATTGTACAATATTTTCTTTGACATTAAAAAAAATTCATTTTTGGGTTTTTGTGCAGAAGCAAAGCACATGGTCCGACCCCAAAGTCTGGTGTAAAGCTAAACCCATGACTTATAAAGTGGTCTTTTTCACGACAAGGGCGGTGGTGGTGGTGCACCAATGCTGCATCAATTTGTAATAAATTTTTACTAGAAAAATTAACAATATTGAAATAAGTAGAGTTGAAAACAATAGTAGCATCAAATTAATTTGAAATAAAATGGTAAAAAATAATTTTCGATATTTAAAAAAATATAAAATAAAAAAAAATTATACACTCAGATTGACAACATTAAAACAGATAATGTGGATAGAATTATGATTTGTGTGTTTAGGACTGTAATTCTGATTTTCTTGGTATATTGTTTCCAAGACTGTTACAGATTCGATGATGAAACATGTAAGGGGTTGTTTGGAGGTGTGACAATGTAATTTGGCTTTGCAAACACAGATTGCTATGAAAGTGGAAGATTGTTTACGGGACTTGAAAAATAATAATAAGAAGAAGAATACAGAACCAAACAAGACTTTAGGACATCATTTTCTTAGTAGCTAAGCATGGGTCAAAAAGGATGACTATTAAAAGAAAAGAATAAGAATAATTATCCTAAGTTTTGGATTACAGCACGCTCCCAGTTAGGAATTTTGAACTATGAACTACAAACAGCTCTCACCCAATCAATGTGGGTCCCTTCCATCAGAAACCCCTCTTTTAATTTTCTCCATTTCCACCCTATTTTCACATTAACTCTAATTTCTTATTATAAAATGCTAAAATCCAAGACCTAACTATGTATTTTAAACCGCCCTCCACTTGATTAAGTTCAAGTCCTAAGGACAATAATATATTGAGTTACCTATCTTAAACTGGTTTAGTTACCGTCACAGAATCAGCTTCCTATTGAGGTGTAAGGTTAAAATCTTTCTCCCCTCCATCTCTAAAATGTAACTTATTCAAAAAAAATTATATATTTTAAAAATTTTAATGCTATCATTAAATAAAAACATTTAATAAAGAATAGAGTTTTAATCCTTCTCCCTTCTAACTCTCTTATATTATAGTATAAAACTAAGATACTTATTGGATCAGTTGATAAATGTTTAGTTTGAAAAAGTTGGGTAAAAAATATTTGACAAATTTTTTATATCAGCAATTAATAACTGATTGAATCAATCAGTTGTTGATTCAATCAGCTTTAAATTGTAGCTTTTATAATCAAATTGCCTCTAATTTTTTTATTTTTATCAAATTAATCTTTTAGTATTTTACCTGTAAACGCCAGTAAAAATTATCCGAATTTTTTATGCTTGTTTTTCCTATTATTTTTTTTATTGTTTAAAAAACTATTATTTTTAGCAATTTTTTAAAATTCACCAGAAATCTACTCAATGTTTTTAACATAAAATTTTAAAATACATATTAATTAAATTTTTTTATCTAAATTATTGATATTGAGAATTTAACTAAAAAACCCAAATCAAACTAAAAATATTAGAAATTAACTCAATTAAGCAGATTAAAATTTTAATACTCTTCTTTTCTTGACAAAACATATGATTATATTATATGTATGATAATTTAAAGAAAAAAAATTACTTTTTTAATTACTGACTTGAATTTAAAGTATAAATTAAGAAAATGCGTATTAATTTATGAATTCAATATTACTATTATTATTATTAATTTATTTATATAAAATAAATAAATTATGTCTAGAATAATCATTTTTTATATAATAATTAAAACAGCTCACGTACATTTTACAAAATAATTATCAACTATTAGTTGATAGAAACAACTAAAGTAAACAAAGCTTAAGTTATTGAACTATTGTTAAAAAAAAATTATAAATAAATTAAGACTGTTAAAATCAATTGATAAGAAATTTTTTCATTCTAGTGGTATTTTAAATTTAAGTTGTGTTGTATTTAATTTTGTCTAATTAGATATTAAAACATGTTTATCATTTATATAATTGTACTAAATTAATTAGAGTTGGATAATTTGTTTTAAAAGGATGGAATTTGATAAATTTTAAATATAATTTAAATAAAAATGCATAAAATTTAATTAATAAATCAAATGCATAGATTTGATGTGATGGATAAAAAACAAAAAAGACAAGGTATTGTGGAAGCACACATTACATGCTCTAACCGAACATCAAAATTGCTTACAGAAAACCTTAGTTTAGTACAGTACAAGGAAAAAAACAATTGTCGGACCGTTATAAAAAGAGCGCGTTTTCACCTGCCACGTCACCTTCCCATGCTGATTATACGTTCCCTTTCCCTCTTATGGTTGGTTCCCTATCGACATTCATTGTAACGAGGAACATGAGAGAAAATTAATAATAATAATAATTATAATCACCATACTTAATTATAATTAATAGAAAGTTATATGAAATAAATTTTAATTAATTATATAATTTTATTTTAAATTCTATAATGATAAAAATTGAATCTTATACCTTAAGAATTACTTAACTACTATTTCATCAATTTTAACTATATTTAATTAATTATAAAAAATAAAAATTTCAATGTTATTTTTAAATGGAATCAATTCATCAAATATAAAAATACATTATATGAATTTTATTTAAATTAAATTGTATAAAGCTTGAGACATAAAAAAAATAAGTTAATATTGTTATAAAAAAAATAATCAATTTATCGTGTTTGATTTTAATAGAACCACAATAGAAGTAAAAAAATTTAATAATTAATTTAATATCATCAAAGTAAAAATAATTTTTACTAATTAATTTCAAGGGTTATTGATATTATTAATAAATTTAAAATAAATAATAATATTTTAAATTAAAACAATTATATATATATATGTATATCACTTCCACTAATTTCGAACAATTACTTATTGTTTCCTTTCAAAAAAGTTACTTATTGTTAAGCATATTATATATAATTACGAAAATTTATAATACATAAAATATATTATTTTTTATGACCAAAAAAAAAAAATATATATATATATATATATTAATAATAATGAGGTAATATTGTAGATGAAGATGAATATGTAGTTTCTTTATTGATATAATAAAAATTTTGTCATTGACCAAAAAAAAATAAAAATAAAAATTCTGTCTGTAGAAAGAAATATATAAAATGAACGAAGCAGGGTGACCATGAAACAGTAGAAAAGAGAAGAAACAAGAAAAGCGACTCCTACACTTCACTTCAACTTCAATTACAGAGACCCACATTTTTCTCAAGTTTTGTTTATCTGTTTTTCACAGTCTCATTGTAAGTAATTAACTTTTTTTTTTCTCTGCATTAATAAAGTTTCCATTTTTAATGTAAAATCTTTAATGGGTAGTTTTACTGGTAAGTGATTTGCTTGATGCATTCCTGATTTTTAGTTTTTTTTTTTTTTTTTCTTTCTCTTTTGGGTCCTTTTTTTTTTATTTGTGTCGGTTCATATTTTTTCTCTTTTCTGTGTTTAATCATTATTAACAGGGAAGTGAAGTTTGCTAGTGAATTGTGATCTTTTGGATTATACACAAAGTTTAAGTTATAGATTGTCTAGAAGAGTGGCAGTTACTACATCTTTGATACTATGATACTACTGGTAATTCTTATGTCAAATCTAATGGGATCATTTATGGTTATATTTTAATTGTTTTGCTGATCTTCAATTAAAAAAAAAAAAAGTGCAGTGTGTGTACTACTGGTTTTGACTGTAAAAGTCTTGATTTGGGTGTTTGATATATTCTTCTTCTGTTCATATTCTTGACTGGGTAATGATTCAGTTCTGTATATGTAATTTTTTTTTTCTTTTAAGTTTTTGTTTTTAGTTTGGTTACTAACTGGCAACTGAAAGGAAAAAAATGTATGTTTTAAACCAATAAAAAAGATTCTTTTTTAATTTGCTTCGGTCTTTGCATTGATTTTTTTCTTTGTGAATTCTCGGTCTAGGTGAAGAAGAGAAGATGATGTTCACAGATAGATGGGTTCGAGAGGTGAGCCAATATGGAACCCTTCATTTTGTTGCTTAGGATAGAACTTGCTATTTATGTTTGACGTAAGTTTCTAAAACTTGTATCAGGAAACTGCTACCAAGCAAAAAGATGTTTCTAATTTGGTTTTGAATGAAAAACCAAGTTCTGACCCTTTTGGTCATATGAGAATGGGTGGAAGGGGTGGTTTTGTATTGCCTTCTCCGGCTAAACTCCAAAGTGGGCACATGGCATTTGATGCAGTTCCTGTGACGCGAGTCATACATGTGAGTGGGAAAGGTGGTGGGACTGAATCAGACATGGACATATCTTCTGAATCTGAAGATGAGGTCTATGGGGATCAGTACTCGTTGGATTCATCCCCTCAGGATGACAAGATTCCCAATGTTGCTGCTCCTTGGCACACTTCTCCAATGAAAAGGACTGGGAATTATAACATTGAGGAAATACATTCCAATATCGGTCTGTCTAGGGTGACAATCTCACAGAAACAAGGAAATGCTGTAGGGAGATTTAGAAGTTGTACGTATGATCAACTTTCTGATTCTGCCAACAGCACTGAATGCTTATACATGCAACAGAGTAGCATGAACAATGCTTCATCCTATAGTGGAGCATATATCTCGAATGGTTTTTCTTCTAGTGTTACTTCACAAGCAAAATTTGATATGACAGCTAAACAGGTTTTCTTTCTAAACTGTACATCTTGTTGATACAGTACATAGTGGTTTGTGTGCAGGATGTGTGGTTACTATAACAGTGAAACACATTCTAATTTTGAGTTACTTTTATTTTATAATGACATGAATAATTGTATACATGCAATTGCCCTGTTGGAATTTTGGAAACAAATTAATTCTGTTCGTTATTCTCACTGTCATATAAAAAAAGATAATAGCTGGCAGTGATTGAGTCTTGCTCAAATAGAAATCAAAAGGTTGTTGACTATATGTGAAATCCCAAGCTTTGGCTTATTTTAGGATTGAATGTTCATATAGAAATCAAAAGGTTATTGACTGCTCTTGGCTTCAAGTGCCTCGGATCCGGTACAATTGAATGGATTGACCTGTATTTTTTCATTTAGGATTAAGCATACTTAAACTTGTAAGATTTTGCTTTTTTTTTTTTTTTTGGAGTTTTTTGACCATTAGAAGCAAGCTGTGTTATCAATACTCTGCAACACAGAACGATGGGAATTTCAACACTTTGAAACCCTTGAATTTAGTGTAGAACATGAGGTGGCAACAAGCATATTGGGGACTATTTGGCGATTTTGATCTGCAGTCTTAGAAACCTTTATAACAATAGACTATGGTCAGCAATTTTTTTTCTGTGTCAGTGCATTTGTTTCCTCTTGTGTACTTGGTAGAATTGCAGGTTATAATTATAAAGAAACCCAAACTATTTTAGAAGTTTTGGTTACAGCTTTTTCATAGAGAATGGAAATAACCACACCCACTCTTGTACTTTAGTTACAATTGTAATCATAGCTGGGTTAAAAGAAACCATCTAAACTATCCACAACGTTAATTTATGAAATGGCTATGGTATAAGCTTGGAAGGATTAAGCTATTATTGATTGTCGGCCACAGAATTTATCAACATGCACTTTTTCTTTTACATGTATCTGGGTTTCCATGGATTGGCTGTGATTGCAGCTCATAGCTGAAGCATCCAACAATTTTTGTGATATCCAAAAAGAAGTCCATGTTGCAGTTGGCTTGTAGTTTGGACTTTTTGGTGATAAAAACAATTTATCTTGTGGGTTATGAAATAGTATCTCATCTCCCAAGTTTTGATAACAAATCCTTCTGGTTGTGGGACAAGTTTATAATTCCATACCATTATGTTCTGCCTTGGCAAGTGGTCAATTGATATTTTAAGTGCACCGTGTCCCAAACTGCTCTAAGAGAAATGCTTTGCAGGATTACAATGACTTGTCTCTGAAGAACATAAAGTTTCTTTATAAAGATATGCCAAGTGCACCGCCTATCAGTTCTGGTGCAGAAATTGAAAAAACGACTGACAAAGTTACAAAGTTTGGAGATAATGGCATACTTCTTTCAGCCAAATTGAACAATTATTCAGCCATAGACAAACCAACATCATCGAACCATGTTCATTCTAGCTACATTATACTGGATGGCCCTGGCAATAGGACTCCTAACCTATCAAAAAGGTTCGTTTGGATGTTTTGATTTCTTTATATCTTCTTTCCAGACAAGAACTTAGAAGTTTATCATATGTTTTTTTTTTTTTTTTTCTCCTAAAAGGATTGCAGCTGGAAAAGAAGCTACTGTACCTTCAAGTTCTTTACCTGCTCGCATCCCCACATTTCATGCAAGGTATGTAGGGCAGCAGAATTAGTTATTGGCATAAGCGGGCTCTGATTCTGATTTATATTTCACTTTAGAGTTCTGCAATTTAATTGATGCCATCATAGTTTTAGTTTATTTTTCTTAAGTTTCTGGTGACTGGATTCAGCACACTAGGTCCTTGGTGTGCTGTGATTTCATATGATGCATGCGTTCGGTTATGTCTTCACTCATGGGCCAAAGGTTGCACTGAAGAAGCTCCCTACTTTTTGAATGATGAATGTGCATCATTGCGCTACTCATTTGGGTGAGTCCTTTTGCTTTTTTAGTTATTTGTTTCTCTTTTGCATAAGCCTTCTGATTTAAAACTTGATGGTCTATAGTCTTTGATCTTTTTACCTTTCTGGACAGAATGTCAAGTTATGTGTGAGATGACTTTTCGAAATGTGAACCAGGAGTTGCAAAATGCAGCTACAAGATGGTTGAACTTTTATTAGCCTTTATTTTTATTCTTGTGTTAGTCTTGAAGTATTATTTGGCAAAAATATGATGTCAACTTCTACACCCTTTAGCCAATCTTATCATAAATCATATAATTACTGAAGCTACATCATGTTATTATTTTCTTTATTCTTAAAACCCAAAAACTGTATTTATGTTTTATTGAAGTATGGTTTTTTCTTTGTTAATATCTGCTTTACGTACAGCTGGTTGTGGCCATATCAAGTAAAAGAATTTTAAGCTTTTATCTCCTAAAAATTTATGCATGCAGTTATTGGAACTGTTCTATGACAGGCTGTGTTGAAATTTAGTCTATGTTTTCGTTGGAGTCCTAGTTTTCTCATAGTTTTTCATCTTAATATCTTAGTTTACAGCATGTATTGTTACAACCAGAAGAGGAGCTTTTGGCAAAACGAACTTCAGAGGTGATAACTGAAGGAGCTGTCCCGAAACCTAAGAAAACTTTTGGCAAAATGAAAGTGCAAGGTACTATTGTATTTTCCCTATTAATAGCACATACTCATGATTTTATGTGGTTTTTATTTTAAGATATTTATTGTTTGTTGAACTTTCACTTGTTCTACAGTACGTAAACTGAAAATGGGTTTAGACCTACCTGCTGGGTGCAGTTTTTCATCTCTGAACCAATCTATGATAAAAATTGAACCACTTCGTCAACATTTGACAACTTTAACTTCAACATTACATTCTGGATGGGAAGTTGTGAGGAAAGTCCGTGTGACTCCCCATATTCCTCCAAACGGTTCTTTTTCACAACACAGTCTAGCATACATGCGTGCAAGTACTCAGTACATCAAACAAGTCTCCAAGCTCTTGAGAAATGAGATGACTACTTTGCGCAAAAGTCCCTCCTCATCTGAAGCAGTGCAAGGTATGGTAATCTTCATGTTTGGCTATAAACTTCAATACACTAGTGTGCACGAAAATTGTTTTTTCATGGTTAATTGTTTTTCCATGGTTAGACCATATTGTCAAGTTGTTGAGCTGCTGCTAGCCATATAATTTTTCTGCTGTCTGGGAATACTTCGAGTTACCATCTGTAGGTCTCTAATAAGGACTAACTAGACAAGCTTAATAAATTTTACCATTATATGATAGGGAATACTTAAGATTCTAAAAGGTTTTAAGAAACATTTGTTAGAGGCAGTCTGGCCTTATCCATAATATTTGACATGGTGAACCATTTCCTAAACTTGAAAATGAATGCATCCATACTTTGGCAAGTAGGTGGTCTGGAAGGAAGATGACCATTTGCAAACGTTAATTTATTTGACATAGCTTGTTTCTTATTTGTGCTTCATTCTTTCAGACCAGTAGTTTACCCTCTTCTTTTTCACTTTTTGTAATTCAATTGGATGGTCTGATGTTATCAGAAACACATACTTGCTCATTGAGATTGAAAAGCTCTTCTGAGGAGGATTCAGTTCGATTGCAACCAGGGTCTGGTGAAACCCACATGTTGTAAGTGGCCTTTTCATTATTTGAGTTCTTGTTTTTCTCTCCATATTACTCCTTTCTTCATGAAAATTATTCATGATTTGAGTTTTCTTATCCCTAACAATTATTTCATCGCTTTCTTGTCGATGACAATTATTTCATTACAATGCAGCTTTCCTGAGAATCATAGTGATGATTTGATCATTGAAGTTCAAGATTCCAAGGGAAAGTATTGTGGTCGTGTATTGGCCCAAGTGGCTGTTATTGCTGATGACCCAGTAAGACAGCAATTTATTTATTTTAAGTATTAGAAGGCATATAGTGTGCTAGGAGTTCTGAGTAGTGATTTAATGCAGAGTGACAAGCTTCGATGGTGGCCCATATACCATGAGCCAGATCATGAACTTGTTGGAAGACTACAGCTGTATGTAAATTATTCAACTACTCCAGATGAAAGTAGCCATCCTAAGGTATATTTTAGATATTATTGTCTAATAATTATGAGGTCATAGTTTTGCTATTATTCTGCTCTTAGTGGTTCTTCATCAGTAGAAACAGTGCATGAATTTACCAAGAAAAAGGTGATTTATTTTGTATCATTAATGTCACTTTTATTGTCCAGTGTGGTTGTGTTGCAGAAACTGTGGCATATGACTTTGTTTTGGAAGTTGCTATGAAAGTTCAACACTTTCAGCAGAGAAATTTATTGCTACATGGCCCATGGAAGTGGTTAGTGACTGAATTTGCATCTTATTATGGAGTATCAGATGCATACACCAAATTAAGGTATTGTGATGAAGCAACTTTCATAATGCCATAAAAGTACAGTTTTCTCACATAATGCAGGGTCTTAACTCACAACCTTCTGTCATATTTACAGATACCTTTCCTACATCATGGATGTGGCTACACCCACCAAAGACTGTCTTGACTTGGTATATGATCTACTACAACCTGTGATCATGAAGGGTAATAGGAAGAGTGTATTGAGTCATCAAGAGGTATGTTTTAAATCAATGGTCGCACCATTTCTTTCGTGCATAGCCACATCCATCTTACATCGAAAAGACATGTTGCGAGGGCAACACATATTGGCAGCCAACTATAGCATTTGAATAAATTATATAATTTTGAATATGTTTCTCTTGTCTTCTGGTTTTACGTATTTAGTCTGAATTTTGGGGCAACCTTGTCTTTATTGCACAATGCCATTTTTATGGGCACTAATTATGAGTGATATGAAAGCTTTGACTTAGAATAGGAGTTGTTATAATAAGGAGTGAAAGGATTTTGGCATTTTATTCTTTTCAGTGCAAGAGGAGAGACTATGAGATATAGCTAAGTTCAATCCTAAATTCTGTATAAAAGAAAAGTTAATGTCAGTAATTATTTGATGTAACCAGAATCGCATCCTTGGAGAGGTTGAGGATCAAATTGAACACATCCTTTCTCTGGTTTTTGAGAATTACAAGTCACTGGATGAATTAGCACCATCTGGTATGATAGACATTTTTGGCCCTGCGACTGGATTGGCAGCTCCTGCATTGGCACCTGCTGTCAAACTGTATCCTCTTCTGCATGACATTTTAAGTTCTGAAATACAATTGAAGTTCTGCAGATATTTTCAGGTACTAAAAACTGCCTTTGTTTCTTGGATTCATGTCTGTTTTGCCTCTTTACTTCATGTAAAATGCCATTGACCCTTTAGGCTGCTGCAAAGAAGAGGTCAAAAAGGCATTTGGCTGAGATAGATGAATTTATAAGCAGTGTTGAGGGAACTTTGCTGGATCCCATGATGGTTTCAACTTCTTATCAAAAGATGAAATCTCTTATCTTAAGTATAAGAAATGAGATTTGCACAGACATACAAATTCACAATCAGAATGTACTCCCCAGGTAAAAGTATCATTCTAGGGTAAACATTAAGTTGTTACTTTTTTCAGTATTCATGAATTTAAGCCATTTAAATAGTCAGCAGATAATGCTTAATCCTGTTCCTTTTCTACTCAACACAGTTTTGTTGCTTATTTGATATTTATCGTCCCAATACTAATCAATGTTTTTTCGTCTTTCAGTTTTATAGACCTTCCAAATCTGTGTGCATCCATATACAGTGTGGACCTTTCCAGTAGGTTACGCTCATTTCTTGTTGCATGTCCTCCTCCTGGCCCCTTGCCGCATGTCTCTGAACTTGTTATTGCAACAGCAGACTTCCAAATGGATCTTGCTTCTTGGAACATTAAGTAATTTATTTGTCATATTGTAATTTACTTAATTGAATGCTTATTTCTCTTTGTAATCATATTCATCTTTTTTACATGTTACAGTCCTGTGAAAGGTGGAGTGGATGCTAAAGAGTTGTTCCACTCATATATAAACCTCTGGATCCAAGACAAGCGTCTTGCCTTGCTTGATTTGTGCAAATTAGACAAGGTATAAATTTGCAGCATGATTCTTTCAACATTTTGTAACCAAGTTGTTTTAACAATGTTGCTTTAGATGACATATCTAAAACTATTCGTTAGCATTATAATGATCATTATCACAGTTCTGATGTTTCTCTTTTGTGGTGTAGCCTCCTCTTTGTGCTTGATCACATATAATTTATCAAATTTATGAGAATTCTTCCTCTTCTACAAATTCAAATTTGAATTTATTAATAGCATGTTAACTTCTGCGCACATGACTATAACAAGTATAGGTTCTCCACTCCTAGTGGGTCCACGTCCAGTGTTTAGGCATTACTGCATTAGCAGTTTAACAGATTTGTTTTTCATGTAAAGAACTTCAAGTGTTTGATATAGTGCAAGGACTGTTTTTTCTTTTTAATCTCAGCATTTAGAAACTTTACTGTTACTATGCAAAGGATGTTAAATTCCATTATTGCTGAATACCATCAGAAACTCTCAATGTCAAATTCAGTTGGAATTATGCATAACTAAAGCCCAAAGAATTATTTTCATATGATGTATGCCAAAACCAATTGTGTTTTTAAGATGATTCTGCAACAATAGAACAATTGAAAAAAAAAAATGTTAATCTCCTTTAAATGAACAACTATAATTGATGATATAGAGGTTGGTCAAGTGGTGATTATGCTTGTGATGTGGTAGGAGAAAATTCCCTGCAGAAGATGAAAACATGAGGAGAAAGGAGAAAGAAAAAGTGTGCTCAAACAATTAATAAGCTCAATAAATTAAAAACTAATTTCCATAAGGAAACTATTGTTCATCAAATGTGGATGCATTGCTAAGTGCTAGATAAAATATCCAAATTGGGGGCTTGCAGGATGGTTAATGTATAGACATGAAGGAACATATATCTCCATGTGCATGTGCATGTATTTACATTTGTTTCTGATATGAAAATTTTGCTGGTTAGTTTCAGGTAAAATGTTCTGGAGTCAGAACACAACATTCAACAACTCCTTTTGTGGATGAGATGTACGAGCAAACTGATGGAAACACTGAAAGAATATGAAGTAATAGTTTCTCGTTGGCCAGAGTATATTGTTGTCTTGGAGAATGTATGTTGTTATATTTCTTGATCTTATTCATCTGTTTATCTGTTGTTTGGCATCAGTTTTTATCACTGTTATAATGACATGTATATCCATCAAAAGGCTATTGCAGATGTTGAAAAGGCAATTATTGAATCTTTGGATAAGCAGTATGCTGATTTCTTATCACCATTGAAGGACAGTCTAGCACCCAAGATCTTTGGCCTCAAATATGTGCAGAAGTTTGCCAAAAGGACAGGGGAAATTTATGTTGTCCCTGATGAGGTGAACATGTTTTTTTATTTGCATTTTATCTTAGAGATGCTGTATTTGTTTTATTTTATTTTATTTTATTTTTTTGTTTCCTGTTATTCCAATTATTAAAGCTTTTTTACTTATGTTTCAGTTGGGAATGCTTCTGAATTCCATGAAAAGGATGCTGGATGCTCTGCGGCCGAAGGTTGAGACCCGTATGAAGTCATGGATTTCTTGCACCCCTAATGGTGCTTCAGATACAGGCACCGGGGAATGTCTTAGTGAAATTACAGTTTTGCTTAGGTCCAAATTCAGAAGTTACCTACAAGCAATTGTTGAGAAACTTGTAGAAAATGTGAGTACTTTATTGCTTTTCAGGCTTGCTGAAATTTAATTTTATCAAAATACAGTCAATAAAGTATTCTTCCATGCAGAGCATAAACAAGCGATTAATATTTTATGACTCAACTATACATTGTTTTGAATTGGTTGAGAATAATATTTGGAAGCCAGCCAAATAAGCAATCTGCATTCATACTGATGTAGGATATGATACAGTTAACCTGATAGAGTTAACCAACAAGACTTGCTCTTAATGGCTTATGGTGGTTGCTTTTTTTTTCCTTGAAACAAATGATAGGATCTGAAGTTACATCGTTTTAAGTTAGTTTGTTCTTTATCTGCACATTTTTCGAGTTGCTTGAGATTGTGAATAATGTTTTGTTTCATAATTTTTTGTAGACAAAAACGCAGAGTTCTACAAAACTGAAAAGCATAATCCAAGATTCGAAGGAAACTATGGTGGAGTCAGATCTTCGAAATCGAATGCAACCTTTGAAGGATTTGCTGATAAAGACAATAGATCATGTTCACTCTGTTGTTGAACCTCATGTTTTCATAGCCATTTGCCGAGGTTTCTGGGACCGAATGGGGCAGGTATATTTGTTTCGGACTGCTTGTTATCTTAAGTTTATGTAGGATTATGAACTTTTGATGATTCCTTTAGAAAAATTATCTGCACTAACATCTGTAATTATTATTATTTTTATGCATTATTTCCATCAGGAGATTCTACGGTTCTTGCAAAATAGTAGAGACAATAAATCCTGGTACAAAGGCTCCCGAATCGCTGTTTCTGTAAGTCATTCTAAAATCACTGATACAGGAGTTGATATGTCATAAGCTACTTCATCTAATGTATTCAAAGTTAGATTTAGGGAATGAAACTTGTAATTGCTATCTTTTTTGTTGAACTATAGAATCGCCTATAAAAAAATTAATAGGGTAGAATGCATACTTAAATATGAAGCTTAATTATCTTGTTAAAATTTTTCAAGGTTGGCAATATCAATGTCCTGTTTTATCTGAGATGGGGTTCAGCTAAATGCAGGGGAAAAAAATTTGTGAGCATGTTTAGTTCATGGCGGACAAAAATTTTAAGCATGTTTAGCTCTCTGTGGACCTATACATAGGTATATTTAAACATTTAGCAGACTTCAGCTGGCAACTTTAGCATGCAACTTTTGCTTAAGCTGCTATTAAATAAATGAACTTAATGAGTAAATGCATCATGAAATAGAATTCAATTATGGCACCTATCGAGAGTTCTTAGTACCTTTTGTATCCATAATGAGTATTCTGCTGTTAAGAATTATCATCCATCTGTGATTCATAGCTGCTACTGAATTTACAGATCTTGGATGACATTTTCGCATCGCAAATGCAGCAATTACTTGGTAATGCAATACAAGAGAAAGACTTGGAGCCACCAAGATCAATAATGGAAGCACGGTCAGTGCTTTGTAAAGATGCTGTAAACCACCAAGACAACAACTACTACTGTTAGATTCTTTGTTGCTGTACATACAGATTCATATTTCATCCAGTGTTTCTTCATCGTAGAAGAAAATGGTGAACAGCTGAAAAATATCACACATTCACTTCAACTTTGATAGGTGATTGATCCTTAGAATGAAGTTCTGTCAATTTTGATATATCATCCCTCATTTTTGTAAAGCTTTCCCCATCACCATGGCCTTTCTGGTGAAAAATTTACCCTCCATTTTGTCAGTGAATGTAAAATTTTGGTTGATTCCATCACAATTCACTTGAAGTAGTGTCATCATTATATGTAAAACATACCTATATATAATATAATCTCACATATTATTCTACTACTCTCCAATCTGATTACCATCTGGGCCAGGCCAGTTTGATAGATCTTAGAACCTTTTGTTAGTTTTGTAATTTTTTGTGTCCATAGGATCATGCAATCTGTAGACATGCCATGCCATGTGTGTCTTTTGTATACAAATAATGAACCAGCATTGGTCTCAATCATGCATCAAACTCATTATTTTTATTTTTTAGTACTTTAGATCAATAATTTTATTAGGTGAACCATTATTTTGTGCTGAAAATCAACTTCTTTTTTTAGATTAAACAACAAATATGGAAGTTTCCAATTCATTTTTGGTAGCCACTTGGCATGATGATAGGCTTTGTGGTTGTGAGTGGGTTAAATTAATTTGTGCTGTAACTCTTGTTCTTGGTGGCTCATTTTTATATTCTGTTCTCCTTAATATTTATTATATTTAAATTGGCCGTTTAAAAAATATTTCTTTCACTTTTTTGAAAATATTCTCATTGGCTGCAAGAATATGATTACCATTTCATACTAATTTTGTTTATGAGATTTCTGTTTTATAACAATTACTTAATTAATTTAACAATGTTTTCTGTTTTTTTTTTTAAGCGAATGAAAAAAAATTAAGGGAAATTCATGGTTACTTGGGGTTTTAATTACTTTTAGTTTAATATATTTTACTTTGTAAAAAACAAAGTAATAATAAAATGTACCTTAAATGGGACAATTTAGGACATAAAGAAGTTAACATAAGAAGTAATTTTACATTGTAATTACATAGTTACTAGTTATATATTATCTTCAGTATTAATTTTTATTTTAATATTAAAATATATATATATATATATATATATATATATATATATATAATAATTATATTCTTAACTACTGTTTTACCCGCATTGCATTTGCATTAAATAGTTGATTAGAACTTGATATTGTTTCCAGTTGAACTCTAAATTCATAAAAAGAAAAACAACATAATGAAAAGAAAAGAAAAGAGTAAAAAAAAGTTTAGAAATAAATAAATTTTGCAAAAAAATTAATAAATGAGATAAATATTTTGTTTTATATCAATATGAGAAAGATATAATTAAACATTAGGAATAATTTAATAATACATTAAGAATATAAAAGTAGTTACAAAATTATTTAAAAATTTAATTGTTGAATTTATTGAATAGAAAATTTAAGCTAAAAATTTTAATTTATCACTTTTTTACATAATTCGAGATCGTATTGTATCATCAAACTAATTAAAAGTAAAAATATTATAATATTTTTTGCATGTTATCGTGTACACAACTATTCTTTTGTTAGTTTCTCAAAAAAAAAAAAAAATACTCTTTTGTTAGTAATTAGTTAGTCTGTTAGTAGATTTCAGGATATATATATATATATATATATATATATGTTATGGACGTACCATTACACTTAAATTGATTGTTTCCCAAGTGCAGATAAAATTCTAAGGAAATAAATTTCTTGGAGAAAGGGGAAGAGAGTTCTCAAACCTAAGACCTCAATTTCATAGGGCCACGATTTTAAAAATATTTTTAATGGTAACTTTTAAAATAAATAACAAATTTTAGATAATAAATAACATTCTAAGCAAATTTTTTAATATAAAAAATAAATAATTTTATTTAAGTTTAATGTAATTTTTGTCTAAAAAGCATTTAATTTTACTTTTTGAATATTGTAAAAAGAAAGAGAATAAAATTTTAAATAATAAAAAATAAGAATATATATAGAAAATAGAGGTATATTAATTAAAATTTATATAGAGAGTGAATTTTGGCTCTCTGCATTTAGAGAGTCAAACTCACTTTAGAGTGAATTGAAATCCTATTTTTTTTAATAATTTTTTATGATAAAAAATTTAGGTGAAATAAAAAGTGTATTTAGAGATGCTCTAACAACTTTAACTGTATCTAATCATATGAACTTCAATTATTTCAAAATTTGAGTTAAGTAAACTCTATAACAAAAGTAAAATTTAAATTTTGACCAAAAAAAGAAAAATTTAAATATATATATATAATTTGAGTTTAAAATTTTTTATCACTTCAATTATCATAGTATGTGAGTAAAAAATTGAAATTTTAAGCATTGAATAGGATTATCAAATGCTTCTACCAGTTATGGGTGGCTTAAAAGTGAAATGGTGGGTATTGGTTTGTCCTGAAATTAATGGCATGCAAGCTAAGCCAGCAATGAATATTTTTACCACAAAAATCAACCAACCATTAGTATGGTTGTTGAAACGAGATTAGCAAATCAAATCCAAAGGACAATTATTGGACCAACAATTTCTGAGTCATCTCATGTGCCAAACATTGAATATGCATTGTAACAGTCCGAAAAAACTAGTGCTTTTCCACGTAATTTCTGCACTTAAATCTCAAGAATTAAGCATTAATCAAATGTAAGTAATGGGTCCAAGCAAAATTATTTCCCTTTTTTTAAAAAAAAAAATTATATTTTGCTATATATAATTTTATTTTATTAAAACTGCTGTATTTAAAAAATTGAATTATTCAGTGAATAATAATGAATAAACACAACAAAACTAGAAAATAATATTTTTATTAACAGTTTGGTGAAAATTTTTTTTGACACATATCATATCATATTATAGAATTATACATTATATATATATATATATCAATTATATATAGAGTATGCGAGAAATATCATTTTCAGTAGTATATCATATCATATAACACTCTATATATATATTATACACTCTATAGAATTATACACTCTATATATATATTATATATCATATCATATACATATATATATTATTATTATTATTATATAACAGTTATATATAAAACGTATAAGAAATATTATTTTTAATAGTACATCATAATCAATACTCATAATTTATGTATCCAAGAATTAAATTTACTAATTATGGGTATTTTCCCTTTGCTAATTGGGTTAATGCTCATTGGCGTTTGGTGCTAGTGGTGCCTGAAGGTCCATTACTGTCTCATTGTAATTCAAAGATAATAACGCGAGGATTGGATTCTTACCAATTTTTAACTCCAGACGGCAGCGACTATGGATATGCTGAGACCGCCTCCAGCTCACATCACATTTTCCAATGTCTCTTATCACTTATCGGCAATGAAAAAGCATCATCCGCATCAAATCTCCCAATCCTTTATGCGTCCAAACAACCTCCAATCTATAGTTTTCAGGTATACTACGTCTGTTCTTTATATTTCACACAATTTATAGGTTTAATATTCTAACTCGTAATTTTATCACTTCAATACTTACACTCGTATAAAATGTATTAATTTAATAATATAATATATCTTTTACCTTTTATAATATTTATAATTTTTAATCGGTCAAATTTTAAAAATATAATACATATTAATTTACTATTCAATATTACATATACATGTAAGTGTCTTAAAATTATATTTTGAACAAAACTATAATGACAAATATTACGGATGTATTATGTCATAGTTTTCCTAAGCAATTTAGCCTATCAAGGATTTTTATTAGAATTCACCGTAGGATGGAGAGTCCCACACTTATAAATAATAGAATATAGGAATAATTACACTTTTGATCCTATAATTTTTCTTTTTGACTCAATCAATTCTTTGGTTTTTTTCCACATTTAAATATTTTATGTTTTATATTTTTTTTATACATTAACACTATTCTATATCATTATTGTTTTATAAGAAAATATTAATATAATATTAAATTTCAACGATAACATAACTTATAATCAATCTAACTAATTAATTATTTTAAAAAATTTTATAAATTAACTAAATTGATTGACACATCATCAAATTATGTTAAATCTGACAAATTAAAACTAACTCGAAACTTTTGACAAAAAAAAAAAACTAACCTGAAACTTTTTAATTAATTTTAAAACTTCATTGTAAAACTTAGGATTTAATTAAAAAAAAAGTAATGTTATAAAAAAAATGACACTAATAGATATAGCGGCCGTATTTTTTTTTTTTTTTTTTTGATAAAATTATCCCTGTCTATAAGGGAGTCAATTTTTTTATTAACTTTTTGATAATATTCCTTTCCCCTGATTATTTTAAACGGTCCGTTTGCGAAAAACATTTCCATAAAAAAAAATATATACGAAAACACTACTTTTAGCCACAAAATTAGCGAAAGTCAGGGACGCCAACCAGATGTAGAGTAAGTGGTGAACTAGAATCAAGGCACCACCATTATTACTGCAATTTGCTCAAACCCTTTAAGATGTTACTCTTTTATTCATTACATTTACAAGGAATGGTGCTTGCTTTTGTTGTTCTTTTTCTTTTTAATTTTAAGAACCAACCAAAATTATATAGTTTTAATTGGTGAAATCTCTGACAAATGTTATAGACAAAAATAAGCAATAAATTTGGGTCCACATGTAAATGTTCTTAAAGACATCTTCATGTGCTAATCAGCATATTCCAATGTTCATCCATTAAATTAATTCCTTTTCTATTTTATTTTATTTTTTTTAGTTTTTTTCGTTTTCTCATAATTCTCTTTAACTCTTCTATATAAACTACGCCTATTAATTATTAATAATTTTGAGAATTTATACAATTCAAATGTATTTGTTAGTGATGCTTAATTTAATAGTTAAAAATTTGTGACATCATCTGCAAATCCGAATTTAAATTTTCCCATCCCTTATACAATAGTCAAAAAATTGAAAAATTATTTGAAGTGTTTACGATATTTTAAATACACACGGGTGCCTGAAGAAAACGATTTGAAAAATCATTTAATATTGAACTTCTAGTGATTAATTAACAAAAAATATGTAAAAGTGGTTGTTTGTTTATAGGTTTTTTCGTAATTTCTTTAATTTTTCCATACAAACTACATTCATTAATTGAAAGATTCTTATTTATGTCCAGATTACTACATCAATCGATTGAATATTTAATATATATATTAAATGTTTTACTTTTGAACAATGAAATAAAACATTTATTTTAATTTTACACATCTAACCATTAAATGTAATAAGTTAAATGTAGGTAAAACATTCTTAATGTGAAATGAGAACTGTTAATATATATGTTTGGATCGGAATTGATTCAAGATTATAAAATTTAAATTGAAAATTTTCGTATTTAATTTCATTTGAAACTAATTTTTTTTTTTAAAAAAAAAACCCAATTTTAAGTTAATATTATTTCAGTTGCATTGAACTGAATCAAAATAAAACATGAACTTTTTTTTTTTGAAAGTAAAACGTGATTTAATTTAATTAGTTAACTTATTATTTTTAGTGAGAATCTATAAATAGATAAATTTAAAATAGGTAGCATGTGAATAATAAATAAATATCATAAGAGATTTTCTTGTTGCACTCTGAATCACGATTTTGTTTTGTTTAACAACTTGGATTACGTTCACTATAAGCAAAAACAACCCATCTCATGTTGACGAGAAGCAAATGGAATTGAATTTTACTTTGCGTTGCCTAAACAGCAATGCTTCTGCCTACCGTACACACAATTTGTTAAAACTTTGACAGAAATAGCAGAGTTTCTTTCACATAAACTAAATGCTCAACCTTTTCTCTTTCCCTTCCACAAAATCACACCCAAGCTGCTTGTCTCTGTCTCTCCCATCATCTTGTTGTTGATACCTTCCAATCTTCCCCAATTTGACTTCACGGTTTCAAACCATATTTTCTATTAAAAAAAAAATTCTAAAAATGTCATCTACTATTCTTGACCGAGCTGCACAAGCTTGAACCTACGACCTTAAGATCTCAATGTCTTAGATCACCAGAGCTAACAAAATAAATTCTCCTTATATCATCACATTTACATAGAGCCTAAGGGTCTAACTTGATATTCCAAATAAAATAAAACAATCAACAATCTTCTACAACTCATAAACAAGAACTCGATTATGTTAGATTACCCAGAAAAAAAAAAGATGATATTTCTAATTGTAAATTTAGAACCATTAATACATAGAATAGAAATGCAAAGGTTATCAAAGTACTAATATTTCTAGCCAACATTCAATTAATCGGACATCTTAGGACAGACATTTGGAGAAATTATGTAATTTTCGTCATCATCATCAGAAATCCTTCAGCAATTTCCTGACCTGTTCCAAGGTCACAAACAACACAATAGTGAATGGCCCTTGTCTTGAAATCGTCGGTATAAACCCTTTATACAGAGCCATCGGCCCTTCTGCCTTCACCGTCTTCAACGCGCAATCCAATGCCCCTGAGTACGGCGGCGCCTCCCCTGGCTCCACCTTCATGTTCATCACTCTCGTCTTGATCACATCCACTGGGTTCGACGCTACTGCTGCCACAAATCCCGCAGCAAAACTTGCTGTCACATGGGTCCCAAGCCCATCCCGCATCAACCCATTTTCAAGAATCATTTCCTTGAACTGATCGTATGATGCTAGCTGCGACGCTGTCACCAACATGGCACGGTTCACTGTCAACGACGAGCCACGCCACAGGCTAGTGATGCCTTCTTGTTTCGCCATCCGGGTGATTGCATCCACCACGCTGTTATAGTTCCGGCGTTGAGCCAGAGGCAGACGTCCGTCGGCTTGCATCCGTACCATGGCCACGTCGGCGGGGTTTCCGACAGCAGCTCCGATTGCACCGGCGATTAATCCAGCAACAATCTTGCTGGACAGAGGCATGGTTTTGGTGTTAGGATCTGTCCATTTCTGTTTCAAGATATCGTAGAGACCCATGCGGGTGGTGGAGTAGAGAGTCTGCCGGAGGACGGTGGCGGAGACACCAGAGAAAAGAGCGGCAACACCCTCTTGCTGGACGATACGGACACCGACGGAAATGGGACCCACGCGAGGAGGAGCGGAGACATTAATGGTCGTAGAGGCGGTCCCTGCAGAAGGATGGAAAGCGAGAGCAGGACGTAAAGGTTGTTGAACAGCAGAGGTAGGCGCGTGATGAGTTTCACCTTGGAGTTGCATTCGGACCTTAACAAGGTCAAGAGGGTGCGTAGAGCAGCCAGCAATAATGGAAGCTATGCCACCTTCCACAAAACCTTTGAAACCCATATTTGCAATCGAGTTACCAAAACAATCACGTATGTAATTTTCTTTCCTTGTTTTTTTTTTTTCTCAGGAAACAAACAAGAAAAGTAGAAAACAATTATGGGTGGGATTTGGTTGTGTAGTTAATGGGAAATAGAAGAAGAGGAGGACCAATTGGAGCTTGGGTTCATCTCACTGGAAACCAGGAGATGGGAATGGAGACCCAAGGCTACAGAAGAAGAGTGTGGGACGTTTGGTCTCTGAGACATATATATGCTAATGCTATAACAGGTGAAAGAGAAAACGAAGAAATGATTGGTTCAGAGAAGCGAGCTGTGCGAGGAATTTATAGCAGTGGAGATTAGGTTTTTACGCGAAAAAAATGTGGAATTTGGGAAAAAATTTTAGCCGTTTTTTCTTTATTTTGTTTTTTTGTTTCACGCGGTTATGCCTCCGTTGATCTGTTGATGAAGTTTCTGTAGACTTTTGAGAAGTGTCTGCTGGTGGCCGGTGGCCCCTGCCCATGCCCGTGGTTGGCACATGCTAAAATGGCCCATAAAATCTTAGGTTACACCCTGTATTTGTAGCCAAAAATTTATTGAATCCCTATATTTAACGTTTGATTTCATAAATATTTCAATTTATAAAGTTTAACCTTATAGATGCTTTCATATTGATAATGAGAACACATACTCCTCCTGAAATTTTAGCTTAATTTGACAATTTTTTTTTTAATTCTTAAATTTACATTTAAATTGATTATTGTATATAAAAAATTATTTAAACATGCACTTTCTATTACAATTAACTTTATAATTTACTAAAACAATAAAAATATTATTTATGATTTTTTAAAAATAAATAAGTTATTTTAAAATAAAATTAAAATAACTTAAATAAAAATTTAAAAATATTTTAATATTTATGAAATCATAAAAAATTCATATTACAAAAGTAATAAATTTGTAAAGTATTATGAATTAATACTCAAATAACCAACAAAAATTGATTATGCAAATGTAAATATTATTTTAATATTATATTAACATCATTCAAAACTATATGTTATATGTATATATAAAATATTTTTAAATTTTAATTAAAATAAGTGAATATTAAAAAAGTTATATTGACATTTTATAACTCAAATTAATTATTATAAATAAAAATAATTTTTAATTTCTCTTAATTAAGTAATTAATAACCTAAAAATGAGAATTATTAATTTATAATTTTTATTCATAAATATTTTATTCTAAGTAACAATTAGTGACTACAAAATATTTTAACATTTATAAAATCATAGATCATGTGAATCAAGTAAATGTATTTTTATCTATCATTTCTAAGTGTAATTATTTATTTTGTTATTTATTTATGTAGAACTAGTATATCTTGTACTAAATTATATATAATCTATTAATTTTTATTCATTAATACTTTTCAAAATTATAACTACAAATAGCAAAATAAAATTAATAATATTTGAAGAGTACATTATTATAGACACTCAATCTAATTAACCCATGATTCGGGAACGAACCGCGGGTGCTTAGTTTGATCGGCCCGCATCAAAGTTCAATTATGAGAATGCGAAGCTTGAATACAAGTATGAAGCCCAAATTTTTTATTGGAAATGGACTTGAGAGCCTAGAAACCCAAAAACTTAGCCCAAAATTATCTAAATAGGCCTAAGTTTGCCTTGGTCTACTTGTCCCAACGCAGAATAGGGCCAAAGAGGTGTCGCCTCTATGGTAGCAGCCATAGAGGCAATTACCTCATCGCAGCGGCATTGCCTCTGTGGCAAACCACTTGCAACTGCAGCCATGGTGGTCAAGTGGGATGGGCCCACACCCTTAAGACTTGATTTTTACGTGAGGAAGAGATTTTGAGGAAAAGAAAAAGGCTATTGAGGCTCGTAATGGTGTAGGAACCTAGGGGCATGGGTGAGATTTGAGATAAAAATAGAAAAAAGAAAGAGAATAAAAGGAGAGAGGTTACCAACATTGGAGAGGACTAGGCATGAGAAGTGGAGCAAAAAAAAGAACTAGAAACTTGAGGGGACGTTCTAAAGAAGAAGAGAAGGAGTTCAAGTTCAAGAGTCTATTTCCTTGAGAAGAAGGAGGTGAAAGAAACTTATTCTCAACTGTAGCTCACATCCAAGTAGAGTTCAATATCCAAAGCAATCTTTAAGGGCCAACTACTTTATTAAAGCTCATACTTAAGTAATCCTATTTATCTCCTTAGCACCTTAATATTAAACTTGCATATAACTTAGGTTGTTTATTTATTTAGTGTATATTTTGAATTTATACCATTTGTTATGCCATGTTATTAATATGATCTACTAGAGTGATGAATGTAGTTGTAAAATAGCAAGTTTTTTATTGTTTGCTTGCATGTCATTTGCTTATAATAGAAATTTAATCATTTTGAGAGTTGGGTTGCCTATTGATCAAGCGATGTCTTTGTGAAGGGGCATCGCCTCTTTACCATGAGGCGATCGCCTTTGTGACAGGGTGACCCATGCCTTTGTTCTGAGATTTTTATGATATGTATGCATGATTTGGATTCCCTAGCATGTTTAGGTTCTTATACTTCATTTATTTGTATATGATTGTTTGTATCATGTCTTCCAAGTTAATATATTAAGTTCTTAACCTCCATTTGCATGAACTTGTTTTGTAAATTGGTTTGAATGCTTTCTTTTAAGAGATTTTACATATTTCAGGACTAATATTTTGGCGTTTGCAGGATTCTTAAGACTGATCTCCTTGAATCGTTAAGATTTTATCCCTTAATTAGTTTTTGAGAAGTTTTTATGGGTCTAAGAACTAGTTTATCTTGGTTTATTCTTGGTATATTTTTAGTATATTTTCAGTTTATTATACTTTTATTTATACAAAATGGTGTAATCCCTAATCCCTTCCCCCTTTGAATTCTAATGTATTGTTTTGATGAATTTCGGGACTTTAAGGCATAAAATTGAGCTAATATGCAAACTCGGACTTAAATGTAAAATTGAACAATTAATTGAAGGCAATTCCAAATTGCATATAAATAAAGGAATAATCAGATAATTAAAGGTAATAAAATACAAAACACAAACGGAGGCTTATAGCAAAGTCAGGTGGGCATTCAAAAGCCCATACCCAGTTTTCGAACCCGTTATCTAATGATGGCTTTTGGGAACCTCCATAAGATCCGATTACTAAACAGTGTATTCCGGCTTTGATCCATATAGTGACTCCATGTAATATCCCGAGTTTTAAATATTTTTATTCTGCATCGGGATATACAGTGTTAATAATTTTGTATATAATTATGATATTTTTATGAGTTGTTATTTGTTTAAAGCTAATTTTAATTATTTTATATTATTTTAAGTACTTTACGTAAAATTTTCCCGGGACTTGCACTTTCGAAGAAATTGACATATAAATAATTTAATATTAATTATTTTAAATAGATTTACACATTTGCATGAACTCATATATATTTTTAAAGTGCTAAATAGAGTGTATATATGTGTATATATTTAAATTAAACCAGGGTTTAATTAATTACCCTAATTTTTATTATTTATTATTTAGTTTTAATATTATTTAATTATTTTTGAGTATATAAAATTATTAATATATTAAATTATATGTGTGTGGAGTATATTTAATGTGTCTAGGAGTTTATATTATTATAATATATAGTGTGATTATATATATACATATATATACATAATATATAGTTTAAAAATCAAAAGTTTGCCAAAATTACCAAACTGCCCCTCCCTCCTCCTTCTTCTTCCCCGACTCCCTACCCTCACTATGCCTCTCGGTTTGGCACGCTAAACCGCCCTTCGCCGCCACCAGCTGCCGCCAACCTCCTCCCCCCCTCCTTCCTCTTCCTCTTCAATGTGATAAGGTCACCGGAAGCTCGCTGGAACGCCCGAAATTTATTGTGGAAGCGTGTGAAGCTCTTCACCATCGATCGCGATTCCGGCCACCATTTCATGCACCGCCAGTCTCCATCGACTCCCTGAGCTCTGGTGGTCCCTATTATAAGCTTCTTTTGACCGGAAAATGGGTGGTTGTTGAGGTTTGAGCTTGATCTTCATTTTGGTCAACTTGAGTTTTTAATTTTTTTTAGCTTTAATTTGATTGATTCATGAAAAATTAATTCATAAACTTTGATCCTAGTAGCTTAATCTTCATGTGTGAATTTTGTAGAATTTTTGGAATTTATTTTTATTTTTGGGTATTTTTTATTATTTTATTATTATTTTCTAATTTTCAAAAATTAATTAATTAAATTAGGAAATTGTGTTTTATGATAAATATAGGTATTTAAATTAATTATAGAAATTTATTTGGAATTTTTGTGAATTTTTATGTATTTATTTTGAATTTATTTAGTTTATGTAATTTTGAGAAAATAGGGTTAATTATGTGTTTAATTGAAATTAATTAGTTAATTGAGTTTATTTATTGATATTATTGAAATATATGTTGATAAAATCAATTTTTTTCAATTATATTATTTTTGGTGAATTTTTGGATTAATTTTAGTATATTTATATATATAGGTTATTTTGGTAATTTTACCCTAAATTGGCTAAAAATGTAATTAAATTGGTTTTACTAGTTATTTAGGGTATAAAAATGATTTCTAAAAATTATTTAGTATTTTTAACTAATTAAAACTATTTTTCGTAAATTATTTTCAATTATATATATAATATACGATTTTTCTAATAAAATGAGTTTTTATCGATTTTTACTGTGTTTTAGGGTTAATTATGTAATTTCTACAGATAAAATGTATTTTTATTATATAAGGGAATTTACGGTATTTTGTAAATACTCTGTGAATTGTGAACCTCGGTCGGTGATTTGTAGTTTGGAGTCCGACCGGGGGATTCTGATTGAGAATTCTGTGTTATTTTTTAAGTGTGTTTCTTTGCAGGGTCGGCTCTACTCTTTGAGTAGAGAGATGTCCATTTTACAGGGGAGGTTCTATCGAATTTTGGGTAGAATTCTCGTAAAACGTGATATCCGGTTGAATTCTGATTTAATTTCGTGTCTAAGATTCTAGATCGAGTCTTTGGAATTCTAATAGATTTAGTCTAATGTCGTGCTATCATTTGTTTATTTAGTTGCGTCGAGACCGAGGCCTAGTGGACCAGGCCCATCAGACCCATCTCGAGGAGCGCAATAATTGTGAGTTACTATTCTATGTATATATGCTCTAGGGTGCATGATTTTAGAAATCTATGTTTTATTTTTACTAAAAATGCATAATGGTATTAATTAGTTCTTGAGTTTATTTTAGTTTACTTTTGGTATATTTTAAACTATATGCATGTTTTATTAACGAATTATGTTTAAAATATTTTCAAATATATTTCTAGTTTATTTTGTCATTTAATTGGATTTATTTAAAGTATATATACTCGAAATATACCTCGTTTACTTTTGGTATATTTCTAGTAAATATATGGTTTATGTTATTGTTCATTTCAATTACATGCATCATTTATTTATGAATGTATGTTTTATATTTAATAATGAAGGATATCAATAGAACGTGCTACCTAGTGGGCAGCACTAGGACCGAGTACGTACCGGTACACTTATAGCATTTAGGCTATATTACTAAATATTTGTGGATATTGATTGGATTTGATTATTTGATGTGTGAGATATGATTTAGGAGTCAGACTGCTGGAGCTCGGTTGACCAAGTGTCTCGGGGCCAATCACACTGACAGTCAGACTGCTGGAGCTCGGTTGACTTAGTGTCTCGGGGCCAGTCTACTGTCCAAATGGAATAAGTGAATTTATTTGGAATAAGTGAGCCTGTATGGCTAGACTGTTGTCTAACACTATTTTGAGATTGCGATTTTCTAGGGTTCTATTTGATCCTTCATAAGCAATGATTTTCAGTAAAAATACATATAAAAATGATTTTTATTGCATCTGTATGTATTTGCTTGTATATATGCTTATTATATATATACTATTGACTGTGTGCATTGTCATTTAGTATGCATGTATATATATTATAGTAATTCACTCAGTGAGGTCTGACTCCCCTCCGTTGACTATTTTTCAGGAGAGTCATCTTCATCAGACCTCAGTAACAGATTTGTACGCCGGATTTCTTTCGCTCTGGCTTCTTTATGTAAATTGCTTATCTGAGTTTTATTTTATAATCTAGACACTGCAATAGTTATGGTCGATTGTGAGATTGTTGTATTATATTTGTATGAGATATGTACTTTAAATATTTGAACTGGATTTGTATTAAAAAGTTATTTATATATGAGATGAGGATATTGATTTAATTTCATTTGGTGAAAATATTATTTTGATATTTATGATTTTATTCCGGTGCATAATATTTTATTTAATTGTGTTGTTATTATTATTATTGCATGTTTTTATTTATTTTTAGGCTTGCTACGGATCCCAGATTCGAAAGAATTCCCGTTCCCTAGCGCCGGTCATGGCCCCTGTTTTGGGTCGTGACACTCCATCTCCATTTAGGCTTCAAATACCTAATATTTATTTTCTAGTGGACCTTGAGCTCACACAATGTCGTGGTTACCAACATTTAGGCGCGCACTAAACCTTGCTACCTACAATTATATTTATAAATATTATAAAATTTATATTTTAAATTATAATTTTAAAAATGAACTAAATAATCAATAAAATTATTCATTAAGATATAAGTTTTATTTTACTTTTAAATATATATTATTCAAGTTTGTGCATGTAAATAAAATATTTTTAATTTTAATATTAAATTATCTTAATATTAAAAAATTTAAAATATATTTGTCATTCTAATTTCAAAATAATTAGAATATATAAGTGTAAATAAATTAGTAGTATTAATAATAATTATGTCTTAAAGTAATAAAAGAATGTTAAAAAAATGAGAGGATTAAAATGATAATTTATAAGAATTATGAGAATTATAAAGAAAATTTTTTAGTTAAGGAGCTAAAGCAAAAGATGGATGGAAGTGTTTACAAATACAAATTTTACAAGTTGAGGTATTTATAAAGTCAGATTTTATAAATTTAGATGTCTATAAGGTTAGACTTTAAGTATAAAGTGCTAATGAGCTTTTAACTATAAATATAGGGTTAAATATGTAATTGGTCACAAATTGTATTAGGCATAATATATTCATGGCTCATGTACTTGTCACTTTTTATCAATTTGATACCTCAACTAATAGTTTGACCATTTTAACACTTGAACTTGCTAAAAATATAAATTTAAAACCCCTATCAGTACATATAGTATGAAATAACAAATTAATATGTGTCACATGTCAAGGATTTTACTGATAAAAAATTACAAATAGATGTGTTAAAACTGATAAAAATTTACAAGTACAAGGGGTGGTGGATACATTATGTCATCATATTATTGTATACTAGTGCATTTTTATGCCAATTTAAGTGTTGAATGGTAAAATTATAAGTTGAGGTGTAAAGCTGATAAATTATGTTAAATATAAGGGGCCACAAATGTATTTTGCTAATTTTATTATTATTGTTTTGGAATAACTCATATTTTGCCCCCATACTTTTATTGTTTTCTTGATTTACTCCTCCACTTTTATTTATATATATTTAATCCTTATACTTTTATTTTTTCTTAATTTACTCCCTCCACTTTTATTTTTGTTCACATTAACCCCTTATACTTTTTTTTGTGAATATTAAGTCCTTTCACTTTTATTTAGCAAGATTAACCCATTCAATAAATATAATTCTAAAATTTTTCATCAACTATGTTATAATTTAATTACTTATATTTTATTTTTAATATAAAGATTATAAAAATACTATTTTATTTAAATTTAAATTATATAATTGCAATTAATTGGTTAAAAAAATTGTATCTAATATTATAAATGTAATACCCTATATTTTTATTTAAATAAAGTAATTTCCAAAACTTTGTTACTAATAATTACTTTTGAATTATATTATACAATTATTAATTATTTTGCTATTTAATTGAGATATATTTATGTTAATATTATTTTTAGGATTATTAATTTATGAAATGATTATATGTGAGTATTATTTATTTATTGTTTAACAATTTCATTGTTTATTATTATTATTATTATTATTATTATTATTATTATTATTATTTTAAACTACATTAACTTTATGGTTATTTTATGTGTTACTATGTACATGCATATATATATATTTATATATATACATACACATATATGATTAGGGTTTAATTATTATTTTATGTGTGTGCATTAATTTATTTTTGTGTATATGTATGTATATATGTATGTAGTATACTTGTGAGTGTGTGAATATATGTATAGGTATAATGTGTATGTGTGGTGGGGAATTTATATATATTATTTTAATATAATATAATGTTTATATATATACAACAAAACCGTAGCACCATCACCCCCCAACCTCCTCTCTCTGCGCGACATCCCTGACGGCCATCGTCACTGCGCCTCCCCCATCTCCAACCACCGCTGCTACCTTCTCCTCCTTCTCCCTCACCTCCGGTCGCCAGTAGAGTCGCCGGAAATGCAGAAAGCAGAGGAAGCCGAGAGTTGCCATTTTTATCGGCCAAGCTCCGTCCGACCACCATTTCTCACCATTCCGGTGTCAATCCCTTCCTCTTGCACCGGTGAGACCCATTCCAAGCTTAGTTTAAGCTTTGGTCATGAATTGGTTGAGTTTTGGTTGATTGTTAGTTTTGAGCTCTAGGGTTTTGTATTTTTTTTTAGCTCGATCTAGCTTGATTCATGCAAACTCTCTTTACAAATGTGATTCCTAGTAGCTCAATCTACCTCTAAGAATTTTTGTATAATTTTTGGAATTTATTTTGATTTTTGGTGAATTTTTTATTATTTTATTATTATTTTAGGAATTTTCGTAAATTAATTATTAAAAATATAATTTGGTATTTTTGGTTTTATGAAGAGTTGATATTAATTTTAGAGTAAAGAAAATAATTTTTTTTAGAGTATTATACAATTTTTAGGAATTTTTATAGTTTATGTAAAAAAAAAAATGAACTATTAGGTTAAATTATATTTTAGAAGAAATTAGAAGTCATTTATATGTTTTAATTATATTAAGAATTTAATATTGAGAAAATAATTTTTTTAGATGATTAAATAATTTTAAGGAATTTTTTTTAGTATTAATAATACATTAGGTAAATTATGTATTTAGGGGTACAAAGGTAATTTTACGCTAATTATAGTTAAATATATATTTAGTTAGTTCTATTATTATTATTATTATTTAAGAGGTTTAGACAATTTTTATAAATTAATTGATATTTTTAATTAAGTAGTGTTAATTTTGAATATTAATCCCAAATATTATATATATTTATAATGCATTATTTTGGTAATAAAAGTTGAGTATAATGGTTTTAATTTAGGCTTTAATTATATTTTGATAATGAACGCAAATGGAGTTGTTTAATTTTTAATTGAGATTTTATATTTTAGTATATATGTATGTGTAATATGTATTTTGGAAATAAATGATAACATTTCTTGATGTTATTTTGAGTTGTGATCTCGGTCGGGGCTAAGTGTAGTTTTGGGAGCTCGACTCGAGTGTGTATGTCTGTGGTTATTAGAAGTGCATTTTCCATGCAGGTTTGGCTCTACCTTTGGTAGAGAGATGTCCGTTTTACAGAGGAGATTCTGTCAAAATTTTGATAGATTTTCTCGTAAAACGTGATATTCATAAAAATTTCTACCGTTAATTAGATTTTATCCTGTCTATCGAGTCTTGTCCAGTCTTCCTCGAGTTAACCTGGAAATTCATTGTTTTGTTGATTTTCGATTTTATTTCATAGTCATGTTTTAAAATCGATTTGTTATTTTCTTTCTAGAGTATATCGGAGTAGAAGCCGTGAGACCGAGGCAGACGTGTGGTCGTCAGCCTTCGCATTCATCTTGTAAGTCAATAGAACGATTTGTGTGTGTGTTTATTTAAAGAATGCATGCACTCATATTTTTAATATTGATTATATGATTTATTTAATTTAATGCTGTTATTTAAGATTTAAGACGCATTTTATTTATTTAAAAGTCGATTTTGAGAAATTTTGGTAGAACGGGCTACCTGGTGGGCTTCACCATGACTATGTGCACATGGTAGAGATTGAGAGATGGATCTGAAATATATATATATATGACTGGTGAATGTTAAACTGGGACAGGTGCCTCGATGGAAGCCTATGCTCTCGGGGACCGCTAGTGATTGTAAGGTTAATAATGGATTGGGATAGGTGCCTCGGTTGATGCCTATGCTCTCGGGGATTGCCAGTGCCAATATTTGGATTAAATGGATGGCTACGACTTAGTGCCTCGATCGATGCCTTTGCTCTCGGGGATCGGTAGTCTAATTGGAACAAGTGGGACCGATTGGCCATTTAGATTTTTTTTGGGTTTAGGGTTCTACCGAGATTTTTCAAAAGCTATACCTATACATTATAAATTATTTTCACTATAATCATATAGTTTTCAAAAAGGTTTTCAAACCGTACAGCTCTTTTATTGACTTACTCAGTGAGGTCTGATTCCCCTCAATTTTTTTTTTCAGGAGCTTGGGAGTTCGACCTCAGACTACCTCTACGCCGGATTTCTTTATCACCGGCTATTTTATGTAGGTCATTGTAAGTTGTATTATTGTATTATTCTAGGATGTTGCAGTAGTATATGTACTAAGAATTGTATGGTTTAAGTATATTTGTGTATTGATTTGTATGAATCATGCTTATGTATAAAGATTTAAGTTTGATTTATAATATGTAAGGCTAAAGCATATTTTTATTAAACACTTGAATTTGTTTTATTTATAAGAAAAATCAGTTTGATAATGTGTTTTATTTTAAAATAAAGTTTTAAATTGTAAGATGTTGTTATCTTTTCTTTTAGGCTTACTACAGGTTTCGGGGGCCTTATGCCTTCCCATTCCCTAGTGCCGGTGTCGTGCCCTCGGGTTCGGGTCATGACAATAAAAATAAAAATTTAAACAAAATTCTATTCAATTTTTATTTTAGTTTATTCTACTAAAATAAAATTTAGTAGAATCTTGCTTAAGTTTTGATTCTTATATTATTAGATACAATATTTTATTAACCAATAAATTACAATTATATAATTTACATTTAATTTTTATAAGAGTATTTGGCATTTAATAGTATTTTTATAATCTTTATATTAAAAATAAAATATAAATAATTAAATTATAACATAGTTTATCAAAATTGTCATAATTATATTTGTTGAATGGGTTAATAAAAGTATAAGGGTTTAATGTGAATAAAAATAAAAGTATAAGAATTCAATTTATATAAATAAAAATGGAGGGGTAAATTAAGAAAAAAAATAAAAGTGTAAAAAGTAAATGATGGGTTATTTCTATTATTTTTTAAAAATAAATAAATAGTATTGATAATTGGTTTTCGGAACTCTTGGGCTTAGTATCCTGCAATCCACGAACAAAAGGCAAGGTGAGAGGTAGGGAGAATCCCCACGAACACTCTGATGCCTAAGTTAGAGAACATAAGTAGAGAGAATACAGGATAGTTAGAATATGTGAGAATAAGATGCCCCTATATGAGGGATATAGAGTTTTATATATAGCAATGCTCAAACCTGGGAGGAGTCAGATTCTGTGTAGGATAGTGACTTATAATCTTGGTAGGAGAGTGTTCCTTCTATGTTTAGGACTCCACTTTAGGGTAGTCCCTGTTCCGGACAGATCTGCCTTCTTGTTAATCCAAGCGTCCCTGTTTAGGGGATAAGGAGCCCCTAACTAGGCGGAAACATACTAGACGGTATCAAGAGTCCCCCCCCCCCCGAGTGTATTCAAATATTTATGTTCGTCGTGTCCGGGTAGGATGCTGATGCTTTCTCATAAGGGGTATTATACGGTAATAGAGATGAGTGAGCTGAGGTGGCCAGCCTCAGTCATAGTGAGAGTAGAGCTCGATGTCGAGTCTCAGGATGGTCGTTGTTGAAATGCAATCTGTAGAGCTTGGATATCCGCCAAGTGCATATGAGCATAATAATATATTAACCCGTCTGTTTAGAAATAATATGACGAAACCAGTCGTCATTGGATTTTTGATGCTTAGTGCATTGATGCGAGGCTTTACGAGCTCGAAACCTCAGTACTCCAGAAGCGACCTGAGGGTGCCAACTTCAGTCACTAGAATTAGATTTGTGAGGCTTAGATGTGAGGCTTACATGCTCAGAACCTCAGTACTACAGAAGCGACTTAAGGGTGCCAGCTTCAGTCATTGGACTTAGATGCGCGAGGCTTAAATGCTTGGTACATGGACGCGAGGCTTACATGCTCGAAACCTCAATACTATGAAAGTGACCTGAGGGTACCAGCTTCAGTCACTGGACTTAGATGCACAAGGCTTAGATGCTCGGATGCCCAGAATGGGCAGAAAGCATTGCTTGGATGCTTTTCGAGTAGCTTGATGAAGCGGCCCAGTCGAAATGTGGGTGGACCAACACGTGGTGGCATCGCTTTAACTCCTAGGGATTCATAGTTGAAATCGCGTGAATTATGCATCATTTCTTATGTCAGTAAACAAAGCATTTCTGCTGCCGTTTTTCGCAACTCCTCATTTAATGAGGTTTTTTATCCCTAAAAGGCCCTTGATGGCCTAGGGAGGAATGCAACAATAATGAGGGCAGTTAATGGCGTGCTTCCACATCCTTCCTTATCTTTATAAGTATTGATGCACTTGTCAACTGGCGTATTTTGCTTCTTTATTTTTTTGTTGTTCTTGCCTTCGCTACATTGGTATTACCTCTATTGTTTCCATTTCTGCCTACCGTGATTCTTGCTTGTGGCAACCAGGTGATCTTTTTATTTTTCTTCCTCTTCTTTTTCCTTGTTTCTACTGTCGTGTATTTCCCTTCTTCACTATGGCCCCAAGGGAAGAAGTTAGTTCTGACCTTTTTGTCTCAAATGTAGATAGTGAGTTACTAGGGTGGTATCGGAGGCGATTTTATATCCCCGCCAATTACACCCTTCACACCTTAGATAAGAGGTTTAGGGCCCATACCCCCTTGTTAGCGCTAAGTAAATTAGTAGTGTATTTTGACCATTTAGAGAGGGGTTTGAAATTTCCTTTAGATCCCTTTGTGAAGGAATTTTTGAATAGGAATAACATAGCGTCTAGTCAGCTTCACCTGAATAGCTATAGGATACTGACTGGGTTCATCCAACTGATGTATGAAGAGGGTAAAGAACCCGATTTAGATGTTTTTCGATACTTGTATAGGCTGACTAGAAAGAAGGGAGAGCTGATGTTTTCCCTGTCGACTGTACCTAACCATACCCTTTTCGTAAAGCTTCTGAATCTCCATAAGAAGTGGAGACACTATTTTTTTATTATAGAGCATCAGTCAAACTTTTTAGATGTCCGGAGGATGTGGCCTGACGAGTGTCATAAGGTGACCCGACCTGTGAAACATTTCGACCATGATACGGAGATGGTTTTGCGGCTATATCTTGATGGGCTTGCCAAAGCTTGATCGGTATAGGATGTGTCCAGGAGGTACCTATGGAGAGTCTGTCTGAGTCGCATTCACTCCCTTGGTACGTTTATGTTACTTTAAGCTATATTTCTAACTTGATCTATTTTTTGCGATTATAGATGGCTGACTTTTTTTATTTTACAGGCGAGATTTCATTAGTTGATGAGCCAACTACTCCAGAGGAGGTTCGATCATCTCCTTCCCTGGAACTCAAAGCTCCTGCAACACTTGAAGCAGTTCCTACTGACCCCAAGGGCAAAACAGCATTGGAAATAGCATAGCCAGAATGGGTGGGCCAAAAAAAGAGGTGATTGATGGATCCGGAGTCGAATGCAGAGGGGCTAGATGAGGATATTTACATTCAGCACCTACGGTTATCTAGGTGTCCAAATATGAGGGGCTGGATACTGAAGCGGATGAAGCCCTCGAGTATCTCTAACAGCCAAGTGCGAGATCAGTACGCTGAATCGCTAAGGCTACCCGATGATATGCAATGTTGGTCCGATGAGGGCCCAGAGGGGTTGCTTGACTCCATGATTGGCCAGTCATTAGAAGTAAGTTAGCTTCTACCACTAATGTTGTTATCATATATGCTTCTTACTGACGCTAACTGTTTTGTTATTAAAAAATGACTCAGGCCTTGCTACTAGTGAAGGATCAGTATTTCTACCTGAAGAGCCAGTACAGCCTAAAGGAAACTGAGGTGGAAACCATAGCCATCAATTTTAAGAAGAAGTTGGATGGCACGAAGGCAACCTTGGAGCACCACCAGATAAAATATACTGAGGCCAAGTCCGATGCTGAGGCAAATCAAAAGAAAGTTTTTAAGTTGGAACATAGCCAAGCCCAACTGACGAGGAGGATTAAAGAGCAAGACCTTCAAATTTCTAAGCTCAAGGGAAAGCTGGAAAAGCTTGAGAAATCTTGAGCGAGTGATAAAAAGTCATACTAAGGTATGGTAGGAGGGTTTCTCAAAGCTTATCGGGTTGAGTGTAAGAGGATCATGCTCGCTCAGGACTCGGGACTGGATCTGGGGGTGTTGGATCAAATAACACCGGTAGACCTTGCCAAACTTATTACGAAGGAGGACACCCATCAAAAGGCAAGTTCTACTCTTGCGAAGGAGACTGTAGAGGCTGCTATTGCTACTGGGTCTGTAGCGCATCCAAAGACTATTGATGAGGTTTCCCCCTCTGTTTTTAGGCCTGGGGGTCCGGATGTACATATGGTATAGTAGATATATATATATGTTTTTTTTATAACTGATTACATCTAAGGGCATTTTATTAATGAAGAGAGACTTTATTGAATCATGTGTTGAATACAATCTTATTGATAGTATTTTATGAGAGAGTCTGAGTTCCAAAATCGTGGTAGTTCTTTGCCTCCTCTTTCTCTTAGTTTGTATGCTTCCTTGGTTGTGCTTACCGAGATTTGGTACGGATCTTCCCAGTTTGGACCTAACTTGCCAGTACCTGAGCTGCCTTTGACAATAACTGCTCTTCTGAGTACCCAGTCTCCCAACTTTAATTATTTTGGGTGATGTCATTGGTGATGGTACTGTGTCACCTTTTGCTAATGTGCTTTAGCTGTGGCTGCAAGCTTGTTCTCTCCGTTCCTCTAGTGGGTCTAGGCATATCCGAGTGTCAATATTATTGATGGTTTGATCGAGATTCTGGCTTACCCGATAACTTGGTGAACCAATTTCCATTAGTATTACCGTGTACATGCAATAAGTCAGCCTGAACGGTGTCTCTCCGACAGATGATCTAGGTGTGGTTCTATAGGCCTAGATTACATTGTTGAGTTATTTGAACCAATTTCCCTTTTTCTTGTTGAGTCTCTTCTTTAATCCTTGTATGAGAATTTTGTTAGTGACTTCAGTTTGTCCATTTGTCTGCAGGTGGGCTACTGAGGTGAAGCGAAGCTTTATACCGAGGTCTGAGTAGAAACCTCTAAATTTATTATTATCAAACTATTTGCCATTGTCCATAATTAAAGTGTGGGGGATGTCGAACCTGTAAATGATCTCCTTCCAGAAGAAGTGTTATATCCAAGCTTTTATAATGGTTGGGATTGCCTATACTTCTACCCACTTAGTAAAATGGTCAATAACCATAATTAAAAACTTTTTTGGTGAGGTAAAGGGAGGAAAAGGACCAAGGATGTCCATCCCCTACATAGCGAATGGCCAAGGGCTGCCGATGGGATGCAGGGGGCGGGAAGACTTATGATTGAGTCGAGCATAGTGCTGATACTGGGGACATGCTTGTGTTAGCTGCTGGGCATCGTTAGACATGGTGGGCCAATAATACCCTTGGAGTAGTGCCTTTCGAGGTGAGCGAATAGTGGGATTCATGCGCTCCATAAATTCCTTCGTGGATTTCTCGGAATATGTATTCCCTTCCTCTGGTGAAATGCACTTAGACCATGGGTGTGAAAGGGATTTTTGGTAGAGCTCCCCTTGATGGATGGAATAGTGGGCTGCCTTGATTTTGAGCTTTCAAGCCTGCAGTTTTTCTTCTAGGAGTGTTCCGTGCTCCAAGTATTGCATTATCGATCGCATCCATTCTGAGACAACCTGTGTCTCCAAAACTTCAAGGTCTTTTATGTTGGGACTGGTTAGCAACTCGATGAAATTCATATCCTAAAATGCTTAACTATTTTTAGCTGCGAATTTGGCTAAAAAGTCGGCCTCACTGTTTTTCTTCTCTGGGAATCTGGATGATCTCCCATCGGCCTCTGTCCCATTCGATGTGTTGCAAGAGCTGCCTGGCTTTGTCTACGTACTTAGCAATGCAAGTGTCTTTGACTTGGAATGCTCCACTGACTTGGTTGACTACTAGTTGGGAGTCCGAGTATATGATGAGATGTTCAACCTTGACTTCAGTGGCTAACTTTAATCCTATAATGAGTGCTTTATACTCAGCTGCATTATTGGTGGCATTGTACTAGATAGGGACTGTGTATCGGATGGAACCTTGTGTGGTCCTCTGAGGATTATTTCGATACCGAAACCTTAAGTTGAGGATGCTCTGTCAACATAGAGCTTCCATTCCAGTGCTTTGGTTAAGGTTATGTCTTTCGGAGCCATTTTTTGCACAAAATTTGCTAATGCTTGTGCTTTCATCTACTGCCGGGGCTCATAGTTAATATCGAATTCACTAAGAGTAATACCGACCACTGTACTAGCCTACTCAAGGTCTCTGGTCTTTGTAAGATTTTTCACAGTGGGAAACGGGATCAGACGATGATATGGTGAGTCTGGAAGTAATGTTGAAGCTTTCGAGAGGCATGGACCATAGCCATGACTAGCTTGTCCAACATGGGATACTGAATTTTGGGTCCTCTGAGCATCTTACTGATATAATAGATAGGGCTTTGTTGGCTTCTGTCTTCTCTTACCAGTACTGAGGTGATGCATTCTCGGACAATAGAAAGGTACAAATACAAGGTCTCATCTGGGACGGGCCGGCTAAGTATGGGTGGTGAGGATAGAATCTTTTAATGTCTTGAATGTCACTTGGCAGTCAATGGACCATTGAAACTTCCCATAATTTTTGAGAGCTCAAAACAATGATAGACATTCTTTTTCCTTTCTTGGTTTGGTCCGGGCTTTGCATATTGCTTCTTCAACCTTCTGAGCTATTTTTGAATCATCAAGGGCCGGAATGGTTGAACTGCACTCCCCTTCTGGCGCTTTACCCTTCCTTATGCTAGTCCCCGGGGCCTACCGAGGTGTTGTGTTATCATCATTTTGAGCTGGCTCAGAGCGCCCACTCTATATTATAGCATTTAGTTGTTGTTGCATCAAAGCTATATGTGCTTGAATATTTTTTATCATGGCTTCCCTGCTAGTTTGATGAGGCTGAGTGTTTGGTTCACAGTGTTTAAATTTGGAGTGGTTATTGCTGGTGTTTCTGGTAGGCTCCAAAAGGGTATAGAAGGTATTGATCAATGGTGTTGTAGCAGAGCGTAATACGGAGGGTCTGTGCCCAAGGACGTGTATCTTAGAGTATTGTCAGGGAATGAAGGTATATGTCCGGATGAGGCTCTAACATGCTGTAAGGTGGGTGGAAACACTATTGCTGGGAGAGGGTCTGAGAGGTCGGTCGAAAGGATAGGTGCGGAAGGGTTGGTGCCGGCTTTAGGAGTAAGGGCTAGTGGTGGGCTAAAAGTCATAGTGAAGATGTCTTTAGCTTAGCAAGTAAATGAATGACTTTTCCTAAGGAGTTCCCATAGACGGCGCCACTTGATAATTAGTTTTCGGAACCTTGGGCTTGATATCCTGCAATCCACGAATAGAAGGCAAGGTGAGAGGTGGGGAAAATCCCCATAAATACTCTGATGCCTAAGTTAGAGAACAAAAGTGGGAGAATATAGGATATTTAGAATATGTGAGAATGAGATGTCCCTCTGTGAAGGATATAGGGTTCTATATATAACAACACTCAAACTTGGGAGGAATCAGATTTCATGTGGATAGTGACTCATAATTTTGGTAGGAGAGTGTTCTTTCTATGCTTAGGACTCCATTTTGGGGGTAGTCTTCATTCTAGATGGATCTGTCTTCTTACTAATTCAAGCGTTCCTATTTAGAGGAAAAGGAATCCCTAACTAGGCAAGAAACATATTAGACGATATCAAGTACTTTGATTAGTGTCTTGCCATGTGAACATTTTGGGATCTACTCTTAAGAAGGCCTTATTTTTAGTACTAAATTCAAACATAGTTTATTATTTTTTTTTATCTCAATACAAAAATGAAAATTATTCCTTTGTTTCATAACAAAATTTAAATTTTACTGCATGCACGATGCAAATGTGTTTTAGAGTTTGTTAAAAAAAAAAGTTTTATAGTAGGAACGACGCTATATTATTGGATCAGCAATATTAGGGTTGCCACTTGCCAGGTTCGTGTCTGTGCTATAATTGATAATATTAAATCATCAATATATCACTAATTAAGAGGGTCAACTTGTTTCAAAAAATAATAATAATACGATTTGAATAAAGTATATTAATATTTTAAAATAAAAATATTAAAAATTATTAAAATAGAAAATATTTTTTATATAATATTATAATATAATAAATAATATTTTAATAAAAATAAAAATTATAATTTATATTATTTAAAATAATATATGTATGAATAATATTTTATTTTTAATTAACATTAACACTCACAATGAGAAACCAGTTCATACCATACTTTTTATAATGAATGTTCACACTTTTTATCACTTTTTAATAATATTAATTTATACCAAAATTACATAGTAATTAATGCTAGTTTACACTAAATTAGATAATACTTTTAAATGCATAAATTTTTGTTATATTTGATAATTTAATTTAATTTGATTAATATTATATTAGTACAGGATTTACTTAATCAAAATTTTTAATATTTGTTATTATCTTAGTGTATCATATGACATATTTTAACATATTAATTCAACGAGGTAAACGGATGATATATGTTTAAATGGAATTAGTTGGATTCAACTTCTTTCAAATATTATTTTATTAGTGTTTTTAAACGGATTGCTGTGTTTATAATCCGAACATATTTATACTTATTTCCAATTGGTTTGACTTTATGTTGTGTCGTTGAGACGAAATGTATCATAAATTGTCAATCCTAATGTTTATACATATAAATATTTATATTTAATTAATGCCAATAAAATTTACAATTATAGTAAATAAATATTTGAGAAAACTTAAAAATATATTTATAATTTTGTGCTTTTTTAATTTTAAATATGCAACTTTGAGAAACAAATGATAATAAGGACTTATATCATTATTGATTTTGCTACACTGTTATGACAAAATTAATTTGCTAACTTGGCGCTTGTATTATAAAAGAAATGATGTGCCATTTTAATAGAAGGTATATATGCCATATCATTATTAAATAGTAAAAAAGGAACATTTTTATTTATTTTTGATATATTATATTTAAAATACATATAGAAAATATTTTATGCATAATTTAAAAAAATATAATTTTTTTTACCAAATACATATAAAAATATAATTTATTTCAATAAATGAGTAATCATGTGTTAACTTTTTTCTAAAAATATTTTAAGGTATATATTCAAATTATGTTGTTAGTATGGGCAGAGTATGAAACACCTCTGGAAAACAAAGCTTTTTGTGCCTTTGTTGTATGGGCAGCTAGTTACAAATTCTTTTAACAAACCTAAAATCAATACAATTAATATGCATGTATATGTGTTATATATTTCCACATTGAATATAATAAATCATGTATATATAAAAGGTGAAAAAAAAAAACTTGCACAGTTGCAAGCTTTTAATTTTAATTTTTTCCCTAAATATTTTTTTCATTAGCTCGGAGAAAACAAAGGACATAATATCGGCAAATATTTTTAACCTACAAAAATTAAAAATATGGAATACCACACACTAAATCCTAACCTCTTACTTTATTGTATTTTACAAAATTAGTTTAAAATAACTAGATATACAATGTGAAGACAGAAATTATATAACACATTTCTTACATTAACATAAAAAAAAAAAAAAAAAAAAAAAAAAAAAAAAAAAAAAAAGCCAATGGGGGTTCTAGACCATTTGTTCTAGACTAAGCCCTTTTGACACCAGATTTAATAAGTAGGGGGTTGCCCCAAATCTTTATTCCGGATTGAGCTGAAAATTCTAAGTAGAATTTTCAGTTCAGATTTAGAGAATTGTTGTTATAAGCATATTATTATTTTGTTACTAATTATCACATTTAATTTTTTTTTAAATAATTTTATTGATTCAAATTAATGATAAATCGATAAAAATACATATATAAATTTACTAAAAAATCATAGAGTATGAAACAATATTCCAGTTAGCATAATAAATCAGCTCAAAACTTACAAATTTAATAATATTATAATGACTAAAATATCTATAACTCTAGTTCTATAACATACTGACGATCATAATATGATTTATTGTCTCTATCTAATTGAATATATTTTGTCTGTCTGAATCGCATACACACAACTAAAAAGCCACAACAAGACGACAAAATCATAAAAAATAAAAATAAAATTCAGATTGATATGAAATAATCACTTATTTAAGAAATAAATTGATAAAAATAAGTGTTGATGGGTGACTTCATGTCAAGAATGTTGAGAAAAAAAGAGGTTAGGATTTACTTTTTTGTTGTTTTATTACCACATTTAATTGTTAAAAAAATTAGAACACTAAATTATCAAAATTTTTAAAGTTCAAATACTAAAAATATATTTATCCCTCAAAAAAATAATACATTTTCATTATTTACCGATTACAAATTCTTACAAAGTGAAACAAATATATATAAAAAAAGAAACAACGGGGCTTTAAAAAAAGCAGATAAATTACAATTAACTAGCTATAAATCCGTGTGTTGCACAAACTTTAAATAATATATACATTTTAATATATTTATTAAATAATTTTAATAAATTTAAAACTATAAATTAATGTGAAAATTTAAAAAATTATTATAATAATTTTATTTAATAATTTTTTATTAAAAGTACTGGTTAAACTTAGCAAGTTATCAATTTTGATATTGATTTTAACAAAACTTAATTTTTTGAGTAACTAATGTGTTTGTTTCAAGTGTATATAAGTTAAGAGCAATTTAGAAGTCAAAATAATGATGAACTATCAAAGAAAAATTATTCCGAAAAGTCTTCATCAATACTATTTCGACCTGACTCATCACATGAACTAAATTGCACAAAAAATTGCAAGTCTTGTCATAGTTCCTACAGGGACAAAAGAAGTCCTAATCGGGACCAAGAAATACCAATTTCTACATAAAATTCAAAAAATGGTAGAACCCATCATGATCCAATGTCTCGATCAAAACACTGCTTGGGACATTAATTTCCCGATCGAGACTAGAGCAAAATTTCAAATACAATGGCTTGTAATAGCTATTCAATGCTCATCCTGACTGAGACTAATAATATCCCAATCGAGACCTAACAAAATGCAACTAAAAAGTCCAAATTTCATTCAAATGGACTTTATTTCTATTGGGAACGAAATTATATTTTCAACAGTTATAATTAAATTGCTCAAGTATAAATATAACCTCTAAAGATTATTTTGAAGTTAAGAAACTTGATTATTCATTTTATACTTTCGAGCATTCAATTAAACTCTCTAAACTCTTTTAAAATTCAATTTATTGTTGTATATTCTTGTGAGAGTTGGTGAGTGTTAGAATAAAAATTTTTATTCTTCTATTTTATGAGGTTAAGAAAATGGAAAATGAGATTATATTATAAAGGAATTGATTTAAGTATTTAGCCATTAAAACACTTAAGAATTCGGTTTTTGTGTAAGTCTTGAAAACACTTGTAAATTGGCTTTTAAATGAGTCTTGAAAACTGAAGTTGTAAGATTTGAGTTGAGCTTAAAAACTCAAGTTGTAAAAATCAATTTAGGAAAATAGATTGTGGTGATTTAAAATCCTAACTTAAGGATAGGTTAGTGGAAACGTAGGATTGTTGAGAATCCGAACTCCTTAAATTATTGTGTTTATCATTATTCCTTCTCAACATTCTTTTTAATTCTTATTCAAATCCTTTTAGTTTCTTATTATTGTTCTATAGTTCTATTCACCCCTTTTAGAACTCTTTCAGTAGATATATATATTTTTAATATGTATAGTAATAATAATAATTTGAGAAATAAAATAAAAAATGATTGATAAGTTATTCATTTTTACTTACATTAAACAAAATGAGAAATGTGTTTTTAAATAAATAAAAGGTAGATGTTTTAATTAAAATAAAAAGAGATAATTTATAATGAAAAAGAAGAGTCGTATTTTGGATGTAGTATAATTAAAATATTTTATTTTAAAAATATTAAATTACTATTGAAATATGTATAATAGTTAAGAAAATTTATAAAAATATAATTTCTAATGGTTTACGGAAAAATAGTTGAGTGATTTGAAATTTAAATTTTTTAGAATTTAAATAGTAGTAGAATATATATAATAGTGTTTTAATTAAAAAATAACACTAAAAAATTATAGTAAATATTTTATTTTTAATACAAAATTAAAATTTTTTAAAATTTTTAAATATTAAATTTTAAGATGAATATTTAAATATGAAAATAAATACTTATTATATTTTTAACTTAATAACTTTAAAACTCAATATTATATATATATATATATATATATATATATATATATTGGAGTGAAAAATGGACTCCTACATACATGTTTCATGAATTCCGGCGAATTTTTTCTGGTCATTCTTGGTTGCGGTAGTCTTACTCTTCACTCTTTATACACTGCGTTGGTGGCCATGTGTGAATTATATAATTTGTATTTTTGATGTGTTTTTCTTGGGTGATGTTTCATTTTATTAATTATTTCAATGAATCTTTACTGTTGTATGAATATATATATAGTCATGGGCTATGTTAAACCAAACATTTAGTCATGGGTGTAATAATTAGAAACATTCAATACTAAGGAAAAAAAAAAAAAGGGACAAAGACTAAAATGAATTGAATTGGCGTTAAAGCCACAAAATTAAAAATGTTTCTAGAAAATAATTTTATTGAGATTCAAAAAAGCCATGTGAGATCCTTTTTAATCTTAAAAAAAATCATTTTTTTAAACATCTGAAATTTTCTTATTTGTTGATATTTTTTATTCAAAAATTTATTTTTTTATTTAAAGAATAAATGTGAATTACTTAAATTCTAATTTAAGTAAGTTGTATTTAAAAAACTAGGATTATCAGTGTTCATGTCAATGCTAACGAGGTCACTTGTTCCTCAAATTAATAAAAACCCCAAAACTCAAAGCTATTTTTTCATATAAAAATATCCTTATAAATTAATTAAATATTTTATAAAATTTTACACCGTCTAATCAAGAGGATTTAAGTTAATTTATGTGTGAATTATATATTTTTAATTAGTCTCAAAATAATATGTGTTATCTATCGATATCAAAAATTAATTTACACCGTCCAATCATAAATTTAAGTTAATTTATATTTTGAATTAGTCTTTGAAATAATTCTTGTTATCTATCAATATCATCGGTATTAAATTCAAGAAATATAAATGATAATTTTATAATTTTGATCAAATGAAATTTCAAATTGATAGCTAGGATTATATCATACATATAATCAAACAAGTTGATTTTACCTTTCAATTATATTTATTAATTGTTTTATTTGAACGCTTTAGAATTGTCAAAACATAGTTTGTTAATTTAATGTGAATTCTTAATGGAAATGGGGCAACGAGGGACAAAAGTGTGTATGACTTTTTCATAAAACGAAAGTGTCTTTAATTGATAATTAAAAGAAATATAGGAAAAAGAAGGAAAAAAATGCCGTCCCCATTATGTTCTTTTATATTTTTTTTACACTGGAGAAAAACATATAATTGGACATAAGTTTTAACACTTTTCAACTCATTCCATTTGCAATAATTTTTTTAGCATTGATAAAAAGATAATATAAATATAAATATTAAAATAAAATTTTATTATTGTAAATTTTTTTTGTTGGTATTCTTCAATCATATTACTCAATGACTTTAGTAGATAAAACGCCAATAAAATCCAACCAATACTGATTTTTTGCATTGTTTATAAACTATTATTTATAAAAATCATTGAAATATTTTATTTCCAAAAAAATATAAAATTATTGAAATATTTTATATCGAAAGCTCATTCACTTTATATCATCATCCATCCGTCATTATATACTAATATTTTTAGTAGGAGTGAGATTTGTTTCCACTATCTTAAAAAGGTGTAAAAATATGCAATTGTAACATGAACTCTTATAATATTATTTGTCCGTAGATTTTTAATTTGATGGCTAAAATTATAAGTACGAACATTTTTAAAGTTTTAAGCTTGAGACTCTATACCGTTAATTAGTATTTTTTTTTTTTTATAATGTTATCTTGTAAAAAATGTTTGATTAAAAGGGCAGAATACAATGTAGCAAGCTAACAAATTATAAGGAATGGCATCATACAAAGAAAGTAAGCATTAGTGGATTGGTTGATAATGGGATTAATTACCTTTTGAGAAAGCTAAGCTATAAGCTAAATAAGGTGTGTAAAGGGGCAGCGGGCACATCAAAGTAAACAATAAAAAAATGAGGACCGTCCATTCGTTGGGGCCAAATGCTAAAAATATTGACTCCGATTCTCACTTTCTTACATATGGCCTTTTAGGGGGATGCCATGATACCGAGTCACAGCCAAACGAGTTGAGGTCAAAGCAGGTGCTACTCTGGGGAGGCTTTAAGCTGCTGACTTCGTTGCGGCCAAATGCTATAAAAATAAACTCACTTTCTTACATATCGCTTTTTAGGGGATGACATGATTGATGACCGAGTCACAGCCAAGCGAGTTGAGGTCAAAGCAGGTGCTACTCTGGGGAGACCTTAAGCTGCTGACTTTGTCACCTGTTTTGGAAGACATTAAGAGAAGCGATAATGAAAACTTGGGAGTTTAAAAAAAAAAAAAAGGCAAAAAAAATCATTTCGTCGTCTGAGAGATTCGAACTCTCGCGGGGAAACCCCATGTACTTAGCAGGCACAGCCCTTAACCACTCGGCCCAAAGCGACTTTGTTGGAGTTGTCTTCTTTAACATCATTAAATTATAACTTTAAATTCTCGTATTTTTTGCTCATTTTTAGTTCAAAAATTTTAGGAACTGAGGAAGGAAAAAGAAATTGAAATTTTTTTAATGATTTTATAGTTGTTGTTTAGGACAATCTTATTTCAATACTAAATCTTTTTTGATAAATACCAGAGAAAAGCTTTTCTACTCCAAAAAAATTCTTTTGTTTTTTGAAATTAATTCTCTAAAAAATTCGTATAGAGATCAAAATGTGTATATTTGATTTTATTTTTGTTAGAAAAATAATCAATAAACTTTACATAGAAATTAGATTTTGTGATGTTATAGACTAATTTGGTTTTACATAATTGTTGGTTTTGCATAACTCTAAGAGAGAGGGACCGTATCCTTTGCATATGACTAAAAAACCTCTTTTCCAAAGGTCTATTATGCGTCTTACAGGTCTATTATTCCTTTTTTATTACTAACTATACTAACAGTTTCATGTAAGGTCATTATATCATTACAAAATATATTAATATTTACGTATCTAACACTAACATATTTATAAATAAGGTACATAAAATCTTTACTTTTTAAAGTTCTGAATTAAAATTTTTATTTCTTTTATGAATGTCAACTAGCAAAACTAAGCCTTTTCCGTTTTAATTATTAATTCTGTAAAGTTTGTAATTTCTTTACAATTTAGTGACTTATATAATAGACATTATAAGATTAAAGTTAAGGGTTCGATGATTTTCATAACCATTCGGTTAAAAAAAATTATACTAATATAACCCTTTACCATTTTTAATTATGCTAGTTTACTCTCAATTTTTAGTCTAATAATTTATATGATGAATACGGTAAAATTGAGATTAACATTGTGTTTGGAAAAAAGGAAAGTTGGAGAGGAAAGAAAATGGTAGAGGAAAATATGAATGGAAAATCACTTTTCCTTATTTGTTTTGAGGTGAGGAAAGTTGATGAAGAAAGAAAATAATATTTATTTTCCGCTACTTATTATCTCTCCAAATTGGAGGGAAAAACACAACAAATGTGAGTAAAAATTCACTGTTCATGTCTGATGATAATTTTACCCTTCATTTTTTTTTTTGCATCTTTGCACTTCATTTTTTTTTCAACTTTGTCCTAATAATAATAATAATAATATATAAAATTAAAATAATCATAATAGTGTAAAATTAAAAAAATCATAATCTAATTATAATTATGATATTATTTTTAATATTATTATAATAAATAATTATAATTATTATAATACCAAAATAAACAAATAAAAAATTAAAAAAAGTTGGCCATGAAACGTCTCTATTTTTTCTCCATTTTACTATTACCAATATCACTATTCATAAGAAAAAAATTGTGTTCAAAATTTTTTTTCCTTTTTAGTCATTTCATCAGAAGACTGATACGAATATATCTATATATTTTATTTGCTCCCATTTGGTGTACTACTCAAAATTTTAAGTGATTATATTCATGCATGTTGTTTTGGCTATTGCCAAATTACTATTCATATAATAAGATTTTTTGTACTCCAAGTTCGTTCATTTTTTAGCCACTTCATAAGTAGAATAACGAAAGTATTTCTGTATATTTTGTTGATTAAAATTTAATATATTAGTCAAGTATTTGCATAAATTTTGGTTGTATTTACATGTTTTTATATATTTTATTATTTTTTTCACTATTTCATTTAATCACATTGAGCTCATTCAAATAAAAAAATTTATTAACAATTTTTTATTTTTTATTTTGATTTTAATAATAATAATGATTATTATATTAATATTAAAATAATATTATAATTAAAATAATATTATATAAAAATATTTTAATTGGTGGAGTTATTTTTTAATTAAAAAAATTACACCAAAATTGTCACGACCAAAATCAGGAGTCATGATCGGTGCTAGGGAATAAGAATTCTTTCAAATCCGAAACCTATAGTAAGTTTTAAAAGAATAAAAACATGCAATAATTAAAATAAAATATGCACCATATTTAAATCTCAAACCAATATAATAAAAATAACTCTGTTATATCATAAAATAAAATATATTAATAATAACAAAATACAATTCACTACTGCAGCTTTTTAGAGTACAAATAAATTAAGTAAGTAGTTTACATAAACAAGCCGGAGCTGAAGAAATCTAGCGGATAGGTTTACTGTTGAGGTCTGAAGAAGAAGAATTTCCTGAAAAATCAACTGAGGGGAGTCAAACCTCACTGAGTGAATTGTTATAATATATATACATGCATCACTAATGTCAAATGCAATCAATCATTCGTATATAATAAATACATATACAAGCATTTCACACAAATGTTGAAAACACTTTATATAATAATACTGAAAAACATATGTTTATGAAAGATCAAATAGAACCCTATTTAATTTCAACCTTGATCAACAATAATTCTCTAGCCATATAGACTCACTTAATTCCAAATAAATTCACTTATTCCATTTAGACAATAGACTGGCCCTGAGACACTAAGTCAACCGAGCTCTAGCAGTCTGACTATCAGTGTGATTGGGCCCGAGACACTACGTCAACCAAACTCCAACAACTACAATATCATTCTTATCATAACTCAAATCAATCAATCAGTCTTAATTTAATCATAATACCATAAATGATTCTCACTTAACCCTAAATATATCACACCGGTATGTATACGGTCCTAGTGCCGTCCACTAGGTAACATGTTCTATCGATATCCTTCATTTAAATAAAACATTCATATAGGAAGATAAATAATGCATAATAACAATCATAATGATAAAATAAACTCTATATATACTAGAAATATACCTAAAATAAACTAAGTATATTTTGAGTATACATATGTCAAATAAAGTCAAATCAAACATGAAATATACCAAAAATAAACCAATAATATACTTAAAAATAATTTAAGTATAAATCAATAGTATAACATGTATTTATTTCAAAATATACTAAAAATTATATAATAATCCCAAAAATTATTTTCTCAACACTAAAATTTATATTAACCTAATAACACCAAATCAACCAATTTTATAATTGAACAAATTGATTTACGAAAATTAAAAAAATAATAAAAAATTCATCAAAATTAAAATAAATTCCAAAAATTATAACAAAAATATATTCATGGAGATTAAGCTACTAAAATCAACATTTGTAAAGGGAGTTTGCATAAATCAACCAAAATCAACCTAAAAAAAATAAAAGCTTAAAAACGAAAAATTGAGAAAACTCACAAACGATCAAGTTAGAGCTTGAACGGAGCTTGGAATAAGGACCACCTAAACTCAAGAAGTCGAAAGAGACCGGCGGTGCACGAAATGGTGGTCGAAAAAGCGATCAACGACGAGGAGAAGCTGCCTGCAGCTGTTGCTGTTTTGGGCGTTCCGGCGATTAGAGAAGGAAGAACAGGTGACAGCGATGGCAGAGGAAGGAAAAATAATTTAGTAATAATACAAATAATGTATATTAGTAAAAATAATGATAATAGAAATAGTAATGAAAATTAAATTAATACAATTATAATAATATTATTTGAAAAATTAATCATCAATAATGTAAAATAAATGCTTAAGTAATAAGTTTCTAAAATAAATTATTTACGTAGAAAATATAATTAAACATAAAATAATAATGATTAATCATAAAATAGTAAAATAATTAAATGTAACTTTTAAATTTATTAACACTACATATCTCGATATATAATAAAATAATTTTAAAATATGGGTTATTACAGTCTCTCCTCCTTATAGGAATTCGTCCTCGAATTCAAAGAAAGAATAAATAATTACAAGAATCAACGAGGAAAGAGATATGGGTAAGAAGCTTGCATCTTTGCTTCAATCTCCCAGATATGCTCTTCTATGTTATTGTTTCGCCACAACACCTTGACCATCGGAATCTGCTTCGAACACAACTGTCGAACTTAATAGTATACGATCTTAACAGGTTCTTCCATGAACGTTAAGTCTTTACTCACTTCCACGCTATCAGGTTGCAACATGTGTGAAGGGTCTGAAATATACTTCCTCAACATCGAGATATGGAACACTGAATGCACTTGAGACAAACTCGGAGGCAAAGCCAATTAATATGCAACAGTGCCCACTCTCTCTAGAATCTCAAATGGTCCAATATACCTTGGTGCTAACTTACCCTTCTTACCAAATCTTATCACACCTTTCATCGGAGATACCTTCAGAAACATATAATCTCCTACCTGAAACTCCACATCTCTGCGTCTCGGATCCGCATAGCTCTTTTATCTACTAACTGTGGTCTCTAATCTCCTCTTAATCACAGTAACCTTCTCTACAACATACTGAACCATCTTAGGTCTAGTCAATGCTCTCTCCCTAACCTCATCCCAACTCAGAGGGGATCTACATTTCCTTCCATACAAAGCCTTATATGGTGTCATTCCAACACTGTTATGGTAGTTGTTATTATAAGCAAACTCCACAAGTGGAAAATGATTATCCCAGCTACCTCCTAGATCCAAAACATACATCCTCAACATATCTTTCAGTGTCTGGATCGTCCTCTCAGACTTACCATCTGTCTAAGGATAAAAAGCAATACTGAAATCTAGCCTGGTGCCCATCGCTTCTTGCAACTTCTACCAAAAATGAGAGGTAAACACTGAACCTTTATCATCCACAATGGACATAGGTACTCCATGAAGGCACACAATATGCTTCACATACAATTTCACTAATCTAGCTATAGAATAAGTGGCTTTCACAAGCAAGAAATGTGCAGACTTGATCAACCTATCCACTATCACCCAGATGGAATTATATCCATCCTTGGAACGAGGTAAACTAACCATAAAATCCATAGAAATCCTTTCCCACTTCCACTCAAGAATAGGAAGAGGTTGAAGCTTCCAATAAGGCTTATATTGTTCAGCTTTCACCTGCTGACATGTCAAACACTTAGTAACATAGTCAGCTACATCCTTCTTTAGTCCATCCCAATAGTACACATCTGTAATACTATGATGCATCTTAGTGACACCTGGATGTACGCTATAGGTTGTAGAATGTGCTTCCTCAAGGATCTCTTCTCTCAAATTATCCACATCAGGAACACACAATCTACCACTGATCCATAAAATACCTTTATTATAAAGTGTGAAATCAGTGAATTTCCCTGCTCGAACATTCTCTGCAAGCTCTTCTAGAATAGGATCTCGGCTCTGAGCTGCCTTAATCCTATCTCTCAACACTGATTGAACTTTAAATTGAGTTAACAGTCCACCAAATCTACTCATCTTCATCATCAGACCTTGATCCACTAACTCATGCAACTTTTGGATTAACGGTCTCCTCTCCATACTAATGTGAGCAAGACTACCTAAGGACTTCCTACTCAAGGCATCTGCTACCATATTAGCCTTACCTGGATGATAAAGGATTTTACAGTCATAATCTTTGAACAATTTTAGCCATCTCCTTTGCCTCATATTCAGATCTCTCTGCTGGAAAATGTACTTAAGACTCTTGTGATCAGTAAAAATCTCACAAGTCACCCCGTACAGATAATGTCTCCAGATCTTAAGAGTAAAGATCATTGCAACCATCTCTAGGTTGTGGGTAGGATAATTCTGTTAATGCTTCTTCAACTACCTCGAAGCATAAGCTATCACCCTACCATTTTGCATCAACAAACAACCTAGCCCAACTCTAGAGGTATCACAATATGCTGTGAACTTGTCTACTTCATTAGGTAAAGCCAACACTAGAGCTATGGTCAACTTCTCCTTCAACAACTGGAAACTATTCTCATAAGCATCTGATGTAATATCCCGAGTTTTTAAATAATTTTAAACTGCATCGGGATATGCAATGTTAATAGTTTATATATATATTTATGATTATTTAATTAGTTTATTATTTATTTAAAATCATTTTAAAATTATTTAGAGTCTTTTACGTAAAATTTTTCTGGGAATTTTATTTTATTGAAAAATTAAAATATAAATAAATAAATATTAATTATTTTAGAAGGTTTGGTGGATTTGCATGAGTCCATGCATGATTTTTACGAGTCGTATTAAAATATATACATATACATGCATATATGCGCATTTAAATAAAATTAGGGTTTATTTTAATTAAATTAAATTATATTATATTATATAGTTTTAATAATAATTAAATGTGTATATATATGTATATGTATAGTAATATTATTAAATATGTATGTGGTGGATAATAATTGTGTATATAATATTTATATATTAAAATAACATAAACTATATATATATATATTTTCAAAAACATAAGGTTCCCCTTAATTATAATATTGCCACCCGACCTTCTTCCCTACACCCAACGCCTCCCATCTTCATTTATGGCGATTGCAACTTTTTTTCTCACTGTCGGTGTGCCTCTCAGCTTTCCTACTCCACCTCCAGTCCATCCCGCCGCCCTTAGCTTCTATTTCCGGCGAGTTTTGATCGATTTTTCTCAAAGAAACCGAAACTTGCCATTAACTCCAATCACAACGATTCCGGCCACCATTTGAAGTACCACCAGTCTCTATCTCTTCTTTAAGCTCTGGTGAGTGCATTTCTAAGCTTGGTTTCACTTGATTTGGTCTGGATTTCCCTAGGTTTTGAATTTTCAATTTCGATCAACTTATATTCTTGAATTTTTAAAGCTTTGATTTCAATGATTCAAGCAAACTTCCTTCACAAAGATTTATCCTAGTAGCTCAATATACATGCTTTAATTTTTTTGGAATTTTTGGGAATTATTTTGATTTTTGTGAATTTTTTATTATTTTATTAATATTTTCTAATTTTCCTAAATTAATTAATTAAATTATGAAATTTTGTTTTATGGTGTTTATAGGTGTTAAACTGCATTTATAAATTTATTTGTAATTTTTGTGATTTTTATATAATTATTGTGATTTTATTTATTTTATGTGATTTTTAGAAAATTAGGTTAATTATGTATTTTTTTGAAATTAATTGGTTAATTGAGTAAAATTATTGATATTATTAAATTATATGTTGATAAATTAATTTTTGAGTAATTATACTATTTTTAGTGAATTTTTGAACAATTTTAGTGAATTTATATATAGTAGGGGTATTTTGGTAATTTGGCACTAAATTGGCTAAAAATATAATTAAATTGGTTTTAATAGTTATTTGAGGTATAAAAATGATTTCTACAAATTATTTAGTATTTTTAACTAATTAAAACTATTTTTCAAAAATTATTTTCAAATTATATATAATATACTATTTTTCTTAATAAATGAGTTTTTAATCGATTTTTAATATGTTTTAGGGTTAATTATGTAATTTGGAGTTTTAAAATGTATTTTGGTTAATATTTATGAATTTATCGAGAATTATGAATTTTTAATAATATTTTATTAAAAGTAGGGTTTTTATGTATTTATCGGTTAAATAATTATTTTCAGTATTTTAAATTTCTAATTTGCTATATTTTAAGTATTAAAGGGTATTTTTGAAATTTTATTGTGTTCTATAATTATCTCATAAATTTTGAACCTCGATCGGTGGAATTATAGTTTGGGAGTCCGACCAAGGGGTTATGAAACTGTATTTATTCGAAGTGTGTTTCTTTGCAGGACTGACTCTACTCTTTGAGTAGAGAGATGTCCATTTTACAGGGGAGGTTTTGCCGAATTTTTGATAGAATTTTCATAAAACGTGATATCCGGTCGAATTCCTATTCTGATTCTGTGTTCAGTATTCTAGATTGAGTCTCTAGAATTTCATTAGATTTATTCTGATTCATGTTGTCGTTTGTTTGTTTAGTTACGTCGAGACCGAGACCTAGTGGACCAGGCTCGTTAGATCTGTCTTGAGGAGCGCACAACTGTGAGTTGTTATCTTATATATATGTGTTATAGGATGCATGTTTTTAGAAATGTATGTTTTAATTGTATCAAATATGCATAAATGGTTTAATAATTGCTTAGGTTTATTTTAGGTATATTTAGGTATATTTTAAATTATATGCACGTTTTATTAATGAATTATTCATAAAATGTTTTTAAATATATTTATAGTTTATTTTATAATTAAATTGAATTTATTGACGTATATATACTCGAAATATACTTCGTTTATTTTTGGTATATTTCTAGTATATATATGGTTTATGTTGCCATTTTAATTAAAGTCATGCATTATTTATTTCATGAATGTATAGATTTATTTTTAAATGAAGGATATCAATAGAATGTGCTATCTAGTGGGCAGTACTAGGACCGAGTACATACCGGTACGACAATAGAATTTAGGTTATATTACTAACTAATTTATGGATATTGATGGATTTGATTTTTATGATGTGAGATGTGATTTGAGAGTGTGATTGATGAAGCTCGGTTGACCAAGTGTCTCGGGGCCAATCACACTGACAGTCAGACTGCTGGAGCTCGGTTGACTTAGTGTCTCTAGGCCAGTCTATTATCTAAATGGAACAAGTGAATTTATTTGGAATAAGTGAGCCTGTATGGCTAGAGTGTTGTCTAACATTGTTTGAGGTTGCGATCATCTAAGGTTCTATTTGATCCTTCATAAACGGATGTTATTTTCAGTATATATATAAACTGATTTTACTACATCTGTGTGATTTTGCATGTATATATATATATTTACTATATATACTATTGAATGTGTGCATTGTCATTTAGCTATGCATGTATAAATATTATAACAATTCACTCAGTGAGGTCTGACTCCCCTCTGTTGAATATTTTTCAGGAGAGTCTTCGTCTTCAGACCTCAGTAGCAGACCCTTATGCCGGATTTCTTCCGCCCCAGGTTTACTATGTAAACTGCTCACTTGACTTTATTTTATATTCTAGACATTGCAGTAGTTATAGTCATGTTGTGGGATTTATGTACTATGTTTGTATGAGATATGTATTTTAAAGATTTGAACTGAGATTGTATTAAAAGATTATTTATATTTATAAGAGATGGATTTGTATTATTAAATCTATTGGCAGATTATTATTTTATTTCATTTATGAGTTTTATTTCCGCTGCGAGTTATTTTATTATTATTGCATGTTTTTATTTTATTTTAAGGTTTGCTACGGGTTCCGGATTTGAAAGAATTCTCGTTCCCTAGCGCCGGTCATGGCCCCTATTTTGGGTCGTGACATCTGACCACTCAAACTTCATATTCTTTTGAGTCAAGCGAGTCATAGGAGCTGTAATTCTGGAAAAATCCTGTACAAACCTCCTATAATACCCAGATAAACCCAAAAAACTTTGAATCTCCATAACTGTAATCTGTCTAGGCCACTCAGACACTGTCTTAATCTTCTATGGATCAACCTAAATACCATCTTTAGACACTACGTGTCCAAGGAATGCAACACTCTCCAACCAGAAATCACACTTCAAGAATTTAGCATAAAGTTGATGTTCTCTTAGTATTTGCAATACAGTCCTCAAGTGATATACATGCTCCTCCATACTCTTTGAATACACTAGTATATCATCAATGAAGACTACCATAAACTGATCCACATATGGTCTGAATACCCTGTTCATCATATCCATAAAAGCTGCTGGTGCGTAGTCAAGCCAAATGACATCACTAGAAACTCATAGTGGCCATAACAAGTGCGGAATGCCATTTTAGGAACCTCAGCCTCACTGATCCACAAATGATGATAACCCGACCTCAAATTGATCTTAGAAAAGAATTGTGCATATTGAAGCTGATCAAACAAATCATCTATCATCGGGAGAGGATATTTGTTCTTCACTGTCACCTTATTCAGCTCTCTGTAGTCAATGCACAGTCTCAAGGTATCATCCTTCTTCTTCACAAATAGGATTGGTGCACCCTAAGGAGAAACACTGGGTCTGATAAAACCCTTATCCAATAATTCCTATAATTATTCCTTTAGCTCTTTTAACTTTGTAGGAGCCATTATGTAGGGTGGCATCGAAATAGGGGTAGTGCCTGGAACCACATCTATACAGAACTCAATCTCTCTGTGAGGTGGTAAACCTGGCAACCCCTCAGGAAAAACATCAGGGAACTCATAAGTAATAGGAACATCTGTGAGTGATAACTTCTCCATTGACGTATCCCTGTCTAATGCCAAATAACCCTGACAACCCTTCCTCAGCATCTTCTTAGCTGTGATAGCAGAGATGAGATTCTGAGCTATAGAACTCTTATCACTAACAAACTTAAACTCTTCTTCATCAGGAATTTTAAAAATTACCTCTTTACTGCAACAATCCACAATGATATAGTGTTGAGACAACCAATCCATACCAAGAATAACATCAAATTCCATCGCATTCAATAACACCAAATCTGCGGGCAATTCTCTACCTCCGATGAAAACTAGATAACTAGAAAGAATAACGTCGATGTCCAAAATAATCACTTAGAGGAGTGGTGACAGATAAAGGAAAAGTCATCCTTGAAGCTTGCCAACAAGATTTCAAAGTAAACACAAGAGATACAAAGGAATACATGGCACCTGGATCAAACAAAACCCAAGCATCCAGGTAATAAATAGAAATAATACCTACCACGACTGCATTAGATGCCTAAACATCCTACTGAGTGAGATGAAAAACTCTGGCCTGACCTCGACTTCCCTGCTGATTGGTAGAAGCCTAGCCAAAACCTCTGGTACCTCTTATGGTACCTTTGCCACGTCCTTACTGAGCAACAATCTGAGTAGAACTTGGGTGCTGAGCTGAAGGTAACTGAAAAGGAACTGGTGTTGCACTAGCAATCGACTATTGTGAAAACTACAGAATCTGCTGTGGTTGATAACCATAATAGGGACATGATCTGGTATAGTGTCCCGTCTATCCGCATAAAAAATAAGTTAATGGGATCATATAACACAAACCCTGATGGACTCTACCACATGTCTAGAAAACACTAGCAGCTGACCTAGAATTGCGACCACTACTACTGCTTGAAGCACCTGACCTAAATCTGATCAGTCTATCTCCATGGCCATGTCTATTACTCTTGTGCACTCCCTACTGCTGTCTCTGGCTCTGCTGGACTGGGCCTCTCTGTTGACTACTCGAACCAATATAAAAACTCGAATAAGGAGTAGTCTAAAATCCTCCTGACTGAGTGCCCAACCGGTAATAATTAGGCATAGCTCCTTGCCTGAATAGCCTTAGCTCAATCTCCTTGGCCAACTCTATCACTGACTCTAGAGTAAGGTCTATTGTAGGCATCCTAGTAAAAATAGAACCCAGACTAGTAATATGGGTAATGATGGCAGAGTACTGATTCCTTATCAGATCCTCTGCATATCTGTCGAGTCGAAGAAACTCTATGGTGTAGTCCTCAACAGATCTATCACCCTTGGTGATACTCATTAGTCTAAGTCTATAGCTCATACAGAGTGGCTCTAGGCAGAATCTCCTTATAAATCACTCTCTGAACTGTGCCCAGGTCATCGCAGTCATGTATAGTTGAATCATCTGAATAAACCAATCCAGGGCTGGTCCCTCTACTGACAACTCAAAAATTATGATCCACTGGTACTCGGTGTGAGCAATATGAGTCCTCATCTTATTGGATATAAAAAATCTAACGAGTCTAATGTCCCGTCAAAAGATATCCGACTAACTCTAGCATAGAATAGTGCTGCCTTAGGGTCAGACATACCCTGCTGATAGATAGGCTGAATTGGCGGTGCAACTGGAGGTATAGGAGCATCCTCGTACTTTAGCTCTATAGTTTCTCATCCTGTAGCTCACATTGTCTACGATGACTTACCGCTTCTCGAGGTCTACCTCTACACCTAACCTCTACACCTAGCTGGCGGCTCAGGAGGTAAAACCTCATCCTGAAAGGACATATCATCCTCGGCCTCAACGATCGGCGAAGTGACACGTGCTCGTATCCTCATTCTGAAAAGACAAACAGAAAGATTCAAACAAAATAGACAACTAACGGTAACACAGAAAACTAAATCAAGGAAAACTTATTAAAGACATACTCAAACCTAGTTAACTACAATAGTTTCAAAGAAAACACGACTCTGAAAACTAGGGCCATAACTCTAACAACCTAGGCCTAGATACAAACTCCGCTCTGATACTAACTTTGTCACGACCCAAACCAGGAGTCATGACCGACGCTAGGGAACGGGAATTCTTTCGAATCCATAACTCGTAGCAAGCCTTAAAAAAATAAAACTTGTAATAATTAAAACAAAATATGCACCATATTTAAATCTCAAACCAATTAAATAAAAATAACTTTGTCATATCATAAAATAAAATATATTAATACAATATTCAAAGATAAACCTCTGAATTACAACCAACATACAATTATATACGAAATACAACTCACTATTGTAGTTTTCTAGAGTACAAATAAATTAAACAAGTAGTTTACATAAACAAGCCAGGGTTGAAGAAATTCGGTGGAGTAGGTCTACTGCTAAGGTTTGAAGAAGAAGAATCTCCTGAAAAATCAATTGAGGGGAGTTAGACCTCACTGAATGAATTGTTATAATATATATACATGCATCACTAATGGTCAAATGCAATAATCATTCGTATATAATAAATATATATACAAGCATTTCACACAAATGTTGAAAACACTTTATATAATAATACTGAAAAACATATGTTTATGAAGGATCAAATAGAACCCTATTTAATCACAACCTCGATCACAATAATTCTCTAGCCATACAAGCTCACTTAATTCCAAATAAATTCACTTATTCCATTTAGATAGTAGACTGGCCCCGAGGACATTACAACCGAGCTTCAGCAGTCTAACTGTCAGTGTGATTGGGCCCGAGACACTAGGTCAATCGAGCTCCAGCAACCACACTATCAATCATATCACATATTAAATCAATTAATGTCACGACCCAAAACAGGGGCCATGACCGGCGCTAGGGAACGGGAATTCTTTCGAATCCGGAACCCGTAGCAAGCCTAAAAATAAAATAAATATGCAATAATAACAATAAAAATATAATATGCAGCGGAAAATAAAATCATAAATATTACAATATCATCCATATCAATTGGATTCAATTCAAAACTCATCACATCACATATATAATCTCATAAATGTATAATCTTTATACAAATCCAGTTTTACTATAATACATCTCTTTAAAACAAATACTTTAATTCACAACTACTGAAAATCACAACTACTGCAGTGTCTAGATAAAATAAATAAGACTCAAGTATACAATTTACATAAAGAAGCCGGGGCGGAAGAAATCCAGCGTATCGACCTGCTACTGAGGTCTGAGGAAGTTGACTCTCCTGAAAAATAGTCAACGGAGGGGAGTCAGACCTCACTGAGTGAATTACTATAGTATATATACATACACTCTAAGTGATAATGCATACAGTCAACCGTATATGAGTAATATGTATATATACAGGCAAGTTCATACAGATGTAGAAAAATCATTTTATATATTTTGTCTGAAAATCAACTTTTATGAAGGATCACATAGAACCCTAGAATATCGCAACCTCAGAAAAATAGTGTTAAACAACACTCTAGCCATACAGGCTCACTGATTCCAAATATATCCACTTAATCCATATGGACAGTAGACTGGCCCCGAGACACTAAGTCAACCGAGCTCCAGCAGTCTGACTGCCAGTGTGATTGGCCCCGAGACACTTGGCCAACCGAGCTCCAGCAATCACACCCACAAACCACATCTCACATATATCAATAATCATAATCAAATCGATATCCACAAATAGTCAGTAATAAAGCCTAAATACTATAGGCGTACCGGTACGTACTCGGTCCTAGTGCTGCCCACTAGGTAGCACGTTCTATTGATATCCTTCAGTAATAAATAATAAAACATTCATTCACAAATACATGATGCATGAATTTAAATAAATCAACAATATAAACCATATATATACCGAAAATATACCAAACATAAACCAGGTATATTTTGAGTATATATACGTCAAATAAATCCAATCAAATCATGAATTAAACTAAAAATATATTTAAAAACATTTTAAATATATTTTATTAATAAAACATGTATATAATTTATTATATACCAAAAATATACCAAAAATATACTTGAATATAAATCATGTTATTTATGCATATTCAGTCAAAATAAAACATGCATTTTCTAAATCATGCATCCTAAGCATATATATATAATATAGTAACTCACCTAATGCGCTCCACGAGACAGGTCCGACGGGCCTGGTCCACTAACCCTCGGTCTCGGCGCAACTAAACAAGAAATAATTAATCGATTCAGAATAACCCTAACAGAAATCCTAGAATTCAATCTAGAGTATTAAAATACGGAAACAGAATTAGGGTTCGACTGGATATCACGTTTTACGAGAATTCTACCGGAAATTCGGCAGAACCTCCCCTGTAAAACGGACATCTCTCTACTCAAAAGAGTAGAGCCAACCCTGCAAAGAAAATACACTTCAAAAATAAACACCACAATCAATCACAACCCCTCGGTCGGACTCCAGACTACAATCTGTCGACCGGGGTCCACAAACACAGAATATATATTCAAATATACCAAAAATATCCTTAAATCATAAAAATACATTTCTTATGTAGAAATTACATAATAAATCTTGAAACACTGTAAAAACCGATTAAAACTCATTTTATTAGAAAAACCGTATATTATATATATAATTGAAAATAATTCCCGGAAAATAGTTTTAATTAGTTAAAAATACTAAATGTTTTGTAGAAATCATTTTTATACCTTAAATAAATATTAAAACCAATTAAATTACATTTTTAGACAATTTAGGGTAAAATTACCAAAATACCCCTATATAAATATATATACCTAAATTACTTCAAAAATTCACCAAAAATCATACAATTATCCAAAATTAATTTTCTCAACATATTTATCAATAATATCAATAATTAAACTCAATTAACCAATTAAATTCAATTTAAAACACAATTAACTTAATTTTACAAAATCACATAAACTTCAATAATTAAAAATAAATACTTAGAAATTCATAAAAATTCCAAATAAATTCCTATAAATTCATTTCAACACCTAATTCAACCATAAACTCCAATTTCATAATTTAAATAATTAATTTCCGAAAATTAGAAAATAATATTAAAATATTCAAAAATACCCAAAAATCCAAAAAACCTCCAAAAATTCTGTAAAAATTCATACATAAAGATTAAGCTACTAGGAACAAACATTTGTGAAGGAATTTTCCATGAATCATCCAAATCGAAGCTTAAAAAAATCGAAAACCCAAAGAGGCCGAAATTTTCAAATCGAAACCTAACCAATTCTAGACCATTTTAGCTCAAACCAAAGCTAGAATAACACTCACTGGAGCTCAAGGAGAAGAAAGAGACCGGCGGTGTCGAAAACGGTGGCCGGAGGAGGGAGAAACGGCGGTGAGGAAATGGTGGTCGGCGTCGGGCGCGGGAGAGAAAGAAGAAGAAGAAGAAAAAGAAAAAGAAAGAAAAGGAAAGAGAAAGAAAAAGAAAAAGAAAAAGAAAGAAAAAGAAAAAGAAAAAAAATAAAATAAATTAAAATAATTAAATATTAATAAATAAATAATAATAAAATAATAAATTTTAATAATTTAATAATAAATAAAATAATCAAATAATAATAAATAAATAATAAAATATTAGGGTAATAATAAACCCTAATTAAATAAATTTACACACACAAGCTTTATTTAATAATTTAAAAATATGTATGAGTTCATGCAAACCCGTAAATACATTTAAAATAATTAATAATACATTGTTTACGTGAAAATTTCCCCGAAAATGAAAGTCCCCGGGAAAATGTTACGTAAAATACTGAAAATAATAGACAGTAATCAAAATAGGTTTAAAATACATATTAACTCATAAAAATATCGTATAATGCATAAAAATTATTGACACTGTATATCCCGGTACAGTGTAAAAATATTTTTAAAAACACGGGATATTACAGTCTTCCCCCCTTACAAGAATTCGTCCCCGAATTCTAAAAACAAGATTATAGAATCAGGAAGGAAAGAGATACGGGTAAGAAGCTCGCATCTCAGCTTCAGTCTCCCACGTATGCTCTTCAACTCTGTCGCTACGCCACAGAACCTTGACCATCGGAATCTGCTTCGATCGCAACTGTCGAACTTGAAAATCTACGATCGCCACAGGTTCTTCCACAAATGTCAAATCTTCACTCACTTCCACACTGTCGGGTTGCAACACATGTGAAGGATCTGAGATATACTTCCTCAACATCGAGATATGAAATACTGGATGCACCTGTGACATACTCGGAGGCAAATCCAACCGATATGCAACAGTGCCAACTCTCTCCAGAATCTCAAACGGTCCAATATATCTCGATGCTAACTTACCCTTCCGCCAAATCTCATCACACCCTTCATCGGAGATACTTTCAGAAAAACGAAATCTCCAACTTGAAACTCCACATCTCTGCGCCTAGGATCCGCATAACTCTTCTGTCTGCTTACTGCGGTCTCTAACCTTCGCTTGATCACGGCGACTTTCTCTGCAGCATCCTGAACCATCTCTGGTCCAGTCAAAGCTCTCTCACCAATCTCATCCCAACTCAACGGGGATCTACACTTCCTTCCATACAACGCCTCATATGGTGCCATGCCAATTACTGCTATGGTAGCTGTTATTATATGCAAACTCAACAAGCGACAAATGATCATCCCAGCTACCTCTCAAATCCATGACACACATCCTCAACATATCTTCCAGTGTCTGGATCGTCCTCTCAGACTGACCGTCTGTCTGAGGATGAAAAGCAGTACTGAAATCCAACCTAGTGCCCATCGCTTCTTGCAATTTCTGCCAAAAATGAGAAGTAAACACCGAACCTCTGTCTGACACAATGGACACAGGTACTCCATGAAGGCATACAATATGCTTCACGTACAACTTCGCCAATCTAGCAACTGAATAAGTGGCTTTCACAGGCAAGAAATGTGCAGACTTCGTCAATCTATCTACAATCACCCAGATGGAATCGTATCCATCCTTCGAACGAGGTAAACCGACCACAAAATCCATAGCTATCCTTTCCCACTTCACTCGGGAATAGGAAGAGGCTGAAGCTTCCCAGAAGGCTTCTGATGTTTGGCTTTCACTTGCTGACACGTCAAGCACTTAGCAACATAATCAGCAACATCTTTCTTCAATCCATCCCACCAGTATAGATCTCTGATACTGTGGCACATCTTAGTAACACCTGGATGAACGCTGTAAGCTGTAGAATGTGCTTCCTCTAGGATCTCTTCTCTCAAATCATCCACATCAGGAACACACAATCTACCACTGATCCACAACACACCATCGTCATTGAGTGTGAAATCAGTGAACTTCCCTGCTCTGACATTCCTCTGCAAGCTCTTCCAGAATAGGATCTCGGCTCTGAGCTGCTTTAATCCTACCCTTAGTACAGATCGTACTTTAAACTGAGCTAACAGTCCACCTGATCTACTGATCTTCATCATCAGACCTTGATCCACCATCAGATGCAATTCCTGGATCAATGGTCTTCTCTCCACACCGATGTGAGCAAAGACTACCTGAGGACTTCCTACTCAAGGCATCTGCTACCACATTAGCTTTACCCGGATGGTAAAGAATCTCGCAATCATAATCCTTCAACAGTTCCAACCATCTTCTCTGCCTCAGATTCAAATCTCGCTGCTGAAAAATGTACTTAAGGCTCTTGTGATCAGTAAATATCTCACAAGTCACCCCGTACAAATAATGTCTCAAATCTTCAAAGCAAAGATCACTTGCAGCCATCTCTAGATCATGTGTAGGATAGTTCTGCTCATGCTTCTTCAACTGCCTCGAAGCATAGGCTATCACCCTTCCATTCTGCATCAACACACAACCAAGACCAATTCTAGAGGCATCACAGTAAACTGTGAACTTATCCACACTATTAGGCAAAGCTAATACTGGCGCTGTGGTCAACTTCTCCTTTAACAATTGAAAACTATTCGTCACAAGCTTCTGACCACTCGAATCTAACATTCTTCTGAGTCAAGCGAGTCATAGGGGCTGCTATCCTGGAAAAATCCTGCACAAACCGCCTATAATACCCGGCTAAACCCAGGAAACTCCGAATCTCAGTAACCGAAGTAGGTCTAGGCCACTCAGATACTGCCTCAACCTTCTGTGGATCAACCTGAATACCTTCTTTAGACACTACTCGTGTCAAGAAAAGAAACACTCTCCATCCAAAAATCACACTTCGAGAATTTAGCATAAAGCTGATGATCTCTCAGTGTCTGTAGTACAATCCTCAAATGATATACGTGCTCTTCCATACTCCTCGAATATACCAGTATATCATCAATGAAGACTACCACAAACTGATCCACATACGGTCGGAATACTCTGCTCATCAGGTCCATAAAAGCTGCTGGTGCATTAGTCAAACCAAAAGACATCACCAGAAACTCATAATGACCATATCGAGTGCGGAATGCTGTCTTAGGAATATCAGCTTCACTGATCCGCAGCTGATGATAACCCGACCTCAAGTCAACCTTAGAAAAGAACTGTGCACCCTGGAGGTGATCAAATAAATCATCTATCCTCGGGAGAGGATACTTGTTCTTCACTGTCACCTTATTAAGCTCTCTGTAGTCAATGCACAGTCTCAGGGTACCATCCTTCTTCTTCACAAACAAGACTGGTGCACCCCAAGGGGAAACACTAGGTCTAACGAAGCCTTTATCCAACAACTCTTGCAACTGCTCCTTCAACTCTCTCAACTCTGCAGGAGCC